>JBBCAQ010000020.1:2550615-3825923 GCA_038050395.1 Parthenolecanium corni
TACTGTATGCAGGGCTGAGCATCATGCTTCGTACTTAGCCAATGATCTGAACAATACCAGAGCGCTTGTAGATCAAATCACGAGGGAGAAGGTATTTAGCGAGTCTACAAAAGTCCCTTTGTTTTGCATGACACCCTTGGAACCCGTCGAGACTTCTTTTTGTGTCTTCCGTGCCTTGAGAATGTGTATGAGTTTGAGGAACGAAACAATAAACCATGATCTGTTTTGGTTTGTGCACGAAACTTCTAACATTACAAACGTAAATTGCATTAGCATGAGAGATTTTCGATAAAAAATGGTACCGACTGCGCTAAATAAAATAAAAAACTTGCGACAAATATAGCGAAGGTGATCTTTTGGGGTTTTAATGTTAAAAGCCAAAATATTCAGCATGAAGTCGTTAGATGTGGTACTGAAAAACCATTTTTCTTTAATTATACAAGGAAAAAATAACCAGAATTAGGTAAAAAAAATAAAAGTAAAATAAAAAATTAAGAAGATGACGATTTAAAAGTGAAAGGGAGGTTGTAATTGTATGGTTTTTGAAAAACTTCAACATTACATTCAAAATACAGAAACAGGAAAAAATATTCGAGACTACAGTACAGGTAGAACTCCATCATATAAAATTCCAGTTTAAAAAAATCGTCACGGAGGGAAAGAAATTTGACATTTTCTTTGTTTACACATACATCTCACTGGTGGATAGTTCTCATTCACTAATCACCTTTCACCAAATTCATCATCATAATATTATTATATCGAGTTGTCCACCGATCATTTTGAAGACAAATACCCACTAGTGAAATGTAAACAATAGTTCTGACATCATAATTATAGCAGCATTTGCACTGTTAACAAACAAATGAATTTTGTCGATCGTTTTCCATCACCCTATAAAATCCCTTCACTCTTTCTGCCGGTACCAATAATGGTGTGTTAAAGATAATTATTTAGGAGAGCAAGCCAAAACTTAGTCGTTCCTGTAAATATCCTTTCACACAAATAAGTAGGGGGGCCAAAGCTGTTCTGCATCCAACCATCCAAGTTGTACCTTGTCTCAAAAATATAAAGAGCAAGTACATATCACCAATCGTTGACGAAAAAGAACACTAAGAAATTTAATTTTGCTTTTTTTCCATTGGCAGAGCCGAAAAAGAGAAATGCCAATACCTGTGCGAACTTAATGACTTACGTGCTAGCTTAGACCACATTACCAACGAAAAGGTTCGTTAGAAAAATAAAAGAAACGAACAATTGTCGACTTTGAAAATGAGTGAAAGCTTTGCTGAAATACTTCGTCGTCCTCCTAGTTCCAAAACTGTTAGTGCCAAAATCAAACCTCTTTCGTGGAGTAGCTAAAAATGTTTTAGAAACTGTCATAAAATAGAATATCATCGTTGATTTGTAATTGCAAAAGATTATAGTTTTTATTGAAAAAATACTAATATAGTATACCCTTGGCACTTACCTAGTTTGGAAATTAAGAGGACGTTTTGCTTATCACAGTTTTGTGTTTTTAAAAAGAAACATTTTTTCTCATGCTTTAAGAAATTATCTGCAGCGATACACGTCATTGACCTGCTCGAATCATCATAGTATCGACTCTATTTAAGTTTTTGCTGGTTAGAGCTTCAACTAAAACTAAAATTTAACCGAGTGCAGTTGCGTTTCCATCACGATCTAGTGTCTCGTGGATTTTCAACAACTTATTTTCCTTACTACTTATGTGTGTTTTTTTTTTTGTTCTAATAATTAAATCTACGACGATATTAACTGTGTGACAATGTAGCATCAGTATGAATTGTTAATGAAAATCTAAACTTTTAGTTTCGATACGAAAATCAATAGAATTCGATTGCTGTTATTTCGTATAAATTTGAATGTACCCTTTATTACAATTTTGATTTTCTATTAACCTAGAATGCCCATGCTCCAACTACTTATTCGTTTGTGTACAAATTTTTGAGCATCCATACATGCAATAAAAAGGCTATTCTGTTTTCCATACAGCTTTGACCAATTTTCTACCAACTAGTTAACTTTTTTTTTTTTTAATACTCGTATGTACCCTCTGTAAACAAAGTTCTGTACTGCATTCGACATTTGAATGTGTCACAGAAAAATTAATGGACTTACATTCTTATACCTACACGCTCAAATATTATGTTCAAAGCGTCTACGGAAAGTTTTGAGACTTTGTTTACACAGGCTGTGTAGAGTATAACATAAATACAAACATTCCGTCATAATTAGCCCTTTAAAAAGTCTTCCAGTCTGCCTAACCCGTTTTAAATTCTCTATCGTAATGCCCTATAGATTCTCTAAACTGTTTCTTAAATCTCATCAGTGGATACATAATGGTTTCCCCACAGCTTCAACTTCAACTTCTATAATGAAAATCGGCCGGGAAAATTTGAATCAGAAGAATAAGGCAGGTGGTTTACAAGGGCCATTTCTTTGGACCACAAATTAAACGCGAATTGCTGCTACGTGCATTTGAGCGTTCTGATGCAATAACCCAAAATTTTGCTCCAATCAAAAAACATGCAATATTCTTTCATAGAGTGGTTCAAAACTTCACAGTCGATGATATAAGCTCCCACTCGCTTAGTTCGTCATTTTATGACCGTAATTTTGAAACCTTTCTAGACACTGCATTTGCTACATACTTATACTCGTACTAATATTTAATCTTATTTCCCTCCGTAATTTGTTTTTTAATAACTTCCTAAATATAAAACTAATCCTGACCTATCTGCATCTAAGTGTTTTGAGCTTGACTGATAGAATTAATACTGTAATTTGTGCTATCTACAGGCTGCGACTGAAAAGATTCTGAAACAAGTCCAACACCAATTGGGCGAAACGCAAGGCAAATTAGACGAGACCAACCGCACATTGAACGACTTCGACGCCGCCAAGAAGAAGCTCAGCATTGAAAACTCCGACTTACTGCGTCAACTCGAGGAAGCCGAATCGCAAGTATCTCAACTCAGCAAATTGAAGATCTCTCTAGCCACCCAATTAGAAGACACCAAACGATTGGCCGATGAAGAATCACGTGTAAGTATTGCGTCTAGCGCTTGGACACGCTTCCTCTTTTAGAATGCTCACTACGATGTTACCGTTTGCACAGGAACGAGCCACCTTATTGGGCAAATTCCGTAACTTAGAGCACGAAATCGACAACATTCGCGAACACCTTGAAGAGGAAGCCGAAGCTAAAGCCGATCTCCAACGCCAACTCAGCAAAGCCAATGCCGAAGTACAGTTGTGGCGCACGAAATACGAATCCGAGGGTGTTGCTCGTATTGAAGAATTGGAAGAAGCTAAGTAAGTTCATGAGTCAGCGTATACGGTTCGAGTATATTTTTTTAATAAGTGTGTAGTGCTATGCAAAAAGTAGTAGTCAAGTCCAGTTTTTCAAATTTTACGAGAGAGCAAAAAAAAACACTCTTATATCAGTCTCACAGCCTTCTAATTAGCGTTGCCAGCCCAAATTGTTAAAACTCACTGCTTCGAGCCAAAAAAAATTATGATGCCCCAATATGTAACATACTCATAGTTGAACGTAGAAAATCTAGTGCTTCAATTTTTCAAGGGGCGGGGGAGCGGAAGGCACGATAATAGCCAGGCCACGGTTCAATGAAAGATTAACTACCGTCGAACGGGGTGACTTTACATTCAAGGGGCGACTTTACCCACTTCATTTTAGTCCAATAAATAAATTGCCAAGCAAAAATTAAAACCAAAATACGATTTGGATCGAAGCAGGTAGAAGGAGGAAAAGGAAAAAAAGATCGCCGCCCCTACCTCACTTCACCCGGTAACAGAACAAGAAAATAAAGCGGCGATATGGTTTTTTCCTTTTTCTTATTCGTCTTTTTTTTTAAACCACAGACACTCAAAATATTCAGTTCGGTTTCATACGGTTGAAGTTGGTACTTGACTAGTTTCTTTTCAATCGTATGTCTGAGTACAAACATCCTCAAATTTTGCCTCGCCACCCATCAATAACCCGTCAATAACAAATTGATGGGTAAAGTCGCCCCATTGAGGGGTGACTTTACACAAATTTTTTGAAAAATCATAAAGAATAGAAGGAAGGCTGCCAACTCAAACTTTTTTTTACAATTTTGTTGAGAAATGTTAGACCTTAATTTTAAAACCAAATTCACTTCAATAGCTTCAAAATTGGAAGAGTTATTAAAGGACAAAGTTGAAAAACATGAAAAAAGTGTGTAAAGTCACCCCATTCGACGGTACTTATACTTATGTAGCTTTCAGAAATTTCAAATATTTTAAATATTTCGTAAATTTTTTAAAAAAAGGGTAAAATGTTGATCACATTTTTGTCACTAAAAACAATTCAAAATGACATTGCTTTTTCAAATTCACAATTTTGTCAAGTTCCACTATAGAATATTCAAATAAAATCACTACACTAAAATGAATATTAAAATTAATTTTCAGTAAGTTCATAAAATAATCATATCTTGGCCAAAAAAAAAATCTTAAAACCTTACTGGTTTTCGCTTCAATTAATTTTTATAAACCGAATATTATGTATTAAAATTCGCAAAATTCATTTTCATAATCGGTTTTATTCCATTTCGACAGACGCAAACTGCAAGCACGTTTGGCCGAAGCCGAAGAGACCATCGAGTCGCTCAACCAGAAAGTCATCGCCCTCGAAAAGACCAAACAACGATTGGCCACCGAAGTCGAAGATCTGCAGTTGGAGGTCGACAGAGCCACCGCCATCGCCAACGCCGCCGAAAAGAAGGCTAAGGCCATCGACAAGATTATTAGCGAATGGAAATTAAAGGTCGACGATTTGGCTGCCGAATTAGACGCTAGTCAGAAAGAATGCCGAAACTACTCGACCGAATTGTTCAGACTCAAGGGTGCCTACGAAGAAGCTCAAGAACAATTGGAAAGTGTCCGACGTGAAAACAAGAATTTGGCTGGTGAGTAGCTTCTGAAGACCAACGATTATTCGTCGAGGTGCAATTTCGATGTTTATATCTACGCATTTTTTTTTTTTCCTGAACAGATGAAGTTAAAGACTTATTAGACCAGATCGGTGAAGGTGGACGTAACATTCACGAAATCGAAAAGGCCAGAAAGCGATTAGAAGTCGAGAAAGACGAATTACAAGCCGCCCTCGAAGAAGCCGAAGCCGCCTTAGAGCAAGAAGAAAACAAAGTATTACGAGCTCAATTAGAATTATCCCAAGTGAGACAAGAAATCGACAGGAGGATACAAGAGAAAGAAGAGGAATTCGAAAATACCAGGTATATAGTATTTCAGGCCAGTGGAACCAAGTGCTCTCCCATACGTATGTGAAATCTTATGCTCTGTCCTCTTCGCATTTGCAGAAAGAACCATCAACGCGCTTTAGACTCTATGCAAGCCAGCTTAGAGGCTGAAGCCAAAGGCAAAGCTGAAGCTTTAAGAATGAAAAAGAAACTCGAAGCTGATATCAACGAATTAGAAATTGCATTAGATCACGCTAACAAGGTGAGCAAATGTTATAATATTCAAACCTAGAATAGCGCAGTTCTTTCTACCGTATTTTACTTTCGATTCAGATTTAGTATTTTTTCTCATACTAGGGGGAGGGGTAAAAACTGCCTTATAGACAGGTTCAAACTTGAAACAGGTTCAAACTTGAAACAGGTTCAAACTTGACCAAGCTTTAAGACAAAAAATCGAGGTTGAACCAGGTTTGAAATTTGAACCCTTCTAAAGACAGTTTAGTACTCTCTAGCCATAGTACGAGTATATAACTGGTCGAAAAGCGAAAGTGAAGTATATTACATGCCAAGTCTACAATTTGTTCGACACAGAAGCACATCGTGGCTAGAAATCACACATTTTTGTTCAGAATTCGCTTCTCAAACAGTCGCGGAAAAATTTCTTAGCGTCTGGTAAAATAAAATCTAAGTACCGTAGGTCATACGAGGACTTATTCTGGAAACTATTCTCTTGGGTAGAAAAATCTAAAACTTGAAAATTTAATGAAACCTCCTTTTACAATCACATTACAAAAAGAATTCAAGGTCAAGTGATGAAACAACGAAAACAGATACTGATCAAAAATGAGACTTGAGCCGGTACATGCAATAAAGTAAAGGCGAGTAATAGAAATTTGGGGAGAGAAACTTTCCAGTCTGATTTTGAAAAAAATCTTTATGCGACGGCGTTAAATGCCTGAAAGACGGTGCAAACGAAATTTTCGAACATTCCTAATGACTAGTGAGAGTCTTCATAAAATTCTCATCAAAGTCTCAACTCTTAATATTTGTCTCGCTTTTGTGACAGGCCAACGCCGAAGCACAGAAGAACATCAAACGCTACCAACAACAACTCAAGGACGTACAAAGCGCCCTCGAAGAAGAACAAAGAGCACGCGAAGACGCTCGCGAGCAATTGGGCATTTCCGAAAGAAGAGCAAACGCTCTGCAAAACGAATTAGAAGAGTCGAGAACGCTGCTCGAGCAAGCCGACCGGGGCCGAAGGCAAGCCGAACAAGAGCTCAGCGACGCTCACGAACAACTCAACGAATTATCTGCTCAAGCCACTTCCATCTCAGCCGCCAAGAGGAAACTGGAAGGCGAACTCCAAACGTTACACGTAAGCATCGAAACCTTTTCATTGCATAATTCATTTCGATAAGGGCTAGGTCAATTCTCCTTCGCCTTCGTCAGTCGATCACCACCTCACTTGGAGCTGCATGAAAAAAGTTGGTAGCTAATCTTCGAAATTAAGGTCTCGCCGAAGTGAAAGTGGAAATTAAAAAATAGTTCAGGGTGTCTGCAGGTCATAGAAAAGCGTGATCTTGGAAAAGTCAACAAAAGTCATGATTTTCTCAAAAATCTTGCGTTAATTATTCTCTATAATACTTGTCCCTATTGTCACTTCGAAGAGGAAAAAAAAATGTAAAAAGTTATCTCAAGAATTTTTTTTCACATTCAAAATTTCTGTAGACAGTCGAGCCCCCTCGACCCCTTTCAGCATAGTTGACCATTAATAGTGGTAATAAGTCGTGACTTTTTATTTGTATTTTTCTTTTTCTAGACACGCTCAAGTACCTTCATTCCCAACTTTCCCCCTCGCCTTTTTAAGAAAAAAATGCATTCAATGGAAAACTCTATGAAATGTGTAAAAAATATGAGAAATTCAAGATCTTGATAAGAAAACGTAAGATGTCCAAAAAGTAAAATTTTTAGAAAAGGCAAAAGGTACTATACACATATTTTCGCTCAACGAGCACCAATATTTTTGAAAAATGGCTCCAAATGAAATGTACCACCCTACAAGTTTCACATTCATCTACATCAAGTGACTTTTGCTCCGACTTCATGGCTAAAAGTAGCCAAAAAAGCAAAACTAAAATAGATCGAGTTTTAGAGGATAATTTGATGGCTAAAAAATGGAGTTGAACGAAAAAGAAATTGAGAGATGGATTACCGGTTGGATTTTATTTAAGTTTAGGTAAAGAATCACGTTGAATTCACTTTTCCTAATTTTGGACACCTTACATTTCTATATCAAAGCTCTTCAATTATTCTCTCAAAAAAAATCTGAAAGAAATATTCGAATGAATTACTGAAATTCGGTCCCTCCATCCCTCACTAAATAGAAAACTTAGTTTGGGTTCGAAAAAAATCAAAAGGAAGTTGTCTTTAAAAAATGCTTTCCGAGTGTCGCACCCCATTCCTGACCAAAGAAAGATCTTCTTAATCGCCCTTTGTTCATTTCACACATTCTTTATTCGCCCCTAGTCACCCTCGAATGAGACTGACGACCAACTGTCGACCTCGGAGCACCGCTGTCTCCCAATAATCTCAGACTGCGACCTATATTTGCTTACTTTTTACTCGACTTTTGACGTCATTCGTTTGATCTCGCTTTCAGTCTGACCTGGATGAACTACTCAACGAAGCCAAGAATTCCGAAGAGAAAGCCAAGAAAGCCATGGTGGACGCTGCCCGTCTGGCCGACGAACTGAGAGCCGAACAAGACCACGCCCAGACGCAAGAGAAATTACGCAAAGCCCTAGAAACGCAAATCAAAGAACTGCAAGTGAGATTAGACGAAGCCGAACAGAACGCGCTGAAAGGCGGCAAAAAGGCAATCCAGAAACTGGAACAGAGAGTACGCGAACTGGAGAACGAATTGGACGGCGAGCAGAGGCGACACGCTGACGCCCAAAAGAATCTGCGAAAGGCCGAACGTAGAATAAAAGAATTGAGCTTCCAGGCCGAAGAAGACAGAAAGAACCACGAACGTATCCAAGATCTGGTAGACAAATTACAACAGAAAATCAAGACTTACAAGAGACAAATCGAAGAAGCCGTAAGTTTCACTTTCTTCACTCTGATAAAGGTAGCTTTACCCGTGTATCCAGATTCCTAATGCATATTCTTTTCTGTTTTTTTGGAATTACAGGAGGAAATCGCAGCCTTGAATTTAGCCAAATTTAGAAAAGCTCAACAAGAACTAGAAGAAGCTGAAGAACGAGCAGACTTAGCCGAACAAGCAATCGCCAAGCTAAGGACGAAAGGACGATCTGGCTCGACCGCTAGGGGGTCCAGCCCACTTGTAAGTATCAACGAATATTAACAAAGTCGCACATAGGTCTGTCCAAATTCAAATAACTCGAATCGATTCTACGTTATCGTAGCAATGAGCCATACATTGCATAAGAATTTGTCGAAGAGTTGTCCAAATTTAATAAATAATGAAACCGCTCGGTACATTTCCTCAAGATTATCTTATCTTATCTCCATAATTCCGTTCGTTCAGACTTTGCGAGGGTGCATCCTCCAGGAGGGATATTCTTAGAGGACACCAAACACAATTTTATTTTCATCATTCTTTACAGTAGTCCGAGCATGAGCTACTTTTTCAAAAGTTGAATCAACATGACTGAGTTTTCAACATATATCGCCGGCCAGAAGGTCAAAAACCTGCTAAGTTCAAAAAGAAAAGTATTACATTTTACTGTCTGATTCAATTTTACCAAGCCCCAAAAATTGGTGACGGTTTTATGAAACTTGGCAGGTTTTAGATTTGACTACAAAATGAACAAAATGATAATTTTTGTTACCTCGATGAGAAAAATTACTATACTATACGTAGTACATACTAAGTACCTGCTACACTTTTCTCTCAGTGTAGCAAAATAATATTTGAAGAAACCAAAAAATTCAAATTTTGAAGGAAAAAAAACATAAAATTGTGAATTACGAGTAAAAAAAACTAATTCAATTATAAATTTTCCACTCGAAATTTCGTAGAAGGCCAAAATGAATGACCAGGGGGACCACATATGGCCTGCCACAAGTTGCGCATGTCTATATTTTAGAATGAAAATTCCTACGCGCAAACGAATCTGGCCAAGTCATATTCAACTTTGATTTTCAAATTGTAAAACGAGGTTTATTCATTTCGAAATGTAGGAGTGGAAGAAGAAAAACGACAGTACTATTTTCATTGAAATTGATTCGACGTGGTCTGAGAAAACATGCGTTAAGGTGGAACGTGTTTTTCCTTCGTTTCGATTTTCATCTCAAGATTTCATAATATGTTGACGTCACAAAAATGTTTGAACTCTTGTGGTAACCAACATATATTGTTTTAGCAGATGGGTGCCCAAATACAGAAACCTGCCAAGTCCCAAAATTAAAATTATCTCTAATTTTTTCGGCAAATACAGCATTAGCTATGAGGCCCCAAAACATCGTTTGAGCTTAAGAAAGATGATAATACTGTTTGGACTTGGCAGGTATACACTAAAATATCAACACGTTTTTGTGATACCCATTATAGGCTAGGCACGTAATGTTTTTCTAGACTTCTGAACACAAGGATGACTTTTAAATTCATCAGTCTGCCCATATTCTGCAACCCTTCCGTTGTTTTTCAAGAATCTTCGTCCGACAATAAATTAATTTTCGTTAGAAAAAAATGAATTTCGTCTCTCTTCACGTTAGAATATATTTTCTCGAACCTGATCTTTTATTTATCCTTAAAAAATGTCCCATTCAAATCACCGTCTGCAGAAAATATCGTGGCCCGAAATTCTAACCACGATTCTGTTTTTCAGCCGTCCAAACCTAGAAAAATTTCTTCAGAGTGATTGGAAGTAAACGCTTTTTTTTTGTAAGTGCTCACCATCAGGCTGCCTTTACACCACCCTCATTCACAGATTCATTGCTCTCCCAACCTTGCCAACCCGTTCTCTCTCATGCAATCATCGAACCCGCATGTGTATAATTATTGATCTCAAAAAGTAGTTCGCGTTTTTCAGTCGCCTTAATTATATCGTTATAATTATAATTTTTTTCTTCCAATTTTGCAGGCACACCGCCCACCAGTGAAGCCACAATTTGATGGACTAGCGTTCCCTCCACGGTTTGACCTACACGATGGAGACTTCTAAAATCTCAATCGTCTTGCATTCGAAGCTTTTATTTAAAAGTATTTATTAACATAAATTATTATTTACTGTGTACTGCACATTCGTATATAGGAAAAGGAAAAAAAAAAAAAAAACAGCATCGGTATTTGCCCATTATTTATTATTCATTCGTTTCTTTTCTTTCTTTTTTTTTTTTTTGTTAAAGGGAAAACCGTTTTCTTCGTCTTCGAAAATGACTTAATTTTTTTATTATATTGTTTTATGAATTACCAGATCATATACTACGGCATCGTCTTTTCTACCTTCTTTTTTTTTTCTCTCATCATTGCAAACCATGTACCTATTTATTTTTTTTTTTAAATCTCGTTTACTGGTTCAACAGAAAACAGACCCAAAAAAATTGTGTATATATAAGAAATTTTGCTAAATGGATTAAAATAAGGCGGCTTCTTTAAGGGTTTCAAATAAACAGTAATAATAATACTGATCAAGTAATAAAAAATAATATTTAATGTTGTGTTTTTATTGCGACGCACGTTTGAGTAGACTTTTCACGTGCGATTCATGAGCTCGAATTTCTTTTTCTTCTCCCCCTACATTCGCCCACACTACACATAATATTATTATGTTGGATTTTCCACCATTACAAAATTCAACAGCTTATTATTGTATATCAATAAGGAAAAGTGTAAGAAATCTCTCATTCTTGCTCAGTGGGGACAGAGGCCTTCAATCTTCTATAAAAGTATTTCAGTTTTTTTCGACATTTACGAATATACTGTAAAGATAGAATACTAGTAATCCTTATTATTAGTTTGCAAAAATTTGTCATCATTTCCCAATATTGCGCAGGAAATGAAAATATATTCTTTCAAAACGGTTTGTATTAATTCCTCAAAATGTCTTTTTTCCCACACTATTCAAACGCTATTCCTAATTCCTGCAATCGTAATTAATATTTTGAAACAATTCTCGGTTACTTTATGCATTAATCCTTGAATTTTCTCCAGTCTCAACATTATCAGAATTTGCAATCAGAAGCACGACGAACATTTATACATTACTTTTCATCTCTCTTCAATACAAAATTTCTAATTTTTATGATAAGTCAGAAACTAGAGCCCATTTCTCTATTATATGTAACATATTCGAGGCTAAAATAGATAAATTAAGAAAAATTTTTAACGGGCTGTGTAATAATGCAGATAATAAATTCGAGGTGAACTGTCTAGTCACATAAGTTCTCTGTTCTCATTTTGTGGAAAGAGAAAAGGTTATGAACGCTTTGAACTGAAAAAATGATAAATCACAGTTTTATGATCTACCCCACCTGATGCGTGAGTTAATGGAGCTGTTGTATTTATGGTAACTGGGTAAGTATTGAATAGAAATTCAGATAAATAACTCAAAGGTAGGCTTCTTCCCTCCGACCTGAATCGTGTGCTAGTGATGAAATAGTTTCTCTACAGGCGTTCAACAGCTCCAACAACCGTGAAAATATTTACTACCACTCCCTTCAAGTCCACACCTACACGCAATCATAGAAAATTAGTTTTCTAAACGATAATCAACAGTCGTATAAGCAAAGGTATATTTCAATTAAGTAGGGAAAATTACGTTATTTGTCGAAGAATGTGTTTATTTTACAAATAGCTTTTATGAGGATGAAAATTAAATATGTAACCTTCTTTCAAAGAATTCATAGTCGTGTGCTCATTTTCGACTCCGTCAAATCATGCTCATTTATGCGCCTTTTCTTGCCAATTTTTCTTATAATTTTATCCGGCCGAAGTTCTACTCGTCATTTACTATGATTTCCAAAGATCAATAATTGCTCTATTTTTCTTATGAATTTTTTTTTTTCTGGTGAATGTTTTCGCAGGTGTTGAAGTTCTCAACCATCTACGTAATTACTATATCGTAAGTTTTACCGAAGTCTATAATTATTCCATCATATTGATATTGTTTTTCAATTAATTACCCTCACTCCTTCGATTCAAGAATGAAAAAAAATTAAGTTTTACGCTCTTTTTTGTATTTCTTCGTCCTTTCTAAGAAAGAATTACAGAGGTGCAGAGTTGATACTGCCATTCGTGAAACTCGTCCGTCTTGATTATATCCGACGAACAAGTTTACTCGAGCTTAAAAATTTTTCTTCAACTCTGCGACTTCCAAAATGGAGCGGGCGCTGAGGAAGCTGAACTATATACTGAATAAGCTGTATCTCTAGACCAAGATCAATGTTCCTATTCATATTAAGAGAGTCGAGAAAAGTTAATCACCAAGCCATGAAGTGGACAATATATCTCAATTCTAAACCTGATCCAAACACGTTCTCATCGCCCCTGTTGAACCACTATACCTACACGTTGGAATACTAAATTGAACTGAATAGTTCGTAATCTGCAAAAATAAGCTTTTATATGAATTTCAACATCGAGGTACGTTGGTCACTGGATATTCTATGAGAAATCGGGCAAAAGGAACCAATGATAATTGACGCTAAATTTCAAATTTTTTGGAAACTAACTCAGAATTTTCACAAGTCTTGAAACAAAGTAACTTTTGTACCTTCCACGTACAATAACTGGAATTAAATTTCAAAAATAAAAGTATTTCTATGGTAAATATGGTAAATCATTGCTATAGTTATCCCTTTGCCCAAGTCTCTACTTCAAATAAGTTTCATATAATATTTTGTAGTAATAATTTTGCTTTGAAAATTGATCAGGTTAAAAAAAGAAAACACTTTTCTACCTTATAAATTTTATCTTTCGCTTTTAATTAAGAAAAAAAATTCAATTTACGGTTAAAATTTAAAATTTCAGGTAAGGTTCTTTTTGCCCGGACATTTTCCAGATGGTTGAAAAAAAATGGCAATGGCATAGTAGATTTCTGGGCAAGAAAACCCTAAGGAATAACTTCCTACTGCATCTCATCAGATAGAGTAGGATTTTTCCTTTCAAATGAAATCGACTTCAGGACTCTAAACAGATGTAGTCTTATAGTAGAAAGTAGAAACTCTTCAGCCTTAGAAGTCTGTTCCAACGTATTACTTTTACAGTGCAACAATCAAGAGGCCATCGGAGCATCACTATATCCATCAAAAACTATCAGAAGTATCTAAAATCAGGAAAATACGTATAGCAACTCGGCAAGGGCTGGTTTTTGCAGCCAGATTTGGCGGCTAAATGAAACGCAATTCTGTGCGAATAATATGCAGCTTTCTGGACTTGACGGGCATCAACGTAAAAGAGGGCCAGTACTCGTCGAAGCAGTTCTTTCGCCTGTGCACCGTGCTCTTTCTGCTGCTCTGCACCCATTTGTCGTTGGTCGCGTACGCGTACATCAATCGAAGCGAGTTCCAGGAGAGTATCAACACGGTCGCGTACACCGGCAGCACTGTCCTGCTGCCAGTTGTGGTGCTCAAGTTCGTCCATACCACAGAGGGTCTGAAATGTTTGCTCGAATCCATCGACCAGAACGTATTCACGTACTCGGACGAGGCCAACATCGAAGTGCATTACGACTGGCTGCAAGACGAACGCAACACCCTCAAAGTCTACGGCTACGTACTCTGCTATCAGTTTTTCGGCTTCGCCTTGGCTGGCATCTCACCTATCGTCGGTTACGTGTCGGGTAATACGAAGACCTTCTTGTTGTACCCCGGCTGGACGCCTTGGACCATCAACGGCTTCGGCACGTTCGCCGTCACCTATTTCTTCCAGTCGCTGACAGCCGGCTGCGTGTTCTGGATCTACTACTTGACGCAGATGTACATCATCTTCGTCATTAGCGAATTTCTGCGCCAGTATCGACGACTGTGCAGGGCTTTATCGAGCATAGATCGACGCACCCAAAAATTGCTGCAGAGTGCACGTATTTCCATTCCGGCGTCCGAGTTGGGGTGGAAACTCGAGTACGGAGATGCGTTTGCGAATCAGCTGCGCCAGTGTGCCAGACATCATCAACTTTTAGTCAAGCGAGTGGTTCTTCATTTTTTATGAAAGCTATACACGTGTAGATTTCTCTATACGAGCCAATTTTTGGGCCATAAAATGCAACATTTTTCACGACTGTTGTCGCTTGAGTTTTGAATAGAAAGTTGTGATTTTTTGATACTACGTTGTACCGAAATGAATGAGATTTGAATTTCTGTAATATTACATAGAGGGCTGGCATGTTTTGATTTTCTCAAGTTGTCGGCACTAATTCGAGTTCTTCAATTTTTCACTTCCCCAACAAGACTGAGATTTCAGTCATCGCGAAGGTTAAATTTAGATTTACTGTACGCACACTTGTGAACGAATTACTAGACCAAAAATAAAAAGTCTAATTCCACAAACATCAAACAATAAGTTCAATAAACAGTGTAAGTACACGTATCATACCTAAAAATCACCCTAATTATTCATTCAGAGCTCAAGCCAGAACTGCAAGTAAAAAAAATCCATCATGCTTCCTAATATGTTTTTTAGAGCGTAGTTTCTTCAAAAATGTATTTACGAGTACATATATGCACTTTTATCACTCGACTATGCACCAACTAATTTGAAATTTTTGGCCACACACTCGAAAAGGATGTCTCAGGGTGCTCGGTTTGGAAGAATTTCAAAATTTTGCTTCGAATAAATTTTAGAGGACTATAAAAATATAACTTTTCCAACACGATATTACTCGGAAACAAAATCAAAAACTAAACTTCAGCTAAACGACCATCCTGGAGACATTCTTTAAAAACAGATTGGTGAAAAATCAGATCAATCATTGCATAATTGAGCGACCAAAGTGCATTCTCGTAAGTATATTTTTCCCTTAAAAAACTGAAAAATAGTCCGTTCCGAAAAATTATTATTTTTTAAAGCACTAAAAGTGGATTTACATTACCTGCATTCAAAATATTGTTTCATCATAAATTCCTCAATTTGCACTTTCACTTTCCATAAACGTTCAGTTCGAAGTTTACCGAATTAGAATTTATTTGCATTTTGTCCAAAACGACCAATTCTATTTCAGAAATTATGGTTGTTCTCAATCTTGTTCTTAAGCCTCTAATTTACTGTAGGAAATTTTTGAACAAATTTTTAAAAATCTACCATCAAAAACAACTGTAGCGTTGTAAGCCTCGTCAAACGCTTTTTCCTTTTACTTTTAATTCATAAAAGCAAAAAGTAGATAAGTCCTTCCATTCGAATTATCATTTTATTCCTCTGGCTCCAGGAATGAGAAACAATTAAAATATGTTGAACTTTGAACATGTAAATGTATCTAAACATGAACTACTTTAGCTGAGTGCTAGCTAAGGGATTTTACATACATGAAAATATTTCTGCTCTCATAAAATTTGTAAAACGAATTTAAATCACATCCCTCCATCATCTAGCTGCAGACTTTCTTTAATGAATTGTTATTTTATTTTCAGACTGTTTCGAATTTTCAAGTCTTGGTTCGAAGTTGTATTTTTGGTAGAATTAACTCTCGGAATTACAAGTTTCGCTTTCATATTCTACAATTTTTTGCTGGTATACTACCTGTACAAGTACTTCAATACTAAATTTCTTTTGTCGTTGTTCAATTTGAAAAAAAAAATTCAACTGATACGTTACTAACTTCTTTCAGAAAGAAAGTGAATTCTTCTTCACATGAAATTTGTACACAAAATAATTATGAATAGGCCTACCTACTGACATTTTCTAGCAGAATAACTAATTTTTTATGTCTCTCCTTTCCGTCACTTTTCATTCCATTATATCTCCTACTCGTTTAATACTTTTTTAATAAAGAATAGGTACGAGTATAAGTTTTTTTTTTTGGTGAGGACAATTTCTATAGAAGTATAATGGACAAGAGTGGGCTATGCGAAAAATTGGAACTTATGTTATTCTATTTTTTTCAGACTAATCGTTACGAAACTTATCTAAGTTTGATGGGAGCTGGTTTCGTATCCATCAGTTCCTTGTTCACTCGCTGCTTGGCCGGAGAAATATTTAGTGCTATGGTAAGTTCACTCCACAACATCTCCTCAGCAGACCACCCATCAATCAAAAAGCGCTAAAAACCCACACACAAAATGTAGGTACAGCCTCCATCTCCAAGACTCGAAATAAATGTACTGGCAAATAAACATCTATTTTCGTCAAATCTTATGTTTTCCTTCAAATTAGAAATTCGAAACAACTCGAAACATTTACTTTACGGGGAAAAAAAAAAAAGTAAAAACGAGCCAATCAGAATAAACAGAACCACAATTGAAGACAGAACCACTAAACCATGCCACCAATAAAATTCCGAAATTATTAGGAAAATATACTGGTTCCACGAAAAGTATTTAATGTGTTTCAAAGAGGATAACTTCGGCAACCAGAATCTGTCAAAAAATGTTCTTAATCACCACCACAAGTAAATTCATAGAAAATGGAAAATGATCTGCACCTCGGACTTGAATGTAATTTGACTTGTATTTGGGTTCAGTGATGAAAAAATGTAACCATTTCCTTAATCAATGACATCACACCTCCTCTATTAGTCCCTGAATCTACGTACACTGTATCTACAGCGTAGGGTGTATCTATATAAAAAAAATTCTGTTATGTATTTGGGTAATTATGTCACAGAGTATGTCTCGATTGATTTCAACTTTTTCTTTGCAGAACGAAAGAATTGCAAAAACAATTTTCTACGATATAAATTGGCTGAAATTGAACAAAAAGAACCGACGCCTGATTTGTATGTTTCACTTCTCCGTTCAACAGTCACTAGATTTGTTCGCATTTTCCATTTTCAAAGCTTCATTTTTCACATTTACCGGTATCATACGAATGACTTACTCATACTTTAATATTCTCAGAGCTTCATTGAGAAATAGTTGAGTGATTAGCTCAGTTTTTTTTCAATATTTATGGATTTCTTGAAGAATTATTCATATTTTGTTGCTTCAAAATTCTGATTCAGTTTTAAACACGGTTCGAAATAAAAGGTTTTCGAAACTGAAACATTAGTTTTCCTTTTCCTGACTTCATGAAGCAGGGGGAGACGTAATGGTCTGTGACAAAATCTGAGATAAACTACCTTACACATGTAGGTACTCGTAGTGAAAAACAAGAATTTTTGGTAGAGCCGTACCAAACAAATTGTTACGTTCAAATTGGCTGTTTTTTCGACAGAAACGTGTTCCTCATACTCTGAAGAGTAATTTCTGTGATAATGAATTTGAATGATCGTCAAACTCGTCGAAGAAGGGGTTGAAGGGAAAGGTAGTCTATTTTCAAAATTCCAAAAAAAAAAGAAGCTAATTCGGCATTAATTCGTTTGCGCGGTGTGAAATCCTCGCTTAGGAACGTTGGTGGTAAGACACGCTACTGCGTTTGTTCAAAATACCATTTACTCGATTTATCAAATCTGATTTGAGATGACATACACAACATTGAACCCAGAATCGGAATTAGCAATGGTATCGAATTAACGAAGGATCATTCCGTAGTCTTAAAATAAACATAAACGTGACAGAATTCAAAACTCACCGAATGTGAAGATTCATGCAAGTAACTGGTTGCTGCTAATACAAATACGTGATAGATTTGTCTCCTCCGGTTGCATTACATTGTAGCTCTGAAGATCATTTGCCCAAGTTGGGATGGATGAATTTCAACGAATACACGAATTCGAAAGATTTCATAAACGCGAACACCACCGATAGAGGTAAATGGTAATTGCAGGGATTACGAATTATAATAATAAGCACTACCTATCACTTCACAGTAACGTAGAAGAAAGATTGCTATAAAAGCATTATCGAAACATATTCAACAAAGAAGAAATGTGCCATCATTTATTCACTTTACCAAAAACGAGGCAGGCACAGAGTAGAAGCTTCGACATTACAAGAAAATCACAGACGCATTCATCAGTTGGCGGCATTGCGGCAAGGCATCGAACTATCGAACTGGACAAGAGAATGAGATTAGACGCAGTGTTGTCATGTCAAGAATTTCAAAACAGGTTAGCCGTATTTGCGGCGACAAAAAAGCCGTATATTGTGTGAAAAACCAAAAAACCCCGTTCCTCACTTTTTTGACCAAAATGTCCCTTCATAATTTTATTGTTGACCTTTTTTTGCTTTCGAGCACTAAATACCGCCGCTTACAAGCTTCAGTGCGTCCACAATCCACACTCCATTGTCGAATTTGTCATTATTATTTGAACTCGAGTGTTGTTTTTGCGGAAAAAATAAACAGAAAAATGAAGGTTTTCCATCGAAAA
The DNA here is from genome assembly GCA_038050395.1 of Parthenolecanium corni. Taxonomy (NCBI): domain Eukaryota; kingdom Metazoa; phylum Arthropoda; class Insecta; order Hemiptera; family Coccidae; genus Parthenolecanium; species Parthenolecanium corni. Next base: position 2,569,310 of record JBBCAQ010000020.1, read on the forward strand.
CTTGCTAAAAAGGCGGAATGTGAAGACTGAAGAGCCGCTGTTTTGTCGTACGTCTGATAAGCCCGTAGCCAGTGGGTGGTAGGGGGTAACGGCCCCTGGCAAAATTTCCAACTTTTTTCTAAATTTTATTTCACCAAGAGGAAGCTTATTTTTAAATTTTCAATTAAAACTTAGTCTTTTTTTTGAAAAATTTTCAATTAAATACATTTTTGCCTTCCCTGATATACAGTTTGTGCCTTAAGGATTTTACTGTGGCTTTGGATCTGCATTAAGCCGTCGGTCTAACAACCTTTGAAACGTTTCGTTCGATAATCTCCGGATTCCATGAATAATTTTATGGAATTTTACTAGTTCACCATGAGGATATTCGAGTTTCTAAATCGTAGAATTCAACTTTAAATATTGAGTGTGCTCCACCAAGCCATTTTAGTGTAAATGCAACACATTCCTTGCCTGTTCATGCTCTTCGAGTTCTAAACATCATGATTTCAGAATACATTGTAGCCCTGACAAATGTTGAACTGCACCTAATTTCTTAATAAATTGATTACGTTTACGAAGCAGTAATGAGCAATTTTCATCAGTAGCATCCATTTACCCAGTTGATTTGCGAAAAAATTAATATCTTCCAGAATGAAGTGTCTAGCTACTCTAGCAAGTTATCTAGTATGAGCTTTGAATAACTGAAGTACCTATTCCTTTTCAACATAGACGGATAAATTATTCAGAAATCGTTTTCAAACTAATAAAATCACAAAAACGTCGAAAAAAAAACAAATTTATTCTCCAACAGCATGAGCGAGTCTACCAATAATCACAATGTGAAATTTCACGTCGAAATACAAAAATCGACTCATTTACTTGTTGGAAACCACACCAGACGCATAATGATCTAACATAGCCATTAACAACAGTTCGGCAAATTCTTTAACAAATTCTATATATATATCATAATTTACAAGGATAAGTACAATTAAACGTAAATTAATAACAATTTTTCGTATTTATTTTGAAATGTAAACATATTCTATAGTTGACAGAAAAAGAAAAAGAAAAAAATCAAAATTAAATGTAATTTTTTTTACGTGAGTTTGAGCACCTACTTACACAAACAGAAACACTAAATGGTACACACTCGAATACATAAATACTGTACAAACTCAACGATGGATCGATCTGGTATTCGATCATAGAAGAGAATTTCAAAATTTAATACAAATTCTAAATCGAAGTGTATAAATACCAACTCGACAGTGAATTTCATAACGCAGTGAGATCCATCATTGATGAAACAAAATTTAAAAAATAAGATAAATTAAAAGACGAAAAAGCGGTTAGAAGAAAGCGAATTATTGGTTGCAAAAAAAATAACAGTGCCTGTTCGGGGGGGGGGGGGGGGGTAAAAAAAGTTATATAGCTAAAAAATTTCCAATTAATTGCAAAAAAAAAAAAAAAAAAAAAGCATAAAGAATAGTTTGAAAAAGGTAATGAAGGAATGCAAAACACTACTGGTAACTATCACGTAAGGAGCAATATCAAACAAAAAAAAACATTTAATTCGAAGATAGAGTATTTCTTTTTTTTAAACGAAACAAAATCAAATTCTGAAATTTCGACGATTTGAAATTCAGTTTTTTAGCCTTATTCAGCTAGGAAAAGGCAAAAACAAAGAATCAGAGTATTTCAGAAATATCAAAATTTGAATTGTTTCAATGAAAAAAATTCTCTTCAATTACAAACATGCACTAAATCTCGACAGCAATTTGAAGAAAAAAAAAAATTGAAAATATCGTAAAAAGTCGAATATACGAATAACAAATGGAACAACAACCACTGTGCTTAAAGCCAAGCCATTTAATGAAAGCAGCAACCACAGCCCACTCTACAAAAGCATTACTATTGCCATTTGTCTTCGAATTCTGCTGAAACAAAATTTGAAGCATTAGTAAAATCAATCTATAATAAACTCAACGTACAACGATATAATACATTATGTAAAAATATATAACATAAATGATTCTCATTTTAATAAAGAATATTGATAACAGAGCCGGATCAAGATTTTAGGTGTGGTAAACCCGCCAACAATTGAATCCTATTTGAATTTAAAAAAAAAAAACCTTAACGGTTAGAAAACTCATTTAAAATTCAAAGTTTTAATTTTCTAATTCCAAAAAGCTTACTCTTCGCTCACTATCAAATATACTGCCATAAATTTTAGTCCTTTTCTAATTTAGCCACGAAAAAGATATTTATACGTAACTTTAGATTAACAAAATCTTGTTGAAAAATCAAAAAGAAATTTTGTCACGATCGCCACTAGGAAGCTCACTGGCGGGCTCACCCAAGCTCCATTTTAATCTGGCACTATTAACACCAGCGATGGTCATTCTGTGTAATTCTCCATTAGCAAATAAAATACTTTGAGCAGTATATAGAATTACGTATCTCATCTATCTACGAGACTAGCTATTTTATAAATAGATCTACATAATAAGACATTTAGAACTGAAAGAGATTTATATGTTTAGTGTGATTTTCCTTAGATTAATGTCGACATTCCGTTCACCAGGTTCTTTCACTCCTTACTGCGGGGGTAACTGAAAAACAAAACCATTAGATGTTAAAAGGGGCAGGCACAAGAAGGGAAGGGTAGGGTGATATGCAATTATAAAACTATCTTACCTTCGAAACTGAGAATATAATCACTGAATCCGAGTTAGTGTTGCTTGTTTTTCACACAGCTTGGTGTTAATGCATCCAAAAATACAGACCTGACTCCAAGTAGAGGATAAAGATTTCCTCGTTAAAGAAATCCACTAATAACTCACCGACCTGGTGTACCATTCTTTACATAGGTCATACGAGTATAAAATACAGAAATTAGTCTACAGACCAATGTCCCGGACTTTCTACAACTAACAATTTTAAATGATTTTAAAGTACATGAAATACTTAGTTCAAATATCTCGTTGAATGTTCTGGAAACTTTGCAAAGATAATGAAATAACTTACAATGTTAACTTCTTTCATGAAGTATATTCAAATTTTACATGAATAGAAAAAAATATTGACAAAAAAAAAACACTTGGTCTAGAAATAAGATAAGGGAATAAAAAATTTTAGAAATGGGCTGGAAAAATGAATTTCTTGGAAATGATTTTTTTCTCGACTTTCATACCCTTTTACAATGAATATAACTATATATTCATAGCTAGACATTATAAGTACAGATAAATTAATAATGATTAAGTGACGAATATTTTGGGCCGCAGTACTTAGATTTACTTTAGATCAAAGTTTGAACTAAAAGAAAAAAAATCAAATGCATCTATGATAGATATTAATTCCACGTTATTGGTAAAAAAAAAGTAATTTAAAAAAAGAAAAACGAAAAAAATTGGTCAGCCATCAATTCAAAATTATAGTAAGCACAGTTATCACTAGGTGATAGGTCTTAAAAATTTGATAAATCGCCAATTTTCCTATGAAAGATTTTAAACCAAGTTTTTCCTCATTTCATAGAGATATTCAGATGAAAAATCGTTCATAACGATTCGTTAAATTTCACAATAATAAAGTCGAAAAGGAGAAAATTGCTATGAAATACAGTTTCGAGGACATAAACCAAGTAAGAAGTTGTTAAAATCTTAACTTTCTTTTAATTTTGTCGAACCACTCCAGAAAGCTTCTCGTTCGGCCAGTGAGTGCTCCGCTTCAGAACCTATAAATGATGGCAAAAAACAGCAAAACAAAAAACATATTCGAACGATTAGTGATTAAGACAGATAGAGGAAAATGGTTATATGGAACAAGATTCCAGACGTCACCAAAGCAAAGCTTCACAACGAAGTAATAGACACAGAAACACAAAACAAGATGAAGAAGAAAAGAAGTAAGAAACGCCAAGACCAGTAAAATTCAATAAAATTCTAAAAGAAAAATAAAGAATAGAATACGAATGATATGATTTTTGCTGTACGAAATCGCAGAATGAACGCTGAATAGGAACTAAGCTTTCTATTTTTTAAAAGTTGACGAAAATAGAAAAAACATTTCATGTTCGGCTACAAATTTCATTTATTTTTGGTATAAATATGGATGGTGTAGTGTAAAAAATTTCTTCGTTTACTTCAATAAGGAAAGTTTTTTCAAGAAAGTGAAAAAAGTTAACTTTTACTCAAGATCTGCGGCATAAAAATATATATTTTGTAAATTTAACCTCAAACTCCAACCAAAAATGAACACCGTTTTAAATTATTTAGAGAATGTATAGTTAGTCGAAATTATGTAAGCAAACCTTTAGATTTTTCATTTTGTAAATTTCCTATTCACTCACTAATATTTCATTCGCATTCTATATAACAGTGCACCAAACGAAGAGGTCAACATAATACACAAAGGATGTTACCACGAAGTGATAACTTTTTCCAATTTTGGTTAGTTCTGTAAAAAAAAGAACAATCTACTGTTTTAGTAGAAATTCGTTAGTAAGATGAAAAGCAAAAATCAGTAACGAGTTACACGAAAATGACAAAGTGAAACCAATTTACATACCTACCTGATGTAATACAACGAACACGCATGCATAACCGCCAATCTGTAGGCATTTTTGTTGTTAATATTGACACATAAAAGAAAAAGCTTCAGCCGCAGAGGTACAATAAGAACTGCACAGACTCCAAAACCAATTTTAAAAAATTGATAACACATCACACGTCTAATTTGTAGACGTAATTTACAACAGTCTTGATACCAAATAGAAAGGTCTCAAATTTTTTTCATTTACATGAAAGCAAGTATTAGGAATAAAGCAATTTATTGCTAGATTAAAGGGAAAAAACTAGACTCAATAAACACAATTAACAGCAGTCAGCAAATCATGAATCAAAAATGGTAAAAATAGGGAGAATGGCTCTTTCTACACGGCTGAGTCTATCAGGGATTGTACCAATATTTGCATAGTATTTACAAAATGTACCTCATACAACACGTCTTTTTTATACATACAATACAAGGACAGCCTCTTCATTAAAAGAAATAGGTACATAGTATATTAGACGAGAAGAGTGAATAATCTATTAAATTCTATATAATATAATTGAATCTCCGGATGTCTGTCCCATACTCGAGATTCGAAAATAAATTATTTTCCATTTCTTGATTACTCAGCTTCTACTTGACGTAAAAAACTGAACTCGGTCTCATTAGAAAGAGAAAAATATAAAAAATAAGACGATGTATAAATCTTTTTATGAAAACATTTTCAAAAACTGTGAATTCTATTCTACACAACATTTCAGAACGGAGCAATTTTCATTCATTCAAATGTACGCCTTTAGCCAGCCCATTTTCCCAAAAAAAATTAAAATTCCACTTTAGCCAGACCCTTTTTTCCCAAAAATGAAAATTCCTTTTTAGCCTGCCCTTTTTTTCTCAAAAATCGATATCCTCCTTTAGCCAGCCCCTTTTTTTCCGAAAATGGAAATCCCATTTTTTCCCCCGAAAATAGAAAATCCACAAACTATTCTCTTCGACTATTGCACATAAACCCAAGAAAGCACAATATCAGATGATGTGTATCGGACGAAGGTGAAATAACTCCGTTTGTGAAACATACAGCCTTACACGCGTAAGGTTTCTTCTATAAATTATATAAATAAATGAGCGATGAGTGAGTTTATTAATCGATGATTTATTTTATTGTTAGTAAAACAAACCAGCAAATGAGGAAAAAAAAGAGGAAAAACAAGAAACCAAAGGCAGTTATAGTATGCCAAAGAAAAATTTACACATTCGCTTTTCATTTTTTTTTCCCTTTCTTCATCTCCAATAATGAAGTCACAAAAAAAAAAAAGATAAGCGCTAAATGTAATTAAATACGTAAATACGCGAAATTTGAAAATTTTCCTGATTTTGCTTTTACTATCTTTAATTAATTCACACGGTGAAAAGAAAAATTAAAATATGTTTTTCTAAATGTGTTTCTAGATTCAGGTTTTATTTTATTCATTTTTTTTTTTGGCATCTACGTCTTTCGACAAATAAAGAAAAAAAAAGGGTGACGAATGAAATATATCAATTATACAAATATTATAAACAATTATTAAAAAATAAAAAAAATAAAGTACATTAAGAATAAACATACGAAAAGTTTATGTTGGGGACGTTTATAAGCTAGTTCATGTTCATCAAAATGTATGAACATAAAGAAACATAATTACTGGGCGGAGCGTATAACAGGCCAATCTAAAAAAATATGTTTTTTGTTTTGAAGAAAGAATCATTGAAAGGATAGTTAAAAATAGTTTGAAAATTAGCAGAACCTCGAATAAGAAAGTACGAACAGCGACCGATTTTTTTTTTCTTCAGTCAAAAGTTTGAATAAGGTCGACGAGATTTTTATCTACGGATTTTATTACGATATTTATCGGACGATAATGACGTTCAAACATTTTGAATGAACAAAATAGGGGGAAAAAAAGCAGGTTCCCGCCTGCTAAGATTTACCTATCTAGGACAATGAGACGAAAAAAAAGAAAGGGTGAGGGGACATGTATTACATAACCTAAGAAACATTTTTTTTTTTCTTCTTAATTTACACATCACAAATACAGCGAAAATTAGCTGTCATTATTCAATAATTTAATATGTTATAAAATTTTTTTTCTCTCTCAACATCACACGGTCGTCGTAAAAACCGTTTTATTTTTGTTTTAATTAAAAACAAACTTACAACAAAACAAAAAATATATACTACACGGATGAGGAGAAAACTAAAAACTAATAAAACAACACAACACACCATCTTACCCCAAAAAACATCGGCAAACCATTCGTAACACGTTAAGGCACTTTTTGTTCATTTTTTTAAAAATGTGGTTTTTTTTCAAACTAACATTTTTTTTCTTTTTTTTTTTCTTTCTTTCTTTTTTGTGAAAACCTAACTATTAAATGCAACTTTTGGAATACGTTGGGTCAGATGCAAATTCAGCATTTCGGAATGACTGTGTCACACAAAGGTTAATTTAAAGGTTGCGGGTAGAATTTCATCGCACTAAATACGTTATTAATAAATTGGAATTCCGGCAGAAAAAAAAAACAAAACAAAAAGAAACAAAATGATGGCTTCGCATGCGAAACCAATGACGTCGTGAAGGGTATGAGCCAACAAAAACAACAATATTTTTTAAGAACGTAGAGAGAGAAAAATCAAAAAAAAAACAAAAAAAACCGATAATTAATGTATCGTTCTCGGGTTCTCGAAAATTATCAAATTTTTAGCTTTATATAGGTCCTTTCAAAATCATAGCGAAGAATACGGCCCACATAAGAACGATGCCCCAAACTGTATGCAAATAGTCCTTACCGTCCGTAAACCGTCTGGCAACGAATTTCAGAGTTTCGTCCAGCAGCACAACGGGTATGGAGAACTTCATGACTGTAAGCCATTCTTCTACGGATAGTGGCGTTACTTGGAACACAGTCTGCGAAGCAAAACACGAATACAAATTTAGTTCGAGTAATAAAGTAACAACGTATCGACTAGATGAGTCTGGTAACCAACTTCACGCAGAATGGAAAGCAAATTTCAACAATTTTTGGACATTTTGTGAAACAAAGATAAAAGAGCAATTCTTTCGTTAACTATACTCTAGTTCTGCGATGTAACAAGTCCACAATTTTCAATTAAAAGATTTTTGTACGTGGTTTCACATTTTTTTGGCATCACAAACAGTCATAGTATACTTGAAAAGGGAGCAGATGTGGTTGCCTTGAGTAACTGGAGAAGATTTTTGCGTTACGCCCGGGCATAAACCGTTCGTAGTAATCGAAAAGCAGAAATAGTAACACGACGAAATTGCAGACTTCTAAACAATGAAGCCCTGACGACCAAACAAGTGTACGTGTTAAAATTTAGAAAATGCGTCTTTTCATTGTTTCTTAAAGAACTGTTTCGTTGCCGATACGATGCACTTTATTGTAAATCTCTAACTTCAGAGGCACTTACCGATAAGAATTCAACGTGCAAGATGACGAAGTGTAGACCGAAGGACAGCGCCATGGAGGCGATCAACCACATGTTGGACCATGGTGGCATTTTTACGAGTGACTGATTTTCGGACAAGCTGGACCGAACAGACGATGCACAGTGAAAACATGTTCGCAATAAACGTTTGCACCAATTTGAAAATGCTTACCTGTTCATAGCGTTCAACATTTCAATGGTGACGAGTACGGACAAGGCTAACGTCATAGGATGAGGATCGTGGAAAACGTGACAGTTGATTCCTTTGAAGTCTTCCGGATTGCTCGTACAGGACAAATGGTGAGTCTGAAATAGATAAATTATAAATTGAGAATAATATTTTTCGCAATACATTTATGATGAGAAGAGTGAAAAAATTTACGAGTATTCTAAAATGAAAATCTACGGTTTGAATAAAATGATCAGGTAAAAAAACCAATGACAATCCCTACGTTATAGGGCGTAGAAACTGAACCCAACGAAGAAATAAAAATCTTACAAAATTCAGAAATACGTAAATACGGGAAATTTCATCAAAAAAGTTTTGTTCATTAAGATTTTCTGAGCGAATTTCACTTGTTTACGAATTTCTATAATTTCATTTCTCTTTTCGTCCATCAACTACAGTTTTCTCTACCACTTACAGAAAATACGGATTCTAAATTATTCATAATAGATATCGAGTACGTTCGAAACATTATGTCTCTAAATGGCCCTAACAATATCGAAACTACAATTACCCAAAACAATAAGAGAGAATCCAAGCTGAACACGCGTTATAATTAGACTTCAAAATACATCGCAACCCAACTGATATTGTATTCATTTTGCTACCTTCGACTCGATAGAATTCCGTGAAATTAAAGCGAGGAATAGCTCACTGTACACTCACCAATTGATAATAAGACATCTGCGGTCCCTCTACACTGTACATGAACCACCAAGCAGCAGCTCCAACGGTCGCAGCGCCTACGTATCCACCAATAGCCAGGTATCGGAAGAACAACCATCCGGAAATCAAACTTTCATCACTCTTTCTTGGTGGCTGCGAATCGAATAAACGCAATTTCAAAACGTGTAACAGACAAACGGACTCGTTATATCTTTCTTACGAGCACAAATCGACGCTCACCTTGCTCATAATATCAAGATCGGGAGGATTGAAACCCAAAGCGGTGGCCGGTAGACCGTCAGTGACTAGATTGACCCACAGTAGTTGCACCGGAATGAGAGCCTCCGGCAGTCCCAAAGCAGCAGTCAAGAAAATACTGCAAAATATAAAAAAAGTGAGATTTCAAAAAAAACAAATTAAAGCACGAGTAATTCATTTCGTGTTTTTCAAAAGGTAATTACGTAGTTATACATACAATGTGTAAAATTTCAACTTTTGTAAAATGATCGAAAACAGAATCATAAACCTTCTTTCTGAAGAGTCTCAAAATAAGGCGATTAATAGTATTTCATTCGGAGAAAATTGAAAAAAATTACTTTATCAAGCAGTTTTTGTTTCACTAAAATATAATTTTCGAGAAGAAATCTTCATTTCATCATTCTTTACAACATTTATAACAGCGTTTCAAACTTTCGAATACGTATACTATAAATAAATGTGAGTGTTTGCTGTCAAAACAGCGTTACAACCACTACATGGGACAACCAACTTTAAGCTGTCGATAGTCATTTATTCAATATGGCTCTTAAAAAGCTGCAGCAAGAATTCAGAAACAACTCACCTGACGACTTCACCGATGTTCGACGAAATCAAATAACGAATGAACTGTTTCATGTTGTTGTAGATAGCGCGCCCCTCTTCGACGGCAGCTACGATCGACGAGAAGTTATCGTCGGCCAACACCATCTCCGAAGCGGATTTGGCCACAGCCGTACCCGAACCCATAGCGATACCGATTTCGGCTTTCTTCAAGGCTGGAGCGTCGTTCACACCATCACCAGTCTAACGACAAGAAAATGTCAAAAATTAAAAGTTTCATCGAGGCGCATGGTAAAAAATTACCGATGAAACGTGCAACCAACTCCACACATACTAACCATAGCGGAAATTTCATTCATGCTCTGCAAATATTCGACGATTTTCGATTTGTGGGCTGGCTCGACACGCGAGAACAGTCTGGCTCGAGCGACGGCCTCCTTTTGAGATGCGATTGGCAGATCGTCGAATTCACGACCCGAGTACGATTTTCCAGCGGTGTCTTCGTCTTCGCCGAACACGCCAATTCGTCGGCAGATGGCTTCGGCTGTGGCCTGCACATAAATCGATGAATAATCAGAAAAAAGAAAACAAAAACGATGGCTAAAAAGAGAAATAGTATTTTACATGAAACTTGATCGAACATTTAAATAAAAAAAATATTAAGTTTCGAGATGCACTTCGAACATCAATACCTTCAAGAAAAAGAAGCTACATCGATTTTACACGATTTAAAAGCGATGAATATACGCATTTTACTTCACGCAGTATCCTAAAACGAATATTACAGTTGGCCCTAAAACCTGCGAGTCTCGTAAAATGAAAATTTGTTCTACTAATTCGGTAGGAACAGACTCCAATAAATTATTCTAAAATGAAAAAAACCACCCAATAGTTGAATTCAAGCCCTTTGAAAATAACACTCTTGACAGAAAACTGCCAAAGTCAATGGCCATTTTCTGCTTCGGTTTGATTATCTCCTTGGAATTATTACCACTCCAATTTCTCATTCCATTGGGAGAAGCGTCGACAAAAATAGTTCAATAGTCTCTCCACCTTGCGTTACATGAACTAAACAATTGATATTTTTGGGCTTTTTTATTTACAAATATTCAGTTAGCAAGTGCCAAGTTTCGAACTCGGCACGCAATTATTCAACCTGCATCTTGAGAAAACTATTATCGTCTTCACCCGAGTTGATAAAAACAATATCATCGCCAGAGAAACGCATTGCACATTCGCTGTTTTAAGATCTAATTAATCGATATAATAATCGATGCACCTTGACCCGATAATTCAGACAGAATGTGCGTTTTTGTATACGCTTTTTAGTTTTTACACAGTCACGTTTCTACGGTATAGTCTGATAAGCAGCACGATACAGGTGCCATTCATTAATAACGAGTAAAATACTACTTTTTTTTTCAAAAGTCGAAATTCGTTTTTTCGAAATCCACAAAACAGCGTTGAAAACTAAATTGTTGAAAATCCCTACTTCGGGACAAAAAAATCCCAGGAAGTGAAAAAAATTCCTGAAATGGGTTTTTCCGTTGAAGATGTGCATTTCAGCCGAAACAAAAAAAAAAAAAAAAGGTAATGGCCGGTAGAATTTTAGTTGTAATATTTTCAATTTAAAACACAAAGGTAAAATACAATCTCTAAAATTCTCAAACACCCTAAAATTTCAACTAATTTCTAAAACTCCAAAAAATCTCAGAAATTCCAAAAAAATCCCTAATACCTGATATTTTTCATGACAATAAAAATTTCAAGATAGTAAAAATCCCGTGTTTCCGGAATTATTCCCTTATCCCTGCCAAAAAACAAAATCTAATACTCCTAAAAAAGTTAAAAGTTGCAATTTAATCACTGAACAGAATTCAATATGCAATTTCTTACATCAATAAGAAGAGCACTGAAGTAAAGGTGCCTCTACCAACGCTTTATTGCAACCGATTCAGTTGTAAAACAGACATTTAGAGTCTTCGCAACTTTTCGCCAGTATTTTCTTCAAAAACCACTTTCATCTTTCTTTCTCAAGTGACGACATATTATGTAATAGGGGTTGGAGCCATTTTAAACATCTTATATGTTTATCACACTTGAGACTAGCTGCAAAAAAGCTGCAGAACTACGACTACCACTCACTTTGTTGTCACCAGTGATGACAATGACTCGAATACCGGCGGCACGACATCTCTGAATCGAATCGAAGACCTCCTTTCGCGGTGGGTCCAACATACCGACGACACCCACAAACGTCAGGTTCACCTCGTACGTGTAGAATTTATTCGAGTCACCGAGATCCATTTCTTCGGGTCTCAATGGACTGTCGGCGGTGGCCAAGGCCAAACAACGAAGCGTATCGCGACCGGTACCGTATTGTTTCGTCAGTTCCAAAATCTTGCTCTTGAGAGCCGCGTTCAACGGATACTGCAACAATGAAAACTCTTAACGTTAGAATAACGTTCCAGGCATACTCGACGAATTTTTCAAAATGTCAGAATGCCGCCCCTACCTTATGCTGGCCAATTCTAGCGTGCGTACACCTGTCCAGTACACCCTCTGTAGCGCCCTTAACGAACAGTTTCGGTCCGGTACCCAGTTTGCTCGGCTTCAATGGAATGCAATACGAAGACATGGATTTACGATCTCGCGAGAACTCCAACGTAAACTCTTTCTTCCATTTGGTTTCGATGTCTTGGCGCACGACAATGGCCGATGTACGTCGGTCGAGACCTTGTTTGGGAACGTTGAACGGATTCAGTTTTTCGGCTAGCACGATGAGAGCCGTTTCGGTGGCTTCACCAACCTGTTATCCCACCCAAAACAACGGAAGTACATTAATCGATAGAATTGAGAAATTGCTTTACAACAGTTTAGAAGAAGCTAAAGTCTGCCCAAGAAAATTCTCTCAACAGCAGAGCTGTATAAAATACTCGGAAGCCAAAAGACGCAACTGTAGCCAGCTTCATACAGTCCACTATTTCAATGCAAAATTCACGAATAAGGTGCAATAAATGAATTTTTTGGAACATACGTCAAGAATTGCGCAAAAAATTGGAAATTCTAGAGGTACGTCATGAAGTCGACGATTGGAAAAGACAGTAACTAAAGGGAGAAAACAGATGGGACAAGAAGAATGTTTTTTCATCAAATTTACAACAAAAATCAAATTTCATAACATGTTTCATAAAGAATTTTTACAGAAAAAAACCATTCAAATAATCAAAAAAACTCCAAAAAAATGTTCGCAGGCGGAATTGATTGTATTTCATATCAAATTTTATCTGCTTTCGTCTTGGTGTTTTTTTTGGTGTCTCTTTTGGGAAAATTTTTAATATTTAATGTTTTTTTTTTACCCGGAAACTCCTGACAACCATAATGAGCCGCCAAGGAGCCCCCTCGCCTTACAAAACATCCCGGCAACGGGGTCTGCCTTTTACTTATTCATCATCACGTTTCGTTCAGGTACTTCATTTGTCTCTTCTTGGGACGTTTTCTTACTTTAACTTATAACTATTGAACATTTTAAGTTTCAGAAGACTCATTTACTTTTTCGAACATTTGTTTGAATTCGTTGAAATCGATGGCGGAATCATTGCACATAACACAAATTGTACTCAGTTCGTGAAGCGTTTCATAGTCGCTCGCTTTCACTTTCTGACCTTTTAGGAACGTTTCACCGATTGGTTCGTAAGTCGATCCAGTGATTTCGAATTCGGAGAACGATGCATCCGATCCTTCAATTTTATCGAAAATGAACATTCTAGAAAAATAAAAATAAAAATAAATGTGGCCTGTTTGATGAAGAAAATAGCGTTTTTCCAAACACTGGATTGGTTAGGGTTTTGGCTAGAATTCGTACTCGTAATAAAGTACAACCAAAAACAAGATTCAAAGAAACTTTCAAGGGTAATTCCATTCAATCTTCCAATCAGTAGAACGGACACGATTTTAATTAGCTACACGATCAATCAAGTACTGCCATGTGAGGATATTAAAGAAACGAATTTTTCTACTTATTCTACTTTCGGGCTTAGTATAGGTAAAGATGGGGGACAGACTTTTTCTGTCAGCTAGCAAAACAGACTTGCATCAGAGCACACGGGTAAGAGAATTTATAACACCATCGCTCGGCTTTTACCTGCTAACTGACATCTGATTGGTGGTAAGCGTTCCGGTTTTGTCTGAGCAAATGACCGACGTACAACCCAACGTCTCGACGGATGGCAGTGACCTGACGATGGCATTCTTTTTGGCCATACGCCGCGTACCCAACGCCAAACAGGTGGTGATCACAGCTGGCAAACCTTCGGGAATGGCCGCAACGGCCAACGCGACGGCGATTTTGAAGTAGTAGACGGCGCCCTTGATCCATGAGCCGCCATGCGCCGGATCGTTGAAGTGGCCGATGTTGATGGCCCACACGGCCACGCAGATTACTGAGATCACTTTGGACAGCTGTTCGCCGAACTCGTCGAGCTTCTGCTGCAGCGGAGTCTTTATCTCTTCGGTCTCCGTCATCTCCGTACGAATCTTACCGATGGCCGTGTTCAGACCGGTGCCCATGACCACGCCTCGAGCTTTACCCGCAGCTACGTTCGTACCGCTGAATAAGATGTTTTTCTTATCCTGCAAAATTAGCACGTTAATACATTTTCAATTTAAAAAATAAACAAAAACACAAAAATAGGGAGAAATGACAAGCAAACCCGAAGAAAATAGTTAGAAAAGTGAATTTACTAAATTTATTCTTAACCAATGAGGATTGACCACAAAAAAAAAAGGTTCCTTAAAAATCCGACGAGCATTACAACTTCTTTTCGAAGCATTACAAATCCTCAGACCTTGAAATTGGGGCTGCTTTAGCCTTTTAGAGGTTACAAAGGCTGTTCAAGGAAAAAGGTACTACTTCATCAATATGGAGTTAAGCCAACAGCAGCTTTCTACGTCAAAAACTCGTCCAGATACAGCCATTCAAGTTTTAAATTCCCATAAAGCTGAATAATCTGGTTTTACAAAAAACGGTGATACCTCAAAAACTGTAAGCAACAAAGTGGGACCTCTTTCCTGTACTGCAACAGCACAGTTCCAACTTATGAATAATTTTCAGGACTTTTCCTCATTTCAATTGAAAACTTGACTTTAAAAAAGATCAAAGTTTTATCGAGTTTCTATTTCTTTGTAAATGCATTTTTAATTTCTCTTAACTAGAAAAAAATAGATAAACAAATAAACAAAAATTGATTTTGAAGCAATTTCCGGGAAAAAATTTAAACACATATCTAGAAAATTATCTAAGATTCATTTTTGCAAAAGAGTTGCCTCAATAAAATTCATTTGATTTTAGTAATTCTATAACCACGTGACTTTCAAGGTAGGTCTAAGTTTATGAATTTCAGCTCACTCAACTCGTTTTCCAATCCAACGCTACATAATCGTTTTCAACTGATTTCATGTGTGAAAAATTGATTGCGAAACCATAAATAATACGTTTCCTTAAATAAATAGTTGCGTAACTGCATTACAGTGTTCGCATAATACTGGCAAAAATTTCATTTTAGCTTTACCACTTTCGATACGTTACGGAATTATGTAGCAACGCAGTATCGTACCTGGTTGACAGCACGGGGATCTGGAATTGCGTCCGTGTGTTTTATCACAGAAATAGATTCACCAGTCAAGATCGACTGATCGATTCTCAGCGTGGTGGAGTAAATTTTGATTAATCTAATATCTGCAGGGATTTTATCACCAACTGAAATCATCGAAGATACATGACATCAATAATGGTTGAGAAAATTAAAGCCTTGCTCACCTAACCCCGTTGACACCGCCAATCCAAGTCCCAATAATTACAAGAAAAATAAATGCTTACCCGAAATTTCGACTACATCTCCAGGCACAATTTCTTTCGCCCTGATTTTTTGTACGCCCGATTTGTCGGCTCGGACGACTTTACCCATTTCCGGTTCGTATTCTTTGAGAGCTTCGATAGCCGATTCGGCATTTCTTTCCTGCAACATAGGCGATCAAATTTAGACAACGTTGCAACGGGTCAAAAAAAAAAAAAAAAAAAGCAGAGCAATAGAACTTGAACTACCGATAGAGTGTAACTGTACGAAGGTATTCTACAGCTAAAAAAAAATTATTTGAAAATCTCAATCTACTCGGATTTAAAGTAGAAATAATAGTAGTAAAATAAGCTCATTTTTGTTGAAAAATATGCCTCATACTTAGATTTGTTGCGTTTTGCGACAAAATGCTATGGATATGTTGCTTGTTGCAACAAATTGGATTTCCAAGAACTTGGAATGGCTTTTAGATATCTTGAAAATCTAATTACACCAGTTGATACTCTGCTAAAAATCCTGCATGGAACAATACGCAAAAAAGTATTATGCTGTACTTACTTGCCATACTCCCACAACTGCGTTCGCGATAAGAATTAATAAAATTACAAAAGGTTCTACGAATGCAGTTAACGTTTCATTTAAGTCGTCGTGTTCTTCAAATAAAGCTAGGACCTGAAAAAAAATTTTAAAAAATTAGCCAACAAAAGAGTTACGCACGTGTACCGTGACAAAAATTATAATAATCAAGTACATATTTGAGTTATGATCGTTTTTCTTTTTCGCTTGAAAAATAGAAACCGAAAAAATTTTTCAAATTAAAAAATTTGAAACAACTGAAAGACGAATCCGCTGGTATGACAATGTTTCAAATAGTGAATAGTCTTTTTTTTTTTTTTCACTCCAACGTACATTGTGCCAAAAAAGAATGGAGTAAAACTTGACATTAAAAACGTCAGTTCATTTTCTTAAACTTGAATACTTTAGCTATTCTCTACGTACACGCAAATGGATTCGGTTTTTTTTTTTTTTGTGCAATAATGAGAGATGAGAAAAAAAAGTTTTGCTCGCGTTAAAATTAGACAGCAAATCGAAAAAAATTTCAGCATGATCGTTCTCAACGAATGAAAGCTGAAGAAATGATTAATCTGCAGAACTGACCCGAAAACAGGAATAAATTTTAGTTTCTTCCTTTCGACTTTTCATTTCTAAGATTGACATTTACTTTCAGCTTTCCTACTTTTAGCTCGCAAGTATCCGGTTTTCTTGCATTTTTTTCGTTCATCTTATTTAATTTCTCAATTCGTTTGAAATATTTTTATTAAATGCTTTTATTTAACTATACAAAACGGAGCAGAAAATAGACTTTATAAAACAAACTGGAGTACGCAGGAGAAAAAAAAATTGGATTTTTAGACTTTGAAAACAGTAAACTGAAGTGCGGATGAAGATTCACAAAAAAGCATTTACCTAAAAACTTTCTTTGATATTTATATTATTACGTGTAATAAATTTAAAGAGAGCTCAAAAAAAAACCTTCGACTAGGAGCTTTCTAATTTAATAAACTTCAATTGCCACGAAAAAAATATATCCAACTACTGCATTTAGTTTTCATCTTCAGTCTCTGATAGCGTTTGCTCCATCAACTGTGCAGTCAGCACTTCATACATGCCAATGCTTAGTTAGATTTTTGAATTTAAAAAATAACACCATAAAAAAGAGCACATTGTTTTAGTACAAATAGATCAAGAAACAAAAATCTATTTTTGATATTTAGATTCAGTTTTGTCACGACTTATAAATTAACATTATTATCATTTTTCTTTTCATCATTGATCGTGGCTTGGGGTCACAGTCTTAAGAGTACGTCGACTAGATTCCTACACGAATATTTACTACTACTTCTATTTAACCTGCTAGAAAGCACTCGTGAATGTTGTCAAGTTTTTTATTAAAATTTACCATATTATAAGCTTGACATCCCTCAACGCCTGTTGAAAAAGTAATTATTAAAAAAAAAAAAAAAAAAAAAAAACAGACGTAATCATAGAGAATAATATTAGGCCTACCACATGAGCACAAAATGTAAGCAAAGTTACAGAAAGCTTAATCTTGAAAAAAAATTTTCCATGCCGGAAGATTTTTAAATTAAAACGTAATTTACTGGCATCGAAGTCGACCGTTTTAATATTTTATCATTTTTTTGGCATCGCATTAAAATTTGAGAGCAAAAAATTACGGGGCAGGCGGAGTGCGAAAGAAAAACAATAAAAAGTTTTGCAAAGGAGGTGTAAATAACGTGCGTCTAAAGGTTATAGTTGAATAATTTTTTTTTTTTCGCGACGTCTTACAAAAGCCAAGTTCGTGGCAAACTAGGAAGACCCTTGATGGCAAATTTAGCAACGACGTTACACAATATCAAGGTGCAATTTTTTTTTTCTAAATTTACCACTGAGGTCCGGACACAACGAACGGTTGTTGTTAGTTGTTTACAAAAAGTCAAACGCTACGCGATGCGAAGACAGCTTCGTTTTGGAGCGAAAGCGGGAGGCCAGGTAACGAAAGTGGAAATACGTCCAAAAAATTTGGCAGAAGGGGAAAAATCACACATATTTTTTCGACGGAATTCACTTTAACCGAATAAATTGAACGCTGAGAAAAAAAAAATGTCAGTCTTCAGGTGCCTCCACCGTGAAAAACTTCAAAGGTTGTTTATTGGAGGGGGAGGGGGGCGCGCACAAGCGTCATCATAACTCATAATTTCGTGCTGCTAAAGTGTCTTTTAGTTTACTGCAGTCCCTCTCCCTTTACGACACATGCATCACTCAGTATACAAACACACGTGTATCATTTACTCTCATGCATGCACACACTCTTACAACCCATTCTACCCTGCAGACTGGAAGAAGAAACTAACAGAGCACTTGGAAAACATTTCACCTACACATACTGCCAGCTATCTATAGTTATGAGTTTTAAAAGAAAAACCAAAAAAAAAAAAAATTTAGCGCTGATATAAAACGCTCTTCAAAGTTACAGAATGCGAAAATCAACCACGAAGTTCTTTATTCAAATTGCTGATGAAATGATTTGCTTTGCTCGCCTATCAACAGATACTTTCGAACGACCTAATTAACGTTGAACTGCAAGAAGATGCTATTTTATGATACGATAGCTATGAAATAAAAACACCGCCTTGAAAACCAGGTGAGATGGGCTCAAACCCAGTTTTGGGTGAGCGTTTGTCAGATTGAATAATGAATGATGAAAAGTGAAAATGGATAAAATAAATTTTCAAATCGTTCATTTTTTCAACCAGCCCCATCGACTGCAGCAGAGATAGAATTTTCAAAAAAGCCAGGAGACCCCAACGTTTCCCTCCTGACAAGCAGTAAAGATTTACAGCATAATTACTAGTTACAAATATTCTGCGTATTCCTACGAAACACACGCACGCTGGTAAGTTAACAGTCCAGAAAAAGTCCACGAATGAAAATTGCCAATTTTTGTATTGTTACCAAACCATTGTCACCGCAGTAGGCAGATACACATACGAACAACGCAAAATTAACATTCTCATGTACTTTCCACGTTGAAATGACAGAACATTTTTTCATGTTCGTGTTAACAACATTTCTCACAAGGGTGGACAGGGAGTTCCTCGTCCACCAAATCTACACTCTTTCAAAGTCACACTCCACACTTACGTCAAAGAAGCAGGGGAAAAAATGCTTTCAAATATAAAGAACACACGAACAGGACAATGTTGGACTTCAGTGGATGCTGCTGTTTTTGGTTGAAAAATGGTTTTTGTCATCGTGGGGGTGCTACTTAATTGGTACGAGGAAAGTCCTTCGAATGGGCCAAAAGTATCGAGCAATTTATTCGAGTTTGTAATCGGAAAGAAGTGACACGAAAATGGCGGATTTTACAGATTCATTCAAGGGGTCTTTCACACGTCACAACTAATTCTGGACTACTGTTCTTCATAGGCAAGTTCAACTAGTCGGCTCTTCGTCGATAGATTAATTTATTAGAATCAAAGAACTTTTTTTAATTTTTTTTTTTAGTCAAGACGCGAGTCGATGAATATCAACGCGAGCAACCTTCGTGATCTTAGATCTTAGAATATAATATACTCTTTTGTAAAGAGAACGTGCAACAATAAATCTCGGTTACTTACAAAAGATATAATAGCTGCTAATAATAAAATTTTGACTAACAGGTCGTCGAACTGTTCTAATACCAACTGCCATATCGATTTACCTGTAAAATAAAATTTTACCACAATTAGACGATACAACGAAAAATATTCGGAAAAAAAAAATGTGTATAAAATCAGTCTAGTCATAGATGGTTGTTGCATACTAGGTCACCAAATCATTGACAGTTCAGTTTTACACTTGAATGGTTATTTATTGACGGATTGATTTACTTCAAAAGTAGCACATAAAGTAGCAACTACATTTATTGTAAAATTAAAAACAAAATTGCTATAACTCATCTTTTTCATATCTTATTTCATTAAATTTATTATTGAGTTAACGATTTTGTAAATGCCTGATCTGATGAGAAAATTACCGGTTGAAAGTGATAATGTAAAAACAGTTTCTTTCCGTAAAGGCAGAAATGTTATTTTATACTATTTAGATCAAAAATACTGTAAAAAGTAAAATAATATTTCATTAAAACTAAGAGATGCTCAAAATATAAATTTTTTGCGTCACCATATGAAAAATGTGCTGAAAGCCAGCTTGTTAATATTCCTATCAACAATTAAAGCAGATAAGAAACCCTGACGTCAAAAAATTATGGATATGATCGAGTCCTAATTTGCCGTTCGAATATACACGGTATCATCTATCACATAATAGTCAAGTACTTGCAACAAAATTTTTCCCACATGCACCTATACGCCGGTACGAAATTGAAACGTACTAAATGTCTAAGTGAAGATCAGAATATCCTATCTATGGTTAAAAATTTCGGTCATCATTATAAAAGCGTAATAAAAATTAAAAATACCATTGACCGCAGACAAAATAAAAATTTTCAAACGCTAGACTGAAATCCTTAGTGAATCAGAAGTCACTATCGTAGAATGAAATGAAAAAAAAAGAAAGAAATCACCACGGGGCTAACGTCCGAGCGGATTTCGAGCACTGCACAGAACGCTCAATTTAATTAAGAGATAAAAATTTGAAGGAAAAAAAAAATTAATCGGCTCTTCCATAAATACAACATTTGGAAGATGCATGTTTTTTGGTTAATTATCTTCTGTAGACGTTCGAGCGTCATCAAACCCACACATCTGTCGATGCTCGAATTCGTTAAAACTGCGGCTAATGTTGAAAAATAAACGTGCGATTTTTACGCGAATCGTTGAAAGACCAGCCAAGCCTGAATGGGGACGCGTACGCACCCAAGGAGTAAGAATACAATTATTGTCGTTCAAAACGTCAAAGAAGAAATTTGGCTTCAAGCGCAATATCTTCAAGCGCTTGGTCATTTTCCCAGTATAACTACAAAATTCAAAAGTGATACCTTCCACCAGAAATAAAATATACCTAAAACATCATGTGATACTCGGATAAGCAAGAAGCATCGACTGGTAAAGAATGTTACAAATGTCCGACCATTTTAAGTTTTGAAATTTGTAGATGCGGATGAAAAATATACGAATAGAAAATGAAAAATGCCATGTTTTCCGAACAGAATTTTAATGCTAGTTTCTCAAAACATTTACACCTGTTGAATGTCATCATTAGGTCTAATACAGAGAATACATATGCAAGAGAATACCTTGGGTCTGATATAGAGGGTACATACTATGCAAGAAAGAAATTCAAAATTAATTTTTCAACATTACTGCAATAGAAAAATTGTATTTTGTTTTGTACACGGTGAGAAATTGTATCCATTTTGCCAAAAGCGAGTGTGAAGAGAGAAAATAAAATCACATAAACTGTCCGAAAATTTTTTCCAACAAATTACCTAATGGCCACTTTTCTTTTCAAGATTCTCGCCGCCCCCCAAAGTGAAACCCCAACAATTTAGCACACATTAGTAGCAATTTCTTCATCTGGTACTAATGTATTTCGAAGAGCATAATTGAAAAGTATAGACTATAGATGCTTTAACGCGCATACGTTAGGATATCGCAAGCCTGTTCGTCGCTGTGTGAGCCACAAAGCGTGTAGAAGCTAGAAAATGCTAAGAAAGTGTGCCAAATAATCCATGTCTACCGTACATTATTCAACTTAATGGTTCTTTTTAATAGGTAGAGAACAATGAGATGTTTGAAACATACAGGCAAGTGAGTATTTCTGTGCTGAAATTCTATAATATGCATCATGCATCCGCCCCTACATCAACTGAAACTCTTAGTAACGACAATATCCAATGTGGCCTTAACTGGTAGATATAGTCTAGTTTTCTACCAAGTGACTTTTTGCCGCTCAATACCAGTTTAGAACCGAAACACCTCGAAAAAAGTTTCCGAAGTCATTCCACGCAAAATGCATAATATACTCGGACTATTGTAATAACATTTGGTCGACGAAAACTCTACTGGTGCGAGTACGCCTTGCAATTTACTACGGCCGAATTTAGATTTAAAAAAAAAAAAAAACTAGTAGATCACTTACCAATAAGTCACTTACGACTACTACACATAAATATACTGACCGACGTTCAAATTTAACTCACCTTCTTCGGCTGGCAGTTCTGTAAAAAAAAAAAGAGAAAAAAACAAAATAAATTATGCGTTAAGAACAAGGAGAGAGCGCAGAGAGGGTCGAGAAAAAAAAAAGTAGAAAAATAACATAAATGTATGTAATGCAAACATACGCACACATACGCGTGTAAATATACCAGAAAAATATTTTTGTTCGGCAAATTTTTCTTTGGGGACGCGAAAACTTTTTTTGGCTGGGGGCTTGGGAACGAACAAAAAAAAATAGGTGTACCGCCGGACTGCAGATTTTCGCAGCCGAAGTAGGGGGAGGCACGAAGGAGGAAGGGTGGATGGTAATGTAAGTGAGTTTATCCAAATTGTTGATTCGACACTATAAATCTTCGAAGGAATGCCAATAATATACGGAGTGGTCTTCGTGTTAATCGATAAAATATGACGATAAAGAATGGACCATCGGCTCTATTTGGCATCGAATCCAAATTGGGCGTTTTAAGGGTGAATCCCAAGCGGCTGTCGCATTAATTATATCGCTTCTACATTCGACCGACTACAGTGCCAGACGACAAAATCAAAATAATTTTACAAACATGAGTACCTAAATGACACGAAAACGAGTGAAACAAATCATGTACCTTCCTTCAGAGGTGGGAAAATAAGAATTTGGATGCGAAACGAAGGTCATTAACGCAGACATTGGAAGATTAGATGGTCAGCGAAGAGGACACGGTCACATCCGAGGACATGCGCAGCGATCAAGATCAATCATATGGTAGTTTTACAAAACGCAATCAACTACATTTAAGACTATTGACGAAATAACATTAGAGTCCTTTTAGCCGAAGCACTATTTACACATTTCTTCATTTTTCACTTTTCAGGTTTTTCCCCATCTGAATAATCTGAAGTACTGTTTCTATACTATTCATTTTTTATGACTTCTATGCATGTACGTCTAACACACAATATTGAAAATGAAGAAAAATTTCAGGTATTTTCAACATTTATCTTACTATGACAAATTTCATGCTTAGATCAAAATTTTTTACAAATTATTCGAGTATTTCATTTTATAAGTATCAATTTTCATAAAAATTTAAGTTATCCTATTTGTTAGTGATCCTTTCGTAGCGTTTTTAGCAGGTTTTCTTTCCAAATAAAATTCAATCAGAAAAGTAAGAAGAAAAAATTCGAGGCTACATAATCGCTAATTATTGACGAATAAACCGGTTTTTGACACTGATCGCAATCAACTTCATGTCCAAGGCAAGAATACAAAAATCAAAAAAAAAAAAAATAGACAAACATGAATTTCTGTCAAATAATACTGGAAATAAAAAAAAAATCAATTGTGTATACGAGGTGGCAACATAAAATTCAATATATTATTCTTTCTTTAGTTTGGATGTTTAATAAAAACCCGTGCAGCGAAAATAAAAATGTTATCACATTAAAAACTTCTTGAAAATTAATAAAAAATTTGACAAAACACTAATGCAGTAAGCTCGGCTGAAAGAGCGGGTATTTCCATACTTCAGCAAACTTCAGAAAAATTTCGCAGCAGCTAAAACTTGATTTTAGCCATCAAATAGCCACAAATAGTGGTGCGTGTCCCATCGTGAAAATGTATCTCAACTTTTATTTTAATCAGACGTGAAATTGCTAATGAAAGTCTCATCTTATCAATAATTATTCATCATAATTACTTCGAAAGCACAATTTAAAACATGAATGAATAATCATCAATCGTGATCACTCCGAAAGAGCTGAATCGACCACCATTGAAATCATCCTTCACTTGAAACCAACAATATACATCTTGCGTAGATAAGAAAGAATTTCAACCATAAATGAGAAGTCGATCATCAAGTTGAGCTCACTTTGCAATAGCAAGTTAGCTTCTAACATAACCATCTCATATGAGACTAAATGGTCGTGGAAAATTTTAAAATTGCCATATTTCTCGCCATCTTAAATCTGGCTACTTCTACTGAATTTTCTGTACTACTGCATACCCTGCAAACTACAGAACGGAATTCACTAAATGGGTAGAAAGCCGCAACTCTATCGTCGAAAATTATAAAAGGTAGCTCTGCATTTAACGATAATTTTATTGTTTGCCCATCCAAGGACAAATATAGACAAGCATTCACATTAATTTCCCAACGTCGAAAAACCGCACAATTAATTTGGTAAAACCTAGAAATATAATTCACATTTCCTCAGATAATCAGATACGTTTTCGATTAAGGTAGTTGAGTAAGATTTTAGTTTTTGCTTTTTCTTTTCTCTCCCAAGCTATTCTAGCTTCAGCTTACAGAAGAGGCACAAATCGAGAAGAGGGAATATAGAAAACTGCTTTTTTTCCCCTTAAAAATACAAACAAAATGATCGCATTGAAATTGCCGGCGATACATTATAGTCTATAAAACAAACTGCACACCATAACAGCTAAAATTACTGTCGTCATTCGGTGCCACGAGATCAGAACGAAATTGTTATTTACCGGCGACACGAAACTGTGAAAAATTGAAAAAATATACGGGAGACACACAACTACAAATAACAGCTGATTTCCCGATGAGCAGTACTAAAACGGGGCAAAATATCAGGACGTGAACACCATTGCATCCAGTGCTCGTGACTGCACAGCTAAATGAAGAAAACCTGTGCGTGAGCGAGTCCTTCAAGCAAATAGGGTTGGAAATTCATTTCAAGAGGATAAAAAACGAAGCCTTTGAGAAGCTAAAAAATGAAGAAACGACAGAAGTACGAATTTTCCAACCTATAATTTTGCAAGTATTTACAAAAAGTTGATGAATTTGTCGGATAAATGTTTTTCTTAACAAGTTTTTCCTCCTCTACTTCGGTCCTCTGGGAATAGAGGAGTGCAGTATGTTATATACAATTTAGTCTGTCTATGAGTATCAGTATAAAGTGTTGCCTGCACAATATTAGGGAAGTAGAATAATTTCAAGTACGTATTTTAAATTTTCAATGTGTAAACATTCATTTCTGAAATCTACCCTTTTCAACGAATATTCCGAGTGATTTGCAATTATTGAGTAGCGAAAAGCAAGAAGGGGATTTCTGCAAAAATACACTTTTGAGAAAAACGCATTCGAAGTTTGCAAGCAATAATGAATATTTTCAATATGAAAAATTTCAAAACAGTTGAATCTTGATATTGATATTTCTCCCAAACAAGTCAATCAATGACGTGCATCGCATAGAAAACTAGATTCTCAAACGTCAAATGAAAAAGGAAAATATTCGAATTCCGTCCACCATTTGTTATTCTAGAATCTAAACTATGAAATTGTCAATTATTTTAAGGGGTCAGCGATCAGCAAATCAAAACAGATCCTTCAGAAGTAAACTTGGAGAAACATATTTCTGTCAACATCGTGTCTTCTAACGTAAATAGGAAGAAACGAAATTTACTGACCGACGATGGTAAAACGCTACAAAGAAAGCAGAACTGCCACGAGGTAAAAAAAAAAGAAAAAAAAAAAGGTGAAAATTTGAAAGAAAAATTAGAAGACGCTAAAAATATCTGAAACATTTGGCCCTTGAAAACAATGGCTAATGGCGAGTCAACAGCTGCAGCTGAATCAACGGAAAAAAAAAATTTAACAGCATACAACTTATATTACCCTAAAATCAAATTTTCTTTGATCCTGATCCAATAAACATATTATAGTGCTTTTTATCGACGACGGGTTAACGTCTGATGTAGGTTATACGAATTCACACAGACAGGTTTAAAAACGAAAAAAGAATGGCCGGTTAAACTTGAACTCGATCTCGCGCCGCAATGTGCGGACAAACTCGACGAATCACCTGCATCAGCCATGTTTTTCCATCAACGACGAAAGCTCATAGGAGGACTGAAACAAACTCAACTTAAATTTTCTCATCTCTTCCCCTCCAAACAGATACTCTAGTCCTTCTACTAACACAATTTAATTACCTTTTGGCATCCAATGA
This sequence comes from Parthenolecanium corni, assembly GCA_038050395.1. Classification (NCBI taxonomy): domain Eukaryota; kingdom Metazoa; phylum Arthropoda; class Insecta; order Hemiptera; family Coccidae; genus Parthenolecanium; species Parthenolecanium corni. Next base: position 2,595,587 of record JBBCAQ010000020.1, read on the forward strand.
GAAGCAATTGCATCGCTCCTTTGGCAACAGTTCAGCAAGAAACTGTTGGATAGACACGATTGTGAAAATGTGAGAAATAAACGATGAGACATTTCGGTAGTTTAATGATGACAACCACTTACTGAAGCAATCAAAAAATAAGTATAGCTTAACCCTCAACTCTCGCACGAAGAAACCAGAGGTGTTAACCGTAACCGCAAACCGTAACCGATAACAACCGCTTATTTTTTAGGCAAAATACGTAACAACGGATAACCACAACAATTTGTGTCAATTACCTGAATAACCGATAACCAAAAATTTGAAAACGAAAAACCTTGATTGTAACAAAATTTGTTTTCATCAATTAAGTTCCCAAAAATTTTTGATGTCTTTTGTACTCGTGAAAAAAGCCTAAAATAAAACACAAAATTTAAAATTTTCTATTGTAAAAAAATAAAAATTGCAAATGCAAATCTAATTTTCAAAGTCTCAATTATCATCATGAATGAATGAAAATGAACTACGATATTTTGAAGATTAGGAATGATGAAAAACTTGCGTATTTTTAAAATTTTTCCTTTATTTTTGGTTTTTTTCACCGGTGCAAAAGACATTAAAAATTTTGGGAACCTAATTGATGAAAACTAATTTTACTGGTACGATTACGGTTTTTTGCAAGTCTCTAAATAAAATTTAAATTTAAATTTTTGAAATTTCACTTTTCAATTTTCACTGACCAGTACAGTGAGGCAGTGACCACTGAATATTGATACTCTACAATACAATAGAAAAATGAAATCAAATAAATCAAATAAACCAAACAATTATATTCCCTTTTATCCTCCAACAAGGCTATATAGATAAAGTGAAAGATAACCACGGATAATAACCGATAACCGGTATTTTCTGGGAAAACAGTAACCGGGATAACCGATAACATAAATTTGGTTCTGTAACCGTAACCTCAATAACCGAGTGAAATGACTGTTTAACAAAAACGTAATAACTGATAACCACAATCCAAATCGTTACGATTAACACCTCTGGAAGAAACCAAAAATTCACAGCTAGGTTTTGCCAATGGCAAAGACCGCTGGAATACTGGGAATAATCTAAGTACCTAGTACTTTCTTGTAGTCTAATCTTCTATAATAAGAAATTCCAACTCTCCGGATGTCTGTCCGAAGTTCGGATTCGTGAACATAATTTTTCTGAAAGATGAAGCTTTGAGGGATCACGCGTATTTATAAACTGTCCTAATTTGACTATTTTTTGGCCCTTGAATAATGAAAAACAAAAACTTTCACTTTTAAGCAGGGTTTATACGCGCAACGAATTCCCTAAAAAGATGAATCAATGGAACGCAATGCGCCTGTTTATACGTTCACTAAAACGTTTTCACATTCCCAAAGCCGTTTTCACTTTCCATAAAAGATGGATTAATCCATCTTTTATGGAAAAGGATAATAGAAAGAGTATAAAACATGTTTTTCTATGTGATAAGAAATGTTTGTTTTTTATCTTCTATGTATGGCTTCATGTTTGAAATTTTTTAAATGTTTTAATGCAGTCCCATACCAATGAATTTTAACGGACTGTATAAATAGGACGATTTCATTTTTATAATAAGGGAATTTATTTTTGGCTTCGTGAAAACGTTAACGGCGCGTATAAACCCTGCTTTAATAAAAGTCTTACATAACATTTTTGCGAAAAACCACAGTTTTCTTTCGTTTATAAAAATGATAACTGAACATCTATACCAGATATAATGTTCAAACTGGTTTCATTGCAAAGAAGCTTTAGCAGTCAATTTGATATAAAAAAGTAATAGTTGAGCTATTTTATCGATAATTGATTGAGGAAATAAAATACGTAATAGCTGATTTTTTAGAATTTTCAAAATGTTCAGAAAAGCGGATTTATTTATTCCACAATATTACTTCAGATCTATCCGGTTAGAAACATGAACTTGAACTCGTTGGAAGGAGGATGAAATGTTTCATTTCCCTCCCATGTTACTCAGAAACTAATAATGAAAGCAGGCTTTTTTTCAAAAGAAACAATGGAAAACTCATAATGATGGATAATGCTTTTGTTTACTCTGAAGTTCCTTCAAAGTTAGAAAATTGCACTTGAAACAATATGTAACTAGTATTAGTATAAATTTCAACTTTGAAGCTGAATCACCACAAAACGTTCTAAAATAAGAGATCTCTGGGACTAGCGGCGTAAGAGGGGGCTGGGCCACGCTAGTCTCTGATAAAAAAAATAATAAAATCTGGGGTCCAATATCATCCGAAAGTATTGTGGCTTATAAATATTAACATAAATAGTAAAGATCTTTCAAGACGTATTATTTTAGACGTATAACCTTCCTTCTTCGTTACGTAATTTTGACTATACTCTGTCTCAAGAAAGAAAGGACTGACGTCATATACCAGTATGTATGTAGCATTGATAGACGTTTTGGTACGCCAGAAGCTGAAGTGACCACCTCGCTGCCAGCTACAATCAATGACGTCAGTTCTTTCTTTCGTGAACACAACGTAATTACGAGATCTTCAATAGCAGATCTCAGGATGTCATTCGTACAGTCTTCTCAGCTTTGGACAATGAATCTACCACTCTGAGAAGCTTTGATAAACCACTTAATTTTCGACTTACATACTGTTACTCGCTGGCAGATAAATATTAACCAAACCAGAAATCAGAACTACTAAAAACTGCTAAAAAACTTCTTCAACCAAAAGCCGAACATTATTTTGAATTTATTGTTTATTGTTTTTCATGCTACCCTCAGATGTTTTTCAATCATTCTTTATATTCAAAAAAAAAAAAAATGCTTATGAAACAAACATGAATTCTTTTTTCAATTTTAAATGCTTCTCTGTACTCGAAATAAGACAGAAAATAGTACACGACTAAATTCACTTTATAATATTCTTTCAAGTCCACGTTCTTGAGAATCAAGTAGCCAGCCATAACACTCATTTCAAAATGGAAGACTGAATATCTTGGCCAAACAAAAAGCGTGAACATTTAGTGCGACTTCCATACGATATTTTCTCAAGTTGTTCAGAGCAACTTCAAACTTCATTTATAAAAACTTGTTTTCCAATAATCAATCCATATTTTCTCGATATCTAATAATACAGAATAACTTAGATAATACGTCACAAGTATACGTAAAAGCGCGTTTAATTTGAATAGTGACGCGACAATTGCCATCTTTTTTTTTACAAAATAATTTACCAACGAGAAAATAAATATCGTAGGCACTAAAATTCAACTAACATTTAGATAAACTTCTATCACCCACGGCAAAAAATTATAAGTTTAGATTAAAGGTAGCTTACTCGACTAGTAGTTAGTCATACAATATGATTCCTGGCAGTTAAATAACCATCTCACGAAATAAGCTTACCATCACCATCTCGCAAACCTAATTTGACTTTGATAAAAGTGCTTCGAAATCGATTTGAAGACATCAAAATGGAAGTACATCACTGGTTAGTGGTTACAAATATGGGGTTAGAAAGGCACACTAACTCATGTACCAAATGACCCCAAGTACATGAATGAATTATTTGCAAAATTCTCAAAACCGATAAAAATCGATTTATCAGAATTTATAAAAACACTCTTCATTATTAATTGACTGAATAGTTTTGAAAAAAGCCCATTTTTTCAAAGAAATATACATCTAACCTTCAACAGATTTTTTAGGACTCGTTTACACTATGATAGCGCATTAGAGTAAACATAGTGTAAACGAGTCCTTCAGACTTTACAGTTTTCATTGTGTTTACGTTTTCACAGATGGGTATACCTTCATTCCCTTCTAACAGACTGGCTTATTCGCAAATACATAGTCGATAAATCAGGCGAATAATTTGCTCTGCTTCAAACTTCCATGCTCCGAATTGTATAAAGAATCGTAAGTAAGCTTCATCCAACCGTCATCGTCTACTCCAAACTAATTGCTCTATAAGTAATCATTTAGAATTATTTTTTGGACACTATTGCTGAACGTATAAATCAAGTCATTCTGACACAGTTGCAAAACAGCAACCGTAAATTTCATTAGCTGAGAATTTATGCGACTTGTACGAGAGGTAATTATTTAATATGTTCACTGTGTTATCTTTTTGTCGATTCGAACAACTCAAAAACGATGCCAATTCACCAGCTACTACTACTCTATAACGTGATTGATCAGACAGAGAAAAATTCGAACCAGAGTCCATTTTTATTAATAAAACTTCATATTGGCATCGTTCAGCAAATGATGGGCTCGAAAAAAAAAAAAAAAAAAAAAACGTTAAGACGAGAGCATGAAAATTTATTTTGGGTGGATCACGTAATGTACTCTCTGCCCCCTGGGGCTACCATAATGTCTCACATTCCCACACAGTCGTCGTCGTCTTCGCAAGACGAATATGGGTGCAAACGATTTGGCATCATCGACAAAATAATTATTAATTTTGACATGGCCGAAACATTTGGAAGCATTTGTTTGCTTTTATTTTGACGTTAATATAACCAGATTTTTTACCATTTTTTCCCGCCTTTCATTTTACTTTCTTCTTTTTATTCATTCGACGATCAAGACGGATTCAATCAATGGGTAGAAGATAGTAAAATATGGATCCCACAGCAGAGGTGTATTCTTTTGCGAAACCAATAATTCGAATTTATTCGAATAAAATGCAGTTAGTTTGCGATATAGGAGAGGAAAAAATTCGAGAGAAAAAAATTATTCACCATACGTAATTTATCCGATATAATCGATGAAAAAATTCTAAAAATAAATTTTCGAGAAATTTGTAACGTTCTTACCCAAGTTTTTCATTCGTAGCCATTGAATACACGGAAACAGAAGATGAGATAATGCATACCTAATCGCGTTTTGGGGGGAAAGGAGAAGAAATCGGAATTACCAATATCATTCGATATATTCAACAATTTTCCCTACTTTTCACTCGAGAAGGGAATTTCTCATTCGCAACTCAGCGAACGTCGTTTGAATTGACTAAAAACAATTACTATTCTAGATAGGAAACATTCATTTTTAACTCAATTATCAGTTATCACCTAGGGTACGAGTAGGGCACACTTCAACAACCATAGTCAAGATATGATGACTGAAGACAATATTATCATACTATATATGACAATATTTCATTAAGTATGCTGCCAGAAGTTATCATTGTTTGGTATGAAACAATGCATACACTTTTCTATTCATTTTCCTCCACAATTACGGCCGTCTGGGCATGCGCCATTTAATACGAGTAAGTGCTTTTCTTCAATCAGCATACAAATCTAACGTGCAATTGGTAACGGAATCATTAGTACTCATAAATTTCTACGTAATAACGACCATCAGCTCGCGTTTCGAAGAGAGAAAAAAAAACTGATAACTGCGTACCTATGCAATGAGCACGCAGATCATCAGGAAGGAAAAACGAGTTATGGGAATACAAATCGTTTGGAAGAATCACGTCATAACACTTCAAGTTTTACTCCCCTCTCGTCTTTCACGATGACGACAAATTAGCCGGCGGATATAATTTTTCTAGTTTTTTCAATGACTACGCATTTTCCAACTCGAACCAATCGACTATATTAGATAATTCCAACCAGAAGCCTGTAGAGGAACATCCACCAATAGTTCAACTCGACCGAGAAATAAAAATTGCACGAGTATGGGGGTGAAAAATTACCCACATAAGACCATGGTCAAAATTATTTCCAATTTCTTTGACAAACAAAACGAGAATCAAAATATAGAAATTCTAGAATAAATTCTCAATGGAAGCACACTAATCTCTGCTCCAGATACAGGGTCTTCCTCAATAACCGCTCACCAGAAAAAATGAATTTAATGATTACGTAGAAGAATTTTCTAACTCAAATGTTCACATTTGACATATTTTATCATCGAGATATTTTCACAATTAATTCGATCCGTAATTTCTATTCCTCAGACTATTATAAAAATTCAACTCATTCGATAACAGTAAGCACAGTCCACTTTTTCTTTTCTCTCGATTAAAAAACGTAAGTTCTTGACCTAATTTAATTTTCATCCCCTTTCAGCCATAAGTTCAAATTTTCAGTCTCTCGTCAACTTCTGAAGTAATTTTTTTTCTCTCTCGAAATAGCTTCTCTACGGAGACGAATCTCCTATTCTTCTGAGAACATCACTAACGGATAACGTTACTATGGCACGTATTTTGTCGTCAACAAAAAAAATTGTGCCAATTTTCTATGGCCCAAATTTTTTAGATCACCTATTTCGCTCATTTTACTATACGGCAGCACGATTGCAGATGATTTATATTCGTACGTTTTTATGGGACTTCGCCTCATTAATGAGTAAATAGTAGTACGTACTTTACAATTTATTGGCAATAATTATTTCTAATTAAAGATTTTCGTACGAAATTTTCGCATCTCGAGGAGCTGCCAGGTAGGTCTTACACGAATAAACAGAATCCAAAATGCAGTTTCCGGGTCAAGAATACAGAAAATTATTGGCACGCTTGGTGGTAAAAGCTCTCTTTCTTCATGTTAAACGATGTGGCACTTGAAATGTGCACGAAAGGAGAACCGCGTGCTTGGTCAAATATTTAGGGGTAATAATGAGTGCGAAGTGCAAACTTTGCTAATATTTGAATTTTGTAAATAAAATTCAAGTGAAATGCATTTCGAACGTGATAATTATGCAACATTCACAGGTTTCGGCGGTCAATCAAAAAATTTCAGTTTGAATTACGCTGACCATAGAATCAGTAGTTTCGGTCAAGTTATAGCAATCAATATTGGAATCTGATAAACAGCTGCGACGTTTTTCCAAGAAAAAATATTTCTTAATATTTGTGAAACACTGAGTAAAACAAATGAACTGCAAATCGGGGATCGCGAAATAAAACTATAGACCAACTAGATAAGCACTTTTCAAGTGAGGAAAATTTCAAAAAGTTTTACTATTCGAAGTTTCAACCAGTAGACTGAAGCAGCACTGCACTGTGAAAAATCGTAGGGATACCACAATAAGTCTTGTGGAGAAAAATCAGGAATTTGTCATACTTCTCATGAAATATCAGGACTCACCGAGATTATCACAAGAACCAATACACCTTGGACCAACTAATGAAAAATTATTTTCAAATATCAAAAGGCTTCAATTTGTGAACAAAAGTAGCCGAAATCCATAATTTATCCGCCAGTGTAATCACAGCATCAATCATATAAAAAATCTAGTACCGATATACTGTATTAGCGCTCCTAGCGATGTTTCTATTCCCCAATTAGGCACTGGATTTAATACGATGAAGTATTCTCATAATGATGTGATATATACCTCAAGTAATCCCAAAAATTTAAGGGGTAACTTATGAATTTCTAGCTCTACCGAAGAGCTACTCGGCAGTATCATGAACGAAACTTTGTGCAGAAGATGGTACAGACACTGAGACAAAATCAAATCACAAAAAAACGGACAAATAAAATTATTTCTCCGGAGTAATTTCATAAAAATTGCGCCGAATATTCGAAGAAACTTTGTACTTAATGACGAAAAATTTTTTTAACATGAAATTACGAGCTTATAATATTATTATGTTTTAGGTACCGTAATCTTTATTATTTCTTTTACTGTAGTCTACGTTTTTTAGATGATGGCTTTGGCTGTTCGCCATATTCTCCACGAGTGTGTCGTACTTTTATAGACGAGCATATCATGAAGAAAACGTAAAGCAGATTGGAATCAAATGACCTTTGGGTATTTTATTCGTAAAAACTGATCGTTGATGATGGTCAGGAATGATTAATCTGAATTTGTTAGTTGTTTTAAGAATGAATAAAAAATTTTTAAAAACAGTTTTATGATCTTTTATCCTACAGAGTAGCCTTTGGCTGAGAATGGTAAGCATAGAAAAAAAAATTTATTTTTCACAAGTTGAGCAACGGACGGAATACGTAGCTTAAATCCTATGCAACCAGGAGCCCAGACGAAATAATTTTCCCGAATTAATGAATAGAAAACGTTTTCTCATTTTCACTCAAATATCTTCACATTGAAGGATATTCGTTCTCAAAATTTTTACTTTTTTGCTGGTGATTATTATTTGCTCTGACAAAAACAGGAGCAACTTTCTTCCACCTAAGATTAATATCTCAACCAATGTGCAAAATAATGCAGATTGATTTTCGTATAGATAAATGAAACAGAGCACAAAACCCTGACCAGAATTCTAATGGCAAATTCTGAACATAGCACGCAACAATCAACATATCGAGGATGTTTCATGGAACACTGATAAGAAAGAAATTATATCAATGGAAATCGAAAATTAAAAAATATTTTGGCGAAAAAATTAATTTTGTATTCAAGCAGCACTTTGTGGCATACCGTAAAAATAAGCAGCCTTGAAAGAAATGAAAAAATGAAAGAGGAAATGAAAGAATAATGGAAAAAGTACAGTACAAAGAGAAACCTACAAGTAAACTACAATAAGGATACCTCTATAAGAAAAAAATACAGTAAAATACAACTTCGTCGAAAAATTAGCTAAATAACAGCGACCACTCGAAAGCGTCGAAAATGAATAACTAAAGTTAATAAAAATGGTTCACATCGTTTGCATGAAAGTCAAATACTCCGAGAATTTCATCTGCATACTCCTCTCCCTCACTGGTTTGCCAATTTCAAACTATATCTCGGATAAGCATAGTCTATAAAAGCTACTCACAACTTCAAATAATTTTTTAAAATTTTATTTTTTCAATATTCACGCATTTTTTGGTTTTCGTGTTCGTTTTTTTCGTTTAAAAAAATTTATTGAAAAGCGAAGGGGATTCGGAGATTCTAGCGATTTAAATTCATAATCAAAAATTCCAATGTCGCAATATTATTCAACTTGGTTTCATGACGAATGAATGGATGATGGGGTGAATAACAAGTATCTATAATGAGCAAAAAGTTTATTCGTGTAGTAGCCTATAGAAAAGGGTTGAAGAAATGCATATTGAAATACTCAATGAATGAAAACCATCCCGACGCTTACTCAGGAATTGATAAATAAATTAAATACAACCAGCCGAGTTGATTTTCATTCTACTACTAATGGAGATGCTTAGAAACTTCAGAAAAATGGAAAAGTCCTTACTACTGACAAGTAAATGGACAACGCGTATTCAAGTTTTGATGAAAATATCGCTCACACATCTCGACTTCTAAGCGCCTCAGTTCTTGAAAAATGTGATTCGAATAGCGACTTCCTTCCTTCGGAGATGAATAATTTTATCTTATCAAAATCCTGTTTCTCCAAACACTACCTTCCATCCGAAATTTCACACAGTTACGAGACGAAAAAATGATTCGTCATTCAAATTTGATGATGACAGACGACGCCAACGTCTACGAGCCGAAATTAACGATATTCTGACACAAAATACTGATAACGTTCAACTAGTAATCTTTGCTGATATACAACGTCAGTACACATTGTTCCTACGAATGTACGAATGTAGAACGAAACAATAGTCGTGTCAGTGGAGTACCACTTGGCCAATTTTAATTACGTTACGCAACATTAAAACACTTGCGATAAGAAATACGTTATTCAGTACAACGTGTATAAGTTGCCGAGTAGATTAGACTATGAGGGGCGAATAAAAAGTGTATGTATGAAATTAACATAGAAAGGCATTCAGATAGGATTCAACAACGACTATCGAACAGAATTGTAAAAGTTAATTGAACTTTGAGTAGGATACAGCAGAGCATGCTCATAATTTGATAAATGAAGACATGAGCGCGCTAATACAATAGGGAAGGCCACCGGTAGAACTAAAAATACTTCGGAGAATCACTACGATGCTTGGAGCTTAATTCAAGTAAGAAATACAGAGTCAGACTCACCGTTAGGTCCGTATTTCTCTTGATATTTTTTCACTTGTTCCGGCGTCAACCCTCTTTCTGGGTCGACTGAGAAGTAGCTAAGGACTTCCTCAACTTTTTTAATGTGAGCGTCCTCCATGGCTGCGAGTGGTCGATGTGATCAGACCTCAGCTATCGTTGCCCCAACATTAACCAATAAACGCCAGTTCGACTAGATCTGAAATACACAGAAAGAGTAACGAATTATATCCATACGTTGAAGACAGGTGTTCCATGGCTTTGGCCATTTTAGCAAGACGAGGAATCGAATGGTGATATCATGGTGGTGAAGATTTCGTAAGCTATCGCGAGTTAGCTAGAGCTGGTGAGTATTGCAACAAACAGATACTTACACACAGATCACAAGGTACGTCTCACACAAGTGGATTACGACACAGATGAGTAATAGTTAAAATTCACACACAACAAAGAAAGGTAACGATTAAGAACGACAAATTCAACGTACAATACTCGGATAAAATAATGAACGAATGGAATACTGAAAAAACATGACCTACAAACTCAAACGACGTATTAAGATAACGGAGATTTGCGCTGGCTTTAGAGAAAACAAAAAACGACGAAACACGAAATAGAAATTACGAGAACTCTACGAATGATATTCTCTAGAATAGGAAAACCTTTCGTATACAGAAGTATAATCGACACTCGCGAACTTATTACACATTTGACATGCAAAATAATGAATTGGAGTACACGATATTCGATTTCAATTTCACACGAAAACTCGCATGATCATACGAAAAAAAATTTGTTGACTCTTTCAATAGGAACTGAAAAAAATCACCAGACTGCCGGAATGACAATTTTGCTTGGGAAGGCGTTGGAAAATTTCAATACCGAAATACCTGCGCCATTTAACAAAGCCACGAAATTTTGGAAAATTCTGAGAGATTTCGATTATCGATAGTAATATCGCATTGCTAGCGCCGAAATATCAATTTATTAAATTAATTATTTCAATTGCGAATATTTTTCTTGTATTTCGTAGCACGCAATTTAAAGCATTTTGAAGTCGTCTTCAAAATGGAAAGTTGCTCTAGTCTTTTGCTCGTTTTTTTTTTTTTTTTTTTAATCAAGGAGCAATTCAATTTTATACTACTGTCTTATTTCTGAATGTTCAATCAAAAAAAGGAAAAGACAATTAACATTGTATACGCAAAAATGTACGGTGCATAATTTATTCCAAACTTTAATATTTTTAAAAATTATTTAATTATTCTAGAGTAGCTGTCAATGTCACGATGAAACTAATTAAAAAATAATTATTTTACTTTTTCAATTTTCTATAAAAACAAAAAGTTCAACTGGAATTGTTTTGAGAAATATTCACAATAAGTGATCCAGAGTGTTTTTTAGTGACGAATATTCAAAAACTCAACGCGATTCTTAAAAAATAGGTAATAAAATGTTCCTATTGATTCAAATAATTTTATTCAAATTTTTTATTTGATGGAAAAATTTGTAAATAATTCAAAGTGGGTATTAACAACGAATAGTTCTTACTGATCGCAAAAAAAAAAAATTCAAGTTCTGTTATCCAGGTCAACCCGAAATATACAACAGCGAAAATCATTCATGCAGATATTTTTTATATAAAAACTGAATGTGTTGGTTCCAAACTAAAAGCATAAAGATATTTTAGTTTCAACATTGTAGAGGAATTAGGAACTTCAAACTTACATGATAAACATCGTATAATGAGGAAGCTTTCAGTCTTGGTTTTAGTATTAAATATTATATTTTCGTAAAAATTGTAAATAATTGATTGCTCCTAGCATCTCATCTATCACAAATAGTCATTTTCTCAGTTCAAAAAACTCCAAATAATCTTTCCTTTTATATGTGGATTAATTCATTTTTTTAATTTTATTATTTAGATAACAGAGTAACACATTTTTATTCAATTGTACTAATAAATTCAGCAAAACACAAGAAAAATGGTCGCATTTACTGTAATTGTATAGCTGTACAACCTCTTATTCACACTTTACGACCAACAAAATATGGTTCAAAAACATTCAAGTGTGAGCTCTTTGTATTTTTATCATTAATAAGGTGGACGAAAATTAATATTTTAATCGCATTTTAACAAAATGTAACAGGACATTAGGAGTACTGTAAACATAATTTTCTGTAGCTGAATCATTAAAAGTTATCAGATATTTTCACTTTCAAAAAACTACAATTGTTCCGTTTCTTTTTGTTAAACCCAGAGAAGTAAAAATTGTAAAAAATCCTAATTATGAAAATACAAAGCAGACCAAGTTGTAACCAGAATAATGACCACTGACCATAATAAATTTCACCGATATGGTAGCTAAAATCGTCTAATAAAATTCAAGAGATAGTTTTGTGGGACACTCTTCTTCTTTTTAATACCGGCTAATAAGATTATGGATGATATTACATACTTCGAAATTCATTCTCATTTTATCACTTAGAAGGCCAAATTTTTTTGCAGCAGCTTCCGAAATAAAACATGGCTTTTAGGCACATTCTATTGAATTAAATTCAGCTCCTGTCGATTATTTAAGACCAGAATAAACGTTCAAACTTTGGACACGCAACAGTTTAAACTTGAAAAAAAAAAAAAAATTATTGAGAAATAACTGATAAGAGATTTTGATTTCAAAAATCGAAAGTCGAAGTTTTGGCAATAATTTTTCGAAATAGAAAATTTGTTCGCTAAAAATACATCAATTTTTCAACTACATAAAACACAAAGCAGTCTAGATTTTCTTTAAAGAATTTGGTTTTAAAAAATAGTATTCAATTGTATGCGAATTACTATCAAATTGAGAAGATGTTAGGCAGATTATGAGGAGAAAGTAGTGTATATTTTGATTTTTTTTTTCCACAATTCACGCGATATCCATGTGGATTATGAATTATTTTTCGTATTTTAATATAATACGTAGGATTAGGAGAAATACTCAAGTTTTGATGGCCAAATATGCATGAAAATATCAAAATTCAGAAATCAGAAAAGGTATCATTTTGCAGGTATTTTCGAGCTGCACCTCAATCGCACATTACTTTCATTTCCTCAGTGATTTTACAAATTGTAAAGTACATAATATTAATTTTAGAAAGAGAAAAAATCAAATGCTCTCAACACTGTGCCAGTGTCACCAGATGGTGAAAATGTTTTTTTTTCTCCAATTTTCGAGTTCGAAAATATGAAGAAAAAAAAAGGAAAAAATTGTAAAATATATGAAAAATCGTAATAAATGCAAATTTTCGACAAAATATGCTCAAAAATAAGTAAAAAATGCAAAAAAAATGCATTTCCTCTCAAAATATGCCAAATATGCAGAGTGAAATAGGTCTCATTTTACAGGGAATTCTCTAAAACGAAAAACGTATTGAAATATGCAAGTAAAAGAAGCATCAGAAAAATAAATGTACATATTTTCACTAAAATCCTAGTCCTATAAATTATAAGGTATACTTTTCGCAGTTAACTGATGAGAGAATATTTTAGAATTTGATTCCTGCAAACGATATTTTCGATTTCATCTCACAGAAGTAGGCATTTTTCTATTACGATACCAGTCACGATTACGTTCCCTTCCACCCTTGCTTCTACCTTTCGCGTATGTGGGCTTCTATTATTGGTTAATTTCTACCTCTTGCTCTCGAACACGTGCAACATGCAGTAGCTCTCAATAAGCGGATCATTTCGAACGTGCACCATCGTGACAATAGCCAGAATTTCCAACACTTGGATGAAATGAAACGTAACTAAAATATTTATTGTAACCATTGCACTACTTTTCACTGTCGTCAAATCTCACCTTGGTCCTTTTCCTTCATTTATTTGCGCCATTTTAAAACAATACGCAAGATTTTTTCCGCATTTACCTTGTCAGAGGTAAGGGAAAAAAATTTGATATGACGTACAAAAAAACCTATGTCGATGTCTGTGTGTGTGCTCTGATGTTGGACAGAAAATCACTCGTTGCCAAATATTGTAGATTGTATATTTAGCTCAGCTAATACGCGTAAGATGATTATTTTGGCAAGCGTTTGTCATTTTTTTTTGAACTTCCTTCATTTCAAAATTCATTTTGACTACTGGGAAAAAATTTCAAAGTTTACTTTACTTAAAAAAAATATAGATAAAAATTGCATATTGTGTCGATTTAAAGCAGCGGTAAATCTGTGGAGTTGAAGGTTTTCCATCTTCCCCCTTCCCCGACCCAACAAATACTCGTCAAGTTTTAAAATATGCAGAGCTACGATAAGAAAATTCAATTTTTTCGGCAGTGCGAAATCTGGTCCTGTAGAATTTTGTTTTGGATACCTTACTGATCTAAATAAAATGAATAGCCCACAACAACAGCAATCAGGCCGTTGACATATTTTTAAAAATTGAATTTTTTGTGAATTATCGTTCTAAATACGAGTATGAAAACCCATATCTTTTGGCAGAAAAAAAAAAGAAGTAATTCCTAAGCTTTTAAATCTTTTTTATTGGCAACTTATAGAAAAAACCAGCCAAGTTCAAGAATGTTAAGGTAACAACGAGTCAAGTGCCAAAGTTTTATTCTCATTTTAAAAGAATAATTTTTTGAGGAGGATATTGTTATATATTAATTATAGTTAATCAACTAATTTTTATGCAAAAGTAAATCATTCCAAACATTTGAACCACTCTTTCAAACATTTGAAAATAGAAATGGCAACTCGAGGCAACAACCAGCCAAGTTTTCGATTTTCAAAAGCTCATTTCTTTTCAAATGTGAATACAATCATCTTGATTCTTTAGAAGAAGAGTGTTTTCTACCAAATGGACATCCTCTCATCCAATTTTCAGCTCTGTACTGTTTTCGCAAAGTTGTGGAATTTTTTGTGTCTTTTCGTAAATTTTGGAAATTGCAGGTGGCTGGTTGTTGCGGTGAGCTATTCAAAAAGTAGGAGTAGGTACACATTAAATTTGATTTTCATCATTCTAGCCATGAAAAAGGGAGTGACGCTAGTTATGCAGGATAATTTAAAAATATGTTTCAACATAAAAATAAATAACTAAAAACAACAAGGGGAGGCAGTGAAGGGAAAACTTGGGTGAATATTTGATTTTGGTCGAGTATTAGCTCTAAGATTCATCATCCAGAGTCTTCCTAAAGCAGGTAGCTTAGATAATGAAGAAAGAAAATACTTTCGTACCGATTGATTGATAAACTCTTAAAAAGTATTATATGTTCCACTAGTTTAGACGTAAGCAAAGTCATTTCATTGATTTCATTGAAAATAACACGAGTAAAGTAAAAACTTACACAGTAATAAGCATTTTCTCATATGTAACGTTACCTTTAAAGGTTGAAAAAAGTAAATGGCAATAGTAAATGAAGCTTTCAATGACTATTCTACAAAGGATATGTTTCGCACGGTGGCCTTGGAAAGTTCACCCTTGAATTCACAAGGATTTAAAATATCCACCTCAATAAGTTCTTCTTCCATATGCACTCATCTTTCAAGTTAGTAATTTGTTTTTTGCCACATAATAGATTTGGCATTTTCCATCTTCATATAACTAAGCAGACCTTATCAGAGATCAAACAAAATGAAATATATTGCTGGCTCAAGTCCAAAACCTGCTAAATATCAAAAATTTGTCGCTTATTTTTTGACTGATTTAACATTACTGTAGGTACCAAAACCGGTAAGGAGTTACATAGTAATGGCTAAAATTGTACCATGGTTCAAGCGAGTTTCATGGTCTACTTTACTCGTTAATCCTTAAAAAAACAACCTCAATTCGATGAAAGGTCTTTTAGGGTTCGGAAGGTACAAAAATTTGATTTCAAGTAATTCTTATTAAAAATTCTATACCGATTTCAGTGATGTAAATCACAGCTCTCTTATCTTCAAAACTGGCGGAGATAATGCAGTTTGCTGCGAGTTTAAGTTGATATTAATGAAGTGGATATTTCTCTGACTAAAATTCAAGGTCAAATTCAAAAATATAATCTAAACTGGGAGACAAACGACAAGATACTCAATACATTCACAGATGAGTATCGTATTCTTACAGAAAAAAAAAATTCAGCTGAAATACTAATCATTAACCGAGGATGTGCAAATTACTCATCAGTTTTGGTCTGCAATTCAATCTCAAACTCTCAACACTTTGCGGAATAAGAAATCGTTAAAAAGTCGGAGAAATAGCGAAAGTCATATTTCAAAGAGTCGAGTCTCTACCAAATATACCAAATGAATTTCGAATTTTTTTCTAAACAGGCCTCAAACAAAAACAATATCCGAGGTAATGAACATCAAAATCATGCACTGAACAAAGCCAATTGTTAAAAACTTGTCAAAAAAAGTAATGCAGTAAAGCTATGAGATGAAAATGAGGTTAGCACAGAACTTATGATAACGATTAGAAAACAAAAAACTCAAAAATACACTGCCACTGTCATCCATTTTAATCATAATTTTAGAAGTGAATTCGAAAAAAAATAGTTCAAAACCTGTAACTCCACAATTTCCAAAAACGAACACAAATTGAAAAAGCAAAAGCACAAAAGCCAAGAGGTAAACTTGGAAGAATGCGTAATTCACCAGCACGATTTTTCGGTAAAACAAAAGTTGATCTGAGTTGTAATTAATTCACTGGCACGTGTAAAATTGATTTGCGAAAATTCAATTATTTACCATAATATTTTTAAAACAAACACAATTTTAACACTTGGAGCTGTCAAATTGAACTTTCAACTATGGAAGACGAAATTTTAAAATAACGAAAATTTTGATCGAATGTATCGGAACCCGCACAAATTTTTTCAACTATAAAATTAATTTAAAAAAAAAAAAAAAACTTATTTAAAAGAAAAGACAAAAAAAAAGCACAGTTAATGAAAATTACACGATCATATCACGCAAACAATCGCACATAAAATGAAATTTAAAAAATAGTTGTTTAGGTATCGGTGCTAAAAGATGAGGTAATGGTGCTAAGTACCTTAAATAATTTTATTTGAAACGCTCTCTGCCGTCAAATTTGAGGAATTACAATCGCCGAGTAAACGTTTAATAGAGGAATAATGCCAAAATTTAGCCAGTCTCTTTTGTTTCAAACCCCCGATTATTTTTATTTAATTATTCGTACTACCGGGTACCATGCAGGGATGGAAACTAATGAAAGATTTAAAAGATAATTTTTCTATAAAACCTTTGCGAAATTAGTTTTGGGCACAATGCCTACCACGTTATATTTTCACACACACATATATGCACATATAACCAATTCGTAGGCTAGGGAAAATTTTGATTTGAAAAAATAATTTTTTTTTTTGTTTCTACAGTATTCTCAAACGTTCGCTTCGTTTGGATGGTGTTTTTGTTTATATTTGGAAAACATTTTTCATCCCTCAACATTAAGGTGGTCCTTATACAGAAATTTTTCATCTCCCACATTGCAGAATATTGTTCCACATTTCATGAAAAATAAAACGCAAGATTTAGTATATCGCTGTGACATCGTTAATGTGTAAACACCTTTCATGAAAATGCATAAAAAATAACTACGATAATGAAAATTAGAAAATTAAAAGCAATTAAGAATTTAAAGAACCAACGAACCACCACGAAAATTGTAGATGGATATATGCAAAAGACCCTTTCTGCCTACAGTGGCGGATCCAGAGCTCCATTTTTTTTTTTGGGGGGGGGGGAATCCCAATTCTTTCAAAGCATGGTAAATGCTAAAATGGTGAGATTGTGTTTTTTTCAGCATAAAGGGGGAGGGGTTCAAGAAAATTGATTTTTTAGTGGATTATCGGTCTAAATATAAAAAACACACATCTTGAAGTTTTCAATTTTTTTTTTTTGGATTCGAGGGAAATTTCTCTCCTCCCCCCTTGGATCCGCCACTGTCTGCGTATCCATTCGAGTTGATCACTTTTGAACAGTTTCAAACAAATTTGAACGGTAGTTTCAAGTTTCCCATGACGAAAACTCACATTGAATACTTTCGGAAATGGATTTATAGCTATTTGGCTAAAACCCGACTTTGGCCCTTTCTTTATATCAACTCGAGTTAATCGTTTTTGGACAGTTTTAATTAAAATCAAAAGGTAGGAATGAGTTTCTTAGAATGAAAAATCATAAATAAACCTTTGAAAATGGATTCGTAGCAATTTAAGTGAATCTTATTTAAGCTCTTTTTAGTTTTTTCCTATCGAATTGAATGGACTTGAAGCAGCTAGAAATAAATTTTGATATTACGTAGAACTCGACGAAGTACTTGTAACAAATCTTTGAAACCATTAAAAACAACGAAAAATTCTGCGCAAGAAAGACATACAGGACAATTTAGAGGTCGATAACACTAAAATTTTACCATCACTGTCAACTAATAGAAAGATAGATCCAAGGAGAGGGCGGTAACTTGATTTTCTCCGAGGAAGCTAATTTCAGCTCTAGGGGACGTAGCTTCACACCCCTCCCTCAAAGTTTGCTAATAGACACTCATTCAACTTGAAGATTTGGTTCAAACGAGGAGATTTCAGTCTTACTGAGTGAGCAAAAGGTGAAGAAATATTCACTTATTTAGACGCAATTCCCGACAACTTGTCTCGATTTTCCGAAAATCACTTTTTACGACTTGAAACGTTTTGGAAAAAACGCCTCTCGACTCAATCATAAGCGGTATCTTTCGCACCCCAACGAAAATATAAGAGGGTGCTTTCCACTCCGACCAAGACCAGTGAAGAAATAAAATAGGAAAAGGAACCAGCGAAAACGATCACATCTAGAAAATATGCCAAAATTATTTTCTTATCCGTACCGGCTACTATAAACTGTAAAAACTATACCTCCGTCTGTTTTTTCCGCTATGAAAATTTATTTTTCATACCCCATTCGTCCTTCAAATTCTGATTGTTTTTCGAATTATAATACAATTTAATTTTTGTCAACTCACAATTTCTTTTTTATACAGCCAGCGAAAATTTTAATTTAAACTGCCAAAACACGATATTGAGATGCTTTATTTGCTTCGTAAATAACATTAACCTTGGTAACTTTTTGGCTATTTTGCAAAAATTATGTTTTCGCGAACGAAAAATTTCTTTTGATACAGTTTTATGCACGGATTTGTTGGATACATGACCCATCAATGGATCTGTCCAAGGGGTCCGAGTACAAGATGAAACGGAACGACAAAAATTTGAATCTGTTGTGAAATTCTCGTGGTCAGTATATGAAAATGGACAATTACATCATTATTTTGAAAAATAAACCACAAAAACAGGGTGTTTTTTGGATTACTGTTGCTTTACAGCTATATTTACGGGTGAGAAAATCGAATTTAGTGAAGCTAATGCCAGTCTTGAAAAGCTCAAAGTTTATGTCAACAACCTCTCTTAAAAAATTTTAATTAAGTACCCCTTTAAAAAACATAAATAGAAAAATTATTAATTAAAAATTATTGGTGGAGAAAATTAAAATAAAATAATTCTAAATGGAATGTTGAAACATTAGCTTTAGATTTCAAAATCAAGTACATGGATTCAGTCACAGAATAGTGTAATATAATTGATTTGAACTTTTGAAGACAAAATCGAAGAGACGAGATGAAAAATGATTGTGGCTCCACGATTAAAATAAAAAAATTTGTCAGAAGATTTTTCATTGAAAATGTTCAAACTAAAGCAACAAAATGTTTTCTTCTTCTAGTTTGGAAAAGAATATTTTTTTCCTAACAGCACGAAAAGCGTTAGTTCGAGTTCAGTATATCACTTTTTGTTTGAAATACGTCTTCAACTCGATTTTGTTTATTTTCATACGTTGAAAATCAATTTTTCCACCTTCAGTATTGGATGAAAAATGTTTTCCTCGCGATATTTTTCTTCATTAAGTTCTCCATTGATTTATCTATTTTTTTTTTTTTTTTGGAATTAAAGAGCAAGGAACTCCTATTCCTCGAAATTCAGAATTATCCGAAGTTTCAAAAGAGAACATGTATCTGACAGATAATATTCTTCAATAACCAAAAGACAAAGACAAAATATAAACCAAACTAACCAATAATAATCGATTAACGTTGTTCACATCTTTCATGTTTCTCTTTTGCTCTCTTTTGGAACCTCATACAGACTCGCAAATTAAAATTGATTTTTCGTTTCAGTAGGGATCGAGCCCAATAAAAATAACACATTCGCAAGTTGAAGTCATATAACAAAATTGAAAAATATTTTGCCCCATCAAAATGACCTCACAAATTCAAAGTCTTATTTTGAAAATGAAATAATTGAATAGATATGGAAATTCGACCATAACGAAACATCTGGTGGAATATTCGTTTTGCAGCTTCTTTTTAGATGTGTGGGGATATAGCTGAGTGGTAGAGCGTTCACTTTGCATAAATTAATTTATTTTAAATTAAATATACGAGAGAACTAGCTGGGGCACTTATTCCAACGTGTAGGAGAAACTTAAAAAATCATATCAAGATAGTAAAAGGAAAGAAGAAAAGAGCAAGAGGTAAGTGAAATTCAAATATTATGGAGATATAAACACCTTAAAATTTAACTCCATAAACTAAAACTAGAATTCTATTTTTCTTCACTTTTCTATAGAAGTTGAGGCTATCTCGAATAGAATATGATTTTTTTGAAAATGTCTACTCAACCTACATCTAACACTATCGAGTTCAAAGTAGAAATTCCAAAAAGAAATTCCGTACTTGATCAATTTAATGAGGAAGTAGCCAAGCAAAATTAATGATGGTTAGTTGAGGAGGATATTTTAAAAAATTGAAAAAATATTTTGGAGATGCCGGGGATCGAACCCGGGACCTTTCACATGCAAAGCGAACGCTCTACCACTGAGCTACATCCCCACATATAGTCAAACAGGCCGCAAAACGAATATTTAACCAGAACATGATAAAATAGTCTCGTTTTGATTGAATTTCACGAAAATTATTGCATTTTATATTGAAATTTCCTCTTTAAAAACTCAATATTATACCGAGGGATAGAAATAGAAAAATCAAATAACACAGATATCAATAAAAATTAACGTATTCAACACTAATCTATACATACTTAACTCAAGTCGAAGTGATGACTAATGAGCAAATTGATTCTTTTCAAGAAAAAAAGTAAATCGCAGTTACAATACGCAAAGAATCGAATGGGGCATTTTTCTTTCCAAAGAAAAATAAATAAAAGTTGCAATGCAATACAATAATAGATCGAATTGCTAAACAGACATGAAATATGCAAGTTCAAGTGAAGGCGAGTGAAAATATTGTTTAATCGAGCCAAGAAAAAGTGTGGACTCAATAATGAGAAGAGCTTTAGAAATATCTCAGGAAGAGACACATGAAATGCAGATGCACACAAACTTCTCAAAATATCTTTCTCACATATTTTTTACACACTAACTAGTTTTGAAAATTTCTTTAAGATCGAATTTTTAATCCAAAAAAATACTTGAGAAGTTTTTAGGGCAAAGAAATCAAATCGATTTCAGCTCGTTTTCTTCCTGAACTAATACTTTATTATTGAAAAATATTTTTACCGTACGGTATGTACAAAAACTCGAGGATAAAATAATATTCTGGCATTAAAAACAGAATTTTGATTTTGATTAAAAACCAAAAATGTCTTCTTCGGCTTTCATTAACAAAATTCCTCAACATAATATGGAGATTCTAATTACTTCAAATCTTGGTTTTCGATGTTCAATAAATTTGGTTATTTGTGGTCGAAAAATTCGATAAAATGAAATACCATTTCACACATTTTACAAAAATAACGACATTCGATTTAGGAACAAAAAAATTCATGGGAAACAGGCATACTCTCGAGGTCCAGGAGAGAGTATCTAAATTTCGAGCAAATTGACATAGACCCTCGGTAGCTCAGTTGGTAGAGCGGTGGACTGTAGACGTTCTTTGATAGTAATCCATAGGTCGCTGGTTCAAATCCGGCCCGAGGGAATTTTTTGTGAAATTTTTTTTGCCACGCTATCAACAATTCTTTCATCTTAAATGCGGTAATAATCTTCACAATGAGAATTAAATATGTCATTTTTCAAGGAAATACAATAAATTGCATAAAAGGGGTAATATAAACTAAAAAATAATTTAACAGCCCGACGCAACAACCAGCTAACTGACATATTTTTAAAAATTGACTTTTTGTTAATTATTATTCTATGAAAATACACATCATTGCGAAGAAAAAAGTAATTCCTATAAGCTTTAAATTCTATTTGCAAATTATAGCAAAAACCAACTAAGTTCGAGCACGTTGAGGCAACCAGCAGCCAAGTGCAAAAATTTTATTTCATTAAAAGACATTTTTTTTAAATTCTTATTTACATTAGGTAAATCAATTGATTTTTATGCAAATAGTACATAAATCATTCCAAACATTTTGAACCACTCTTTCGAAAATTTGAAAATAAAAACGTCAACTCCAGGCAACAACCAGCCAAGTTTTCAATTTTCAAAAGCAATTATTTCTTTTCAAATATGTGAATACTCATCTTGATTTTTTTAGCAGAGAGTTTTGTACCAAATGGACATCCTCTCATCCAGTTTCCAGTTTTCTGTGTACTGTTTTCTCAAAGTTGTGCTGTTTTTAGCGAGTTTCGGTAAATTTTGAAAATTGCATTTGGCTGGTTGTTGAGTTGATAGGCGAGCTATTCAATTAACTAAAAATATATTCTGTTTCATGCCAATAAGAATTTATTAGCTGAATACAAAATGTTTTCAAATAGCTGGGGACATAATTTCGATATTAGTTTCATCGTACGAATTTTGATTTGACCATAAAACTATAACTTCCAGTTGTCAGTTTTTAATGATTCGGAAAAATTTTGTTTTAGTTTCTATAAACTAAATATTTAATATTTTTATCAAGTTTTTTAATTTATTTCTACGGTTTTTCATCGGGAGCAATTCCAACTACTGTTCTACTGTTGAAATTATTCTAAACTAGCCTGAAAATATTCAACTCAAATCGATATCTAAAAAATGGGCTACGTAAGGTTTTACTCTAATTTTTGTAAATCCCTTTCCGGGCACAGAGCTGACGACTTGAGGCTTATACTTAATAGCCAATAGACAAGGCAAAAATATAAATACCTCTTAAAAGTGTAATCCAACTCACTTATTACTTAATAATTAAGAAAGAAAATTTTGAGTGCAAGTATCTCAAACATGAATGACACATTCGTATTCGTATTGTTAGGATAGAAAACTGAGAACAGCATATCACAGTATCAATCATAAAAACCTGTCGAAAATAAACGCGCATGAATAAATCTGGGAGAAAGATGTGCAGATGGAAATCTATTAAAAGACAAAAGTCAGCCGTTTAATCGATTTTTTTTTTTTAATTTTACATTTTATTAAACGCCTCGTACCAGGAAGAAGCTACGACGCTATTTTAATCTCATGTCGTGGAATTATTGCCAGCTTTTTGGCCGTTTTGCATTATTTTAATAGTGGACGTCGCACAAAACTAACAGGAAAAAAAATTAATTGTGTTGTATTTTCAACAGCTGACGACCTTCCTACATTAAAATTTTTGCTTTAATTCGACGTAATGTCTACATAAATTAGACATTATTGTAGTTAATGCTAGATTTTTATATTTTTCATTGAAAATTTCGTCGCTGTCAACTTGTGTGCTTTTATTCACCGAGGTGGTCTGAAAAGGTGTATAGTGAACATAAAACAACAACTACTTCTACAAATTGATGTAACTTCTTATGTATTTATAGACAGTCGAGTTTCTTTTATTTTGTGAAAACTAGAAACTCTTCTTTTAATCCTTTCAACATTCCATAATATACCTTATGCCTACAACCAACAGTAGAAAAATCCAGTTGCACAAATTGAGGATCATTGGCTAAGAAATAAAATTATACGATCCACTCAAGAAAGGTCAGAGATCTGTTTTGATCGCAAAATTAAAATTGAGTTTTTCATAGTTCTTGATTATGTAGAAAATGGACATTAAAGGGGGAGGAAACCGGAGGAAGTCAAGTCTCTCGAGTTCAGTTTTCATACATGCCAGACGGAATTGACGAATAGCTTGAAAAATTTGCTGTTCAATAGAGGGGATATGAATTTCCAGTAAACTTTGTGAAAAAATCGTTTTAAAAAAGTAATAGTTATGGGTGTATTACTCTCTCCTTTCCTTCAATACGATTTTTTTTTTTAGGCAATTATATGTAGTTAGAAGCTGGTTTCAGAAAATTTTTAACCAATGTAAATTATTTTTTCTTTCACTTTTTATAACTGGGATAAGGGACAGTTGCAGTCTAAGAACCTTCACAACACTGGAAAACATTTTTATTGTATCGCACACTAACTGGAGGACTAATTAATTTTATATTAGAACTTAGCGTAAGTGTTAAAAATTAATGAAGCACTCACTTCAAAATTTAATACCTCACACTAAAATACACGCTAAGTTTTCATTGATTCAACACTAAAGTCAATTAAAGGCCACTAAATTTTCATACACCTACCTATTTCACTTTAGAAATAAGCATCACTAAATTTTATTATGTAGCCCACTTTTTAATATTTTTACATCAATGTTTTACGAACAAATAGATACTATCATTGAATATTTTATTGTAATTCCTATATATCCATTATCACAGAATAAGTTTAGTTTCATTTGTCATCCAATAAAATTTGTATCTTCGACACAAAAATTTGTAACCTTCTTTTTATGCAACTGACCTTCTTTGCAGAAAGAATAAGTTGTCTCCTAATATTTTTGTCATTAACTGATACACCTTTACCTATTACCAAAGAGAAAAAGAAGAGAAAATTGAAAAATAAGGGGATAGAGAATATGTAAAGGGACAAAAAGAAGGAACGAGTGAGGAAACCATTTAGACACTGTAGGAATACACCGTGCAGTATACAAGGTTAGTTTGCCGGGGCAATATGTGGGTGTATTGTGACTGTAAGGGCGGTGTACGAAAAGACGAAGGGGGTACAAAAATTCTTATTTTTAACCGCAATGAGGGCAAATGGGAAAACTAATTTAGTCGAACTGAAAATAACTTCTTGCAATGGCGGTTCCGACAGTCGTAGTTCTAGAGAAAGAGAGAAACTGCCTTCTTCATCCATTATCACCTTACTACGACGATGCCAAAAAATGGTCGACTTTTTTACTCGTTTGTTGTAACTTCGACTCCCTTCGACCCCTATTGCTCTATGTTCATTCTATGGTGACAATATTCGAACACTTTCTGCGCTAATATCGAAAGCTTTCGTTTAGATGACACCATTTTGGCTGAAGTTTGCAAATTTTTTAGCGTTTCGTAGCTTTAGATATGACATACAAAGTTTTCAGTCTCACATCTAAATAATTTAGTCAAAACGAATGAGGGCAATAAATCATAGTTTTTCTCGACAAATTTTTGTACTCAGGTAGCCTTCAAATGCTGAAAAGATACTGAGCATCCTTTCTCGGGGCCACAGAGGGTCCTGATTGAGCTCGAGACAGCAGAAAGAAAAATTTTTATGCCAATTATGAAAAACCGAAATTTTTTTTTGGGAGGATCGTGAAAACTTTTAATACAAAATTTAGAGGTCAATCTGCTCTCTTTATCTGCCTTCTCAGCAGCCTTGCTCACCAACTTTGGACCTACCTAAATCCTTAATTGTGGTACGAATCAGGGATGATCTTCACTGCTTCTGTTCTCTTTCTTTCAACTGCAATCTGGGATGGATGTTTTAGGATAGGAAAATGGAAAAGCTTTTATCCACCTGGTAAGTTTGTAAAACAGTAGAACCATGTGCAACTGAAAAAAAAGACATCTTATCCAGAAACATAAAACTAAAAATATTTGTCTAGAGACGTGATATGAACTGTTGAGAGCAAAAAACAATTTGTTTCGAGCTTTTTTACTTATTTGCGCTAATTGTTTGAATTCACACTAAATTCTAATAAAGGGGCGAGTACCAACTGATATTAAGACAAACAAAAAGTTGACATTTCAGAGAAAAGATTAAACAATTGTCATCGAAATGAGATGGGTTGTGGAGGACTGGAGGAAAAAGTAAAATAATCAGAAACCTGAATTACAACGCATATACGAATGAATAAGGTCAGTTTTTCAAGTAAATTCCTCAATCGAGAACCAAATTCCTAATAACAATCGTTTAAGCTTCTTCCAGAATCCAATTCTCGCACGATCCTCAGATTTCAAATACAGCTCAGGCTTCAGGGTATGCAAAATACGACGAATATAAAATGAACAGCATACGTGAAACATCAAAACAATGATTTCCATATATACAATGATTCGAACAATAATTTCACTCACCATAAGGCGAAGTTATCTCTTATAATATTTCGATTGGGCGTGAACAAGAAAATGATACACAGATTCAATACACAACTCACCTGAAAATGAGGATTACATGATTAGTATACTTGAACGTTTTGATCATCAAACTCTAAAAGGTGCATAGATGATGATTTCAACATAGTAAAGCATAAGCTGGGTATCAACCAATTTTCGCACGTACCTGGACTATCTCAGACCCGATTTATTCCACGTGGACTGTCCATTGTTTGATCCAGTGGTTCTGATTCTTCAGTTCATTCGTTTCAAAACAATTAACTGATGAAATATCAATCAATCGCGTTCCCAACTGAGATGAGATACCGAGCGAGGGAAATCAAAATTAACGTGGTTGATGTGAAATTGAAGTATTTTCATAATCTAACTATCGAACCTTTGGACATCACGATGATCTGACAGCGAATTTATGGAAAAAATATCACATTGACAGCGGCAAAAGTGTATGTTGGCAGTTCTTCGTTATTCAAGAAATTATGAAATTAGAGTAACAGAAAAGGCGAAAATTTCAATTTGTCAGAAGAAATCCACATACAAGCAAAACTTTCCTTGCAATACCCGAACAACACAGCATTCTCTTTCTCTCATTCTGGAAATAGACCGATTTTGTCAACATGTTCGCAACATAAATTTCATAATCCGATCCAATTGGATTCGGTGACGGATCGGGAAATTTGTGTTGCGAACATGTTTTCAACCTTCACCATCAATATTTTGGCGCTAAACTCGAAGCAGTGGAAAAGTAGCTAAGATGTGTCACATGACACTGGTGATACTGTAGTTTTATCTGTTTATCCAATCAAACTGCTTCTTCTTGCAAAAATGCAAATGCGAGATCCGAAAACACGCGATCAAATTTATTGAAAACAAATTTAATTTAGAAAGTTGAACAAATACGACCATAATTCTAAATCAGAAAAAATAAATAATAATAATATTACGGTTCAAAATTAAAATTTGAAAAAGAAAAAAAAATGTTTGAAAAAAATTTTCTTAATTCAAAAGATTTAAAGTATTTGCTTCAACTCGAAAAAGAAATTATTCAACAAACGTACAAATAACTGCAATAACTGCAATGACAAAAGATTTGAAATTAAATTAATAATATGATGTAATTTTTTAAACTGAAACTACAATCCATAATGAAAAGTATTTATCGGACCTTTAATCTGGAGCATCTATAACAGAACCGTACAATAAAAATGAAGAGAAAGAGAAATGTTTAAAAGAAAAATCTTCTAAATTAAAGTGATGTACTCGCATACCTTCACAGAAATAATTAGCAGAATAAAATGTTTCTTGAATTTAAGGAATGCAAAACATAAATCTTACACGATGGTAACAAAGTCTTCGAAAGTGGAGAAAAGATTGAAAAATTTCAACAGTTCATTTTGAATCACATAGGTAGAAGAAACGAGCCTTTCATTTTTGTTCTAATTCGTCGAATAAGTTTTTGAAATTCACACAAAAACGATGCAACGGAAATCCCATAACATTGTAGAAATCACCATCTATTTTCTCAACTAAACTTCCTCCTAAGCCTTGAATGCCATACGCACCAGCTTTATCTCTGTTTGAACATACAAAAACAGTCTTAAAAAAACTGAACGAAAAAAATTGAAGCGAAATGTTAGTGCGATACTCACAACGGATCTTTCGTTTCGACATAAGCTTTAATGACATCTGCTTCTAATGGTGCCATATGAACGGTGGTACTTTCAACAAAATTTTTGGAAAGCGTAGGAGTTTTAATAACGACAGCAGTGTGGACTGTGTGAGGTTTACCATTCAATCTGTAATCAATCAAAAAATATTGAGTGGTCTTAATTCAAAATTCAAACACGTACGAATAGTCGGGTAATGAACTTACAAGCTAAGAAACTCAACAGCTTCTTCAGGATTCTTCGGTTTACCAAACAACCGATTGTTCAACTCAACTACTGAATCAGCTCCAATTATCACGTCTGGCAATTTGTTTTTACTTTTTAAATCTTCGAACACCGCTTCAACTTTGTGTTTCGCAACATCTAGAACATAATCCTTTTGGGTCGGATATTTAGATTGATCCAAACTGTCTTCGTCAAATTTCGATGGAATTACATCAAATTTAAGTTTCTAAAATAATCCAATCATTTAGTACGACGGAATGTAGATCGATATTTTACAGAAACAAGCAGGACTCACCAGATTTTGGAGAATTTCTTTTCTTCTAGGCGAGCTACTAGCAAGAACGATTTTCTTGTTAGCTAAAACACTTTGTAGGATTGGTTCCAACATTTTTTCTAGTTTAACAAGCAAAAATATCTTGTTAAATTTTTGATGCAAAAACAATGAAAATACGAAATAATTCCTAAAACTCGAATCTCAAAAACATGTGATAAGTCGACATTTAAAATTTATCAAACATAATCTGCCGACCGCCACTCACATGTCGAGTATCGACTCTCCCGCCCTCCCCTCTACATAGACATTTCAACGAAAATATTTTGATTGCGGGTCTTTGAAACTGATATCACTTCATCGGTGTTTCATAACTACCATAATTTTGAATTTTGATTGAACGATCTGAAATTTCAATCAATTCACATTTCATGCCTTAAGAACGAGAAATATTTGTAGTTCTTATTTGTATCCATTCATCGAGTCATTCAAATTGAACTTCTCTATTATCTCCAAGATTGGGAATCGTACGAATATCATCAGTAAAATACTTTTTCCACAAATCCGGCAAAGATTAGAAGATTTGATGGTAAATTTACTAAAACAATATCTTTATAAAATATTTTTTATTAAAAACATTTTTTTACATAACTTATGGAGCTCGACCACGACCAAAGCCACCTCTCTGAAACATAGAAACAAAGTACGAATTCAGTAAAATGAAAATTTAAAAAAACTTTCACATGTGTTAGTAACAAGAGGATCCAGAAGCTTTTCTCAAAGAGCTGGTTTTTTTTCTAGTGCACCAATTTTTTTCTCGAAATCATGCATAAATAAGAAACATTCATCTGCACAGATTATTTAAAGAGTTCAAAATCCCAAATCACATTTGCCAAAAAGATTTTTTCTGATGAATTCTATTTCAAAATTTCACGCATTCAGTTTCCCATTTCTCTAACCCCCTACCTCCGAAATTTACCTTTAAAAAGTCGGTTTAAGAGAGAAAACTAGAATTTATCATAGGCAAATGTGAGTTTGGACTTCAAAATTCACTTATGACTAACAATCATTTCTTAAATAATTTAGCTGAAATTTTTTTGTGAACATTTCTAACAGTCTATGAGATTATTTCTCACGCATTCCATCATAAGATTCCTCTTAAGTGAAAAAAAAAATGTTTCCACGATTTCCATTAGTTAGGAGATCATTCCATCACTGAAAAGTGATTCAATAATTTTATGAACAGTACACAGTACACATCATAAACTAAATTTTTAAAGCCATATCACAAATTAAATATCTTTCTGCTTCGTAGCTGACTTATTTGACAAGAATTTTAATGTACTGATATTGCATTCGGTACTCACTCGTACCATTCTTCCCCTCCACTTTCAACAACACCGAATAATCACAAAATGGATCTTTCCACAAAAATTTCATCAGATACTTTTACTCTAATAGTTCAACCCGTAAAAGGCATACTAAGTCACGAGGAACCACGATGAAATAATTTTTCGAAAGAAATTCAAAATCATTTCCTCCACTTCAGAGATTCAGTATTCTCCAAATTATGATGATTTTTCATCAGACGATTTCTGGACACTTTTCAACAGCAATATTGAACCACCTTGTAAAGTTTTTAATCCACTTATCATCTCAAAAAGTAAAAACTTACAAACGTAAGATTTGCTGCTCCTGGACCAACGTCGGTACGTTTGTCAGCATCAGCACCACCAGGGACACGACGATAAGCGGCACGGTCTTCGGCTGATCGACCAGCTTCTGGTCTGCTGGATGGTAATGATTTGGGTCGAGCGGATTCTGTGCGAGTCTGTCTTTTCAAAGTTGACGGGACAATCTGACAAAATAATTTAATTACAATTATACGCTAAACAAGTGTACAGCAACTTTCCGAGATTAAGTATAAGTTTGTTAATTCAGTCTATGACCAAAGGAAGAATCGAAGATTCATAAACAACTAAAGCGTAATCTTTGAAAATATTCATCATACTCAAACTATACCCAAAATAAATAAAAATATTTCTTCATTACATTCCGTTTGGGAAGATTCTTAATGAATTCTCGGAAGAATGATCAAACATTAGTGAAAGAAAAATTTTCAGAACACAGATAGTCATAGTTCAGATAAAGATGGATTTGAAAAAATTAGCAAAACCATAAACTAAACGATGCGAGAAAATTTTTGAGTGAAAAGGAAATCTTGATATTGAAAACATGATGTACTGATAATTTCCTTGTAATTATCAGGCTAAAACAGTAACAAAAATAAATCATCGAGAAAATCTTCGTAAAATACATACTTCTGGAGGTAAATGAAGAAAATCTCTCAGATATCGAATTCCTTCATTGGTCAAATACCAATAATAATGCCTCCAAGCAAACTGTTCTTTAACGAATCCGCGCGATTTCAAACTCTGAAAGTAAATCGTAGTTGAAATGCTGGCACGACATAACGCATATCATACGAAAATAGTTTTATAAACCAACTTGCATAGCTTTGATAACATGTAAATTTTTAATAGTTTCTAATTCTGGATGTTTCGGAGCGTGGACATCTTTTTCAGCGACCATAACACCTTCTTTGAAAAGGTGTTCGTAGATAGCCATACGTTCTTTCTTGGGCATCAACATTCTAAACAAGAGAGTGTAACATTAGTACATTTCTAATCATGTCAAACAGAACCGATATTAGTTAATGAAAAGCAGAATATAGAAGTTCTATCAAAGTCTTATGGACAATATTTGTATTATACCTGATACAAACATGATGTTTGAATAGGAGCAGAAATTTAATTGGAAGAACGAAGATAGGACGATATATGATTTGTGGAAAATGGAAATAAACGCTGTGACATTAAGTTTTAGTTTTCATAAGCAAGAGATGAAGTGACAACTATATTTTGAAGAATGAACGAAATAATGTTAGTCATAACGGCGACGAACTTACTTGGAATTGCAATTATTATGAATAGTGATTGATGAATTAAATTAATAGAACTATAACATGTTTTTTAGCATTAAAAATGCAAAACTTTCAAATTTCAGGAAATGAGTTTAATTTGAATCGGAAGATTTCCAAATTTTTCAGCGAGGTTCTTCCTTCTTCGCCACTGCGCTGGAACTTGGAGTTGGAGATGGAGGATTCAGAAAAATGTTTTTTTGCTTTCGATCTCTGTCATTTGGGCAGTTTGAAAATTAACCAATCATGTTCATTGGATTCTTATCATTATTACAGTTTTTAACGCTGACAGTGACGGTTGTGGCAGTTGTTGAACGTGCAACATGAGGCAACATTGCGAAAGGTGACCTTTTTCTTGTTTCTCTCAAAATTGATACGAATTCAGCAGTGTGTCAGCGAATTTAAATTGTGTTCTTACCAAATTTTGTGTAATTACGAGTTATTTTGTTAATTTATATTATTGTATTCGTTGGATTTAAATCACAATGCCACGACGAGGACGTTCTCCTTCTCCTAGCTCCAGGTAATGCAAACTTTTCTTTGTGTACTTCTTGATGTTTCTAGAACAAGCTTTCGTTGACTTTGGTCGTCTCACGCAAGGAAGTTTTACCCTTTCGACGTAAATTTTTACTTGAAGATTTCATAAACACACTTGGAGTGCTCTAGCTTATTTTCTGACTGGCCTTTCTAATGCTCGATCTCATTTTATAGAATGTCTCCGAGGTCAGTATCACCCAGACCTGCCCCTCGGCAGACTCAGCCAGCGCCCGTCAGAGCTCAGCCCCCAGCGCCAGTCTCTGCTGCCCCCCAACAGCCAAGTATGTTCGGTCAGATGGCCGCTACTGCTGGAGGTGTTGCTGTTGGATCGGCTATCGTAAGTAATTTCTCTGCCATCTTGTTTTTCAGTCTAGCACATAGATTTTTAATAATCATTTTTGCCTGTAGGGACACACCGTTGGACACGCTGTAACTGGTATGTTTAGCGGAGGCGGCAGTGAGCCAGAAGCTGTTGCTCCAGCTGCCCAGGCTGCTGGTGGCCCAGCTCCAGTTGGTGCCTACCAAGAGCAGCAGACCAGTGGACCTTGTGCCTGGGAAATCAAACAGTTTTTACAGTGTGCCCAGCAACAAGATGATTTGTCATTATGCAGCGGATTCAACGAAGCTATTCGTCAGTGCAAGGAAATGAATCGTGAGTATTGATCGTATTCTAATTACATTTCGTTACGTTCGAAGTTCCTGATTTACCCACGAATTTTTTGTTCTTTCATTAGGTTTGGCGTAAACGTTTGCAAAGGCTGTTATATTGAATGCGGCTGATTTGAATCGAATCGGGTAGTAGCCAGCTTCATTCTATAGATAATAATGTAGCCAACTTAATTTTTTTGATCAACGTTATTCAGTGTTTTGCGCTTTTCAACGGGCAACAACTTGCATCTTTTGATTTACGAATATTAAGCTTTAGAACTTGATATTTTTCATGTATGCGTAATTTATGTTAAATAAATTTCGATAAAAGTTGAGTCTTCATTTGGTGTTTAATTGAAGCTCGATTCTTTTTGAAATACTTTCATTAACTTCCAAAATTTGGTGTCAGCTATGCAATCCGCATTTGTGTATTTACTTAGAAATGAAAATGATGTAAGCATTTACCTAAGAACGTTTTTAAATTACATCATTAAGCGTCGTAATTTTTCGTACAGATGCCCCACGCATTAATACGTAGAGTAGCGAAGGTTTATGGATTAGGATAATTTTTTTTTGCAGGTATTCACTAGTAACCTGCTGATTAAAATGAGGTCGGTTAGCGGGAAATGAAGCTCAGAACGAAGTAAGTTTTTCAGTTCATGACATGACGCTTGGCATGAAGATTACAAAATCATTATGTACTGTTATTTTACGACACATGGGATCAGTATTACTGATCCAAACACCTTCCAAATTATCGGAAATATTTCAAAATGCTTCAGCCCTAGCAGCTATCAAAATATCATTCGAGAAAAAAAAACTGGATGATAAGTTTTCTTAGACTTAGCAGGCTTCGGACTTATGCTGCTGATAAGTATCAGTCATTTGATCGTTATTAACTCAAAAACTTTGAATTACGAAATGATGATGAACACACATCTAAAATATATTGATGGAATATGATGTATAGGTACAGTAATTTTACTTAGTATAAATAGGTAAACTATTAAAAAGACAATTCAAGCTTGTCCAAATTTGACCACATTCCTGGTTCATGTTTACATAAACTATACCAGCTGGGACGTATTCCCCTTAGTTTATCTAACTCCACAATTCCGACTGAAATCTCTTTGACGTCAAATCCAATCGCAGGTGTTGGGTGGCGGACAAATATTCTTTCACAGTAGACGATATAGCGCAGTGAGAGACAAACAGTAAACAGATTTCTAATTTTCTGAGTAATTGGATCTTTCTGCAATTGGTTTTTCTGTCAAACAATAAACAGTTGCCTAAAAGCTCGATAATTATGTTGCGAGAAAAACAAAAAACAAAGATGTGTCTATTCTGAAATTCGATACAAATTTACTCTCCATCAAATTTCCTGTCGATTAAAAAAAAAAAGACTTCATTCGATGCCTTAGAACTAGAAGTGCAGAAAATGAAGTAAATAATAATTTGACGTCAAACACATTCGGATAATTATATACAATCAGGCGTGTGGTTGAGAGAGTATAGCCGTTCTTACTCGTAGTAAAATTATTTGCCTGCCCAGCAAAATTTAGAGCGTGCTAAAGGGACTGAAAGCCCCATTACGCATATTAGGCATCAAAGTTCTTTTTTGTTTTTTTTAATTCAGATTTTCGATTAACAATACACGGTGTCATGAACCACATACAAAATTTCCGAATTCGGGAAATAGTATGGGACAGTTTTCCAAATTTTTCAACAGTTAGAAAAAAATTCGTTAGAATTGGAAGAAATATTGTTCCTTCACTCATCAAAATTCATCTTTTTTAGACTGCATTTTTGCTAATTTCTAGAGAACCGGGAAACCAATTGTCATGGAATTTCTATCAAACTTCAATCTTATCTAGATTGACCTTTGGTGCAAATTGCACGGGTTGCTTCGGTAGTTCTTTCCATCATTACAAAATATGAGATTAGAGCACTTACTCCAAGTTTATACGACAGTGAAAGGAAGCGAAGTTTTTTCAGTGAATTGAGTAACTGTGTGAGCAGTTCCTCGGGGAGGTCTGATTCCATGCGAATGTGAGACTCAATCGCTTCCAGAAGAGTACTTTTTTTTAATGCTTGAATCAAATTAAGCAAAACTTCATGCTTATCAGCCTGTAAAAAAAAAAATATGCAGGAAAGGAGCGTTTTCAAAAGGGTCTTAAATGACCCTGATACCTTCATAAAAATCGGAAATTTTAATTATAATGAAGGGCGGAGAATCAAAAGTCTCATTGACCATGAAAAAATTTTTTTGATGCGAAATTGAATTTTTTTTTATTGAAGTTATTAGTCACATTTTGCACTGGGCCAAACAAACGTACATAGAACTCGAAAAGAAAACAAATATTTTACCAATGTTTTGGTAATATGAAACTTTCGTTTGTGCTTCTGAAATTTTTTGAGCATTTTGTCTGACAACGCTGAAGCTTTCATATTTACAGTTATTCTCATGCCCTGTGTTGGTATCTTGGTTTTACTAGGGGAGTTGGAGGGCGGTTGACCCTCCCATGAGTAACATTGCCCCTTCCCCCTCTGAAAAATCTGAAATCGTGGAATATTTTAGGAGTGTAACAGTTTTTTTTTTTTTAAATTGAGTTGGAATAGTTATAAATGTAAATACCGAAATAAAATAATGAAATTGGCCTCCTAGAAAGGACAACAAAAATCTGCTTATGTTTACGAATCTGGTCCCAATAATTATTACTAAGTGTTCTGTTTGTGTGCATCGAGCAAATAATTTTTCTGTTTAAAAATAAAATAAAACTTTTTTCCTCATTTTTTCATCTCATAACATGTCCTGATATGTCTCTCTCGACATAATTGGCCATTGACTGAAAACATTATTACGTAAATTTTTTCATGCAAATCAATTTACTCGTCGAATTGAAATATATGTAGTAGCCATAGCGAAATTCGTTTCCATAAATTGTTTTGAATTTAATTTTACTTGGTTTCGAAGATACAGCAATAACTAGTTGCATAGTTTAGGTGTCTCGACTGAATTTGGACTTATGGCAATTCCTCCGGCCTTTAAAAAAAAAAAAATAAATACTTCGAGTCTAATCGAGTTCGTTACAGTTATACCTATTTTTTTTTTAAACACGTCTCTCATAAAAAATGGAAGTTTCTGGTTTCCCGTTTTTCGTCAAATTAAACGTTATGAGAATGAAGTCATGGTTCACAGATTTACAATTCGCACGATTATGCTAATAGCAAAAGAGGAAAATAAAAGTAGAAGGTATTCTGAAGACTTGAGGTAGCTGTTACGGTACCTCATTTTGAATTTCAGTTTGAGAATGAGCACCTAACGAGAGTAATCAAATTCTTTTGTACTGGGTATACCTTGGTAATTCTCATTGTTCTTGGTAGAAAAATTATATGTTTAGATATTGAAACTTCGTCATATCATTTTAGATATCTTTAATATTTTATCGAGTCCTAGCAGATGATGTAAAGAGCAGTTGGCAACATTGATCTGCTCTTTGGTCAATGTTGCTGGCTAACACGTGAAGATGATTTTTCTCCCTCTTAGAAACCATGCATTTGGACTTGTTTTTAAAAATTTGTAAAACTTTTATTTTTCAATATATTATTAATCACGGAAGGTGTCAAATTAAAGCTTGAAATGTCTAACTGCGATCAAAAAATTAAATTCCGGCTTGAAACTGAAAATTCCAATTTTCACGAATTTTTATGAATATTTAAAATTTGTCTCTGAACTCTGTGTTTACGAGTAGATTTATTGGAGGAGGAAATTTTATCAAAACTAACATCAAGAATATTTCTTAGATTGCTCGTATCAGGACTGAGAACTTATAGTGAGATGTAAAACAGCACCGTCTGTGGGAAGGTTCGTAGAAGTGAAAATAGTAAAAACACGAGAAAATAGGATTTTGGTCGAAATCCTCTTCTTCCGTATGGCACTTTAAATGTTTGTGGATGACCCCAAGGGCAGTACAGAGAAAATGTATGAAAATGCTTTTTATATTGTAAAAAGATAAATTAGGTTTTCCCGAAGCAGATAACCGAAAAATTACTTACTCATATTAAAAAGTTGCAATTTTTTTAATTTTAAATATCTATCAAAACTCTAGATCTCTTAACCTACATTCTTGGGAAAATGCACTGTGCCCTTGTTATGCGCCACGAAAATGCTTGCTTGAATTTTCAATCATTTTATTTATTAATGAAAAAACACAATCTTGAGTTATCTAATTCTTCTCTGAGAAGAGTCTAATTCAAATGTGCAGTTTACACAATTTCTTCGTCCCAATATTCAGGTTTCCAAAATTCAATTAGCCTCTAGCATTCACATCTTAACCTCGCTACCAATTTTTAATACTTTTTTAAAAATATTACGTCAGCTTAATTTAAATTTGAGGAAGTTTTACAGGTTGACATTTGTCAGCGAAAATTACCATTTGAAGAAGGCAATTTTCGAATAACGTTCTATTTAAAACGTAGGTCTGCGATTGCTTCATTTTGTTCTGAATTAGTGAATTTTGATGGAGATCTCCAAGCAGTATGTTTTAGGCACCGATTTTGAAAATCTAAATCGAATGAAATCTCGTTGTTTTTTTAGCACCATTTTGTGTTTTTATTGGGTAACCTCTTTTCCTCAATCTATCTCTTTTTGTCTCATCTACAATTCTTGCGGTTTTTTCGTAGAAACCTAAATTTTGCTGTGCACGTGAATTTGATGTAACACGTTGAAGAATGGAAACTTGACTAATTCACTTGCTAGACGTCGATACTCGTCCTATGTTTCGAATACTAATTAGGCTGATATACTCATATAACGTGTCTAGGTACCTAATTTATGAGCTACACCGTGCCATTTTCTATATTTGTGGTTGAAATACCAATGGCATAGACCTGCATGTTGTTTTTCCCTCGGTTGGATATTCTTGAATTAAAATAATCACAATCATTTTGATTTAAAATATTCAACTTTTGCTAACAGTTTATACCCAAAGTTGATGAATTACTTCATAAGACAGATATGTACCAGATTCTGGAGAGAAGTAAACGAATGTTTGGTGTAAATTTTTTGAAAAAATTACTACCTACGGTACCTCTATTTTATATTTTTTTTTACCAACTACCCGAATTAATAATAAGAGTTATTGCCACCCCTAAGGACCACAATATTGGCCACCCCTTGTGCAGTTTTTAGTATGAGAAAGCAAAGATGTGGAGAATGTTCTTCTCTGTGAAATATCACAAAAAGGGATTCCAACTGCAGGGATTATTCCCTGAAACTAGGCATTTTATACTGTCTTGAAAAATGTCAGGGATAAAAACAGAGATTTTTTAGAATTTCTGGGATTTTTAGGATTTTCAGGAGTTTTAGACATTTTTCGAAATTTCAGGGGTTTTTTTCTCAGTATTTTAAGGATTTTGTCTCAATTTTCCAATTATTATTCAAATAAGAGATGATGTTTTGTATTTTATCTTTGTATTTTAAAATTTGAAATTTTCTAATTCAAATTCTGCAGACCATTACTTTTTTTTTGTGGCTAGAATCCAAATTAGACGATCAATCCAGTTTTAGGGATTTTTTCACCTCCAGTGACTTTTTAGGCTCCAAGCAGGGATTTTTAACAATTTTGGTTGGCAACGCTGATCACAAAAACAGTTCTCGTTTACCTATAATTAAAGAAGCCCATTGCTAGATAAATTGAAGGTAGAAATGCAAAAAGTCACCTGAAAATTGTGAAAAAGAGTAGAACTAGATTTTTTATTAAAGCCTTCTATTTCCCCATTTAGAACTAGAAAACAACTCAAGTTCTCAAATAGTTGTGCACTATAAGAACTCCCTCGAGGAGTAAGTTCTAGTTTCTGAATTCTCACTTTTATTTTATTTGTTCATGTCACCTCTATTTGTCATCCTATTTATCTTGGATTACTCGATTTTTGTTTTTGTTTTGATGAGAAAAGTGTTTTTTTGTATTTTATCAGAACTTGAAAAAAACTTTAAAAGTTATAGTACTGTACTTTCATTTAAAAATGTAACGTAGTTATGTCAGTCGTTAACTCTTTGTGACGTCACACACTTGTTGAATGAAATCGACCATAGTAGGTTTTATAAGTACAGGCAAGAAGTGTGTGTTCTTACTTCAGCATATGCTCCACCAATATAGAAACAAGTAAATCTTTTGTTCACCATATCTCTAGGATAAAAAAAGCAAAGTTGTAGACCATTAGGAAAAGTTACGCAATGCTCTTAACCTCTGAACTTAAACTGAAAATTTATTTTATGGCTTTTGAAAATTATACGCAGTTGAAAAAACAAATTCTTAATTTGTATAAACTAATGACGTCAGAATATTTTACCAAAAAAATAGCTTATGACGGTTGTCGATATTTAATTCGAAAAGGTTCAAAATGTAAACTAGTGAAGCTATCTGCGCAGTAAAGTTGTTATCACTTTTTCGATTTTTTGTTCACTTTATTCCTTGTGAAATGTATTTTTCTACGTAGGTATTTTGTTATATTTTGATTTTTACAAATTTTTATTTAATGCGTAGATTGGTTCGTCAAGAATATATCTAATGAATATTACAAGTTTTTTTTAAAAGTTGATTTACCTGTACAACATACAAGTAAAATTGACACGTGCTGCATTATTTTAAATTTATTCAAAATTAGCAACGAAATAATTGTGAAAAAACGTAGAAGCACGTGTAATTTTCATGTAAAGAATTTTTTTATCAATCAGTTGAACCGGTTTTGTCACGAGGGCAAGTCGTGTGGATTTCAGTTTCCTGTTAACCTTTTCGTCAGTTTTTTTGTTTAGAAAATCATTCAGTTACTACCGAAAGAATAATATATATTGAGGCAGGCTTCGAGAAGAACTCACCAACTTAGTCACGTTGTAGTGACAAGGTTATGAGGACTCAAAAAGCTTATAATGCAGACAAGATTTAACATGTGTCTGTGGACGAGATAACATTCCAGTATAGTGTCCATTTGGCTAATGCATATTCGATATTTCTTCATTTTTATTTTTTCTGCACTTGACCCTTTCAACACATTTAAAATTTAAAAAAAATGTAGTACGAGTATATTGTAATTTCACAGTCAAGTCTGTATTTCAAGGAAGTTGATATTCTTTGTTTCTGTAGAATACGACTTTGACATATTTTTATTTACTTGCCGTTGTCTGGATTTTAAGCAGGCATCTTGAGGTTGAAAATCAGAGATCTAACCAGCCAGCTAGACTCCTGCCTAACTCACCTGGATAAATTGCAAGTGAATTGTTTTCTTTTATTAGAGTGCTGCTCTATAGGATATTCTTTCAATTGCTCATTTAATAAGTTAAAAATTGAAGTTAACAGAAAATATAAGTACTCAATGAGAAATTTAAAAACTGGAAATTCTAAAAAGAAAACGTTTTAAGCGATTT
Organism: Parthenolecanium corni; assembly: GCA_038050395.1. Taxonomy (NCBI): domain Eukaryota; kingdom Metazoa; phylum Arthropoda; class Insecta; order Hemiptera; family Coccidae; genus Parthenolecanium; species Parthenolecanium corni. Next base: position 2,635,652 of record JBBCAQ010000020.1, read on the forward strand.
ACATAGGTATAGAAAATACGTTTGCCTGTAGGCCAGCGTAGAATTCGATCCTCTACCTCCTCCACAGGATTCATCTACGCCATACTTTCAGATATTTCTTTTTTTTTGCATGACTTATCTAGTCGAAGAGATTGTCTGAGAAAATGTTGACAAAAAATTTTCCAAATCAATGCGCAATTAAAACTAGTTTAGGAAACTGTGAGATTTAAGGCCAATATCCTGCGAACTGGCTCTCATTCAATTTTTGGTGGCTTAGTGGGGCCTATATGTAGATGCGTGAAGGTACATTTAGTCGATGGTAGTTACTTTTCTTATGCATAAAAATTTTGTATTCATGTTGCAATTATCTTACGAGTCATTTTCAAGTCATTATAATTTATATCAGTGATATTGCCAACTTATAAATTCCGATTTAGAAGCAATTACTGTGCAAATATCATGCCCTTAAAGAGAAGGGGAAATTCTTTTTTTACCATCTTCTGGTAATGGTTCATTACCAAGAGAGTTTAGTTTAGACTGAAACTAGAATATTACATCATCTTATTATGGTTATCATCCAAGTCTATTTTGAGCAATAATGAGATTTCAATAAAAAATGAATCTGATGCGCCAGTATGCACTCATAAATTGTGGAAGCTAGGGATCGAGTCTTGAAATTGTTTTTGAAAAATAAAAATTGTATTAGAAATCTGCTGAACTAAACTTTTTTCTGGTTAAAATGCTCGAAGGGACTTCCCGCTTATTTTTGGTTTTCTTCTGGACCTCTTGGCACTCTTGTACCCCTTGGTTGCAACACTGGCAAACAAAATGGAAATATTGTTTTGTATTTTATTTTTATATGAAAATCAATCAAATTTTTTGAATTTTTCCTAAAGGTGTAAAAACAATGAAAAACTTCCGGAGGTCACATCACAAAATGGTTTTCATGATAATTTTTTATAGAAGCGTAGGTAATTCACCTCATTCGGTATGAACACTTTTTTCTCAGAAATTACCCAATATTTCGAAACGACCTTTCCATCTTCCATCATTTTTCAGTGATAAAAACTGATAAATCGAACGTAATCGATTTATGACCTACAAATTATGTATTAGCAAAATTCGCACAGAAAATAAAATCATACGAACGTAAAGATTGCTACATACTCAGTTTAGACTTCAGACTTACGATATTCGCTGAATGTTTGGGTTTAGTCCTCATCGATGCTCTTGAAACTGCGAGGAGGATGACAATTTTTATTTCATTTTAGAGGGTCCAAGAGGAAATTAGAAAACTGAATTTATACATGTTTAAACTCTTAACGAAGTGACACCCAGGTTATTCAGCGTCATTGTGGCACCCATGTATTTAAAATATTAGTAAATGTCTTTGTGACCCACCGTAAGTAAATGCTATTGTGGCACCCATGTATGTAGACTAGTGAATGTCATTATAGCACCCTGAGGCGTTGCCAAATATCTACCTTTCAGGGTGTCACAATGACATTTATTAATGCTTATATATGGGTGCCACAATACCATTTACTTTCAGTGGGTCACAAATACATTTACTCAAATAAATTTGTAGCCTAGCTAAGTAAAGATGGCTCCAAACGAACCATAATGTGATGAAGTCACACTTCAAGTACATACATTTAAATTAATTAAAAAATTTGAAAAATACATATAAGATCAGGTTCAGTTTTGATTCGCCTGATTTTATTTAAATTCCCATTTAGCCAGCCTGCGCAGTCACAAAAATTTTATTTTCCCATTTAGCCAGCCTCCTCGTCCTCAATCTCGATAATGCAAATTCCATTTAGCCAGCCTCCACAGTCTCAGAAATTTAAATTGCCATTTAGCCAGCCTCCGAAGTTTCAAAAATTCAAATTGCCATTTAGCCCCCTTCCACAGTATTTAAAATTAAAATTCCCATTTAACCAGCCTCCGCAATCTCAAAAATTTTCTTTTACCATTTAGCCAGCCTCCTCAGTCTTGAAAATATCGAGTGAGGCATTTAATAGAAGCTAAAAAAATTACTGAGTACAGAGTACAGACTAAAGATTCATTCAAAAACTATATAATTAATCTGATGAGTGAAAAAAAAGCCAATATTTAACTAACCCTTTGCAAAATCTTATTTTGCATTGTTGTCATGTTTTGGGTGCCACATTGTATCTTATTATCAATGGGTCACAAAGACATTTACTTGTAGCCTATGTATGTTTTGTATGTAACACTCCGCACTCTGGTGGAACATACAGGGAACCCCCCAGTATGTAGGATGAGTTTGGATGTCAATGTGACATCTGGGGTAAAATGTGGATTTGCATCCCCCATGCCCCCTAGACCCCAAAACCACCAGTTTTAGCTAAAACCGTTGTGGCACCCAAATCCGGGTGCCACAAAGCAAAAATGGGTGCCACAAGAACATCCAATAAGGAAATTGGGGGTCACAATAACGCTTAACAAAAATATTCTTTCGTGCCTCTTCATACTTTTTCTATTAGTCCTACTTTTTTCATATCTTGACATTTTGACAGTTGAATATAGCCAAATGTGAAGGCACGCAGCAAACAATGAGCTTTTGAAAATTTATTTAATGGAAGCCTGTTTTTGTCGGAATGAAATAAAGAACGCATCTGTCTCTTGATATTCATTGTACCAAACTACAAATGAAACTATACGAGGTTCCAAAAAGCTCAGGGTTACTCTCTCTCGCGAAAATTATTTTATTTATGTATATTATGTTTCTCTCTCAAAATAATTTACAGTAAAATAAAATTTTTTATGCCAGGTAGATATGGATGGAGACATATAGTTTTTCCTGTTTTTTTTTTTCAAGTTGAACTCAACGATTACTATTTCTGCTTGTAGAATTTCTTTCACTTTAAAGTAACCTTTACACATTCAATATTTTTAGCATAATATACGCCTTAACAATTTTTTTAAAAATAGCGTCGACTTTATCAGCAACAGAAATATTCATGCGATAATAACAAAAAAAGACACGAAAAATACTTACTTGCAAAAAAAGAAAAAGAAAAGAACTGAATTAAAAAAGACATAAAGATATTTAGGTAGAGTGATAAGAAAATAAGTACCTATTACCTATTCAGCATGAATAATTGAAACAATTTTTTGGTTCGTATATTTTTCATGGTTTGGAAAATGGTGAATGATTGACTAACAAAGCTATAGGTATTTGCACATTATGGAAGCAGAAATTAGTATGAGCAGAAGCATCTCTTTTTTTGACTGCTGTACATTTAGCCAGGCTCAGGTACAGAAACTGAAACTCAGTCACTGCCCAAGTCCAAAACCTACTAAAGACCTAAAAATGGAAATTCGTGTTTCACTGATTTAGCTTGAATAGCATATATATACATGCTGAATGAAATCCCTTGAAAACAGTCGAAGACAATAGAACATAATATTTGTACGATTAAAATGGTATTGGCTGTTTTGTAAAATTTGCAATTTTTTGACAAAATGATGGCATCTATAACTAGATTAAGCTCAACTTGATGTTGGAGATACTGTCACAGAATGAGTATCCATTCAACCAAAAAAATGATAGGAGCCTTTTTATGGAGAATGTAGCTGTATTTAGATCATACTGGTAAATAGAAAGTATAGAACAGATACCTGCTTGAGGTTAATCAGCATTTAAAAAAATGCAAATTTCATTTACACGATTAACATTTTTGCACGCGTAAAGTCTCTTGGTGCATTGAATAAGTTCCTTATGTTTACTTTCTCTTCACATTCTCCTCTTTCATCGATAGAAGTACATTTAATAAATTGGAATTAGAAAGAAATGCAAAAATGACAAAAATCTTCACCTCAAAAATCAGCGTTGCAGACTGCAGGCAGAGCTATATAGCACAAGACACTGGAAGGAGATTAAATTCCCGAGGGGGCAAATCAAATGTCTGGGGAGCAAATAGACCCTTCGCTACATACGACAGCCCATTACTGTCATAAAATGGAGATGAAGAGGGCTACTTTTCACTGTCCATATAAGAGCCAAAGAATTTGATATTATCACTCATAGATAAAGGAGAGGAAGTAAAAAATGATCAAAAACACCTACAGTAGAAACATAGAAAGTGACTAAAGAGCAGCTAAATTCTAATATGACGTTACGTTTCCACTTTACTCCTCTAGGGGCCAGGGAAGCGAATGAAGTAAAAAAACTAGTGTTCAAAAAATCAGCTGTCAACTGAACTTTTGGACTGAGGTTATTTCTCTATTGTAACCATATAGGTAACTTGAATTATTGCCAAAGAAACTGGTTGGGAGTACAATTTCCACTATCAGGGAACGTTCCACCCCTACATTTTTTGAGACTTCTCTCATATTTTAGAGAAGCATAAGTACTACCCACAAAAAATCAGTTTATAGGTAGCCAATTTTTTCCGGGCGTAATTCCTAATGTTCCTGGGTTATGCGAGATTTTTTCTCCAGTCGTTCATTAAATATTTGCCGAGAATATTCAAAGCAATATCTCAAAAAATGGCACGCAAATGCAAATTAATTAGCACCTTAACAAATTTCGTCGTTGGGAAAAAATTTAAGCAAAAAATCTCATGGCGAAACGGAAGAAACTTGTTGTTATACCCGCCAACAAATATGGCTGTACCTATAGAATTCGACACAGAAGATGTAATTTTCCATAAATTTTTTTTTTTTATTTCTCATCACGTGGTCGGTTGCTGCAGATTGAAGGCCTACCAAGTGGAAGTACAAAATAAATTACACAAGTGTATGAGAATGTGACACGAAAATATAAAATAACTTGAAAAAACTTTCAAAAACACTCACGTTTTCATGCAACAAAATATAAGTAAAAAAATTTAATAAGGCATGAGGGACGAAAATAACGTCCTACGCGTAAAATATTAATTTTTTAATCACCTTTATCGTATAATTTATGACATTTTTAAGCTCTGCTAATTTATGTTAGATTTCGTCAAGTGTTGAAGAAAAAAAAAACAGCAAAAAGTTACTCGTTAATGCAATTAAAATAAGTACTTCTCAAAAATTATAATTTCCTATTTATAAAGCTTATTCAATCACAAGTATCAGCTGTGCCATAATCAGGAAATGATATTTCAGCGAAATATACGTACTTATTTGAAAATAAAATTATAGTTCACAATCGAGTCAGTTGACCAAAATTTATATTATTTTTATGGTCAATAAAGAGTGTCGAGGTCCTTAGTCGGGGATGCTAGAAGTGGGCTTGAGTTCTTCATTTGATCAAGATTTTTTATGAATTTTAAATGTTTTTTTCTTAGAGGACAAGTGGCTCTTCTCATACTCGAAATTGTACCTTTTTGCTTTCAAGAATAAGCATACTATTTATTTCTCTTATTTCTCTCAGTGTAGGTGCTACCGATTATAGAATAATAACTTTTTTCCATGGTACCAAAATATAAGGAAATCTTGGAAGACATAAAAATCAAAATTTTTCAGTAGAGCCTGAAACAGCTTGGAAAGTGAAAATTGTAGATTCTGAGATGTTGATGAAAACTTGTGAACAATGAAGCGAGTTGGAATGTGGGGATGGTTACATAATTCATCTACTGAAGGGTTACAGTGACGGGTAATCTAGTTTTCAAAATTCCAAAACATTAAATTATTTCTCCCCATTGTGGCTGTTTTCAAATAAATTTCAAGAATCGAGCATTTTTTTAATGGGCCTTTCACCTGGGCTTTCTTTTGTGACGTCACTGTCATTGATGAAGATTTCTCTGAAAAAATCATTTTCATTAAAACTATTCCCAGTTTTATCCTACATAGCTAAAAAGTCCACAAAAAAACTTGACAACTTCCCATTTAAGATGGAATATACTTATCATACGTTATAATTATAGTGTGGGAAAAAATGACTGGTTTCACATTTCGTCGTGCTCACTATAATCAGCATAGGAAATATATTTATTACGTAAAACTAGTTTTTAAAATACGATCAACTTTCATTTCTAACGTCATTATCAGAACCTGGGGATTCCGTTCTGTTTATCGGTCGTAATTTTCTTCCTTCTTTTTCAGCAGGAAAGGAAGTGAGTCACCGAGAATAGAAAGTTTTTTTTTTTGTTGAAGTACACAGAATAGGAATTCATTCGACTTGTCATTATTTCCACTCACTCGTCGACGGGATATTTTATGTGCGGACTTTTTTTGTAATTTTTTGTGTGGGGGGCCAACCAATTTACCCAAAAATTGTTGCTTTATCGAGCAGTTTTTCATTTTTTTGAACTACCTATAACCTTTTTTTTTAAAATCAGTTACCTAACTTCAGTTCCTTTGAGCATGAATAGGTACAGTTTCTATATTTTGAGTTGTGAGCTCAATATAATCTGTACTGAAGTTTCCTAAATTAGATTGTTGTCAACTTATGGCTACCTATCTTTGAATTTTTCATGATTCTAATCAAGAACTTGAGGTTTTAGCTTTATTTTACCGACAATAAGTATTGATTTCGCTGAACATTGTGAGGTCAAAAGAAGGTAACGACGAGAGTTGAAATCGTAAAATTAATCTTTATAATTGCCATACAAATTAATTCTGTCAATATTGATCGAAGTACTTATTTCAAACTGTTTTTATTTGTACCAATTCGGTATAATGGAAATTTCCTTTTCTAAAATGTAAAATATTTTTAAATGATATTTTACAGTTTGGTGGATAAATGTTTACAATGTTATTTAACTTTGACCATAATATCTAATGTAAAATGAAAAAATTTCCGAAGAAGGGAAAATATGATCATAAAAAATGTAACCGCTTGTATGTATTTGTTAGAGCCATAGTAAGATGGTAAATTTTAAAACAGTTTTTAGGTTTTCATCTTCGTGGGAATTCTAGTTTACCGTTTTCAAAGTCTTAAAGAAGAATCAAACTTTTTTCTCCCGCGCACTCCATCCGTGTTGCTGAAAAAAGTGTATTTTCTGCTCCACGTTATACTTGAATAAAAATCAAGATAAAAATTCATTTAAAAAAAAGACTTGATCAAACAGCAGTCCATGTTAATTCTATACAGTCGTCAAGACACCCGCTGGCGATTACCTGAGGATGAATCGCATTCGCACTCACTCGTTTATACACACACATGCACACGCTCTTACGCACTCATTATTCTTCTCTTTCACGCACACTCGAAATGATGAAATACATAAAACACACACGCACACATGCGAATCGCGGACACCCGGTCCGTTTACGTCTGTTCAGAACGATGACAAAAGCCGGTAAAAAGTGGAGGGGATCATCGTAAGAACGGAATCGTTGTGAATGGAAAAACTGGTACAGGCTGGAGCGGGCTGGAGGGTAAAAAAAGAGTTCTAAAACTAAGGAGGGGAATAATGAAAAAGAGGGCGCGAAAAAAAAAGCACCGTATGCCCTATTCTGTGTATACGATACGATACTACTTGGAGGGGGGAAGAGGTAAAAAAAATCCAAGTAAAAATGTAAACGTGTGTTTTTGTGAGTCGTCCCGATGTTCATCAGTCCACCACGCTTGAGAAAAAGTACATGAAAAGTACAATCGGGTAAGATGTGGTTAACGTTTCGAGCCGAGCGGTTGGCTGCAGTGGTCTTCTTGGCTTGGTGTAAAAAACGTGCTCGCGTTTTCATTTCTCATTCTTTAAGTTTCGTTCTTCGCGTACCGTAGTCGTAGTCGTTTCAGTTGTGATTTTTAATTTTTAGCGGAGCTTTTTTGTGTGTGAATTTGGTAAAACAATAAGAGTAATTAACTTCTTTTCAATTCCTCTAAACGCATTCGTGAACTTCGTATTTCTTTACAGAGATATCGTGTAATCGTCTGATCGTTTACTGGTAGTGTTCGGAACTTAGCCTCTTCCATTTTTTTTGTACGTGTTGCTGTAGCAGTCACATGTTTGCCAAAAATTGATTGTACCTGAAGTTGACTAGATTTATTCGTAATATAAAGTTATTTTTCTCAAGTACTGTGCATCATGTGTTTGTGAACGTGCAACGTGCCTCTGGCATTATTTTTTTTCTTTGGTGAAGTTTTCGCGAATCGTACGTTTTCTCCTCGTCCATTTACTTTTGTCCACTTCCTCGAGTGTAGTGTTCTCGTATGAAATTCGACAACTGATTTTTCCCTCCAATTGACAACGTTGTGTATCAATGTCCTTGCCCTTTAAGATTGAGACCTTTATTCTTCCTCGTGGTTTATTTATGATGCAGACCGGTTCATCGACGTTCCAGAAAACGCGTAATATCTTCTCGCCAAATACTTACACGATGGAGTTTGTATTACTGGTAACATTGCTGCTGACTGCCATCATTGCGTATTTGTATGCCGGTACGAAGAAAAATGGGAACGTGAAACCGGCGCCGAAAATTACGCAAAAACCTAAAAGTAAGTGGTAATAATAAGTTTTGTATTCTTAAAAGTTAGCTACTGTGGTAACACTCGATGGTGAGATCATAATTTTACGAAATTTAAAATCATGATGCTGGACCTGGTCAAAGGTGTTGGATCTTTAAGTGATCCCTTTGTTCGATGGTCATGTCAGGTGATGATCTAAGATTTTAGGGTTAGTTAAGAAATGACTTGCGTCTGTGTTGGCATTAAACAATAGGAGGTATGTTCGATTTGGATTCGGCATGGTTTCTCGAACATACCCAATGTACTGTATGATGGCTGGTAATTTTGCTAAAATGTTGCCAGATATCTAATTTATTTCAATTTTGATCATTACTATGTATGAAACATTGATTTATGGTTTTTGGCCACATCACCCAGCATTCAACGAATCCGATTGGTTTATCCGAGAATTTTCTAGTTTATCGTAATTAAATGAAACGAAGTATAGAAATAGATGTCTTCTTTTACAGTCGCATTGTAAAATATTCCATCCAAGGGTATATTAATGCTAATTTTAATTTTTCCAAAACAAGCAAATCTTTTGATCTATCAATTGAATGAAATCCAATGCTATCAATCCTTGAAAACTTACATGTCTTGATAATTATAAATTAAATTATTTTATTCAAAGTGACGTGTAAGAAAAGTACCCAAGCAAAATTGTCAGGGGTTTCAAAGCACAGCATTTTTTTTTAAATGCAGGAATTGGAAATAAGATCGCTTACGAATAATTTAATCAAGACAAACTAATTAGATTGTGCAACTTCAAAAATAAAGTGAAATTTTTATTAATTTCGTAACAACCTTAATTTAACAAGAGTTAATTGTTTATCAATTCCAAATTGATGACTGATTATTTGAATTATTATATAAACACATATGTCGGAATTATGAAAATAATCAACGAAAAAACTACTCATCATAGTTAGAATATCTGGTCATCTCGACCACCACCGCGGACTTGTTCAGTCTACCCCTTACGACGAACGAGAAATAATGGCTTTCCTCGAAAATCTTGAAATCATGGGCATAAATTGTAATCAACGAATTCATAGAATAAAAAGCTCGAAATTTTATCATAAAGCTAGTTGAACCTTTCGGTGTGACAAATTTCATAAAGGTTGATGGTATTAATTCCCCCACTGTGCTTTGCGGCTTCTGACTTTTTCCCACGGAGAAGACGACTATGTAGTTAACCAAAAAGTCGGTCTCATTTAAGATATAAAAGTTCGCCGAAAAATGGTTAACGTAGATCATTAAAATAATCACTATTGAAAACTGGTTAAAGAATTTCATTTTTTATAGTGAGATTAAGCTACCTTAATGTACAGTTGCTCTGTGCAGATGAAAATAAAAAATGTGTACGGGAAGTTTTCCGCTTACTTTTTACGAATTGAATATACTATGTTCTCTGGTTGTTGTGTAATTTACATGAAAACATTACTGAAGTAGATACGGTTCAATCCGTTCAGAATAGTTTGAAACTAGCTGCGTAAAGATGCAGTGTACCAATAATGATTCTCGGAAAATCCATTACAATCAATAGACGATCTTGACGACATATTTTTCATAATGTCTTATAGAATTTTCGTTGAAAATAAAAAACGAGAAATTACTAGGGAATTGTTGACCAGCTAAAACAAAATTGTGAAAAATTCGTTTCAAGTAAACTTTTTTTGGGTTTTTAATGAAAGTCATTATTTTAATACCGATAGCCACATATTTTTCCAACGTAATTTAAAATTTAACAATGAGTGACATTGTGTGTGGAAAGAATGCTTCGGGCAAAATGTTTATTTTATACTTTGCTCACCACGAAAGAGTAGGTACTAAATAAAATTGTATGACTATCCTTCATCCCGTGAAAATGAAAATTTGGATCTAAAAGAATAAAAAAATAATACAAAATCAATTGAGGATATTTTTATACGCTTTTATTCGATTCACTCAATTCTTAACGAAATTGATATGTTGCATTAATCGGATAACCAAAGCGCTGCGAGCGTTGCCTGTTGAAGGCGTGACAGAAACGAACACACACACACTCACACAACAAAAGCGTATTTTAAACGCGTGGACGCGTTTTTCGTTGAATTATTGTAATCCTTTTCTTTAGCGGCTCTGTCATTTAATAATAAAATGAGGCATTCGTTATTGTTGAATGAAGTTCGACATTATGAATTATGATTGCTTTGATTGAATTTTTTTTGAAAGTTATGTCGAGTTGCTTTTGTAGAACACTTTCAAATGATAGTGCTTGATTCTGAATTTCCCTCTTATATTCGTTTTTATTGAACATGAAAACTCAACACACCATAACAAGATCATAGCGTCGTCACAATGCCACTTATAATATTTTTCATTGTCTTCTATCGATATAATCAAGTACCTATACTGATGAAATTACCAAAGATAATTTCATATCAACTTGGGAAAATAATTACGGAAATGTTGAGTTCGAAAATTACGAGTACCTACTTGCTGCATCTTTACGATTTGGTTCATCAATTTTGTTTTTCATTTTGAAAAACCTTGAAGATTTTTAATTAACTCTTGTTAAATTAAGGTTATTACGAAATTAATGAAATTTCACTTTATTTTTGGAGTGCCACTATGTAATCAGTTTGTCTTTATTAGATTATTCATTTTGATTACGTTATAATTATATTTGTACAATTTTTTAAAATCTGGCTGAAAAATAGGAATATTTCATTTCATTCGTTTTTTTTTTGTTTTTTTTTTATTTAAGTAAGTAGGTCATAATGAGATAATGAGTAAATAATAATCTCTTTCATTTAGCTTCTTTAACATTTTTTCACTTTCTCTGATGGCAGTCTCAAAATCTACAATATTGGCAAAATTTACTAGAAGTAATACATTGCTCGTTTCTCCAAATTTTCAACCGATTTTTCTGGATCGATGAAACGAAAACTTTGCATAAGATTTCGATGAGAGAGAAGAGTTTGGGAATTTGGAAACGTGGAAGTTTTAAAAAAACCAAAATAATCTAGAGAAATAGTGATTTTTCTTAATGAGAGGCGGTGGTGAGGATGAAAAATGTGCGGAACGTTCGTATGTCGAGCAACTAGTTGTGAGAAGAATTGGCGCTAAACATGCTCGTGAATGGTGTAAAAATTTCCGTTTTAATCAAGGAGAGACCGATTTCGACCTTCAGTTTGTAGACGATGAATGAGTCACTAAGCTGGAGGAGGATGGGTCAACGACGTTTTCAAGATCATAAAATTTGTTTCGAACAAAAATCGTGTTGATATTATGTTAATTTTTTGCAGTTTCGCGCCCAACAAATTATTTTTTTCGTGCTCGAATCGAAGAGAATAATTCAATTTTGAAAGATGTTGTAGGTGAAATATTCTCAAATCATGTTCCCACTGAAAAGGTCTTCGTCATCCTAAAATTTTGATCGAGTTATTAGTTAAGTTCTTATTTCGTCTCTTCGATGAACTTATTTTGGAATGATTTTCTACATTTAATTTCAATGTACGAATTAGAATACCTACTATTCAATTAATCATGATGAAATTGATACGAGTATTTTCAAAGTTATAGTAAGGGGAAGGGTTAGAGCAGACGAAGTCTTTTTCCTGACGATGATTTTTTGATTTCTGCTACTTGTAGTAACAAATAAAGTACCTAATTCTTAAACTAAATAAACAAATAGTGTTAATTTTTGGTTACCTTTCAGCTCAAAATTTGTGACGTTATTACAGCAGTGGGGTCTGAGAGACTCCGAAGTTATTGATACTCGCTAAACCAAACCAACAAATAAATTATGCAAGCAGAATATTAATTATTGTATAACTAGGGCTTATTTGTCGTGTAAGTGTGGTGAGTGGATGAGATTTGATGATTTAATGTGAAGAGGTGAGGAACACAAATTAGATTGCGGTACACCTTAATATTGAGTTGGTACATCCTCTTTTTTCTATTATATATAAGCAAATTATCTCTATCTGTTCGATTTACTTCTCTATGAAAGAGATGAAGGTATATCATTTCCTGGCTTAAAGCTATGAAAATTCAAATTATTACGAATTACTATAAATGAGTAAAATAACATTGTCTTTTGGAAGTGTACTTCTGTTGAGTCATCGTATTTTACTAGACGCGAATGTGGGCAAATGTGTACCTAGTGTTCAGAAAGTGAAGAAATCTGAAATCGGATTACTTATTGAAGAATCATGGAGAAGAAGATTTGTGGTACGGTCATCGTGTATGATGTAAATTTTCAGAACCTTTATGCGTGTAATTTTAAAGAACGGAAATTAGTCTTCACTCTCCCCCGTCTCTTCCTTTTCTCGTGCTGTGTATTAATGTGCTCGTGGCTCTATGTTTACCATATATGACAGACGGGAATTTATTGCAGCCGGTAATCGAGCATCGGCTGCTATTTCCTCAGACCCACGTGACTGGTTGCTGATGGTATCTAGCCCTAGTGGCGAACCATATATGAGCGCCGTTTGTTGACAAAAGAAAAAATTACCAAAAACTGGTTTATAAATTTTTTCTCTACATCTGTTTTTTGCGTCCCCCAAAGAAATTGCCATAAATTCTTCTTCCATTTAGCTAAATAATGTACGGATTGGAACAGATGAGTGTGTAATGGATATTACGTACCTACATGGTGTTCTCGAATTTTTGTGTAGGATTTTCATCAGAAAAATCTACGTAATTATTCTTATGTGTTTGATATTCGCTGAGGTTGACATTCTTTCAGTCTTCTTTAAGATGCGTTGAGAAAAAGTCCTCCAGTTTTGAGGTGCTTACGTCATAGGGACGTAATATTTTTCGTGCTGTCGAATGACAGACAAATCGTATTTTAGGATTTTACGGGACTAAAGAAGTAGGTTATTGTGCGTCATTCGTGTAGACGAGTTTCACAATGTATGTAATTGGATCAGTCGGCTCGTGAAATGAACCGGTTGTTATAGAAACGAACTCATTCCACTCACCTTCATTTTGAGTAAATCAAAAAAACCTTTCCTAGTTTGCCCCAAATCTACCTATAACCATGAATTTCTGAATATGAGTATCCTACAGGATGCTTCATGACCCGCTTGAAGGGATTCAACTTCTGAATGTTCTTACTGTCAATAGTAGGGGGAGAAAAATTGGAATGAGTTCCTTTTTCCGTAAAATGAATTGAAACAAATGAGAAATTGAAGCAAAAGAGTCAACATGTATTCAACTTACCTAACAAAATGCTACAAACACCCTTTGAACATATAAATTTTCCCTTTTCCAAAATTTCAATTTTTTCTATCCCCCTCCAACTAGCATTTCTAATAAAATATACGCCTTTGCTTACTTGACTACTACTATGACTTTCCTAGCAAACTGGTTTTTGTAAGTAGGAGAAGTTGATTCTCATTGTTAAAAATAAAATACAATTAAGAGATAGAAACTAGAAAGGAAAATAATAAAAGTGAGAGGCCTTTTTTCTCTCTCGCTCTTAGAGTAAATACTTAAGAATGAACCACTTTTTACATTCTTAATTACATAAAAATGAGTTCTAATTGAGATTTTTAAAGCTTTTCTTTCTATTTTTCTTATGTTTTTTTGGTAGTAAGCCACATTTCTGGTGCTCAGTTTTGTAGTTTTGTGTATTAATCAACTCTCTAACTCAATTAGAGCTCAAGTTATCAATCAAAATGTAAAACTCTTATTTCCTAATGGAAAAGTAGGTGGTATGGAAGGCTGAATGCTGATAAAATATTAGCAATATCAAAAAAAGTTTGAAACAAAAGTTATTCAAAATTGAATTTCCTCCAAGAAAGTTAAAAGGTGCATTTATTCATCTTCCATATGGGTGAAGCTAGGGGGCTTGAGAGATTTGCAACCATAAAAAATCTAAGGATTTTGAATCTTTGGAGCCCCCTAACCTCACCCCTATATAAGATGGAGATATGGGTCCCTTGACTTTTATGTAGGAGATTAAATTTTGAACAACTTTTATTTCAGACTGTTTTCATATTGTCAATATTTTCAGCAGTATTTAGCCTTTGAGATCACCAACTGCTCCATTTGAATAAAAAGGCAATGAATTTTTACCAATAACTTAAGCTCTAATAACGTTGGGAAGTTGATAAATATATATGTTACGGTTAATGTGTGTAATTGGTGATTCTATAGAATAACCGGCGATTTATTCTATAGAATCACCAGTAACACCGTTTCAAGTTCGGTGAATGTATGAAATTTCATACATTCACCGGTTATTCTACAGAATAACCTAGGGTGGTTGGTGAATGTATAAAAAAATACCAGCAAATGCATTTTAAGATAGCATAATTATTATTACAAAATTAAAACAAACTTACTCGCAGTTTGGACAGTTGGTAAAACTTTGAGAAAAAATGTATTATGCCTTTACAAGCTAGTCTGGTGAGAAGCCTTGGGAATTGAGGAGAGAGGGTGAGTGGTAATGCCATTTTATGTTCAGTCTTCAAAGTCTGTATGGATAGATCTGACTTTCTACCAAACAACAAAATGATACTCAGTTGTAAAGATGGTCCGCTTATCTTTCAAGACAGGTATTACTACTACGAAAATGTCCTGACTACATACATTCCCCAAGACATACAGGTGATTCTATAGAATAACCGGTTAATGTGTGAAATTTTTCTTCTTTTCATACATTCACCAAAACGCTAGGTGATTCTGTAGAATTACCAGGTTATACACATTCACCGTAACATATTATACAAATATATGCCAGAAAAATAACTTTCTTCAAAAAGTGCTGCATATTGATGGGTATGTAGCATTTTTTTGAAGAAGTTATAACTTTTTCTGTGATAATCTCTGATTTTATAAACAGTAATATGGAAATTTCACCTTTCAAGCTTATTTCTTAGCTCCGAATGGGTCAATTTTCAAAGTTCTAGACTTGAGATTCAATTAAGTCTTAGTTTCATGTAAAGTGATTTGATATGTGGATATTTAAGTTTTCCTGGAGAAATGGAAATTTGGAGTCATCGTTGATTCTAAAAATCACTTTTTATTTTAAATCTGTAAGTAGGTACCTATACTTTTATTTTTCAACGTTTCCCCCCCGTATGTTTGGTATTGAATTAATCTACAGGATCTGAACAACATTCTATTTCTAAAACCATCGCCTAATATTCAGAGTTGATAATTTTTACTACCTATAATAATATTTTTAAACACCGTTATTCTAGACATTGTGAGAAACTAATGACTGATAAGATCTCGTGATTGTGATTTTTATATCGATACCTTGAAATCAAAAGAAAATTGTTTACTTACAGTCTTCATTCAAGATGACAATGGGTTAGTTTTCTCTTCTTTCTCTATGGTTAATTTTTTTTAATGGACATAGCACCTTTTGGCTTTGAGATATTGATATTTATGTTTCTTTGTGCAATGCTCAAATCTTGGGGATGGTAATTTTCTCGTAGTTTATAGCAGATGACGTAGATCGCGGAAAGAGTTTGGTCTGGCGGAATTTTTCTGCTAGCGATTACTACAGATAAGCTGAAACTAAATGTACTCGTATATCGATTGGAAAATAACCAATTCTCATGAAACTAATTTTTTATATATTTTTTTTTACTTTTCTTCCTTCCAAGATAATACGTAGATATTTTTTCGGTTAGCAACTGCCAAACCAGTTACTCGCCCTTATTTTTCTGTATGAAGCTTCCCTCTCATACCAGAGTTGAATTTTCAGTTTTGAACTTCCTTTCGCCAATTCAGATGAAAATTGAATATCCGCGCTAAAGAACCCTACAGTCTACCATCAAGATTTTTATCAATATCAAGTTCTCAATAATTATTTAAATTATCCGATTTTATGACCTCGTACTCGTACATAGGTATGATTAATTTTGACGCAAATCATTTCGTCTTCACCATGGAGACTATAAGCAGTGTTGCCTCTACTAGATTGATGGTTTTATCTTTAATCGTTTGAGCATGCAGATAACTTGTAATGGCGTGTGCGATGATGTGAGCGACGTTATCTGCACGGAATTTTTCATCATAATTAGTTTTTATCTTATTCGTTTCAGTCAAAAAAAAAATTTTTTTTATTTCTCAAATTACGAAATAATTGGTCTCCGATAAGGCTGTCTTCAGATTGAATGTCGAATCACGCATGGGACTTGTACTTGAGACTTCACCTCGTCGAAGTGCCTCTCGTTGCGTGGATTAAAAATTTTCGTGTGTGAAAATTGACGTCTGCGTGAAGAAGAGCGTTGAAGTTGGTTTTGAGTCGTCTTATGGGATTCAGTAATGGTCATGTGGTCTCAAACCATTCTCATTTTGAATCCAAACAAATAGGAGCCGACCGGTTCGAAGTTTTTTTAAAATTGAAAATCATGTACGAGTATATTGATGATTTTAAAGAACCAGTATTGAAAAAACAGCCTTTTGAATTTTCCTTTTTATCCATTTTCTGTAGAAAAACTTTTAATTTTTTTCATTTCATTCAATTTTTTATTTTCTTATCTCTTATCGTGATTGGAAATCTTGAAAAAATCAGCAGATTCCTTACAATTCTTCATGTTCTTGACATTTACACCAATTCCTTACACAATTCTTTAAATAAGTAGAGAATGCATATTATTGAAAAACAGTCAGCAATTATTAGATTCGTAAGAGAAACCTTTGTTTAATTTATAATATTGAAAAATAAACCTGTTTTGAATTGATTCAGTGTAAAGTCAAACTGTTTTTCGTCAGTTTTTTTCATGTGTAGAACCACGGATTTTGAGGCAATCGATAACCATCGTTCTCAAGAAAATTTATCTATAACCTATCGATAAGTTTTGGCTATCAATATTAATTTCATCATTTCGTGTCCGTAACGTTTGACACGAGAAAATTCATTTTACATTATTGGCTCATTGTCATTAATTTAGTTTCTTTCTTTCGAGGGTTTTGAACTTTTGGACAGTAAGGAAAGTAACTGTGAAAATTATAGGTACTTGAGTATTGGGCTTCTATTATCGTGCAGTAGATAATAAAATTCCTTATTTTTAGTCGCAATCTGAAACGCTTTTCTTTATAACAAGTGTTTATTATTTTCATGTTGGCTTCTATTTATGAAACGATAAATATTTATACAAAAAAATACAACTTCTTTATGATGCGGCCGTTAACTGAATACGATTTTCCGCATTGCTGTCGATAGTCTTGTTTTTCTTTGTGTGGGTTGAGCTAAAATGGCTTACGATGTGATCTTTTTGAAATGACCACTCTCGAGAAAGTTCCCTGCATAATAGGTGAGTTGTATTTTGATAACGAACTTTTCAAGTTTGCCGGTTCTTTTTGTCATTATACTACTTTTTTTGAAAAAAAAAAACCATGTTCATTTAAAAATTACTATCCGCTGTCTTATCTGCAATACTGGTAGTGAAATCTACACACGTATATTTTCTCTGCTATACCTGCTGTATTATTCTTGTTTGAGGATTAAAATTTAACAAAAGTATTTTTTGAAACAGCCTCGCAAGCTTTCCGGTTGAAAAAGTCAGTACATGTTTTAGTTATTGTTGAAGTGAATTATTCAAGAGTGTGCTAATGCTGTAGCGCAGCATCATAAAAGATTGGATCGAATATAATTGCATTCTTTATTTTTATTAACCATTAAAGACCAGGTGTGGCATTTCTTGTGGGAAAAAATTATTTTAAATAATGATAAGTTCGTATTCCGGGTAGCAAATATAGCATCAATGTTAAGCATAAAAAAAGGTTCAACCGACTAGTATAGCAAAACGGAGGCAACATTAGGTCTCTATGGGAGAAAAAAGTTTGTATATTTACTTTTTTTTTGTCATCTTCGGTTTCTTTTGTGTTACAACGATGAATATTTTATTAGTATTTCGATGATAGTTAGTTTTTAATCGATGAAAAACCTTGAACCCTGCACTTTCTTCCATTGTCCATAAGACTGCTTGTTTTGAGTCGGTTTTTATCGACACCTTGTTTCTTCGAAGAATTAAGTCGATTACATGTCACTAACATTGTTTTTGTGTTCGTCTTTTTTCCGAATGAACTAGATTTGTTTTTACCGTTGATAATATTTGATTAACCTACGAAGTGCTTTTACTAAGCCACCCTCATGCTCTTTTCAGACTTGAAAAAGGAAATTAATTTTCTTTTGTCGGCTATGACGATGATTTTTGGTGTGGTACTTAATTTTTGTCGACGAACATAATCTTTGGGTAGAAATGGTGGCCCACCTGTTTTTTTAAAACATGCATGGCTCAGTTGAAAGTTTTTTATCCTTTTCGTTCATATTATGTGTTCCTTGAATTATCTGGTGCCATGCAGCACCTGGTTGCACCTGCATATTTTGTAAGCAGCTTGTTTTGTTCGTTTCGCCCACTTAATTTGTTCGATCGAGTAAAATTTGTATGGAGTGTGTATACTTCTCGATTTTTGTAGGCCTGCCATTTTTATTCCTGCTTGGGGGAAGAGTGGCTCATTGTGGCCAAATCATCAATATCGACCGAGAGAGGGTGGAGTGGGTTAAGGATGGATAAATTTTTTGAAAGTGAAGAATTTGGAAGAAATAACAAGTTAGATTATTTAAAATAAAAAAAAGTAAAATGTGGTTACATTAATGTTTGTGTAATTTTTTCAGTTTTCCATTTATCCCAAAATTTTTCCAGGTGGTAGGGCTAAAAAGTCCATGCCTCCGGTTTGGCGCTTATGCTTGTGCTTTCACGTTCTTGTAAAAAATTGCTTGAAATAAGTATTTGAAAGTGAATTGAAAATGTTGAATTTTTGTGGCTTAAAGTAACGAGTGGAAGAATGATTTGAATCAGTACAATATTTACAAGGTATGACAAATACAGTGAAATAACGGAGGTTTTAGCGCTCAGTCGTTCATTTTTCAGGTGGTTTTTGTGACACGAAATTTCTTCTGGTTTTCAAATAAGTAAAATGATGCAAATAAACGAAAATGAAGAGGGAGAATAATCTACAGGTTCCATATTTCATAAGCACAAACTTGTAGCATGGAAGGATATAGCAGCATATGAGTCACATGTTGTAAAAATTACACTTCTCAAACCAAGAAAATTTACTGAAAGCATTTAAAATTTTTTTCCAACTCCATATTAAATTTTAAATTAACAAGTATCTATCCACTTTTGTATCTTTGGGTTCAGGTATAAGTGTTGAAACCCATTAAAATCGCGAATGAATATTATTCGTTGCATTTGTAATCAGTAATTCTGCTCAGGATTGCTGTATAGTCAATAATCATCGACAGATAGTTCTGGCACGACTCATGTACGTTTTGAAAAATTTGTTGTTGGTATTGTATCTTGTGATCTTGTCTTTCGTTTTCCTTTTTCCAGATGTTATCCAAGGCCCTCGTGTTCTTGGGTAAACAATGCCACTACCATGCTATACAGGTGTACGCAGTCGTTACTTATTTATTCACGATAGTACAAAGACGATCGGGTTTTGTTTTTTTGAAACTGTAACAGCCTTTCGGTATTAGGAAATCTTTGGTGACTGGCAAAATGTCACGACAGTTGGCACAATCGGTGACATTCATCATTGAATTTTTTGAATGTATTTGGCGCTGGTGAGGGGATTCTACACCATGTAGTATATATAGTTTAATGAGAGAATTTATCGAATGTATCGTTTATAAGAAGATTGTGAAAGAGTCGATTCAATTTCTCTAGTGCTCAAAATTGAGTTTACTCGTATTTGTATTCTAAGTCGTGAGAAAGTTTAGGGAGAATTCCATGACGATCATCATTGTGATACTGAAGCCAAATTCGGAATTTCTGATTTGGTGAGAGGAAACTTGAACTTGTGTGATACTTAGCTATAAAAATATAGAAAAGTAACATACTCGTATTTGCGAAGTAATGAAGAATTGAATTTGATTTTTTTTTTTGTCATTTCATCTACGTTAATTATTGACGCCATGTGCTCAGTATATTACTTTCATTATAATATTATATTTTTTGTGTTTATTCAGAGTGCTGCAAACATCGACTTGAGAATTTAATGTAAAACGCAGCTTGAAGATATTTTATTGTAAAAATACTTTATTTTCCATATTCATTTTTCTACATATTATAATGGAATAATCTTACACTTATCGAAGTCCTTGTATTAATTTTATGGCGCAATTTTCTATAATTAAGTTGGAAAAAAAAATTCTAAAATATTTCCTCCACTGCGTCCGGCTTGAGTAAATAATTTTGCTACTTAAGTCGTGAATTGAGAAAAAAATAATAATTTTGCGTCTAGTCTATGCGTAAACCTGTTGGCATAATGTGATTACAATTCACAATTTTGATTTCATCATCGTATCTCTTTTCTGAAATGAGTGTCAGTAGGAATCTCTTTCTCTATGTGGCGTTGATGTAGAATTTGTGTGTGTCTGTGTGTGGACTTCGACCTGTATGCTCAATGTCTGCATTAATGAGATTCATTCACCGTTATTTTGTGGCATTTTATTTTTAACTTCTGGTTCCCCTTCTTGACTCCCGTGCAGTTTCTTTATTTATTCTTATCTTTGCAAAATAAAAAATAAAAATTTAAGAAGGAAATCTTTCAATTGGTACGGGTACTATGTGAAATTAGCTGTTCTCCATTACGGGCTTATCAATTTTTCTTTTTCGGCAAAAGGATTTCGTTTCGAAAAATATTACCTGTTCGCGTAAGATGTCAAATTGAAATTTATATCGAGTTTCTTATTTCTCCAGCACAGGTGTGTGCGCCTGTCAGTTTCATTTTGTGTATAAGAAAATTCAACGGCACTAGTCTTGTAGAAGATAAAATGATGGGTTTTTCTTGCTTCACTTCGGGCTATCAATTCCGGAAATGTGCGAATTTTTTATCGACTTTGTGATGTAAGACCGCCATTTTTCTTATATGTATTGGTTTTTTCATTGACTACGTATATATAATGCCGTACGCTAGAAACCTAATTTGGTTTTGACTATGCAATGGGTTTTCCGGTTGATTGATTTCGTCGCTGGAAAATTTTGGAATTAGAAAATGTTGGAAAAACACTATATTGTAATTGGAAAAAAAAAAAAGATTATAAAGACCGGGTGTACTGTGCTTTAACTCAGTGTTGACTGCGAGTTTACCCACTTATTTCTGTAGGTTTAAATGAGTCGACTCAATCTCACGTCACTGCATACTGTATACAACCGACCTTGACTGAATCACATTTTCCAAAATCGATAGTGATTTTCGTTCAGGGTCGACGATCATTACTTTTGGTCTATTATGAAAATTTCGAAAACGTATTATGTAAAATGAATAAAGAAAGTCCCAGGAGAGTGTTGTTTAGAAATTATTTATTTAGAGAAAGAAAACTTCGAATATCGCTACACCTACCTACATTTCACTTTTTGACGGTTTTCATTTTACATTTTGTGGCGAATGCAACTTGAATGTTTTATGACATTGGTAGAATTTAAATCTTGTACACTTTCTGGAAATCAATTTCTCCTTTAGACGTAATCCTGTCTGTATCATTTTGTGCAACCAAAAATACAAGCTCAACCCAGTTTCAGTACGCATGAATTGAAATTTTAAGAAAAAATAAGATGCAATGTTATTTTGTCCTTACTGAATCTGAGTATTATTTGAATGTACCTTTCATATAGTGATAGAAAAGATAATATTATTTGGTAAAATGACACTTGGAACTTTATTCATTCGTTGTTACTGATATCTTTAGTTTCAAAACTACCTTATGTAATATAAAAATTACGAGTATTTTTCTTAGTAAGCAGAAGCTGAGGTCTTTGTTTGCATTTCGTTTAAAATCAAAATAGATGACGTTTGCTCCTGGTTTGACTTTCTTATAATTATTTAATCAAATTAATTTTTTTTAGTATTGTTTTTTCGTTCAATTCATCATGGTGCGAGTTTTTTCGTTACCGACCGTTCAGTTTTCATTCTTTTCTTGGGACACACGCGAAGTGCATTTCACCATTGTGCACTTCTATTTTTTTTTAAATTTCACTTTTTTTCTTTCCAATTAATAACCCGATGTACTTTCAAATCTGAGCTCGCATTACGGCGCCATATAATTCAGTGTATCGGAATACCGGAAATTTTGTTTTGGTTTCTCATTGTTAGTCGTTGGTTCACTTATTTCGCTCTCGTTTATTCGTAATTTTTTTCTGCCTTCTACATCAACTAAAATGTTTTTGTGGTCTCTCATATTACTTAGTCGAATTGTTGGTAATGTGTCGACCTGCAGCGTTATTCATAATTATTTTTTTAATAATCCGTCGAAGGTTTTAATTTCTGCGATGATTATGGTGGTTTATGGCTCAATGTGGCTTTGTTGGTTGATATTATCAGAATGGGTATTGATAATATCATGGTTTTGTATTTGATGATACTATATTTACCGTCACGATGGATAGATTAATTTTTGTTTTAAATTATCTTACTTCTAACTGGCTTCGTTATTGGTATTGAGACAAATTTTAAGACTGCTTAATGTACATGCATTCATGACTATAATGTCTTTTCGATATTCGTCAGGTTTTTATTTCTCATTGTTTGAAATCTTCCAATGACTCATCATTGTTGGTAGGAATGTGCATTTATGTACATGAGGATACCCAAAAAGTTCTGTTTCCTGTTGCTTTTGATATTTTAAAAAATGAATGTACTGCACTTAAGTACAAGTATGAGCAAATATTGGTAAACTATTTCAGTTATTCGCCAACATTATTTTACTGTTGACAAATTCCCCGGAATGTGTTGGTGCTGAGTAAATCGCGTAGACTTTTGCGAATAATAAGCCGCAGATGTTGAGTTTTGGCTTCTGAATTAATCAACTCGAAGCTGAATTTTTCGTCTTGTGTTCATAGTTTCAAAACCAATAATTAGAATCTGCGGAATATTTTACCCCTAAATATGTCGCACAATTACATTGTTTACAGTTTACTTAGTGGAAGCATTTATTTAAAGGACTCAAAATGTTCTCAAAATATGTTCTTGCAATTCTTTTATTTGAAAAAAAAAAAAAGCCATAACTGAGGGAAAAGAAGAGGTTATTGATATAAGTTGACCGAAATTTTTTTTATTGTTACGTAACGAAGACATTTCCTGATAATATGAATATTATTTGTCAGCTTAGCATTATTTTGAGCCTAAAATTTAAATGATACTTGAAAATTTTGTTAGAAGGACAGTAAACAACTTCTTGACAATAACAATAATTTATCAGCATTGTGTTGCTTATCTATGGTCCTACATTAATTGTTAGTGAATCCAAGCACTTGAAAAATTTTCATTTAAATTCTAAGTGAATTTCTTACTTTCCTTATCAACTGCTCGCTTATAAACGACATAGCTGAACTTGGAAGTGTATGTCGTTCAGTGTTTTCGTTTCTGCTCAAATTCACGGATAGTACTTAGTAAAATAATTTGGTGAAATGCTTGAACGCGGGAACTGGGAAAGACTTTTTTTTATATAAAATTCATAGACTTTTCACCTCTATTTATTTTTTGACCTTCGATTAAAGTAGATCAGAGATACGGTAGAAAACGTAAGCAGTGAATCAAAGATTGAGAGCTATAAACTGGAGTACGACGTTCCTCATAGTGGTAGATCAAAAATCTCATTATTGAGGATGGAGGAATGAGATTTTCAGTTTTAACATCTTACAGCACGTGAAGTATGCAAAAAACTGAAAACTAGCTGAAGGAAGGTTTCTCACTGGTGTACTGTTGATTAATCGTAAGAGCAGTAATACACATTCGTGTACCTCAAATTAGTGATATTTATTGGCGATACTTGTTTGTAGATAAATCTTCATGTCAACAAGCGTTGTTTGTTTGCGGTTGTCATGAAAATTTCCACCGTGTGACCCGCAGTCAAGGTTGATTTTTTTCTCCCGAAAAACCGCCAAAAACAAGTTTTTATCGAGTTTTCCTTCTCTGTTTCCCTCATTCGGCTTATCTGTGATAATTCTTCGCTCACCTCAACTCTGCTGGCGTGCTGTAAAATGGAAGCTTTTCCTCTTTACGACTTGTACGTGTACATCGTTTGGGTTGTCGATGTCTTTTATAAATGAGAACGTGCTTATTGCCAAAGTTGTCCACAACTTTCCGTGAATTGGGTGCACCCATCATTCTTTAAAATGAGAGTATACCTATTGCCAAATGTTAGAAAAAAGAACATACACGTATTTCGGCATCCTTGATTCATGGGAAATTTGAATCTCAAGGATTATCTTTTATCTGTTGGATGATTTTCAACAGTTTTTGAGAATTCATTTTAGAAATTCTTTGAGGATGCGTTTTTGAGACTGTTTGGAAGAGAAAATATTAGCTAGATGGCCTCGCAATCTCAACGAAGTTTTATCAAATCCGTATGTGCCTCTCTATGAGTCTCTATTATATTTTAGTGAAACTTCAGGTATATTGTAATAATCATCTGCACCTATACATTTAACTGTGGTCTGACTTGACATTTGTTTGAATAGAGTAGTTTTCAGTATGATATTAACTTTTCCTGGTACCTTACTATGTGTGTGGATAAATTGAGCATTTAAACTCAGCAATTGGATGTATTTGATGGTTAGTCAGAGTTTTTTCTGGGGTTCTATTTGACGTGGAGTGAGACTGAGCGAATGAGCCGTTTTAAAAACCTGTCTTTCTTGCAGATCTAGCTGTCCGGAATTTTTTGTCGTATTTTTCTTGCTTGGTTTTTGATTTTCCTCGGGGTTTCTGAGAAGAGTGGTGCCAAACCAGCGTGCAAAAGTGGGTTTCTTCTCGCGCGTTTATCCATAACGGAAATGATGGCCAGACGTTTTTTTCTTTTGTACCGTTATAGCATCCCGATACGAATCCTATATTTGCTCTTGCTGTGTGTACCTGTGTACACTAAACACTTTCCTGATAGAAGACTGACCGACTGCATGGTTGCAAGGGGGAAAAAAGAAAGAAAATGAATTAGGTAATGGTTTCTATGTACTCTGTCGCACGTGTATCAATCACGTTTTCACGCGTCTGGCATCTTGTGCTGATTCGAAGAAAGAATAGATAGGTAGAGAAAAGTTTTTCTCTACGTATTGATTGTTCCTCTTTTTTCTTAGCCTTGATGATCAGATTTGTGTGTCGCAGACTCGAACAACATCATTTGTGTTTGACTGTGTGCTAAGAAAAATCACCTGAATAGACGTAATATCATCCGAGCGACTCCTTGAAACGATTTGCGAAGGACGTGAAAATGCTCGATCATGTATGCTTGTGCGTGTCTTTGTATGTGTATCTTTTTATTATAATTTTCCTGAAGGGAATCGAGGTCATTAGTAATTATTTTACTGATTGAGGTATTGAAAAACGCTGTATAGCAGTTTTAAAAGATTTATCGTTTAAACGCATAATACTTGTACTCTCGATAATATGGTTATTATGTAATTAAAACGTATTGATGTTGGATGTCGATACAATATGAGAAAGAAATGGATGTGGTTTGAGAGGCAAAATTAGGGGTCCAGATCTATTCATTTAAGATTCAGACATTCAGTTAATTTCGTGTTTATAGAACTAAAAGCCTGTTAAACGAGGAAGGACTTAAGTGCATTCATTGGGTTGCTGGCTGCAGTGGATTTCTTTCGCAAAAGGATCTCATAAGTATACCATTTGATTAAGTCAATCCATCCAGGCATTCGTCTTTGACGGGCCCAAGAATAAAAACAATGTACGCGTACAAGTGATACTGATAAAAAACTGGAAATTTCTTTTCAACGAAAGACGAAGCAATTTTAGTCTATTGGAGCAAAAAATTTTATGTAAGACGTTGAATGTGGACAAAAACAATTAGGTATAAATAAAGTTGAATATTTCACAATATTTTCAAAATAGAAAAAAGTAGTTGACAAATTTCGGAAATAGAATATTAAAAAAAATCCTTTTTTTTTTAGTACTCGTAATAAGAAAACAAAAATGGAAAACGAAAAAAACAATTCTTGTAACACAAACACGAAAAAAATCTATGAAAATTCAAATAACAATGACAATTGTCAGTTTTTGGTGATTTTTCCCTTTCACAATTTACCATATTGTTAACCCTATAGCGCTTAAGTGTTTTGGTGTCTGATAGATCTAACGCTGAATCTGCTTTATCTGAACCCTGCAGTATAGAATGTAAATCTCGATCTTTTTGCTCCATTCTTATCTCTTGAAAAAGCTGTGTTGAACGTTTTTTGTTCTGATAATATTTCTAATGCACTTTGAACAGAAAATCACTCATTTCGAGGAAACTGACGTAAAATATCGCAAATATTCATGATAGAACTGTATGAAGTCATTTCTGCTGAAAAACACTATATATAATACTCGTAATATAGTGAAAGTGCATTTTCTCTAGAATGGAATCGTTTATTATTCACTTTCTGTTTTGTTGTTACTCGAATGTTGCTCTTTAGCTGGTAATAGCTCGATAATGTGATAACAATTTTTAGCAGGGTTTCATACGTACTTATCTCCAACTTTATTTCTTATTTACGTAGTGATCAGTTTCCCTTTTCTGCATTGTACCTTTTTCTCGCGTCAATTGAAATAATGTGAGGGTATCGTCATATGTATTGAAATAAAGAAATTATGAAGTAAGCATATTCTATGTAGAATTTTTTAAAGGATTTACTATGATTGTAATTAAAAATTTTTATGAATATTTTGTTGCGGATGTAGGGTATTGAAATTTCAACTGTCTGTATTTCAAATAGGCTCGAATTAAATGAATTTCGTTTTCCCTCTCAACTAAATCTAGAAACCATTCAGCTAAATGGCTGAAATTTATCGTTGAATTAATTTTATTTGTGTATTATCTTGCTAGACCCCACTCATTTGGACGAGGTTTTCCGCGTATATCATACAATTACACAATACACATTTATACTATACAAACAAATAGAGTAGATTTTCAATCAAAAACCTGCTAGTAAAATTGGAAAATTTTTTCGCTCCACAATGTTTCAAATTAAAGTAATTGAGGTAGAACGAATGCTAGAAATAATTATATAATACGAGTAATAAGTAGGAGTAATAATTATTAATAATTATAGGTAGGTACTCGGGTAACCCATTTAGAACTTTTTTCGTACAATTTTCCCCTTCTCGCTAGTGTCCTATATTTTTATTTTTAGTCGAAAATTAACGATACGGAAAAACGAAGTTCGATTTTAGTGTTGCTGCCTAGATGTGGTATGAATAGTGGTCCAAACGATCAGATTTCTAGCTTCGAGGAAGGACACGTCATGTCAGCGTAAAATTCGTTCGCGAAAAAATGAACTTATGTTACGCTTCTGATGACCGAAAGTCGCAACGATTATATTATTGTAGTTATTTATAATTAGTCTTCCAGAGGTGTGGGTTTTCACATGCAGTTAAAAAGTACGGTGATTCATGCCGAAAATTTTTTATTAGAAATCGAATAGACACCGAAAACCTTGGAAAAAACGGCGATGATGTAAACTTCTTTAATTTGTTTTTATTTTGATGTTTTATAAAAAGCGTGTTTTTTTTTTTATAATCGAAGTATGCCATCCGACGACTACAAGCAAATTGAAGAATTCTGTGATTTGCATAATGTTCGTTAAGCCTTTAATATTATACCTCGTGGATTGCAGTCCTGTTTTTCCACACCTACGTAAATTGTTATTGCTTCCAACTTTTTATAAAATCTTGGTTTTGCTCGCAGTAGTAGCTCAATCGAAGTACCTATATTTTCTCTAAATTTGATTATTCGGTCGAGTGATTCGATTGGTTAATGCCGATACCAAAAAGGTCATATCGATTGGTGGAGAAATTTTTTCATTGAACAAATATGGCTCCTTATTTCTGGTTCCGTTGGGATTCCAGGTTTCCCAGAGCCCTGCCTTTTGGTAGATTAATTAACCGATTTGGTGGCTGGTCGATTTACAATCGACGTTTTGAGTATAAATCATCGTGCAGTATCTTCGTGACATCTTCTTTATAGTGTTCCCTTCCATCGCTTCTTAACATCATTCTGTCATTTCTGCAAGACCGACGGGAACGCTATGTTGTGACGATTATCGAATGATTAACGAGAACAAGAAGAGACACACTCGAGGTGCAAATCTGCGAAAGTAGTTCTTTAGGTCGAGCTGTAGGCGAAGCCGCCGGTTCGTCTTGGAAATAAATGTAATGTACCTACCTAGATACGAGTAAAATGAAATTAGATTTTGGTCGCGCAAAAAATAGTGGGCAGGGGAGTGCGGGTGTGAAATGCATAACTGGAAGCAATGTGACGTGAAGTAGGAGTCGAAAAAGATTTCATGGTGTTGGCGTCCCGCTGCTGGCCGAGTGTCGTAAAGCATTTATCTAAAAAAAAAAACAACAACAAAAAAGACCGCGTGTTTGGAAATATGGTTATTTCTGCTGGATGTTGCAAGACTTTCGAGCATCGTTTGTGTGACTTATGTTCGTGAATAAAGGCATATTTTCAAGGTTCTTTAAAAATAAACTTTTCCTGCATCAAGAAAAGTGAGAGCGATGGTGGCTGTCTGGCTCATTGTTCATGGTGATTTGGACCTTTTTCTTATTTACAGCACTAGTCCTGATAATTTTGATTTAAAACGATACCCGATGGGCAAAAAATGAGAAAATGATCCGGAAAATGAGAATTTTATCCGTTGTCAGTCCGTTTTTATTTTCGACCATCGGATCTGAAAATTTGCAGATATTTTTGTCATCTTGATTATTTTTCCAAATCCGTTTGTAAAACGGATTTCCTGATTATAATCAGTGATAATTTTTGGGCAATTTTTCTAAATCGGTTTGTAAAACGGTTTCACGGATTATAACCCGGGCCAACAAATATGATAAAACAGCATTCACGGAAAATAATCCGGACTCATTTCCGGCAAGACTGATTACAATCCGTTCGAAATCCGTTTTAGAAGCCGGAAAACAGGAAAATTCCGGGTTATAATCCAGAAACGGATTATAACCCGGAATAAAACGGATCCGTTTTCAAAATATTTGCCCATAGGGTACTATTTACCCATTCGTAAATTTCTTACCTCCCCTTCGTGTTCCCTTAATACTACATTATTTTATTTTATTATTTGTCACCGTCCCAAGTAAATGTTACTCATACAATACAAGACACACGCGCTTCCAAACTTAAAAAACAGTTTTAATTCTTTCAGTATGATCTGCTTATTGTTACCATTATACAATATTCAAAATATTGGGCACTGAAATATTTTCGTTTGAGGAAATATTAAATATTTGGTTCAAAGTTTCACGCAAAGACGCGTGTACGAGTATGTATATTATTATACTCGTAGTTGATTGATTGAAACTTTCTTCGATGATATCACATTTCATTGTCACCCCTGTAACAGTTTGAATTTCGCCTCATTCAAGAGGTAATTTATTTTAAACCATTTTCAAAAACTTACGAAAAATTAAATTTTGAGAATTTTCAAGTTCACTTTGTATCAGTTAAACGCTCGAACCCCTGTTCGAAATAACAGCCAGGAAAAATTACATCGAATTAATACAGTTCAGGCAGATAAATGAAATAGCATTTTTTTTTTCAAAATTTCAAAATTTGAATGTTGGAGTACCTATTCCAGCCAAGAATTTTTTTTGTTTTGATTTGAGTGTACTCGTATGACAGGGGAATCATACTGAGTTACTACTTTCAGAACCATTGCAGTGAAATTCTTATTTTGGTGTGAAAAAAGTATAATCAACTGGGTATCCAATACTTTATGATTGTAGCTATATGCGTTTGAGACCATGAACAGAAAATTTGAAATCAATTTTGAGATGGCGATACCTCCTTTTATGAATATTGAAAAGCATCTTTGGAGTAATTTTAAGGCTGAATTCGTTTTCTCAAACCAGCCCTCCGTTTCTTTGTGGCACTCGAGCTAAGTATCGCTTTTTTCCTTTTGAGAAGAGGTGGAACCTTGTCAACGATTCAACTACTGCGCATATTTGCTTCTTGGCCAAAACAATTTATACGAAAAGAGCTCTTGACATGACTTTTATGTAACCTTATGGGAGCATAATAAAAAAGTATCCATAAAATATTCGTCTCCTTTAAATATAGTGAGACGAGACTGCGCGGGCTGGCCGACGACGTGGAGACGAACCTTGAATGGGTTTCAGTTTAAATCATCGTTCGACCGTCGACTGGTTGCAAAATGTCGTAAATCATATTTTTTACTGTTGAGCCTTATTGTTCGGTATTGGCAAATTTTTTAATTTTCAACTCGTGGAAAAAGGTAGAAAAAAATTAAATAAATTGGAGGAAAAAAAAAACGTGTTTGCCAAATGATGGTGTGTCGCTAATGAAATCGTTTTCATTGGTTGAAACGACGACAGAATTGCACAGTACTTACGCTAAAGGTTAACTGGCTGCTAAATTAAATGGCTTGCAAAAATTAGCTGGCATTTATACATCAGTTGCAAAATTAAGTCGAAGTGCTGCGAATGTTGACGGAAGGATTTGAAATTCTGACCTTTCTCAATCGTCCGTATTCAAACTGGTTACTTGTATTTTATTCAAACGCTGAGAGTCTTCACATTGTTTTTTCGCCTTCAGCATAGTCTGTTTGGAATTATTATTGCAGGCTTCCTCAGAAGTGTTAATTATCCTGTAAAGTTTCGGTTGATTGGTACGTCGCGTTTTTATGATTTGGAGAAACCGAATTATTTTTGAAACTATCGATATATACCGATGTTTCATGCATAGAACTCGTTATCACCACAGTCCAAACAAATGGCTGGATGAATTTTTACATTAAAAGGTCAACTTCAAAAGTCATTAATTGATTATTAAATACTTTGAGAATACTTACCGAACTTGAGTTTTAAAATAATTGTTGTATCCTGTCAATCATGTTTTTCATAAGATTTGGTTTCTAGACAGTTATTTTTGATGAGATATTTCTTTATCAGTTATCACTTTGTCCAACTTTCAGTCTTGACCATTTTTTTTAAATCTTACATTTTGATGGCCTTGATTTCAAATGTTGATACTTGAGTAGGTACTTACATCATTTCTGAAATCTACAGAGTTGAACGGTTTGTTAATTATTTTTGGTACTCCTATATAATAATTTGTACGAGTATTAAGTACATGGTTCCTTGAGATACTGATTGATGATGATGAATTTTATGCCAGGTGTAGTTTATAAATCTAAATTTACCTCCATAACATTATGACGTAGGTATTGAATTTATTATTGTTGAGGGGAAGAACTATATGTTTTTCAAATATTGAATATTTCTTTTCTGAAAAACAATATTGTGACTTTCTTTCATCGATGATTTTGAAATACCGTTTAAAATTTCATTTCCACAAAATTCACTTTTTCCGCTATCTTAAATTTATTGTTATGGTGGAGTTCTAAAAATTGAATACACTATCGGTATTGGGAAATTTGAGATTTTCAACAAGTTTCCCCATTTAGAGACATTATTCGCTGGTATTCTTGAACGCTTCCTCCGTCGTATCCGGTTTGGAATTTCAAATTCATTTCTAATTTGATTTTAAATTATGAAAACATTTCCCAGATAATGCGGCTATTCACTCATTAATTCATACGCAGGTACTGTACTGTATATGGGTGAGTGAACCATTTTGTCGAACCAGATTGTTTTAAACCCAATTTCGAAATCCCAATATTTTAGTATCGAGCTCCTCTCTCACCTTTTCACTTATCCAGAAATGTGAATTGGATTTATGATTACGCTGCTTATTTGGCTGCTATCGGGCTTCTCCGTTTTTGACTCATTTATGCGAAATTTATTCATTACCGATTTCCGCTCATTCGACTGCAAACGCGTTGTTTGTCTCGTGGTTATTGAACTTTGCTCTTGAAAAATTTTGAAAAAGGAAAGAAAAATTTCTAAAATCTACTCGTGCGAACTTGCTGTGTGTGTATCTTTGTGTATGTTCGTTATTAATGTAGAAAAAGTATCAATTTCCCAAAATAGTTGTTGGTCGCATCGCTTTTTTTATTTTTCTCAATGGCGTGCACTTCAATTGGCACGATATCAACGGTTAAAATATTCTATTGCGTTTTATAATACTTAAATTAATTAAAATATCCTCGTGTTTTTATTTTGATTTTTCTCGTATTTCTGGCGTTTCTGTGGGGGCTTCAAAAAATACATTTTTTGCCATTAGGCAATGTTACGCGATTGCCTGGAAACGTAAAGGAAAATACGAGTATGAAATGCGTTGAAAATAAATAAAGAGATAGGTCTATCTAATATTAAAAGATGAGTTTTTCGCATTTTTGCGTGGTAAAGAATTTTCTACGCATTTATACGAATTTAGGAAAATAGTGGAAACTGTTGTGACTGGAAACTGGATGTTTTTGTTTTTGTTTTTTGTTGAAATTCTCTCGAAGATTGTAAACAAAGCTTTTGTTGAAATAGATGGGCGAAATTATGCGGCGTGCTCACTATAGTTTTTCACTTGTCAATTTTTTCACGAATTGGTCAACTTGCTGAGATGTATACCAAGGCGCTAGTTGTGTGTAGACAAAAATACACTCATACAAATACACTTATTCATTTGAAAACTAATCATGAACTCTCCTCGTTTTACTTTTCAGTTTCTAGTAGGTAGATTTGTTTAGTTCGCTTATTGGTATTGTTTTCATAAGCTTTTAGTACCTGCTAGTCTCTTTCATTTGCCACAACCAGTTGGTGCGCTGCTTTTCATTTTTAGCAGGTTTCCTACAGAAAACGCGCTATTAAATTTTTTCTGACTTTCAACTTATAGAGAAGTTTTACCTATGAGTATGTGACAATTGAAAAAAAAAAAAAGATGTCAGGTATGACGTCTCAAAATGAAGCTAGCTAAAATAAAATTGGAAACTCATCGACTTGCAGATGTTACGTCGTCTGTACGATTGAAGTATAGCTACCATGTTTAATCAAACATTATTAAATATTATGTAAAGCTTATTGTCGTTGGTCCCTTCAGAGAATTTTCTAAAAGCAGATGAAGGGGTAATAATGAGGATGAAATATCTAAATGATGTTCGCTCGTACATTACTATTCTTCGTTTGTTGTGTCCTTTTATCATAAATAATACGTACATTTCTGAAAAGAACATTGAAAAAGCTTTTCGCAGAACTAATGCATCTAAATGTGTCTAATTATTAGTGGAGTGGCATGTACATGAAAAAGATGTACCAACTCTTCAAAGAAGTTCTTCCGGCTTGGCAAAATTGTCGTCCAACTAAATTAAAATTTCTGATCGCCAGAAAAATTGGATATTTTGAAACATACTAGCTCCTACTTCTTATAATGTGGCGGCGCCATTCATTTATTATTTCATGTATTATTTTTCTCGTGTTTTAAGATAATTTTGCTTGTATAATAATGACTCGTCCATATCATTACCTACTTTTTGCTCGTGTCATGAGTATGTCGTCTAGGATTTTTTTTTTTTTTCTATAGCTACCTACTGTTTCAAAACGCCAATCTTTTTCAGACAGTTTTGTTGCTCCGAATTCGTCGTCGTATTTTTCTCCTTTCAACTCGTCGTAGCATAATATCTGCGCGGAAATACTGCCACCTGTTGAATTTCCAATTTACGTTCTTCGAACCCACATTTTTTCTTTGTGCTGTAATCTGCTCACCTAGTTTTTCGCAGACTGAAAGCGGAAAAAGCAAGTTATTGTTCGAACAAGTATTCGTAAACGTGTTTGTGGGCGAACACCATCTATCTATATGCGAGTGTGTCTGAGGGTATGCGAAGACAATAGAAAGCTCTGTTGAAGCATATGGCCTATCTGCGTTGACGTAAATGCGTCAACCTAATTCTTGCGTTTTAGTCATCAGCCCAATTCATCGCAGAGCTTGCAGTATCAAAATTCTGACGTTTTCGCTCCTCTTTATGCCAGAAGATTTTCAACGAAAATCTCGTTTCATGATCTAAGGATTCCAAAAATACGAATCTCGCATTTTGACATTTCTTTATTTATTCATTTATTGGAGCGCGGGGAGGTAGGTGACTTTGAAAGATATGTAATAACAGAAAAACTACAAAACCGATCGAACTGAAATTTTCACTGTATATTAATTGAAGCCTTGGGAGTTTACCATCAAAATTTCAAGTCAATTCGTTCGTTAGTTTTGTAGATTTGAAAGTTGAAAAACGTTGTTTTTTCATTTCAACGCGCTCCAGGACGAACCACTGAACCAATGCGGGGGTCAACCCTGATGAATTTCAAATGTGACAGAAATTTCATAACGATCGGTTTTGCGGTTCTCCAGAAATCAGCAAAAATGTAGCCAAAAACCTATGATTTTTGATGAGTTTTTGAAGGAACGGATCCCTTAATGGATTGGGAAAACAGTCCCCAATATCTTCCCGAATTAAAAAAAATGTTTTGTTGTATTTTCGGGTAGCCATTTACCACATGGTCGCTGGGTAACAATGTTTTTGTGATTTTTTGCTTTCAAACAATCGGCCAAACTGTCCCTGTGGCGACATCTTTTATAATTAAACATAGCAAATTCTGGCTGCTACGTAGCAAACGCAGTCTGACAGGACAAATTCGAAGTCGGTCGGACGCTGGAAATGCTGAAATAGGTTCGCGAGGAATATCTGTGTGAAATGCTCTGCCAGACGAACTGATCAGCCGCCGATCTCTGCGCAATTATTCGAAAATCTGCGTTTCTGTCGGGGTTTACGGTGGTGATTTTTTCTTCGCCCCTCTAGTCCTATCATTTATATTTGTCTCCGCGTTTGCTGCATGTCTCCTATGTCTGTTCTCCAATCGCTCTGTCTCGCATTTGCGTCTCTCGGCTTCTCGCTCACTCATACTCTTAGTCTGTCTCACTTTGTTCGCTTTCTGCCTGCACTCTCGAAGTACTTCCAAGACTCGATGCCTTCGGTGACTGCGTTTCGTTCGCTCCCTCGCGGCCGAATTTCCGAACCCGTTACGGTTTCTCCACTGGGTGGGGCGGCGGTGCGGCGTACATCGGCAGTCGACAAAGTTTGCAAATCTCGTTATGACAGGAAATTCTGATCAATTATGTCACAGAACAGTGTCTGTAATTTTGTCGTTAAGGCCGCCGTATTGGATTTTCTGGTCGCTTGCGATGCGCTGCACCGACTGCAGGCCTCTTGAGGATGCACGCCGTCGTTTTGCCGCCGCTGCCCCCTGATGGAAAACTGTTGTTCTGGCTGGCAGAGCAACGATCGGAAAAACTGATGGTGGAGACCGGCAAGCGTAAATTGTGAAGTGCGTTTAGTAAAAGAACTGCTCCAGGCAGTGGCATTACTTATTCACTAGGCATGCAACTCGTTGCTAGGAAGTCGAAATTTTCCCATCCAACATGGAGAGTGATTTTGAGATATGGGTTTTTATATTTAGTTTGAATTTGAAAGAATAAACGCAAGTTTCAATTGATCAGTGTTACATATTCAGAATGCGATCATCTTTCATGATGATATACTCGTATGTACACGAGTATGAAAATAAGTACAATAAGTCTTTGATGAAAATTATAAAATTTAAAACAATCAACTAACCAACGAACCAACAAGAAAATTAATCAAGAGATTGTTATTAATAAGTAGCC
This sequence comes from Parthenolecanium corni, assembly GCA_038050395.1. Classification (NCBI taxonomy): domain Eukaryota; kingdom Metazoa; phylum Arthropoda; class Insecta; order Hemiptera; family Coccidae; genus Parthenolecanium; species Parthenolecanium corni. The sequence goes on from JBBCAQ010000020.1 coordinate 2,671,630, forward strand.
CAGAACAATTAGTTTTAAAATTGGGGGCGGAGAGCGAATTCTATCTAAGTTTTATTTTGGGCTACAAAAAATTTTATACCTGGAATGTGCTGGGGTGGTATGAAATCTGGTAGAAAGTCTCGTTCCCCCTCCTCCTGTGCTTCCCCTGAAGGGGCTTATGAAAGTCAAAAGTTGACGTTTCTCAGCTGTAACTCAAAAACTATTCTAGCTATCCATTCTGAAGTTCGATGTAACTTTATTCTGCATCAAATTTCCTATCGATTGATTTTAAAAAAAGGCCTCATTGGGTGCCATAGAAAAGCAAAAAAGTAAGATTGAAAATAGGTCCAGTTTCCCTTAATTTTCGAGTTGTTTAGGAAAAACACTTGAAAAGTATTATTTTCCAACATTTGAGATTTTTTTTTCATTTTTATTTGATACAGAATCAAAATTTATTGAACTTTTTGTTGCTCATCGTTTCTTGCTAATTGCATTGAATCATTCTTGTAAGATTTTTATGATTCAGCGGATAATGTGTACTCGTTACTCGTATGTGCACTGAATGTATGTACTTCTTTTTATTTGCACCTTCGTTTCTCCCTCCCCTCTTTCCACCTCCTATTCAGTCGTACTTTTCGGTGTTTTTTTTTTGTGCCAGTAATTGCGAGAGTTTAATTACAATTATCAACGTCCTCTATATGTTAGCCTCTTGACACCGGCGTGTGCTTAGATAAGATTTGTACAATTGTTTTTCCACCTAATAATATCTCCGTGCTGTAATTTGTTTGGCGTCTCCGTGTTTTCAGTTATGCGTGCGCTCACGTGGTGAGGTGAGTGAGCGTCTTTGCCGCCTTTTTTCCACCGCAATTTGAGGCTCGTGCCTCTCCCTCGTACGTCAGTGTCGAAATGGCTTGCTGATTGGAGACCTAAGATCGGTTACGAAGTGGCAGAAACCCCAATGCGTTTTAAAGAGGCCATTTCGAAAATATTTTATTTTACAAGTGAGGAAATAGCTCGCTGAATGAGCGACCTCATATCACCCTGACTGAAGGTACCTCCGATATGTGCAGTGCGCAAGTGTATTGAATTGTTCCCAGTGTTGCCTTTCTTTCGAACCTGGCAGTTTTCCTCGTATTTTTATTTTCAGATTTGGTTTATGTCGTGGAATATTTGTCTTTAACTTTTCTTACATGTTTCCTCTTTACTCGAGTTCGTGTTGAATTGTTAGTTTGTTGAAAAGATTTCATTGAAATTCTTTTCAGCGCTAAGTAAATCTAATATTTTTAGTTCTGGTCAAAATTTAGCTTTCGTAAATTCTCTTGCTCTCTTATTTCGACTTCGAAATTCGATTGCGGAAAAATTGAATTTCTCCGCGAGTTGTTTGAAAAATATAGAAATCTTATATATCCTCACTTTTCGTACTGAACACAATTAATTTATTTCTATGGAAAGAATAAAACTTCTGTGGTCGTTCGTGCATGTGCGCTCCCAATATTTTTTTCGTATTATTTTTCAGAGCCTTACTTTTATTTTCTTTTAAAAGTTTTCAAACTTGAAGTGTTCGGTTCATTCGATGCCATTTTCTATCCGCGTTTTGATGAAATTCGTGCTTCTATAGCATCGAGACTTTTCTTTCGCCGAAAAACCGCAATGGTCTTTTTTGAGTGCAGGTTTTTTAGTATTTGCGCGGGGGCATATTCCTTTTTTACAAAACAAAGTGATTGAAATGGCTCACGAAAAATCCGGTTTTTCGTCCTAAATCCCCCCCCCCCCAGCGAGATTCATCATGAGTACTGCTGCCGGCAGCATGGGGATTATTGCATTATACTCGTTTTCCTCCATCAGTGATGAATTTTGAAGCTATAAAATGAAGAAAAACTTGAATCACTTTTTTTTCCCTTTTTCCTTTCCATTCTTTCTTACTCTTAATTACACTCGACTCAATTCGCTGGTTATTCGCCTTCTACGTGCTATTGTTTACTTTGTATTTATAAAGTTCATCGACACTATAAATTAATGTATTTTGTTTATTTTACGTGCAAACTAATCTGGCACAGTAGAAAAAATTGAAAATATGTAAATTAAATGGAGAAAAAAAAAACATTGACTAAATAAAACGTGCGTTTATCGATGTTTTTTCTGGATGCTCAGCGAATGGATTATATTCGTTCGAAAGAGAATAAAAAAATTGAAAATGAAATTAACCAAATTATTAGGTCTACTTTTGGTTACCGAATCAATTGGGCAGTGAGCAATAGTGTGATCGTTGTGTATCACGTATTGTCGAAAAAGAAAAGACTAAAAGTGAAAAAAAAAGCATTTGTTACTGTGCGAAAAGAATCAGCAAATATTGGTCTCTATTAAGGTTGATAGAAAAACAAACATTATCTTGGTGGATTACGTAAATCATGGTCGAATTGAGTGAATTGAGTGGAGCTGAAAAATCTTTTGAGTAATCAATCAGCGTGAAATATTTTCTTTTCCATTTCATTTTGATCAGATTATTAAAAAAAAAAGAAAATATAAAAAAAAATAGGTTGAGAAGAATGTACCTATCAGGCGTTCATTTTGAGTGAGCAAAATCTTTTATTTTCGCGTAGGTATAATTTACATAATAATTTGGTATTTACTAGAAAGAGAGAGAGAGAGAAAATAGTGATATGATTTGGTCATTGAATAAAGACAATAGGTTTGAAAACGTACCTCGAGTGCTACTTGAATTTGGTTATGTGATTAAAATAAATACAGTTTGGTTTTACTTACATTGTCCGCCCATGTAATCAAAAAATTGTCCCACGCTGCGCTGTGACTGTATTGAGTGAAAAATTTTAGAAAAATGTCGATAAAAGTGTTGAATTTTACTCGTATATGCTGAAAAACTGAAAAAAGCATTATTTATGAGTAAAATAGCAGTAACAAGACAGGAAGTTAGAAAGAAGGTCAGGAACTTGAATTCTCGTTGAAGATAAGTTATTTTGTGACTCTGACTGACCAATGAAAGTTTTTCATTCAAACTTTCGGTAGTAGTGGACTTTATTTTGTGTACTCCGTCAAAAACTAGCGTGGCGTAGATGGAATATTTTGAGATATCTAGTCTGCCAGACCGCGGGGTACGAAAATTTTGATTTTATTTTATAACAAAGTTTGAACGTAGTGGTAATACGAATAAAATCGTTATCATGTAAAGAAAAAAATAAATCTGATTAGAGGTCGCTGTGTGAAAAACCTTGCGGAGATATGATAAATTGAATTTTGAGATTTTTACTATTTTTTATTCTTCTATAATACCCATTCATTACCGTTTAAAACTCCCATAACTTGGTATTTGGACAGAAACAGAATGAGATATCAATATTTGTATCAGCATGAAATGTTCAAAATTTATGAAAGTACACCGCCTTTTTCGTAATGAAGTAAATCGAACGGATGGAGACAATTTGCTCGTAATAGAGAAAGAGGATGTACTCGATATTGAAGGTGTATTGCAATCTAATTTCTGCTCCTCAAATCTATTATCAATTCTCACCTACTTACCATGTTGATATGCAACTTACCATGTTGATATGACAAGTGAGTCCAGTTCAATGAATATGTTGTATAAAAATATTTTTGAGTTTGGTTTTGCGAGTATCAATATCCCCACTGGCCACTGCTGTGATAACGTCACAAATTGTTGGGCTGTATACGAGAGTTAACCCCCTTCTCCTTAGTAGATTTTTTTTGTTTTCGCTTTTATGTTGAATTCTTATCTACGATTAAACGTCGAGCGTCTTCGTAAATATTTCTTTTCTTCTGAAATAGTGAAACATTTTTCGCAAATTATTCACATCTATACGCACATACACCTGTTGGACTAGTATGCAAATATCCTACCTACCGTGTGTGTTATTTCGTACCTCATTCGGCGTCGTAATTATAACTGCGTCGGATTTTCCTCGCATATGAAATCTGAAAATGTGGGAATTTTTGGTCGGGAAAAGAAAGAAATACTCTCGTCATCATAGCCGGCGTTATAAATTCGATGTTTCGTCGAAAATACGGAATATCATTTTGTTGTTGGGTGATTACAGTCGTTATGTAGCTCGATGACGAACGCGTTTGAATGAATTTCGTCATCGTAGCTCCCTCTTTTTTTTCCGTTTTTTTTTTTTTTTTTTTCCCAATAGTGAAAAGAGCATTGGCCACACATGCTATAATGTTGTAGAGTTGTGAGTTGATTAGAAGATCAGAAGCTCATTATTAACTTGGGTTAGCCAGCGAATCGATGTTTTTCTTTTCGTTTCCTTTTTAATCGTATCCGAGTTATCAGTTATTCGTTGACGAACGTAAACGCGTGTGTTTACAATGATTTATTTAGAATAGTGAATTAATAACTTTTTCAGCGAGGTATATTTTCGAAAAACTTTCTAAATTTCGTCCTAGAATTATATCGTGTTCGTCTTTCGTGTGTGTGTATCATTCAAACTATCTGCTATCATCATCGACATTCGTGCTACTGTCCATGAAAGAATCGTCTGCTGTTTTTATGATATTTTGTGCGATTGTGAATTACTATAGTACTATAGTATCGGTTTTGCGCTTTTCATACTGCCGAAAGCGTTTGTCGAATTTTATCCGCGCTTAATCGCGTACTTGGCGACATGAGAAAATTGATGTGTTGGTTTTACGAATTGCTGTTCATGTACGTTTTCGCATTCGAGCAAAGCAGTTTTCATTCGGCTATAGGTGAGTCATAAGTCATAATGTACATGTACATTGTTTTCTGATGCAGTAGATTCGAAGAACAAGTGTGCGGGTTTTCTTGTGTTTCGAATGGTTTAGAAATCAGAATAGGATAACACGCCGTTTTGATGATTGCAATTTGTGCTATCGATGTTTATCCGCTATATTATCGATGATATCGATAGATTTCTCGATTTTTTCCGCTCATCCGCATCACTATTCGTAGCATCGGCAAAATTTTTTCTCTAATTCTGTATGTTAAGAGGAAGAACTGTAGCTACGTTTCTAGTGAAAGCGGTAATGACTAAAATTGATGGAAAGTCTTATATACAGAAGCCACTAAAAATGAAAACTGGGCGTGTTTCTTGGTGTCTTACACATTTTGATTAGTTAATTTAATTCTTGGAAAATCGGGGAAAAAGGATAGAAAGAGAGAATGAAAATCACTCTTTTATTCGACATTTAAAAGCAAAGTAGCCGACATCTGGTGGCGAACTGTTGAATTTCGAATTGGTGAGTTAATTGCTCAAATAATGCACTGGATAGCCAGCTTATTAGATAATTCAGATTTCAGTCCTGGATAGCCAGCGAACGACATTTCGGTTGATCATGGCTAAGGCGTCTCAAATGCTGCGGGAACATCGCATGCGCAGAAGGTAATCGGTTGGCGTCGGTTGGTACGATTAGCAAACGGATGACAACGGATTGGATGGGGTAGTCTACCAGTCGGTAAAATTGCGAACGAAGGATTTTGTTGGATTTTGTTGTTGTGCGCATGCGATTCCCCGACTGCACGATGTTGACAGAGTCGGTCTTTTAGGACAGGATAGTGCGCTGGCTATTTAGGACTGTATCATCTAAGGTTAATAGGTGTGTTGTGTTTTGCCTGGGTTTTGCCAAAGATTTATGAATCAGATCTAAATCTGATTCATTTTTAATTTACCATAGTGGATTCGAATCCATGTGCATTCGTTTTGATGAGTAAGTGTTGATAACTTGCCGGATTTGGATTCAGTTATGATTCATAAAAAAGTGTATCTACTCCAGAATAGCTTCGAAACAGAGGATTCAGAGTCTCGTTGTGAATTAACAAAGTTGCTGTGAAACTTTCTCGGCAAAACGCGTAGTTTGTTTAGCTTCGCAGCAAACGCCGCAATAGTTTATAGTGCCGAGGGCGAGGGGGAAATCATTCTGTGGCTGTGTACAGAACATATTACGAGTATGTTCTTTCTTTCTCGAAAAAATTCGAAGAAAACGTTACGACTACTTCAATTTACGACAGGTCCTTGAAAAATATTGCTTTTACTCCTCCGCTTCTCTCACACGGTCTGTACAAAGAGAATTTAACTAAATTCAAAAGCTCAACTTCCCGAGGGGGTAAACTCATCGCCATTTTACGTTATGTTATCGAGCTTTTAACGATTTACAAAATGGAAATTTTATGTGTTTTTTTTTCTGCTAGTGGTAGGTGGTTTGTTTGCGAGTACATGTGACTCATTTTTTTGAAACTCGTAATCTGTTGATAAGAAGCGAGGTTGGTACTTGAGAAAATGAAAAAGAAAAAAACAAAGGGAGAAAGAAACAGTAATTTCATGGGCGTGTATTGATTGAATATAACGCTCATGTCGTGAAACAAAAAGCTCTACGACTATGATGCCGTATTATATTATTGAAGAACTGCAACTTAGAACTAATTTCTGTGCTCTTCTTTTTCTCTCACTGATTGTTTTCTCTTCAGTTATTCTTATAGTGGGGCAAAACTTTCAGTCGTAAATATGATTGACGAGGAATAATCATAGATGATGATCGATTAATCATCATTTTTAATTAAGATTGAAAATAATTTTCAATTATCAACCATCAATATGATTGGAATTCGTCCAGCTCTGTAGGTTTTATAAAAATTAAAATTTGAAAAAATACAATAGTAATTTTGTGTTCTAAAGTGGTTGCATTTTTTAAGGATCTCTAGTTTATTCCCTAGCAGCAACTGAGTGAGAGAACCGGTTTTAGTGTTAGTCCATTCTTGTTAATGTGTCAACGTTTTTATAATATTCGATTAAAAACAACTTATTGAAAGTTGCCTGAAAAGGCATACTTTACTAGAAGTTCGTGTCTTCTCTCCCTAGAAGTGTGCTTTAATTCGGTTACTTCAAATTCCATCTCATTTTGCTTGATATGTCTTCCATTATCAATGTTAATCCTCTTCGAAGTCAGTTTGTAGTACATGACGAAACATTGAGACTAATTTGTTGAGAATCTGAATTCTGAATTTGAAAATGAACTTGGAAATTCACTCATTAGGCTACTTATTGTCTTACTATCATATTTCATCGTACTCCGGAGGAAGACAGTTCATAGAATAGTGTCGTGTATCTGATATTTACTATAAAACGATTCGATTGAAAACTCTGCGTATGCGAAATGCTATGGTTGAAAATTTTCTATTTGACACCGTGTCTATATATTTTTTGGAAAATGAAAATTAAATTTTTTCTTCAGGGTGATTTCTGCATTTAAAACGTACCTATTTATCATTAGGTACGAGTATTTCTTCTAGCCAAAAATCGAAAAAATCTAAAATTTTAACGTTTCGTCTGTGAAAAATCTTTTGAGCAATCATTTAAATTCTTCTGTTTCAATATATTTCTTCAAAGCTTTTCTCGTATGCCTTGTTTTTCGCAGTAAATTTGGGAAATTATTTTCAGCTTTGAGCAATGGTGAGACGTTTTTAAATTACTGCGTTTAATGAAAAATGTATTACGCTGTGGACGTACTCGGAAGGCCAGAAAAATATTTTTCATCTCATAAATAGACATGACGTAAATTCCCTTAGTTTATCAAGTTGATAAGGCGAAGAAAATTTGTAGAAATTGGCAGCTAGACGAGATTTTTCTTACGATTTTCCAACTATGATTCAATATCATTTTCCCAGAAAGTATAAAAAAAGGAAAATGAAAACGGAAATATATTTTGGCATCCCATTTGTTTTTTTCCTTGTTGCGATCTTTTTCTTGAAAGCTAAAACCGTGAAAATTGAAAATAATTTCTTATTTAGTTGATGTTAGTAAATCGACAGGCAGAAAACGTGTGTCTCGTAGATTAATTTTTATGATATGTAGCTCTATTTTTATATCAATCCTCCTGTATACCTTCATCGATTTCGATTGTAAACCAGCTGTATGGTCATATTATCATGACTCATTATGTAGCGACTGAATTTGTTTTTTATGCGATGATTAATTTCTGCGTATATTCATTAAATCATAGTCTAACTAAAGGCTAATGTACGTTTCATCACATCCGAACCGGAATAAGTATTCCACTTTGATAATGTATCAGTCTAATTTTATTTTTAAAATTAATATACTTCTTTATACCTACTCGTAATATTAGTAACCTGCAAATATCCACCATATTCCACCTGTAGATTGCTTTTTTAGAGAATAGCTAAAAGTTAGTGCGAGTGTGAAGTAAAAATTCCTATTATTCTCAATAGTCAATTTCACATTCACAGTGGAGTGAATTGAATTGATAAGTACCTACATATAAAGCGCTTACAAATTATGTCAAATTATTTTCACTGGTGGGAATTTACCTTGAAAATGATCTTTGGATAATTCCGGATAACTCGATACTATCGCGTCTCGATCTGTGGACTTTCATGAGTGTATGTCTACCTTGTATAAGCTTTTATTTGAATTCCTGTTATTGTTCCTTTCAACTATCTCGATATCATTTTAGGCAAATCTTCTCATTTTCATTTTATTAACCGGCGCTGCTCGTTATAATTATATTTTCCTTTGAATCGTTTCTCATCAACCTGTTTTCGCCTCTAGTTTTCGTACTCCCTTCTTGCGAATCAGATGATATAATTCGCCTAACAAAATTTTTCACAGAAATCGTGATTGATTAGTTTATACTCAACAGTTTATAATAATATAAGGTCACCCGGGGTAAGTGAGAACGCAAAATTCACTAATTGCACTGATTCCTTATAACTCGAGAACAAATTGACTCAGTGTTCTCCAATTTTGTGGTCAGTTACTTGACACTCTTTATAATAAGTATGCTGAGTTACAGCTTCGTACCTTCTTTCACTTTTTTTTTTGATTTTTTAAAAAAGTTGAGTTGGTGTTCTCACTTTTCTGTACCACGGGGTAAGTGAGAACACTGGATGGGGCAAGTGAGAACGCAAGGAACATTCTATATTGAACAACTGCAAAAATAATCTGGGGCAAGTGAAAACAATTAGTATTAAATTGTCACCATTTCAGACCAATTTTTTTTTTTTTACATCAAAATATCGGTAATATTGAAACATTATTGTATTCAAACAATTAAAATTAAATTTTCACCATTTTAGACGATTTTAAAATTTTTTTTTGCTTTTTCAAATTTACATATAAATTTCAAGTTCTCACTTGCCCCGGTCTCACTTCCCCAGGCTCACATTTATTAAGGGAAATTGAGAACGCAACTGTATTTGTGGGATAAAAAACATTTTAAATCCCAAATCCACATATGTTGCATTTATTGGTACGTAAATGATGTACTTACTGTGTGAAGTTCATATATTTCCTCAAACAAGTCGACTGAATTTGCAAATTTTCAAATTTGAAATAAATTTCAAACGTAATTTGATAACTCACAATTTTAGTATCACAAAATAAAGTGTGTTATAACAACTGGATCGCGCATATATCATGCTATAGTCCGTTCACGATAAGAATAGACATGATTTCCAAGTGCTAAAAAGTGCCTCCATGGTAACGAAGCTCATATTCTTATCACTATCAAATTTGATTGGTTCTGCGTATTCGAATTTCATAACGCAAAACAAGCGCAAAACGTTTTCAGTGTGACTATTCTCCCCTTACCTTTCCCCTTGACATACCGAATCGTCCATACTTAAAATTGTTGCGGGTTGCCTATGTCTATTCTTATCGTGAACGGACTATAGTTGTTTGCATTGGGTTAGTTTCTAACACTTCTCATAGGTAGCGCTTCAATATATGTACGTTATTCGACTGATTCGTACAGGGTTCTCACTTACCCCGGATTCTCACTTACCCCGGGTGACCTTACCTAAATGAATCATGGGACACATCGGAAAAAGCACTACTCGTCTGCTGTAAATTTCGTATCGAATTTTGAAGTCTCTTTCCTGAACATGTGTTTTCTTGAAAGAATCTGAATCAGATTTTCAGTCAGATTTATAAATATTTATTCGTCTTCGATGGTCAAAATTTTATTTATCGAAAAAATAAAAAATAAAACTATCCTTGGCCCGCTCAGAAATTAAAGTTTCTTATGTTTGAAATTTTTTGGGTTGTCTTTTTATTTTTTTTCTCTTCGTTTTTTCTTCAATAACTATTTTATAAATTTGCAAATTTGAAGAAAAAAACAAAACAATAATTTGGCCGCTCATGTCTAATTGTGTGCGCAGAATACCGAAACTTGTTACCGTTTTTTAACCTTTTCAATGTCATAGGAAAATAGCGCACATCTAATAACATTTTCGCTTCCTCGAGCAACCGCAATAAAATACTTCTTATCGACACCATAAAAATTTTTACTTACCTATACCTGTTTTAGTACGGTAGCTTGAGTCGTCTATATGATTCATAAAAATTAAAACCATACATAGTAAATCGAGAAAATAGTGAAAAAATGGAAAATGACTATGAAAGCAACGGAAATGAGAAACGGGCTGAAATCTATAAAGATTGCGTAGAAAGTGTAAGGAGCTATGATGAATTAGATGCTCGCTGTTGAATATTTGAATCAAAATTTTATGATCAAAAGTATACATTGTGCCTTGAAACAGCTGCCAGAATGGGCTGTAAATGATCAACTTGAAGAAAGTATACGAGTAAATTGATTTTTCTGAATCAGTGCTATGCGGATTCATTGTTTGGCAGATTTTTACTATTATTCTGTAAAAGCTAAATGGGTGATTCTCCCAATAAGTCATAAATCGCAGTACCCTATTTTTTTTTCCTACACCAAAAGGTTTGATATAATTTTTATTGTTGGTTAGCTAGCTAATGATCTCTCTAGGAATATAGGTGAAATAATTACTTTTTCCCTCACCTCACCCGAATTGAGGGGATTGAGTCAAATTTCCATCGTAGTGGATGCCAGTAAGATTAGTTTTTCATTCATTATCTAGATTTTTGATGGGTTATAAATTTTAAAAAATTGAACCGAGATTATTCTTACAGAGAGATACATTGTCAAGATAATACACATATGTAGATCAACACTATTGGCTAAAATTGTGAATATTATATGTATGTTCGAAATCTGAAAAAAAAAGTGGTCGATCTATGACTTATTGCACGAGAATCACCTAAATACATAATATTGACCGAAATTTTTCACGCCCTTCTGGTTCACGTTTGAAAAAATTTTCTGTGGAGGGGGCGTTTTTTCTAAACTAGTGCATATTTTATTTTCTAATCGAATTTTAATTATTTTGTACGATGAAAAAAAAATTACTCGGTTTTATTGGTATTTTGATGAAGTTAGCCATTTTGTTGCAATTGCAAGACTTTTATTTTTATTTCGACGACGATGGTATTAGACTTGACCTTTTTTCTTTTTTTTTTTTACGTTTCGGTTTTCCTTCAAATCCTTTTTTTAACTATGATCCTACGTTGACATTTAGCTTACATTTCACGACAATTATCCTAGTTCCTGCGCGTACTTTCGACCTTTTATTCGGCAAGACGTTGACTTCTTTTTATTTTTTTTTGAAGTTATTTATTTGTTCTTATCGAATCTTGGCGATGGTGTAAGTGGCTCTTGTACTTCGCTTTTAATCGTCGCTCGCTCTATTATACTCGTACCTGCGACAGCGCGTGAACTTGAATAATAAATATCTACATTGCCCTTCAAAACTTACGATCTAATATTAAACGATTATGACGTTTACCGCCTTGTGTTTTCGTCATCGATTATTCTGTCGACGATTTATGTATAACTTTTTAAGTAGTAGGTCTTTAATCCCAGTCAAGAGAGTTACAGGAAGAGATTCTCCTCTGATATTTGAAAGTGTAGGGAAATGCAGCTAAAAGCACATTGGTGCTAGTATAAAAATTTTAGAGAATAGTATTTTCGAAGTTTACTGACTTATCAGGACTTGAATGGTAGGTATATGGGCAAAGAGGTTGTTTCGACATTTTCAACCCTTATGAATCGGGTTGTGACTCTTTCATGGCTATTACGTGAAGCACGTCAGTAGGACAAATTTAGAATTGTTTCATTTCTTCAGTGAATAGCAGTGCTACTTGGTTCTAGCAGAGTAGAGGAGGATAAGTATCGGAGCTGAAACATGCCCGGGTTTAAATACATCTCTCATGTTTCCCCTTTCCTCAGCCACCTTTAATCGTTTTTTTATATTTTTCTGCTTTGTTAGAAAGTGTTATAAAATCTACAGTTCAAAACTTTTTCGTTTTTATTTTTGAATATTTAAATTTTTTAATATTAGCCTCTGCTTGGGCCCTGAAAGTAATCTTTGGCCAAAAAGTTTGGATGTATGTAGTGGGGATCATTTGCATGAAACTTTTCTAAATTTTCACTGCATTTTTAATCACTGATGATTCTGGAACTACATGATTTCAGCTGGATTGCTTCGTCTAAACAATTTCCACCTATATGCGTATGTCTGTATGAAGTATTTCTTGATAGCTTCACTGTTGTACATAGACCAGTCAATAAAGAATTACTTTTGCTGGGTATCCAGCGCTATAAATATTTCAAGATAGGTATTTAGAGTTTTGAGAAAAATTCTTCCTAGTTTGGAAACTATTCAATTTTAATCCACATATTTTCAAGTTCGCCCCCTTTTGAAATTTAATTGTCTACTGGCCTATGTAACTATGCATTAGGATGTTTATTATTAATGCTCTGTGCTCATTTTCATTACCTCTAACAATCACTTAATGTGTGTACTATTTTTATTTCAAATAAAAATGCCGACCCTCGTGCTAATCCAAAAGCTCATCCCACTATCAAGTCACTGAAACCAGTTTTCCTGTACTTACTAATAAAGTACGATTTTTTATTTCAAATTTATACCTATATTTTCTGTCATTTAGATAAGATACCTTGTTCGCAATTTGGATTCCTATCTTCTTCGGTGCGTTTTTGCTCGAAGTTTAATACGCGGTACTAATCTGTAAATTAATATCTTCGTTGAAAATTATTATTACATCCATTATCTTCATTAATTCTTTTTGAAATTGGCGAGTTACCTTACGTTTTGCTTTATTGTCAATTTTATCAAACCGGATTTTCGGCCAACAAAAAGCTTCTGGCGTTGATTTTATCATCGAGTAATTGCTAATTTTTTTGTAATTTTTTTTTTTTCATTTTTAAAGAGCGGAAATGAGTTTAATGCAGTGTACGGTTGGGTGTATCGTGCACAAATAAGTGATTCAAGTGACGGTAAAACGAGCGCGATGCCGAGTATAAAATTTAATATATATTTTAATTAGGATTTTTATTAGGTTAATGAGTCGATATAAGTTCCGCCGCAGATGCACCTCGATGATGAGATCCCTGGCCCACCGAACCTTGAAAAGTGGGTTTTCGTCGGCTATATGCTTCTCTAAGATGCTCAGTTCAAATTTTATGTTAACAATTGAATATTGCATACAATACCTAAGCTAGAAACACAAAGGGCTCGGTGTGAACAGATACTATTGAATACGTGGGGTTGAATTTTGGTATTTAAATTAATCGCCGCATATAACCGGAAGTTTTCAGTCTCAGTCAGCCCCTTCCCTTATGATATTCTTATCATAATGTGAGAGCACACCTGTTTTCGTTACGATAGCTGGTACCACAAATTCAAATTCTATTTCGAAAAAGTACACCTATTGAGAAAGCCAGGATAGCTACAATCACTATTTCAATCTACTGGTCAGTGCAGGAAATAATTTACCTACTCCGTCAATATAAAAATGGCATTATAACGACTGCATGGTTATAAATGTAACACTTTTGTTGAGAGTAATAATAATTATGTATATTGTTATCGGTGAGTTTTTAAACTAGTAGCCTAGCACCCATCATCCCGTACCAACTATGAGACACCATGCATCTTTTCAAAAATCAAAAGTCACATCCGAAGTTATATTTTTCTATATTTTTTTCAAGCTATGGTGAAGAGCTACAAATTAACATGGTTTAGTTGTATTCTCTAAGAAAGCCGCATCATGTCTCAGTGCTACAAAGTATTGAAATTTTTCTTGAAATCCATCGTTCTTGAGAATTTAAGAAAGATGACCAAGATTTTAAGGTTTTTTGTATTTTTCTAAAAATGTTAGAAGAAGCTTGAGAAAAATGAAGTATTAACAAAAAATATAGAAAAAGAAGTAATCTAGAAAAAAGGTAGTTTTTACCTTGTTTTTCTTATTTCACATAATTTTTGTGGGCCAAAGAAGTAAAAAAGTTTCAACTTTGAAAAATATGGAATTTTCATGCAATTTCAACAGATTTTTGAACATATTTGAGGTTTTTGAATTTTTCTGAAAATTAAAGATTTTTCAAGTAGACTGAGTACTTGACAGCACTGGTGTATTTACGAGTTACTATACATACTGCATTACAAGATAGCGTTTCTCATATCGAACATGGTCTTTCAGTCGAGGCGCTGACCCATCGTACTCATTTGCATCAGTCAATAAGGTAAATAAGACATTGTGCTGGAAGTGATTTTGTTCGCAGAATGAATTCATTTTGTCGACCGACAATAACCTTGCCGAATTTAACGGGCTGTATTATCGTGTTTTTTTCCCCTTGTTCTCCATCATATACTATCCAATCAATCGACATTATACGAACTAATTAGGCGTTGTAATTTAAGCAGTGACTCAACAATGGACAATGACTAACCTTGCTGAAACGTTGGCCGAGCAGAATGTTACGAAATGTTTACTTTGACCGTGGATCTAAAGGCAATGAAAATTCTAATTGGGGAAATATCGTCCGTTTAGCCCGAAAAAGCCGCGTGAGCCACGTGTTTGGAGGTAAAGGGTAAGGAAATTGTGGAAAACTCGACTATCACGAGGTGATTCGGCTGACTGAAATGAGTCGAGATTATTTCTTCGAGGATAAATAATAGTTTCATCGCAATGAACATACCGTGAAAGGGGAAGATTTTTCGAATGCTTACATAAAAGAATGACGTAGATTTTTTGCACGTCGGACTGCAGCATTAGAAAATAATCTAGTGCAAAATGTAAAAAATTTCAGCAGATTCTGTCGAAAAAGAGTTTCATTTTGATAGGTTAAAATCTTTGTCATCACTTTTCGTTACACGGGAGTAAATTCGAAAATTTAACACGAAGTTGAAAATCGATAGTCGATGTCGGAAACTTATAGGAAAGGATATGAATGGCGCGCGCGCCGTCATCAATCATCATCGAACGGTTCATATCGTTACAGATAATCTCTTGATTAATTTTCTCGGTGATTCGTTGATCGTTGCTAGTTTTTAAATTTTCATTACTGTATGTGTTATTGTCGTTACTTTTCAATCAAATTTGTTGATTTCGATTGAAATCGATCAAAATCGATTTTCATATTTTTGAAAAATCGGCATCTCCACCGAAATTATTATGATATTGGCCCTGGGAATTAAAATGTCTTTGGCAGCGGCGTGTAAACTCCTTCTCAATGAATAAGAGTTTAAGAATACTCAAGTCTGAATATCTATTGCTCGGATCCAACTCCTTATAACTGCAAATGATACCATCGTCATGCATCCTTCACATGAAGCCACTAATCCGTGAGCTAAAGACGTGTTTAGCCAAACTTTCATTACCCTCGACACTTTGCTGACTGAGTGAAGAAAAGAAACAACCTTTTCACTTTTGACCTTTTATATTTATGAAAATGTTTATAATCACCCTACTGATGGAACAACCATTTCAGTGTACTTTTTATTTTCTTCATAGACCTGTTAATTACGCGTGTATTGAGTACCGGCCAACAAATTAGTGGCCAAAATAATGACTGCAGCATTATTGCAACTCTTTTAATAGTGAAAAAGATTTCACGCGCCATTTACGTTTGTGGGGTAATGTGTACACGATTTTGTAAATCGTTGCACAAAACAAAATAATACGAGTAATACTAAGTACTAACTCACATCGACGTATACTTTTTCAGAATCTCTGCGCTTGTGGTCAGTCAGACACGTACCTACCAAAACAAAATGACCAAACATTTAATAACCCTGTAGGGCAAACCGAAAAAATTGTGTATCACAGATGTGTATGTGTTGGGGGAGAGGGTGGTAATTCAAGTTTACAATGAATGCATGTGTGTAATAACGTTTTTATTTGTTTACCGTAAAGCGTGCAAAATGGTGTACGACAAAAGAGGAAAGAGTATCATAGTTCTGCAGTTCGAAATCTATTTAGTCATAGACCAGGGACAAGGTTAATATTACGGACACAATTCAGTGTTGCCCTTCTCTACGTTATTATAGGTAGTGTGTGTCGGTGTACTAAACGCATACACCTTATGGATTTTTATCAATTCGAAAAACACTTGGAACGTCATTTCTCTTCTTGTGGAATAATTTTTTGGCTTGTATCTACATATATTTATCGTGACTTCCAGCTCAATGAAAACTAAAACATTGCAAGTATTTACAGGAATGAATTTTCGCTTCAATTAAATTGACCGAGTTTAAGCTATAAAATCGTTGTGTTCATTTCACGTGGTATGTCAGTCTAATGTACTTCTGCTGGAAAAATTGTGAATGCTTAAGACAGATAGAAGAAAACTTGCACGTGATGAAAAAACGCGTAGGTACACGTCCCAAATTTTTCGATTGTTTTACAAGTACACATTCGTAAATAAATTTTCCACCTTCACGATACTTGAAATTTTTTCACTTGCCTCAAAATGTAAATTCTTCCTTATTCGAATTAGAACGCAACATTATTTTGTTAAAAATAATAATATTAGTCTCAAACGGTTGACCGTGTTGTGGGATTTTGTCAGAAATGTACGTTGGATGTTCAGCATGGTTGTACTCAAACTTTTGTTTGTTCCTAAAAAGTACATAGCTATAGAGTGTTTCAATATGACGACAGAATTATTGTTTACATGTTCCTGGCGGGCATGTCTTTAAAATGGTTGGTGGATAACTGGCTACATGATGAATTTGGTGATAGGTGATTGGTTTATGCTAACTGTCCACCAGTGATATGTAAACTAAGAAACGCTCTATTATCTTTGAAACTTTCTATGATTTTGAAATTATGCTCAGTGAATGCCTACCTTTCAACGTAGAACCATAATGTGTATTTTTTCATTTTAGAAAATGATATGTTGCCACCCCATTTGTAAGCTAGAAATCTGAGCGCCATTTAATATCTATACAACTTTCGTGGACATGCGAGTGTCGAATCAGGTTTGCTAATTTTTTCTCTCTTTCGTTTTGTTACAGAGTTACCAAACTCTAGTCCGAAAGCGTCGCCCAAAAATAAGAATTTGCCGAAAACCAACAACGAAAATAAGCAGACTCCTCTGAAGCAAACGACAGTCGCTCCGGCGCCCAAAAAACGTGCCCCCGCATCAACGCTGCCGGGTCCGGCTGCCAACGCTAATTCCAGCAACGTCACCAAAAGAAAGGCTCTCTCTCGTCTCACCTATCCCCACCATCCCCGTCTGAAAAACGACATACCCAGGTCTGAGGCGAATGGAAAAGCGAGTTTAATGAACGTCACATCGACAAAAGACGCAGACAAAGAAACAGGTAAGGATTTTGACTTTTTCTCATACCATGGCTTTCTTCCGCCTGGTCATGATCCTTGGCTTTACTTTTGCCATTCTTCCTATCAACATCAGCCATTTTATGCTGTGAGCGCAGACATCTGAAGCAATTTCTTATACCATAAATTGTGACATTTATGTCCTTCGCATATCTGCGTCTGCTATTTTGTTGTTTTGCTACTTACTGAAAGCTGAATGATGAGCTCACGTTGCGGCAGAATTTTATTTTGTGCTGAAATATTGAAAAATTATTGACATCTTATACATGTTATAATTTACGTATATGACACGGCTAGCTGAAAACAGACCCAGTTTAGAAGGCTTTCTTTTTCTTATATTTTATATTACAAAATTATTACGGTATGTGTCGAGTGTGTAACATCGACAAGACGGGCGAAATGAGACAATTATTTTCTTCGTGTGTCCCTTCAGCTTTATTAGCAGAATGGGGCGAGGGGGATATTTTTGTGGTCTTGGAATTCATACCTGAATTCCTGGACTGCAACACAGACATTCTGGTCTACTTCTTGAAATTATTTCGTCGCCAAAATTACGCGTGAATTTTACGAGATAATGCTGGTTTCGAGGTTTCATTGTGCCGAAATCTGGTTGAAGAATTTTTTGGTAATGAATGTTGAAACAGTTAAAAGTATAGTGAAACTATGTGATGGCTAATTACTGACCTCTTTCTGATAGTGTTATTGTAAAACTTTATATTATTATAGTCGCATGATGCTATTCTATTCCCATCATTAGAATATTGTTTATTTTAATCTGCAAGATTGGGATGTTTCATCAAGTACTTGTGACTCACTCAGTAAAATTGGAATTCACGCCCTTTCGCAGTTGAAAATTTGAATTGTCGATTAATTACAAATCGGATTTCACTGGTCTTGAAAAGTTAAAAATGTGGATAACTTCACATAAGAAACGTGATATTCTTAATATTTGACTTGAACGAATGCATTGCTGGTTGTTGTAACCTAACTTCTTTTTATGTTAAGTTTCTGAATTTTTTGGAAGGAAGCTCGAAGAATGTATACCTCAGTTGCATTCTTATCATCAAAACTGACAAATAGTGTTTTGAACAGCGCTTTAGCTTTTATAACTCTTTCAGTCGGATGTGAGTTCGCCCTGGAGACTTCGTTGCTTATATTTGTGTGATTGTATAATTTACTCACTATTATAACAGTCAAAAGTTGTGTGTAGTATCTAGTCACGTATCTGTACTCTAGCATACTCAGCTGAAATAGCCCAATTTGAAAGTTCAAAATTTATATTTTAATTTTCAACTTTGAAAATTTTTCGGTGGAGTTAACGTGGCCAGTTTCTGCAGTGACTTCGATATTATCT
This sequence comes from Parthenolecanium corni, assembly GCA_038050395.1. NCBI lineage: Eukaryota > Metazoa > Arthropoda > Insecta > Hemiptera > Coccidae > Parthenolecanium > Parthenolecanium corni. The sequence goes on from JBBCAQ010000020.1 coordinate 2,690,485, forward strand.
GAATTTATATTCTAGTCTAGTCATGTCAATTTGTCATATTATCAGGTGTTATACAATATACATATACAATACTTTGTGACACATGAGAAATTAATCTGCCGAGATGAAATTGTGTAGTTACAGATTTAAGAATCTGAATATTTTTCGCTGTGGTGTAAACCGCATAAATTCGCTCACGAAATTTCGGCATCCAGTATAAGTAACAGAAATTTTCTTGCTCAAGTATTTACTTTTGCAAGGTCACGTGTGTCGAAAATTTCGTCGAATACGTCATTTTCACTTGTATAGTTGCTGGTCGTAATTTTGAAATCACAATGATTATTAAATATACAGAAGTCTACCAATGATGCTGTTTCCACAGCTCTGCCTACTGACCGACAGCGAACAAAGAAAGAAAAACGAATGGAAAACAGTCCCACCTGATGACCTGGAATCGCGAAATGAGTTCCAAAACGAGTAGGAGTCGAGTCGTAAATTTCTCTGCTTTGGTTTATGACCGTCGTCTGTCTGTTCGAATGCATTTTTTATGCAGCATCACTTTTACTCGTTAAATGTAGCCTAATTAAGAGGCAAAAAAAAAAAAAAAAACTGCAAATGCAGTATTTTTATCATTGGATTATTATAACGATAAATATTAATAGGTTAGGTACACTTATATATGTACACACATTCGCACAAACTTGAACATAATCTTGAAACCCGGAATCGCATAAAATCCAATTGGAAATGTCGACCGTGCTGATAAATTTGCAACTTCCAGCGACCACTTTCGCTTTCGCCAGACTATAGTGGCTAACTGCATCGTTTATTATTGTCTGTAATATCGTTTTCCATTTCTAATTTTATTTTGTCTGTTTCGAATTCTTAGTCATAAATTTCGAGAGTTTATGAGTTCTCCACCAATATTGTGGTTACAATTTTTGGTTTTTAGTACATTATACGTTGTTGATAGAAGTTGCCTGCACTACGTGTACACTACATACGTAGATCCTGCCGAATTGCATAAATTGCTGTGTTCGAGCTAAATTCTCAAATTTTAAGTTTTTTTTTGGTTGATATGGTGAGGGGGTGGTGTGTCTGCGAAATGTTTATGACTAAAATTGAAATCCCATGATGGTTTCGCTTTCCTCTATTGCCGCCTATCCATTGCAAATGCCAAGGAGGAATTCTTTCGAATGTTGCATAGAAACTCGTTCAATTAGAATTGCATTTCTGCTTATGTTATGTTAGTTTTTTTCCCCATGATGTAACCCAGTTGCAGTAGAGAAATGCCACTGCTGCAATATCATAATACTATGCATTTATATTTTATAAATTATTAGAAAATCATTGAAGGTTTTAGTATAACGTTTGTTATTGCGATTCTCCTACTCAGTCACAAATGGATATTAAATTTCGAATGATTGCCTTATGACAAGTGGGTGTTCGGTTTTTTTTTTTTATATACAGGCCAACGTATCTATCAAAATTTTTGACTTCGCAAAATTCGTTGGTAAATTTGAAGTTCAATAAAACGTCCACTTTCTCATTGGTCTCTCGTGTCACTGATCCGGTCTCTATTTTAGAAGCCCTCAAATCGTGATTCTAATAATCCTGTTACGTTCTGATTTTTCATCAATAAGTATGAACATATCCATCCTATGAGTTTTGCTCTTACAATATGAATAAATAAATAATTAAATAAAAATGAAGAAATGACGAAGAAAACAAAAACACCTCGGCATCATACCGTTCATTTTTTTGAGGAAAAAAAAACCTTGAATAGGTAACTTTTGTTTTTATTCGTGGAGAAATTTCACGATCGACTGAAATTCTTACGTTGTCCGACTTGTTTGGAATATCTTCTAATTTTGTCACTATTCGATTTAGCCTCGGATTTGTTTAGTGGAAACGAATCAGAAGATTCGGTTCACGTTATTGAATAGGTCTGATAGCTTTGGTGCGGTATTCATCAATTGGGCGCAAAAAATGGCTCTCTTTGGATCATTAATCATTTTAAGCAATTTTCCGCATTATTAAATTGACCTGATTTTTTTTTTTTTTTCATTTTATCGTCGAAAAAAAATCGACATTTTTCACGCATAACAAACTTGTTTCATGTTGTGGTAAATTTCAGTTTGTATTTTGCACCAAATTAAACGTCTTGTACCATTCCCCCTCGCTCCAGTTTCTTACCAATTACGCTCCTACCTCAGTTTGTTTTTAGCAGTAAATTTTTCATACATTTTTTCAACTTGTGTATTTTGAAGTTGAAATTATGTACCTTGTTTAGTATCATTTTCTATTATACTTCGTATCTGCTCTTTCTGATGGATATCAATTTGTAAGCAATATTTTTTGCTAATTTCATTTTTAATTACAAAAATTCACACTGTGAAGTACCCCTCACTTTTCTCGCTCGTTGGTGCATTGTTTCACGATTATCATTCGTTGGTCGTAAAATTTGTAGAAGGTCGAATGATGTTGTTATTATTAGCGAACTTAATTCGTTGCACATATTATTGTGTTTCTTTGAAGTAACTAGCAATTGTTGAAAAATAAAATAATAAGCTAATCTTCGGAACGTGCATTTTTCGCATCATAATCTCATCGATGGTACTGATGAATAATGGAGTAATTTTGTGGACGTGGGATTGTTCGATGAAAATTCGTATCGTTTGACCTTAATTTTTGAAGAAATTTAAATGTTGAAACGAGATAATTGAAAGGATCTAGGATTGTTTTTTACATAAGTCTTCGGTTTGTGAAGTTTGTGCAGTAATTTCGTCGAAAGTTCGAGGGTTTATAAGCTCGTACCCAGTTGAAGGATTTATTCGGATTGAGGGAAAGGCGGAAGACACCGTCCTTGAAATTAGACTAATTCCATCTGAGTATTCTAAAACCCCGTTCTCAGTGTATATTGGCTTTTGCCTTGAAATCATCATACGAATTATTTTAATTTTTTCTTCACGCTGATTGGTCGGAGTAAAAGCAAAAATACATTGTGAGCGAGGCTTCGAGTGAAGAAGAAATTTTTTATCATCTATCTGTTCCCGTATGATTAAAAAAATAGACCGATTTCGTGGTGACGTCATAATATAAAATCAGTGTCGTCTTGAGCTGAACAGTTTTTGTTTACATTTTTTCAAGAAGATTGGCCACTTCGAATGAACATACGAGTAATTCGGTTATTTTTGAATATTGAATAATGATTCAACAATCGTTTAGTCAACGTGAATTTTTTCTTTATTTTTAGAAACGCTTTTAAATTGGAAATTTCTAATTGAAAATGTTTTCTTCTCGTAATTTTGCTCGAAATTCAGATATGTGGCCTGATGGATAATTTTTTCCTGACAGTTTGCTCTGCATTGTTTGAGGTTTGTCACGCGTCGTCGAAATTTGGTCACACGAACGTCGATGTTCTTCATGCGATTCATTTGGTCACTTTTCCTCTTTTCCCTCCTCGTCTGTGGCAAGTTACATACGTGCTTAATCGATTTCCAACCATCAAGGAGACGGGCGTTACACTCTTATGGTGAAGTATATGGTAGAAAGGGGGAAAACAAAACTTCAAAAACAATATTTAATGGTCGGTCACAACGAAATTTTTTGTTTCAATATATTATTCTGTTTGAGTACATAGCGCAGTATCGTACTTCCTCGTTGAATAAGGAAGACGAACGTTGGTTCGAAAATTTTCCCTTTGTGAGGATTACCAAGTAACACGTCTGTAGCCATTGCGCAGAAGACGTTATTAAGTTATCTCGCTGGTTGTAACATTTCCTGGTCCAGCTGGTCGACCGTTTGAGGGATGTCCTATCTTTAGCTTCTATATAGTTGTCGTCATTATCAGCATTTTATTGTTTGCTTCACAATATTTAAAACACGATTGCTTAATTCTTGGTCCATGAACTGTTGAAAAATTGAAGATAACGTTGGCCCTTCAATGTTTATGATTTTTTTCTCTTCACTATTTTACCTACTATTCTTTGAGTAAAAGAAAGCTGGTAATGAGATTTATTGCTTTTTTTCACTTATCATCGTATTCTGGAAGGACTTGCTCAGTATATTATTTATAAATGCCAAATGTGTGTTCTAACCATCTGAATAGGAAAAAAAAATTAACACTAACAGCTTTTTTTTTATTCCCTTCAACCTTATTATAGATTTATACAAGAAAATTATCACTTTTATTAAACGCGAGATCGTCTAAATCTCTCTTTTACTGTCCGAATACTTTCATTGATTTTTTTTATTTTTGGAAAAATTCTCAGATTAACAGTAATTATTCCATATGTCAATTAATTTAAAAAGAATTTCTCGCTGATGTAATTTCTCTCGGTTCCGGTTTGTTCGTCGCAGACAAACGTTTTTATTAGTTTGTTATAAACTAATTTGGCAAGTTGTAAACTTTTTTTTTATTCTTACTACAATGCAATTTACTGATACTGGTATGTCAATCGCACTTTGAAAATCGATTAAATTACTAATTCTGCTCGTTTTAAAAACGTATCCAACCCACGAACTGGTTCGGTGCTCGGACGAGGGTGGAGGAATCGCATTTTCTCTCATATTAATTAGGAGAAAGTCCCATTCTTTTTTTTTTGTCCTTTTCTTGCATTCGTGAATTCACGACATCTCAATTTTTTCGCCTTTATTCTGTTGTCTTGCTCGTCGAGAATGGAGAATTATAACGATTTATTTTGGCAAACAAAAATTAACCATAATAAATTGTTTCGTACTGTTTACGGTCGACGAATTATTGCTGTCGACAGCTCTGGAAGAAACACGCCAACGCTTCTACTTTACTTTTTTTTTTTTTTCCTATCTTTTATTATTTTTATTTATTACTATTCTTCAAATGGTGAACTGCGCCTGCATTGTCGATTTCCTAGGTGCGTTTTGTTGTGTGAAAGGAGAAAAAAAATATGAAAGAAGGAAAGGAGAAGGTACACTATATACTGAACAGTACGGTGTCCAGGTGAAAGATATTTGAAATTTAATGCTCGTGTCTTCAATCGACGACTAGACCGGACGAAATTTAATGCCCGTCGTTGGCTTGGTGGCTTAAGAGTGGAGACCGGACGAATGGTGTTGGCATTTTTAAAAGTAGAGCAATTTCTCGCGGATCGAAAAGGATCGACTGGCAGAGAGGGTGTTTTATGTTGCTGAAAGTATAATATAGCTAGCTAATGAATACAGCGTTCTAGATGCAGGCAAATGTGTGGTGTACGTTTTCTGTTTTCCGCACATACTTTATTGCTGGACGAATGTTGCCAAGTGAAGTGTATGGATTTCGAATTACTATAATGTGAAGAAAGTAGATCTTGGTCAGATTAGAAAACTGTGTGCTTTTTAAGCAATTAGTGCAGTGTCGCTTATTTCGGTTACAGGTTACAGGAATAATCTGTTGGTGGTTTTTACAGATACGGTGAACTTTTAGTAATGGATCGAAAGTGGAGGTGGTCATTTGTCTTGTTATTTGCGGTGAAGCAGAAGTTTATAAGAAATATTAGGAACATAATCATAATTAGGCCTTCGAATAGCTTATTTTATATACTCGTATTTCATTGATAATTGGTGTATTCATCTTCATATTGAAGTGATTCATCGCTGAAATAAATGTTTTTAGTAATTTTTTTTAATTTTATGAGAAAATCGGGACAATTTCAGATTTATAGTAGAAATTACCGCAAAAATGGTAAAATATACTATCTAAGATGGTAGAAATGTACTACGAATGCTAAGAATATCAACAATGAATCTTGGATTGTCACTGTTTCCCGAGGAAAAGTATTGAAAATTACTATTGATTTTTCTCAGCGTGGAAAGTTTTTCGATCAAGTAAAAAAAATACGTCGAACGTAAACACTGAAACTTTTAATTAGGTATGAATATTGAAGTCTTCTCCTTATCAGTAAAATCTGAAACGACTTCGCAACACTATATACTCGCTGTGTTGTTGAAGTAGGTTCTATTGAAGAATGAAAATAATACTTGAGGGTACTTACATGAGTTACCAATTTTTCGTTACAAAATACCTGTACTATCCAACACATAAATAATACTCGTACTTCACTTTTTGTGCCCGGTGAATTGTGTGACATAGATAATCCACTGTAATCAGTAATTTCATATCATGCGATATTTTATATACCTAGTGTTGGTAAAAAGTGCCCAGCTTATTTCGTAATAAACAGAGGCTTTTAAGGTTTTGACTTTTAGCTCGAGGTTTTTTTTTTTGGTAACCTTGAATCTATATCAGCGCTGAAGTTTTTAGAGGGTAATCTATAGACAATCTACTTAGATGACATGACGGTACCAAGTTTACATGCTTTACTTTAACGTGTGGTACTTTTTTTATTTATTTGTATTCCGTCCTATTGATGGTATAAAATACGAAATACGAGTATCATCACGTGATTGATATTATTATTATATTTTTATTAGATTCGACTTCAATTTTTCTTTCTTCTTCATCAAAACACGTAATATTTGCTCAATAATTAACGAAATTACCGCCGAACAACCTGGGAATAATCCAATATAGTTTCCTCGCCCTCTCCGCCTGTATAATATTGTCAGTCAAGTTCCTACTTCTGATGAACGACGTACTCCCCCTCAGTGTAGATAGGTGTTGAAATTATTATTATATAGTTAGTAGTAACCTGGACCAGTTACTACTTTAATGCTTTCTGAATTACCTACAATTTCGAGTAATTTCATTTTTACTTTTACTGTCGCGTAGTTGCCGCGCATTTTATAAAACTTTTTGTTTTGTTTTGTTTTTTTCACTGGACACAGCCTAAATATTAAGACTTATACAGAACCAGTTCAGAAAAATGAATGATGAATGTTACGTGCACCAGCTGTGTTACCTAAGCCTGTTAGAAAGGAGACAAGGAAAAAAAACATCGACTCAGTTTTGTTTACTCATTTTCTCCGGAGTTGACGCGCGGAGGGGAGCATTGCGCGAAGGCCTGAGATAATGACAATTGAATTTTCTGGGGAAAAATTTTCATAAATTGGTGCATAGTTAAAATGTAATTTATTAAGCTATAGGATGGATCCTTTAAAATTAAGTTTGTCGATGAAGAAAGGGTGAATTTAAATTTATTTGAAGGTATTTTATAGACAGACGAATTGAAGGTACAATCGAAGAGTCGGTATGAAAAACGACGCTCGTCATGATGGAATAAGATGGTATATTTTACGAAAGTACCTACTCGTAAATCCGTATAAATACTTCCATCCGAGGATCTTTTTTGGGCAATTTTTATTTTTAGAACTCCAAGAAGGCCGTTGGATTATCCGTTGAGTGAAATCCAAAGTCTGGAAACCTGATGTTCCAAAATGAGTTCGTATTCATGCTTGTAGCTTATGCCAAAAGTTGTTTTTTTAACAAAAGCCTTCTATTGTTCTGTAAGAACGAATACGAATGAGAAGAACTGTGTAATCGAAGCTATTTATTCATCCCTAGTCACCACAGCCAACTGAGTACAAATATTGGTTAATAACTCCTTTCTACTAAGTATGTGCGTGGATCATGCTCCAATTCTATTCATTATAGGCTCAGAGTCAATAATTACCTGTAATTTTTTGCTACGACATATACACATATACTCTCGCACCAGCGGTATACTCGACTCTGATAAAGAAAGAGCCCAACGTCTTTCAGTCTTTAGTCGATGGAGATATTATTGAGATCCACGTTTTCTGCACTCCTCCACCACCTACCTGCTAATTTCAGTATTCTTCTACCGCTTGAACGTATACGTACGCTATGCGTGTAGGTGGCCCATTCACAATCTTTTGCGCCGATTGCTCCTCTTTATCGATGGTGACCAAATGCAGCATACGGTGGCTATAAATATTCTTTTGGCTTTCACACACCCACACCAGGCTAGAGGGAAAAAAGTACCAGGAAGCGTCCTAAAATTCGTTGACCACTGCCGGTTGCCAATAACGTTTTTCGCGACCTGAATGACTAATTAACTTGTTTGTTGTCGAAAAATGAAAAGGAAGGAAAAAGATCGTTACGAAAGTAATGAACCCGCAAAATGGTTGATTGCTGTCGTCAACAACAAAAAAATCGGGACGCTATCCAAAAATTGACGCGAATACATCGACCTACAGAAGTGAATCGTCTCATTTGGGCTGAAATCGCCATACTTACTCGATCCGTGTACTCCTTTGTTTTTGTGTGCACTAGAAACCAGTTATAGTGACGGTTGTAGCACTAGAGTCTGGAATAATTGGTTTCAAGAAGTTATTAATCTCTGATGTGTTACTAATTTATAGGGTAGCTTTCTTGCTGTATTCATATTAATATTTTTACAAATTCGAATGACATTCTGTAAAATTTGAAAGGAATTGGGCAACTTTTAATTCATCATAATCGGAATGTGAAGATTATTAGGTTGGAGGACTTGAAATATTCATATTGCGGATTAAGTGACGAATTATTGGGTTGGCATAATTTTTTCCCCTCGAAAACACCGCAAGTTTTATGGTTTCGAAAAAGTAATTTTTGTGTTTCTTTTGGTCTTTTAACTCTCTAAACCTCTATCACACTTAGTTTTTGGAATAGAGATGATGCTACCGGGATTATCGTTTTTGGCATTCAAGACTTAATGAAAATATGTAGTGGAAAAAAATTAGTTCTCCTCAGCCAAAGGTATGATTTCTCAGACTTGGTCACATTTTATTTAAATTGATTTTTAGTTTATCGTTCGCAGCTCTGCTGTAAAAAGTTTCGTGCCTGTAATGGATAATTTGTCTCCGAATGCCACCATAATTGTACATGAAACTGGTACCGAGATAATGTGGCTTATCTTGATCTTATTAATTGTTGATTTTTCAACCCTATACAATCGGTAGAAAAATCTACGATATAACTATAAATTCAAGTTCTGATGCGATTCTGATATAGAAATAGTTATCGAATTCATATTCCTGCCATTATTTTATCGAAAAATTATTTAAAAACTAAAAATTGATGCGGTCGAGATACGTCCTTACGTAAATGTATGTGACTATTGCTCAAATAGCATGGCTTATCTTGATCTCATCAGTCGTTGGTTTTTTCAGTTATTTCCCTTCAATATCAGCAATAGAATTTGACCATGATAAAACTGTATTCACATTTTAATGCACTTCTGATAATGGTGAATATTCGTATATTTCTCCTAGTTGAGAAGTTATGAAAAAACCATGTAGCAAAAATCACTACTAAAATATTTTTCAGTGTGCCTTTCCAGGTAATTTAAACCCTCTCCTTCCCCCAAACCAAGTTACCAGTAATATATGCGTAGCTTCGTATTATTTAAAAAAAAATTCCTAAGGCTTTGATTTATCATTATTAATTCTACACCCGAGCTAAAGTTAGAAAAAAAAACATTGAAGTTTCTTAAAGGGAGAATATAAACCGATTTTTTTGAGGGGAAAAAAATTCCATGGAAATTTTCGATTTTTTATTTTATTTACAGCGAATTGAAGTTATTTATGCTTGAAGTACCAGCTGATAGGCTGTTTTATATTATTTGCTTTGTCTCAAGGTACTTTACCCAGGTATAAGTAATTTTTGAGACCAGGTGTAAAGTGTTAGTAAGCAGTATCAATTTGACATATATCATCGATTACGTATAGACTCCTCCACGTCTCCCTCACGACCTCTCATTACCATCAATCTGCAATGTAGAGAATTTAAAGTCGTCTCTGTGTACGAGTATGTAAAATTCTACGCGTTATTTCAGAATTCATCGCTTAGATCTGATCTCGTAGTCGAGAAGATCCTCGAAACAAATGAATCACCGATTTCGAAAACGGTTTTAAAAGTTGCATTGCGTGCTCAAAACTCGCAAATAAAACTAGTCCTTGTCGAAAAATTACAGAATTCATTATTAAAATTTGCTCTGACGATAATAATGGAAACATTTACTCGAGAAAGTAGCCAAAAAAAAAAGAGAAAAAAAAGTGCCTACACAGGTTTTGGTAACTACAAGAAAGAGTGACCTTAACAGGGTCGTTCCATAATTTAATTATCGTGAGGATCAGAAATTGGTTGTATGTTGGTTTGGTATCGTAGGAGGGAGAGGGAGAGAGTAATATTAATAATGAACGAAGCGGAGCGAGTGAAAGAAATTGCGAATGTGAGAGAGGGAATGAGTAAGAAAGGATTTTTGCACTTTCTCCAGAATGGTGTTTTGTTTTGTTCGTTTCTTAATAAAATTAATTATTACGTCGTTTTCAGATGTAGGTATATCTTCTTCATTTTTCGTTAATTAATGATATTTTGTACATTTTATTGAAGATCGTATTTTCTCGTTTGTAATCACGAATAATGAATATACTATCTGGGTAAACTGGTTGGGAATGCACTTTTATTTACCAATAATTGCTCCAGTATTATTCTCCCGACGAGTCTTGAATTTTCATTTTCATATTCTTTTTTTTTTTGTCTCCAAAATGTTCCAGTAATTATCCAATAATGTGAATCTCTGTGACGAAATCGGTTGCGAAATTTGACACCGTAAATGGGGACGTCTTTTTTAATGTGAAGGTCGAGTTTTTTTCTCTATGGGCAATTCGGTGAAATTCGAGTAAAATGTTGTCATCTGTTGCACTGTTGCAAAAGTTTTTGGAAGTGATTTTTCGTGTACAATTAGAAGACTGGAGACTGAGGCATAAAACTATAATACAACTGTATGGAAATGGTTTTGTATTCTGATAATATGTGGCAATCGTTTTTTTTTTTTTGAGGGGGGCTACATCAAGTATGGCGATAAGAGAACATAATTTTTGAGCGGGTTCTGTACAGATTCGTTTTTGACACTTCTGGATGCTCCCATGTCAGAATTGAAGGTTACGCTGTAAAAGCTGCATTTGAATTTCAGTTCTTAATATTGCCTGTCGATAACATACAGTGAGTTAGTTTGTGAAATAAGACTAATTTCGTGCTGGCGTGCCTCAAACTCAACATGCCTGTCTATTGGTGAAAGTCCGACCAAAATTAATAGACGGTTCTCTGTCGAAAACCTGCTAAAAAGAATGAATACCAATCACCGAAATTAGTTGGTACTTCGTACCACGCACACAATTGAGTATTTCCTCTTCACATTTCACTCCCTCAAGAAGTTCAGGAATGAGTGAATTCATTTCAACAATTTGGAGCTAACAATTTTTTTCCGTTGTGAAAAACATTGACAAACGATGTTTTTCAATGAAAATGGAAGCGATAACTTGGCGGAAATTCTTTTTCACTTCACAAAATTGAGTTCAATTATCGAAAATCTATTTCGTTTATAAGAGAGACGATGTTCGACTGGTACCCATTAACTATTTGTGCTAATTTCCTTGTTGCTTCACCTACGCTCTTTTCATGTAGGTACATGTGCATAATTTTTTTCCCCCCCAACCAACCATCTCCCCATGATTTGGATAATATTGATAGTCGACGCAATTTTAATTAAATTTTTTTGCATGTAGGTGCTCGGTGCAGGAATGTGTGGTCTGTTTGACTCGTTATTCTGCCTCGTAAATGCTTAAAAAAGCTTGGGACTTTTTTTTTTTTTTTTTTCATATCGTTTGAACTATGACTAATAAAATGAAAATTCGACGAATATTTAACAGGCACTGTGGAATACTCCGCAATGATGCTAGAGAACTCTACAGTGATGCTGGAAGGGACTAGCTCGAATAATAAAGGGTATGTACCCTGTTTCAAGTGAGACTAACACCCGAGTTGATGAAATTAAAAAAATCAACTTCGAACTGCTGTATCAGATATCTATTTGGCTTAGTGATTCGCCATAATTATGTCTCAAGCCAGAGGTCTCTACCAGCATTTCATTAGGCGATTGCTCATGTGCCTGTCGGATACTTGGTCTTCCTGCACCCAAACAACCAAAAATTTGAATTTATTTTTCGATGCACTTGGGGAGTGCATTTTTCTCACGCAATCTCGCATCAATGAATCTGAAATTTTTATCAATTCTTCTCAAAGAATGTCGCCAGAGTGCTCTGTTGGCAGAATTTCGATTATCAATTTTGTTCATGAGTTACGTCATGCCAGAAAATGCCGATTTTGGCAGCCTCCCGAAATTATTGCGAAGCAAAATTAATTCCACCAAAGGAGCACGCTGCAGACATTCTTTGGAACAGATTGACGAAAATTTCAGATCAATCGGTGCGAAGCAGTGTATAGATGTCAACCCATTTTTATTACACCTGTAATTTTTTTATACAAATAGGTACTTATTCCGCCTGCGTTACAATAGTGTGGGTGACTTTGTAGGATTTTATTTGATCGCGAGTTTATTTTTGAAAATTCTTGGCCTCTGCGAGGACTCGAATCTTCATTTTAGGAGTCAGATCGGCATAGTATGGATTCACTCAGCTATCAAACCACTGTAGTGAAGATGAGATCTGCTCGTAAAAATTGTCTGAAAAATAGGAATAAGGTTTCAGTGGATCTTTTTTCAGTTTACTTTTGGGAGCCTGTACACGTTTTTTTAAATACTAGGTCATGTTTCCCTCGTATCACAACAGTCCGAATGGAAAGAAGCCTGCAACGTTCACAGTAAAAATGGTTTTTCGTATACAATATATCTGTGTAGGTCTTCGAACTTTACCCATTTGCAATTCATTAAGTGATTTTGCTGCAGTGTTTGACAAGGAGTATACACTATACATCGCTATCAGCTTGAATATTCATAATATTTAGAATGTCACATAATTATTATGGAGCACGAAGCCGCCGATATGAATGGAGGTAACGAAATTCGTGTTCGAAAAAGTGGAATGAAAGATCCATTTGAGATGTTCGTAATAAATCACCTACCGAGTGGATAGAGAAATATCAATATCATCATCAATCAATAATAATATTATAAAGTCGTATCGATGACATGATGAGCTCATGCAACCGGTTCGAAACTGATATTTATTTCCGAGTTAGATGGTGAGCGGGGGGTAGGAGTGCGGGGGAAAGTAAACTTGTGAGAATGGTAGTGGGGAAATTAGTTCGCTCTTATTTTACAACGCGATTCTCTCTTCCAAATTACATTATCTGATGCCCGCGATTCTCGTCTCATTTAACGATCTCTAATCAATTTTTTTTTTTTTCGTTGTATTCCTTTTTTTTCATTATTATATGAGGTGGTCAATTGAGTATTATGTAAGGGGCCTCGCCGCCATCGAATGGAATTGAACTGGCGTGAAATCGTCGGGCGTTAAACGATTACAAATTAGGCCCAATTATATTTGCACAAATTTTATACACGTATTTATAATAATACATTCTTTTGTCGTAATTTTCGATCATAATTACGTTTTAACACAGACGAATGCGCACAAGCGGAATGTTTTTTTTTTTTTTTGCGAATTAACGTGGCACCTCCGCGAAGATTAAATTTGTAAATTTAGATTTCTCTCTTTTCGTGCTCAATTGACCGCGATGCTTTCAGCAGCCCCTAGTGTGTACTTGGTGAATTAGTAAATGGAGCTTTGACCACAGGAGAATATTTAAGAAAAATCTGAAGTGGGCTCAGCCTTCCGTCGCCCCTTTGGCTGCGGACCTGAGAGGCTTGAGGGAAGAAAGAGAATTGCTTTTTACCATCCATTTTTGTGCTTCTTTGTGTTCCTTACTCTCAGAGCCCTTTAAAGCTAGAGGGGCTGAATTAATAGGAACCTTTTAGCCAATTAAAATGTTCGAGTAACTTGAATTTGGAAAACTGAAGTCTTTTATTCGAATATGCATTTTTAAAACACATTTTCAACAGATGAAAAATATCTAGCCCCTGCTAAATGCGATGCGATTGCTTTTTCTAATGAAAATTTGTTCACAAATTAATTGCTTTCTGTGTGCTCATTTTACTGTTTTTTTTTTGATTTTATACAGTCATCCCTGTGTTATACTTGTTTGGACCACAGCGACATTATAAAAGAGGAGATATTAGAAATGATTATTATATTTATCTAGAAAACTCGAATTTAGTGTTTTCATTTTTTCTCTATCGTAACTAGATTAGATAACTTTGCATGACTCATAAAAGTATTGATGTATCTGCGTATGTAGAAGCATTCGTCGATTATTTAAATTGTGATTAATCTGAATGAAGAGAAAAATGTAATATTTGTTTGTGCGATACCTATTCGTTAATAATTAATTGATTTTTCACCGATAATCGTTATAGGACTGGCATCCATTATGATCGGAAGGTTATCAATTAATCAATATCCATCGATTATAATAATTTATTTACCTGCGTTTAATTACTTCAATTAGCGAAGAGTTGAATGGTGTCGTCGTGTGAACGAATGAAAGACAGATAGAAGTAAATATACGAATGCAGGGGAAAAGCCGAGTACGAGTACCTCCGAACATTTTATACGAGGAGCTCTCGGTGGATATTTAGTGAAAGATTTTATGCACTTGCAAAATTTCAATTAGGATAAATTTTTTTGTAGCGAAACAGGAGTGAGCTGAGGCCGTGACCCAGTTTCATTTCAGAAGTCTCGCTGATTCGCCGGAAGAGAGAATTCTGAGAGACATATCGTTATACTGCAGGCTCTTATAGTTTGTTCATCGCGATGACCAGCCAAATTTTTTCGACCTTCGAACGCTGATTACGACGGTATCGCGATAAAATGACACTGTGTTTTGTGAGATTAGATATTTAATTTTTGTACTTCTCGCAGTTACTTAGTTGCCTTCGACGGTTGCACTCTTTCATAATATTTCTTTCAATCCCAAAGGAGAGTACCAGAGATTGGTGTCGACTATCTATAATAAAAGTACATTAGTCACTTCACTTATCATTCTCATCTAGCCATGTTAGTAATTTTTGACTTATCGAGATTCCGGCGATATCTCTCACTATCACTCTTCAGAATGTGACAAAGGCAGTGGTGGTAATGGTGGATTTGTAAATCCGTCAAAAGACAGGAAAGATAGTCTAAGAAGCAAAAAAAAAAAAAAAAGCGTACTTAATTGAAATTGAAAAATAAAGTATGTACTTATCTACTCTAATAACTAACTTAGAGAGGATTTTACTGGTTCCCCCTCTAAAATCTGAAACTTATGGAAATTCAGTTGTTTTCTTTCGATATTAGATATGCTGAATATATGGGAATCTCTGAACACACAATAATTCTCGGCCTCACAAACAATAGCTTACATAATTGTTACCATTTCTGAACTATGAAACAGCTTTATGCCATGTATGGCATATCATGCTGTATAAAGAATTCAAGTATTTTAGTTTTGACTAATGATTAATGAAAAACGTTAATATTTTTAAATATAGGTAGGTAGTTTTCAATTTTAATGAGAACTATCTGCGGTAGTGAGGGTACAGTGCATAGCGAATATTGTACACAAACTGATAGGATGATAAAATCGTCTATATGAGTGGTGGACACGGCAGAGCGAGAGAAAAAAAAACTTCTGAATACAAATCGCTTTATCAACGTCAAATTAAGTTTTGTTTTTTTTTCCTTTCAATGATCGTGCAAATTGATGACAAGGTCAAACGCAATTTTTCTTGACCGACATTTCGATATTATGTCGGCACAGATGCTAAATTTAGTGTGCAACAACGACATAGAGGAAAAAAAAATTGTTTACATCCCATGATAAGCGTTTGTACGATAACAATTTTTTTTTTCGGTTGCAATTTACTTTTCATAAAATATGTTTTGTTCTCGAAACGCAGGTATTTTATTGAAACTTTAGGAAACATTGTTTTCATTTTCGCAAATGCAGTTACTCAGGTGTACAGAAAAATAGTTTCGATAACTCTGGCTTGGTACTGTGCAGTGTGCATGTAGGTACATCGAGTGAATAGATTTTTCTTTTCTTTGTACAAAAATTCTTTCATCCGTTTACAATTTGAACGGTAGCTGCGTGATGGGGTAAATGTAAATTTGGTGTAAAAGAGTTTACACTCATCGAGTACCTAAAATGTGTGAATGATGAGCATATGGATGATGAAAGCTGGAGAATGAGAGGAAAAGCTTTGTACCTACAAATAAATAAAAAAACTCAATTTTCTGTCAAGGGCGGGTGATATTTATAATTCAAAACTGATTAAGGCGGATTTGCTATACTTGTTAACACTGGGGAGACGATTTTCACGGCAGACATTACCCAACTTGACCATGCAAATTTCATACCTCCGCTGTTGACCATTTTCATTTTACACAAGTTCGAATGTCGTCTGGCTAAATGATTAGCTCTCCATTTTAGAGGTGAGGAGAGTAATTAAGATGTTTGGAGTTGAAGCAAGTATCGAAGAGGTGAGGGAGACGGTGGAACCCATTGTGTATTATTGCAAGAGGAGAGGGAAGGGAAGGAGCAAGGAGGTGGTGTTTCAGGAGTATCAGAGTGATGATAGAGTCTGTAAGTTTTTATCTTCTTTGAAGTGCAGTAGGTACAATTGGTATTGGAGAAGTTTCGACATTTTCTGAAAAATCTTACGGGAAGATCCCAACCTTTATGCCCCAAGGGTAATAATCTTTACAGGGGGCGAAAATACCTTTCAGAGGGTGCACTTGCACCTTTGCACGCCCCTACTTATTCGCCCTGAGTGATAAAAGTGGGCAAAGTGTGTATAAATTTTTTCTTTAAACTGATGATACGAAAGAAAATTAGTTCAGCGTTATCACAATAATGCCTGAATCCTGTGGGCAACCATACAGAGAAGTATTATATACAACCTTCTCTTTCAAATAAAATTGGTTCCAGCTTTCTCCATTTGTTCTTTGTGATTTTATGGAGGTGACGAATTTACTTTTGGGATAACCCTCGTGTCTTACATAAAGCTAAGGTGGCTTTATGGATGATCTTTTAGGATCTCCTATTGAAGATTTATGAAAATATGATTCTATTTTTAGCGCGCCAGGAAGAGTATGTATAGTTGTTTGCAATAAACCGCCGCAGTACGAGTGTATTGACACGAAATTTTGTGGTTACTTTTTTTCTCGTCATTTTATCCCGCCATTTAATCAGCTAGTCGAGGTTTCTGAAATGAGGATATTCACGGTACAAAAGCTGGAGAAAAAAATTTCATTCTTACTATCATTCGATCTTCAAATTTTCGTGCTCGCTGATTTTCTACAGCCTTGAATCGATATTATGGTTGTTGATTGCATTTATTTACGCAGCAAGGTTTTGCTGAAAACCAGTATTTTTCCTTTTGACCATTCGCGTGTCACTGATGTGCATCATTTGATGCGAAATTTTTTTCCTATCCATTTTATTTACACGCCTTCGAGCTTTGGTTGTAGTATTTTCAAATGGCTCTAGATTATTGACCAATAACATAATTTGTACCTATAATCGTGTCATAAAAGAAAAAAAATTTAATTACGCCGTAAATAAACAACGTTTCAATGTTATCTACCACTGCAGATGCTGTTCTGTCAATTTGTGTTTATTTTTTTATATTTTTTTCTTATATGTACTTTCTGTGTCTTCTCTATTATGTCTTGCACGATTAATTTATATGAACTGCTGCGATTTCATATTCGCTTATTGTTCGTGGGAAATGACACGTTCGTTTTAGTAGACCTCGCAAGCATTGCACTTTATTGTTTATAATGTGAATTGAAAATGCGCTATTATGCATTCGCTTTGTGTTCTTTGTTGGCGCAGCGAATGTTTTTCATTCGCGAAGGCTTTCTGATTTTGGAGACGAGAAAAAGATTGTAAATTTTCCTACGACTTTTAATCATTTTTATTTATTTTTTTTTTTTTCACGAAATAAATTTTTCAAAAGGAACGTAGTATTTATGAGATTGTTACTCGACTCTTGATGATTGTTTCCTTTTGGCTTCTAGTCATTATGTACAATTTGTCAGTTGAAGTGCTTAGAAAATGAGTACGAGTGGGATTTTAAACGGAATGTTCATTCAATAATACAAGCTCAACCAAGGGATGTAAATGATATTCTTAACAAGACGAATCCAAAAAATATGGGTGTAATATCATTCAGTTCAGGAAGAACAGCGGGTAAAGGACTCGCAGATTTTTACCTTTTCCGTTCCACTTCGTTTTCTTTTATCGTATTTCCCCCCCCCCCGCGTGTCATTTGTATATGTCGGCCCATTCATCATTCTCTATATTATTATAAACTTAATGAGGGATTGTAATCTGGTTTTCGGAAAGATTTTACTTAAAATAAGCGTGATTTAATCAACACGTTTTTATTATTCCTCTGATTTGACATTTCTGAGTGTCATGCCAGAAATATAATATTATGTAGACGATAGAATGAAGCTGACTCCAGCCTGTAACCAATACACTTTGACTAACAATAAGAACAACAAAACTGAATTTTGAATCATACGATACTGTAACTTTTAGAATCCTGAAGTCAGGAAACGAAAAACTATTACACTCCCATGTCTAACTTGACTCACAAGGGCAATTCTAATAGCAGGTTTTCTGGAAAACTTACTAATCACGGGGACCAGATCTGCGAAAAGAGATAAATACAAATGCATGAAAAATCACACGAATTTTAAATGTAGACGAAAAAATTTCATTTATAGTTTTATGATGAAAATTATACGAGTATTAACGCATTTTATTTTTTGTATTCCTGCCTGCCCAATGGTTTTCTTGGGTCGGTAGGTACTGGGTATGTGTAGTAAGGGCAGGGATGCCAACTGTAGGAATGAATGTCTGAAACCAGAGATTTTTCACTGTCTTGAAAAATTTCAGGATAAAATCAAGAATTTTTTTTTGGAATTCCAAGAATTTTTCTGAAATTTTAGGGAGTTTTTTGAAATTTTAGGGTGTATTTTTGAGGATTTTAAGGATTTTATCTTAATTTTCCAATTATTATTCAGATAAGAGATGTATTATATTATCCTCGTGTTTTAAATTTCAATTTTACCAGTTACCCATGTGGACATTTGTGGGATCCACCTGCTGTATACGTATTATGATTCAATTATTTATTCAATAAACTTATTATTATTATTATTCATGAAAGTGTGAGCATTTGAGAAGCAGTAAATAGTATCTCATGAAGAAACATGTACGACTACGAATTGGTATATAAAATGAGTTTGAGTAAAAACAACCGCATTAAAAACAGTATACATGTTTCATATCTATATTTCATATCTATACTGATTGTACACCAGAGGGGTGGTTGGTATCTGGATAAGTATAATCACGACCTTCGAACCAATGAAATTTGATTCTCCTACTAAAGGATAGGAGAGTTTTTAATATTTTTTAAATATTCTTTGCGTTGCAATCTATAAACCAGTTTGATATTTTCTTGTAAACATTTTTCGAACAAAATAAGAAGAAAATTGTTTCACAAAACTTCCTCGAAGACTCGTTTTACCATCCCCTCTCTTAAATTTCCATCAACCAACTTTCTCTTTTGCATTGTGGACTTCGTACTACGTCGCAATGAATTTTTCAACCCCTGCGAAAACCTGTTGGTGGTCTTTTCGAAACTAATCGCCGTTCGATATCGTCAACGACGTGGTTATTTACCTATTGTTCTAATTGTTTTTCTGGTTCTCCTATTCTGTACTGCACCGATCCTGCTGGTGTGCGTGTTAGCATACAAAAAGTTTCCCCTTCTTACCGTATCCTCTCTCTGCATATTGTCTTTTATCTGTGATTACTGTTTTCTGTTTCCTCAAACACGTGTCTTCGCAGATAGCTCTATAGTCGAAAAATCGCGTTCAATTTTTAGTATGTGTGTATATTAGCAATACTCGAAATCATTCTTACGTCCTCTGTTGGATGTGTATGAAGTGCGTGAAATCGATCGACGAACATCAGAATGAGCTACAATATCTGGATGCCGTTGACTGCAGAATTCGCTGATCCAGTTTTCCGAGAGTACCTGACCGTCCTCCGTGGTAACTATTAATTTCCAAATTAAATCGTTTGTGTTTAGAATAGGAACATGTCCAGTGTCCACGATTGCCAATTTCATAAAAATGAGTAGGAATTTTATTTTCTTGAAATTTGTCTTTTAAAACCGTAAGTTATACTTTCAAATTGCTTACACTACATAAAGGTAATATACGAGTATTATACCTGTCCTTTTGAAAATTCATTTGTGAGAATGCCAAAGGCAGCTGTAAGGAAATGAGAAATGAAATTGGACATGTTCCGTTTTGAAAATAATCGTTTCTCGGTTTATGCGTCGTTCTTTTTTTTGATAATCTTTGATCGATCAAGTAGAGGTTCATTGATCAGACTATATTATACTATCATATCATGTGATACGGCACAGAGAAATATTCTTAATTTATTAGGAGTTTTCTTAGCTGCATTGAAATCGCTACATACGATCACCGTTTACCTCAAAATGAAGGTAAATATCAGCGGTATTAGATTCATGAAAAAAGAGTATTTCAGTCAGTTGACATGTTATCGTTGTTAAATGAAAAGCACCTGATTTTTTACCCCCTCTCCCCTTACTCTATGTTGTTTACTATAATACCGGAAAAAACAGGTTTTCACAGTGAAAACCTGCTAAAAAGTTTTATTGAACCCCATTTAAGGCTGGTTATACAATACAAATGTGCCATCACTTCACAAACTTAAAATACTAATTTCCCTTATAAAGTTATTTTATAATCAATAATACGAGTATAATATTATACAATATAATTTAATACATACTATGTACGAGTAATATACCTAACACTAATTTAAAATAATCAGTTAATCAATCTAGATCATTTAAAAACGGATAATGACTGCAGTTCATCTATAACTATGTACTGTTTAAATAATGTGGAGATAATTTTATAAGTTATACAGTAGGTATATACTTATTATAAAATCACGATTGAAAGTGAATTGAAGGTGTAAAATATCGCAGAAATACACAAACTTTTGAAAAGAAAATTTACTAGGATTTATAAAGGTTTTGAGTTGACAAGATTTAAAACTGGCGTTCGCGAATGTCGAAAAATGCCGATAAAAATAGATTCACGTTTGAGATATTTGAGAATTTTGAAGGTTTCTCTATAATATAATATTTTTTTCAATTCATGCACTTTTTTGTTGCATGAAAATTAATCAACCGTCTTAATGAAAATAGATGCGAGTAATATTTAATAAAAACAATAATAAATTTACCTGATGAGCGTACCTACTTTCAAATAAATCCGTTAAAAGCTCTTTAAAAATCTAGAATTTGTCCCCTATTTCTGAAAAAAAGAGTGAGACTCCTTTCTGCTTCGTTCTAAATAATTAACCGTGTCCTTAAATTCCCGATAAATAAAAATAAATATCGCTGTGATATCGCAAAAAGGTGCTAGGCCATTTTTCAATATTCTTGTAAGAGAGGGGAAGAAAAAAATACTGCTATATTCATTACTACGGTGGTAATTTTTCTCTTGTCAGCTTGGGTGAAATCTATTACCAATTGAACAGCTACGTTGTATGATGGGCTAAATTCTAAAAAATGTTTTGTTTTGTTTTGTTTTTTTTTTAGTTTGTTTCAAGACTCGACTAGGATTTAGATTTATGGGGTCTGGTGAAAATATAGACGGTGGAGTTGTAGAGGGTCAAAGATTATTTTGAGGGAAAATTTTATGAAAATTTCATCGGTGCAATCTGCAACTCTATTTTCTGAAAACTAGCTAAGATATCGATACCTTGAAGCCAAAAAATGCTGTGTTTATACAAGAAAATTGAGAAATGTTATTGCATGCATTACTTTAGTAGCAGTAGTGCTTTAGTCAACGTGGATAATGACTTGAATCTATTGTCTGGTGATTCAAGTTGATTAAAGCTATATTACTGCTAAAGTAATGCATGTTACAGTTTTTTTTTTTCTTTCTCATTTTCGTTAATTTTTTAATTTTCACAACTGACGTAGCAGCTTTTTGCTTTGAGGTATTTATTTTGCAGTTAGGAGTTGGGGCATTGAAGAAACTTGAAATTGAGATTTTGTCATTTTGAACCCTGTAAAATTTGGTCAGGATAATGATATTCACAGTATGAAAAAACTCGGTTTTATACTCGACTCAGAAATGTCCAATTAAATCCTTTTATCCTGATTTTTAGCCTGCCAGTATAAATGTGTATGCAGTTTTTCATGCTACAATCCCCTTTCTTAAGGAATTTGATATATTACATGTAAAATATTTTCTACTCCTTTTATTCTTAACACGGTCGAAGAAATGAGGCGTGAAAGTTTGTTATTGTCATCATGGACAATTTTGTTTTTGACGCCCAGCCCATCATACTTTTTAGCTCTTCAGTTGTCTTGATGACCAAGTCAGCTAAAACAACACCATCTATGAAGTGAGGCGTCGGAAACTTTTCTTTTTTCGTGTCTATTTAATGTAACGGATCATTTTAAAAAATGGTGGACCTATGCATCGAAGAACTAATTTTCATTTTTGGTTAGTTTAAACTGAAGAAAACAAATTGGTCTTTCAAATGGCTTGGCCAAAAAAATGTTGAATAATTTCAAAGCTACCGAATGCCTTATCAATCGCAAGAAAATGCATTTGAATACGTGGGAGCTGAAAATTGCTTCCCTGGAAACTTGGTGTTCTCCGATGCTATAAGGTCCTATTTTTTTGTAACACGCCACAGAGTATGAACGCTGCAGTAAATGCGCGAAAATGGAACATTTTTCCGTCTGCACTATCGGAGGAACGTTTCAAAATAAATATTTTACCATCTCAAAGTGTCTGATCTCTTCTTCCTTCACTATCCTGCAATTTTTATCGCTATTTTTCACCTTGTAAGTTATTCAGTTTTAATGAATCTTTCTCTTTCGATTTCTGTTACAGCTCCGAATGCCTCGCGCAATGCATCAGCCCGCGCCACCACAAACTCGAATTCGAACACCAACGGTCCAGCCGCCGCCAGCAACTGCGCCGGCTCCCGCCAGCAGAAATCGTCGAAGGCGCGCCACAAACGGGCGGCGCGCGTCGAAAAGTCGAAGAACGCGACCAACTCGGCGTACACGAAGAGCAATTCGGCGTACTACGAGTCGCAGCCGGCCGTAGCCGCCATCGCTCCGGCCATCGAACTGCCGGACTACGTGCTGGAGGACTGGAATTTCATCGCGTGGGCGGCCATGTACGTGATTCCGCCCAGCTACTTGCCCCTGTTCGGCTTCCCGTTTCTCGACATAATATATAACCACTACGACACGTACTTCTTCGTCGGCGGCGCGTTGACCATGGGCTACGATCTGCGTGGCAAGGACTCGTTCGACATTCACCACGAGCTGTACAAGCTGGACGCCGAGGCGATGAAGACGCGGCTCTGCTCCAGGTGCAGCCAGTGCGTCTCGACGGTGCCGCAGAGCGTCTGCACCTACCATCCGGGACGGTACAACAACGCGATGGGCCACACCTGCTGCTACCAGCAGAAGGAGGCGACCGGCTGCTCGATGGTCAACTACCACGTGTGGAACGGTCTGGTGCCCGGCCTGAACGGGCCGCTGGAGGGCTTCGTGATGGCCTCGCAGCCCAAAGAGTATCCGTCGAGCAAGCACAAGCTGTTGGCGGTCGACTGCGAGATGTGCTACACCGCCGGCGGGCTTGAATTGACGCGCGTCACTCTGGTCGATACGCGAATGCAGAAAATCTACGACCAGTACGTGCTGCCGGAAAACGAAATCATCGATTATAACACCCAGTTCTCGGGTATTACTAAAGAAACGCTGCAGCAGCCGGGTGTCAAACGGCTGGCCGAGGTGCAGCAGGACATTTTGGAGGTTATCGACAACGATACGATACTCGTCGGCCACGGTCTGGAGAACGACCTGCGTGCCCTCAAGCTGGTACACACGGTGGTCATCGATACGGCCTTGCTGTACTCTAACTGTGATGCGTTCAAACGGCGCTCTCTCAAGCACCTGGCCCACTGTTTTCTCCATCGAGACATACAAATGGACGCCAATGGCCACGATAGCGCCGAGGACGCGTCGGTCAGCTTGCAGTTGGTCGGCTACGCCATGTTTAATAAGTTCCCAAATCCCTTCCTACAGCTGGGAAAACCGAGACGGCCTTATGTCGTGCATAAGGAATGACCGCCCTAGATTTTAAGTTCCATACTTTTTTTTTTTTTTTTTTCTCTTTATGTCCCTCGAAAGTTCCTTTTTCTATTTTTAAGGTTTACCTTTGAACCTTGTGGTATGTGACGGTTTGTAAATCGCAAACCTTTTTGTGATTTTTCTCTTTCTTTTTTCATATCTAAGTTGGTTGAATGCATTTTCTACTTACTTTATACTTGCCGAAGTTGAATACGTTTTTTTTTTTTTTTTTACTTTCTTTTTACTGACGTACCGCGAATCTGTAAGGTGGCTTAGGCAGTTTAACAAAAAGTATTCTTAAAAAACAGTCCTCTGTAACTAAAGTGGTTCGCAAAAAAGTGGGAAATTTGAATCTTTCAGTAGAGCTATGGAAATCGTCTTTTGAATAAGTTCACTTGGCTTAATCTCTTAGTTTTTTTAATTTCTTGGCGACTCCGTCGATACGAGTACATTAGTTGATTCACTTAGTATTCTAATAATTTCGCTTCAAGTACAAAATTGAAAAATGGCCTCACTGCATTAAGCATTTCAAAATCACATTTTTTATTTCTCTTTTAAGATCCACACCGATTTCCAGTTATTAATAATGAAAATTCTTTTATGTGGCCATCGAACATTTTTGACCTCAAAATCATCTTCTTTTTAATGTGTCAATGTTTTCATTCAATTTCACTGTCTTCTAACTCGAGGAATATTATAACATGCGAACTGCATAATTACCGCTATAAATAATAGCTACCTATTAGCTTGAATCAAGCTCTCTAATATTAGATTTATCCATTTCAACTTGTACCATTTATTATTTTAGGACGAAACGATTTTATGTAATTTTTTGATATTTTTCGAAATTTAATTTTTCGATCGAAGCATCTAGAAAATAATCGAGAAATTTCGCTTATGTTATGTGTATCTCAAAAAGTCTCAGTTGGTGTATATGAATGTAAATGAATGACAAATATGCTTCTAAGTACCTACGTGAGGATGCTTCCGATTATTCGAGTAATAATATTTTTATTGAGTTTGAACGAAATTCGCTAACTCCTCGTTTCTGGGAAAAAACTTTAATTCCGATATTGAAAAGTAAATATTAACGACAGTTTTTGATCCCATTTATTAATTCGCCTGCGCCTGAATCTACAGTTAACTTTTCTCTGAGCCAACTTTCAATTGTAGTAAAATAATTAATTTCTATATCCGTTTGAATTTAGAAAAAAAACACGGGCTGACAGTTATCAAATTAACGAAGAATTTACGAATAATATTTATGAGTACCAGGATCTAATGTCAGACTTGATTGAAATCGGTAAGGATAAATATTGAGCCGCTGACCAGAAAGTACGTCTTTATTTCAAAATAATTGAAATCCATAATGTAAAATCCGTTTCTCCATAAACGTAGATGTTCTTCTGCCCTCTCAAAATTATATTGTTGAAGTTCGAACCTTCATCAACATGGCTGACATCTTGTTACATTTCCATCAACAAACTGACCTTATTGAGAAAAACAAATTTTCGATTGAAATAATACCCTGAGTCCCTGACATTCATAATCCAAAAATTCGATAAAGTTATCATCCAATATTCTAATCGAACAGTCGATACAATCTTGCAATGAAACTTTTGAAGTAGAAAATGCATTTACTTACTTTTTTTTTTTTCATATCTTATTTTAATTAAAATAATGTGTATCTTAACTTTCTTTGTATATCTGTGCTCTTTTGACGTGATGTCAAATTTTTTTATTTCATTTTTTTCAATTTGGTACTAGCTACGCATGAACTACTCCGAACAAATTTATTTTAAGTACTTACCTTTTTTTTTTTTTTTTCGAATCCATGAAAAATTCTATTCTAGCCATACATATATTTTTTTTTATACGTCTACATTTTACAAGACTTCCTCAAGGTAACTATTTTCTTAAATCTCAAATTTTCATGATTTCATAATTTTAAAATCTTATATTATATTTTTTCAAACTTGAATGACGAGCGAGTAGTTCGATGAATTGTCGATATGCGTATGATTTAGTTCCTTTTTCTTTTGTTCGAAGTGATGTTTTTTATTTTTATTGTTTGGAAAATGCATTTTATTCTATTTTTTTACCATTCATTTTTTCTTCTTCTTCATTTATTTTGTGTCGTACTTACTAGAATTTCCAACGTTGACTGGGAAACATAGTCATTTTGATTTAAACATACATTTTGTTTAAAATTTAAGTGTTTCTTGGAGTAGTAAGTCAAAGTAGAGTAGAGTAAAATTATATAATAATGTTTTTTCTATAGATTGCATCCTACAAAGATGTGATATTTTTGGTTTTAGTCGACAATTAGGGTTCATTGATTGTGTAAAATAAATTTTCTGATGAACTTGATTAATTTTTCTTGATGTAAGTTTTTTTAATGTTCTTTGGATTTTTTTATTTATTTGTGATATTAATTTTTAGATTTAAAAATATGTTTCGTGTAAATGAGTTTGTACAGAACTTTGTTAGATCTCATTTTTCTTTTTTGTGTAAGTAAATGTTGATGAATTTTCATGTAAAGGCGTCTGATTCATCTTATTATAATTTTATTTTTCCTCTGCTTCTGTCACACCTGATTTTTCACTGCTGAAAAATGACAGAACTTTACACAGTCTACACCTAATTTGTGAATCTACATCAGAAACTGACTCGTAGAAGGTGATATCGTTCCAAAGCATGATTTATTTAAATCTGAGTAATGTTTTAGTATCGTTCTTGCGTTTTCTTAATTCTTGAAAAATTCTTTGAACGTATTTTGTATCGGTTTTCCAGAAATTCTGCTATTAAATTTGCCTTCAAGATGGAAGTTGAGAGTTGAGAGTGTGAGTCTTTTGTTTCAAAACTGGGAATTCCGCCAAAGCATCAATATTTCAAATTCATTTATCTGTACTTTTTATTTATTTATTGGTAATTTATGAACGAATCCTCAACAATGATCTCATTCTTAAACGAAATACCGAACGGATTGAAATGAAACTTGGAACATGTCAGGATATTTTGAGAAATGATTTCTGTAAATTTTGGAGTTAATCATGGTTCCGCTCTTTGGGAGAATTACTGCAATTTAAAATTAACTTACTAATGAACAAATCTATTGTCAACGTTAACAGACTTCACTATTGATAGATTGACACGAAACTTGAAACATTTGTTAAGGATGTTAAGAAGACAAATTTTTCTTCAAATTTTGGTCTTTTTGTACATAATTATGCCATACCCACATGTTATTACTTCCGATTCATGAACAAAGATTTATTGAACGAATCTTCATCAATGACCTTATGTGTATTCTCATACGAAATACTAAACAGATCAAAATAAAACTAGAAACCTGTCTGAAGGATACAATGAACAACCTTTTCAAATTTTGTTGTACTTACATGAATTGTTTTTTTTGTTGGCAATGAAAAATTGTAAATTATATTATCAAGTTAGGTCATTCTCTATGTTACTCGTAGACAGTGTGGAACTTGCTGCATTGGTATTTTTGAACTTTTCATTTTCTTTTGTCAGTCATCCGCTTTTTCGAGTATTGAAACTCAAAAAGGGTCTAGCAGGATAATATAAGTGAAATGACCTTTTTCGAATTTCAACCTGAAACTTGGGGGTCAGGTTGATAAGGATGAAAATCTAATTCAGCCTAAATTTCAGCCCCCCACCACAACTGGTTGCCCCATGGGGAGTGAAAATGTGTTTCGGCCATTTTGAAGGTTTTTTGCCCATAAATTTTTTCATAATTGTTCATTTGATTTGAAATTTTTATGGTAGTTAGTCCTCTATGAGCTCTATCTACCAGCAAAATTTTGCGATTCCACCTCCAGTAGTTTTTCAGTAACTCCAGCTGGAAATTTTGAAGCTTCTTACCCTACGGAGTCTACAAGTTGAAATTTTCACTGATGATAGCTTATCCAGTCTACATTACACCCATATAATTTGTTTTCCGAAATTCAGGGTGGACAAGGTAGTTTTTTGGCATTGGAATATCAGTTTTTTCCAGTGGCGTCTGCTCTGGGTGTGCAAGGTGTTCACTGCACACCCAACCAAATTCAAAAAGAAATTTTGTCTGTGATTATGGTGATAAATAAATTATGTGTATTTTGTAAGCATATGGTATATATTAGATGGTGTTGTGATAGAAAATTCAACGTCATAAATTTTTATTTAAGACGATAGAAAAAGTGGCGTCCACCCGGGGGGTTAAGTGGTGCGGTTGCACCAGGCCTCACAATTTAGGGACCCCATCAGATGGGAATTTTGACCGTCCTTTACTACCAATATGTTGAAAAACATGGAAGTGAACAAAATTATGAGGGGGCCAATTTGCTGAAAAGGGCCTCACAAGTGATCTTGAACCACCTATTTCAAAATACGTGTGCGCCACTGAGAAAAACCTTGGTTTGAAGTTCAACATAATAAATTAAATGTACTGAAATGAAATTTATCAGAGACAGATGTAGTTTTTTTTTTTAAATATCTCCTTCTTTTGAAATTGAAAAGGTTGAAACAACGATCTTTTTACTGAGAAAATATATGTATGAGTACAATAGTGCATTATTGCAATAATTTTCAAAGTTACAGTAAGGTAACTTTTTTACCAACTAATGCAATAATCTGTTCAAAGGTGACTTCTTAGTTAATTAGTGAAGAAAATACGCACAGACAAAAAATTGATGATAAGATAAGTTAATCCTTTTGTTAAGTAAAAGCAGTGTAATAATATCTTATGACTAATTGTTGTGCATTGCATTCTCAGTAAAAAGATCGTTGTTTCAACCTTTTCAATTTCAAAAGAAGGAGATATTAAAAAAAAAAACTACATCTGTCTCTGATAAATTTCATTTCAGTACATTTAATTTATTATGTTGAACTTCAAACCAAGGTTTTTCTCAGTGGCGCACATGTATTTTGAAATAGGTGGTGCAAGATCACTTGTGAGGCCCTTTTCAGCAAAGTGGCCCCCTCATAATTTTGTTCACTTCCATGTTTTTCCACATATTGGTAGTAAAGGGCGGTCAAAATTCCCATCTGATGGGGCCCCTAAATTGTGAGGCCTGGTGCGATCACACCACTTAATTCCCCAGGTGGGCGCCACTTTTTCTGTCGTCTTAAATAAAAATTTATTACGTTGAATTTTCTGTCACAACACCATCTAATATATGCCATATGCTTACAAAATACACATAATTTATTTATCACCATAATCACAGACAAAATTTCTTTTTGAATTTGGTTGGGTGTGCAGTGAACACCTTGCACACCCAGAGCAGACGCCACTGGAAAAAACTGATATTCCAATGCCAAAAAACTACCTTGTCCACCCTGAATTTCGGAAAACAAATTATATGGGTGTAATGTAGACTGGATAAGCTATCATCAGTGAAAATTTCAACTTGTAGACTCCAGAGGGTAAGAAGCTCCAAAATTTCCAGTTGGAGTTACTGGAAAACTACTGGAGGTGGAACCGCAAAATTTTGCTGATAAATAGAGCTCATAGAGGACTAACTACCATAAAAATTTCAAATCAAATGAACAATTATGAAAAAATTTATGGGCAAAAAACCTTCAAAATGGCCGAAACACATTTTCACTCCCCAGGGGGCAACCAGTTGAGGTGGGGGGCTGAAATTTGGGCTGAATTAGTTTTTCATCATTGTCAAACTGACCCCCAAGTTTCAGGTTGAAATTCGAAAAAGGTCATTTCACCTATCTTATCCTGCTAGACCCTTTATGTTAAAAATTTGAAGATGTATAAATACCTTCTGCATACTTATTTGACTTATTCGGGTTATTTCATAATTTCAAACTTCAAAAATTTTTTTCAAAAGTTGACGATTTTTCCAATTTACCTGGAGACATGTTAACAGTACCTATGTAATTTTTCACGCTGAATCCGAATCTGCAGCCTGTTTTGCTGTACGTCGCCATTTAGACCCATTTTCGAGCATTTTTCACTTTTTTTCGGTCATACCTCCTCTTTCATAAATCTAATAAAATAATTTAATGTGCCGTTAGATTCTCTTAAAATTCTCCATCTAGATATTCGTAATTTATTTATTTATTTTTTAAATTAAAAATGTTCGTTTTTCTTGTTGACTATTTTGAATGTCGAAGCAGAATATGATTTCTGGTGGAAACAGGGAGATTGGTCTGAGTTACCATATAAGAAATTCAATCAACGTAAAAGTGAAGTTTATTGTATAGTCATAAGTATATGTACATAACATGTCATTCATAATAGATGTTGAGGTACGTACTCCAACATTTTGAAGAAAAAAAAACGAATTGAACTACGAATTGTTAACAAAATCTTTTTTTAACTCGGTAGTTTGATGGAATTTTTAGAAGTACTCCATGACTGAACAAGGATGAGCAATTGTGGCGAAAATTGACCGTTTTTTTTTTTTTTTTGTGACTATGTGAAATTTGTCTGTGTGAAATGAATTTAAAAAAAAAACAGCTAATTAATGGGGGAATAATGAAGCGCTGTTGACGAATTTTAGACTCGCTCGTGTTTTTGCTGTAGGTGCAGCAGTATCGAAAAAAAGTCGGATCAATTTTAATTTAGACGCGTGTTTCCCAAAACATATTACGATCAGTCCGATAAAGTGATTTGTGAAAATGTAGATAAACTGTCTTTAATGCGGCCTCCACGAATATTTCTTCATAAAATTTGGATCTTAGCAAGGCTTAACCCTACTGCAATGATGTTTTTCTAACCAAATCCTCAAGTCGAACGAGAGAGAAGAAATGATGGTTTGAAAATTAAAAATCATGGCTTAAGCAATCCGGTTGAAAAGAAAAAGATTTTGATCAGTGTCTCTAATTCGATGTAAATAGGTGGAAATGAAAAATATTGTAACTTATCCATATTTTGACGAGCATTAAAAAAAAAATTTCCGTTTGAGTCGTTTTTGGCTAGATTAGAGGAGAGGGTAAGGAATATTGTAAAGTTTCTAGAAATAAAGTAGGTATTATTTTCTCAAGCAGGTTATCTAACTTGAAATTATTGACATGATGATGTACTAATCAAAAGAGAATTTTGAAATCAATCAAAATGGTAGTTTCGAGCTTCCCCCATTCAGGAGGATACAGTGCATTAAAGCAAAGAGCGGAAAATAAGTTTTTTTTTTTTAATTTTTTTCGCAATTATATAGCAGTGAACTTAATCGAAAACTAAACGATTTTTGGACTTTTTAAGTTTTGAGGAAATTAAAATATCAATAGTAACGTCTTAGGACCTCCTTGGGATTTGTAATTGAAAACACCAATGAATCCACCACTACTGGCATGAACTGCAGTTTTAAAAACACAAAATGTAAAATTTATGTCTCGGAAGGCTGGTCAGCCAGATTGGTTGCAGATACAAGGTTGGTTGGTGCACCAACGGATATAGTAAATGCTGTCGAATAATTGCAAAACTCGATAAAAATGGACTTATCGCGTTTTGGAAAACGCTCCTGAATTATTTTCAGTTTAAGCATAAAGTTGCATTTCGATTTGAGATAAAATTCAATCCCCCCCCCCCAATATTTAAAGCAATGGAAAATTATATTTTTCACATATTTCGTGCAGAAACTTTTAACGTTGTTTACTCATGACTATATCAATATTCGAGTGTGCTTGAATTTTCGAGGGAAAAAAAGCGATAGAATGGGCAACGATTTTCAGCTCGTTCATTTGACATAAGCCGTTCTGTTGGCACTTCTGAGGGATGACTCTCTGCGGACTGGAAGGCCGGTCGAGCCGAATTTGCTGGGGGCTGATGCGGTGTTGGTGGGTAAGCTGTTGATGCCGTTGGCGATTTTCAGCACGTTGTTCTCGCTGGCCGACGACCATCGACTTTTGGCAAAGTCTGGAGACTTTTCGACCATACCGTTGAGCATTCGGCCGACGATGGGCGATGGTTCTCGCATGCGCGACTGAATGCTGCTGCGGAATGGCGACGACGAGTCGAGGCTGTTGCCGTTGGGCATGGAAAATTTGATCGAAGGTTGACTTTTGAAAGAGTTCCGTCGCACTGGTATGGCTGTTGATTCATCCTTGTTGAAGGTGTTCTGTCGATGGAGACCAGTGGCTGGTAACTCGGCCCCGAGTGACGCTTTTATGCTGGCCGGACCTGTCATGGTCGAATAAAACGAATGCCAGTTTATAATTTTTGGTCACTTGTCGATAGAAAAAGTTTTACCCACGTGCATGAATGGGGAGTAGATGTACATGTAATATGTCTGGGCCTGAGAGCCAGAGTGATCCGAGTCGCCGAATTAGTTGCTAAGGGGATGTCGACTATTTTCGATGTACTTTACTTCGTATTTTCATCGTTTGAATTCAGTGTACCGAAATAGCCACTATTGTCTTTTAAATGAAAACCGTAAGTACATGTACTTAAAATTAGGGAAATGGGAGTAGCCTATAATGTGCATGTGCATTTGCATAAGAGGGCCCATTTGCTCGATTTTATTCATGGATGTGATTTTAGTTTACAAAATCCAAGTGGTCGACATTGTCAATTTTCAGTTCATTAGTGATTAGCCTTTCACACACCCTACTGTACTTAGATGCTTTTGACTAATCCATTTTTCTACCACTAGAGAGCGCCTCAGAGATTTTATATTAAGGGCTCATTGGGTCAGATCAAACTGAAAATAATTATGTAGAATTGGGATTGAACCCGTAAATTCACACTCTACTGGAAGAGTGTGTAACTTCTTCGTTGAAATAGGATGCAGGTGCAGGATTATTCACTTTTTACATATTTTTCTCATTCGATGCAAGGAATCTGATAAACTTATCATTATCATCATCGTAAATAGATTGTAGATATGTAGTGGGACCTGTCACATTCGAACTGAATCAGCTACTTCCAAATTTAGAGAAATTAATAGTATTAATCATAATCAGAATAAATAGTAACTTTTCTCATCACAGTTGTGAAAATTACTATTTATTGTAAATAATCTGATATTTTGAGTACTTTTTACCATCTTAGATAATACATAATATTACTATTTTTGCAGTTATTTCTGCTACAATTCTCGAACTGTCCCACTTTTCCTATCTAAATTGCAAAAATTACCATTCAAATTTTTCTCAGTGCAGTATAAAAATTCCTAATTTACTTTTCTTAAATTATTCTTGGTGTTTGCTGAAAATTATATTTTTTGAAATTTTTACACCGCCGTTTTCTATGCTTAGCTAAAGACTTTCGGTTGGTTTTCTTTGATTCCCTATGCGGTCTGTAGTGTACAGTTTCGCATTTGCCACTGAAATCCTTCTGGTCAATTGAAATTGACCTTCAAAGAACCGAATGCTTTTACGAAATGAGATATTGCTTGTCAAATATGTTTCTGCAAAATTCAAGCCAGAAAGCAGCGAATAGTCTTCTGCAGAAAGCGGATATTTATAATTTTTGCTTACGTGCCACATCTTTAATGGTTTTACACACTTGCTACAATACGTGTATGCTGGGCTAAAAAATGTAACATCTCCTTTTTGCAGAAGACTGTTCAACTTCAACGGGTGCTTAGTAGACGTGCCTGCTGCTTGGAAACTAGGATTTGTGTTTTAAACGAGGGTCCACAAAGCTCTTACTTTTTGTTGAAGGCAGCTTACTCTTGATGGTGGGGAAAGCGGTTTTGGATCGTGCCGTGTGCTTGGAACTTTTTTCACCATCTGACTGAATGCCACTTTCGTCGATGGCTGAATTTTTGTGGGATAATTTGGGAGACGCGTTCTCTTGGTTCTTGGAAAGCTCTTCGTCATCTCCTTTAGTCTGAGTTCTCGTTTTCAAACGCTCTTTTTCCGCATTTCGCCGATCTCTGTTCGGTGTAGTCTTTTTCACGCCCTCTGAGGGTTGCGTGTAGGACTGTTTGGTGGGTGATAATTTGGCGTTGTACCTGCAATGTGAAAAAAAATCTAGATAGACACCTATTTTGGGGGACACGTTCGCTGCTGCACTAAATACGTCTCCATTTTAACCAGACATTGTATCTGGTTTTTCGAACAGATCTCGTACTAACAGGTAGTTCAAAGTATTAGTTAGATAAAAGTTTCTCTAGGACTTGAAAAATTTCTTCGCTGTGAACAGTATCTCGCTGTAACAGATTTCGTTATATTCGATTTCCACTGAAGATATGTTCGAGGATAAGACATCCAAATTTCAGCAAATTTGGTGCAAAACTCGGCCAAAAAAACAAAAAGGTAAATTGTAGGTGTATTATTTGAACTAATAACTCGCCATTTTGGCTGCCAAAACGCAAATCCGCAACACATGTGTCAAAAAAGTTGCCTGTATGCCACATTTTCTTTTTAGAGAATTTCTGTCAGCCGAAGCCAAGTATCGAATGACTTCCCAAAAATGATTTAAATATTTTTGTCCGTGCTTTGAAAACAGGTCTGTTTAGTGGATACTTCGTATTTCTTTGTAATTATTCGTTTTTTTGTTGCAATAAGGCACTTTTAGTCCGTGTAAAACGCGGATTATATCCGTAAGTAGGAATATACTCGTAGGTACATTATTTCTCTAGTTGATTTACTCGGCTTACCGTTCCTTGGATCGTTGCCTTCTTTGTGTGGGACTGAATTTCTCGTCTTTGACCGTACCATACTCGGAAAATTCCTCGGCTCTCTCCAGGAATGCAGGTGGGCAGATACGATCAACGTAATTCACTCCATCAAAATGATCGGTCAATTCCTTTATATTCTGCATTCCTAACACGATGCATTGATTAAGTAAATCTGCAATCGAAGAAATCAAATTATTACTTACAGTCGAATTTTTTGGGTAGAATTTGAACAGCGTTGCGAATCCGTTTTTTTTTTTCATTTTCGAGTTCCATTCTGCAGCAATTTCCGCCAAATTTGGATACGTTACCCGTAAATGTGCCCTTCTCGTGCCCCGATGAATTGCGTGTGTTTCAAAGAATGTGTTTTCGAGTCGTATTCAAACGCGTCCGAAAATGGGTATTGTAATATTGTAGATTTTTTATTAAGTCGACAAGAAAAAAAAAAGAAAAAAGAAATAAAAGCTGTTGAAATTGCACCAAGGAAGCCGTAAGCCAGAAACTAAAATCTAAGAGCTAAAAAAAAGTAGGGAGTTGGAAGCTTATTAAATTATTATATTTTAGTGAGAAGCTAAAAACTGGAATCTCCGAATTAGTGGTAATTTCACTACTAAAATTCAATGTTGCCCTTAGCTAAGCAGTTTTTATGTATGTTTTTCACAAAAAGTTGGACCATAGTTTGGAAAATAAAATGTCACTCCGATTCTGCGGATTGATTTTATACTAACTTAATTAATGATAAAAATATGCAGATGTAAAATGAAAAGTGATTTTCTTTTAATCTGGTCCATTTCAACTTCAATTTCTCCAATGCAACTCAAATGGTAACATGTTGAACCAATTTTTATGAGACTAGAGGGGTCGAGGCTCTTACAAATCTTTCTAGCTTTTAACTTTTTGAAAATTAGCCTATTCTGAGCTGAGAGATGAGCTTATCTGCTGAAATTTCATTTACATTTTTCGTTTACTGATTATTATTGAAAAATGTTTGACAGTGTCTGCATTCCAGCATTTCGTAAAGCAAGTAGGTACGAGTAATTAAGTTCATCTGCGATTTTCAAAATAATAGAATCATTTTAGATGACGTTATTACTATTGAAATGGTACTGGAAATTTGTGATAAAGAGTCAAATTTGATTCAACTAATCACACAAATAGTACCTACCCTACGGGCAAATTATTTTGAAAACGGATCCGTTTTATTCCGGGTTATAATCCGTTTCTGGAATATAACCCGGAATTTTCCTGTTTTCCGGCTTCTAAAACGGATTTCGAACGGATTGTAATCAGTCTTGCCGGAAATGAGTCCGGATTATTGTCCGTGAAGGCTGTTTTATGATATTTTGTTGGCCCGGGTTATAATCCGTGAAACCGTTTTACAAACGGATTTAGAAAAATTGCCCAAAAATTATCACTGATTATAATCAGGAAATCCGTTTTACAAACGGATTTGGAAAAATAATCGAGATGACAAAAATATCTGCAAATTTTCAGATCCGATGGTCGAAAATAAAAACGGACTGACAACGGATAAAATTCTCATTTTCCGGATCATTTTCTCATTTTTTGCCCATCGGGTACGGCTTTAGTACGGATCCGATATTTCAAATTGAAATATTTTTATTCGTTGTTTTTTTGTTTTTTTTATTGAACCCGATGAGCAGCGCTTAAAAAGGATGCTCGTGTAATTTGAATACCTACCTACTCGTAATTTCAATTATGAAGAAATACGATGAACCAAAAAATTTATGTTCATATTTGTTTTTTGCGATTTCTTCGTATAGGTATTACGAGTATATTCTTGTTTGGAACCAATTTTCATCGAATTGTTATCCGATTGATGAATTTTTTCAAACATTTAGAAATTCTTTTTGCTGGTGACGTTTACCCGTGACGCTTCTATTCATGGAAAATGGAAGATGGGTAAACGCGTACCGTCGAACGGGGTGACTTTACATTCAAGGGGCGGCTTTACCCACTTCGTTTTAGCCCGATAAATAAATTGCCAGGCAAAAATTAAAACCAAAATACGATTTGGATCGAGGCAGGTAGAAGAAGGAAAAGAAAAAAAAGATCGCCGCCCCTACCTCACTTCACCCAGTAACAGAACAAGAAAATAAAGCGGCGATATGGTTTTTTCCTTTTTTCTTTTTCGTCTTTTTTTTTTAATCACAGACACTCCAAATATTCAGTTCGGTTTCACACGGTTGAAGTTGGTACTCCACTAGTTTCTTTTCAATCGTATGTCTGAGTACGAACATCCTCAAATTTTGCCTCCCCACCCATCAATAACCCGTCAATTACAAATTGATGGGTAAAGTCGCCCCATTGAGGAGTGACTTTACACAAATTTTTCGAAAAATCATAAAAAATAGAAGGAAGGCTGCAAACTCAAACTTTTTTTTACAATTGTGTTGAGAAATGTTAGACCTAAATTTTAAAACCAAATTCACTTCAATAGCTTAAAAATTGGAGGAGTTATTAAAGGACAAAGTTGAAAAACATAAAAAAAGTGTGTAAAGTCGCCCCATTCGACGGTATGTTCCAAGTGCGACTCTGGCAAAAATTTTGAATATGACGTCGCACAAAGTTGCTGTATACACTGACATTAATTGGCTTACCTGCGACCATCATCTCGCTGCGCTCCATGTCGATGAGCCCCTGCTCGATGAAGGGCATCCCATTGTTGGGGGTCTGGTTGGCATCCGTCTCCGGGTAGTCGCCGCCGTACGAGTCGTCGGCCGCGTATCCCTCTTCCGACTTGCGCAATCCCTTCGCCTTGGCATCGTGGATGGTGCGCCCGATCAGGTAGGGCATGGCGATTGCGCCGTTCTCGCCGGCTCCTTTGGCCTTCTCGTCGCCGCCGCGGTGGAGGATGCTTCTGCTGGACGCCCTGGGCGCCACCAGCGGCACCGGGTTGTGGTTCTCCTTATTCGCCTCGTCCTCCTCCTCGGCGACGGTCGCGCTGTTGTTGTTGTCGTTGCTGAATTGGAAGCGCACCGAGTTCTTGATGGCGGCCGCCTCGTCGCTCATGGTCTTTGGGTCGCCGTGCAGCTGGTGCGCGTAGTCGTTGATGCGCCGGTAGGCGAAGTTCTTGCCGCTGAAGCTGTGCTCCGGGCACATCATGCTGGTGCGGGTGTGCTGCGACAGCTCGACGTCGCTGGTGCGCTGCAGGCGCGCGTTGATCTCCTGCTCGAGGGCGCGCCGCTTGCGCACCAGCAGGATGCCGTCGCCGCGGCTCTCGTCGACCACGACGTTTGCGTCTAGTCGCGAGTTGACCAGATTCTTGAGCGTCGCCGAGCAGGCCACCGAGATCATCTTGTTCTTGGAGTTGGTCAGCGAGCGCAGCATGTCGATGGCGCCGAGCGCAATGAGCGTGCTCTGGTCTTCGGCGCAGCGCGCCGACAAGTTCCACAGGGTGCCGCAGGCGTTGCTCACCACCGTCAGGCTGGACGATGTGAGCTGGTGCAGCAGCACGTACAGGCAGTTGTAGTTGCGAATGATGACTCTGTCAAGGGAAAAGAGAGGAGACGTCGGAGTTAGATATAGAGACTTGAACTCCCGAGTGGCTAACCACAGGATGGTCCGTATGTATGTGGCGAATTTTTTTTGGTTACTGTCGCCCTCCCCGCTCAAAGTCCCGGAACTTTTAGAACATAAGTACTGCGTACGATGGATGACGATTTCATTGAAAAAAGTTCTCATAGATTCTTCTATCATAATCGCTGGAAATTTGAGTTCTCCATACTTCATAGAAATTTTCAATTTTATATTCACCTTCGTGTACTTCAATAAAATAATAATATATGATCGTATTTTACCTCTGCCTCCGCCCTTCCGTTGAGTATAACCTAAAACAAGATTGATAGTAGGGTATCTGTCTAGCACTATGTGTACGAGCAGAAACGAGTTTTTCCATTTTCTTTTTTCGCTCTCGCCTTATTTTTGATATTTTGGTGTTGCAAAGGTCTGTTTTATGCGCTGGAGGCGAAGAAGTTGGCCATTGGCCTCAATTAATTGACTGTAATTACCGATAATCGTCTCGTACGGCGATTAAATTGGAAACATTTCTGAAGATACCGCCAACATTTTCGACCACAACCAAAGATCCAGAAGGAGCTTGGTAATTCAGCATTTTCACCAGATATTCTACGGCACCATCTACGTTACAAATGTCAACCTGCGAAACGAATGATGGTATTCATTTGTGAGAGAAATGAAGTTCAGTGCAACAGGACAGGGCCGTGGTTAGTGCAAATTGTAGAGGGTACGAATGAAACTCTCCAGGAGAACAAAATGGGCCGGGCCTTTCACGTTTTCCAGCAAGTTTGTCGCGTGATACAGAACTTTGTAAATTCTGATCGATTTTTCTCCACAGTGCACCGGCTCTGACTGATTATAGCGCTCCTACTCCTCCTGGCGTTGCTGGAAAATGCAAGTACTCCTCCATTTCAGAGGATGTATTTTGATTTGGGGTGGGGGGCAATGCTCCCAGCTCCCTGGCTACAGTTTTGCCATAAGAAGAGTAGAAATAATTAAAGTTGAAAAATGAGTAAATGGTCGTAGTACTAGTTTTGATAGCAAATAACACTCCACTTGCGCAGTTCAGCAATTTCTTCGCCAACTTGTTAGAGAATCGAGTGAGAGTGGAATAAAAGTGTACAATAAAATAACAGATATATAATACTCTGTCTCACGAAAGAAGGGACTGACGTCATGTACCTAGCACTGATAGACGTTTCGGTATATGCCAGAATCAAGAGGGGCCTCCTTGCTGCCTGCTACAATCAATGACGTCAGTCTTTTCTTTTGTGAGACGAGAGTATAGATAAATTTAAGCTCACTTTATTCAGGTTGCTGTGAGCGGATAGATTCCAAACGGCGGATAACACTGCTTTCAAAGTCGACTCTTTCTGAACTCGAAGGGCAGCTTTCATGAGCATTATGACCGAATCCATATCACGTAATATTTTTTTAATGACAGTATCTGCCCGCCACGATAAGTTTCGTAGAACACTTGCTGTTACCTACAAATAGAACGTTGACAAATGACGTCAAATTATTATTTACTTTTCACTGGTGGGAATTTTATCTTAGTTTCAAATGTGATAGAAATTTCGTGACGATCGATTTTGCGGTTGTCTAAATATTAGTAAAAATGTAGCCAAAAAACTGTATGATTTTTGATGGGTTTTTGAAGAAAGGATTACATCGTATTCTGATGTTTTTATAATTTTTTTTTTTTTTAGCTTTAATGGCTTCTAATGGGCAAAGTAGTCAACCGATTGAGCTGAAATCGATATTGTGTGTAAATAGAAACTTTTAATATGTACCTCAATCGAGGTTCAAACTATAATATGTTGGTTGATTTTTGTGATTCGCCTGGTCAGCCGGTTGAGAAAGAGGCAGAAAAAAGGAATTTGGTCGTCTATCTTTGTACCTCGCATTACGTTTATGGGCGGTTGATAATAGTGCGCTGTGTTCTTCTCATTAATTTTTCAATATCTCAACTTCTATTCAACTTGAAAAGTTGAAACTGGTCTCATTTGAAAGACGAAGCTTTGGCTATTATGTTGATATGTAAAACGTCCAAAAACCATTGTAATGAGTTTTGCTGTCCTAACCTCGTGTTTAGATTTCAGAGTTTTATACTCATTGTTTTTTGTCCAGAATTTTATTTAGTTTCTTTTAATTTTTCGCTGTTCTTCAAAATAGAAGTTACTGTTCTGTGACACCGCGAGTGCCGTTTTAACACTAATGCCCTAAATCATCTATCTGAAAAATATTGCAATCGAATTGAGTGTAATTATTAAACAAAAGAATATGTTTTATTAGTATTTTACTTGAGTGAGCCCCACTCTCTCGAAGCCCCTATAACTCTCCTAATAGTTGAAAGCGCTGAATCAAAGCCCTCACCCGAAACAAGTAAATATCTACCGCAGTTCTTGATGAAAAATCTTCATACTCGTATTATACATGATTATGTACTCGTACATACGTCCTACCTATCTCCGTCTTTATTCGAAAAACTCATCTTTGTGTATGTATTTTTGCTTTGTTCTAGATGGTGCTGGAAATTATGAAACTATGTGTGTGCCTTATCATTTTAAATGTGCAGGCAAGAAATCTAAATCGTCGAGATTCAAGAGGTATGTGACCAAAAAATTCATGAATTTTTGCTATTTTCACTACCGTCGAATGGAGCGACTTTACACACTTTTTTTATGTTTTTCAACTTTGTCCTTTAATAACTCTTCTAATTTTTAAGCTATTGAAGTGAATTTAGTTTTAAAATATAGGTCTAACATTTCTCAACACAATTGTAAAAAAAAGTTTGAGTTTGCAGCCTTCCTTCTATTTTTTATGATTTTTCGAAAAATTTGTGTAAAGTCACCCCTCGATGGGGCGACTTTACCCATCAATTTGTAATTGACGGGTTATTGATGGGTGGGGAGGCAAAATTTGAGGATGTTTGTACTCAGACATACGATTGAAAAGAAACTAGTCAAGTAACAACTTCAACTGTGTGAAACCGAACTGAATATTTGGAGTGTCTGTGGTTAAAAAAAAAAGACGAATAAGAAAAAAGGAAAAAACCATATCGCCGCTTTATTTTCTTGTTCTGTTGCTGGGTGAAGTGAGGTAGGGGCGGCGATCTTTTTTTTCTTTTCCTCCTTCTACCTGCTTCGATCCAAATCGTATTTTGGTTTTAATTTTTGCCTGGCAATTTATTTATTGGGCTAAAACGAAGTGGGTAAAGTCGCCCCTTGAATGTAAAGTCACCCCGTTCGACGGTACCTATTGTTTCATCTAAACTTAGTAACTCGTCGGACTACTGAGGATGGTGCAAACACATCCTTCCGATTATTTTTTTACATCATTTTCCTGTGCTTTTTTCGATTAGTTCACGATTTACCATTTTTTTGGACTGAATTTTTCACCGAATCGGCTAAAAGCTGGTAAAGTTAGCTTTGAACATATTTTCTATACCCGCACGAGGTATACTTTTTTCAACTTTCAAAATTTTTGAGCATTTTTTTATTGTCTCAAAACACACTTCTTTTGGGACTTTAAATTGCAAAAGTGTAATTTAAAAAAAACCTGTCTCGCACATTCGGTGTCGAAAAACATCAAATTCAAGATATTTCGGAACAAAATGAGACAAATTTATGTTACAACAAACCAGAGCAAATATTAACTATTTTTAACAATTTTTCGATTATAGTAATTAACGGTATGTTAGTTAAAAACATATTATTGGAGACACACAAGTTTAGAGTTATCAACATTCAAGTGCCAAAAGCATCTAAATGGAAATTTTTTTCTCAAAAATTGACATTTCAAAATATTTTTCCGTTAATGTGAACAGAAATGGAGGAATTTTTAACAAAATTCATTGTTTGAAGGGTGCTTTTATTGCCCAAACACTCTCACATGATGGCTCGACCATGGCACGAGGTTTATCGTCGTCAACAGAAAATTATTTTTGTTGAAGAATATGCGCCAAAATGATGGATTTATAGTGTTTGCGTCAAAATGCCTTGGATTTGCTGTGTTTTGCAACAAAAGGGATTTTCAATGACTTAGAATGACTCTTCAAATGATTTTTCTTGAATATCTAATTACGTCAGTCAATTTCCCGCCAAAAATCCTTTGAGAAATAAAACCCAATTCGAAATTTCTCTTACGCAAATTATATTTCTTTCCCCTTATCGACTCTCCATAGATATCCATTTTCCAGTATTTTCAGAAGCTTTTTTTTTCTTCAATTTTGTTCGTACGGATATAGGTCGTTCGGTCTTCCAGCTCTTGTGGCTTAGGGATGTTAATGAAACGTTTTTATATTATATGAACCAGTGACATTCGAAACAACCAATGTCACATTTTCCACTTTTTACGCGAAACAAAAAAAAGTGTCACAGTTTGTTGATAAGATATTTTGCCTCGCTGAATGTGGCTAGACAACTATTCTGCCAAACATGTTAGTACTGCGTAAGTGTCGATAAAAAGACAGTCGATGAAACGCTTTTGACCCGATTTTCTTCTATACTCGTACCACCCTCTCTCTTGCTATGACGTGGCAAACTTGCTTTGGACTTGAGTTGTTTTGCTGCACTTTGATTAAGTATAATGCTTTGCAAATGTGACGGAAAATTGATGTTTTTGTGTCTCGAGGATTATTAATGGCGATGATACTAGTGAATTTGAGTTGTTTTTCTGCATTTTGATGAAAATCAAGAGAACAATACCAGATTGAAGGGGCTGATTTATCGATAGTCTCGCATATTTTATCAAAGGAAAGATAAGGGCCGGTATTGCTGCAAAACTAGTGCTAGAACTGCCGAACAAATGTTTCGATCTCAAATTACTCTCAATCTGTTACACCATTTATGCCATTAAAACTTTGCTAGCAGCGGAATTTGGCGACTGACCTGGCACAAATCTTCATTCGGCGAGTCGAGCTGGGCGACTAGCACCTGCATGAAGGGGGTGAAGGAGCAGAGCAGCGCCTTGTTGTTGCTGTCCCTGAAGGTGAGATTGGTGAGAGCCATGGCGGCGTAACGGCGGATGGCGACGCTTTCAGAGGGCAGATTCTCGATTTCGCCATTCTGGCTGCGGTGGTCGGTGACGATGAGCTTGGCGAAGGCGTGCAGGGCGCCGAATTCGCCCATCGCGTGCCTGTAGTCCTCGTTGAAGGAGAACTTCATGAGGAGGGCGACGTTCTGGGTGGCGTTGGGCACCTCGTCCGGGTCGAGGACCGGATTCTCGGCGATGTTCTCCAGCCGCTCGCAGTACTTGAGCAGCTGCTCGATCAGCTTGTAGACCATGGCTTCGCGGCGGCCCTGATTGTTTTCGGCGCCGTGCAGCACGATGTTGTGCAGAGCCTTGGAGGCCTGCTCGCGGACCGCTTTGTTGGATCCTTCGCCGTGAATCAGGCCGATCAGCACGGGTAAGCATCCTTGAAATTTGAAAAATTATCCTATATTTAATAACTTATTTTCAAGAGACTCTACCCAACTGATTGGAGGAAGCCAATCAGAGAGGCTGTTGACGATTCTATAAAAACTGGTACTGCTACAAGGTAGTTGATAAACGTGCGTGCTAGCTCAGCCCAGTGCAATGGGATTCGAGCTGAAAGTGTTTTTTTTTTGCTCCCTTGTAAAATTTAAAAAAATGGACTTATCCCTTTCGCGCATAGTAGTATTCGAATGAAAGGAACTTACTGGATCGGCGGATGGCGACACAACATTCTGACGAACTGCTCATCGCTAAAAATGTCCTCGAGACGGCCTCCTTATCGTCCTCCGTCAGTTTCGACAGTAATTCGCTCACCATTCTGACTTTGCCTTCCAAGAATGATTCATGCTGAGCAATTTCTTCTTTGATAGCTCTCAACTGTGGAAAGAAAATGAGATTGCGAGTCGCAGATTGATAGTTATGCATCGAAAGGGGTACCGTTCGTAATAAAATAAACGTCCAATAACTCGGATGCATTTGTAATTCCCTTCACTCGACCCCTACCTCGGCTTCCTTTTTCTCTTTTTCTGCATTTTCTTCAGCTTCC
The DNA here is from genome assembly GCA_038050395.1 of Parthenolecanium corni. Taxonomy (NCBI): domain Eukaryota; kingdom Metazoa; phylum Arthropoda; class Insecta; order Hemiptera; family Coccidae; genus Parthenolecanium; species Parthenolecanium corni. The sequence continues at coordinate 2,734,659 of JBBCAQ010000020.1, forward strand.
TTGAGCTCCCTTTGCCTGGCTTCGTTGGCTCGTTGTTCTTTAGAATACTGACCCAATAGTTTTGCCACCAGCAAATCACATGTGATGTCGCAAGTCCCTCCGGGATGTTCGTCAGGATTCTGCAAATGAAAAGTAGATAACAGTGGTCTAGAAAAACAGGGCATTATAAATCACCCTTCTCGCCAATCTTCAAATCTGTGTACATCTCTATAATATAACGCATGAAAATGAAGAAAAATGTGACATGCGAGGGTAGCACAAATGTACGTAACGTCCGTGTTCTAATAAAACCACGTAAGTCCAATTTTGGACAATTTTCTGCTTTTTGTTGATTCTTAAGCAAAATAAAATCGAGAAATCGACCCAGACTAAATTCATCAGCCGAAAATTTAAAAAAAAATACCCAAAAAGCCTTTTAAAAAAACTCAAAAATTAGACATACGTCGTATTTTAGAAAAGTTGTTCATGGTGGATATTCGAAAACCACGTTTTTAGACGAGCCATCAAAGGCCACGAGACGAGGCGAGACAGATACAGCTGTACACTTTCGTGAAAGGTTGCGATTCTGTTATCGTTTTTTCTCTACGCATTTGGCCATTCGCACTCACTGGTCACGAATGTTCCCGAAGTTACGAAAATATTGCGTAATATCATGTAGGTAGATATTTGGAATTATAATGTTCGTAATATTACAAAATTATGTTAGTATATTCATATTATTACAACTGCACCATCCGCAGACTTGCCTTTAGAAATTGTGACAAAATTGCGTTGAAAATAGTTCCCCAATCCCCAATATCTCGAAAACTTTTCTCTCCAATTAAAATGAAAAAAAGGTAGCCTAGTTAAATGGGTATGAGTTGCTATACCTTACCCTTTTAGCGAATCGAATCGTCTTCCAGAACATGATCGTTGATGTTGTTCTTGACTGAGCAGAGCTCTTATCACGCTTCACCGAGAGCGAGTGACCAATAATGTAGCGAGTGAAGCGAGAAAATCACGTCTGAGAAAAAAAGTAAAATTCGAAATTGAGATAAAAAATGTAATAAGTACTAGTACTTTATAATGGATACATGCCATTCCTGTTCAGCCTGCACGAGTGTACGAGTATTTTGCCTGCCCCAACTGATCTGCATAAATTATTATTTTTTACTCGATATTTGATATTTTGTCATGCAGGTATATTTCGTGGAATTTCAACTAGAGCTAAGCATCGAATGACTTTCTTCAAGTCACGAGGTTAATATTTTTATCCATATAATTTACATGGTTCAGCTATATATTGCTGCCCTCGTATGAATTTTTTCATTTCTTTTACGTTTTCAAAAAATTCCCCATAGTTTCGCGCAACAAAAAAAAGTTCTAGCCTGTACCTGTCTCCATATTTTACTGAAAAAAGTGGACTTTGGGGAAAAAAATTGATCTTTTATAGCGAACTTCGGAATCTGAGCTTGTGCATTTAGCTCATTTTCGAATGTGGGTTCATTACTGTGGTTCATGCACTTAGCTCACTTTGGAACAGAAATGTGAACTAAGCGCATTTTGGCACAGATATCAGTGCTGTGAAATATACCTATACTGAACTCTTTATTTATTTAGCGCACTTTGGAAACCGCTGAAAAATGAAAACATTGTCTCAACTCTTGGGCTAAAGACAAAATTATAGATGCGCGGACTGCGTTTTAGAAATGTTATACGCAACAGTCGATGATGGACCACTTTATGGCTAACAGATCGTAGCATTATCTTAAAATTTGTTTCTTTGCACTAATAAGGGAACTGCCAGAACTGTCCAACGATAATCCCAATGAAACATTCCTCATAAATTATGTCCTCACCCAAGTACCTCGACGCCATATTTTATTTATCTGAAACAAGCCTGTTGAAATTTTTCGGTAGTAGGTTAAGTTGAAAAATTGAATTTAATAGCATATTATGGAGAAAAAAAAATTCCGACAGGAGGGGATATTTCAGCGGAGTAAGTGATAGACCATCACGCAAGTGCGCATGAAAATAAGCAGGTTTTTCCAGTGAAAATCTGCTGAAAATCAGCTTGATCAAATGATTAGAAATAGCTGTAATGAATTTTTTTTTTTTACTTGGTATATTACAGAATTGAGGATTTTCTGAAAATCAAAAATTCTGTTAGAATAACTTCTAATAATCCAATCAAGCTGATTCTTTTTTAGATGCATTTGTAGGATGGTCTCCCACTTACATCAGTGAAAAAAATCTCCCAAAGTTGGAAAATTTTATTTTTCATATAATTATATGCCATTACGTGCAAATCTACAACTTTACCCACTCCGGAAAAATTTTGACACGCTTGTCTCAGATTAAAAAAATATGGCGTTGAGGTACTTGGGTGAGTACATTAGTTATGAGGGGAGGCGTTCTTCGGGATTGGCGTCGGACAGTTCTGGTGGTCCCTTGCCCATTTAGGAATCCCCTGATTACTCAATTTATGCCATTATTTTCAGTAAATCTGGTATATCAGCGTTTTCTGCCTCTCAGATGAAATGTCTGTTCGAGAATTCCTACACTACCTACATCCGGTGTCATTTCGAAGGACCCTACGCCGATCCGAAGCTACACCACATGAGAATAATTTAAGCTACACCAGGTCCTGCGAACACCTTCGGTGTCGGTGTAGGGTTCCTCAAAGTCGAGAGTGTAGTTAAAGCTATACCAGTGTGGGTAGTGTAAGGGTTCTGGAAAAGAGACCAAAAGATAGAGAGAAATAAAAAGAGTACGCTAATGAAAATGCGAGATAAGTATTTTTGGAATCTAGAAATCACCAAACATAAATGACTACGCGTGTCTCTCAAATTAATAGAAGGCCTTCTGTCGAAAACCTGCTGAAAAAATGTGAATTATATTATGTGAGATAGTAATAAGTACCTTCGTGCAAAAATAAAGAATTTATCTACGTACGATAAATTCGAATTTTCCCTGTTTCCTCATTCAAATTAGTGAAAATGTGCTTTTTTCGTGCACTTTACAATATTCCGTTTTTCTCGCGCAATTTTCTACCGAATTTGCTGAAATTCGTATATGTCATCCATAAACGTATTTTCTATGCCCGAAGTCCTATTTTGATTATCAAAATTTAAGTGCTCTTTTTGAGAGTCTGAAAACACCCCTTTTTTGGATTTCCAAACAAAATTTGAAAAAAAAAATGAAAGTGAAAAAAAGCGCTTCGTCCGGGGTTAGAAAATATGTTCGAGGATAAAATATCCAAATTTGAGCAAATTCGGTGTAAAATTGAGAGACAAAAACGAAAAACTGCAGATGTATTTTTGAGCTAAAAACTCGTGAAAATAGCCATTTTGGCTGCCAAAACGCGAATGCGCAACGGCCATGTGTCAAAGAAATTGCTCGTATTTACTATTTAGCCTATATTCCACGTTTGCGTCGCGTTTTTTGGTGTCGATGTTGCGAGTTTGTACCAAAGGTACACCCTTAAAAGATGGATGCAGCGCGAAAAGATACAGAAATCTAGCCGAGTATATAGTGACTTATAAAAACGCGGTTCAAAAATGGAACTGAAGCGCGCACAATACGTTCGAGATTTGCTCGGATCGTAGGAAAGCGAATGCGATATTCGTTTTACTAACAAACTGCATTATGAATATTTTGAAACTGCACAATCTCATCAGCCATCACACCACCAGTGACTGAGAGCTACACCAACACGACGGCCGGATAATGCGAAATGAAAAGTAGCGAGAAAAAAATTACTACCTATATTTTTCCGCCGAATGGCAAATCGATAAACTACGTATAATTAATTTCTTATAATCAGAATGAAAGGACTTTTTTTTATGGGCAATTTGAAAATGCGGATCCCCCTTCGTCTGCGAAATACTTATTAGATCATAAAAACAGCTCGCTGAAGCGAAATCGTAGGTTACTCGTAAATAGAAACAATGTCTTCTGTTTTATTCGCCTTAATGGCAGGAGGCAGGGTGGGGAAACTGCAACGTTCTGTCGATATAAAGTACTTTCTGTCAAGGATATATTTATTCTTACGTCGCATGTGAATGGTCTGTCTACTTATGTGTTAAATGCAAGCTCATATAATTACTTATACGCGATCCTTGTTACAGCACAGCTTGGCTCTGTAATTTTCATCGTACCTACTCGTATGTATACTAGCCATGTTATTGAGAAAAACTACTTTTTTCGTGATCAACCTGCCGAATAATTTTTACACCCGCATTACCCAACCGTCACGTCGAATGCACTGAAGATGAGTTTTTCTCTTCGGTGCCTGAAGGTGGCGAGGCTGCGAATGAACTTTTTCCTTGTGCCTGCATCATTTTGCAGCTATGGCACGACTAGTGCGAAATCTATTTTGGGTTCCTCCTCTCATTCCTATATACCTACTCGTACCTGTAGCTATTTCGATTGGCATTTTTTCGACCCATATCAATCCTGCATCTCTTCTCTAGAATAAAATTTCCAGCAGTTTGCCACCTGTCAAAATTCGCTGCTCTTTGCACGCGCACTGTGAATCCGGCGCTGCGGATGAATGGGCTGAAATTGGTATACCCGCACTTATCTATTTATTTATCGAGATGTTTTAGGCACTTGTGAGAACCAAAACTGATGAATCATGGGATGCGGGAGGAGAAGGTCGTAAATACGAGTACTTCAGTTTATCCCATAGAAATGCAATAATAAAAAAAAACCATCGTCTTTGAGATTTGAGGAATTTTTCAACAACACACCTTCTCATCAGTATATTCACTTACATGAATACAGAAGATCTGTTTGGCTAAACCGTACCCCATTTCACGCCACACTATCGAAAAAATAGAGTATTTGAACCTTATGATTTATGAGGGTTAATGTCATTCGATTCGAAAATGGATATTACCAATCTGTTGAATATCTATTAATACGGTATACGAATAGTCTACAGACGTAAGGAAGCAATATTGGCAGTCGATCAAATATTATTCAGCGTCTACCTACTTTTTCTGGCATAACAGCGACTACATGTATTCTATTATTTTCCAGATGAAACCTTCAAACTCCCAGTTGAGGAGAAACAAAAATTCCGTACCTGGAACCAAGGGGAAATGTACAATTTGGCCTCCAGTATATGTGTGCCTGCTGTCTGGTAACCAGGCGTAGGCATGCCATGTAGGACAGATAATTATTTCACTGGTTCCCACGACAGAAGGCGTATTCTATAAGGTTTTGCCTCACCAGTACAATGCCGTGTTTGCCCCTCTTCTCTGAAACGCGACCCAACAGAGCTGCTGCATTATACCAAAGTACTTCAGAAAACTAAAAGAAACCGCAATCGAATAAAGCGGCAGTGTTGTATGAGCTGTGCATGCGCGATCGGACTTAGCTTGACGGATCCCGCCTCGAAATTTCCTCTATCGCCAATAAAAGAGTGCCTATACGCGAGGCAAGGCCGCGAGTCGACCGCATAGGGGTACTTTTTGCATGCCATTTTGTCGATCTACCCTAAAGAAATGTCAATTGCTCGTGCTGCCTGCTGCGAACAAGATTTTTCGGCATTGGTAATGTTGAAAAGAGTAGCCTACCTAATATGGAATAAAAAGGGCAGAATTGCCTCCACTCGGATTTCTTTCGAACCCTTGATTGACCTTATCTTGAATACATATGGGGAAAAAAATTCCTGTCGAAATTCAGACCACCACCTCCCACCTGGAACTCGGGCGTTTCAAAATAACCATTCAAATTGTCTTTCAAATGATGCAGTTAAAATAATAAATACGTACCTACCAACCCAAAATAAGTAAAACTGGTGTGTTCGAATTAACTGCAGCGTGTATGGCGAATCACTATAATAAGTGTAGGTAATTGTTGTTAATGTACTTATGGGAAAAAACCCCACGGTTCGAAAATCATTTTTTATTAATTTCATGTTTTTTCATGCTTATCAGGTAAATTTATTCACAAACAGTTTGTTCTAATGGTAAAATATAAGAACGCTCTATAATGTTCATAAGTTATAATAATTCATTTTCTAGAAAAGTGACAATTCATCGACTAGACTAATGAAATATTATGAAGAATCAGCTTGACTCCTAGGGACGGGAGCTACAGATTGAGGGGTTGAGAATTACGTAGTAAGTATATTACGTGATTCCGGGTCAGTTGCCCGAATCCGTTTCCCTAACAGATCATTCCCCCGAAGTTTTTTTATCCGAATTCATTTACCCGACAGTATCGACAGTTCTTTCAGGTAAAAGAAAATTCAGCGAAATTTCTTGTCGACGAAGCCTCTTTTTTTCATTTTCATTTTTTTTTAAACCTGTTTTTGGAGGTCCATAAGAGGGGTTTTTTGAGACTCAAAAAAAGCCCTTAGGTTTTGAAAATAAAACAAAAGACTTCGGGCATAGAAAATACGTTCGAGGATAACATATCCAAATTTCAGCAAATTCGGTGCTAAATTGAGTGAGAAAAACGGAAAATCGTGAACTACACGAAAAAAGCACACGTAAACTACACCCTTAACAGTAGTCCAGTAGTCTTTATTACTGATGCACGCCAGACATTAGCCAGCTCGCAACCATTAGCAAGCGCAACCCAGGTTTGTTGAACGTTTCACTGTTTTTTCTGTTTCTCCAAACTCTTCATCCATGGCCCGATTGAGCCAGAAAACTGAAAATTAGTGAAAAATCCATGACTTGAAAAAAATCCGCTTGTGTCATTTGGTTAGAAAGGTGCCCAAAAAAATCGGTTGCCCCAATTTAAAAAAAATATTTTTATTAAAAAAACAGAAACAATTCGAGATTTCTAGTTGAAATTACCATAAAAATTATGGGTAAAAATACTATCTAAGAATAACAAATTTTTTTTGCTTGAGAGTAAAAAATTTTTGTTCATGATTTTTCATATTAATTTACCCACTAGGTACGTAGAATTCAAATAAAATGGTAGTACTGATACTAGTAGTAACCTCTATAAATCGCAGTTGAAATGAAAATTAGGACGTCGAACTATCTGAAAAAAAATTTGAATATTTTTAGGTACTCTTAGTTTACGTTTTCGATTTTTAGCCATGCTGAAAAATGAAAATTTTTCAATTTTTATGCCAAGTCTTGAGATTAATTATCTTAAAATTGTAAGATTTTTCACTTACAATTAGTTCAGGATTTTAAGAGACGACCGAGAATTCAAGATTTTTGGGAAACCTCAAAAAAATTGTCAAAAAAAAAGAAAAAAAAAGTCTTCCAAAAAATTGAATTTTCAATTTTTCTTATTTTCGCGTGATTTTTGAGATGAAAATTTTTTTCCCCAAGAAGATTATTAATTTTTTCGAGTTACGATTTTAAGATTTTTCGAGTAGACCACTTGGCAGCACTGGCTGATGATCTTATCAGACGCGTGCGAGGTTCGTGCATTTTTTTCTAATTTTCTTTAATTTTCTCTCGTGATGGTATATTTTAGTGAATAGAGTGAAAAAATGCTGTTTTTGTGCGATAATTTCTGTAATTTCAGCTGAAGAATTTAGAATATCTAATCGCTTCTACGTTTATAAACGCACATATTACGATGATTTGTAAAGGTCTCGTTGCTTTGGTCACCGGCGGCGCTTCCGGCTTGGGAAAAGCAACGGTGCAAAGGCTGGTGAAGGAAGGTAATAAAGTCATTCTATGTGATCTACCGAGCTCAGCTGGCGCCGATGTAGCCGCCTCGCTGGGAAACGATGTGAAATTCGTACCCGCAGATGTCTACTCGGAGCAGGATGTCACAAACTTAGTCAACGTTACCAAAGAAACCTTCGGCAAGCTGAATGTAGTCGTTAATTGCGCAGGTAACGCGGTCGCATATAAGACTTATAATTTCTTAAAGAAGAAACCTCACGTTCTCGACGATTTCGAACGGATAATAAAGGTGAACGCGATCGGTACCTTCAACGTTACTCGCCTGGCTGTCGGTTTAATCGCCGAAAATGACGTTGACGTCGATAGTCAAAGGGGTATTATCATTAATGTGGCCAGTTTCGCGGCCTTTGAAGGCCATTCTGGGCAGGTGGCGTATGCTGCCAGCAAAGGAGCTGTGGCTGCGATGACCCTGCCTCTGGCTCGAGATTTCAGCACCGAAGGTATTCGAGTCGTATGCATAGCTCCAGGTCTTTTTGACACACCACTACTATCCATCATACCCGACAAGGTGCGAATGTTCTTTTCCAAATTGGCTCTCAGTCCGCAGAGGCTGGGCAAACCCGAAGAATTTGCATCGCTGGTTCAAAGTGTGATCGAGAATCCATTTCTGAATGGAACTGTTATTCGATTGGACGGTGGTATGAGGATGATGTAATATTTAGAGCGTACTTGTAGTCTTTTTTTCTCGCTTTAGATTTAAGATTTCATTTTATAAAAAAAATTGTTGATATTGTTTCTACGAAAAGGAGTAAAATCCGTTTTCTAAATTTCACTGTTCTATATTTTTTGGCAGAAATGCATCAGTGAACTCGATTTGTTGGGGTATGTCAGTAGTATTGGTTGCAGAAAACTGTGTTTCAACTGCAAAGTAGAGTGATCTGAACGCGAGGGTGACGAAGAGCTCTTCTTGTTCTTAGGTAATATGCGAGGATTTTGAGAAAATTCGTCTTATATTTGTTGAAGTGTGTGTATTTGACCATTAATGGTAACATGTGTGAAATTAAACATCAATTTAATTTTGAATTATCATTGGATGAAATTTTTTACACATCTCAAATTTTATGGAGATAATTATTTAATTTTTTACTTTTGTCTCTCTTTATCGCTTGGTGAAATAATTTTTCTCAGTTCTTCGTTGAGGAACATCTGACGATTTTGCTGGTATATAATTTTTTTACTAATGCTACTTCTAAAAGTATGCTTCACCAGTCCCATTTCTTTGTCAAAAATGAAACATTTTGTGGGCTATTTGTGGCTTGAGTTTTCATTAGAAGGTTGCGATTATTTGATACGTTGTACACAAAGTTGAACTTGAAAATCCATAAAATCAGATCTTTTTTTTTCACTCATTAGGCTTTGACTTCAGTCATTCTGAGGGTCAAATTTAGTCCACTTTGTGTGTTGTGAAAGCAATATTTTATCAGAAATTGAAAATCCAATTCTATAGAACTCGAAGTACATACAACATTTGTACATCACGTTTGAAAAATATCACATCTTTCTTTTGAGAATAAATGATTGGATTTGTGTTTCCTAAAAACTGAGAACAGACACATGTTACTTTTCAAGAGTTGAAGCCTGCTTCACAATAATATACTTTAGTTCCAACTCATTACACGAAATTTTATTTTTGATTACCTTTTCTTGAAGCAAACTGGTTGGTGCAAAAGCAAGAGACAAAAGTCAAGTGCATTGTGAAGCAGGTTTGAAAGAGATAACTGGGAGGAAGTCTTGGCTTAAACTGTAATTTCGTAGATAACTTATTGCGAGATGGAAATTTAAAGAGCTTTATAACGATTTAATTTCAAAATTATTGCACTCATACCGTCAATACTTGTACGCAGCCTTTCTTAGAAATTCCTTTGAGAAATATCCAAATTTTTGTACAGCTGCAATAAATCAAGTTCGATGAATGATTCGTCATATGATGAACAGTGAAAAATGATGAATCTTGAATTTATTTGCTAAATTCGAAACTACGTTTCATTCAGGAAGTATTGTTTTTTTTTTAATAACGCAGTATTCGTTATTTTAGTTAATTTCAAGCCAATAGTTTCAACTCTCAACTTTTTTCTCTTTCATTCTTCGCATTAAAAAAATTTGATAGAGACTATCTTTCCTCGAGTTTTATCTTATTATTCATCATTTTTTAGATTTTAGTATCGCGTAAGAAAAATATTAATTTCATCTATGGGAAATGAAAAATCTAAGAATCGAGAAAAGAAAATAGAAACGTTTCTTCCCTTCACTCAACTTCTTGTTTTACTCACAGCAGAATTCTGATTTCTTTGGTCTTCTGGTTCATTTCGATTTGGATTTGTTTTATTTTTTCTTATAAAAAGAATTTTTCCGTCTTGAGCAGAGAGGGTTTCCTCACAGGTAAAAGAAAAAAATTGTTTGAAAACTTTTATTTCATCCTACTAGTACATCATGTCGCAGATACAACTCGCAATTTATTTTCAGAGAATGAAGCGGAACTTAAGTCGAATTCGTAAGACCATTGTTAACACTGCCTCGCTTTTCCTCGCAGGTACATCATAGAACCGGATCAATGAAGAAAATATCACGTAAGTGTTGTCTTCATTGAACTGACTTTTTCTCCTAGCTTGGGTTCAGTGCACTGGTTAGTTCCGCAAACAAAGAATCTCGGGTCCATGGTGAGTCACTCTGAAATATAGAATAAACAGTTAGTCTCTAGATTCGAGTGCAACGAAGAATAATCTAGATGAAGTTAATTGACCTCTTGAATTTCCGATTCATCATTAAATTCATTTAGTAGTGCGGCTAAGTTACTGCTATTTAGCGAACTCAATGCTGGCAGTTTCAGCAAACGTGATTTTACATTGCTAAATTTCATTTCACCCAGGTTCCTAAATGAAACTTTTGGTTAGAAAATGAGTACAAATTTTACTAAACGAACAAACAAAACTGAGGTCGTACTTTGACGTAAATTGATGCTGATCTGATTCTTCGTTATCCACAGAGCTGCTATGGATATCCGAGATATCTGAAAAATTTCAAATTAAAACCTGCTTTTAGGGTTTTAGAATGAAAACAGCGAGGTTAAAAGGGCGTAAGCGTATTTACATTTTCGAGAGAATCGTTTAGGAGCTGCGTCTGAAGTTAACTTTGGTCTGAAAAAGAAGACATTACGTAGAAATGAATTTTTAAACAACATATAGCTGAATGAGCCCAAGTGAAATTACTTGACAGTTTCATTCGCCCAAACGCCCGTTCGCTTAAGGGGTTTTTGGTTAGGATCATCCTGTAAGAAAATAGTGAAAAAAAAACGTTGAAATGAACATCAAATTTTGTGATACTTGAATTTATTCAAAAACACTTACAACAAAATTTGTTGCCATGGTGTGATAATGGGACACTTAGTTACTCCAATTTGCTCTTTGCGATGTGAGAAATATTTATTAATAATGGAGAAAGCATAGCTTTTTGAATATTTAATGAGAAAATATCCTTGAGAAACTTAATAAAATTGGGAAACTTTAGAAATAATATTATAATATAAAATAGAATACATTTCTTGATTTTCGAATTTTGAAAAACAAACAAAATTACAAATCAAAACACCATTTTTGTTTGGGTTGGTGTGAAAGGAAGGAGTACGGAAGGAGCAATCAAATTTTCCATCGAGCTTTAAAGTACATCCAGCAGGTAGTGCTATAAGCAAATTCCATTTTATCGGTATTCGGTACTCGGATCTTGACCTTTTTCTTATCAAATTTTTTCTAAAGTAGAAAACGTAGAAAATCAGTTTTGGTTTTCGACTTTTCGTCTCTCGAACCCATTAAACCTTCAAAATTTTACAGTTTCTGTCAATAATGTACAGAATTTAGTTATTTTCAAGTCTTATTTTCATTTCAAACTTGCTGCATCGAAGGAGCGATGGCATTACTTAAACATCGTAAGTAGAAGACACTGCTCTGCATCTCGTCTGTAATGTATTTTGTATTATTTCTTCTGATTGTTTTCAGTTCAGAAATGTCACCCCGGTCTAGGTCAGTTTCCAATCAACGTTCTGAAAACGGGATTTTCGTCTACCGCCGTTCAGTTGAATAAAGAAATCGCTGAGAAGACAGACGCCTCTCCTGCATCTCAAGAACATAGTCTAACAAATGAAAGTAATGATTAGCTTCACTTAATGTTTTTTGTGACGCCGACTTCGATTTTATTTTACGACTTGTTTTCAGAGGATTTCAAAGAACATCGGCCGTATTCGCCTTATCAAGTTCCTTTGAAACTGGATACGTTGGGTGATTTTGCGGTAGCCAGACTTGACGATTTGATTAATATGGGCAGAAAGGTTTGATTTTTCATTTTTAAGTCAATTTTTCAGCGAAGAAATTGTAATTTTGTCCGTTCTTAGAATTCTCTGTGGCCTTTGACGTTCGGCTTAGCATGCTGTGCCGTCGAGATGATGCATATAGCTGCTCCACGATATGATATGGATCGTTTTGGTATGATATTTCGAGCGTCTCCTCGTCAGGCTGACGTTTTGATCGTCGCTGGTACCGTCACCAACAAAATGGCCCCTGCTCTGCGGAAAGTTTATGATCAGGTACGTTTTGTAGTTGTCAAATATTTTGATTATTTCGTGGTGTTGGAATGTATTTCTCGTTTTTTTGCAGATGACGGATCCAAAATGGGTGGTATCTATGGGAAGTTGTGCAAATGGCGGAGGCTACTATCATTACTCGTACGCAGTGGTCCGAGGATGTGACCGTATTATACCCGTTGATATTTATGTTCCCGGTAAGTATTTACATATTTCGACGTAATTCAGTTACTGCAGTACGAAATTAATCAGTCCCATCAGCCGAGGTTTATTTTCAAGATATGAAAGATATGGTTTTTTCAACTCTTAATCATAGATCTTTAGATTCTTATTCTATTCTTGAATGTTATTAGGAGCCTCACTTGGTTCGTTCTCCCAAGTTCGCAGAATACTATTTATTATCTGCTGTAGAACCCACCTCGACGTACCTAATTGATAGAGATGAGAAAGTTCACTACTTAACTAATGTGCAGTTTATAGAAAAAAAAAGGAAAATTGGCTACTATCCGGTAAATGTGATGAATGAAATGGTGCCTCAAGTCCTTGAACATTTATTTGAGAAACAGATGACAAGTAAAGAAGAAGGCCTTTACAGATGATGACCTCATTCGTTTTTTAGAATTTTTTCTTCTACCACGATTGATTAATCTTCTGGATTAGAAAATATACGTAATGCGAGTAAAATTACCCGTGCAGATGTTACGTTTTCATACGAATTTCATTATTATGAACTTTCTTTTTGAAATTCAGTCAGTAAAAGTGAATAAATTAACCCTCGTTTTTCCACACAATCTTGCCTGACTGAATTAGAAATCGAGTTATTGACTTCAGTTATTAAAATTTTATCGTTGAACGCATCTTTCTGGAAAGTTCAACTTTTTTAGACGTTTTGAATGTTTTTCTCTATTACGAATTACTTTTGGTAATTAATTTTTATGATAGGTATTTTTTTATTAAACGCTTTTTTAATAGATGTGCCATGTCAAAGAGTAAAATGTTTAAAACAAAATTCTCATTTTTCAAAATTGGCTTCTCAAAACTGAAATAATTATAGCAATGCCGTTTACGTGGTATTCGAGTTTCAATGTTTCAGAGTTTTGTAAAATATTTTTGAAATATCGGGTGCCAATGTTTGATCTTCGAGAAACCTCATTTTTGGAATATTAATTTTCGACTTATATTACTACTCTCTGGCACACTAGTTTGGCCGTATGTTTCAGCGAATACTCGAATTCCTCGTGTTGTGAATGTTTTTATCTTGTAAGTTATGTGAATGTCGAAAATTTTCAGTTTTGAATTATTCATAGTTTAGATTTTCTATTGAAACTTATTAGTAATAATCCATATGTTGGGTATTCGTTTTTTACATAAAAAATAGTCAGTGTGTCGTATTACTGAACCTAGATATGAATCCTTCTGGTTCTTCAGTCCAGATAATATGCTCGATAGATGCTCAGTGAATGTATGTAGTATTTTCTGATTGTTTCCCCACAATAACTAAATTACTTAACTCTGAAATATTTGACTGAAAATCTGCAGGTGTGCATTGCATTAGCCAAATTCCAACCGTGGAATGCAGTTGGTGGCTGTCTTTTTCTATTTTAAATTGATTATAATTTAGTCGAACTGATTTCAATTATCAATAACATGAAGCTTCTTCCTATTTCACTAAAAAATGTCTTAAGTGGCTTCATAGTTTATATAGAATAACTTACGATTTTAAAAACAGAAATGGTCGCGCTTAAAGCCCTCGTATTTACTGTGCAGAAATGAAAATAAATCTTTGATCTTACAGGTTGTCCGCCAACTTGTGAAGCCTTATTATATGGTCTGCTGCTTTTGCAGAAGAAAGTCAAGCGGATGCGACGAATCCAAGCGTGGTATAGAAAATAAAATAATTTGTACAGATTCACGGTTAGTTGTTTTGATTTCAGTTTTTTTCTTCACCGCAATAAAATTCGTTACTTCGGTATATCATCGTGTAAAAACAGTTATTTATTGCCAATAAGAGATTCTATGTACATATAAGACGCGAAATAACGATGAAGATGAATGATTGTATCGGATTCAATTAAATCATTATTCGGTTATGAAGAGTTCGTCTAGTTTCTGATGCAAATCCACTGTAGACGTTTCTAGTGTTTGCAAAGCGTCCGTGTATCGATCCATGATTGTGCGATATACCATGACCTACGAAAGAAAGAGTAAAAATGATCACAACTTAAACATGTCATTTTTTATAAAGTCGGTCGAGTTGGGTACTTACGGGATTATTATTATTCTCGTATTTATTCATTTTGGTATTGATTTTATCAACCATTTCTTTTATTTGACCTTTCACCGTTGTCAATTCGCTTTCAATCGTTTCAAATATAGCTGGATAACTGTAGGAAACATTAAAAGAACTAAGAAAATAAAAATGCTATCAGAATCATTGTTACAGATCGCAGATTTTAAGTTCACCACACAGAGTAGAGCTTCTCCCTTTTCAGGTGCTCCATAAAACATTTATATCGGTGTAAAACTCGAAGCTAGTGATGAAATAGGAGCAAATATCTAACCAATTTTGCTGCGTGGTACTACATTTTCATTATTTTTTTTCTCAATTTTATGAAATTTGTTTTTTTTTTTCAACGTGGAGACAATAGAAGAATTTCATTTCGAAGGTTCGTAGTAAAAAGTTTTGTGATGATTTACAAAATTCATTAATGCATTTTTACTTTTACCGAAGTAAAGGAGTAACGTACATTATTATTTTAGATTTTGGGAATATATTTTAAGCAACTCTAATGTCGTGGTAAAATGGACAAAAAATTTGAAAAAAAATTGAAAGTAAGCATAAAAATCATTCGACTTGTGAAACTCTTTTGTTCTTTTCATTTTTGTATTGGTTTAATTAGGTAGTTTGTTCGTAATTCTGTGACAAGAACTAGGGTGATGAAGGTTCAAAATTACAGTGTTGGAGGAAACCCCAGGTGAAAGCTTTGAAAATTAAAATACACCCGTTTCTTTTGTCACTAAATTTGGACTTCGGATTATTTCAGTTCTAACAATCAGCCATCGAATTACTTGTCATCTTTCATAGCTTCTGCTAGCTAGAATTCACGCGACTCATAATAAATCGATATATTTTTTACTTCTTTCACTCAGAAATTACCTTCTGGCTGCGTAATCCCAGAATTATTCACACCAAAAGTCATATTATTGAAATATTAAAATCTTACTCATCATCGTTGTCTTCAACGTTGCTATCAACAAGTAAATCTTCCATGTCGTTCAGTTTGTTAATTTCTTGTTCGAGTTCATCTTGCTCCTTGAGCAGCGACTGCAGGTGATCTTCTAAATAATTCTGTTCAATTTGTAACGGCAGTAATTTCTCACTAATTCCTTTCAGCTGAAATGGAAAAATAATATCCCACAATTTCCATAAGTTGACACAGAAACGAAGAACGATGAATAATTACAGTATCGGCGTCTTCGTTTAAAGTGCTCTGTAAGGCTTGAGTATCTTCCGCTTTTTTCATCAACGTATTCTCGATATTGACTAGTTCTTTCAACCACTTATTATACATGCTGGTGAAATCACTGACCGATAAGGGTTTCCCATCATTGCTCGATGCGGTAGGCATTTTTGTGCGTGTCTGAAACACCAAATTAATTAGCAAATGAAAACAGGAGAAATTGTATGAAGGCCAGCAAAATGAAGGACAAATACTGTGAAACCGATAAAAAGAATCATAATTATTACGATAGACATACGCGTTCAATTCAAAAACTGTGTTATGCATAAGAGGACGTACGTTTTATTCGAACTCGGCTGTTGTAGCTGCAATTCGTGAAGGCTTCAGCCCTTTGAGATTTTTCTTCTCGATGATTTCCACTAGGAAAGTAAGTTTATTTATTTCATTAGCTGAATCAAATTAAATTCTAATTTTTGAACGGTTTCATTTTATTTTGTTCATTTTTATTATACCATTGTTATCAGTAGACAGTTCTCGACTTCGACACTTCTTCGTCACGGTAAACACAGTCTTTATCAGTTTACGATCTTCGTGAGTTGTGAAGCGTCGACTCAACCCATCTCCATCTGTGTGGATCAAAATTCAAAATTCTAAAGGCAGCTTGAATTGAATACTCTCGTTATTATTTTATATTAAATGGTACTAATTGATTTCTTTTTTAAATTAAAACTTATATTTGAAGTAGAACTAAATTAAAATTGTACAGATATTTCGTATGTTCCTGTAAGTTCCTGTTCTTTGTTTATTAATCGTATATCTAACTGTTCTTTCAGCTGTGTTTCCTGTATCCTACCGCTTGGAATTGGATGAAGATTATTGGATCTGGAAATGAGAATTAATCAACATCAATAGCTGCGCCATGGTCCGGTTCGGAACTTTATTGCATAAGTATTGGCAATTTTTCAATTTTTTTTTCCAAAGGATTTTTTTGATATTAGCTCTGGTAGGGGAGTTTTCAAGTCGCGGAACACGAATCCGGATGGTATGGGGGTTTCTGAGGTCGCTGAACACGAATCCGAAATTCGTTTTTGGCGGAAGCTCTCGCCAAGCGAGATATGGTCGATTAAAAAAAAAGAAAATTGGTCCAAAATGGACTGGAATTGCGACGTATAGGAAAAAGAATTGCAGATTAGGATTCGGCGTGAAAAATTACATACTCTGCATTCCAAATTTGGTGTTATTCAATTTGTTTTTAGTCTCTTATTTGTATCTCTTGGTGATCCACTAAAATTCAATAAATTTTTGTTGCAGATGAAATGATGTAAGCGGTTTTGCTCTACGGTTTGTTTCAAATTCTGGTTTTCACTTTCCAGTTGTCTTTGGGAACATAATAACCGGATGGAAGATAGGTGATTATTTGGGTATATGATTCAAAATTTTTCCATCTCATTTCTTTCGGAATATTTCATAATCCGCATACAAAGCTAGTTAAAAATTTTCAATTTTTATCCTGCAGCTTAGGTAATTATTATCAGTTTTGTTTTTTTTAAAAATCTTTTTCGAGGTTAGCGTGGATATGGGGGTTTTCGAGGTCGCTGAACCCGAATCCGACTTTCGATTTTGGCGCCGACTCTCGCCAAGCGAGATATGGCCAAAAAAAAAAAAGAAAAATGGTCCGAAATGGACTCAAATTGGGACGTAGAGTTAAATGGGCTGCAAATTCGGAATCAGGGTGGAAAATTACATACTGTACATTCCAAATGTTGTGTTATTCAGTTAGTTTTGAGTCTCTTATTCGTATTTCTGTGATCCACTGAATTTTGATAAATTTTTCTTACAGATGAAATGATGAACGCGGTTTTGCTGTGCGAGATATGGCAAAAAGAAAACGAAAAATGGTCGAAAATGGACTTCAATTGCGACGTAGAGCAAAATGGGCTGCAGATTCGGATTCGGGGTGAAAAACTACATACGGTGCGTTTGTCTCCTGGAAAATTTTAAAAATCGTCAATCTTTGTAAAAATGGGAAGGTTTACATTGAAAACTTGTATTTGCCAATTTTTTTGTTCAGAAAATTTTTTTCGTTATTAGCCCTGGTATGGAGCTTTTCGAGGTCGCTGATCACGAATCCGGAAGCCGTTTTTGGCGGCGGCTCTCGCAAAGGGAGATATGGCCAAAAAGAAAATGAAAAGTGCTCCAAAAGGGGTGTAAACGGCGACGTAGAGTAAAAAGGGTTGCAGATTCGGATTCAGCGTGAAAAATTATGGACAGTGCATTTCAAAGTTGGTGTTATTCAGTTAGTTTCTGGTCTCTTATTTGTATCTCTATGTGATGCAATAATATTTAATAAATTTTTGTTGCAGGTGAAATGATGGAAACAGTTTTGCTGCGGTTTCTTACAAATTTGAGTTTTCACTATCCAGTTGTCTTTGGTTACATAATAGCCGAATGGAAGATGGGTAATTATTTGTGTGTATAATTTATAATTTTTCTATCTCATTCAGGGGTCTACCGAGCCTTCTTCGAATGGGGGGGGGGGGGGTGAGAATGGCAAAAATGCCGACTACATCTCAAACATTTGCCCAGTACAGTAATAATGGATAAAAATATTTTTCATCGTTGCTTGAGGATAGCATTAGGCGGCAAATTGGTGGCGGCTATCTCCCAATTTCTCAATTTGCCGACTGATGAAGATTTTGGAGAATTTGCCGACTGTGAAAAGTGACTGGGGGAGTGACTCACCCCCCTACCCCCCTCTCGGTAAGCCCCATTCTCATTACTGTCGCATTATTTCGTAATCCATAATATGTAAAGCCAGTTGAAAATTTTCTATTTTCATCCTGCATCTTACCTACCTAATTTTTGTCAATTTTTCTTCTTCAAAAAAATTGTTTTCGAGATTTGCCCAGGTATGGGGGTTTCTGAGGTCGCTGAACACGAATCCGAAATTCGTTTTTGGCGAAGGCTCTCGCCAAGCGAGATATGGTCGATAAAAAAAAGCAAATTGGTCCAAAATGGACTTAAATTGCGACGTATAGGAAAAAGAATTGCAGATTAGGATTCGGCGTGAAAAATTACGTACTCTGCATTCCAAATTTGGTGATATTCAGTTAGTTTGTAGTCTCTTATTTGTATGTGTATCTCTTTGTGATCCACTAAAATTCAATAAATTTTTGTTGCAGACGAAATGATGTAAGCGGTTTTGCTCTGCCGTTTGTTTCAAATTCTAGTTTTCACTTTCCAGTTGTCTTTGGGAACATAATAACCGGATGGAAGGTGATTATTTGGGTATAAGATTCAAAATATTTCTATCTCATTTCTTTCTCATTATTTCATAATCCGCATGCAAAGCTAGTTTAAAATTTTCAATTTTTATCCTGCAGCTTAGGTAATTTTGGTCAGTTTCATTTTTTCAAGATTAGCATTGATATAGGGGTTTCCGAGGTCGCTGAACCCGAATCTGGAAGCCAATTTTGGCGGCGGCTCTCGCCAGGCGAGATATGGCCAGAAAAAAGAAAGAAAAATGGATTTAAATGACGACGTAGAGTAAAATTGGCTGCAGATTCGGATTCAGCGTGAAAAACTACAGTCTGTGCTTTCCAAATTGGGTGTTATTCACTTTAGTTTCAAGTCTCTTATTTGTACTACCTCTATGTGATCGAGTGAAATTTAATAAATTTTTGTTGCAGATGACACGATGAAAGCGGTTTTACTGCGGTTTCTTTCCATTTTGAGTTTTCACTTTCAATTTGCCTTTGGAAGCATAATAGCCGGATGGAAGATAGGTAATTATTTGTGTAGCTTTATAATTTAGATTTTCTTTCTCATTACTGTCGCATTCTTTCATTATCCATATGTAAAGCCAGTTTATAATTGTCAATTTTCATCGTGCAGCTTATTTTTGGTCAATTTTATTATTTCAAAAAAAATTTTTCGAAATTAGCATTGTAAAAAAAATGAAAAATGGTCTAAAATGGACTTAAATTGTGACGTATAGTAAAATGGGCTGCAGATTCGGATTCGGCGTGAAAAACTACATACTGTGCACATGTCTCCCGGAAAATTTCAAAAATCGTCAATTTTTGTAAAAATGAGAAGGTTAACCCCTTGGTGTTTTTTCGATTTTTTTTCAAAAATTTTTTTTCGAGATGAGCGTCGATATGGGGGTTTTTGAGGTCGCTGAACACGAATCCGAAGTTCGATTTTGGCGGCGGCTCTCGTCAAGCGAGATATGGCCAAAAAAAAGAAAGAAAAATGGTCGAAAATTGGTCTAAATCGGGACATAGAGTAAAAATGGCTGCAGATTCAGGTTCAGCTTGATGAACTACATTCTGTGCACTCAAAATTTGGTGATCTTCACTTACTTTTTAGTCTCTTATTTGTATCTTTATGTGATCCACTAAAATTTAGTACATTTTTGTTTCAGCTGAAAAGTGGGAAGCTGTTTTGGGTCGAGTCAAAAGACACGCTCGATATGCAAGATCGACTCCGCGTATAAGAATACACTTTTGCCCCTACACGATTGGAGTACCAATGTTCAAGATCCAGTCTAAAAACCATTTTCTCGAGAAATATTTTGAATCAGTCAAGATTTATTGTAATAATTATACATTCAAAACTTGTATTTTCCAATTATTTAGCCAACTGTGAAATGAGTAAATGAGACATCTAGCCGATTTGAAAAATATGATAAAATGACTTGTAGCCGACAAACATGATAAGTTGGACATCTAGAGCCGAAAAAAGAACGAATGAACCATCTCACCGATGATAAAAGCTAATTGAGATCTAGCCGACTATTTTTCTGTCGGCTACATGTCTCAGTTTCATGCCCCAATCGAAAAATGAATTTTTGCTAGATGTCTCATTCAAAAAATGAGGAAATGAAACGTAGCCGAATTGGGCTTGATGTCTCATATTCAGATTTTGGAGTCGGCTAGATGTCTCATGTTTTGAAAAATGAGAAGCTGAGAAATGTAGCCGAATTGGGCTCGATATCTCAGTTTCACAATTTACAGTTGACTATCGTTTGATCGAAGCAAAACTGCTGAAAATTCGGAATAATGCTAAAATTTCAGACTGCACGGATCGGGCTGAAATTTGTTTGGATAGTAGGTTCCTTGATCAAACAAGATTACCTCCTCCCTGACGATGGGCGGTCAAAATTTAGCTTTTTTTTTTTTAAATGATCCTGTTTTATATCTGGCTTAAAAAAAAATAGTTTGGCCACTGCAAAATTCGTTAAACTTTTGGAATTTCGTAAAATCTTTTTCGTTGAGTCTGCGCACTCTTTTAATAAATTCTCGAAACGGTTTTGATTCGAGAAAGAGTGAAAACAAAAATTACGATTTGGGGCAAGAAAGTAAAAATTTGATCTCAGTATGTATCTGGACGTCTTCGAGTACAGATCAAGCTAACAGCAAATATCCATCCGTATGACTGTGCCCTCTCAGTGAGGACCTCCTCGAGTAGTCGCCCCGTGGAATTTGAATCTCCCCGCAGTAAGCTATGTCTTTCGGTTAGTCGGGTGAATGACAATTTCCGCGGGGTGGGCGAAAGAGGAGGAAATAACTAGAGGGTGCGAACTTACGAGTGGATATTTGTAGATAAGATAAGACATTTGGACAATAGAAAAATTTGTCTGGGCTTAAAAAGCCGTTGGCTGGTTGTAGTAGAAGACTCGCTGATAATGTTAGTAGGTAGGAGAATATAAGTGAAATGCTTTTGACCCCGAGTATAGATTTCGCCCATTCGGGTGACGGTACCCTCTTAGCAGGGACCGACCTCCAGGAGTAGCCTGCTCCCGGATCTTGAATCTCCCCGCAGTGAGCTCAGATCTCTCGGTTAGACGTGTGAATTCAATTTCCGTGGGGCGGGCGAATTCGGAGGAATCTACTCTTTTTGGTATCTAGTTGGTTGCTAGATTAAGTGCAGCATATTGCTGCACTTTTTTTAAAAACTCGCTGACAATGTGTGTTCTTAAAAGTACCTCAGTAAAAAGACCGATAGGGTGGGTGGGAGGGGGCGGATGGATGGACGGAATTTTAAAAATTCTATACTTGTATTTTTGAATTTTATATAGTTGTGAATTTTAAATCGTGAATATTATATCTGAAATTAAAATTCCGGATAGTTTGAATTTTATTATAGTGGGAATTTTAAAAATTCCAGACTTGTAATTGTGAAACTTATATTCGTGAGGATCCAAGTCCGTGAAGATAGTTATTGTTGAAAATGTACTGTAGCATACTATTCTACGTGTTTTTGAAACTCGCTGACAATGTGTGTTGTCAAAAGTACTTAAGTAAAGAGCGACATCGGGTGGGTGGGAGGGGGTGGCTGGATGGACGGACTTTTTTAGATTCTAGACTCGTATTGTTTGAATCTTATATGGTCGTGAATTTTTTATTTGAATTTATCCTGGATTGTTTGAATTTTAATTATCGTAAATATTCCTGGATAGTTTGAATTTTAAATCGTGAATATTAATCAACGATTAATTAATCAGTTGTTTAGTCTAGAATTTTAATCAAGCTACTAATCGTTGGTTAATATTCACGATTAAAATTCAAACTATCCAGGAATATTTACGATAATTAAAATTCAAACAATCCAGGATAAATTCAAATAAAAAATTCACGACCATATAAGATTCAAACAATACGAGTCTAGAATCTAAAAAAGTCCGTCCATCCAGCCACCCCCTCCCACCCACCCGATGTCGCTCTTTACTTAAGTACTTTTGACAACACACATTGTCAGCGAGTTTCAAAAACACGTAGAATAGTATGCTACAGTACATTTTCAACAATAACTATCTTCACGGACTTGGATCCTCACGAATATAAGTTTCACAATTACAAGTCTGGAATTTTTAAAATTCCCACTATAATAAAATTCAAACTATCCGGAATTTTAATTTCAGATATAATATTCACGATTTAAAATTCACAACTATATAAAATTCAAAAATACAAGTATAGAATTTTTAAAATTCCGTCCATCCATCCGCCCCCTCCCACCCACCCTATCGGTCTTTTTACTGAGGTACTTTTAAGAACACACATTGTCAGCGAGTTTTTAAAAAAAGTGCAGCAATATGCTGCACTTAATCTAGCAACCAACTAGATACCAAAAAGAGTAGATTCCTCCGAATTCGCCCGCCCCACGGAAATTGAATTCACACGTCTAACCGAGAGATCTGAGCTCACTGCGGGGAGATTCAAGATCCGGGAGCAGGCTACTCCTGGAGGTCGGTCCCTGCTAAGAGGGTACCGTCACCCGAATGGGCGAAATCTATACTCGGGGTCAAAAGCATTTCACTTATATTCTCCTACCTACTAACATTATCAGCGAGTCTTCTACTACAACCAGCCAACGGCTTTTTAAGCCCAGACAAATTTTTCTATTGTCCAAATGTCTTATCTTATCTACAAATATCCACTCGTAAGTTCGCACCCTCTAGTTATTTCCTCCTCTTTCGCCCACCCCGCGGAAATTGTCATTCACCCGACTAACCGAAAGACATAGCTTACTGCGGGGAGATTCAAATTCCACGGGGCGACTACTCGAGGAGGTCCTCACTGAGAGGGCACAGTCATACGGATGGATATTTGCTGTTAGCTTGATCTGTACTCGAAGACGTCCAGATACATACTGAGATCAAATTTTTACTTTCTTGCCCCAAATCGTAATTTTTGTTTTCACTCTTTCTCGAATCAAAACCGTTTCGAGAATTTATTAAGAGTGCGCCACTTCGGTGAAAACGAAAATTACAATTTCAGAATGTCGATCGAATTTTGCAGCTGCCAAGATTTTTTTTCAAAACCAGATATACGGCTCATTTTCAAGCAAAAATAACCAAAATTTGGATCACTCATCTCCGAGATAATGGTCTTTCATTAGGAACCTACCGGGCAGTCGGCTAGATGCGTCAGTTTCACATTTTGCAATCGGTCAGAGATATCTCAATCGAAAAATGAGTTGCTAGGTACTATTTTTGTCTTGTACCGTCAGATACATGTCATCTTCTTTTTCTTGAGGCGGCTAGATGCCAATGTATACTATCATATACAGCCAAATCGTTAGCTACAGATCATTTTATTGCGCTAGCAATACCGTTTTAAATCAAATTTACTAAGAAGTATTTACGAAAAGGATTTAAATCGGTATAATATTGTAACAATTCTGTAAAAACAAATAATAAATACGAAAAGACAGACATCAGTTGCGAAGGATACGTCCGAAAAACACGCCAAACAGGAAAGCGCCAACACAAAAATTTCATCTGTAACAAATTCACTCAATCTTCGTGTATCATTTTTTGTAAAAATAAAAAACTGAACTCGATTAATGAACGTAGTTATTCGCTCGGTTTACAACAGTAATTTCATTTTATTTTAATTGGAAGAATTTTTCATCAGATTTTTTTCAAGTTCGAAAAGAGAAAAATATAGTAGATCTAAATCGTAGTTCCTTTCGGCTTCAAAAAGAAAATATTTGAAAAGAAAATGAAAATCGATAATTCCTTCTATCAAATTAAACACAAAATTGAAACAAGCATGACCATTTGCGACGAGAAGCGAGAAAAGTACAATTCAAAACGTCAGCAAGAAACAAAGTCATTTAAATTTTAATAGTTTCATACTAAAAAAAAAAAACTACGAAACAATCTCTGATGGGATGGCGAAGGCGATACATGTCATTTGAAACGTTTCCAAATGCTGCGCAAATTATAAGAATGTATCAGCATTCGTTCGTATGAAACGGGTGTTCAATTGATGGCCTTCAGAAATACCAGACCCAATTGCACCATTGTGATACACTCAAAAAACAAAACTATAAAAATATCAAGCAATAGGTACGAAGTTTGATCACCTATAATTCAGATAACTATTTTGTCGTAGAAACGGCCGATACATCTCGACCAAAACGTTTGCGTTTCTATATCCACCAAATCCAAATCGAAAAACAAGGAATCACACGTTTGTGTGTAGGTATCCATGCACGAGCCATCGAAATAGTCTTCAAAAGGAGTCTGCGTCTCCGAATCGGAACACATGATCTAGTTGAAATTCGGTTTAATCAAATCGTTCACGTCGAATTCCATACTATTCGAATCATTTTTGCCTTCCTCCAAAGAACGAGTATTTTCTTCTCTATATAGCCTGGAGCGAAACCGAAGATAGGATTATCCGTCGATATCATTCTCTTTTGGTCCAGCTGGCTCGATAAATTCGATCCGTCTAGGTTATCGTCGAGTGAGGACGACAGAGTAACCTCGGAGCTAATTTTGGGCGATTTAAGAATTTGGTCGTCTTTGTAACTGAAACTCTGGCTGCAGGAATCGTCGGAAGGCAAGATATCTGGTAAAATGTCGCAATTCGATTCGTTGACGACCAGAGTCTCTTCTCTGACTGATGTGGTCTGCGTGCTGGACGTACTGAAACTAATCACACTGCTGGTCGAACAATTGATTTCATAAATACTGCTGCACACTCTGCTGCGTTTACGTTTTCGGTGACCGAATTCAGTATTCGTTTGCATGCTGACCGTTATCCTCGGCTGCTGGTCGTCGGCTGGCTCCGCCAATTGAACTGGCGCATTCGGCAATATTTTACACATTTTCATACCGGTCTGCGTCTCTTTGGATAGGGCTGTTCTGTTTATCTTCTCCTATAGTATGAGCATCTTTGGACCATCCAAATTCTCCATGACGATCGCCTTCACATCGACCACATTGTCGACGGATTTTTGGAAATTTTGCGCTGTTAAATGAGTTTTGAGTAATCTGAAACAAAATGGGTTACAATAATAATTAATAACGAAACTTCACTGAAAGTACACCGGCATTTACAATAGTCATTAGGGATCCTCATTTGAGGCTCAGATTATTCGTTAACCAAAAAAAATACTGTTTAATATATGGAGAGATAACATACCCCATCATTTCTTTAAATTTTACATAAGCATTTTCCGGATTCGTGTCCAGCGACCTAGAAAAAACCCCATATCGACGCTAATTTCGAAAAAAAATTTTTGAAAAAAAAACCGAAAAAACACCAACTTCTCATTTTTACAAAAAATGACGATTCTTGAAATTTTCCAGGAGACATGTGAACAGTATGTAGTTTTTCACGCCGAATCCGAATCTGCAGCCCATTTTACTATACGTCACAATTTAAGTCCATTTTAGACCATTTTTCATTTTTTTTACAATGCTAATTTCGAAAAATTTTTTTTGAAATAATAAAATTGACCAAAAATAAGCTGCACGATGAAAATTGACAATTATAAACTGGCTTTACATATGGATAATGAAAGAATGCGACAGTAATGAGAAAGAAAATCTAAATTATAAAGCTACACAAATAATTACCTATCTTCCATCCGGCTATTATGCTTCCAAAGGCAAATTGAAAGTGAAAACTCAAAATGGAAAGAAACCGCAGTAAAACCGCTTTCATCGTGTCATCTGCAACAAAAATTTATTAAATTTCACTCGATCACATAGAGGTAGTACAAATAAGAGACTTGAAACTAAAGTGAATAACACCCAATTTGGAAAGCACAGACTGTAGTTTTTCACGCTGAATCCGAATCTGCAGCCAATTTTACTCTACGTCGTCATTTAAATCCATTTTTCTTTCTTTTTTCTGGCCATATCTCGCCTGGCGAGAGCCGCCGCCAAAATTGGCTTCCAGATTCGGGTTCAGCGACCTCGGAAACCCCTATATCAATGCTAATCTTGAAAAAATGAAACTGACCAAAATTACCTAAGCTGCAGGATAAAAATTGAAAATTTTAAACTAGCTTTGCATGCGGATTATGAAATAATGAGAAAGAAATGAGATAGAAATATTTTGAATCTTATACCCAAATAATCACCTTCCATCCGGTTATTATGTTCCCAAAGACAACTGGAAAGTGAAAACTAGAATTTGAAACAAACGGCAGAGCAAAACCGCTTACATCATTTCGTCTGCAACAAAAATTTATTGAATTTTAGTGGATCACAAAGAGATACACATACAAATAAGAGACTAAAAACTAATTGAATATCACCAAATTTGGAATGCAGAGTACGTAATTTTTCACGCCGAATCCTAATCTGCAATTCTTTTTCCTATACGTCGCAATTTAAGTCCATTTTGGACCAATTTGCTTTTTTTTATCGACCATATCTCGCTTGGCGAGAGCCTTCGCCAAAAACGAATTTCGGATTCGTGTTCAGCGACCTCAGAAACCCCCATACCTGGGCAAATCTCGAAAACAATTTTTTTGAAGAAGAAAAATTGACAAAAATTAGGTAGGTAAGATGCAGGATGAAAATAGAAAATTTTCAACTGGCTTTACATATTATGGATTACGAAATAATGCGACAGTAATGAGAATGGGGCTTACCGAGAGGGGGGTAGGGGGGTGAGTCACTCCCCCAGTCACTTTTCACAGTCGGCAAATTCTCCAAAATCTTCATCAGTCGGCAAATTGAGAAATTGGGAGATAGCCGCCACCAATTTGCCGCCTAATGCTATCCTCAAGCAACGATGAAAAATATTTTTATCCATTATTACTGTACTGGGCAAATGTTTGAGATGTAGTCGGCATTTTTGCCATTCTCACCCCCCCCCCCCCCATTCGAAGAAGGCTCGGTAGACCCCTGAATGAGATAGAAAAATTATAAATTATACACACAAATAATTACCCATCTTCCATTCGGCTATTATGTAACCAAAGACAACTGGATAGTGAAAACTCAAATTTGTAAGAAACCGCAGCAAAACTGTTTCCATCATTTCACCTGCAACAAAAATTTATTAAATATTATTGCATCACATAGAGATACAAATAAGAGACCAGAAACTAACTGAATAACACCAACTTTGAAATGCACAGTCCATAATTTTTCACGCTGAATCCGAATCTGCAACCTTTTTTACTCTACGTCGCCGTTTACACCCCTTTTGGAGCACTTTTCATTTTCTTTTTGGCCATATCTCGCTTGGCGAGAGCCGCCGCCAAAAACGGCTTCCGGATTCGTGATCAGCGACCTCGAAAAGCTCCATACCAGGGCTAATAACGAAAAAAATTTTCTGAACAAAAAAAATAGACAAAAAATAGGTAGGCAAGATGCAGGATGAAAATGGAAAATTTTAAACTGGCTTTACATATGGATTATGAAATCACGTGACAGTAATGAGAAAGAAAAATTTGTAATTATATAGCTACACGGTCGTTAAAAATGAATATTTCGTGTGTTACTCGAATCTTGGAACAAATCAAATCACAATTCACAATTAATCAAGTTAAATAAATTACGGTTGAATGAAATAGAATAACGAAAAAGAAAAAAAAAATAAATACATTTTATCTTCTCAGGAAACGAATCGCGATTAAAAAAAAAAAAATTGAACTACAAATTTAACAAAAATGCGGGAAAAAAATATCACATTGTAGTAGTCGCAAAAATGATTCAGACAAATACGAAAAATTTTGATAGCGAGTGACTAATTTAAAAGATGTATTAACGAACACGTAGAACAAATCATGAGCAAACTACTGGCGTTGCATTCGGTTATTAAGGTAAACTGAGGATCGCTGACACATTGGGCAGAGTGCTCGCTGACATTTTGTTTCAGATTAAATCCAAACTGGTCGATAGAAACGGACGATGGTAGGAGTAGGTGGCATAGAGTACATGTAATTGGATGCGTTTCGGAATGTTTCTGCAAGGTTCCACGTTTACATAGAGGACACGCGAATGATTCGATCATCAGCGCTTGAATTTGTTCTTCCTCCTTTCGATATTCATTCATGATCCATGAAACTAACAAAAAAAAATTATCAATTGTGAAAACTTGACATAATTGACAGAAAAATAGGTAAAAACTTGTATAAATATGCGAGACTACTAGAAGAGAAGAAAAGAATGAATCAATACAGAATCATATTTTCAAAAAACACTTGAAAACTCTATCATTGTCGAGGAAGTTAAAGTAATCTGAAAATGAGTGGATACGAAGTCATGTTCCTGAAACTGCCACAAATTCAATTGCATTTATAGGAATGCAGCTATATCACTTAATTATATGTACATCGGTTAATCTATAATTTTCGTCAACTGTTCTGAGAGGATGTCTCCAGGGTGCTGGTTTGAAGGAATTTCAGTTTTGATTAAAAAAAAAAAATTCAAGCGGCTGAAAAAATTAATATTTTCCGCATGATATAACTCATACACATACACAAAATCATGAATCAAAATTTCGTCCAATAAGCACCTTAAAGACATAGCTCGAGAGAAGATAAGAAAAAATTTTCAAATCAGTCCGTGAATAAGTGCATTTTTCCCAGAAAAAATTGAAAAATAATCTTTAGTAAAGATTCCGATCACTTCATCTGAAAATTGAACGCGAAAGTGGCCTGAAACTGCCTGCGTTACCAAATTTATTCATTTTGAATTCCTTTAATGGCTCTTTTTATTTTCCATTTCCGTTAATGCCGAGTGGGAAATTTTTAAAATAACATACTAGAAGTGTAGGTCTAAGATTAATAAACTCAAAATTTTAGAAAAGAAAAAATGCAATAAGTAAAAGAAATTTGGAGTCATTTAAATTTCGAACTGAAGTCTGCATTATTACAATTCTCTATTTTTTCAGAACATAAAATGGTCAGTAGTCAAATATCTCACTATTTTTTCAACAATTTAATTAACATCTACCACAATGGTAAAGCTTTTTAGTTACCTTTTCGGGTAGATTTTGATCTAACGAGCAAATTAGGATTCTTAGCATTTCATACTCAACTTGCCAATTCAAAATTGGGTGAGTAGACATTAAAATCCAAAATTTTACATTAAGAGTTTACTATTCACAAAATTGCTTACGTTGTTCTTCCAAAAACTCTTCCTGCAAACCCATGAATTCTTCAATTTCTTTATCAAAGAGATCATCTTCACTGAGCACGAATCCAATTCTGAAAATGAAAGAACAAGTTTAATCTGAAAATGAAAAATATGAGAAATTGCATTCACGATATATAAGAAAATGATATCAAATCAATGTATTAGAGGAATTTTCAATAGAGGTGTTTGGAAATACAACACTAATACTGTATCTGAGAATTGAAGACTAGCTGGAGGAAGAGTAAATATGATCGCTAAACAATGACACATTAGCAAATTCTTATTGATTAGTGTGTAATTTTACCTAAATGGAATGATGGGACAAAAACTTATTTCCAAGTCCCCCGATAATTCTACTGGTAAGTAATATTTTACGAATGTTGCCTTCAATGAAATGACATTTCTTTAAGAGATCAAATTTGGGAATAAAATTCATCCATCTCTATTATTATTGAAATAATCTTTCTTGTGCCTCTAATTGAAAAATTTAAATATGGTCGAGTATTCTAGTAAAGCTTATCCACATAATAGAAGCAAAACAATTACAGTATCACATTAAAATAATCATTGATAATAGAATGCTTCCATTTACTCACTTCGGGCAAGTATTTTGTCCAATGTGTTTTTTGAATTCTTCTAATTCAGAGGCCAAGTAACCACTAAGTGTATCTTGAACATCGACAGTATTATGCGAAGATCTGATTTTCTCGAGTAACGTTCGTCTATTCTCTCTGATACGATGACTGAATCGCTGCACAAAATACACAACATGATAAATCTTGAAACATGAAATGCAAAACTATTCAGAGCATACTTCACCTTGCGAAGAATATCCTTGAAATCTAAACGTCTGCCTTTTGCCAGGAGCCTGTGTCGAATTTCGGAATCGATTCTCGGTGTCATCAACGTTCCTGCCAACATTTTCGACAATATAACTTGAAACAATAAAAAAACTGGAGTATAAAATAGCGATTTAACGATTACGAAAAAAAAAAAAACAGAAATGGCGAATTAATATTATTCTCATTTAATAGAAAATTTCACACGAAGTTCACTTCATTTTCAACATTTGCCTCCAAAACTTGATAAATGAATTGAATGGAAACTAGAGAGAAATTAAAATGAAAACATCCAACATGGTCAAAATTCGAAACTCTACACAAAACAGTGAACCGAATAACTGGAAGGAGCACTCGTAAATAAAAATAAAAATAAAACATAACGAACGAAAAATATGAAAGAGAAAGACGGAGAAAGATGAACTGTAAAAACATCTGGTAAATATCCTCGCGACTCGCGAGAAGTTGTATTACTTCAAGGTGCTATTTTTCTTTCTCTGTCTTTCGCCATGTTGTATTTTTAGTGGCGGACGTGGTCACGTGACAAAGTAACGATGAAAATGTTTTTCTAAATATTTTGGATGAGCAGGTTTTGAAAATGAATTTCAATTCAATTGGTTTTGTGAAAAACATATTTTTATTTTTTTACTGTAAACAAAAAATTGATAAGGATGATAGACGCTCAAATGCGAAAAAGCCGGAAGAATTTTCAATTTGATTCGATTCAATTTGTTCATCTTATATTTTTATCAATCAAAAATCATCTTTAATTACAGAGTTGAAGACTCGAATTGCGATTGTATCAATCTTTAAAATAATTCTCCTCTAGTCACGGTCCCAGTTCTTGTCTAACATGCCAGATTTCTATTTGCGTTATTACGTGGGGCATAAAGGAAAATTTGGACACGAATTTTTGGAATTTGAATTTCGACCAGATGGTAAGCTAAGGTATGCGAACAATTCTAATTATAAGAACGATACGATCATTCGTAAGGAAGCCTACGTGAACAGTATCGTTACCGAAGAATTGAAGCGGATAATTCAGGAATCGGAAATCATGCAAGAAGACGATTCCCTGTGGCCACCGCCTGACAGAATTGGCCGGCAAGAACTTGAAATCGTGATCGGCGAAGAGCACATATCGTTCACCACCTCAAAACCGGGTTCCTTAGTTGATGTAAATCATTCGAAAGATCCGGAAGGATTACGTTGCTTCTATTATTTAGTTCAGGATTTGAAATGTCTTGTGTTTTCTCTCATCGGTTTGCATTTCAAAATTAAACCCATATAGTCGAGCGTTCCTGCGTAGAATTAAGTTTTTTTTTTGCTTTTGTATTCTATGGATTTTGTTTAAACTTCTTTCATGACCGTGTTTCTTCAGACAAATCGTTCTTCGAAGAGATTACTTTCCTTACTAAATGTAACTTTCGATGTTATGGCTCGTAATTGATCGTATTTGAAATACTTTTCAATTAGTAAAACCTTGTATAAACGGATTTTTATTTCTTATTTCTGTACTTCGTAAAAAAAATAAAACAATTTCTAATATTTCAAGAAAATGAAATTCCACTTGAAGCACTAGACATTAAAAAAAATTTTAATTGGCCTAAAACTCTTAAAATCTTTGATTTTAAAGTACTGTATCGTCTCTTGTAAAATCGTGAAAATTGAATTCTTTTTTCTGTTCGTTTTTTTTTTTTCCCATAAAAGTTTAATTAAAATTATTTTGAACGAATCACAGAATCACAATAATTTGATTGTCAGAAAATCGGTTGAAAATTTTTTTCTCGACGTATGCTGTTTTCATGAAAAAAAAAAAATTATTCGACTTCTAAGATATTGTTCGAGTTTCTTTTAGTACCAACTGAAAATATTCTAATGATGATTTAAATTTTTAGAAATATCTCAAATTGAAGACAAGTTTGAACAGCATTAAATTATTTTCATTTTAATTTTCTGCAAAAAATAGCATTTTTACTAATAAAAGCCTCAACTCAAAATGAGTGTGCTTCATAAATGAAGGACAACTTTTACATAATTCAAGTGCGTGTTCATTGATCAGAAATGTCTGAAAAATATTACCAAAAGTCATTATTTAGCAGATGGCCCATTAATGAAGCTAAAAAATGGACTGAAGATAAGGAATAACTTTAAGGGTGCGATTTCAAATATCAAATTTTACTTTACTGCTCGATAAAAACGTAAAATTATGTTTTAAGAAATGGTGTGTGTTACTTGAATAGATTACTTTTCAGAGTTTGAATTTTACATGTTTTACCTCACTCAGAAGTCAGAACAGAACGGCAGAAAATCAGAACCTCTTGAAATTTAATCTCCAATGATTAGTTTCTCACTGACCACGACGACTACTCTTTCTAATAACATCAACGTAACTAGTTAAGGAAAAAAATTTGAATTAATATAATTTAACAAAATCAGGTAATTTTCGTTTTTTTAATTTTGAAATCAAATTTCTCGTAAAACTGTCTTAATGCTTCATAATGAAAAATTGATCAAAAATAAAATAATTAATAAGCCCGAGCATAAAAGTAGTGCGTTCGAAGAAATAAAAATTATAGAACACACGTTAATATAGACTTTTTGTCCTTCAGCTATAATTATGTTAATGCTGATAGACAATTTATGGAACATATCAAGTAAAAATAGGAAACTTCATTTCTTTCATTTTACTGGCAAATTATTGATTAAAGAAAATTTAATAGGTCTACTTATACAAAAACGAACCAAAGGATGACTTTATTTAAAAAAAAAAGTTTTATCTGGATCAAAAGTGGATAAAATGTTTAAAAATGATAATTAAAATCAATTGGAAACGGGTTTTTTAATGCGATAAGCATGTCAGTGCAATGATGTATGAGTACCTGAAGGATCATAAAGGGTAACATGAGTAAAATTTCAAACGAGCATTTATTATACATGAGGTATAGTGTATAATTTTTTTACAAATTTTGTTGCTTTTTATAACATTTTTTTTCTAAAAAGAAATACTTTGTTTTGGAAGCTTTGACAATTTTGCTCATGTTTTATAACATACTCGTATGTTATGTCACCTGAAATAATTCGATTTTTTTCCTTAAAAATTAATGAAACACGTTACTTTTCAAGAACTAAAGGGACTTAATCTGATCCAGAATTGTATCATTATTTTTCATATTTTTGATGGAATATTAATAACGTAGGAAAGGGGGGAAAATGAACTTTAACAAAAAAAAAAAAGTGGATCAATGAAGAAATAATAAAATCAAAGTTCAAATTAAAACGATCAGTCAGTCATCAAAATTGATACTGCCATACTGGTGACTGGAAAAATTTTCAGATTTTTTGATCGATTTCTACCAATGTTTAGTGTTCATATAGTTCTTTTAGTTTTTTCTATATAATTATTTTTGCGAATTCATCACGAATGCTAAAAGTCGATCTCAAAATTACGTTCAAATGGTTAGTAGGTGTTTCCAGTCAACGAAGAAAAAGTAACATCTTTGGATTTGAAATGATTCGTTAATCATGACCAAGTACTTTACCGATATACTAAATTATTTCAATAAAAATAATTCAAAAATCATGAAAAATTTTGCCACGTTATAAATTTTTAACAATTTTCAGAATCGTCCAAAGCCCCGAACAAGAAGCCGGAGCTCCTCGTCGACTTTTCCAATCGATCAGAAAGAAAATGATACTTGGCCGCGTCGAAAAACACGGTACTCGTATCGTCCGAGAAACCCATTTACCCAATTTCACAGCTGATTCAACTACCAACGGCAACTTGGTGAACTGAGAAATTCTTGAAAACATTCATTTTCGTGTCCGCCTTTCGCGAGTAATGCTAAAAAAAAAATTGCTTTCGCTATTTTCCCGATGCCCTCGTCGTAGCTCGTTTCTATTATTCGTGATGGAGAGATGAGAAGAAAGAAATACCCTACGATTTCTCCGACAACTTCAACCCGCTGAGCAGTGCCACCGTTGCAGCGGATCCGTTCGTCCACGCAGTTCCACCGTTCAAGTTTGTGCACGAATCATGGCTTCATCCGTATCTCGTTTATCGTCTCGACACTCCGTTCGTCGTTGAGATATCGACGTGCTCACCCGATTAGCTCTCCACAGCTCCTACGCATCGATCCGGCGTATAACCCGTTCATTGTCTACGTTCGTTTTTCGTATTCCCCATCATCATCATCATGCAGTCGTCGAAGCAGTGCTTCCGCTGCCAACGCTCCGGCCACTTCGCCCGCGAATGCCCGTACCCGGACCGCGCGGAGCGCAGCGGTAAGCGCGGCAGCGAGAAATGCTACAAGTGCCACGGTTTCGGCCATTTCGCCCGCGACTGTCGCGAGGAGCAGGACCGCTGCTACAAGTGCAACGACGTCGGCCACATCGCCAGGGACTGCACCAAGTCCGACTCGTCGCAGCAGTGCTACTCGTGCAAGGGCCTCGGTCACATCGCCCGCGACTGCCCAGAATCGTCGACCAACGCGCGATCCTCTTCGTCGTCGTTCACCGTCAGCTGCTACAACTGCAACCAGCTCGGCCACATGGCCAGATCGTGTCCCAACGGCGGAGGCGGTAAGACGTGCTACGTGTGCCAGAAACAAGGCCATATAAGCCGCGACTGCCCCGAAAATAACCGATCCGATAATATGTGATTCGCTATACATTTATATACCTTTTTTTTTCTTCTTCTCTTTTTTTTTTTCTACAAGCACTTTACGCTCGTGCGAATAATCTTTACTTTTTCCTTGTTACCCCATCGGTATCCAATAAATTATCTATTCGAATTACTGCGAATTTGTTGACCGCAATGAGCCTGCCGTATGCTCCACCGAGAGTACCCAGCTCGGCAGCACTAATGTTTACATGTGGGCATTTCTGTTGGCGATGTAGGGGAAAATATGTAATTTAAAATCTCAATTCGCCAAAACCATTCGAATTTGAGCATATCTTTCGATATCAAAATGTCCGATAAACTGACTTAGAAGGAAATACATATTTTCAAGAGAAAAGAGGAATTTTTGCCGACTGTTTCTCGTTGGTCTTTGAATGAAAGACGTGATTTTTGGATAAGTTGTAAAAAAAAAAAAATTAAAGCGAATATCAAAGAAGGCCCTGTTCCATAATCTGTGGCTTTTCTTTTTGCTACCTCTTTTCTTTTAGTTGTTACTATTTTTAAAAAATTACTTACAAAACCATAATTTTCGACATGCTTCTAAGGGAGGACAAAAAATTGGCTCTTACCATACTTGTTTTTGGCTTTTTTCATTTTGAAAATTATCAAATTCCTTCCAAAATAAGTTGGAAGTGGAAAAAATAGACGACATTTTCATTATTTAGTACGAATTTTTTCAATTCTTCCTTCCATTTCGTGATGTTTAGGGTTAAAACATATTTTTCAGGAGTATTCTATTAAGCCGACTAGCATAATTTAATCTGTTTCACTACTTTACGAAAATATTCATTTCAGTATAATTTATCAGAGAATTCAAGGGGAAAAAGCAAAAATTAATACGAATAATTATTTTGAAAACGTAAAAAATCGCAAAACTGATGAGACGAGTCGACGTTACTAATGCCTTTTTAGTATAAACTATAAACAAGTCGGCATAAATGAGCTATAAAAATCTGTAAACACGCACCATCTTTTACTGCTGACCCAAGTTTAATTGAGGCACTTAGAAGCTAAGGGCTATAAATGAGTTATTCTAAATTTGACCGAAACTCGTTTCGAGAAAATGAAAGATGTCTGTTCAATACGTCCAGAACTTTACAGAAGAACACGATTAAAATTGAATAAAGAAGCGATCATAAATTACAAATAGCATCGCTACTTCTTTAACATATTTGAATAAAATGCAACATTCTGATTCATTTTCAACACTAGAAATGCATTATATGCTTTCATACCGTTCTACGACAGAATATTTGTTAATTTTTCTCCTGAGATTTAATTACCAAATATAATATTATGAACTTCATGTTCATCAGACTGATTTTGTAAACCTACAAACAACTCAAAAAATAATAAATTCTGTCAAGGCTGAACATCAATAGAAATTATTTCCTCGTAGGGGATTTGAATTCCACTTATATGAACTCATGAAGATGTACCCCACAGAAACAATCACCCAGTGACCAGCTCATGAAGATGCAACCATCTACAAAACCACCACGGAAAAAATACTAAATTTCTTAATCAACCATCGAAGAGAAATTAAAGATGTTAACAAGTCGAAATATAAAATTTCGAAATTAGTCTCACTGATGGTTATTGGATATCAGAAAATGTGATACATGATTATCGTAAGATTTGTCAAGAAAATCACTTTAGTCAATCTGGTAGGTACTTAAAAAATATAAACTATCAATACATAATTACTCACTCGAACCAACACTTGGTAGGGACTGCAGGTAAAGAATAAATTAAACTATTTATTCGTGATATAAAATATAATGAAAATTGTTTAAAAACTTATCAATAAATTAAAAAATATCAGTCACAAGAGTGGACGGAATTGATCTGACGATCGCAGATTGGGAAGGTAAACTTCATCAAAGAAATTCCACAACAAAATTTTATGTAAATCAGTAACAAGGTAACTTGGTACCATGGAGTTCAGTTTGCAGTTTTGAACGACTGAAAGCCAACAGCTAAATTTTAGTGTTTACAAGAACTACGATAAAGATTCAACAAATTTCATTATTTTAGTTTTTTTTTGTGAATTCTACATGCTTATGGTAATTTGTAAGCGAAAGAACATTAAGAAAAAAATCAGTAACATCGTTTATTGTTCACTAATTTTGTTGAGGAAATTTCGTTGATGGAATTTCTTATAGTGAGGTACGAAATCGTGCTTTTAAAAAAGTATAAAAAATCTATCTCGATAGCGTTTGGTAAAGATTTGTTCACGAGGGGATGAGATTCACACGGTTGAGGAGCACGTCCCAAATAGGTGGGGTAAAAAAAGAACATACCACAAATAAATCACACCCTATGAATTACCCGATGGTCCTGGTGGATCGTCATAACAAGAAATCTTTGAGAAGTTTACACAACAGCAAACTTACTAAAGTAATGGCAGTACTGCTTTCCACAGAGGAGCCAGCCAGCTAAAACAATTTTTACTGTTGTAATTGCTAAAATTTACGCTAGGAAATGATTATATGATGCGATTTACGAAATGTTAATACTAGAAATTATCGTTTTGAATGGATGAGGATGTCTTTATTAGTTTATGAAGTCTTTCAGATCGGCTGAAAATCAACCGAAATAAGACTAGAATTTTGAAATAAAAAATCGGAAGCTTTAGAATAAACTCTATCTTATTAACATAAATTTTGAATCATAAAGAACTCTTCGCTGAATTAATGCAGCTAAGATAACAAAAAAAAAATTTTTTTCATTTTACTCACATCGATCTCATTTTTCTGAAATCCTAGCGAAAATGGTACCCACAGGGACTATTAAATCCTCAAAGACAAATAATTATAAAGTACCTGATACCTGAGCAACCCAGTATTATCTTCCCCACGGTTGAGATTTCTCAACTAAAGATACCATTTCACAGATCACATCGAATATTCAAGTTGATCTTACCGTTACGTAGTAATTACAACGATCTCCAGCGCAGCACTCCGTACATTTCCAATCGTAATACCAAATGTAGGTGCAAGATGGCATGCTTTTGGTAATGGATTTTTCACATTCACTTTTGGATGCGCACCGTTTCGACACGTAATACTG
Source organism: Parthenolecanium corni (assembly GCA_038050395.1). NCBI lineage: Eukaryota > Metazoa > Arthropoda > Insecta > Hemiptera > Coccidae > Parthenolecanium > Parthenolecanium corni. The sequence continues at coordinate 2,772,837 of JBBCAQ010000020.1, forward strand.
TTTCGCATTTCCCTGAGACCAATAGGGTGGAGCTGGAAATGAAAATAAGGAAACGAGTGAGTATGAATTGAAAATATACTACAAAATAACACATCATTAATTTTCAGGCAGCTATGTCAAAGTAGGATGAGTCATTCGAGAAGACAAAAAACACACAGAGCTTCGACAAGCTCTTCACTTACATCCCCATTTGATTTCGGATAAACACATCTCATCACTTTGTTCGCACGTAACGATTGTGTTGAGACATTTTTCATGATTTTTTTCTTGATTTAAACAGACGTAGCATTCCAGTGCCAAACCTATAAAAGAATGAGATGACTTAACTCGACTTGTCATTTATAAGTTGAGTAAACGGACCACAATTAGTACGTACTTATCTGAAGAGCGCAGAGGAGAATAAATAAACCACACACTGTTCGAAAATGCATTTCAATTTGCCACAAAAAACATAATTCGTTAAATAAATGAAAGTTTTGACAATTTTTTCAAGAAATTCGTTAAATAAAATGAATTATGAAAAACGACGCCCTTTTGGTGTTTTTTCCTTTACTGTTGATTTGTGATAAGACTTATTTGGGCAACTGACTAAATCTACACAAAAGTGAAGAGAAAATTACGTAGATCGGTAGTTGACAGTTGTATTGTATTGTAATTTGTATCCAGTGAACTCTATTGTACAGTAATAAATTGTCAACAGAAAGCGCAATTATTTCGAAACATTTTAATTGAAAATTGAAATTCACGTTGGTATCATAAATATTATTTTGATCTTTTCCTTCCTTGTTTTTCTTTGGGAAACTCAACATGGAATAGTGTATTACTCATAAACAAAAAGGGAAAACCGAGTTTTTGAAAAATTTCCAGATCGAAATTATGGCTAAACCTTACTGAACTGTCACATTTTTCTAGTTTGTGAATCAAATTTGGACATTTCAAACAAAAGAAACTGGCATAGTTTGTCCTCTCGACACTCTTTACACAAATTTACTGCTGTTCTGCTCTTACTGAAAATAAATCACTCGACAGTTAAATTGTGCCTATTTGTAGCCATTTTCATGAATAATTCTGAAACGAATCTTTTATAACATATTTCGAGACAAACCAAAAATTTTCTCAAAAGATCAATAGTAAAGTACTCATTGAAAATTAAAATATACTTAATGGAAATTGGAGAACTCTTTTTAAACAAATTTCGATCCTTTCATGTCAAAATATACACTCATCGACGTAAGACATTTTTACCTAAAATGTAATACGAGTTGTCCTTTTTTGGCACCTGGAATACCTCTAACTTCGAAGGACAGTTTAGTAGATATTATACGTAGACATCTGAGAATACAGAAATTTTGTACACAATTATTTTTCAGCGTAAATATCTGAAACCGTACTTCCGAAAAATTTTGCGACCGTAACATCCACTTATCCTTCGTAAAAAACAATTAGCTAGATGAATATTGCCAAACGTGGAATTTTTTCAATCCACAAACTATATTTTGTAATATTAATAGAAAACATTTCCTCAATAAAATATTGTTTTTCATCAAATGGTTTACTGAGGAGAACCATTGACGGAAGGCAGATCATTGAAAATATTATTTTGAAAACATTTGAATAACCGAAATTGCCCTTCATTTGTGATTTCTCAAAAATTTCATCGGTAGAATTGAAATTCTCTTCAATCTTTCCAATATTACTTTGTCATTACTTTCTCTGAGGACCATTACAATTCTAAATACGAGTAATATTTTTTGCAGTTGATCTTGTTCGTGTTTTAATTGAAAACGAAAATTGCGAAGAATTAATCGAGATCTCAGAACAATAATCTAAAAAAAAAGTCAATTTAAAAAAATACATATGTCAGTTGCTGGTTGTTGGGTTGGGTTATTAATTTGTTCTCCTAAATTTTTTGAAAATTTGTATCCGCACATATTATTGCAATCGATCTGGATTGTCTATAAAAGGTGACATCTTTATTGTTTTTTGCTTTTTTCCAAGAGACTAAAATATTCTGTAAAAGTCTCAGTTCATTGTCTGTAAATAATTTTTTCGGGGTGAGTATAGATATCCATTAATTTTGTTTCAAAATTGTTACCGAAGAAAGCCATCTCCAAATTCAATTGGTATATTTGCCCTAATTCGTAGGTCTCTTTGTTATGTTTTCTAATGACTGTTGAACGATTAAAATTTCTCGTTTTCTGGCACCCAGTAAAACTGACTGCGAGCAAATGGAAAAATAAAATTCTCATCAAGTTTGGCAGTATTGACAATTTGCGAAACACCCCCACATCACCTCGATTCGGGTCTTGGCGTTTTCTTTTTTCAATCCGAGGACATTATAATATTACAGCCAACGGATGGAAGAATGAACAAAATTCGTAGGAAAAAATAACAGGTTTTCGGGGAGAGGGAGCAGCTGGGGAACAACAACTAACAGAAATATAAGACGATCGAACAATTGATTCTCGTTAAGAAAACGATTATTTGGCAAAAAACGTTGTCGTATCGCCTAAATTAGAAAATTATCGTCAGCCCACGACCATATAGATGTACCTACAGCTCACAATGTTATTCTTGTAAGAGGGGCTGTGCTCGAAGAAGCGGTAGCCCATTGAAAATTATGACCCATAAACCGTCATCCAGACTATTATTGAATTTTGATGCGAACGACAAAATTCGCATTGTTCGGCGACAGATTCTACTATACTTCATGGTCACTTTTACCCGTAAATTAGCACGATGAACAATAAACACGTCGAATGTGGTATTAATGTAACTACAGCCCTGTAGGTGGATAAAAGAAATCTGCCTGGCGATGATAAGAATAATAGTGTGCACGTTACCAGGAAAATATGTATTCTGGCCAAATATGACCATAATATTTCGATTGGTAAAAGTGGAAGGGCAGGTTTGAAAGGCTCTTCAACTTTTCGTTTATACTGCGAATGTATGGCCTGTGGTTGGTTCAAAATAAAGAACACCAGGTGCACCAATAGCTTCGAACCCTTGGGAATTTTATTTGCTACTCTCGAAATATTTTGCTTCGACAACGACCCTACTTAAATACCTCATAATTCAAAGTATGTAAAAAAGTTTAATGGCAATAAAAAGAAACAATCAAAATTCAATGTGTTAGCACTATAGTAAAATCTTTTATTTTACTATATGCTTCATAGCTGACATTAAGGGATGACGAAAAGGCGAAGTCCCCAGAGCTGAAAATTTCTCGGAGAAAATAAAATTAGCTCCCTCCCTCTTTTAGCTCCGTAGAAAATGATCATAGTTTAAGCTTTACAGTGTTCTGATGCTATTTGGCTTATATTATTCTTCTGAAAGAGATCAGAGACAGCTTCCTTGTCTAGCTTCTTACTCTATTCTTTAACTGAAAATTTAAAGCGGCAGCATGATCGTAAAACAACATTCTATTAAGTCCAGGGAAATTATTCAAAAAAAAAAAAAGCAATATTAAGTGCGAATAATCCTGCAGAAAAAATTGTTTGCAGAAACATTAAATCTCCAGAATGACGTATCTTCAAAGTCATCGAAAATCTTCCTGCCGCAACTCCTCACCCGAAGGAAGTAAAATGTATCCACATTTCGCTCATTTAATACAACAACGTCACATCTCAAAATTTTCAATTTCTTAAAAAAGTAATACCATTTTAAAGTAGACATAAAAAAATAATTTTTTCATATATTTAAATCAAACATTATGATTTTTTGAGTTGTGACGTTGTTGAATTAAATAAGCGATTTTTGGTTTTTCAGTTATAACTCGCTAACGGTACATTTTATAAAAAATTGATTTGTACAAAAAATATTCCCCATCAAATTATCTACAAATTTTGTACTTTCCTTTTTCTTTGTATCCATCTTAGAAATAGAGATAGAGAGCGCCAAAGTCAGGCTTAATTTTCTTTAAAAAAATTTCCTACTATACGTATTTTAAGAACCTATTGTTTTATGCTCTTATTTTTTCAAAATACTTTTTATTATCTGGACCTCGGGTGTAAAAAAAATTTTATACTCTGCTCTCCGTCACCCACTCTTGCAATGAGAGCTTGTATCAAGCTTTGGCCAAATCAATAATTATTATTTTCAAATATTTAAAATTTCAAGGGGGCAGTACAGGCGGACTTATTGTTAATGGGGTAAATTGTAAGGGAAGAGGACAGGCAGAAGGCATTTTACCCAACTGACATTTTTTGGATGCCGGAGTGCTTCGTAAAATGAAGTTTATAAAACGATGTATTCGACTTCGTAGAGAACAAAAATTTTTCCAGAAAAAAAAGATCTAACTTTGCTGCCTAATAACCGAAGATGTGGATAGATTTTGTCTACTAGGGAGGGGCGGGGCGAGGTAAAGGTAACGGCGAGCGTATTTTTTGCGACTTTTAGGGAGTGACTCTGAGGGAGATGGTCCTCGACATTTTTGCGAAGAAAACTTTTCAGCTAGATTTTTTGCAACCTACAGAAACATCTATCCGCACTGGACATATTATTCTGAAATTGTTTTTCTCAATAAAGTTTCGAATAATCTGTCTAACGACCTTCTTTATTTTTTTCACATAAACGAAATGAGCCTATTTTGATTCGTTTTCATTCCAAATATTTTCATATTCCAGTACACCTGCCTACGTTTATTTTATCGTATCTTTTGCTCCCTTCGAAACCTTTCTGTTAGAACCTTTTTTTTCTTTTTTTTTTTTTTTTTGGATATTCATATTTTTTGCGATCGACTTTGAAACATTGTATAAAAAACATCAGTATTATATAGAATTGGGGTCGCCTACATTCATTTCCAAAAATCGTAGAAAGGAGAATGCGGCCATTTTTGTAGATGGGCACTCGCGTACATTTGAGCCCGGATTCACGGAGTGATTTCCCATTGAAAATTCAAATACTGAAAAGTCAACTTTTCAATTGCTCGCAGAATAAGAATAGTTATAGGTGGGTGTTCGAGACTTTCTGTTCTGGAAACACCAGCACATTTTCTGGGCGAGTGAATGAATGTCCATCAAAGATGATGGAATATTATGCATGCGTCTAGACAGTGCAGTGTTCAGAATGGAGCTCACTCCTTCAACAACCTCGATTCTCCAATGTGTTTCGAACGAATAAATTAGTAAAGAAACAGATGTTGAAAAAGTCATAAATAAAAAATTGCGCATCAATAAAAGGAAATAAGATTCAATCCTCTCAAGTTTCATGTTCATCAGTTTGTTGTCTGTTACACAATTAGATGTACCTCAGTACCTAACTGAAAAGGGGAAAAAAAATGTAAAGAGCGAACAACCAGATAGGCAAGATGGGCTGTTGCCCGTTGAACGCGCTTGCAATTATTAATTCGTTTGTTGTATTTTCCATTTAGCTGACGTTCTGGTCACTAGATGGTAAATTGTAAAACGTGATTTGTGTTTTGTTACATCGTTAATGGAAGATTACTTTTGACGTAGAAAACAACTCAAAGTTGGAGCAAGAGTAGAAATAGTTGAGAGTGAAATATTAGCTCCACGAGTGGATTTGACTTGAAACATCGGTGAGGGGGCTAAAAGTGCAGGAAGTTTCTCATTATTTCATTGTACTTCTGGAATATTTGCATTTAGGAAAGGGGCTGGTTGCTAGTTGGTCAAAAAAAATTCACAAATATCCTGATTAAAGATTTTTCCTCGATATGTAGGGTTTTCTCTCGTTTGTAGAACTATTTTGGGGTAGATTTATGCGAACATTGGCAAATACAACTTTATCATCAACGCATCACATACTGATCGTCAGTTTTGATATTATTTTTATAAGAATGGCTTAAAATGAGCCTTTTCGTTCACGCAATTTTCCATTTTTTTTTTTCAAACTCACTATTTCCAACGGCCAAAAATTGGAAATTGATTGTAAGAAACATAATTAAAATTTAAAAACTGACTGAACCGGTTATTATTCTTTAGTTGGTATATTTTCGTGACTACTTAAACCAGTCACAATTTTTCCTAATCCAATTTTTCTAATGCCATTTTTCCTAATACCCTTCTTCTTAATGTTTTTTCCCTAATTTTTCCCCAAAGGATATTTTTCCTAATGGACATTTCCATTAAGGGCCATTTTTCTGTATGGCCATTTTTCCTGTGGGTGTATCCTGTATCGTCATGGTAATGGAAAAAAAATGGCAAGATGAGCTGTTGAAACTCATTACACAGCACAATGGTGGGATCCATAATCAATAACACAACAAATTGTTAGTAGTCCGGAGTGAGAGTATGTCTAAATCAAAACCAACTTGAAAATAATATTAAAATAAATCAACCATTTACAAAAAAGAAAAAAAAAGAAAATTTTAATAAAATTTAAATTATACTTGAGTAACAAATAAAAGTACTCGTAATAATAAAAGGAAAAATTTATAAAAATTTTATAAGCCTTTTCAATTCTGATTTAGGAATGTTGTCATTCAGAAAAATGGCATTAGGAAAACGGGTATTAGGAGAAAGGGCATTAGGAATATTGGATTGGGAAAAATATCTGGGAATCCCCAACTGTTCAGTCAGCCAGTTATGTGGATAACTATAACAAAACTCAAGTCACCACCCTGTAAGAAGATACAATACCCCTTTCAAGGGCATAATCCTTGTATGTCAACTCGTGCCTATGATATCTTTTATAATTGTATTTTCAAATATTCGGTGCTATCGTAATTGCTTCCTAATTTTGCACCGACATTCGCGAAAAGTGTTAATGATAAAACCAGAATCAGTTGATAGCAGTTGAAAACGTGTGAACTGGTTGCAAATGTAGCTCTCTTCACTTCGTATGTGTGTAAAAATTCGCGCGCGCATTCACGAACTCGATTTTGTTTGACCATTTTTGGATAACGTTTTAAATAAACACGCGAACTGGCTATTCATGTACGTAGTGAAATGAAAATGCAATGCATACGCTGTCTTTGTCTGCACTCCACCTTCACGTCTCTGCCAATGAATTAAAAAACTGCATAGGTACCGTAGAAATGAGATGGGAAAAAAATACTAGCACAGTTGGCAACGAGCACACTGAAAAAGCAGGTTTTCACCCAATACTGAATCGTCTGGGAAATGAAAGATAATAATCATTCAACAAAAAATATTTTTTTAAGGATAACTCAAAAAAAGAATTCAGCCAGTAATCTCTCTTTTTTTTGTTGAAATATTTCCTTCAAGATTAGTCAAATTCAAAATTAACCAGAAAGAAAGGCTATTAAACATTTCATTATGAATCATATAAATATAAAAAACAAGGAAAATTAAAAAAATTAAGACTACAAGTAGTGGTTGAAAGCCTTACTACCAACTCCAGATTCCTTTGCCTTAATAAGTTTTCATGAATAGTGAGAACCCGAATAAATTTAGTTTTTTGCTTCGGCTACCCTGCACGGAGTATTGGTAACCCTACCTGTGTTCGTGGTACGGATTTTTATATTGTAGGTACAGATAGTCGAGTATAAATTATTCAAGGGTCTCGATTGGGCTATCATTTTTTTTTTTTTTTTGTTTCATCAAGGATACTAAAACTGACAAGAATAATTTCTGATAAATATCTATGATAAAGTTTAGAATGTAAATCATTCTGATAAGGTATCGAATGTCAAGAATTGGAGAAGAGGAGGACGAGAGAAATGAAAAATAAAAATTAATTATAGTCTGGTTGTAATTGCGTGTGGAACGTGCGTGGACGCGATCTCGAGACAAATTCGTACATAATTATTGAAGTGAAAAAAAAAAAAAAAGTATACATGAAAACATCAATCAAAAATTCGTAATTAGTGTTTTTTTTTTTTAAAACCAATAATGAAGCTATATCAATTATATTATTAAACATTTCTATTAATTTGTGATCGAGAAAATGGTGACACATTTTTAGAACTTTGAAAGCCAATAAATTAAAACCTTGTTTGAAGAAATCTCCATGAGAGAGGTTATCCCGCGAAAAATTTGTCAGTTGGAACTTGGAACTTTTCTTCAACATAACTATTCGACCTCGATTTCATATCAACTTTACATAATCAAACGGGTAAATATATAATTATAACTCAATTCACTGGTCAAAATTTAACCAAAGTTCTTCACAACTGAAATTAGTTGGCCACGTCAACAATCAATGAGTTCCAATCAATCTTATGGTGTGTCCAATTTCTGTATAAAGTTGTACCTATCGTTTACAAAAATTTCATTTTTTTTAGTTTTTTTTTTTTTTTAGTGAAATTGTACTAGTTGAATGCTAAGTAAATAAATTATCCTCAAAAAGAGCTGGAGAAATCTTTGAAAAAAAAAAACAGAATTAATAATTTAAAAATTTTTGACATCATAAATCCATTTGTATGTTTGCTGGTTATACGTTTTTCGGAGCTGAAAAACATTTTAGAGTGTAAAGAAGCTTTCCAAAGAGCGATCTCTCTTGCCCTAGTCTCCCCTATAATAATTCAAATTTTACATACTTTCAAAGTTCCGTTTCCAGCCCTTGTGTAGGAATTCATCCCGTCCTGCAACTCTTAGCCAATGTCACATTCGAAAAACAATAACAAAAAAACTAATATATTCTTTCGATAAAATGGGAAAAGTGAATCTATATCCAAAATAAATCGCGTGTAAAAAAAGGCTGACACCAATCCGCCTGCGAGAATGTGAAAGGGAAAATTGCATGAAGATGAAACATGAAAAGGAAAAATATGAATTTACTAATATTACTCCCTTAGTGTTGGAAGAGGAAGGCGAAGAGAAATAAATGAAAAAAATTTGAGTCCCCATTGCTTATATTTTTTTTACAGAGGAAATGGAATCTTCTTTTTCTGGTAATAAACACCAACGAACAACGATTCCGGCCTTCAAATTCACTCCTACGAGGAGTGTTTTCCTTCTTGCGCATTTTTAATGTGTTATGAATATTTTGACTAATTTTTTTTTCAACCGATTTATTTTATAAGTACATTCACATTTTTTGAAGAAGAAAAAAATTACAGAATGTTCTAAAAAAAAAATTAAAAAAAAAAAAAAGGAAATGAAATATATTACGTACATGTAAATGAAATTAAGTAGCCTTATCCTCGTGGAGAGATGACCTTGGAAATTTGTTTAATTTGTCGATGAGCTTTCTTCTATTTGGCTGAGGTTGATTTTTTTTTTTTCAAGTCTCAGGTAGGAAAAGTTTGTGAGGAACGAATTTGAGGAAATAGACAAAGAAAAGAACGTTTGTATGTACCTGTTAGGTTAGTAAAACTCATGTCTTCGCTGCAAAATAATGCAATAATTTGAGATTGAGTGTTGAGAGAATTTGTCGATTATAATTGTGTTTGGTTTGGAGAATTGATGAGACTAGTGTTTTGAAAAATTAAAGATTAATTTTGGAAAGTATTGAGGTATGTTAGAATTATATAATTTGTTACAAGTCACAGCTTTCTTCAATTATGGCATTTTTCTAGGCATTTGCAATCATTATTACATGTGCTTACGAGTAAGGATGTATAACAATTGAAATTTTAAATTTGTAAAAATTTGTGGAAAAATTAGGGATTCTGGAAGCATTGATTTTCATGAAAATTAAAAATGCATTTTAAACCGGCTGCTTCGGCTGCTACTACAGAGACCTTGTATGTTTGATTTGGAAATTCAAAAAGGTTGAGTCGAGTGAAAAAAGCATAAGAGAGAGAGAGAGAGAGAGAGACAGACAGAGAGATAGAAACAAAGTGGGAGCGAAATAACCGACATACGATCGGCCAACCTGTTATCTACCAATATTGGAAGTGTATGAAATGAGAACTTGCATCCTACATCCTACGGCTTAATCTGTTCTTTTTGAAAATTATTCTGCAGCCTTCAGTAATATATAATCGGTTCGGACGGTGCGAACTCGCGGTGTGCAATTTATTCCGTTATTTCTCTTAATTCTTAATGATTTAATAATTTTTTTCTTCTTTTATGCATTTTTATTTTTACTCAATTAATCCTTTAATTTAATCGGCTTATCATTTAGTTCTCTCTAACCAGTGTATAAAATTAACATTTAACATAATTTGGATATAACTCAGTATCTACCATTCGTTGATTTCAATTGTGGTTTAATTTTCTTCACTATCCTGGAAAGCTCGAGTGTCTCGAATCAAGCAGATTATTCTATAGTAAGTGTGAACGACTTGTAATTACTCATTAAATTAGTCTTAAACGAAATTATCCACGTACAGGAATGAAGTCATCTTTTTTCCCGTGGAAGTTTATGTGATGAAGAACTGAGAGGAGTGGAAGCTGTTACAATAGTAATTTGTAATGAATATTGACGTTTCACTCGTGTGAGAACCGATTTTAGCCGCGAGAATTCAAAAAATTTCTAATCTAAAAATATTCTGCTTGTTTTCTTGAGCTCAGTCAAGATTTATAACTACATGACCAAATATGAAAAAACATTTATACCTTCGGGTGAGGATTTTTCTTTCAGAATGACCCAAAATACGTTGTCAAGTCAACATAATAATTGTTTTTCTGATTATCATGAAAATCGGTTGTATTCGACAACATCTGAATACCCTATTACATTATTTACACTTTGTCTCAGATGGGTAAAGTAAAACGTAGAATATCTGTAAAATAAATGCAAACTGTTTTTCTTAGCCAGGTAGCATTCTATAAAATGAGAGAGGACAGGGGGTACTCACAGTTCAACAGTTAGAGGGATCAAGTGTAAATTAATATTAGATTTTCACAATTTTTTACGCGTATATAAAATTTTTATATAATTTAATAAAAACGTAGCTGTGTTGATTCCTATTTGAAGCTCACTTACTCAAAATTAAGGTTTTTAATTTTCACTTTCAAAAACCTTTATCACGCCCAGTTTTTGAGTTAGAGAGATCATTCGATACCAAATAAAAAAGTAAAAAATGAATAAATGTCACATAATATTCTGACAACACATTCCGTGGTCGCCATCTTCTTTACCCCCCTTTGTGGTGCAGAACATTTTCTTTGCTCAGCCTCGAGTATCTGTAATGAAGGGACGCGGAAGGGGGGTTGAAAATTAGAAAGTTTCATTGGTACGCTGAAAATCAGATTTTTCAAGTTCAATCATTTACCCTCGAGTGGTTTACCTACTTTTTCCTAAATTTCTAATATGAGGTGCTGAACACTATACTAACAGCTTTATGGAACACAGTTTGTTCATTAACCTGCACTGATCATATTATCTACAAGGAGGGGATGACAAGTTAAGGGATGAAGTACTGCATGTGCACTCCTCGAGAGAAAATGAGAGAAAAAAAAACTTTCCCATCATGTTGCTTCTTTACTTCGTGTCATTATATGGCATTGGCTGAAAGACGTTTTCAATTAACAAAATTTAAGGGGCTACTGTTTTGTTTCGCTAATGGTAATAAAAATCAAACTGTAAGCATGATTCTTATAAAATTTCAAGTATCATAAATCAGTTGTTTTGAAAAATTAATTACCTATTTATAAATTGCTGAGTACGAGTAATGTAATACAGGTATCATGGAGTAAGACAAAAATTGTCAATTTGTAATTATTTACCATGAATTTGCTGTATATTTTTCTCGATTTTAAACGCTTCTTTTATGTTCGCCTTTATATTTTCGCCATTTTTTCATCTTGTTTTTATGATCGGTTTGCTTGTACTTGGAATTAAGTGAAAATTCATTAATCATTTGACGCATCATCTTTTTTTTAAATGGTGCTCGTTTATCGAACGAAATTGTCTTCGAGTTCCTTCCATTATTTATGCTTTACGAATGTGTATAAATTTTGTACCATATCTACAGCCCACGTTTTGTTTGGGGAAAAAAGTACCATAGACGTATCAATTTAAATAATGAATGCCAAATTCCAGCATTAAAATCTCATTTTTTACAATTAACTTGATCCTGTTACAAAAAAGAAATCGTTTCACTTAATGTAATGTGTATAAAATCTCCCACTAAACCTTTTATGTATTTACCATGTTCAATATTTTATTCATATTGTCATAATTGTCTTAAAACTCATATTGCGTCATTTTTGGCAATTTCATTTTTGTAACCAAATTATCTATAAGTAACTGTGTGATGATCCGAGGGTTCAATTTTGTTTTTCAATTTTTTTTTCGGCTTGTTTTGTTCAGCGTTCCCACCAAACTCTCGGACCACGAGACTTTCTGTGATTCAAAGTGGACCCTCAAAAATTGATATACTATTCATATACAGAGTGGACCTATCCAAAATACTTTCTGAACGAAGTGGTTGTTTCAAAATATTTTTCAATTCAAAGTGGACCGTAGTCCATTACAACTGGAATTCCATGTTTTTCTCATAAAATCATTTTCGCTGCAAAGTGGGCCGTAGCTCTTTTTTTCTGAGGGTTGACTTTATACTAAATTCCTTCTATTAGATGAATGTCCTATATCTATGTCATATAGGGTCACAAATAATCATTAGTGTAGGCAAATATCAGTGAAGAGATTCCCCCCGCCCCCACTCCAATCCCACAACTACAAACTCAGAACAAAAATTCAAGACTTTTGGGAGCAGGATCGGGAGGAGCGGGAGAAGGAGTTGTATGACGACGTGTCCAAGCCTTCATGCAGCCAGGATGAAAACTTTCAAGACTTTTTGTAGCAGCAGTGGGATCAGTAGAAGGAGCAGGATCAGGGAGTATGATGACGTCATAAAGCCTATATACAGCTACCCAGGATGACGACGTCAGCTTCTCATCTTCCTATTTGATTAAAAAAAAAATTGCAACTCTTTTTGATTAATATCAACAAAAAAAAACTGTTGACACTATTTGGGCTTAATATTAACCTCTCGGGTCTAAGGTCCCTTTTTGCTGCAAATAGTCGGGGGCTAAATAAAGCGAGGGCTTCAGGAGAGCGAAGCCCCGAAGTTATATTTATATGATAAATTAGTTTCAACTTTCAAAAACCTGCTAACTAAAAATAGCACTCACTTTGGAGGACACTCAACTTTCATATAGGTTTCATTTTTGTGCCTGTAGAGGTATTTCTAAATTTTGTTTTCCAATTATGATAGTTTAAATACTCGTAATACCGATTCTCTTTTATCAATTTTTCTTCTCCATCCGCATTATGGGAACAACTAGAATCAATTTTTCAAATCGCAGTCTGTACAAATGATACAAAAAAGGAGAAAAGAAAACTAGTCAGCAGAAGAAGTGAATAAAATATTATCTCGTGCATAAGCCAGCGTGATATAATATTTTTACCTGATGAACAAGTAGGTACGTAGTTACTTAGTAGGCGTTGATGATTACGAAAATCTAGTCATAATTTCATTCAGTAAGAAAATATTCCATTAGACCATTAATTTGGTCTTTATTAATTTGATTTTATTGTTCATCTGGTGATGTTAATTGTTATCCTCGATCCGACAAACGTTATTGATGCGAGTAAAATAAAGGCAAAAATTAGAAGGGGTTGGACCCGCAGGGTGAGTGACTAAAAATGTGTTTGCCGCGGAGCATTGCACTATACCTATTCGTAGAAAATCCATTTTCACAAGACGTTCTTCGAAACAAAATACTTCTGCTCGTTGACATAAACAGACTTAATCATAAGAAGTGATTAGGCTGAGAGTGAAGTGAATTTTTGATGAGACGCTGAGACGGTGCCACATTGTATACGAATTGCTTTATCTTCACTCGTTGGTGTTCGGTGATTGGCTCAGACACTAGTTTTTATGTGGATTATTTCTTGTTCTTTGATGGGTAGTTTTAGCTTAATTGATGTTGAAAATTGGTGAACGACGCCATCATTTATTAAAGTAGGTAGCAAATGCGAGTTAAACGTCTGCTAGGTATACTTCGAATATAGATTTGAGTACAAAATGAAATAAAAATGATGAATTTCTGAATGAAAAAGCTATTCTCATATTAGCTGAAAATAAATGAAAATGTAGTGCAGAATGAACTGTCATGGTTGGCTAATGTCAAAAGTGACCTTTCGAGTTTCGATAGCAGGATATCAAGTTTTCAAAATGAACTAAAGACGTGTGAAACCATTGCATTAGCTATAAATGTTACAAATTCCCTGGTGATCTTAGATTACCCAATTAATATTTTAACAATAATTTTAATTGTTTCTTTTGCGACCAAGCTTATATGCATCATAAAAAAATCAAATTGCAGGCTAATACCATTTACGAGTATAATATTATAAATGAGATATTGAAATTTTGGAATTTATCGACTGCTGAGGTATTGTAAATAAAGATAAATAAGTTTTCTTCATTTTCAATTGCTTAGCAGCCAATAAATTTCGAAATTTAAATTCTGTACATAGTGACCGGATCTGAGAAAAGGGACAAAGTGTCGGCAAAATTAGTTTTGAGAAAATTTAGTCTAAAGTAGATAGCCGACAACTGGTTTCTTTTTTTTTACAATTGTTATTATACAAAAAGTTTAGATGGAGGGAATGGCAGAAATAAACGGTTGAAGGATGTATCTCCAAATTCATTTTTCTTAAATTCCATCTCTTCGATCACTTTTTTTTCTGTGAGTGAACAGAATTTTAAAAATAAGGGCTTGATTTTTTTTTTAAATGATCGTCTTGAAGCTCCTCTGCCCAATGTTGCGAATATCTCAAAACTCGAAGGAGGTGACATTTGGTACCTTTTGCCAGATCCGGCCACATTTTCATGTGACATTATATGCTATCGTGAATTTCCTCAAACCGGTGTTGGTACTGAAAGGGTTAGCAATCTTCCAGACCAACTCAAATGCTAATAATAGAGGCTCTTACTAATCTTTCAAGCCCTTGATTTTGGAAATTGGTCCATTCCAAGCTGAGTATAATGCTCTCTGTGAAAGCGTTGCATAATAGGGTTAACATATGCAGCAAGAAGTTTTTCTGTGATGATCTATGATTCCAAAAATTATTGATTGAAGATTGTGAGCAACAGCGTTGCCAATATTTTGAATACGTAACACCAAACTGGTTAGTTACTAAAAAAAATTCGTGTATCAAAAATGTCTTTTCACACCTCATAAATAATTTTAAAATGGACATTACACCCTTCTACTCTGACCTATCGATTTTTCTTGCTTGTACGATCATTAGTAGAAGAAAGTTAGTTTTGTGTGTGCGTTTTTTCTAACTTGGAAAACGACACTCGTTGAAGAAAAAATCATACAAATACCTCGCAGGCTGACTAATAATTTACGATACTTCAGATAAATCACAACTCTGGCCCTAGTCCAGCTTTATCAAAGAAAAATAAGAGAAACCATAGGTAGGCTACGTACTTTCAAAGTACCCGCGCACTTAGTACTTACACGAAGTGTGACAGAATGTCAAAATGTTTTTGATCAATAGATAAATTGTACGAAAATTGCTCGCTTAATACAAGTATCTACTTATTTGTCCATTTGAAAAATTCAAATGGATGAAATTAAATGGGATTACGATGTACCATTTTCATGTTTAACCTTCGCTCGTTGAACAGAAAATTCAATTTCTGATTTTCTCTTCGTCCGGTTTGATAAACGCATACAAAATATAAACCCTAAATCGCTATACGTTAAATTACCAAAGGTGGTGACGATTATTGGATTTCCAAGGGAGAGAAACATCAGGAATAGCTTATAACTACCACATCTCATCAGACATAAGAGAGTGAACCACTTTCCAGGTCTGTTCAGACGAGTAGAATAAAAGCGTACATATGAAAATGAAAAACTTTTCTCAAAATTTATTCGTACTTGGAGTGTAATAAGCTAATAACGTCGTTCAAACACTTCATTAATAGATGACATAAGAGGCCATGAACATTACCGACAACGGAGATGAGGACCTTTCAATGACGAATTTAATATGTTGCTAGATCGACAGCACCATAAATGGAAACTAATGATCTCCTTCGTTCTCTCAACTCGTGCAATGTTGCGACTGCTGCTGGTCGATCATTCGATGTAAAAGTTGCATTATTTTTAGAAACGAATAAGTAGCCACTTTTTCTCTCATTTATCTCATATTTATGTGCCTCTATGTTCGATTCTCTGCCTCTCTCGTCACTTTGTGGTAGCTGCTGCGATCGTATATGTGCAGTTGAAAACCTTTCATTCTTTATGGAATTATCGCGTGCATTTATACGAGAACCAGTGAAAGAGAAAACTATTGCTGCAGCCAGAAATGACAGATGGCGATTGAATATGGTATACCGAAAAGGAAAATCAGCTATAAGCCTTATTCTCATGGACCATGAGCGAAGATTTATTAGAATAAGTCAGGATTTTTTTTACACAGACTTGAAATATAATTGCTTCAGTCCTACCATTGGGGCGCAGGCCTCCAAAGTTCGTAGACTGATCTCCCAAAATGGCGAACTATTTCTGGGAGATGGTCGTAAACGAGTTCTTTTTTTGTTAGTAAAATGCTATTTATGAGACACACCAGACTAGTGAAGAGAGTGTGACTAATGTAGTTTTAATTTTTTTGGTTTCCAGTGGAATGTTATCCCCCTCTGCTACACTTATTACTGCGAGGTGGTTGCGAATTACAGAGAGACGAGGTCGAAGTATAGTCTCCCCTCTCCGAGTACATTGAAATTTTTGAAAAGGGATAGAGAAGGTATGAAGAGAGTTGTTGAATAGACCATAACAGTTTCCCTATTTAGAGAAGAAAACAAAAATCTACTTGGTTGAATTATTTCAAACACATTTCATTGACTTGTACATTTTCTCAAGTATTTCTGGCCTGAAAATTGCTTACCCTGTACTGGCCTTGAAGCCGGGAATTATAGAGCCTCATCTTTTCGGGGTAATTTTGGGGCCTCGAATATTTCAAATGTAGATTTGGCTGAGAAGGAGTGCCCCTAGGAAGACAAAAGACGTGGTAGATACTCCATATTTAGGTGTAACATCAACCCGAATTTGTAAAACAAAAAAAAAACAAATTATTTTTATAAAACTTGATCAAAAAACCTGAAGGTAATTTACACACTATTGGTTCCAGCATCTCAAGGAGTGGAGGTGGAGGTTCAAAACTTGACCAAAATTTTTTCACGCGAGAGTCTACCATCTGTCACAAAAATGAAGAAACTTGGAGCAAGGGTCACTAACCAAATCTTATTTTAATGGACCTTATTCTTCAAATTTCCAAACAGGAAATACACGAAAAAAGAGTTGAACTCAACAGCCGCAAACTGCAAAAGGAAAAATAGTTACTGAATTTTTACATCAAACTACTCTACATACAGTTAAGACAAGTCTTTTTAGTTTACATAATATCGAGGTCTAGTTGGCAATCAAGTTCGATACTTAGCTTTGCCATACCAAAGTCACGAGCTCGAGTCTTAATCCTCTTGAAGCTATATAATATTGTAATGGTTTTCGTTCTTCGAAACTTTGGCTGTATTATTGGTATTATAGGTAGCCTTTTGATGAACAAAATATCGAGTAATTTGACTCCTCTTCACAATGGTACTTTCTCAGTATAATAGCAGTGGAGTTGAAGCAAATTTAGCCCATTTGAAAAAAAGAGAGATTAGCTCCACTATCATCTGGTTCAGGCTCCTTTTTCAAACGATTTCTTAAGCTTTTCCTTTGGCAGATTTCTTATATTCGATTTTAAATTGAAATCTATTTATCGGTTACTATCATTCAATCTTACGGTACCTACGAGTATATTTATTTAATTGTGTTTGTCGCGAAAGTGATTGAAAGAAAATGAGTTTAATGTATGGATTTGAGAAGGACGTGACTGATATAAGGCTTCATGCAAGCAGATTGGTTTATCATTATCATTAATAACTACAATATTTGAGAGTATCATTAAAATCAAGTACCTACATACTTATTTTCATTAAGAAATAAAAAATGACTTTGTGAATAGATACCAACTACTTAACAGTCAGACACGTTGAAATTTATCTAATTAAATATATTGACTGATTTTAAAATGTGTGTACATTGATCCCCTTATAGAAGCTTGGATGAAGGTGAAACAAAACGCCCTCATCTAATTTTATCACTATTCGAATTTTAAGAAGATGCCTTTCAATCGAATTTAATTAATGCAATTATCGATGCAATTACGACGATTGCCTTAGCGAAGAGCCATTGAATGCACCCAGGGTCAGTAACATTTAAGCTTTTACTGGTTTTGGAAATACGAAGCCTTCGGTTTTTTTATTGACGCTTTATCTCTTCGACTACCTATATAGCGTTGAACAATAAATTGTGTCATCGAATCGAACATTTTTAGTGTCCAAGTTATTTTGATTAGATATCGTTTACCCTGGGTACTGTGGCTGTATAGCTGACATTTATTACGTGAGATAAAGGTGGACAAGGGAGCGAAAAAAGTACAAACATATTCCATTTATGGCATTATTTAAACATAATGAAGAAATCAGATACGTACACAACGAGCATACATAATGGCGACCGTATGAATTCTATTACTTATGAAGAATTACCACAGTGACCTATAAGACTTATCCGACTAGATTACAACTGTACTCTATGTTACGGTTGACGAAGGTTGCACTCAAGTAAAATTTCCTGATGCATTTTTGTTTGCAAAGGGAAACTGGTACCCGGGGTGGAATAAGAGTCCACAGTTGCCAAATGGCAGCTTTATCAAATTGAGAATTACAAAAGTTGCTGGTTGTTGACTAATTTTTTCTTAAGCGGCCGATTTTGGGGCACGTCACTTTCAAAACTCTGGCTAAACAGTGTTGCTCTTCGAACATAAAAAATTAACAATTTTTAATCAATTATTCTTGATATCGTAGATGATTATACAGAAACTTCATCACCACCTTAAAAATGCTGCGTGTAAACCAAATACGAACACTACATATGCGAATAAACGCAACAATTTTTTTTTGATAATCTGAGAGTTAACTAAAAATATGGAAGAAATTACGACTGATAAGCTTATCACTCAACTCGGAATGGGCCAATTTTAAAAGTTATGGGCTTAGATGATTGGTATAGGAGTCTCTAGTTTAATGGAACGTGGTATAAAATGGCAATATTTGAGTTGCCTTGAAAGAGTTGAGGTTTAAATGGGATCATCTTGGACTCTTAAAAAATCACTTTTTATTCTATAAGTACTTAAGCTTTTATTTTCAAGCTCTTTCTAGTTATAGTATCATATTAATTTACCATCCAGATCTTATAGCAACATTTTATTTCCAAAACCATCGATCAGTCTTTCAAAATGAGAAAATTATTTTGATCCAAAGTCGACCATCTTTTTGCAAAAAATGTAAACAAAAACAACTCAGCTCACTTTTCAAGGCAACACTGAATTTATAACTTGACCTCACCACAAAATTGGTCCATTAGTTGGAGGAAATAATTTTCCTCCTTTCGGTTGTGATATTGACAAAAAAACCTATTTTCCCGCTAAATTTTTGATATGAGCTTCATCGAATTTCGTGAAAACCTGAAAATAAACTTTTTAATGTCTATCGGCCGTGAAAAGTCATTTTCATGGAAAAAGTTTGAAACTGAAAGCTGTGAAAGTAGAAGAAAGAAAATATGGTTTGGTTTCCTCTAATCTAGAATCTATGATTTTTCATTCAACTTATACTTCGTCAACTATAGAAGAAGAAAAATAATGAAATTAGTATTCAGTTGTGAATTATTTGTGACTACAAATCAATTGTAGCCCTCCATCTCCCTAGTGAAAAATATACTTGATCGCTTGGTATTTCTGCACAATTATCTCATGACTATCAACAAAAATAATATTGCTTTATGATTTGCCTGTAACATGTAGGCATACGAGTACAAAAGTTGAAAGGTAAAGAAATGAATGATTAAAATAATGAAATCAGTTTGTAAATTTTTACTCAATTCATATTCCAAGGAACCTGCTTATGTAGGAGATTCGGTTTTGAAACGTCTCAATTTTCTACTTTGTAAGTAATAAAATAAATCGTAAAAAAATTTAAACGCCTTTTCTGGAGAAAGACAACCAAAAACTGTGACTATTAACACCAATTTACTCGTATTTTTATATACTTGAATTTTTATTTTAGGCTAAGTAAAATGTGGATTTTTATTTTCTTTAGCGGCATGTACTCGCACATATGGTATGAAAATTGAGTTCCATTATTTTTGAACGACGCATGGGTGTAAGCCACTATCCATATATGTCTGGTACCTTTTACATTGTGCCCTAAGAAGATTAAAATACAGAAGACAAAATGTGACTTTTATAGTGAGATACTGAATGTACATATGTATTTATGATATTATCAAGTCGGTGTCATTGTGAGAAGAGGTGTCAATTATTTAAAACCAGAATATGAGTTTTTATCACCTATTTAAGGTATTTAGAAGCGATTCGCACAGTGGCGAAGAGAAGAAAAGAAGATGAAGAAAATGAGACGTACTCGATGAACCTCGAAAACAAGAAATTCAGTTAGTAGAATCTGGAAAACCTTTCAAGTCTTTTATTTAAAATAAAGACGTTTTGGTATTTACTGACTTACTATGTTTTCAAGTAACCCTTTGGAAGGCTAAAAATTGACTATCTTCCCAAAACTCTGGAGGGTGCCTGAGTTCAAAGTTCAAACTTGGTTCACAGATAGGCGTCATAAAATACAAGATATGTTCCAAGTAAAACAAAAAATCTGTCGAAATGTTGATTTTGTATTGATTTTTTTTCTAACTTTATTTTTGAAATGTTTGTAATCGTGAAAAATCGAGAAATTAGCATAAGAACATTGTTAATACAGAATTCAATTTTGAACCTTTTTCATATGAACTTTTTTCTCTTCGAAATCGATATTTGCGAAGATACGAATACTTATATGCAAAAAACTGAATTTTGGAGTACATCAACCGCCTCTTATTAAAATCCCAAGAGAAAGAGGAAACTTCTAGTACGTTATTCGGAGCAATCGACCCAACAATTCCAGGGGGTTGAGAATCGCGTACCTACTAATTTTTGTTTACATTGTTTTCCTACTTACTTGACGAATGGACTTGTAGAGATACACATTTCCCCTATCAGCGAATATCATTAATTTTTTGCATTTTGTTTAATTTGATTTAACAAAGTGCTATTGCAAGTACAAATATTTTAATTAATACGCAGTTTTTTTCTTTTGAATCTGGCATAATCAACAAAGATGCAAATGCCATAAAATTTCGTACTCAGTGCAAGTAGGTAGTTATAACTTTCTAGAGGCATTTTCAAGAATTTTTAGTACATTCACACAGAGGGATCAGCTAACGGCAGTGCAGGTTTTTGCCATTCCTTTGCTCTATCAAATTAAGGGAATTAAGTAAATTGCTTTTCATTTTGACTGCAACGTTTCCTCAAGTCACCGAACGCATAACCCTTACACACATCTTTGTCTCACACGTACGTCTATCGAATGACCATTTATCTGGCAGCATTTTCTGCGAAGCGCGTAGGATCTGTCTTTCTCATTCAGTATAAAATTCTAGAAATTCGACAGTTTTTTTTTTCCTCTTCATTCATGCAAAATATCTAGTTCACCTTTCGTCTCGTCTCTCATTTACGAGCACAGTAATATAATCGAACCAAGTATAGGTACATTCTCTTTATATACGCAAGGTATACCTGGATACATATACTGGTAACCTACGCATTCGCTCGGTTAAATAACATAAATCGCATGGATGACTACTTACCTTCAGTCGATGAGAATACGTTTTGCGATTGTCTCCTCGGTGGCTCATCTTTCTTTCTCAGTCTCGCACTCGTTCGTCTGCGATTCCCTCGTTGGCTCATCAACTCTTTCTCCTTCTCGACTACCACGACGTATAATTCATTTCGCAGCAGCATTACATTGGAAGGCAGAGAGAGAGAGAGAGTGAGGGAGAAAATAGTTTGATACACCTACCATTTCTGGCAAAATTTGTCCGCCGGACGCCCACCATCCAAACCAATGATCTCCGTGTGTATCCGTTCTTGCGTTAGTTTCTGCAATTTGGATTGAAAATTGAAATTAAAACCAGTTATAGGTTAACGAGTAAAAGTGCGATCTACGTTTGTTTTGTTACTGCTCCATACCCCCTCCCACTGCCACTTTGTCTCAACCATTATTGTCGATTATGAATGATAATACGTGCTAATGATTATACGTCTCTAATTTATAGCCTCCTCGTATGGTGGAGTCGGCTTAACCCGAGAGATTTATGTGCGATTGGATGAATTTTGGCTTCGTTCGATGAAGGAAAAAAAAACTACACACTAATTACGGAAGGCAGAAAAGTGATGAAAGACTAATTTTTAAAAAATTGAACTTGTAATGAAGATTTATGACCGAAAGTAGAAAGAAATTAATTTATGATCATCGGGCTGTATATGGTTTTCTGAATTTTGTCTCGAAAGGGATTTATTTTTGGCTGACAACCGATTTTGTTCGGAGTGACCATCGAAAAAATCGATCAGATCGATTTTTGACAGATTATTGAGTAATCGAAAAGATAAATCATAAAATTTTGTATGATCGTGATCATTATACTCGTAGTTGCTGACAGCAATATCCAGGATGACTTCAAGGTAGCTTTCTAGATCTGTTCTTGCTACAAAATTTTGTTTCATGTATGTGGAATTGTAGATTTGTCTGAGTGCGAAAATACCTGTTTTTCTATTGGAAAGTCTTAACATAAACCACCATTTCATCATTTTTCCTCGAATATTTTTTTTTCTTCGAAATTCCTTTGATTCAGCAAATTTTCCTGTTAGAAAGCTAAGAAGAGCTTATTTGATTCTAAATTTTGATCTCCACAATGGGACTTTCTCTTTGGCACTGCCAATCATCATTCAACAAATTATGGTTCATATTATAGCCTCTTTTAATTCTAATTAGAAACCACGAGCTTCCTGCTGTTCTACTGCTCCAAGTACAAATGTTTTACGTGATACAAGTAGAGTCAAACTCCCTCATGAAACTGAAACCAACTTTCGAACTCCAATACGTATTTTTTTTCTATTATCAAAATTTAAGATGCTCTCTATTAATCCCTCTCTCCTCCACCTGTTCGAAGCAAATTCTGCTCACGAAAATTATGATTTTCCAACCAAGAAAAGAAGCCGATTGAGTGACTCCTTGCGTTAGTTTTGCTCAAAACATTTCATTCACAGTCTAAAGAATTTTCATAACAACATTCAACTTTTTAGAAATTCTCTTAATCCACATTTTTTCCCTGCCACGCCTCCTCCAAATTTTTTACCTCCATCGAGGCATACAATGTAAGAAAATTTTCATCTTTCAGCCCAGTGTCAACGATGTCATAAATTAATGGTACGTGGGCAAGTCAGCTGTTTACCACGTAAAAAAGGAAAAAAACAGAACCACACGACTCTATAAGAACATTAAACTGGAAAAGTCACCTTGTGAGAACGGTAGGTGTGAAAACAATAGCATTGAAAACGTTAAATGAAAAGAAAAAAAATATTGTTTAAAAAATAACGACTAAACGTTAGAGATTGACATTTTAAAATTAGCGATAAAGATCATCTTACAAAATAAAATGGGTTAGAGACTCATTGTCTAATAATGTTGTTGCTTCGAGCCACAGTTGGGATGCATAAGTTGGGTAATATAATTTTTATGGCGAGAAAACCAACGTTCGTATTTTTATGCGACGCGGGATGTTAATTAGGTATTAAATAATTCATTTTCACATCCATTTTGGCCAACTAAATCTAATTGAATTGTGCTCGGCATTATTCACTATCGTAGGTTGGTGTTTGGGGATGGGGGTTGGTGATTGAAACAACTCATTAACCAAATTACACTTTTCGTGGTCGAATAAATAATTTTTCCATCTTTTTATGCTTCCTATTTTTTATGAACTTTGGCACACTAGGTTGTTACTCGTATTTTGCCTTGAAAAACTTCAAATGTTAGCAATTCAGGTAGGTAAACGGAAGGCCTTTGTCACCTAGGAGCAATTAATATAAGCCTTTGAATTTTCCATTGAACCGAGAAAACCAATCTAATGCTGATTAGTTTAGCAGGAAAATACGACTTGAAAAAATATTTTTACATATTCCTACAAAGTAACTAAAAGAAACCCCATTCTCTCACATGTATATGAAGAGATATATTACTCTCCTACTATCAGTACTCGCTCGTTTATGTCAATTATATTACACGAGTAATTTGATAGGTGAAAAAAATAAGTGAGAAAATGCAAACTTATACATTGTTCTGGGCAGTTTCTTCCAAAATTTTACGCACATATGCGTATTTGATGGTAGCAGAGGTTAGTCTGAAAAGTAAACAAAGGTATTTGAAAAAACTCGACTGCACTTGCAGGGATTCAGAACTGAATCTTAAATCTTCTCGCACTGATGAAAGACTATAATTCTAGCAACGAAAATTCTTGGTCGAACGTGAAAGATTTCTTGAATTCAGAACCTTAAAATTAAATTCAATGTCAGAGGACTTCAGCCGCTCTAGCTTTCCTAGGGTGCGCCACTGCCCACTCGTGTTAATTTCATTTGTTTTAATTGAAAGAAATTGATGTGAAAAGTGATACAGTATTATAGTACGAAGGTATACACACAATATAATTATTACGAGTAATAGTGCAGACAACAATGTTTGAATTCCTCTTCTCAAAAAAGCTTGTGTAAAAAAAATAACCTTTACCAACTTCAAAATCCAAAATATAAACCTTGACTCACGGGCGAGACATTTGGGTAAATACAGTAAGTACCCATTATTGTATCATTCCATCGCCAATGAATTTAAATCAAATAAAAACATAAAATAGACGTGTCTAGACGTAGATTATGTTCGTATCGATTACTTTCAATCAAATCTAGTTCCTCAATTCGCGTTCATGATTCCTTTTTAAATCTCCTAAGGCCTTCGTTAGAATTTAAAACCAATTTGATGAAACTTCAAGTTGAAAACGTGTTGAAAGAATTAAGTTATGGAGAACGAAATACTTGACATAGGTAAAAAAAAAAAAAAAAAATTAAAGAAATTCACCAGTCATGGTGAGTCTGTGTGGAAGAAGAACGCGTGGGCGCTAATGTACGACATCGGGACGGCTTAAGGGCAGGTTTGTGTTGATTTAACTACAATTTTATCCAACGAAAAGACTCCTTATTTACCTTTAAAATTACGGATACCTACAAAGTTTTATTTTCAAATTTATTTGGCGAGTGGGCAACATGCGAAGAGCAGAAGGAAAGACAGACTAAAAGAAATTCAGGTGCATAGAATGACATCATTTTATCAAATTCTCCGTTTTGTATTTTTGTGAAGAGCTATTTGACTTTGGAACATTGATTTGTAGTATTAAATAGCCAGTAAGCTATCCTATTCTCTACTTTATAGACCGGTATTGAGAAAAATCAAAATTGTTCGTACGTCTCAGTGGTAGTTGGGGATGGGCAGGCGTAGAACCACTTAATTTTTAAAATTTGGTTCAAATCAACATAATATGTGTATTGAGTAGAATGGTTGAATGTCAATTCTGGAAACAATATACCAGCATTGCTAAGTGCCTCCAAAGTTGAACCATATTTTTTGACAACTGAGCATGCGCACTCCAACTGTGCTAACAACCCGAATTTTGGTTAGCTGACTGTCCTGTACTTCACGGCTCAAGTTGGAGATATATTAGAGGTTTTCTTCATGTGACAGAATATAAAGATGGTTGTAGAGTATATCAAAGTTAATTGACAAAATACAGCTCAGAACTTCATGAGTATTACTGAATAGTCAGCCTTGGAAAATGGTCCAACCTTACATCAACTAACAATTAGCTGATAATATGCAAGACAGATTTGTTTTTTTCTCAGCTTGAAATACAAATATGTACTATTATAGCGCAATCTCCAGCCTTAGAAATGCAGCGTTTAATACTTTTTTTTCTTCTTTTTTTTTCGTAGACAGAATGGCCAGCGAGATAAGTGATTTGAACATAATTCAAGATGAAGATACCTTGCGACGAATGGTAACTAATGATTTTTAACTTATCAACAGCTTATAACCTGCTTATTATTATTATTATTAGAATTTGTTTCAGATTTTATATATGTTTATGTAAGGGGTAGTAAGCAGATGAAATACTTTCAAAAAGAAATATTTTGTAGGGTACCTATGAAAACTATGGAGCGACATCTTTGTCGGTCACACCAAAAATGAATTCCACTTATTCAAATAAAAGAATTGGGGCGTCCATCAAATCTTGGTGGACCACTTCAGCTCTTGAAAAGTATAACATGTCTCATTAGTTTTGGGAAGACAAAAGTCAAATCATTTCGTTGAAGGTAATATCTATGTGTAAAAAATTACTCACCAACAATATTGTCTGTGGTTCCTAAATAAATCTTTCTTCAAAAGTAAATAACGAATGGGAATTGGGAATACATGTATGTAGAAATTACTCATAACAAGCATTTGCTCATGTGTAATTTCTTACATATAAAAATGTTACTTTTTATGGGTTCAGTCCAAAATTGTCGGAGCTACAGTTTTTTCTGAGAAAAAAGCAAACGAACATACGAGTACAATCTGCTTGCAGAAGGTACGTTTCTGGTTTGTTGGCCATTTAAATAAACTTCATCCACCTACCACAATTCACATTATTTGTAAAAATAATTTATTGAATTTGAATAATGAATTTAATTCACTAATTATGTTCGTCTTATTTTCCAACTGTTTTTATAACTAGTGGCAAGATACTGAAGATTTTGGGCGTAAAAAAGAAATACGACTTCGTATGTATAGACTACGTGAAGAAAGACTGAAAAGTTATTATATAACTAAAGAGCCGGGTGCAAACCATGCTGTTTCAAGTCATAAATCAGCTTCATCTTCTCATGCAGAATCACTTAGCGACCAAGGCTTTCTTACTATGAAAGCTAAAGAAATTCGAGATTCGGCCTCTCCTACCTTAGACCTCAAACGATCTAATATTAGTAGTTCATCGACCAATTATCAATCAGAACAGCTAGCTAACCAAAATATTACTACCAGCTCTCGACAATCGATCGAGCAAAGACGGTTTGATTCTTCTGGACCTTCATGTAATCAACAGAATACAGACCAAACTAGTTCTTCCATCATAACATATGGAACTTCATCTATACCTCATGATGATCAGTCTGCCATAGTTTTTTATGATGGCCATAATCAACAAAATAATCATGGAAGTTCCGTAAAATCATCTCAGTCCAGCGTCACTGGAAAATATAGTACCTCCACTAGGCGTGAAGTAGTTACATCATCAACTACTACAGAAAACCAACAAAAAAAAGTTATTAGCAATAACTATAATACTGTAGTTACTCAGAATACAAATAATCATAATATCCCTGATAATGCAGACAACAGAACCGAGTATGTTAATCAAAAAACAAATGAACAACATTATGGCCACCTTGCTGATAATGCATCTCATCATTCTCAACAAGCTATTGAATATCATGATACAAATTTACCCTCGAAAATCCCAGATACTAATATAAAAATTTCCACTTCCAAGCATAGTAATCAGGAATACAACTATTTAAGGTCCTCACCAGAGCCACCCACAGTTAAAGAAAAAGTATCGACTGAAAATACTATATCTCGTAAGAATCATGAAACTGTGGAATCATCTAATAGATCATCTGAAACAAAATCTACGACCAATAAAACTGTTTTCGATAATAAACATAATGTTGATCGCAATATTATAAATGAGCTACAAAAATTGGATTCTTATTTATCTACTGAGGCTGTTTCCGGCTCCCCAATACCATCAAGCCCCGCTTCAAGTTTTATTAATGAAATACAGACAATTAATCAAAATATCAACTCCAAAACGTCAAAACAAGTAGAACCGTCTTTCACACCAACTATTCAAGAACCTACAGACCATACAACTACTTATCAACAAGCTTACTGTAAGATATCTGTTGACACAAGTGCCACTCATAATGCATTTGCCAGTTCCTTACGAGCAAGTCCAGATCGCAGTATTATTTCTCCTGGAAAACGGACACCTTCAAAATCATCGCTGGATCGCTCAACTCCAGATAAGTCACCTCGCACTAGCCCTGAAAAAAGTTCTTGCAGTGACTTGAGTCGTAAATATACTGCTAGTTTCCAAAATCGTATTTCTAGAAATTCAAACTATACGAGAGACTCAAAATCTAGTTCACCTACTAAACATATAGAACCTCGATCCAAGTTGAGGTCTTCAAGTTCAAGCTCTGAGACTGACTCGGATGATTCTAGAGCTACATATAATACAAAAGTCATTGATTCTACCACTTCTAAAAGTACTCATTTTGTGAATAGACACTCAAAGACTGAAAATATACATTCTTCCCAGACTGCAGATGAAAAGTGTGTCCAGCAAAAGCGTTATATGTCACCAACTAAATCATCTGGTCACACATCTGAAGGCTCTGTTGAGCGTGAAATTGGCAAACCTGTCATGAAATCTCCAGATTCAAGTCCAGAACGAAGTGCATTCAAACCAATAATGCAGAATAATTATTATAAATCCACAACAATTGAAGAACGTCGAAAACAAACCTCACCACAGAAAAAACAATCTCCAGTCGAATCACCTAGTAGACAACAGTCTTTGAGCCCAAATGTTGGAAAACAATCATCTCCTCGGATTACTTCTCAAAATCATCAATACATTCCTTCAGACACACCTAACCAGCAAAAAATACAAAAACACTCTTCTTCAAAATCAAGTGAAACTGTACAGAAGAACATATCAGGAACTCAGAGACAGCCTTCTCAGATAACGAGCTCGCCTCAAGCAAACGGATCTCAATCCATATCAAAGCGTCAGTCATCTCCTCAAATTACATCAAGTAATATTTGCTCTATTGAAAATAATATTACTCGTAGTCAGGTAGAAATAAAACGACAATCTTCTCCACAAATAAGAGTTTCTTCTGAGAATATTCATATGCCAGAGCCAAGAAGACATCCATCATTACAGACTGTTATATCAACCAATCAAAAAAGTAATATTGAGACAATTCATCAAGATGAATTAGTTGTTGAATGTGAAACTATGAAACCATATAGACAAACATCCGAGCAGAAAGTAATTGATACTGTGGATAATAAAATTACCAACAATAAACAATCGCAATTGAGAAAACAAATCCATACTCCAAATTCTTCTACGCCAATTACTGGACATCAATTTTTAAAACATAGTAAACAGCCTTCATCATCGACAGTATCTAATAATACTACTCAAGATATCAAAATTACTGAGAAACAAAGGCAATTATCTCCAAAACCTTTTCAGCATTCTTCTGCTGATCGAGAACCTTTAAAATTTGAAAAGCCATCTGCAGGGGAACTAATTTCAGTATCTGTTACTGCAGTTTCATCAGAACACAGTGATAAAACTAGCAGAAGTACCAAGAAAGAATCTTCTAACTCAGATATATCAAAGTCCAGCCCCAGATCAAAAGAGCCTGCATCAACCCGACTAACTACAACAACTGAAAAAATATTGGAAACTGAACCAACAACTTGTACAATTGAAGAAGTTCCCAAGAAAAAGTCACCCAAAAGTCGACAATCATCTCCTGAGAAAGCTGAGGGTCTGAAGGTAAAAACTACTTCAGCAAATACTGAATTGGTCAATAAAAATTCTTCCCTCAAGGTTGTACCAACAAATCATGAAACTACCCAGTCAGTAAAAAATAAAACTACCACAGGGTCTCTGCCAAAACAACGAAGTGCATCCTATAATGAATTTAGTACTCCTAAAAAAAGAAAATCAACAACTAATACTTTGGCTGATAAAAGTAGCGATGAAAGTAGTTCTTCTTCTGAATCTAGTTCAGAAGATGAAAGAGAAGAAGTAACTATTGAAGAAATATTTGACGAATTTGGTACTCCTATTCCTAGAGAAACTAATCCTCTGGAAGCTGCTCTTAAATTAGAAGCTGCAATTAAATCAAAAGAAGAGGTTGACCGAGAACGACAGGTTACAAAAGATGTTTCACTTATTCCTGAAGATAATGTAAATTTGCAAACAAAAAATCAAAGTGAAGCATTTATTCAACAAGAAAAACTTATACAAGAAGGTGACGAGGATGATTGTTTGCCACCTGTAGAGCAAGTACTTGGTAAAGATGTGGATAAAGCTGCTCTAAATGATTTCTTAGAATGGGAACGCAAACAAAGCTTACATAAACATAGACAGCCCACAGATACTGAAGAAAATATTCAAGATAAGTTTACTACAGCAGAAAAGCATACAGACAAGCAAGAAACAAAGCAGAGAGTAATTGGATCGGTGCAGTCTCTTTTTAAAAAAGATGACAAACTTATACATAAACAACAGAAACCTAGAAGTACTGATAAAATTGAACCAGCTGAAGCAAATAAACAACTTGCAGATAAGAAAATTGTGACTAAAACCATTTTGAACAAGAAATCGAGGTCCACAGATATTCAAAATATACCAAATCCAAAAAGCCCTGTCAAGAAATCTGAGGAGTCCCTCTCTAATTCCTCATCAAAACCAGTGACAAAACAATTTAAGACTAAAGATACAGTCCAAACTAAGAAACAAGCTAATATAACATCAAATGTTTCAAAACAGTTGAGTGACAGAAGTTTGAAAGAGAGAAATAATAAGCTTCAACAAATAAGAAAGTTGGATCAGCAGAATAAAACAAAGAGTGAAACCAGTATTAAACCTGCAAAACCATCAAATCTTTATCAACGAAGAGTAACAGATCAAGTGAGAACAAATACAATCCAAAAAACTGCTTCAAATAGTAGCTTCAACAAAGAAAATCAAGATATTTTTAAACGCACTCAAGTTGCTACTACGAAATTGCCTCAAACAATTCATAAAACAATCATAGATGTAACAGTTACTAGGAACAGTAATTTGAAATCTACAAATAAGCCGATATCTCAGCAAACTATTCCTACAAAGTCTGTGAACTCCACTCCCCGAAAAATATCACCAACAAATGCATCAGTTCAGATCAGGAAAACCTCTAAAGACAAGGTTATTACAGCTCGTGATTCGTTTACAAATTTTAATAAAGGAAAACCAAAATCTTCCTTGCAAAAACCTAATTCTAAAAATATTGTCAAACTGAAAAGTAAGAATCAAAAGGAACATACTGTTAATGAATCATCTTCTTCTACACCTTCTTCTTCTTTGGAAAATTTGCATACACAATCTATTACTATTACTTCCACAGCTCATATTAATCAAGATAAGCTGGTTGAATATATCGATGAAAGGATACAAAAAGAAAATGAGGAAGAACAAAACCAACTGACATCAGTTACTGAACCAAAAGATAATCATCTTAATGTGATTGTTCGAATGCCCTCTTCATCACGTGAAACAACACCTAATAAACAGGCAGATGATCGATTTTGCCCAGTGATAGATGAAAATGAAGGCTTGCCAAGATATGCTGATCGAGTTACATCGCCAGATAATATTGATGTAATTATCAAAAAGAAATCAACTTTTGAAAAAATTACCGACTTAGATGAAGAGGATGAAATATCTGATAATGACCTGACAAACGCAAGTGTAGCTGAACGTATGACTAAATTCCTGGAAAGTGCTAAGGAAACAACTAATACTAAACAAATAACTGTTGTTGAAGATGATCTTTTCCAAAATAGAGAGCAAGGTGTTTCTAAGACAAAAGAAATGTTTGAATCTATTGCCAAGAATCAGGTACCTGGTAATAGTACACCTGTCAGTAAACCACCAGCAATTATAAATCGACCTTCTGTCTTTGAAGCAGGTACAACTGTTGTAGAACTCGGCCATGATGGAGCTCACCGTATTGTTTCTAAGAAGTTAACTCAGCAAGATTATGAAGATTACATAAAAGAGTGTGAAGATGCAACGCGTGTTGATATTACAAAAATTACCAAAAGTTTTGAAGACAAGGCTGCTGAGAATTCCAAGAATGTTGTAAATATCAAAAATAAAAAAGTTGAGAATGATCTATCATCGCTGAACAAAGAAAAATCTGGACCAAGTCCAAAGCCTATATCAAGAGAGACATCACCAAAAGTATCAGTATTAACAAACCCCAATACGAGTAATACTCTGAAAATATCATTAACCGCTCTAGACTCTCGAGATGATAGTAAATGTGGGGCTGATTTTTGCACTACATTATCACATATCAAACCTAAGAATCCAATACAATCTTCAAATACATCTTCTAATCATACTTCATCAACACCAGAACGCAGATCTTCACCAAAACGATCTCCTGTATCACCAGTTACATCACCCAGAACTCAATCTCCTACCAAAGAGCATAGTAGATCTCCAAGTACCTCGCCAATTAAAGAGATTGATATTCATAAAAGGCCTATTAAAGATGTTACCAAACCAAGTTCATCTCCAACTAGAGAATTTTCCAACAAGCATCAGTCTTATTCAAGCAATCCAGTTCAGGTTCAAGACTATCCGAGTTCACCTAACTACAACCAGATTGTGCCCTCAGAAGTTCAGCACACTACCAAGACTATTTCTAAGAATGATGCTAAAGGTGATGTTATCCTGAGTACTACGCATCGGTATGAAATTCATAGAAAGTCACCTACCAATAGTCCTACGTTACAGCAGCCTATTGAAATTACACAAGTTGAGATTCGGCCAAGCAAACAAGTGTATGAGCATACAGCTATTACAAGTATGCAAAATTCAAACTCCAGATTTACCCCCGTTGAAGAGAAGTTTAACCAGCAATTGACTCGTTATTCTGATGATAATATAAATATAGCGCAGACAAAATCTACTCAGAGCAGCAAACGTAAAATTGGCAAATCTCCTAGTCCCGAGAAGGCTCCTGTAGAATTACTATATAATACAAAGAAGTCACCCAGCCCACCTATGGAAGTTAAACGTAAATCTACTTCCAATGTTATCAGCTCCTCTACTGTAGCTACTTTGAAGCGCCAAAAATCACCTAGTCCCGAGAAGGTGACCTCTAAACTGCGCCAAAAATCACCTAGTCCTGAGAAGGTGACCTCTAAACTGCGCAATAAGTTTATAACCAGTACAGGTACTGTAGAAACTAAGAAAAAGAAATTTGAAAAACGTCTGTCAACTACTGGCACTGACTATCAGAATCGTAAGAAATTCTTCGAGACAAATACTACCCAAAGTAGCCCCAAGCAAAGTCATCCTGGTTCTGCCACCACAACCAAGTATAGAATTACAGTTGAATCGAAGCCCGATACATTGCTTAGCAATAATCGCCCTAAAACTGGTACATCACCTACTCGTCGCTCCCCATCCAAATCACCTGAACGATTATATCAACCTAAGGTAGAGACTACTCGTAAAGTGATTAAAGAGACAACTACAACAAATAGCAGAACTGAGAGGAGAATTTCACCCACAAAGACCACCATCACTACTACGACCACCACTACTTCGTCTCCAGAACGTGTACGTGCTCCAGATATAAAACGTACTTCACCAGAGAAGATTACTAAAAAAGAACCATTTGGCATCGCACTTCGTAAGACCAAAACTCCATCATCTACTATTACTTCCACCACTGTAAGGCGGGTACAAGGAACAGAGGTTGATCGTCATGAAGAAATAACTGCAGATGGAAAGAAAATTGAGGAGATTTTCAATTTGGAACTGCTCGAAAAAATGGTAAGTGTTGAGAAAATTATATTGTTTTCAAATTGGACATACTAAGACTTGCTCCTGTGAGGGGGAAAAAGGGAATACGTCCCAAGTAGATGCAAGACACCTCCGACATAAAAAAAAACAAATGGGGATTTTTTCCTGAGTCTTTTCGATCTCAAAAAATTTCAGCTAAATACAAAAAGTAAAATTACTCCCAACCCTTTTCCTCAAATATTTTTGAATATTCAAGCCTTGCATTTATCAGTAGTTTTGCTCTCATTGCTGAGAATTCAAATACTGGGGTGGTTCTATTGATTCCGGGTTAGTCAATGGTTCTTTTTTTGACAATTATGACATGGTTGCATTAACAACTGCTCTTTTTGTAGTAAAACTTTTTTTGGATCAAACTCAATGTTTCATTTTTTGACCATTTTCCAAATCTGAGAAGTTTCGTCTAGAAATTGGTTTTGGGTATTTCAGTAAGTTAAAATAATTAAAGAAAAAAAAAAAAACGAAAAATGAAAAACAAATATAGTATTAGAATTTCCATTCACCATTGAAATCAATTACTGCCTATGAAATAAGAACTAGGCAACTCTTACTTCATGAATAAATTTGTTAAAAAATATTATGTATTCGTCGGTATTCGTCGATGGTAAATGAAAGTGAACCTATTTTAAATCTACTAGTTCGAGATTGAGTTGGTAGAGAAGCAAAATTTGAAATAAAGACGATTTTAATTATTCGCGTGCAGGTAAATTTATGAATCTGCGTTGTTTTTCTAGAATCTCCGGATAATATTTCTAGACATTGTAATATTTAAAAAACATAAATCAAACGTAGCTTCCATCATGCTGAGTGCAGTTGTAATCAAGTTGCCACTCAGATTTTTTGATTGGAAATGTTTTTCTGGCTAAAAATGGATCATCTGAAGGCTAGGCATAATACACATTATGTAGAATACGCAGATGAGATGATAAGAATATTCATTTCCTTCTATATTAATTGTTTTATGTCTAAAAAGTGGGAAACTGAGATGTTCGTAATTTGAATGAAACTTCTGCCCATCAGAATTTAATCTATCGTTATCCTCCCACAATTTAGAACGTCAAATCTATATTAATGATCAATTCTTTTGGTACGAGTAGATACCTTCCCATTACAAGTAATTTGCACCCAAACATTCGAAAGTCATTAATAATCTTATCTAATATGCTTATCTAACAAAGTGCATAAATTCAAACTCATTCGTTGCAATGGTATATGAAGTGGGCAGGTCTTACATATTAATTATGTCGTTTTTGGGAAGATTCATTTGGTTACCCATCATTTTTAGATCGTTGTACCACTGTCGGAAATAAAAAACTAATTGAAAATCTGATAATGAATCAAGTCCGTTGGGTACAACAAAAATGAATAAACTGTCAGAATTAGAAAAGAAAACGGGTGGAGAATAATTAGTTGGCGCCAGCTGTGATATTCGACGTAACTTGCCCCTGAGAAAAATTAGTTTTCTATGGCCTGTAAAAATGAGTGGCACGAGTTAAAGTTGAGGATCGAAATTTGATTGAAAATTTTTATTGGGCCTCAATTTATCAATAGATTCCCAATAAAAATCGACTTCTGCCAAAAAGATTCAAATTTGGAGGTAAAATATGAAATACATGTACCAATTAGGTTCTCTTCACGTGGCCTCTCTTCTCAACCTTCGTTCAAGCTCAGCCTTCGTACAAAAATTATTGCTTGATTATTCAATCAACTGCGTTATCATTAATGAAAATCTTTTACAGCTGGAAAAAGCAGTTCAATATGACCTCAGAAGTCGCATCCGCGCACAAATTCGCCTGGTGAAACGTCAACTGGAGACGAGTAAAACTTCCCGCACACCGTCACCGGAAAAATTATCGCCTACGAGAAAAACTAAGGTACCATCTACACCTATTATTAAATGTTCACTTGCAAAGGTAATTTATAGGGATTAATACGGTGAGAGATTTTAAAATCAAAGACTTGAAAAGAGGGGGAAAAACTTTTTGAATTTTGAATTTTTACAGTAAAAATATTATAAAGGAAGAGAGAAACGAAAAAAAATACAGTCATATTCAAATGGCACACCGCTTAGGTTCCGCTCTCATAAATAAATAAATAAATCGTTAAACTGAATCCAAACCTGCTGATTCACAAAAAATTATCACCATTTCAGAAGCTAATTCAGCATCACCAAGTAATTAAAACCTCATTCAAGCTCAGAAATTTCATTGGTAATTTCCTGCAGGTGTCATCATAATTTTATAATATTGTAAACAATTCGCAGGTTTTGCTGTGGGCAAAGACCATACATGTATATTGCAATATTGACAATAATACCTATCCACATTTTACATTTATTCTTCAATGAAAAATGGAAAGAATAAAATAAAATCTAGGGCCAAATATAATTCAAGAAAATGTCTAAAGCTTTTCAAATTACGAGTATCATTTTAGACATAAACTTTCGTCGTTCTATTATTTGATCAACTGACTGATTATGATCATGTATAATGCCGGATGATTTTCTTTATTAGTCAATCATATGAGGCTATATCGATGTTACCAACTTAGTTTTTGGTAAAAAATTCTCCTCCTCGACAAGTTTCGGTTTACAAATTTTACTAACCCTTAGTGAGAACGTAAACTCCATTCTTCCTCTGTGACTTTTCTCTTCCTGAAATATTAATCAGTTATCAACTTAATCACCAATTACAATGTATCCGACATTCCTCTACATCTATTTTTAGACAATTCGTTAACCTGCATATTTCCAAAGAGTGATGTCACAATTTTCAATGATTTTATGATTTTAAATGTACTTAAAGACCCGCCGACTAATGATCTGAATACTTTGTTTTCCCTGCAGATCTCGACGACCAGTCAATTCACACCCCAGTCAACCAGCAGTGCATCTCGCTCTGAAGTTGATAGTCGTCTTTCTACCAGTGGTAGCCTCGACAGACGTGATAAGGTGAAGAAACGTCTTTTCACGGATGAGAAAACATCGTCGAGCAGCGAAAGTAAAAGCTATTTTACCAGCAGCTCGACGCTGAGTAACCACGAAAAGCATCTTCGGAACAGTAGTCCAGTTAGAATTTCAGGTATCGTAATCAGAAATCTAAAATATAATGAATTTCTCGCCATATTAGAGGATCTGTCCCACATCTACCCCACGGTTGAGAACCTCTGGTTCGAGGTAAAATGCGGATACAGAGTCTTATTTGAAAAGTTTGTCTTTGACCTATTATGGAGAATTTAGTAGCGATAGCACCATAGTTCTGAACTTCAATATGTGACTAAGCTGTATGAGAAAAAAGAAGATCAGAAAACAGCAAACTGAGAAAAATGAATCTAAAAATTACCTTTCAATATACCCTAACATCTGAGCACTGGCTATGAAATTTTTGTTTCGGTAATAAACCAAGAAGGATCTACTTTTACATTCATAAATTTCATCAATTTTTCATTGGTTCTTGCATTTTTCATACTTTTTTCTTCTTCTTTTCCTAAATATTTGGAGAACTGCTTTTTCGTAGAACTTTTTGTGAGTAAGGTAAGTCCCCAAAAATAGTTACACCTGCGCAGTGAGGTAACCTTTCTCGCACCATATTGTGTTCAGAAATCTTCTATATTCAGCAGAGTACTGATGATAGACCTCTATAGTACTACAAAAAAAAAAAACATAGTCCACGGTCAATAATTAATTACATTTACATCCCATTAATATTATGTCATTTGAAAAACTACCGAATGGGTTCTTCGCGACAAAATTCAACTCATATATCATCGCAAGGCTATCAGTGTCAACTGATGGTTATGTGTGCTTTATGTGCGTACAAAAAAAAGTTTGTACCTATTTGGGTTCATGTTTTTAGCCGGTAGATACACCCACGTTGTTAACTACTTACCACGTTTAGGTAGTCAGCCGGTTTTCGTACGGCGAAAAGAAAACAACATGATCGAAGAAAAGTGAAATAAGAAATTAGCATTTTTTGCTGCTATTCGATTTTGCCTTCTATCTATTTATATATTCTTATAATATACCTACATTTTATTTATCGCTGAACCACTGCTGCCAGCGCTACGGACCATTTCAAAAATCTTATCTTACTTTATTTGGTCCGATGCGCTGTTCTCTGACTCACGAGTAATAATTTAAATTGTTAATGCGAATTAAAAATATTATTCCGTAGTTTTCCGACTTAATTTTAATACCCGAAGTGAAATTATTGGTTGAAAAAGAAAATTAAGTCGGAGAGTAGGTGGGTACTTTTTTTCAAGGAGATAATGTGCACCTACCTTTGAAGTACGAATAAGAATTCTATAATATTTGCATAGTAATACATACAATAATTATATGTTTCATATTCAAGATGACTGCGTTATGTTTCTATAAGGGTGACGTAGGTACTTCAATACGAGAGGTAAATCATTTCTTCTCTGTACTCATTTTCAGCAGAAAAAATCTGCTACAAATACTAACATGAGTAATATAATTTCGAGGAATTTTTCATGATTTAAAAACCGATAATCCGTATAAAATACATAAGTTGAGCCATTCGAGTTGTACATGTACGAGTATTTCAGTTGTAAGTGTATTGAGATTATATTGCCTGTATTGAATTGGTTGGTAGTGAAAGAGCCCAGTGCCTTTTTTTGTTTTTTGATTTAGAAACAGTTGTCTAGTATGAGAGGGGAACCAATAGGCTATTTAAAATTATAGTTTCTTCGACCCAGTGTTTTCTTATACGAAATTAGTACCTATTATGAGTTTACATTTTTTTTCAGTAGTCAAATTTTCAAGGACAATCATGAAAATAAAATATAGTATGACTAAAAATGGCTTGAAAAGAAATTATTATAACGAATACTTTGGCCAGCGGGTCAAGTTCACAATCCCACTGTGCCCGTAGACTTTTCACTAAATTTGCATTTTTGCCCCAGCGGGGAAGTATTTATGTTTTGGAAAATGACTTAATTTTTAGGACGATGAACTACGTATAAAAAAGAATAACTGCTTCGATAAAAATTTCAGCTTTCAAAAGTCAGCCCAGTCGAAGAAATGGAAAAAATATTTCTCTTAATTTGGACATACTATTCTTTTACGTGGTATTCGTTCCCCTGTAAAAAAGGAACGTAAAGTAATATTTTCTAGCCCCGACTGCGAAAAAAGTGGCCGATAAAGGACGACGAACTTTCACCCACTGACAAAACTCTCCCTTCTCTTCGATACTGTCGAATTTTTATATTTCTTTCTCTCATCTGCGAAAGTTTTATCGATAGTATTGTATTGTACCTATGTACAATTGGCCAGTACAAAAGAGGTTACATCAGAAAACCATCAAAGGCTGGGTCAAAGCGGTATAGTTACTTACAAGTGGAAGAACTGCTTTAAGCTGTTGTAGTGTTGGAAATGACACAAATTCTGTCCAAGCCCTAGGTTTCTCGCGTACCGATTTATCAATCACAGGGGTACCATGTATAAGTACAGTATATTATATGAAAAAAAAAGGGTAGTGTTTGAGCTGACATTTATAAAACTAATGGGATCGTATGTTTCAAAACTTTGAAGCCCCCCAGCTCCACCTCTATGGGTAATAGAGCCATGCGCGCCATTAACTTTTTGTAGAAAATTCAATTTTCAACGACTTTTGTTTCAAATTTTTCTTCAAATTCCCATTACTTTTCGGAATTTAAGCTAAAACACAGCCCTCCTTTTGCGTAAATACTTAAGGCAGTACAGTGACACTGATGAAACAGTACTGCGTGTAGCGCACTCTGGAGGATCGATTTTCCCTACACAGATTTTGGGTTGTTTTTTTCATAGTTCTTTCACTTGTCAAAGTTATATTTACTACTTTGGGCTGGATTATGGAGTTCTGGTAAGATAGAAGAGCCATAAGGCATCTATAGAAAGTAAATCACTTTACAGAGCGTTTAACGAGACCCTGCAGTTGCATTTTTACTCGTACATGATGAAAAAAAGTAAACTAAAACTAGGCACCTATATGTATTGAGTAATGAGTTATGATACGAAAGTGTGAAATTGGGAAACATGAGTAACGCTAAACGGGAATAAAATGAAAGGAGAAAGAAATACATGAGTAATTCGACTCCGAAAAGGCGAAGTTCTTTCAATTTCTTTCACAATTATTTACGTTTTGTCGATTACGGCGCGAGGTTCTCGAGAGTAAAATTTCCACAAGTGCACTTGGTGAAATGAATTTCTCGCCTCCAATTTCTGGTCGCGGTTTAATGTTCGATATTCGATGCACACACGCTCATATTGCAGCGTGTTACCTCGTTAGCCAGTTGGTGACGTTGGGTGAACGTGTTTCATCCGGTTCGCACGGAATCCCTCGAAATGCAGTTGAGGTGTTGAAGTGAAGAAAGAAAAACGTGCGATTAACTGTGCAGAGTGCAGACGTAATACCGAATCGACTCGCTATAAGTTCGATTAGCAGTGAATTCGATTTTTCATTTTTATTTTGTGAACTGGTTTAAGCCGTCCTCATGCCACCATTAATTAGAAAAAGAGGTAAGATTGTCATTTAAAAAGCTGCATGCTCAGACGCTGGTTGAAAGATCTTATTGGCCACTGTTGAGATCAAGAAAGGTCATACATGTGTTGACAGATATTCATTTATGATGATAAAATTATGAAAAGTATGAATCAACAACGCAATACGAGTATGAGTCAAAACCATCCAAAATTAAGGATTTTTGTGGCCAAATCGCCAGGTAAAATGATATTAATGAAACGTATTTTTAAACGAGAAATTTTTCCTGACTGTCTCTGGCTAGAGTGTTTCACAGAAAGTCGTGATTTTTGGATATGGTGTAGGCACTTTTTCTGGAATAAGTGGACGCATTCGAATGAACACTCTTTCTCTTTTTGTATAAAAGTAAAGGTCACCTCATATTTCGTACGTTTTTGATGTATTTTTTCTTCTACTTTTGCAAATCAGACTAATATATTTCTTTTTATTAAAAAACTCGGAACTTTTTGTCTACTTCTCCAACGTCTGTTTTCTCTCCAGGAATTTTTCATTTAAGAAATACCAGCAGCAGTCCGACCCCCAACCAAACTCGAATATAATTACAAGTTTTTTTTATTTTATCTTGCTTTCTTTCTAATTTCAATTTTTTTTTGGTTTAACGCCATTAACTTGAAATTTTGCAAATTTTTCCACCTCAAATCTTTGGGGTATAAAAGACTATTTAGCGTTTCTTTCTTCAGAAGTTAGTTAAATTTTCTGTAACTTTTAATAGGTTTTTATTTTTCCAAAATTAATTACCTCGTACCAACTGTGACTCGTGACCAGCAGTTCAGCGAGTTCGTATTTTCCACAGCGGGTTTGGAAGAATTTTTTTGCTTTGGAAAGCGATTTTTAAAGCTGCATTAAGATTTTGTAATTCTCGTTTTTAAACGAACTTTATCTCAAGTAAAATACCCAAAGAAAATTTCGAGACAAAGAAGAAACCCTCGGACCGATTTTCTCCCCTCTTGAAAAAATGGGCTTAATCGCACAATTTTGAAGCATAGGTTACGAAAAATGTAAACTTAATATTTTATTTGTCGGATATCTGGAAGAAGAAAATGTTTTTCTCGAAAAATTTCGGGCCACTACCCTTTCAATCTCCTTCGATTTCTACGAATGTTCGTATCAGCTGACTATTCAGCTAATTAATTGATCAGACTTTCTCTAAAATGGAGGTGCAAGATAAATCCAATTTTACACGCGTAGAAACGACAAATATAATTACCGAAATTCAAAAATCACACTTGTGGAACCTTCACGGCTGAGAGAGGCTGTGCATAAAATTTGATGGGCAAAATAACTTTTTTTCTTTTCTTTTTTTTTTTTGTGGTTGAACTAACTTATCTACCAACTCATTTTCCCCTCAATCATTCAAATTTTCCTTTTTATTTTTATTTTTAAATAATTATTTTTATTCAAACCGTTGCTCTTGTGGTCTTTTTAGCATACCTACTGACCCACGAGTATATTTATGATTTCTTTGAAATGAAAATTGGAGTTATCTAATTTGAGCGTCGAATTGATAATCATGATTCATGAGAGATCTGGATGAAAGAAAAAAAGAAAATAGGTAAAAAGAAAGGAATATTGCGTTAAACGAGCCGTGCAACCATGTAAACCCGAATTGCTCTTGTGGAGCTATTTAGTTACTATTATAATTCAGTCTACTCGCTTTCTTAGTATTCTTTACGTAATTTTGCTATAAACGAATATTTTCCCATTGTTTACCCTGACCGTTGAAGACAAAACTGAGTAAATATTTTACTAATTGTTCGATTGTAGTCTTTATGTCGTCTGTTGTGGTAGGAATGTTTCTGGCGGACTTGTAAATTCAGTCTCGAAAGTAAGTTTGCATTTTTCATTGTTTGCCGCCTGGTCACACTGGGGACACAATATTCAAGGCACGTTTAAGGCTATCTTCATGCGGATTTCAGATTTCTGTTGTTGACCATTTTTGTCTTACACAAGTTTGAATGTATCTAACATAAATAATTGGCCCTTCAAATTGAAGTAAGGAGAGTGAAGGGTTCATAAATTTAGGAGTGGAAGAACCAGGTTGCAGAGGTGGAGGAGATAGTGGTGCAGATAGAAGTATGTTGTGTAGAGAGGCGAAGGAAAGAAGGAGTAAGGAACGCTATGTTATTCGAAACATGAGATAAGATCTCAATTTGACTCGTCATTTTCCGAAATTAGACGTTGTTTCTGTTTCCGTATAGAAAATGTCAAAGCGAATTTCTCGCTTGTATGTTAAGTAGTCACGTGTTTAGGAAATAACCAACATTCGGATTAATCTAAATAATTAACATTCGTCATTCTCAAGTACCTTCCTAATTACATATCATTATTGAACGTGCAAATTCGCTCGTTTTTACCATTTTACCCAGGTACTTTACAATAAGTTCCCCATTTTATTGGTGACTGTGACTCGAGCATAACTTTTCCCCAATTTAATTACCCATTTCCGCGAAAATAATAACACGCATTATGAATTTGTGGCTAGGCGATGCGCAATATACTCGTACGTACGTCAAACTTCAATTGTTACAGCCAATTATTAGAATTCTTAATCTACAGGTGTTCGTATACCTTTTCCTCGTAACCGATTTTTTTATTTAACATCTCACGTATTTATCTTTACTAAAAACAAAGTTCATTAACACGCATCGTTTTTTCTTTTTGCTTCTCTTTAATTCACTTACATACAGAAACAAATGAGCTGCATCAAAGCACGTACCGAACCGATTTTGGTTCAGCGTTAACCTCCAATAATGACGGCAAATCTACGACAGACTCGATAATCTCTGGTTATGGGGTTGGTCCTACAGATGAAAATGGAAGGCCACTGTTCGGACTCAAAGCACTACGCACTTCGAGTGAAACGAAAATCGCCGAGGAAGGTAGCTCAGATGCTATATTATAACACTTTTTCCATATTATCGTCTTTTGCTACGAGTATGTTGTTCTGTACTTGGAGGTGATTGTGCGCGTAG
Organism: Parthenolecanium corni; assembly: GCA_038050395.1. Lineage (NCBI taxonomy): Eukaryota > Metazoa > Arthropoda > Insecta > Hemiptera > Coccidae > Parthenolecanium > Parthenolecanium corni. Next base: position 2,815,995 of record JBBCAQ010000020.1, read on the forward strand.
GAATAGGTACACCTTGGAGGTCAAATCATGTGTTTTGAGTAAGCGAAGTACTCTCGTTAAATATTCTCTAAAATCGTATAAGCTTCCACAAGCTTTTAAATACACGAAAACGTTCATAAACGCTGGACTTTTCTCAGATCATGAGGAAAAGTTGATATAATCAAATTTTCACCATCTAATAGAGTTTTTAAAACATTTTCCATCAGTCTGTCTAAACGTCAATGAGCGACTTGGGTAACCCAAAAACATCATGAACATTGCAACATGTAACCACTTGCCTTGGTCAAAACAATAATAACTGCTCTTTGGTAACCAGAACTTACTTTAACCATTCAAAGTAACATGTTCCATTGATTTTGAAGTTATACAATTTCAGGCTTCCAAAAACAACACATTTTAAAATAAAATAAAAATTAATGGCTCAGGAAAATGAGCGTTTGAAAAAGGAAAAAAATTGATACAAAAGTTTTTATGCACGGAATGTGTTGCGGGTGATCCAAAGAATGTGCAGTTAAAATCCTCCACCCCACCCCATGCGTCCCCCAGGTGGCTCAAATGTGTTGAAATTTTACGTCTTTCAACTATAACTCGGAAACTATAACGCATACGAGTATTCATTCCAAAGCTCCGTTAAATTTGTTTTCAATCGAATTTTCTGTCGATTAAAAAAAATGATCTCATTTAGTGCCATCGAAGTGCAGAAAATGAAGATTGAAAATGGATCAATAATTTTCAAAAATGATACATTCCAAGTGTTCTTCCTAAATAACTCAAAAATTTAGGGAAATCAGACCTATTTTCCAATCTTCATTTTCTACATTTATTTGGCATCAAAGGAGGTCAACTATTTTTTTCAATCGGTAAGAAATCTGATGGAGAACGAAGTTAATTTACCTAACTTCAGAATGGATAGCTAGCATAGTTTTTGAGTTATAGCTGAAAAACGTAAAATTTCAACACATTAGAGCTTTTCTGAGGGGATGCACAGGGGGTTGGGGCGGAGGATTTCAACTGTATACTCTTTGAACCACTTCAAACCCATTCCATCAGGTATAAAACCTTTTGTACCAAGTTTTGTTTCTTTTATTTTCGACTTCCAAGACTTATTTTCCTGGGCTATTAAGGTATCACGTGTGACAAATTGTCGATAATATCTGGCCAAAGACCTCGAGACAATGGGTTGCAGTCTTCATACAGTCCAGTGCGTCTCCTTCTTTTTAACCGACAAATTAGGTAGGGGATACACGATTTACTGGAAAAACACAAGACCTCGTTTCAAATCGAGAAACTCGATTTTTTGCCTCCAAAACTTATTTCAAATTTATTAAAAATCTCTTCAACTATTATACCACCAAGAACTTTCCTTGTATGCCAGTTTTTTAGCAGGTTTTCCTATTTTGTTTTTTTTTCCTGTCGACATTTTAATTTTGTCAACTTCTCACTATTCCAGATCTCGATAAATGTGCGAAAATAAAAAACAACTATGATAGAGAAATAACGGATAATTCGGGTCGACCATTATTTGGACTTAAAGCTCTGCAGAAATCATCTAACTTTGCCGAGAACCAATTTGAAACTTCTTTTAACGAGCGACAGCCAAGTAAGTTTTTCATACTTTGAACAAAAAAAGGAGAAAGGTACAATTATTTTTTGTGAAAAAGTTAGGACTTTGAATTTTGTTGCTTGTGTTCGGGCTACTTGCAATAACGAGTACAAGTATTTATATTTATTTTCCTCGTTTTGATTTGTAATTATACTCATTCCACCGATGCACGCAACCAAGTTGAAAGCGCTAAATTGAATTTGATGGACAATTTTTGAAAACACCAGCACATTTTATAAATGAAGAATTATACAGTATTTATGGTTATTTTATCAATATTGGGGATATTAAAAATTCATTATAAATCGATAATTGTAGGTAATCTTACAATCTATGTCGCTTCCTATACATTTTCTACGAATGGTTTGCGGTTTCAGCAGGAAAGTGATTTCGAAAAATGAAAAAAATGACAGCTATGTTGCTAAACGGGATACAATTGTTACTCAAACAGTAGGAAAAAAGGTGTCAAAATGAAAATTGAGTGTAGACCATAGATGAAGGAAAACCCAGGTTTAAACTATATGTAACAAGAAAGAAAAAAAAATCATAATTTATAAATTGTTGTTACGAGACAGAAAAAAACTTCATCACTCCTTTCTTTTCCTTTTATCATCTCCGAATTGATTTGCGGCTTATGTATGCATTAATTTTGAACAACTTGAAGTCTTGAACCAATTCCTACTAACAACGCAACGTGTGTAACTCTTCCCATAAAAATATAAATCTCTGATATTTATTCGATTCCAAAATTATTGCTTGATTTTTATTGAAATGTAACATCGTCATCTGTCCTTTTTTGCTTAAAAAAAAAATAAGAAAAAAAGTAACATTTAAGGCAATATAAAATTTCTTAACCCAAATACGAAACCATAAAATATGTCAAAAAAGCAATGGTTAAAAAGAAACGTCTTCTCTCTTGGAATAAAACGACAAATCATAAAAAGTGAAAGCTCATTTTAAATTGCAAATGCATTCATAGTTACAGAATTTTTTTTCCACAGTAAATGTATCGTAAACTGGATGTTACGTGTTTTGCAAAATGCTGTTGAATGAAGAAAGAAGACCTTTATATCTTTTTTTGGCATTAGGATGAAGAATGTCGTAACTCACTTTCTTAAGGCACCTATAGTTGGTATAAATATTTCATTTCTCAATTCCTGTACTGTATAAAAATACTTTTCAACTTCGACTTGCAAACCTTTGAAAAATCCAATAATATAGATTGAAAAATTATTTCAAATATCAAATCAAACTTATAAAAATATCAAGACAAATTAAACAATTTTTGTTGCCGAGCTGGTTTTCCGAAAATGAGACTATACCTGTGATATTTTAGTGCCTCCCTTTAAGATTCCAAATTATTAAATCAATTATAGGTTTCCGAATATTTCACCGAGAAGAGCAAATATTGTAAATTACGTTTTGAATTTTGTTGTATTGTTTGACTATACGATCAATATTTACTGAACTTCGAAGAGTATTAATATCTTTCATCTCACTCTCGAACCTAATTACTAATTAAATACCTTCGTACAGAACAGTCAATAGCTTCAAGTACTAACACGTGTTCATACACAATCATTTAAGTCAATACTGGTGAAAAATGTAGATAACTTATCAGTGCCAGCTATTGCCAGCTATTCGAACAATCGACCTTTGAAAAAATGCATCTTTCCACCGTATAGCTGTTTTTGAGGTAAAAATTGGAAATACATTAAAATTAGATCGAGACATCCAACAATGACGTATACAAATATTCGATAACGTCAAATAAACGTGTGTTTATTTTCTAAATCGAAACAGTGATATTATGTAAGTGCGATTTTTTTTAATCGTCTCGAGAGGCAAGACACATCATAGTGGCACTTGAGTGTCTACTCATAAATTCACGAAACGGGTGTAATGGGCACGTATATGACTTGAACACATCATTACAAAGGTGGTATGACTAATTATCGATAGTGTCTTTGATCTTATGCAAAAATATATCATTAGTGCTCCGAAAGCCTTATGGAAATTGTGAATACTCAGAAAGCGTGAGAGGTCAATATTTTATTTGCCCAGACAGACGGAAATTCGCTGAAATACGACGCAGAATGTGCGTTTTGAAGGGCACAGACTTACACTGATCCCAGATGAAAAATATGATACTTTTTGGGAGACATTCTGTCTGACTCGAACCGCAGTAATTAATGACAAGTTGTGAGTTAATTAGGAGTAGAGTGCCAACTTTTCTATTTGACAATATATTTTCGGGGATTCTTCAAGTTTTTGAGCGGCAAGAATGCTTCGTACTCGTATCTACGATTCTTAAAACCCATTGTTGACGTATAATGAACATTATTTAGCTGTCAAATTAGATGAGTGCAAGTTGGAGGCGCGCATGCGCAGATGTCCAAAAATGTAATTCAATTCTCGATGTACTTGAGCGACTTTGGTAGAAAGTTTCTCAGTTTTTTCTAATTGCAATTTTAATTAAAATTTAACAATTCTTCAAAAGACCATTACTTTTTTTTCAGTGGTAACAAAACATTTCGAATGAAAAAATATCGGTTCTAGGGATTTTTCTTGTCTCTATGGACTTTTTTGGCTAGAAGCTGGGTTTTTAACAATTAGGGTTGGCAACACTTGTTAGGTGGCTGGATATAATTCTTAATGTCCATTTGAAAAATGTTCTTTTAATTAGCATAATATCCATTTGAAAATGTCAGTCTTTAGCAACTTCTTCTCCAGTTTGAGGATGAATAAAATGAACTTTATTTTTTTTCTTTAGGCAGAAAAAATGATGATCATAGTTCCGTTAAGTCAGAGAGTAGCAGCCGTGTTTACACATCTCGTACAGCCATGAGGTCAGATGGCTCAGGAAATGTGTCCGTGTATCGTGATGAAGTTAAAGGTATGGTAAAGGAAGTACAATATTTTAATAATAATCTTAGACGCTTCGCCCCTGTCAACGCTCCCTTCTGCGCGTATCTTGTCTAGTATAGGTATACAGTCGGTCTGTTGCACTTTCTTTTTTCTCAATAAAATAGGCAGTTATTTGTTCATAAACACGTTGGTAAGCTAAGTACCCCACCCAGAAATTTTCTCGAGGAGTTGCCACATTCGGGAGCAGAGATGAACTCGTAATCCATTAATAAAGAACAGACATTTCACTAAAAAAATTTCGTTAAGTAGCCCATCAAAAGTCTCAAGAATCGCAATTTCTGTTGCAGTGCAATATATAAAGGAGTTAGCTTGGGGGAAGGAGTAAATTTTGGAAATTTAGATTACTAAAATAATTCTTTTTTCTTAACCAATTTCTCCAACGGCCCGTTGGCCACCCCCCCAAAAAAGGGCTAGTCACGTCATCGTTTGTAGAAATCGGATAAGTTCTCATCAGCTCCATTCATGCTATCAGCATAATGTAGCATTAGTTGCCTACGCGAACGCCATTAAATAATAATGCACTTTCAGCGTCCCAGCTGGCCGATCGAGCGATTCGTTCGCGAAATTCGTCGGAAATTTTCTGAAATCCGGCCAACATGTACCGCGAAGACAGTCCACCATAATGTTCTCGTCATTTTGGCAAACTGTTTCCATTCTTTCGTCCAAATATAAAACCACGCAGTATCCTATATTCGCATATGTAATGCCCAAAAATTCCGACATCATTCCGTCTTTACTCGTATCTCTTTCTGGGTAGTCTTCGGCCATTTTCAACCAGGAAACAAAAAAAGAAAAAGAAAGAAATGGTACATCTCTATGCACTATAACACACACTCGGGTCATTCACTGCCGGAACCTATAACGACAAAAACTGGCTCAAAAATATAAAAATTTTCTTTTCTTTTACGATCGGTGTGGTTTTTTCTTTTTCTTTTCTCTCTCTTTTTATCTTCCATTTTCTACAGATAGAGTATTATTTTTTGGTAAAATTGGAAGTTGGAACACTAAAAAAATATAAAAAAAGAAGAAAAGTTTTATTATGGTGGACTTTCATAAAAGTTTAAATCAATTATTGTCTTTGATGTGTGTTTATGTTGTATGGCTGTTCGTTAGAAACACGTGGTTCTATTTTGCGTTATTCGCATCGTGTTTTTGTGCAATATCGTACACAATCAATGCATTCTTCAGGAACGCCGGTTGGTATGATATGAGCTTGTGCATAAATTTGCAAACTTTTCAATTTTTTACTCTCCATCTCTGAATCATACATGACTTGTATTTTGGTTTCTTCTCGTTTTGGAGACAAACTGCAGGTTCACTGTCCACCTATTTACGAAGCATAAAATTATGGTGGATATTCGGGATACTTTGATAATCTTATCTGTGAGGGGCGAAAGCGAGTCGAGGCATTTTATGTAAAAAAAAGGTTACCATTGTAAGTGCATAAGTACATAGTTATTACTTTAGTGAAAACCTGCTGCTAAATGAAAGTATGAAACGAAGTTTTTGTTTAGAGAATAAATTACTGTTTTTTGATGTGTTAGCATCTTCATTTTCACTCATCCGGGACTAAATTCGGAAATTTTGCCCAAAAATTAAAATCAACTATCGATAAAAATAATGTAACATACGCGCTGCACAAATATCAAGCCGATAACGGAATGGTAAATACTAAAATACGTGAATCGTGATATTGATTTTCACTCTGGAGTGATTGAAACAAAAGAGCAGAGCAAATTATCATTTAAAAAAAAAAGAAGAAAAAAAAAGGATAATTTAGAAGTTATGGGTCAGTATTTTCCTCATATCATAAGATGTTAAACATTAAATGGAACAGTGCAACTGAAACTAGACATACTGTATTTCTTTATACTTCTAAGAAAAAATACTCGAATTCCTCTGACTAAATGAGAATGGACTCAAAGAGTTGATAAGAACTTATGAAGCCAATATCTGATTATAGACCAATAATCGGCTAAGGCGCACTGAATTAAATCTCATAAATTGAAACATTGAAAAGTTTGGTAACAGTTTTGCAACGTTTGTTTGAAAACTAATTAAGCCGTTAAGGGTAACGTGTGTATAAAATTACACATAAACAGAACTGAAAATTCTATTGGTATGTAATCTGTGGCTCGACTGAATGGGTGACCGGTTCAGTTTTACTCCCCCTATCTCGACAAAAACTTGGAACTGTAGGTATTGTTTAGCGCATAAGAAATCTCCTTAGGGAAATACTTCCCCGTATAGTCACTTTCACCTGCCCTGAAGCCGACCCTGCATCAGTTTTTCTAATTTCAAGTCTCTAATATTTCTTTGTCTAGAAAAGGGTCTCTTTAGTGAAATCCGATAATCCATTAGATATTCAAAACAATGCGAAAAGATCAAAAAACCTTCCCCTTTGCTCACCCAGGCTGACACTGCCATCTATAACCATCTTCCTCTTGTAATTGAATTACAGGCGAGTTATTCTCAAAAGACGGCAAAGAACCGACAGGCAAAATGATGACCACCCGGTACGCGTACAACAAGCCCCAAGGTGAAGAAGCCACAGTAAAAACGGAAACCACTTCCAGCTATTTGAACGCGAAAAGTCACTCGAGCGATGGTAATCAGATTGGTGACAGCGACCGCCAAGATAGATGGAAGTCGTCTTCGTCCAGCTCGTCAAAATTAGGTTCCTCTAGCCTGATACGAAAAATTTCGAACGAACATTTCGAGAAAGCGCAACGAAAATTTAGCAGCGGAGACGAAGCCACGATGGCGTGGACCGAAAGCGATCGCAAAGGCTCCGTAGACTCGACATCCAGCAGCCGGCTGCACAAAAGCTTCTCAAAGGCGGACAGCAGCGAAAAGTTTAACACCCAGCGCTATACGACGGAAAGCTCGTCGAGCACGAAACGACAAAGTTCCGACCGACATTCTTCGACGGACTTAGGAGGAGAGTTTGGAAAAGTGCAAACCAGCTCTATCTCCTCGACGACCACCTACGGTCATCAGTCCAACGACGAACAGCCCAGAGTCTCCAGAAACGACTCATTCAAGGATGTGAAAAGTAAATTTCAGCAAGCAACTGGTAAGTTTTAATTATGATGTAAAGGAAGCAGTGTATCATGAATTTTTTATAAGTTCGCTATATCTACCATGCTACTAGTGCAGTGGCAGAACCAACGAAGATCCAAAAGAGATCACGCCTTCTTGCCCCAGAAAAATTCCCAAAACAAACTAAAAAGTAATACAAAAAAAAAAAAATATTGATAAGAAAAAAATATCATTTACTCCCCAAAAAATATCAACAAATGTATTTTGAGGTATCGTGTCGGTACAAATTTTTTGAGATGATTTTCAGCCTCCCATTTATCAGCTTTTCCCATGAGCCAGAAAAAGTGAGGAGAGCAGGCATCCGCTGCAGTTAAAATTTTTAAAAGAATTTTTTTTTTCAATCCTGCTTCAATTACTCCATTTCGAAGATTAATCAACATATTTAACTTTCAGTTTCATCTTCGATGAAAAACGTTTCCAAATCTCCAGATGGACGTACATCGCCAAACAAACTTCAGGCATCGCGAAGAAGTCCGGATATAGAAAATGCAGGAACGCAGTCGAGTTTCTCAAGTCATAAAACGAAATCGAACAATCAATCGTCAGATGGTAGCTATTACTATGAAACCAGATCTTATACTGAAAGTAGCTCATCCAATTCCCAAGATCTCCTAAATCGTACTAAAGATAGCAGTTTTCGTAAGTATCTTGACTTGTTTCGTATTTATGATGTGATCTATCAAGAATTACTTTGTTACAATGATTAAATTGAGGATATCATACTTTCAAAACCATTAGGTTCATAAAAACCCAAATGAGAGATTAGTATAAGTATAGTCCCAAAATATGGGTATTTAAAGTTTCAAAATGTTGAGAACTTGTTTTGAGAAAATAAACAACCATGATTTTCAATTCATATTTTTATTTAAAAAAAAATTCTCTCATTATTTTTTTGTACGAAAAACCACTGATGCAGACTGATTTATCTAAAAACTGCAGAATTTTGATAGAATAAACTAAATCGAATACGTGAATATGTATTTCATTTTCATAATATTATGAACCACCCGAAGTCAACCGAGCGCTAATATTCCTACTTAAGCTTAAATTTGATCATTTCAACAAAAATTTATATTTCCCTGTTTTATGAAAAATTTTGCCAACACATGGCACCTTTTGAAAAATCACAACATTAATTCAGATGTTATTTCAGGATACGGGGACCTATCTACAAGTATAAATATTATGTTATTTTATTATAATTTAATCGTCTCTATTTATTGAAGGTCCACGATCTGAATACACAGATGAGGAAAAAGAAGCTGTTTCACTGCTCAATAAATTGGTTGGAAAGCCCGTTAGTTTACGTGAGATGCAATCCGTTCCTAAAACCACCGGCTCAATCGAGAGTTCAACTTCTAAAGCTGCAACACTGGTGCGACAGTTTGAAAAACAACAGGTCTGTGCCCTCTTTTTATTTCACAATCATTACCATTCGAATAATTCACCAATAAAATGAACGAAGTTGTGACACGGAAGAAGGTGATTTGGACCAAAATTTCTTTTTCACATTTTCACACATTTTCATCTTACCAACCTACTATAGGGTAGATATGGTGCTTTTTATCGCTCTTCATATCTGTTCTCAAGGTATGAATTACTTCCATGTAATTTGGGATGATATTATTTGAAAAAAAAAGTGTAATGCGATGAACGAGCTATAATTTCCAACTATTTTCAGCTGTTTGTCGGAGCAAAGTGCAACAAATAGTCCTCAAGATTTAACCTTTTTGACCGGACTATACAACTCTTTCAAAAAAATTTTGTACAGTAAAATGTGACTTTTTCAATTATTTTGAAAGTTTAATGGGTTATTTCATTTCTATTGATTTGAAGCATGCTAAGAATTTATAGTCACTTTTCCGACTCTGGTATTTAGCATAAAACCACAGAAATCCAAAATAGAGAATTTGTCGTGGACTAATAGTCATTTATTGTATTGCATTCATTCCTCTTTTCAGAAGCAGAGGTCAGGGTTGCTTCAATGTAAATTACTCCAAATCTCATCGGCTAAACATAAATTCACTATCAGTATTGCTCGTAGTATGCAAACTACAAATGCATTTTCCTCAAAATTTAATTTAGACATAAATCCCTTTTTTTCATTGGCAGTACTAAATTGTTTCTCATTTTATTGTTGTTTCGGGGTAAAATTGTTGAATTTTCTTTTTAATAAGAGCATGGCAGGCGAAACATGTGGGGCAGAGCACAAAATGCACCACACAAAAAAAAAGTCTAAAAAGGAAAATGTATAGCCAGAAAATTTTCTTTACGAAGTACAAATTTACACAGATTCACAGCGACATATATCGGTTCGTAGTTATTCGTTTTCACTTTCTTTCTTTTCCGTAACTCGTTATCTACTCGTACTAATTTCAAATTCTATTTTTTGGGGGGCGGTAGAAAGGGAGGTTTGTTAGTGAGTGAAGGAGATCAGAGGAACTCTGCACCACATCCACAAAAGACGCCGGTCATGTATAAGAGAGAAGATTAGTATAAAACACGAACAAGCGCCATTTCAAAAAAAAAAAAAAAAAAAAACAATGAGTTAGTGACTCAGATTTTTCAACTAGTATTTCAATTCTTTAAATTATGTCTGTCAATATAAACGAATAAAAGGCTGTAAATCTGAAATTAGTCTGCACATTTTTCGGCTATATTAAAAATTCAAGCATTAAAAACAAAAAAATGTCATGTTATATTCGTTCAACTCTATAGCGGTCCCACCTGAATTCGTTCTAAACATCAAAAGCTTTAATGCAGCGAATATTATCGAATACTCATGTTTATATCTCTTCCTTCAGACGCAACTCCCATCGCACACGTGCATTGCCCACAGCTTTTTCTCATATTTGCATCATCGAGCGCACAAATTAGAAAAAATAATGGAAATTAATTCGACGAACAGACATTTTAATAAAGAGTTTACAAGCGTGAGATTGTTAGTGGGGCAAAACGCCAAAAAGTTTTTTTTTGTTGTTTTTTTTTTGGTTTATGGAGACCCTGTTTCTAGAATTCGTGACCTTGAATGTGTATTTAAAGCGGAGCCTCATTCCAAGTCTACATAAAGATACGATGGCATGGAAATATATGAACCTAGTATGATGTACGATTTGCCTTAGAACTTGGTTTGAATTTTTCAGAGAAAAGGAAAAAAAAAGCGTGAAGAAATCGCTGTTTTGTGTACATACAGTGAGTGCACGTCACGACGACCTCTGTTTACAACTTCAGGATGGTGTTTAAAAAATGTTGAATACTACGACGCTAAGGGTGGGAAGTGTACGCAGATATTATTTTGGTTAGTCGGATTAAACAAATAAATAGTGGTCGAAATAAAAAAGGTGCGGGGGTGTCAGTGGGGCGGCTAAATTCGCGAGAAGGAAATGACCCATAAACGGCCGTTAGACTTAATTAATTTTCGCAGACAAAAATAAACAGAGGGTAAATTTGTAAAGTAAAAGCAGTGAACATTTTGCGCCAGTTCAGTTATTAGTTGTGATAGGTTCGAATTTTAGCGGTTTTCGTAACGAATTTGCCAATTTTACGGTATACGAACAGAAATTACTTCCTAGTCTGTCCAAGGTTCTGTTTACTTTAGTCATTTTGTGTTTTTAATATTAGAAAACATATTTTTCAACGTCGAAACATCTGGTTTCGTAAGTCCAAAAATCCAAGATGTACAAATTTCCAATTATTTCGTAGGTAAATAAGAAAAAAAAAAAGAAATCCAAAAAAAGACGACTTGAAAATTCACCTTCCAACGCTTACTCAAAAATTTGACGTTACATTTGAACAGTATTTTTCGACCTGTTTCAAAAAGTGTCTCAAACCAATAAAAACGTGATAATTGAGCTGTATTTTTTTAGCATTTCTATATTTGCCAAAATTGGACTCTCCGCTCTATTGTAAAGGACTGTCCATTTTCTAGCATTACGTTTGATTAGCAAAAACTGGCGAAAGAAAAATTAATCCACATTTTCTTTTTTTTTTAGGTCAGCTTCTTCCCTTCTCCAATTCCACCAATGCCTTTGCCATTTGGGTATACCTAGTAATGAATGAATCCGAACTGAGAATCGTTCTCATTATCTTATCTACTCTTCGTAACTTCCAGTCGATTCTTCATTCGAGAAATGAGAAATTATATCACAAACCTCTTATTTCTAGACACACTTCCCTTATTTTCGCGAAACTTTTTTGTAGATGCCGAATTTAATATCTTTCTTTTGGCAGTTTAGCCTGGCTAAAGACCCAAATTAGCTGAACTTGAATTAGAAACTAGGTGAAACAACAATTTTTTGGTTGGAAGGTTGCAGTCTAGGCGACGAAAATTTCGCATCCAAGTGCATCGCGTGCACTTCATTTTTTAATCGTATATCCTATCAGCGAGATTGGCGATAATTGCTCATTTAACGTAAATACCGAGTTAAATTAAGTACCATGCGTCTTTTTTTTAAAAGCTTTATGGACGTTATATTTATGCAAAGTTGGTGATGAGCTGCCAAACGACGCAATTTTATATCAAAATCGTGTGTTAATGCTGCCGAGCTGAGGAAGTGACGCAATTTGGCGCCAAATCCACTAGTTTTTTTCCTGTAGAAGGATCTTAATCCTCATTTTAGGAGTACGGTGTTCTAAACTTTGGGGAAAAAGTTGGACAATGGAATTTATCAAAGTCTTTATTTTATACTTGCGATACGTACCAAGTTATAGGCTTTGTGAAGGTTTCAGAATAAATAATTTATCAAGAAAAAGAGAAATTTAAAGCAACTTTTAGCAGCATATATGTATATGGGAGATGTTTTCAAGGGTAAGTGTTTTGGATCATTAAAAAAAGCCACTGAGATATGAACACTGCTATGTAAGAAGGGGATAAGTCCACTTTTTCAAACTCTACAGGAAGAGTTGAAACACACTTCAACATTTTGAGGACCATGCGGAATAAAGTAAACATTAGGGAAGCCGTATCAGTGTAATTTAATTAACCCAGTGACGCCTTGGGGGGCTACAGTCCCTCAGGCATCACAATTTTGCTTAATGCATAGACACTCAACACTAGTAAGGTTCATCTGCCAAGAAAATTGAAAGAATTTTGCTCCATTTTTACGTTAAATTCAATTAAAACACTTTTTAATGGCCAAAACAACCATCAGCTGAGGAGCGTCCTTTTTTTAAATACCATTAGAATATCGGCATTCAGATATAGTATTTCATGCTATCATCTTTGATTATCAGCTCGATACTGTAGTAGGTAATAAATGGCTACTAGTTTTTTATGTAAATATGAAGGAGCTGAAGAGGAAGTCAACTACCGAGGCCATCATAAATTGTCACGTATGACTTCTCACCCCTTTTTCTCCCTCCCTACTGACCAATATCGTCTTCAATGTAAAATAGTAAAAATCCACGGACCATCCATCATCATACCCATCCGCTATAGACAAACGGTACAATGTACAACAATTGAATGTTTCTTACGCCTCCCTTCCCGCCCCGCATTACTGACCACCTTAGGTGCGCTTCTAAAGGTGAATTTTGTTGTATTTGAAATTGGCAACGGAACGAGCCCGCGCTTTTTCGAGATCCAAGAGAGCAGTTCGTAAAAAAAATGTTAAAAGCACCGCCCGCCTTACTGAAATTATGGGTGCAGAGAGAGAGAGAGAGAGAGGAGAGTGAGTGAAAAAATGAGTAAAAAAAAATGGTGATGATGTAAAAATAGAAGTCGTCACGAAGTTTGGCTACTCACTCACACACACAACAATCATGCCTATTTTGGTACGAACATCCCAAATACACACACATCTAGTTTTAATTTTTAACATCCAAACTAATTAAACTATTGCGAGTAATTTTTATCGACCGACCGAACGTTGGCTTTCGGTTTTTTTTTTTTTTTCTAGTAAAAATTTATTTTAGTGGGTTCAAATCGATTGATCGAGTTTCTTTAAATTCTCCAATTTTTTTTTCTCTTTTAATCTTCCAACTTGAGTTTAGTGCGTGTGTATTTTGTTTGTTACTATTTCTCCTTGTGTTACCCAAATCGATGGTGTTTTTCTACTTGTTCGTCTTCACACTTTCTCTAAATTCGATTGTGAAAGAGCCTCTGATAAGTTTTGAAAGTTAAATGAGTAAGTATTCAGCTTTTTCGAGATGGCTTAATTAATGTAGAAAAGTTCAAAAATAAACTATGTACCAGCACGAAGTTATGGAAGAGTGTTAAATGGTTTTAGTGAAGTTATCGAAAAATTTACCAAAGCAATAATTTTTTCGGCTTTTGTTTCATTATGCTTATTTGAAATTTTATATTAATTTTCATTTTTTCATTTCGACATTAATGTGATTTTGAAGTTGGTGCAAAATTGCCTTCTGTGTTGAGTTAGTACGACGAAGAAAATAACATTGTTCGTATTATATTCTTTGTTTTAGAACAAAACGAAACAAAACAAAGAAGAGATTAACGTCGAACAAATTTGGGACGAAGATCAACTTCGTGATTTGGTGAGTACTCGTACGTTCTCATATTTTAATGATATTGAAGTAAAATTTTTGTTTTTGTCCGTAACCATTCTGTCGCAGCTGTAAAAAAAAGTTTGAGAATGTTTTTATCGCGTCGAGGTCAAATTGTTGTATTTTTGGATTAATGGTAACAAAAAAAAGTCATCATTTAACAGAAATATTAATAAAAATTTTAGAATTCAATAAGACGGGAAAGGCAGGGATTAATAAAGAAACTCGTGAACAGTTCAAGCAGAAAATGTAATAGGTCGCCAGAGAGGAAGACTGACCTTCATTCTCCCCAGTCCCTTGATCAAGGTCCTACTAAGGCGACGAGTTGAAAGTCTTCCAGAAGTTTTCATTATTTCAATTTCGAACTATTTTCGCTCTCTAGTTAGGTAAATTTAGTTATATGTATTCCAAAAAGGAGCGAAATATCAGTTATTGCATTTATTACTATCTACTTAGGTTTGAAATATTTTTATGCAGAACGAAAATTTTCCTTTAAATGTATTAAGGGTGAGCTCTTCTAAAAACACGAATTTTACAACAGAAGTATCTACTTCTACTGAAGAAATCTGGAAAAATGTACGAGTTTTGGATATACTGTTCTTAAATATTAAACTCGGATTCGTTTTTCATTTTTGATCTAGAATTGCTTCGGCATAGAATACAAAGTTGACCTACTTTTGACTTCTCTAATGACTCAAAATCTCGATTCTATGGGACTCAATTTTCTGGAAGTTGTTATCCTTTCACGTAGTCTGTGGTTTATGAAAAATTGGGAAAAATGTCCCCAAGAATCTCCCGAATTTGAAAAAAATTTTCACTATATTTACCGGCAACCATTTACAAAATGGTCGCTAGGAAATAATTTTTTTCTGAATTTTTGAACGGCAAACCGTCGCTATTCTTTTTATAGAATCCCAAGACATGATGTGGTTCATGATACCCCTGTACTATCAATCGAAAACCTGCTTTTCTATCAGGGTTTGCTGCGCTAGAATTTTGTTTCTAATCACAGATATTGCTTCCAAATTATTTTTCCACTTTCGCTTACTGATTTAGCCATTTGGATATTTATTGTGTCTCTTAATTCAATTTTTAAATTGACTCTTTACGAAGACTTTTGGGTTATTTCTATTTTTGTTTCAAGATTTTATGCTTCGTTTGTGAAGCTTATGTTAAATTCACCCGTGTTAGTCTATCAAGTTTAATAATTTTCTTCTTTGTTTAAAGCTGGAGGCTTGTACCGACTACGAAAGCAGACGTCAAATACGAGCTAGACTAAGAGCTATAATGGCTGAAAACAAAGGTAAGTAACTCTGATAATATGCTTACATTTGTAGAATATGAATGACAAAAGGTTGTGGGTAAGGTGATGGGACTGATGGGTATTGTTTCTGCTTTTATGGTATGTGTATAAGAATTACTTACTTACCAACTTCTAAAGTACGTAGTACGTCCACGTACTGTATAAACTTTCCATTCATTACCCTCAGACACAGATACGTACATAATTAATTTGATGCAGCACTCTCATAAACGCCTATTTTCATGTTAGAAGAGCTAGCTATTATAAAAAATAAGCCGTCTATTCGTATAAAGTTTGATTGGCCTTTCTTTTTCAAGTGTATTCTAGATGTCCCATTTTTTTCTAATAGTAAAAGTGCTCCATACGGAGTAGCTAGCTAATTAATATATCCGTGGCCTTAGATGGTGTCATATTAAGTAATTTGAAACTGAACATTTGACCAAATATTTCAAAATGTCATTTCGATTTTTCAATTTGCATGTCGACGAAAATAACATCGGGCCTTATATTATTTAATCGAACATTCGTCATTGGCATGTAATTTACTTGCACCTAATTAATGAAGTCAAATATTTCATTCGTTTCGTCTACCGTTATCATAACTGGGTTATAAATGATAAACTGCCTCTAGAAAATTAACTAATCCAACTTTCGCAGTCTTATCAGGCACTTTGAGCTTGAATAGTCTCAATATTATTTTAATAATAGGTAATCATAGAATATGGCTGCAGAGTTATTTCTAAAATCGACAAACTGTAGGTAATATTGGTAAGGTTGTGGAACAAACATCTCACTGACTTTTTTTTTTTCTGACAAAAGCAATAAAACTAGGTAAACATGTGTGAGTTTGAAGAATTCTTGCTTTCTTTGAGGATAGGCTCATTTTCTTTGCTCTTGACCTAACAAAAAGTCAAGGTGAATTGAAAAAACTTGTGATTACAGAACTTCATCGACACAGATAATTTTATGTTGATAAAAGCGAGGAAAGAGATAGAATGGATATTATTTTCATCGCCAATTTCCAATTCAAAAAATGTATAATTTTTCAATAGCTGTGAAAATGTAAAATTGAAACAAGCGACACTGTTTTATGACAAATTTCAAAAAAATGCAGTAATCGTATTTGCACTTGTGTAGACTATGGAGACAGTGTTATCAGTTACTTCCGCTCTGTGAAGTTTTCAAATAAATAACTTTTTGCGCCAAAAACTGTATAAAATAATCAGTTTTCCAACTGAATATCCCAACGTAACAACCAACCAACTGACATAAAAAAATTGACTCTTTTTGTGGATTATTGTTCTGAATATGAAAACAAGTCACATCCTTGGGTATGAAAAAGGATTTCCTAAGCTTTTAAATTTTTTTTATTGGCCAATTACATAAAAAACAAGTCAAGTTCCAGCATGTAAAGGTAACAACCAGCCAAATGCAACAATTTTATTTTTATTTCAAAAAAATTTTTTTTATATCGTTACATGTCTTAAATCTATAATTAATTTTTATGCAAAAGTAAATCATTCCCAACATGCTGAACCACTCTTCCGAACATTTGAAAATGGAAAGGTCAACTCAAGGCAAGAACCAGCCACGTTTTCAATTTTCAAAAGCTTTATTCCGTTTAAATGTGAATACAATCATCCTTGATTCATTAGAAGAGTGTTTTATTCCAAATGGACATTCTCTCACCCAGTTTTCCAGCTTTCTATGTAATGTTTTCTCAAAGTTGCGCAGTTTCTCTTATATTTTTAAGTGACTTTTGAAAATTGCAGTTGGTTAGGTTGAAAAAATAACTTGAAATTATTCAGAGAAAACGACAGATACGCTATTATATGAATACGTGGGTCTGTGTGAGTGTGGTTGGTCTGTTAATAACTAGTTCTCGTTGAGCATTTCAAGTTAGCAAGAATTGAGCGAGTAAAATACAATAAAATCATTTAATAATGATCATAAGTGTGCATATATGCGTATATTTTCGACCATGGATGGCGCAGATTGGGAATTATCCATGAAAATGATGTAAAACTTGAGCGTCAAATATCTTGTCTTACTTTTACACAACTCGTGACATAGCTAATTGTTCTGCGCACAGAGTATATATGATTGTTTTTTATTACATGTATTATAAAGGGACAACAGACTTTAGATATGTGCTTGATAGGGACATGCTGGCGGTAAAAGTAGGGGAAATTATTTGAGGCTTTTCAACAATTTCTCCATCCATACCATCTAGTTATTTCATGTTAGAAATTTTCTCAAAATTATAGTCTCTCAGTCTGTTGTTTACTCTACAAAGATAGATACGGACTTTGCGTGAATTGAATTCGTTTTCCAAAGTTTTGTAATGAGCTTGTGAGGAATGGATGAACTTACTTCACACGTGTATGACCAAGAGATACCCCAATGATTAGTGGTCAACCTTACCCACTCGCTAGCGGGATGGTTAATCACGGCAGCCGCTATCATTCTGTGTTCTTTTGCCTAGCCGACGCGGACTTGATTGCGGCGCCCGAGAATGCGGACATTGCGCCAAAAAACGGTGAGTGTCTAGTTGCGACTGCGCAACGTTCACAGTCGAGTCCGAGCAGTATAATCGAAGACTCGGGCACCGAGTCCGGAGAGGATTTACGTCTCCTAAACCCGGAACTGCTTGCCGAAGTTAGGGGGGCTTTGTCAAAACTGGAGAGCGCGCTGCCGACACTGGACACGGCGAGGCGCGCCTCCATCATCCCTCTAGTTACCAAACTCCAGTCATGTCTGCAGGTCTCCCAAACTCCGCACAGTGCGACTGGCTCGCAGTCGTTGCTGCCCTGCAAACGCTACGCCTCCGCCAAACAACAACTGCGCAAAAATCGCCATACCATCGGCGTCAGCAAAGAGGAACTGGCTGATGCGCGCAAATGGTTGGCCGAAAACTTTCTAGACGATTCGGAGCCGCAGCCTGCACCCAAGCAGCCGGCCACGAATTGCATACCCATGAAGTACGAATCCAAGCAATACAAGCCGGTCAAGTTCACCCCCATACCGCCGCGTGAGCGCCAGCCTGAGGTCTGCGAATACCCACTGACCACCGGACGAGTTGAGGCGCCAGTTGTCTATCGAGCAGAAGAACAAAATTTGGGAATGCAGCCTCAGTTCGCCTGTCGCGCGTATACCGAACCGGATTTAACTGCGCCACATCTGCTCTACCGCAAGCACTATACTGAAGAGCCGCAGATGTACAAGGAGAATTTCAGCAGCGACGAGGGCGACGTCTCTAGCACCGAAGAAGAAGCCTCTAAAGCCGAACCGAATCCTCTGAATGGTGGTATCAAAGTTCAGTACTCGCCTTGCTACGAGGCGCCTAAGAAAGTGCCGATCCGCTTTCACCAGAAGAACAACAAGAAAATGCGCATGAAACGGGCGAACACTATCGACATACCTAAACTGCTGACTTGCGAGAATGTCACCTCGTCGGGTGACGAATCTATATGCCGTTCCGCCGACGAGATGAACCGGCGCAATGCTACCATAGCTGCGCAAGTGCCGAAAGTATCGGTCGCGCCACCGCTTGAAATACGAACAGAAAAAGACAAGAAATTCGCCAACTTCCTGCGTCAAACCATGCAGGACGAGCAGCAAGCCAAGACTGTGGCCTACAATCCGTGCGCTGCTGGCGGCGCTCAGTGGAGCAACCGGTTTTCAAACATCAAAACAGCGTTCGAGTCAGTCAATCACCAAAAGTCTTCGTCATCGCCTGAAGATATGAGTAGCAAAAAGTTCAAACCAATTCGAAAAGTGGCGCCAACACTGGCAAAAGAAAAGGCGTGCATCGTGCCACACGCGCAGTTCACGCACGCGCCGCAGTCTCCTTTCAAACCGGTGCCCAAGGTGTCTGCGTTTTACGATTGCACCAAACCGCGGTCACGCGATTCAGGTTATGATTCGCACACGAACTCCGTTTACCAGCCAGACCATAACAGCTTACCAAAGCATTTCTTCAATTCTCTCGATCGTAAAACTGCGCATTCAGTGAACACACCGAAGACATATTACACGCCGATGCACAGTCACGCTGCGCAACCGCACCCCAAAAGGCCAACTCACGCGATTGGTTACTCGACCAATGGATACAAAACTGACAGCCATTTGTCGCCGTATTATGGAAATGCGCCAGGCTATTACGAAAGCTATCAGAATAATATGCGAGTAAAACCGTACGCCACTAAACAAAATTACCACTACCCAGCGCCGAAACCTGAATACTTCCTAAACGAGCCGAGTGCTTATCTTCATATTCCCGAATATGCAGCCACCTCAAACTCCATAAGCAGTCAGCCTGTGTCTCCTACCATTCCCACTACCTGTTCGTCATCTCCCACCTACCCGGAAGTGTACGAACCGTACGTTTCCCTTCCCACTTCTCCCCTACACAATCAATTTTCCAAACAGGTCCCCACCACTCATTGGAAACCGGCGGAGTACTACGAAGAGCAGCCGGCCATCGCTAAAATCATGGGCAAACCTCAACAGGCGGTGGTGGTAAATTCGAAAACCAATTATCGCAATGAAACTGCGCCAGTCATTAACACTGCGTCTAACAGCGGCGCTAGAACCGACAAGTCAAGCACTCAATCCACGTACCAGAAACTGGCGCAGAATTCGCCGTTGCTGCAAAATTTCGCGCAGCACGTTCCTCGAACAGTATCAAAGGAATCAAAACCAGTTGCGCCAGCCTCTAAACCCGTTGGAAAAGTTGGATCCCCGGTGGCTCCTCGAAAGCAGGTGAAAATTATCGCGGCCGGATTAAACGACGATGAAGAGAATCTGCCAGAACAGTTCTTCGTCCAGAATCAGCGTAGCAAATTTGAAAGTCTCAGCGCAGGATCAACTGCGCCACAACCGTTGCCGCCGCAGATGAACGAAAAAGCATTCTTCAAACCAGTCTCGGCACCTGCTGCGCCACCCAGCGCCGTCAAAAAGAGGCGCCAGTCTCCGCCCGTTATCGTTCAGCAGTGTCGTTCGCCGCCCCATTCGCCGGTTATGATGCCCTCGGTGCTGCAAAAGTCCGAATCTTGGCATCAGATGATCATGGAGCGCATGAAGCAGGCCAAGCCTCCTTCTCCCATAAAGCCGAAAATACCTCGCGCCAAATCCACCCATAATTTGGCTTGTGCGCCGAAACAGTATGAGGCTGCTCTCACACCCGAGGCCATCGAGCAGAAGAAGCACACTGTCGAACAGTTTTTGGGCAAAAGCCAGCAGCAGAATCAACTGCGCCAAACGGAAAAAATTCCTGTAACACATTCGAGAACCACCAAACACGTGCAGAAACAGGAAAATTCGACTAAATCTGTGACTGTGACAAAACTGAACGAAGACTTTAAGCACGTGGACGAGGCGTTTGAATTACTATTTAGCGAGGCCAGCGCTAAAAAATCGTGAGAATTTGCGTTGGCGTAGCTGTAGAGGAAAGACTGAAAGAAGCTGTATCCATATAATTTACTATCCCCTCATAGCTGATTTTTTCATCACGTCTTCTCGAGCAAGACACTATAAATAATACACCATAAATCTAATAGGGAATCCTCATTATGTGTTGTACAACTTGTAATACAAAATACAGTGTAGCATAAGCCATTCGAAAACGCAAAAAAATAATTCCAAAAATGCTTCAAGATTCTCTCCAATATGGTTTACATTGGTAGCAAATCCCAGCAAATATTTACTCCCAATTATTCGAAAATATAACCCTTTTAATTTTTCATCTTCACCAGCTGTTAATTACCAGAATACCAAATTAAAAAATTTTCTGTTCGATATTTGTGACAAGTGACGAAAAGGACAACCGCATCAGATTTTTTCGCTTTTTTTTTTTGTTCCCATTAAGAACTTCTTTTTTACATGGTGCTATTGAAAAGATTCCAAGTAAAACTTGAAATAACTGAAAACGTCTTTAATCACAAGAAAATACATCTAAATGTGTTGAAATGAATTTTTTCAAATGACTCTCCTGAAAAATGTTGATGGATTGGTCCTTTTTTGGGTTACACATCAGTCATCACATTCCAGGAAAAATCACTATGGTTCTACATGTATGTATTCCATTCTGCCAATAAATTTATTATACTCGTAGAGTGAACATGTAGACCCTTAAATACTTAAGCTTCTACATTATCAATCAAATTGATTGGACAATGTCATACAATATGGTCGAGGGGGAACAAAAACCGCTGAGCTAAAGAAGAAAAAAATATTTGAATAAAGAAGACTTTTTTTAGAGACGTATTCATAAATTTATAGAGCTTGATTGGCACCCATATTAAAAATACCTGACAAGTTCGCATCAGGGTTGCCAACTAACTAACTTGTCGGCTTGATGATTATAAAATAGATAGCCAGTCAGTTTTTTTGAAAAACGAGCGAACAGTTTTTTTAAATCTTATTTTAAAATTTTTTTAGGATTTTTTATTTTTAGAATTTTTTTTTTAATTTAATCATATCGGAGAATGATTTTCCTCAAATGAAAATAAAATCTAGACCCACCAAACGAAATTCAATACCCTAATTCATAGTCAAGTGATGAAATCCCATCTGACAATTGCTACTGTTGTTTTTCTGCAATTATTGTAATTAACTCTTATTTTACGTGAAATATTGTATTACAAGTTGCACTGCACGTAAGTCGAGGAACTAACAGCATACCCAAAATGCTCAATTATAATGTCTCTAAAAGAAGTAGTCGTTCAAAGTACTCAGTCTGTGATACAGTATCTGTGATATAGTCTACTTCGTTGACTAAAGTACTACTAAGTGGAAATTTTTAATTTACCAAAAAAGTGAAACCTCTCTTCTAACCCCTCTAAGTATGTACGCTCCAGCCCCCCTACAAGTTTAAATAGGAATTGAGAGGCACGTACTCGTCCGTTTTGGGATTGTAGTCTACTCTTCGAGGATGTTGAACGTGAGTGTTTCCTATATTTTAAAAGAGTTTACCATCCAGTGTGTGGCCTTAGTCTTTCAATTTGATTAAACGCCTTAACGATTTGTTTTTTCAAATTACTCTTTAATTGTGCCTATTGTTTTTTTTTTATCATATTTTGTCATTCCTGCTCACTCGGCTGTGATCATATTTTGTTTTGATTGTAAATATTTTTCTAACACGATTAAACTAATTCATCTACTAACATAAATATTATTTCGAATTTTTCAGTTGTTACTTTTTGTGTGTGTGTATTTTACATGTGTTGACATATATGTACCTAAAGACCTTAAGGAGCTTGAAACAATGCTTAAAACAAGCATAGGAAGTTCCATAGTATACTTTATGAAGCCCACTAATAGACTTCCTTCATAAATGAATTTTTTCCTTCTAAAATTTACTATCAAAACTAATACGTTGCCTGCTTAATCTTGGTTTTTGTTTAATGAAAATAATATGATCGAGTCGAAAAAAAATGCAAGCTGCTTTTTCTACGCAAAAGCATGTACAAATTTTTAAAAGCACACACGTCACGAAGCCTCCAAAAGAAATTTGGTTTTTTCCTCCTCAGCTAATTAATTAGACAAACACGACTTTCTACTATTTTTCGAGATACTATTAAGTCTGTTTCTAAATTTCTTGGGTGCGTTTCCTGTGACTGAGCTTCATAAGGTCTTAAAAATTTTTCACTCATTTACGTTTTATCTGTGTTCATAATATTCATAAGCCTACTTATCAACACTTAGAACCCGAAGTTTTTCATTTCTCGTTGTATGTTTTTTATTAGAAAATTAATTTCTTTGAATATTTCATTTAGTAAAATCATTTTAATCTCTAATAATGTGCCCATAAAATCATTGCAACCTTTGTTCATTATACCTGTGTTTAGTATTCCAGGTCCTAGTAGCCATAAACTCCCTCTTTGACCTGAAAATGATCCGATGCCATGCTCAAATCTAGATTGGTTCATACACATATTATGCAGATATTATATATAGGGCGAGTCTTACGAAGCAGGTTCAAAATTTTGAACCGAGTTCAAACATTGACCTATGTCTGCGAAATTGGCGGCTCAAACTCGATTCAATTAATGAACCAGGCTCGTGAGACTATCCCATAGGGTAGTTAAAATGATGCATTTATGTAGCAGTAGGATGCTTTATGAGCAAAGTAGTAAGATTTTTAATCTCATTGGTTAGTTTTGATATTTCGTTATTTGTAGTAATTTCAGTTTTATTGTTTATTGTACAGAATTGGGCACAAGCTAAACAAGCCGTTATATATTTTCGATTGATACTTATACCAACAACAATCGCTGATTTCACTATCAGATTAATATTGTTTTCCGTTTTTCTTTCAGACACATCCCCTACTAGAACTGTGACAACCAGTCGAAGCGATAGTTTTTCTACTGTTACAAAAGGTGAGTAAAAATCCCAGATCCGGCGTCTGTTCAAAATGAACAGTAAGGGTCGTCGAAAACTTGCTATAAAACACTTTTTCAGATATGGCGATAATCCAAAGAAAAAAACAAATGGGTATACTCTGAGTTAAATACCCACTCAATTTATGTCAGCTTTTATTTAAATGTATGCTCCACCCGGCCTGTTCCAATGTAAATAAAAATTGAACATTTTGCCCGATTGTTTGAGGCCTGAGTTTTCTGCACGAAGTCGAGTTTTTTGCATTATGATATACACAAATGTTGAACTTGAATATCGATGGATTCGATTTTTGATTTTCTCTCCCCTGTGAACAAAATTTCAGTCAGTGTAAGGGTTAAATTTAGGTCAGCCATATACTGATACACATTTGAAAAAAAGCAATAATAGATCAAAAATCAAAAATATAATTCTGTCGACCTATAAGTTCAACACAGGTGTGTACACCATTATCCAAAAATCACGACTTCTTTGTTGAAAACTATAGTCAGAAATAGTTAACGCGCGACAATTACGAGTATGTATGCCCAAAATCCTATTTTGGAAATTTTTGAATTTATTTATTAATTTTTTTATTTATTTTATGTTTCAGTTGAAAGCAAAACATCGTCAACCAGTCGTATGGTTAAAGGTTTGTATTTTGAACTTGGAGTTTTTTAGTAAAATAAATCTAATTTTTCTAGCATATCCAATGTCTAATATTGTGTGTAGTGCTTATCCGAATTTTCGGTGAGAAAGATAAAGGATAGCTGTACATGGAACGTTAAATAGAAAAGGAATAGAGAAACGAATCTGTTGTTTCCAGATTTACTCCAGCGTAAAAACAAATAATTATAATATTAAGATCAATATGAAATCTGCATATTTTCCATTTTCTGACGAATGTACTCGTATAACAAATAATGAATAAATATTATAGGACTCTGTACATTTAAAGTGAATCTCCAACTAACATTTTCATTCTTTTATTTCGCAGCTAACAGTGTAACTTCCCCATTTTCTAAATTTCGTCAACTAGAGCGTCAGAATTCTTTGCCAAGGTATATAATATTCTTCGTTAATTCTTGTTTTTGCATTTTCTTTTTTCTTTTTTTTTCAGTCACATATCGCTGGCCCAAGTCCGAAATCTAAAATTATCACTTATTTTTCTAGCTCAGATAATGTTTTGGTATCTGATAATGCAAAATCAGCTGAAAAGCGGCGCTAATTCTGCAGGACTTAACAGGTTTATGACTTGGGCCGGCGATATGTGTCTTGGTCTAATGTTTTTACACCCTTACTGCGATAAAAATAGAATTTCCTCAATTTGAAAAGGAAAGATTGAAAAGACGGGTCTTCGTTTTTTTTTTTTTTTTGCATCTCAAATATGACTTTGTTATTATATTTTTGAAAAAACTTTGAAACTTCGATTTGAATCAATGTGGTTCTCAGACCCATATTTGCCACGGTAGTGAATAATACCTATCTGGTTTAAGTATCCCGTGTAAGTGCAGTAGACCATTAATATAATTATAGTGGCTTATGTACTTCCAAATTCATTACACACTTCAACTGTACCTACACACCCATTTACACACCAACTAATTATAATTTCGCATTAAAACCGACTAACATTAAAAATAATGTATTTAATCTTCATTTTTTAAAAATCATTTTTTCGAAATACTTCTTGTTCTCTATAATGGTTTACCAACGGATTCATATTGTGTACTCCTTTGAATGGGCTTTACTTTTTAGCTCCGGAGCTCCTACTACCAAAATCGCGAATCCCAATCTAACTAGAAGCGCTACAAGCATCAAAGATCGACTGCTGAATTGGGTGAAAGCTCAGACTAAAGAATACGAGGTATTGGATTGCTTTAATTAACCTGATATGGCTTTCTCGCTTACTTAACATGCTTGGTGAACTGAACCCACTTCAATAGACTATACACTGCAGTATCTATATTTGTAGTTGAATGAATTATGCCTTCCTAAGGGGAAAAATAGTTAGTGGCTTGTATGAGATATCTAAAGATCAAACACCAGTTATGCAGCATCCTCGCTGGTTTAGTTCACACGAATTCGTCTAATACATTAAAATTCAGGTAGAGAATGTTGTTTATGTCCAGCAAACTGTCTGATCACCGAAAATTTAGCCAAATGTGCACAAGTTTCTCATTTTTGACGTGAGGTCATTTGAGATGCGTCAACGAAAAAGGAAGCTTGAGGTTGAAACGTTTTTTGTTAGAGAAACAACAAACCGAGAATTTTTTTCAGTTGAATGAGATCTTTTATGATAGTTACCTATTTATTTTCATATTCACGATTACGAAATAGATACTTTTCATATTAAGCTTTCCCGTTTTATTGGCTAGGTCGCTTTTTCATTGAATTGTAGCACCCGTCAATGGCGTACCTGCGGGATGGTTTTGGGTGTTCAATCCTCGCTCTCCCAAGTCGAAAAAAATGTATAAGAAATTTCAGCGTCCTTGGTTTTCAACAGCTAATTTGGACGATTTTTGCTTCTCCTGATCTATTTCGTGTCTTTATTTTGCCGTTTTTTCATAATTCGGGTGGACAGAAAAATCGAATTTTACCAAGAAATTTTCCAACAAAAAAAAAAAGCCATAAAATTCTTCGCGCGCCATTCATTTATTTTTTAGAAATAAATTCTATCCTGGTGTTGGAATTGGTGACTCATTTTTAACGAATTTTTCACCTGGCAACCATGCTTCGGTGATGAGGGGAAAAACGGAGTATTTTGGCTTGAGAAACCCTCCCGCCTCCGAGAATATTGGTCTGGGTACGCCACTGGCACCTGTGTTCAGTATCCACAAATAATTATCTTTACTCTGTGTAATGTGTGTTAGTGTGTTATTCAATAAGACAAAAACTGAAAACTTTCACGCTTGAAAGTCTACTTGAAGTATTCTACATTTATAATGTTTACTTTTTCTCTTTTTCAGAACGTGCAAATAGATAATTTCTCTACCAGCTGGAATAACGGTCTAGCTTTCTGCGCTCTCATTCATCATTTCTGCCCTCATGCTTTTGATTATAATAAACTAACGCCGGATCAACGACGACATAATTTCGAATTAGCATTCAGGGTTGCAGAGTAAGTACATATATTTTCACATGAATTCATTATACTCTGTTCTAAATATGATGGCCGGTGAAGAAACTCAAAAAATTTTCGCATCAACCAATCAGTTTCGTCGAATGCCGTGCGATATGTTGTCAAAAACCATAATACAATGTTTCTCGATACCGATGAAAATGAGCTATTTGGCAACGTTCTAGCAGTGACCGGCCATCATATTTGCAACAGAAAACAGAGTATAATATCAGACCCAAGCACGTTAGCGACTTCATCTTTTTTATTGTGTCTTATTTTCTTTGTGCAACTACAGGGAAGAAGCCGGCATTGTTCCATTACTGGACGTAGAAGATATGGTAGCTATGTTAAGACCTGACTGGAAATGTGTCTTCTGCTATGTTCAGTCTGTGTATCAACGATTTCAAGCAACTTCTGCAGCTGTACGACCCTAAAATATTTATAGTCGTTTCACGTTGACCAATCCATTTTTTTTCCACTTTTTTTTCTTCGTATTTTTTTTTTTTACGTAACTGTGATTAATTGTTTTTGTGAAAATTTGTATTTGTTGGAAATTTTATTATTACCGCAATTTATTTATCTAGTCTATTAAGAATGTTGTTGAATTTAAGTTAGAGTAGCCTTTACCTACTTGTTTATTCTTTTCACTCAGAACTTCGTACACCAGCAATTCTACAAAATATTTTTTTTTTCAAACACTCCGCACGAAATGATGAATGAGAATTTTCGCTCTAATATGTATTAATATTTCCTTAATATTTTTTGTCTTTATAAATTATTATCGATTAACGTTTATACGTACTTTTTTCTTTCGTTAACAAACTATTTTAACCAATTAAACGAGATAATCTTCAACGTTTGATCAAAATTTTTAACCATTTTTATTTTTTACCATTTCTCTCTTCTCTCTCTCTCTCTCTCTCTACCTTGTTTTAAATATTTTATACCAAACAATTTATATTTCGGTTTAATAAAAATATTAAAAAATGTTTCATTTTTTGTTGATTTCAGTTACACCTTCACTATGTACGTTTCAATAATTACTCGTAATTTCTCATTCATTTGTAAGTAAGTTTGTGGCGAGGGAGTAACCTGAATTACATCAAATATGGTTCTACTTTCATAGTAATTGAACTTATCGAAGACGATCCTAGCAGTTGGGAAACCATATTATTAATAGTTTTTCGCGTTTTTCTGAATTGGTTTTTTTTTCAAAAGTGAGATTTTGGTAAATGGGACTAATAAGATACGTCAACTTTTATTTATAATGGAACTGATGCCTCAAAGTACCAAATTTCGGTTAGACTACAGCGTTTCAAGAAAGAAGACCATGACAATGTAAAAAATAATTTCAAAAACTGGAAAAATTATTGAGGAACATATTGACTTTGAATATTTCTTATGTTCTTGGGAAAGGTCTATCAAAGGATGACAATGCAAATAGGGTTTTCAATTCTGGATCTAGTGCAATATGATTGTTCAATGGGAATATTCTTGTATTGATTGAGGAACCTTTTCGCACGATGAAATTTTCAAGGTATGTCTCTCATTTCGTCGCAGAATTTGTAAGAATTTTGCCTCCAGTTTTGAAAAGTTAACCTTGGCAATTTTTGACCCTAATAGGCTTATGAAATACGAACTTTTAAAAAAAGGGAAAAAATGGTAAACAAGAAATATTTTGAGGAAAATATCTGACTGTTGTTATCTGAGCATGAATTTCATGTATAACAGTTCTGTATTCGCTAGTACTGCCTTAAGGAACGATGCGTGGCACGTAAAGAAGAAGCTGCTTTGCAGCATCACTGTTTTCAAAACGTAGACCTTTTTTTGACTTTTTTGCAGCAAATATTCGCACGAAGCGCGTACACCTACCTAATATACTCGCATGTACATGCTTGAAAACCTTTTACAAGAGTTCGTTTCTTTATCTCGCAAGTTAAGAAACATACAAGACTACCGTAAATTGGGTCGCAACAACCGTTTATTTTCGCGTTAATTAGCAACAACGAGGAGAAGATTTATAAACAAACAATCTTTAGGAAGAGCTTAGATACACTTTCTACGTAGCCAAACATCCCACACTCACATGCCGGATCTACGTGGGGAAAATAAACTTTTATTCTTGTTATTTTGTCGTACAGAGTACTCAATAACTACCTCATACTCGATGATGATAAGTCGAAGGATATGCGCAGAGAGCGCAGCATACATACTCTCTCCGAATTGTTCAAAAAGTAAATGTGCTGACGCCCCCTAAGTCCGAAAATGTAGGGGAAAACGTACGAAAAGTACGAGTAAAAAAAAAGAATAAACAAACACATACTTCTCACAGGACTTACACTGGGTATATTCTGGAACCAAATAAACCAAATAAGTAAAACATTCCATGAAGAGGGGAAAAAAACTAATATTGACTTAAAACATACTTTCAAGCAAAAAAAAATGTTTAAAAATCTCTTTCAAAGCATGAGGAACTTTTTATTTTTCAATCGCAGGCAAGACTAATTTCTATAAACTTCTTAAAATTTCAGAATTTTCAATTTTCACCACAATATTAATTATATCGAACCTGAAATCTTCATCATTCTGTTCAAATTTACGTACAGAAACTACTGAACACCCCACTACATAAGATAATCAGCGACTGGAGAATGAAATTAAAGTACTCGTAAAAGAACAAGAAAATAAAAAAAAAGACCGCCGAATTTGTATCCCAGCATTCCAATTTCCAGCGTGTGCCTATCGGAAGATAGTTTCCAGCAGTTCGTTTATAGTTAAGTACATAATGCGGCAATCTCTCGCAGACCGGAAAAAATCGAATAAAGGCCAACTTTTTTCTTTTACTTCGAAAAAGTTGTTTACAATACAAAGCGCCGATGTCTTGACTTTAGTTTCCGATTTCTCTCCGACTTTCCCGTTTTTCCAGCCATCCTTCTCGCACTCTTACTCTTAACTTGGGCTAAATGTTGGCTTTTACAGTGCACCAAAAGGGAGCGACTAAAGCTCAATTAAGAAAACTGAACAAGAAAGAGTCAAAGTCTTATACCCATACACCCAAATTGGAATTTAGATAACGACGAAGCAAGTGAAAAGAAAAGCGTTTTTGACTCTAATGAAACTTTCTTTTTTGTCACAGCATATAAAGATTATTACTCTTTTCACTGTTATAGATATACTGTACTTTTACCTTTTCAACATGAAGATTCATACAGGCCTTAATGGTGGTAATAGGAGAAAGGCGGAGTCGGCTCTTTCAGTTTAAATCAAGTGGCTGAATGTAGAATTCTCAGGCTCGATGGCATCACTACAACTTGAGATTAAGTCATCGCCAAAGATTTTGTGAATTCACCCGACTATAGAGCTATATTGTATATAAATCCAGGTCAAGTGCTTCGAACAAAATTTTACATAAGAGTAATGAACAAATAACACTTCCATTCCTCACTTGAAACACAATAGAAGAAAATAAGTGAAGTAGGAAATAAGTACATATTTAAATCAAATTCTTAACCATCTGAGATATGGCACAAGAAAAAAGGGTTCAAGGTGACAAGTGGCATTAGCCGGCAGGTAAAAAATCAAAAAAATTGAAGTTATTTTTTTTTTAAATGATTTGAGTAACATTTCCCAACCCACAACTCCTCTTGATCAAACTTTCTTCGACACAAACTCCGAAAATATGTACAAATTTTGAGCTTCTCAAACTGCAAGATCTCAACTAGTTACGGAGATACAAAGCTACGGTTGGCATCATAGGAATCGACATGTAATTTCTTAAGACGTTAAGTCCATTTTTTTATAAGGCTTAATGAAAGCAGTTCCTGGTCGAATTCGACCGAATTCTTCCCGGAATTGATGGATAAAATCATCACTCTCTTGTTTCACAATAAGACATATTTTCGACCACTGTACAATATAGGTAGCTTTATAATAATATTTTTGGTGGGAATAATGTACCGGTATCAATATTGTACGAAAAACAGAGAATCAAGAAATTAAAATATCGACTAGATGTATCGCGAGTCATAGAAACTTGAAATCGACGAATTTCCGGACTTCCAGTAGAAAATATTTATGAGTAAACTGATTAAGTACTTACATAGGTTCCATAGATGAGCGAGTTCCAGGAAAGACTGGCGGTCCGCGGATGATGTCTGTTGGAATTGGCGACGAAACGAACATTGATCGAGGAAAGTTGTCATTCGAATAAGTATTTGACATTTTCTCATTGGTAAAAAGAATCAAATATTAGTTGAAGACTAGGTACGATGAGTAAAACGAATACGTTAATCACTGCACACATGTAACACAACGCGTATACTAATTCGAACACAAATGAATAATTGATAAAAAGTAAAAATTCAAACACAGAACGCGGTCATCTTATTCTCAACATCTGCAGTGATTTTAATATTATACTTAATTATTAAGAAAATAATTTCACTCGAGTTACTTTTTGTGTGATTTTCAGATTTAAATCTCACGATTGCAGTACGTACTAAGGAACAGATCACAATGACAGATGCACAATTTCATTGTTCGCAATGAACAAATCACAGATGATATATGAGACAAGGAATACCGATGGGGAAGAAGTCGCGCGAATCTTACATTTATACCACAGATATGTAATTTACACATACATCGATTATCGGAAAACTGGAATTAATTGACGCTCGCGGTTTGGCTGCACTGATTCGATTTAAAAAATTCTGTTACCAGCAGAGTTCGGAAGCCGTAAGATATGGCTTTAGCTTTCGGCTTTTAGCTTCTGACCTTGAAAATAAAACTTAGGCTTTCAACTTTTGACTTTTATGATAAAGCTTTTGGCTTTCGGCTTACTGGTTTTTCCTTCAAAAATTGATGGCTTTCGGCTTTTAGCTTTCGGCTTTTGGCTTTTCACAAAAATATACTTTTTCATAGGAAATTTTGTGCTGAATTCGAAAATTTGGGTGGAAATTTTTTTAAATATTTTTTATTCATTATTTGATTAATTTATCTGTTTACACTTCACTTTTGTGATTTGTGATTTTTTTTTTTGTTCGTAAAAACCTAAAAAGCCGTATAAAAGCCATAAAAATACGGCTTTTGCTTTCAGCTTTCAGCTTTTTTGATAAAGCTTTCGGCTTTCGGCTTACCGGTTTTTCCTTCAAAAATCAATGGCTTTCGGCTTTTAGCTTTCGGCTTTCAGCTAGCTTCCGAACTCTGGTTACCAGTAATCAGAAGACGCGAGAGCCGAGAGAAAAAATAATAAATTGTTGAAAAGGGACACAATTCGCAAACTTGACGTGGAATCTTGGAATCTTCTTTCTTGTTTCTCGCTGGGATGAAATAATTATTCAACATGACGTATCAAATCAACCGTATTTTTCTTATCAGCTTGAATTCGAAGACCATCGGTGGACTTTGATGTGAGGGAAAAGGGGCTGAATAATATCCGTTTGTTCTTTGAATATCTCACGTTTGTTACGTAAAAAAACTTTTTAATGTCGATGGGAGAAAAGAGAAATTGTAAAAATTCATATATAGTTTGGTTCAAATAAATCAAAATTCTAGTCATTTTCTTGGAACTGAGATAGCTAATTTCAGCTCTGAGGGTATAAACCTCTGTCCCCCTCAAGTCAACCGATTTAGAAAGATTGAAGGACCGTAGTACCAAAAATCTTGAAAATCCTAATAAATTAAAAACTTGTTTTTAAGAAGTTGATTTTAATTTTTTTTTTAATAATTATTTTATTATTTATTTTAATTTCTAATGTTTTTACATTTTTATTTATGATTATCTATTGTAATATTTATTAATACGATTCCTATAAATTCTGTTTATTTTTATTTTTTTATAGTTCACCTGGCCTCTCACAAGTCACACCAAGCTACTCAACTTCAGGTCTTCTCCTTCAGTGTCCAAGTCCAGAATAATGCAAAAAAAAAATTATTCGTCCGAGAAACTTGTTTATTATTATCAAGTTCGTCTTAATCATCGCTGAGCATGATTTATATACCAATGAAAAACAAAGTCGAGTATTACAACTGAGAATTTGAGTCTTGAGTTGCATCATGAATTGCATTGGTGAACGCCTTAAATATTTTTCTCGTTACTAGTTTATGGTATGAGATTAAAAATCGAAATTGAAAATAATGAGAATGATAAACTTCATACTTGAGATTCGTGGTGGGCTCAAACCCTTCATAGCCCCTTCATGGCTATGGACCTGTTTTCCAAACGCCTGTTTAGTAAAAATTTGCATCTTGCACTTAATAATCAAGTAGACTCCTTTCCTTTAACAGTCATTTAGCCAAGTCGGAATATTTCTAGTTTACGTTTTTTCATGGAAAAATTTATGAATAATGAAAAATCATTTTATTATACAAAATAGAGAAAAACAACAATAACGGTTGGTTTATGTACAAAAAAAAATATATCGTATCAATAACTGATAAAATAATGAATCACAGATATATAAAATTTTTGCATTCGCAATTTAAAAAAAATACGTTTGAGGAATGTTTTTTGGTGAGTTGGTTCGTGGAAAAAAGTTTGTTTTTAGTGTACTTCTATACCCGAATTCTGGTAAAATCTTCCGGACATTTCGATGTAGTGTCGGTGTTGACGGACTGGTGTTTGAGAATGGATTTGGGTGGTCGTGGTATGGTGCCCAAACCCAACTCGCAAGCATTTCTGGAATTTATTTCGGACCGCTCTCCAGCGCCGCTGCCCTCCAGTTTGGCAGGCCAATAGGATGGAGTCATATCATTAGACTTGCACATAGGACGTCCTGGCGGTTTTGGCAGGGTGGCACAGTGACTTTTATGTACATCATTTTCATTTCTATGTTTACTATAGTCGAAATCGTAGTCTGGATGTTTGAGTGGTTCCAGCACAAACATAACAGATTGATCTACCATGTAAGACTTGGCTTTTGACTCGATGCTGTGGTATAGATCTCGATCCCTGGAGTCTGGAAGAGAGAAAGGGATGAGAGTGCTATTATCTGCCGTGGGTTAGTGGTTCAGATATGTGATTGTTGTGACCTTGATCTACTCGAATGGGTCTGTCATTAGTAAGGAATGTTGATAATGCCAGCTTAGGTCCATGACCTTCATGGTCCAAACATCAAAAATCTATATTTTTACTGATTTTACTAGAATCACAAGCAGACTTCGGGGAGTAACAATAGCCCCCCGGAACTGAAATTAGCCTCCTCCCCAGTTCAATGAAAATTAATAATATTTTAATCTATGCTTATTTGTACCAGGTTTTGATAATTCTTTATTTTCTTCATCTTTTTAGTTTTTACTCTTCTTATCGTCTTATCGAGGGTATTTAATGGTCTTTTCATCTTCTTAACTGGTTTTTCATAGAATTTGTTTTTTTGTAAGTGACGGATTAAAAATTATTTGCTTGTGTACCTCGATGCAGAAAAAAGTCCATGAGCCATTTTGACCTTTTAGTGTCTTTAAGTGACCCCATAAAGCCCCTCGATTAGATCGAAAAGTCTATTTTTTTCCCACCAATCATGATTCATTTTTTTTGTGATCGATTAAAAATTGCTACCTCTAAGAAACAGAAATGATAAACTTGACATTTTGTATATTGAGACAACCTTAAGAGCATATTATTGAATTTCAAGTGTCCACTTACCAACATTTGTCTTGATATTCAACGATGGTCCTCCATTTTCGGTTACTTTTTTTGTGTGGGATGTGCCGCCTTCAGGCCCCATAATCAGACTGTTGTTGCTGCTTAAACTTCTGGTGCTGCCACTGTTTTTGTCGCTGCTTGATCGTGTTTGGTGTCTTTTACGGTAAATTACGAAAAAGACGACCATGTTCATGCTAATAAGCACACAGCCTATGCCTATTGTTATGATGACGGCCAGTGAGATGTTGAACGCTTTTTCCCTGGCCATTCTTTGTTGGTCGC
This sequence comes from Parthenolecanium corni, assembly GCA_038050395.1. Lineage (NCBI taxonomy): Eukaryota > Metazoa > Arthropoda > Insecta > Hemiptera > Coccidae > Parthenolecanium > Parthenolecanium corni. The sequence continues at coordinate 2,850,862 of JBBCAQ010000020.1, forward strand.
GGACAGTCTCGTCGTTCTGGGTCATAGCATTGCGATCGGACGAAGAAGAGGCAACCATCACTACTGGCAAATCGAAAGTGGAATTGAAGGAGTCATTGTGCGTTGAAGTTTTCACTATTGTGGAAGTAGTATTGGATATCTTGAATGATTGTTGAGGGTACATAACCTTGAAAAAAGTGATAGAATAAGAATTGCGAATGTATAGGTTAATAAAATAGTCATGAAAGTTGTCCTAAGCCGCAGCTAGAGAAAAATACTTAGCGGCTGAGGGGGCAAAGAGAATGAGTAGTTGGGAAATGGACCCCTCTCGCCGTCATTTCAGGCGAAAGTCTAATTCACAATTCACTTTGGCTTTTGTCTTTGGGTGTAATTTTTTTTGAGCATTTTCAAAATATATATTTGCCTACTAACTGACATAGCCAAAATATTTTTTATGTCAACAAAAATTAACGCATTGCAATGTAACGTTCGGATACACCTAAACTTTTTCGAGAAAAAATTATTTAAATAAACTGTGTGATGCGTTGCGGGCTGCGGCGTGAGTTTCTTCTTTGGAAGGGAGTATATCATTAGATAATATAGCATGAATAGCCAGCGAACGAAATTTCGGCTTGTCAAAATGGCAAAAGCGTCTCAAGCGCAAACGGTACATCGCATGCGCAGAAGGTAGTCGGTTGGCGTCGGTTGATACGATTTACGAACGGTTGACTACGAAGTTGATGCGGTTGCGCACCTTACTCGCTTCGCGTCATTTCGATAGAATTCAGAATTGCAAACCAAAGATTTTGTTCGATTTTCTTGTTCTGCGCATGCGATTTACCGTTTGCACTTGAGATATTTTTGAGATGTTGACACTTGACAGGGTCGTTCTATAAGGCCAGGATAGGTCGCTGGCTATCCATGCTATAATATTATCTCAGAGACTAAGAGTATAATAATTATCGTGATATTTTTCTAAAATTTCAATATCGATTTTTTTATGGGGCAACACTGATGAAGAACATATGATGAGGATTATGGACGATCCTATTCTGTTCTAATCGACTTTGAATCGTTCAAATTTCATAATGGCCGTCCTTTCGTTGTTTATTGTCTTAATACGCGGTACGCTCTTCGTTTTGCGAATTGCAAATTTGTAATTCTTTCTTCGAAAATTGCAGTGTCTTCTTTACAAGTGCAGTGTTCGTTATGTCGAGGCTGAGTAAATCCAGAATACAGATAATTCGTACTTCGTTTCTGTATTTTTCTTCGAGAAAGTGGAGATGTGGATGAATAATGATAATTTTACTACCAATAATGTAATTATCGCGTTATACGTTAATTTTTTTGAAAAGTGTTTCCGCGACCTTCGATATCTCGTTTGCGAACTCAATATTTTCGGTGACATATGGGCGTACAGACTTCCAGAGTTTTCCTAGTCGTATCTATGAACACTTTCTTTGTGGGATGCTATCCAGGTAATTAATTATTCACGTTACCATATTCAAGACACCTGATGATGTGTCAGTATTAGTGTGTGGTTTATCTTCCTCTACTATGCAACCTAATTTTAACGAAGTAATCCCGTTTCGTGGTTATACGCGGACATGGTGGTACGTTGTGTTTAATGGACATTACCTCTTTACACAAAACGATTACGAGTCATTTAATGCCCATTATTTTTTATATCCGTAATACCTTTTGCGTAGAAAGGCGAGAGGTTGGAGAAGTAAGCAAACGGAGAATGCATTTATTATTTTAGTTTCGGCTGAAAGCAGCTTTTAGTTGTTTGTTTTGACCTCATCTGTCGTGTTCATTTGGGCTGCGACTTGCGAGCTTAACGATTGCCAAATAAGTTGGAGACTTACCTCATCGGGTGGGAATTGATGATGCGAGGGTGGAACGTCGTCAGATCCGGGTTTATGCAGTTCTGGTATCAAGTACATCCATATGGAGAGCTTATGCGATCGATAATGATTTTTCAGCTTAATTTTGGTGTCTGAAAAAGTAACGTAGTTTGTTGGATAAGCGCAGTTTTTTGAAAATTTTGGATTACATGTATCAACGTATGGAATTAATTTGAAAATAATTATTTAAATGTAGGGCTACCTAACCCTGGGATGTGCGAGGTGTAAGAATGGATGATGCTGATGAGAGCCGTTGGGTCAGTGTCTTCATTTCAACAGTATGCAATTTGTTCATTTATCGAATTTGACTCCAAAAAACTTGAACGTTTTATGTTTTTCTACTTATTCTAGAACCGTTGGTCGTAGTCGAATATTTTTTGGTTTCTTATTTTTATTTAGTTGAATTATTCCATATGATGTCTTGTTTCGAGTTTCGGCATTTATCTGAACACTTTTTTAATTTTCACTTATTTGAAATGGAAAATTCCGCAAAACATATTATTTTTTGCTGCAAAATTACTTCGATGAGAGAATTAGCAAAACTCAACCCTACCCTAAATGAGGCACATTTCAGTCTGATTTAGACTTACACCCACTATAAATTTGGTTGAAAAGAAATTGAGTTTTAGGAGGGGAATAGAGAAAGGCTTCAAACTGAAACTGTGAAAGAAAAACTCATTTATAATAAATTCTTGTAGAAAAATATATTAAAAAAAAAAAAAAAAAAAAAAAAAAAAAAAAACGATCAGGATACTTCGTGAACGATTCTTTAGAAATAAATTAATATTTAATTGAAAAGATTTTTGTATCAACATATTTTTGAGATTTTCCTCTTTCCAATGAGACCAATTCCAGATTTTTATGTTGAGTAAATGCTGTAATTGTGAAAGGAAAAGAAAATATTCAGGAGTCTGTAGTGTTATAGGAACTCGAACTGTAATTGGATTTCATTGTATATACTTACTTGTAGATATGAGCAGATATTGTTAGAAGAAGTGCAACTGCAATTTCATTAGTTAATTACAAATATTCGTTTGACACAGTGCACAGCATGCTGACTAGTCAGTAGTCATTTAATTATGAGTAATAATTGATTCGGATTAGGAGTTTGTGAGGTAGAAGTATGTGGGTGGCGATTGAATTTATGTCAGCTTTTACTCGTATTTGTTCTACTACATTCCCATCATGTGTAATAATTTATGAGAAACTGACCCCACTATTTTTGGCAAAGCTGGAGTAATAATACTCTGTTTTCACCATCATCCATCCATCTTTCATGAATTTTTAAAGGAATTTTTGAAATTGAACTTTCTCTCAAAATGTCGGAAATCGTACTGACATATAAGCTGCTCTCTCAGTCCTGTTTGTAAACTATTATCGTTGACTGTTCCATCTTAACCTTTTTTTTTTTTTTTTTTCCAAACTTGAGTAAATTTTTTATCGAATAGCGTATTTTCTGCCCACTCACTTCTCTCTTTGTTGATTCATTTCGAATTCGTTACTTTTTTTTGTTATGCAAAGTCCAGTTTGGAGAAAATTTGGATAATAAATGGCTGATAGTTCGTTGTAGGAAAACGAATAATGAGGAAGCAAGAAAAAAAAACTTTTACCGTTCAACGATTTTCCTTGATATTCAAAGCTAAAGGATATTCTTGGGTACATTGTTCGAAAACATTCTGAAGTTGGAACGACATGATTAAGATGAGAAAAAAGAAGAAGTAGAAAGTAGAAAGTAGGAGGAGAAATGCGGATACAGTATTGAAAAATCTATAATTGTGATGTCGAAGTTTCTCTTTTGGAAAGCCTATTTTCCCTTTTTAAGAAATTGAAAAGCATTACAAAAAGAAGAACCAAAGACAAAACTTTTCAATGTTGGAAAATATAAACTGGATGTTAGAATTGGATATTTGTTTATTCTTCACGGATGTAAGTTTGAGCTAGTGATCGTCATTATATTCATTAATGCAGATTAAGATGGCAAATTTGTTAAATAATTGAGCGAGTAGAATGAAAGGGTATAAAAATTTCGTAGATGTGTGTGTATTAGACCCAAAATTGTTTTACTTCTGGGCACATGAAATTCTCGTGCATCTCAAGTAACGTTTTCGCATGTAATTTTTAGTTTTTCAAAATGGAACTTATATTTTTGTTGGGTGACATTTTTTGAATAAGCTACTCGAAGATATAGGGGGACTTTGAGGTGTGACAGGGAGCTGCCCCCCAGAGCTAAGATTGTAGCCCCATCATGAGTAAATCAAGTTAATCCCTTCTGTTCAAAGAAATTCAAAAATGATAATCAAAATGTTGACTTGCACCCAGCTCTCGATAATTTTTTTCATTTTTTATATTTTCAGTTATCTATTTATTTATTTTTTTCGTGACAAAGTACAAAAATTCTCCGAGACCTATCAAGCCAAGGCCTATGGAAGTTGAATCATGTTTAAATTTGATGTATGTTTGTCGAGTGACTTTCTCATGAAAGTCCACATACATAATATATTTGTGCGAGGGTCATCTCAAAAGTTATTTCGCACATTTTTTACTTTGGCTCCTGATAACATTGGGGAGATGATTGTTATGGAAAATATTGGGCTATGTTACCCGGATTTGCAATAAACATTTCAGGTTTGTACTGTTGAAGGGTTTGTTTTGTAAAAGTTCAAGTATGTGCGTGATGATGTGACCAGTCCTCCAGAAACGAGGTGAGAGGAATAAATTATGTTTTCCTTAGAAAATCCTGAAATTAATGCTCATAACATCTACACCAGTCTTTCTATAGTTTACAGTATCTATAGCTCGCCGCAATTTTGGAGGGCTGATTTATCACTTCGCACGTACGCAAACTTATGCAAACAAAACAAAGAAATTCAACCGTAGAGACTTTAAATTTCCATGGTATAGTCGAATTACGCGTACATAGCGAAAATTTTCTGTGAAACTTGTTTCACCCAATGTTACCCAGGGGCCAAAGTAAAAAATATGCGAAATTAATTTTGGGACAGCCTTCGTACTTTGCTTTGATCGATACTCTTTTATTAAATACCTACCTGTCCATAGAGTATATATATATTTCCAGGAAAAATTGCTGGAAATTCCAAATTAAAGATCTTTCGATGCTGATAAAATGGGTTATTGCGAAAATTGGAGAAGAAAAAATTTGTTAATATAGCTTACCCAGACTCAGGTACTTCTTAGGTCCACTTTCGTATGGTGTCCAATGCACATTCTTAAGCCGATTTCGATCTGGCGTGCTGCGTTGGTGAGTCGTTTGCGATGGTCCTGAATCATTCGGATTGCTATACGGCGACAACAAAAAATTTACGATTTTCATTTTATAGTCTACATAATAACCCAGTATGGAGCACAATGGAGGCTAACATGTACGAAGGCTATAGGTAGGGTTTTTAAAGCGACATTCTTTTCGAAAATAAAATTGGCCCCCAAAAAACAAAGAAAGAGAGAAAGAAAGAAAGAAGGAGACGTCGACTGAAAGTATATAAAGGTCGAAAGGAGAGAAGGTTGGTTGTTGTGATGATGACCGGGGGAGAGGGGTGGAAAAAGGGCCGTAGAAGCGAATGGAAACTTACCCCGTTCGGGCGAAATTGCTGACATAAAGCATGAAGGCCTCGGAAAGCGAGATTTCGGCTTTGGTGTAATTTTGCGAAAAGTGCTCCAAACCGTTAACTAAAGGTGCGCCAAATAAATATGGTAATTCTTCTCCGTGGACGCATCCTTGTCTCTGTTGAAGAAGACGAAAAAAAAAAGCACGACGAAAATTAAAAACTTGATAAGTGGTTGTTAATGAGGTCAGATATACGATCAAAGGGTTGCTAAACTTTGAAAATTTTCGAGTTTGAGGCTCAGGTCGGATCCATCTTTATGCAGTATGGGATAAGCCTCTATGATACTTGGTCGAAAATGTGTGTAACGTTAACATCGAGTTTATTATTAACATAATATACTGTCATTTACCAATAGTATCGAAATAACAAAATTAAGTGCGCAGGAGGAGGGAAATGGATTCTAATGCGTGGAAAAAATTTAACTACTCGACAAAGTCTTTTCATGTAGAATGCTACTTAGTGGCCTTTTTTTTTTGTCAGAGCCGTTCTAAAATTGTTGACTCGAGTTCGTAACCGCGATTATGAAACTGGTATGCCTACAAACGTTATAATTTTAACTGATGTTCGAACTTTCTTCGTTCCTGTTCGTCTTCTCATCCTTTTCTTTTTTCCTCTCCACTATTTTAACTAGTCTTATGCGGCGCTTACGTTCCGCTTAAAAGTTGTAAAATGTACGGTTTACCAATCTTTTATTTTGTCTTCGGTGTAGCTGCGGGGGATGTTAGTGGGACAGTCTGAACTCGAATGGCAAGAGGGTGGTGGAGGAGGTGTGCGAAAGTTCCGACGTTGCACGCTCCATAAAGCAGCGATAAAATTTGGTATAGCCGCAAAGTGCTCTTCGAAGAAAGAAAGGAGCCTGGAGGGGGAGCGATACAGGTTGGAAAAATGGAAAGCAGAAGGAACGCGTGAGGAGAGGAAAGAAAAAACAATCCTCAACTTGATGGTTGTGTTTTGCTTTCTATAAATATATCGACGAACGAGAATGTTTTTTATTGTTCGTACATGTGTATGATACTTCTGAAAAGTTGAAAATATAGTTGCGTTCCTGCACAGGTTCAGTGGTAGAAGGGGGGGAGGGGTTGTGTGTGGATGCGTGTAATTTTTGGCGTGCTTATGGCAAAATTTGAAGTTGGGTTTTGAGGATGGGTTCGTTTAAATGCTCGAACGCCTGTCGAGTATCCGTTGTTGGGGGAATTCCAGTATTTGATTAGACCTTTCTTCACAGAAAATTGGTTTTACATTGCTGATTTCGTTGGAAAGGCAAGTTTGGAATGAAAGAAGGGTAACGGTATGAATGAAATGTGACTTCGTTCAGATTTGCTACCTAACTGCTTCAAAATATCTCTTTCTCATAATGTAGAAATATTGCGTCTGAAGTTCAGAAGTTTTTTAGAATGTTATTGAGGCCCTGTATTCCAAACTGATATAATTACAGCTTTTATTTTATTGATGGCTATAATATTCAGGTTTGGTATTATAAACATTGGTTATTCGTTTGAAAAGAGGACTTCTTTCAGTTTGTCATTCTTTACGTCGCGTCGGTTACAATTAACAAAAATGATGACTTGAAAGAATGATTCCAGAACTAAACAAATTTTCTACAGCTTTATTTATAATTTGTTTAGCAAAAGAATTATCATCCCCCCCCCGTGCAATGTTTATTCAACTTTAATATGTAACAAAAATCCAACAAAGTCATTTAAATGTTTCAATACTATCCATTCGATTGAGAAAGTTGTGCTAAAAGCGGTGGAACTGTTCTACAGTACAGCCAACCTCTTGCTGGAACCTCGTAAAATTCAATAAAAGAGGAAGAAATACGTAGTAAGCCAAGTTACTCAAATTTAATGACTGTGGGGTTCATTTTCTCTCATGATGAATGGATGAAGGATAGAAAAGTAAAGACGGAAATCTTGTACTGATGTGTGTTTGTGAAAATTCGAAAAATTCATTCAATTTTCATCTCTATCGCATCCGTGTATAAATAAATTCATCAAAGATACTTATATAGATACGTTCAAGATTGTCGCTCAAGGTACACGCAAAATGAAGTACAAGAAAAGTATTTTCTTAATGTTGTTATACTTTTGGTATATCAACCAACAAGACGAAAGAACTTGGTTGTCGTAGTGAAGCGAAGGTACGATGGTAATGATGTGGCTGCGATATAACCTAATACCGAAAAACCGAGCTAATCCTTTGGAAAATTAAATACCCATCGGCACTATACCGCAGATGACGACGTCATGTACATACACGGTTTTTACTCTTTTGCGAATGTAATACTTTATAGGCATGGGTGTATAACTTTACGTAGGTATACGAGTACCCACGGCACACAGATACGTATAAAATATACTCCGCAGTGTAAAATCGATTCGTTTGTATAGCTCATTATTTATACGTGGCAGTTTGCTTTTCAACCCCATCTCCAATCTAAGAAACATTTTTCTTATAGCAATTTTTCTGACGTAATTTTCGACAACGGCTGTAACAAAAGTAAAAAATTGGAACACGATGTTTGCCTTGTTTTACCTTACTTCGTATGTTTGTTGATGATATTGGTATCTTTGGATCATTATCAGTCACGCTCAATCATATTATTGTGTTCAAAACAATTTTTCAATTTTTAAAACAATCATAATCATATAAGTCTGAATATAATTTAAAGTTGTCTGTAGCATTAATTTTTCTCTGTTTTTAGAAAAAAGGTCTGAAAATTGAAATTTTATTCGGAGACAGTAAACTTTTTCCTAAAAATGTTTTACCATATGATGTAGCAGTTGACTCCATTTCAAAAATATTTTTTCTATGCACCCTTCGAAGTAACATTTTTGAATTTAATTTTGAAACAAAATGGAAAATTGAAGGCATTTTTTACCTCGAACGTTTCACATCTTCATTCATTATTTTTCTCTTCTTGTTTCGATGCTCTAAGTTTTGAATCTGAAGAACTTTATCATATCGGCCAAATAATGGTGTAAACCGGAGTTTTATGCATTTCTAAAAATAATCACCTGAATTGGAATTGGTCTGGAGGGAAAAATAATTTCCTCGCCTACCAATTAAAGAGTAGGCAAACCGTCATTAATAAGTGTAAGTCATGCTGCTTTACCCTATGGGCAAAATATTTTGAAAACGGATCCGTTTTATTCCGGGTTATAATCCGTTTCTGGATTATAACCCGGAATTTTCCTGTTTTCCGGCTTCTAAAACGGATTTCGAACGGATTGTAATCAGTCTTGCCGGAAATGAGTCCGGATTATTTTCCGTGAAGGCTGTTTTATCATATATGTTGGCCCGGGCTATAATCCGTGAAACCGTTTTACAAACGGATTTAGAAAAATTGCCCAAAAATTATCACTGATTATAATCAGGAAATCCGTTTTACAAACGGATTTGGAAAAATAATCAAGATGAAAAAAATATCTGCAAATTTTCAGATCCGATGGTCGAAAATAAAAACGGACTGACAACGGATAAAATTCTCATTTTCCTGATCATTTTCTCATTTTTTGCCCATCGGGTATTTACAGTTGATTTTTGGTGAACTCGAAGCGGAGCACCTGATAATTAATAAAGTATTTCTTATAGTTGCACTCAGTTGTTCACATTTCAATTTACGCAGCCTTCTGATCAAACACCCTGCCTTTCCAGTTTCCTGTTTTCGTCTGCTACAATATTTTCATCTCATCGAGAAATGAGATATTTTAGAATTTGAATAAATTTTTCCTCCAGACAACCAATTTTCCAACATTTTTCTAAAACCCCACGAAATCTACCATATTCAACATCCCCAAAATGGAGAATATTTGCATTCGCCACGCTGTTCTTGCAAAACGTTTATCGTATGAAAACAAGTCAAAAAAAAAAATATTGTGAGAAAAACATCATTTTATCATCTATCTCTCCGCACTTTTTGCCTTGCATAGAGTACAACGAACCACCTCCTCCAGCCCCCTTCCCGCCTCCCCGTATAAAGAAACAAGTTCCGCGAAACAATTTTACGCTATTGTTTATCTGCGAATATATACCAGAAAACTATTACAAAGTTTGGGTATATTACTTGGGCGAAAATAATGCGAGGGCGCAACGTAAAATACGATCCCCGATAAAACTGCTAGGAAAATGCAATTCTAGAAAGGAAATTTTCTCCGCTTGGAAATTACACGCGCCTTAAAATTGACGAAAAATATACGCTGCACAATATGTGTATAAAAAAAATAGGAAAGGGATGGAAAAAAAAATAGAACGTTATCTGCGAAGCAATAATCTTTGCATATAGTATCGTACAATAAAATGCTGTGAGCGAGAGCTTATTTTACGCCAGATAACAGGTGAAATTCGTATAAGACCTGCTATATATGGCAGAGTATATGTAGTCTATAAACATTCATATATTATAGTTGGGTGATATTAGAATGGTGGTGGCACTTCTTAGAGATGAACAAATAGACCTTGGAAAACGAAATAAATGTTATTGACGTCGTAAAATGAAGCAGAATAGAAAATTTGGGGAAGTGAATGGAAAATGGGCGTTAAGGGTGGTACATCCTTATTTCACACATTATCTAGTTAAATATTTCAAGTGATAGTATGAATAGTCAATTCTATTGGCAATTCATGAATTCTGGGTAATATTATAGTTCGTCGATGTAAATATTTGTACCAATGATCTATTCTCAATTGTTGTCTTATCAGTATATCAAAGATAAGTGTTTGAAGGATTGCATTTACCATCATATTATGTATACATTGTCTAATTTCTGGATGGTGTAATCATATTTTAAAAGAAGATCATTTTAAGAGCCTCTTTGAGTACCTACTTGAAAATTAATTTTGTTGCAAAACACTACAAAATCTATTTTGTAGAGCTTATTTTTTGACAAAAAAAGACTAATTTTCTCTCTTATAATAATAAATTTTAGTCTATGCCATTAGTCATGCCAATTGCTATCATGCGCGAGGTTAGAAATTTACGAATAAAACTGTGTATGCGTAAATTATGAAGCAATAAAATGCAATTAATTTTTACCTGTTGATAGTAACTGTATTTGCTTTGATATTCGAACACGTAGAAGTAGGAGTTGTTTCTTTTGGCTGATGCGTGCAAGTCGACAGTTTGTGTGACTGGTCCAACGTACTGGGCATCTGATAAAGCTTCCAAAGTTTCATCACGAATGCTGACAGGATGTTGGATTGGTCTTTCCCATTCGGTGTATTCATTCACAATGGTCGCTAGAATCTCTGATAAATGATACCTGGAAAAAGATGAACGGTTTATGATTTCCCTTTAAAAAAAAGTTTCTATCCCTTTATGATCTGCTTATTGTCTGTTTCATTCTAGAAATGTCGCAAGGATTCAACAAATGAGGAGGAAATGTTTTATTATTTGATCAATCATCTCCAAATTCTTGTTTCATCACGCACTAAGTAGAAATTTTGAAGAAAAAAATCTATGATCGGTTCATCCTTGAGAGTAATCCTTATTTTTATTTTGTATGTTGGTGTAGTGATATGAAGAGAGAGGAAAATATGGTTATCCACAGTTATGAGCAAAAAAAAAAAAAAGTTCAATGTTCATTTACTAATGATTATTTTTATCAAATCGTATAACTATTTTGTGTAAATAATGTGCACAGTCTTATGTGTTTAAAAATTTGGTTTAGCGGAGAGTTGGACAGTGAGAACAATTTTTTGTGGTTTTATTATTTCGAAAACTATCACTGTTGGAGACCTGTATTTGGTTTTATTTCAAAAGGAAAACTCGCTTCTTTTTCATGAAATATGGTAGAAGGCGATTTTTAATATTTCTGTATGAATATAAATGAGAGTATTTTTGCGTATTTGAAAAGATGATGAAATTTTTCTTACAATAAGACTTGAAAAGAGTATATCTATCTCAACTGGGTGCTGAGAATTCAGATCAAAAATATAGTAAAAATTACTATTAATTTTTTTCAGTGCAGTACATATTATGTACTACATAGTGAGAGAGAGCAAAAACTGGCCTTTCATTTTTGTTGCTCCATAATTTTTTTATGAAGAGCCTGACAATTCTTTTTCCTACAACCCATTAATATGGATATAATCGTCTTAAATAATAGTCGATTAATTTTAGGTCATTCTGAGGAATTTTTGAAGAAAAAGTAAAATCGGGTCTTTGGTGGTATGAAAACCTTCTTTTGTTGGGGCTGAAAGTCCATTTTATATACCAGTGCAATTCGGAAAAAATGAGCAAAAGGTTTTATTAAGTTTTAAATTATGAAAACTAAATAATTATGTATTGATCCCCAAAATAATAAGAAGACCTCAAATTCATTAAAAAAGCTCATAAAGAACAAGTCTAATTCGAACTTTTGTCTAATTTTATAATGTAAATTACACCTTTTTTTTCCTTCTTTTTAATGTGGCATCATCAATAACGATGCTAATGCCGTAAGATTTTGTACTCATTGCTCGTAGTTAACTAACTTCCTGTACAGATATTGACAAAAAAATGTTTAATTCTTCACATTGAGAGAGCTAGTGACAGTGTGTGTTTTTACCCGCCACAGGTTTTTGCCCTCCTTCACCGTAGTATGTTGTACCCTCAATCCTTTACCCCAGTATGTTATGCCCTCGATTTGAGGGAAATTATTTTCATGTTCATATTATAATATGAATATTGGCCATCGAGACCAGACTGACTCATGAGTATACTTTTTGGTCTCAATGTGACGTCATCAGCTGTGAAGCGAAAAGCTGGCGAATTTCAAAATTTCGAATGAAACAGCGTGTCAAAAATTAATGAAGGCAAAATATGTAGCTATGTGTGTACATACAACCGAAGAACCCTTACCTGTACGTGTACTTGACGAACGTTTTCAAAATTTTGGACCGTCTGTCAGGTTCGATCCCGTACTGTATGTCATGGTTGGAGAAGGCGAAAAATGAATCGGCTGATACGACGCCCGTCATCATGTCGTACTGAGAGTATTTCGAAATTAATTTCTCTTTTGTGGCCCTGTTATTCAAAATTGTTGACGCGTACTCGCTCACGGGAATATCGTGGAAAGGCCTTTTCGTGTATTCCGGCTCTACATTAGCGTCCGTTTCGGTAATATGAGTTGAATCTGTAAAACAATATACTAACAATGATACGGGAGGAAAAAACATTATTTAAAGTTGAATGGGGTAGAAGTGAGGGGTTTTGTTTACCTAAATAAAACGAGAAAAATGCATTTTTACGTTGTATATACGAATATAATGAAGCCATTTGGCGATGGACGAAGTAGAGGGAAATAACTTATATATAAATGTTAGCAAAAACACAAACAAGCTGCTGTGAAAAAAAAAAAAAAAGGTATTTCTACCCATTGCTAAATACTGCAGTGTTTTCGTATATTTTCAATTTATCAATTATTCATACTGGTACGTTTGTACAAGGTATACATATGATGGTATAGGTGACTGTTATCGTTAGATAGGTATTTCGATCCACTGGAATGTGAAAAAATTGCTACATTTTTTCAGTTTTTTGTATCTGCGTCTACTCTCCCTCTACCCAAGTTTACGAAATCTAAAATGGTAATTTATACATTCGATTTTTTCAACTCTCCAGTATTCTTCTAGTCACACTGCAAGTTCGTTCATTCACATATTTTGTGGTTTTTATGTATCCGGAAAAGCTGTAGTTACCAAAATTTGTATGATTGATATGAAATAAAAAGTAACAATTTTTCAGAAATAAGGTTTAAGGTCTAGTTTTCATACTTTTTTATGAATTTCTACGCTGGAAAAAAAGGAATAATAATTTTTACTATTTTTATAGAAAAACATGGACAATTCACAATTTGTTGTAGATATGCTTTGTAGTATTTAGATGGTACATTCTAATTTTAGATAGTACCATTTACTATTTTTGTGGTAGTATCTGCTATAAATCTTGAATTGTCCCAGTTTTCTTATGAAAATTGTAAAATTTAAACTACCGAAAATTTTTTTCGTGTACTCTGCTATTAGTATGGAATGCGATTTATACTACAGGCTTCCTCGAAGGGTTTGTTGATTTGTCAAGTGCTTTTTGCTTTCTACGTGATCTTCATCAGATATGCAGCCATTGTCTGGTGAAGATCACTCAGTGACGAGTACTTCCTCTTTTTAGTAGGTTTTCGATCGAATCCCTTAATGGCACCGATGTTACATGGTCCTTTGACGAGGGAATTAGAATTAGAAGTCAAAAATGTGGCACAAATTTAGAAGTTATGAGATACCTTTTAACATAACCATGGTAGAAAAATTCGAATAGAATATAGAAAAATTTACAAGACTACGCATATATAGGTCACCTATTCATACATGAAAATGACAGACATCTTGTCCAGTCCGAGATGAAACTGACATTTTGTAAAGCTGGAGAAATATATTTGGCGATTTCAAAGAACGAGAGGAAGGTTGCGAGCCAGAAAAAAAAATTATATTTGCTTTTTATTCTGACAAGGCCTCGTCGGCTAGGCGGACTATAATAATTTTTTATTTAAAACGTCTTCTTCGCTCTATGCTCGTGTCTTCGGGAGCTGTCACCTTTCTGCGCTAAATTTCCTGCGGTAGCATTTTCAATCGATTCGGCGGGAAGAAAAATTGAAAACGTTTTTTCGTCTTATTTTTCACGGTATACACGGTAAATGTATATATATATATATATATATATATACACTGTATAGACGTGTTACAAGGTAATGCGAGCACTTACGATTGACATGTCGATGGAGAAAAACCCTTACAGCAATGTAAATTGAAAGAATGACGTGCGGAAGTTTCAAAATTCTAGTACGGCTGGGCGGATCAAAGTTTCCCCCTGCCATGTCCCATCTCCGATGGAATTGTGGTAGGTATTCGATACAGTTCATCATTAAACATTCCTGTACATGACGGTGGTTTCGGAGCTTTAACAATGTAGATAGCGAGAGAAATAGCGGAGCATGGAAAAACAGTAATAGATTGGCTCGTTGAAATGAATATGACGATTATTTTATTTTTGCCTATCGAAGAATCGATTTGAGAGTAGAAAGAATACCTATATCATGTAGAGAAATAGACATGTAGAATCTTCCATCGCATCAGTCATGGAGGGAGGACGTATAGTTATGATCGGTTGGCATTGGCACCAGGTGTGAAGCCGCAGTTTTATTCGATTTATTGAAGTTAAGCAGCCATATTTTGTTGTTCAGTTGGATGAGTGACCTTTTCACTTTAACTCTTGATGGAAAGAGGATTGTTACACTGAGAAAAATTTCAGTAGTAATTTCTTACAGTTTGGATTGGAAAACCGGGACAATCCAACATTTTTAGCCGAAATTATTGCAAAAGTAGAAAATTATGTTATCTAAGATAGTAAAAAGTACTAAAAATAATTAGGATATTTACAGTGAGTAGTAATTTTTATATCTGTGATGAGAAAAGTTACTTGTATTCTGTTTATAATTTATACTATCTTTAGGTAAATTATTGGTAGGACCAATAAATACCTAAATAGGTATATTTCCAATTAAAATATCCTTTTAGACATTGTTATAGCTGCGTCTGAACAGCCATAGCTTATTAGGGTAACTGGTTACACTAATAAGCACCCAGGTGACAATATTCATCTGTGGGTAACAAGCACAGCTACATCACAGTAATTTGTGTTTTGCATATATACTGAATAAACACACAGTGTTTATCAGTGAGTGTGCAGAACCGTTTGGTTCACGACTGTGACGCAGTAATCCTGCCTTGTGGCGGACACAACATTTTGTTTCTCTATTTAGCTGTCTAGCTTAGTAGTTCACATTGTCCCCACAGTAGCCCCCCCCAGTGAACCAATTAGGTTTCTCCTGAGTGGCTATTGTCTCTGGTAGTCCGAACATTCTTTTAGAAAACACACTTTCAACTGTATAAGCCTATACAGTTTACTCATGACTCGACTTCACTTTTTTAGAAGGAGATTTTTATAATTTTGACTTGGTCTTTTGACTCAATTTTATACACTCGTTTTTGAAGAGGTTTTATTTATTTTATTTTGTTGTATTCGTCACTTACTCTTTTGAGAAGTTTGACTTTGAATTTTGACTTCTCCTTTTTTGAGGGGCAAAATTTTATGTTTTCATCAAAGTTTAATTTTTATAACTTTGAGAAATTATTCATTTTGACATCGAAGTTTAAGATTTATAACTTCGAGAAATGATTTTATATTGTGTTGTAATTTTATGAAGTATACAGAGTACTTACATAAACTTACTTGACTTAGTAAAATGTTCGTTTTATTATTTACCATTATGAACTTTTCTGGACTTAGAAAATTTTACTGAGAATTTTACTTCATCAGTAAGTTCAATAATGGGTTCATTTTCATGAACTTTTCAAAAATATTTTTTGTGTCTATAAGACTTTTCTGATTTTTATTTTTTATTTGCCTCTTTTTTAGTTTGACTTCTAGTTTGTACTCGATCTTTCCTTTTAACTTGGATGCCATACTTTTTGAGTATGGGGGTCGAGACTTCACTAGGGGTCAATTCGTCTGTGGACGTAGAGGTTGAAGGAACTTGAACTGTTTCTGTAGCTCTTTGCTCGAATCGTTCTCTCTTTCTAGATGAACGGAGATTGTAACTCTCTCGGTTCTTATCTTTAGTTGATTCATGCACACTCTTTCTTGATGGTCGTACATTATGACTCACTCTAGATGGTGGCTCATGCCTTTCAAACGTTCTGACGTCATCATTGTTGTCAAACGAGATGTTTCGTCTTATTCTAACCGGTTCATCATCTCTGTCAGGCAGTAGACGTATGATGGGTTGCGTATTCGCTGCGTTTGAAGGCAGATCAACGTCTTGAGTTACTGAATTTTCTGTGCTTTGAGCAATGTTGATAGGTATGGTAATTTTAGAGGGAAAGTTAATGCTAATATTTTCTTTCACCATAAAAGCGGGTTTGCATCTGTCCCAACTTACTATTCGCTCATTTTCGAATATTTTTATTTTGACTGTTTTTTCAAATCTTTCCAGTACTTTATATGGACCACTATATGGCTTTTGGAAGCCAGTTCGAGGGGTGTCTATCTGTACATAGACAAATTCTGCAGTTTTTAGATGTTTCGACACGAATACAGGTGGCGTACCATGGTGAGCAGGTTGCGCAACAAATTTGTTGGCTATTTTTCTAATATTGAAAATAATTTCATCTGCTGTATAGTCTTCAACTTTGTTGAAGAAATCACCTGGTAATCTTAGTTCCTCGCCAAGTGCTAGTTGAGCAGCACTGTAGCCTGAGTCTGTCTGCACTGAGGACCTCAATCCCAACAAAATTGTTGGAAGTGCGTCAACCCAATTTGTAACATCTGCAGCCATGATGGATGCTTTGAGAGCTCTGTGCCACCTTTCTACTTTTCCATTGCTCTGCGGATGGTAGGCGGTGGTGGTGTTCTTTTTGGCACCAATAAATTTCGCTAGCTGCGAAAACAGTCTACTCTCAAATTGTCTCCCCTGATCGGTGGTAATATTTTCTGGGACACCAAAACGAGCTACCCAAGTATGGTATAAAATTCTAGTAACACTTTCTGCACTAATATCATCCATAGGGACGGCTTCAGGCCATCTTGTAGCTCTGTCAATCATTGTCATCAAATATTTCTTTCCATGTGACATGGGCAAAGGGCCTACTATGTCTACATGTACATGTTTAAAACGTTGTGTGGGTTTAAAGTTGCCAATAGGAGTTTTGGTGCGTTTTCCAATTTTGGAAAGTTGGCAACCATGGCATGCTTTTGCCCAGTTAAATACTTCACTTTTAATTTTTGGCCACACAAACCTACTAGTCATTAATTTGACAGTGTTTTTAGGGCCTGGATGAGAAAGGTCATGTACACTTTTCATGGCCATTATTCTAAATTCTTTAGGAATAAATGGTCTTGTGTGTTGAGTGCTAACATCACAACAAAGCAGTACATCACTATCTGGAATTTTTCTCATCTCAAATTTTAATGAAGTTTGTTTATTTTGCAGCAGGCTTTGCAGTTCTTCACATTTTAACTGCGCCTGTGCTATTTCCTCATAAGGTAGTATTGGTTTTACACTAATCTGATCAATTCGACTGAGGGCGTCTGCAGACTCATTGTCTTCGCCTTTAATGTATCGAATGTCAGTAGTGAACTGGCCAATATAATCCAGCTGCCTTATTTGCCTCGGTGAAGCATGGTCACTGCCTTGCTTGAATGCATATGTGATAGGACGGTGGTCAGTATACACAGAGAATACCCTTCCTTCAAGCATATGTTTGAAATACCGAATTCCAGCAAATATAGCTAGTAACTCCCGATCATAAGTGCTATACTTAGTCTCAGCAGTACTTAGTCTCCTTGAGAAAAATCCCAAGGGTTGACGGCTCTCTCCACTAATCTGATACAGTGTCGCTCCAATAGCGAAGTCTGAAGCATCAGTGGCTAGAATTACATTTAAATTTTCATCAGGGTGAGCTATCATTGCTGCATTAGCTAGTTTTGCTTTTGTTTCTTCAAAAGCTTTTAACTGCTCTTCATTGAATGATATAGGGGTTTTGTCTTTCTTTTTACTCCCTTTAGTCATATCATAAAGCACTGCCATGGTGTCTGCAGCTTGGGGTATACATCTACGATAAAAATTCGTCATACCCAAAAATCTTCTAAGTCCATGCATGTCCTTAGGAGGTGGGTAGTCCAAGATGGCTTGCACTTTTTTACTTTTAGGTGAAATGCCACCTTGGCTTATGTTATATCCCAAAAAGTCTACATTGTCCTTGCCAAATTCGCTTTTAGCAACATTGATTGTAAGTCCAGCTTCATCTAATTTTGCTAAAAGTTGGCGAAGGTGATGTTTATGCTGTTCTTTATTTTCAGAAAATATACAGATGTCATCTATGTAGGCATAAACAAAATCTAGTCCTCTTAAAAGGCTGTCTATG
The DNA here is from genome assembly GCA_038050395.1 of Parthenolecanium corni. Classification (NCBI taxonomy): domain Eukaryota; kingdom Metazoa; phylum Arthropoda; class Insecta; order Hemiptera; family Coccidae; genus Parthenolecanium; species Parthenolecanium corni. Next base: position 2,869,325 of record JBBCAQ010000020.1, read on the forward strand.
AAACGTTGGAAGGTTTGTGCTGAAGTCTTAAGTCCATTTGGCATTTTCATTGATTCAAAGAGCCCAAATGGAGTAATAACAGCTGTCTTTTTTATATCTTCCTCGTTCATCGGAATTTGCCAATATGCTCTATTCAAATCCACTTTAGAAAATATTGTGCTACCTTTCATGGTTTGGTTAAAATCCATGATGTTTGGTACTGGGTAGCTATCACTTTTGCAAATTGCATTTAGTGCTCTAAAATCACCTGTTATTCTCCATGTATTATCACTTTTCATAACCATGTGAATAGGTGATGACCATTCGCTTTTGCTGGGCCTCATTTCGCCATCTGCTATCATTTTATAAATAGCTAATTTGGCTGCCTGTAGTTTTTCAGGTGTTAGCCTTCTAGCTCTAGCTTTAACTGGTCTACAATTTGGTGGTGTCTCTAAAACATGAGTAACTTCTGTTTTATATTTAGACTTCTTTTCTGTAGTGGAAATTTCTATACCAGGAAATTCTCTAATTATTTTAATCCATTCATTTTCTTCTTTGATGGTCTTAACTTCTGGTAGAGGAGTCATTTTGACAAAACCTGTGACTTTAATTCCAGTCTCATTATCTATTAGACATTTTCTTTTTAAATCAGGACTAAGATCGAAATGCTCTAAGAAATCAGCTCCTAAAATTGCTGTTTCAACATCTGTAACTTGCATAACCCATCTTAAGCTTCTTCTGATTCCAATATTAAATTCAACTAATTTCTCTCCGAAAACTCTTATCGGTGTACCATTTGCTGCATATAGGTGCCTCACTGGTTCTTTGGAGAACTCTGAGTTAGTAGCAGGAATTAGTGATACATCGGAGCCTGTATCAATCAAAAACCAAATTTGTGAATCATGGTCTTTGATGAACAGTCGTCGAGAGTACTTACATGCGAGGTCATTAGCCGCCATTATGGCCCCGCACTTTAGTTTGACTGATTCTTATTTTGTGGTTTTGGGGCAAGTGGTTTACCACTGTCTACACAAGGTGCTGTACAGTGAAATGCATTATCTCCATATAAAATATGAAATTTGCATTTTCCTTGATTTTCCGGTTTTGAGTAGTCTATTTTTTGATAGGGTGAGGTTGCTCTGCGGCTTCTGCCTGCTGACCTACTCCTATTTTGACTATTTTGACCTCTGTTTCCGCCATCATTTTGGTTTTGAAAATTTCCAAAATTATTTTGGGCGCCAGGGTTCGGAAAGTTGCCCATTCCCAACGAAAACCGCTCAAATTGCTTTTTGAGATTGCCAACGGTGCTCTTTAAATCGTTGATCTCTTTTTTTAATGTTTGTATTTCATTTTGAGGCGGATTGTACTGAGTGCTTTCCTTTTTTGTGAAGGATACTGCAGCTACTCTTTTTTTCGGACTTGTAATGTCCTTTTCGAAATTGAAAATTTTCTCAGCTTTATCAGCGAGCTTTTTCAAATTGTCTATGGTTTTCACTTCATTATCACTCTCCAGTGAAATAATCAGCCTGGATAAATCTTTGGGCAAAGCATGCCTGAAAAGGTCAGCAATGATTAAAGGCGTTAACTCTGTACCTGCCTTTTCAATCATGCGCTCCATGAGCCTTTTGGGGCCCTGTTCATCTAACTCTAACTTTGTGAGCAATTCCCTTATATTCTGCTCCTTAGTTCTGCCATACACAGCTCTTAGCTGTGTGGAAAACCATTCAAAATTGTCATTCGCAGCTGTGGGTTCACAGATATCTGGAATTCTTTCTACAATTTCGATGGGTATGTCAGTGCGGATTTTCTTAAAAAGGTCTTCATCCTTTATTCCGCAAGCCTTTAATTTGGCTTTTACTACTTTTAGCCATACCTCTATTTTCTCAGGAGTGAATGTGGGCAAAGTTATGTTCATCTTTTCAAGCACTAAATTGTCTTCTTCTGTGACAATTAAACTAGGCTCTGCACTTGTTGGAGTTATTCCAGGTGAATGCACCAGAGAAGTGTTGTTTAGAAAACTGAGAGACAAATTCTGTCTTAGAATTTGTGGATTTCCAGTGTTTTCTATTTGAGTGTCACCACTTTCATTTACTGTTTCGTTGAGACTTATAAGATCAGTATTATCCAATTCTAAATCTGAGTCTTCTGGAAGTACACTTTTTGATGTACCAGACATTCAAAATTTAAAATTGCTTGCTGCAATTTATTTCGAAATTTATGCTCTGTAAAATTTTCAGGTATGGACTTCTGAAATTTTCTGAATGTTTATTCAGTTTTACAGAGTTTTTACTTTGCAAAATTTTCAGGTATTTTCATCTGAAATATTCTGAATTATTTATTCAGTTTTGCAAAATTTTATTTTGCACTCGAATCTCGAGTAAATTGAGCTTAGAATTTAAAATTCTATTTGGAAGTATATTTCAACTCCTTTTGCATTAGGTGGATCTTCTCCGAAGAGGCTTGCACCTTAGTAGGAAAATTTTACGAGTAAAATATTTCACTACTCTTCCGTTCAGTGTTTCCACTGGGGCTATAGGGGCTCGTATAGTCTACCCAACTTAATCTGACTCCAAGTTTATTTCACGTCGGAAAGGTTACCACTTTAGGTAAATTATTGGTAGGACCAATAAATACCTAAATAGGTATATTTCCAATTAAAATATCCTTTTAGACATTGTTATAGCTGCGTCTGAACAGCCATAGCTTATTAGGGTAACTGGTTACACTAATAAGCACCCAGGTGACAATATTCATCTGTGGGTAACAAGCACAGCTACATCACAGTAATTTGTGTTTTGCATATATACTGAATAAACACACAGTGTTTATCAGTGAGTGTGCAGAACCGTTTGGTTCACGACTGTGACGCAGTAATCCTGCCTTGTGGCGGACACAACATTTTGTTTCTCTATTTAGCTGTCTAGCTTAGTAGTTCACATTGTCCCCACACTATCCATTTCTCTCAGTATATTATATTGTGTGACATTAGTGCGGTGATAGATTAATCTGTTCGGTTTATTCGATGACAGCGAAATCCCGCAGGTTATGGAGTATGAAGTAAACCCAGGGCACTTATGGAAATTTGTAAAAAATTGATAATCCAGAAATTTCCTCTCTATGACTCCCCTTGAATGATTGGAGTGTTGTCGGTATCATTTCTTGAAGTTCAATTGAGAGAGTGTTTGCATCTCTTTTTATGATGAGTATTTTTTTTCCTTTTTTTTTTTTTTTCAACTTATTATAGTTTTATGACAGCAAAACATCGTTTGAGCGCTAAGAAAGGGTGATAATTTTTGGGAACTTCACAGGTTTTGGACTTGGGCTAGCGAAATACTATTGTTTTGTTGACCTTTTTTTTTTCCTTGACCGCCGCGTTCAAAGAGAAGGAAATTTTTTTCCATTTGGTGTTGATTGAACGAATTTCTGAGAGTATGGTTGAAAAAGTAGACACTTCAAAGCACATTTTGATGTATTTGAAGTATAGATTGTGATTTACCATGTGAGCAATAGAGTGTTCAAGTTGGAAAATGCTAAAAAACTGTGTCAAGTTACCCTCATTTGCGGTACCTACGTAGAAAACTATGAGAATACCGAATGAAAAAGTTTCATCTTTTTTTCTGCCAGAACAACTTGTCAACTCGTATCAGTGCTCTGTTTGAACGCCAGAAGCAAAAATGTAACTCATATGTGACACGACGTTTCTCGTTCACGAAAGTCTACAGTAGGTAAATTACAGTTCGTAAAGAACATACTCGCATGAAAAGGTATCCCTGCCATCATTCGGTTTTTACGAGTTCTGACGCGAAGACTTATACATAGTTATAGGTTAAACTTTTGGATTATTGTTTACTCGTATATATTGTATATAGTAAAATAAACAAATCCCCGTCGCGTCGCCCACATTTAAAATGTGTGCGTCTCGCTTAAGAAGCAAAGAAGAAGGGCACGACAGGGTTATAACGTACAGCCCTTAAAAAACGAATTTCTCCGAAATAAATCCTCTTTAGCCGTCGGATTACGGTTTTATGAAATTTTGTCGAAAAAAAAAAACATTTTTCCAACTTTTACCCACTTCACCCTTTCAATGAGGAAAGAAAAAACTGATGATTTTTTTTTGCCTTATTCTTTTTTTCCTTCTCTCATCTTTTCAAATTCGTGACAAAAAAATCCGATCAAATTCGAAGGCGATTACTATTATTGTACCACTTTAAAATAATTCGCTTTTATTATATTATTATATTCCGTATCAGTGAAAGGTTTTCTATTTTTTTCTTTTCTTTTTCTTTGTCCCTCTCTCTTACCCTGGCATCTTCCACTTCTTTATCCTATCCGAATCCCTTTCATTTTCCGTTTTTATTTTTTCCGAAGATACATTGCACGCTGAAAGTTCCATATTTATATATTATTTTTATCGCAGCATAAAAATTCAAACAGGAAAACACTATGTTTTTTCCTTCTCAGTGTGCGGATATTTGTGCTGAGAAATTTGTGTGTTTCGGTTTGTGCGAAATAAATTGATTTTTTGGTTTAAAAAGGTATGTAATATATATGTTCCAGCGTATATTTTCATTCCTATGAATTTTATGAATAGGGTTTTGAAAAAATATGTTTATCTGAGAGGGGAAAAAAATTGAAATGTACGTCAATAGGTGGATTTTATTTGGTAAAATATGCTAAGAATTTCTTACGAATAAACCAAAAATATGTGCTTAGAGGAGCTGCCCGAATTTTTTCATTTGTATCATTCCCGGACGTTTTACATAACTTATTCGTGAATTGATCTTGGAGTGTATATTGAATAATAATATTAATTGTGGAAAGTACGAGTATGTAAGAGCGAGAGACGGGAAAATGATGAAAGATAATCTGGTTAAAAGGCTGAAGGGAGGAATACCCGAAAAATGTAAAGGAATTTAAGAGACGGTCTAGTCGTATTGATAAAGTATAGATAACTGGCAATGAGTAGCTTGAATATTTGCAAAGTGTTCTACGAGTAACTAGTTTCTCTTCTCTTTCTGTATTATTTATTCAGTGTGGAGTGGAGAGAGCAGTCAATGTGCATTGTGCATGTATGATATTATTACATGAGTGTGAGTCGTAAGAAGACGCAGTAATGCATGAGTGACTGCATTAATTGAAGTCTGAATATGGAGCACTCAATCATAACCTTTCTATATCCTCACAAATGGTATTCGAATGGGAACTGAGAGTTGAGACCGTCTGAATTTCGATGTGAAGAATTATCGGATTTTTGATTTGGTACTTATGAAGAGAATGGTAGAAAGTTGGTATTTTTCCAATTTTTTATAACTTGTTTTGCTCAATTTTTGTTACAAGCTGCTATGAAGAGAAAATTGGAAGGAAACTAATGATTTTTTCAAACTTTTTTGCCAGTAACGCCATTCTTCTACTATTTTTATATGATTTTATTCGACTCACTCAATTGGTTGACAAATTGGGCAACTTGCTGAAATACTCACCCAAGCGCTAGTTGTTAGTATAGACTTACTGCACTCTCACCGACACACATATTCATCAAAAAGCGTAAGGAAAAGTTTATGATACTGTTTTCAAAGTTTCATTATTTTTACCTGGATTTCCGATTTTCATCTTATCAGATAAGACGATGTCGATGATGACGCCATCTATGTTGGGCCCGAAGGCGGTATTAAATTCGGATACTTGAACTGTCACATTGAGCAGTGATTCTAGTGGACGATCACGTAGACACTTGAGTAGTATTTGATGAGGTAGTTGAAAAGAGCAATTGACTGATTGCGCCACTTGTCTGGCGTAGGTTGACGGTTCCTTCACCAGAGCCCAAGGACTCAGTGAGGAGCCACTCATAAGGATCACTCGGTGAAACAGCAATCCTGCGCAAACAGTGTGTGAGTCGGACGTGAGACATTTGAAAAACGGTTCGAGAATCAGAATGAGTTTCTTTATCTTACCTTCAGGAACTGCGGTGGAAGACATGAGAAAATTCACGCATGATGCGCCAGTACCGTGACCCACTAGGGTGACGTTCGTTGGATCGCCGCCAAAATAAGCTACGTTTTCCTGCAGCCAGTGCAGAGCGGCTATTTGATCCATGAGACCGTAGTTTGAAGGTGACTTTTGGTTTGCGTCGGTATTGGTGTTGAGAAAACCTGTAACAAAATTAGGAGTTCGTTATTACAATGAGTACGGGTGATTATACAAAAATATTGTATTTTCAAAAATAAAATCACAAAAAATTTTTTTGGCCGCTATTTTGAATTTTTTCTAGGAAATGCCAGTATACAACCCACTAAATATATCACTAATATGAGAAATACCGAAAAACCCTTGAAAACGAAATCTGAAAATTCCACTTTGTTATGGCTTATATTATAAGAAATATAGTTCTTTGTGACACGACTAGAACTCGAAACTGAGTTTCAGAGAAGTTTTCTCATCTAGGTATATCTCATCAAAAATAACGCACAAATCTTGTAATCCAAGATGAAGAAGTAAAAATGAAAGGTAAAATAAACAAATAAATAAGAATTCACAACCTTAGAACCTAGAACATACTCGTCGAGTGTGTTCTAAAAAGTGCAAAACGCAACTAGAACTCTAGTTCTCGGTTGTGAGTTCTAGTGGCAAAAAGAACAGCTAACGATAAAAAACAAATTTTCCGCACTTTTTCAAACGGAACAGCCATTTGAGAGCTTTTTGGAAAAAGTGCTAAAAGGGCGAAACTTTTTTTTACAAATAAAAAAGGATTTTTCTGCATATTGGGGGAGAGGTGGGTTAGTGTCATTCGGTATGAGCACTTTCTTCTCAACTGCTACCTATATACTAATTTGATGAAAATTGTAGGGCTTTTAAAAACTCACTCCTTGAATAGTACGTCTATCAAGTTCTGCTGTCGTCTCATAACTATGGAGTATCTATTGTTGGTTATGTGTTTGTGTGAAAGTTTCATCTTCGAAAATGAAAAAATAAAAAATCCTAACCGCCGTGAACGAAGTGTATATGTATAACGATTTGCGATGTACAATTTTTGAGGTAGCTTCGCATTTGATCCGTGAAAAAGTCTGCGTTATGATGGTCGAGTAGGGAATTTTTTTTTTGCGTGACTTCATTCTCGCCTTATGCCCCTTGCGCGCAAAATGCGTATAGAAGAGTAAATTACCCGAGGGATAAAGTCGTTACGAAAATTAGTCCAAATTTGGGACAATTTAAGAAGAGGTTTAAAAAAGTTTTTTACGCCTTGTACCCTTCGCTGTTGTTCAACTTTTCGCTTAACTCCGTGATTTATTAAATGTGTAATCAAAAACGCGCCGGAATCTTGGTAAACGTAATTTTTCCACGTCTTTTAGTTAGTTGGTAGGTTTGCGTGTCCTACTTGAATAATTGAAATATTGAGAGTTGGATTATGAGAGAAGCCCTTTTTTTTGTGATAGCAGTTATGGGGGAAAAAAAAAGAAAAAAAGTGTAGGTACAAACATAAACCGTGGTGCAAATATTGGTCACTCTTTATTGAAAGAGAACCATTTGTGCCCCAAGGGGGAAGAAATACATCAGTTAGTTCCCAAATGATGAGAAATCGCCATTCAGGTAAAAAAAAACACTATTTGGGCTTAACAGAAAAAAAAATTATTAAAAAGTAGTTTTTGTTAAGTAGAACAACATAATGGAAAATTATTGAAAATTTTTAAGGTAATGTAATCAGGTGAAAATTTGATATTATATCAAGTTGATTCTAGTATTTTAGCAAATTTTATTAGCTTTTCAGCCATATAATCAAAAGCTGAGAATTATTTTTCTGCATAAAAAATATTTGGCTTCATTATTGCAAGAAAATGCTTCTGTGAAGTGTACTATAATTTTACAGTATTTGTTGGCTGTTTCTTGCAATTGCAAACACGTCAACATTCGTCACGGTATGCTTAGGTATAATAAAATATGGCGTATTTTCTTTGAATTACTATTACTCATAAATATAATATTTTTACCCGGGTTGATTTTTGCGCACAGAATGATCGCCAGCAGCGCAATAACCTATCGTTTTCTGTAATTTTTTCGATCGGAAAATTCAACAAGTTTCTTAAACGAAACCTACTCGCATCTATCTATACATATACGAATATTAACTTCAGCAGATCATTACGTGCAATAAGTTATACGAAAAAGGAAATAATCGAAACGTTTCCAACTTCATTGGCAGCCAAATGATTGAGAAAAAACTTTTTAAATTGCTTTTTTGCCCCCAACGGTAGTAAATTGGAAGTACTGAAGCGAAAGACGAAAGAGGCAAAATGAAGCGGATATTATCTTTCAATATCACCTGTTCCAGCAGACGTGCATCAAAACTTTTCTTTCTGACAGATACTTTTTTAGCAGGTTTTCGTTAGAAAACCTATTAATTTTGCCCTGACTTTCACAATAGGGCAAGAAACAATGATAGTTTTTCGTTTTATGATCTCCAGCTTCCAAAAATACCCATCTCGCATTTTGGTGTTTTTTTATTTATTTTATTATTTATTTTCTTACTTTCTCCCTCCGCGCGCATATATTTCTTTTGAACGCGAGAACAGACGAACGGCCGAACTAATAAGGCTGAAATTTGCACCAGAGGTCATTATTACTGACCAGGTTTGACCACGGAAATTTCTTTAGAATATCACAAGAGATACTAGATTCGACCGATTTCGTGTGACACCATATTCAGAATATTGGTCAATGTTACTTTTGAAAGATGAAAATTCACAGTCTTCGACCAAATCACGGATAATCGTTGAAAGCTTTATAACGTTCTTTGAAAAATGATTCATTTGCATGCATTCATTGTTAAATGCAAATTGTAAAATTTTCATAGAGAATTATAATATTTTTCTGCAATAATCCGTGCCCTTGCTAAAAATTTAATATTGCAAAGAAATAATTTTAGCTGATAAGCTCACGTCACGTCACAATTGTATTTCTCTCAAAAATCATGAATTTAGACTTGGATCACTTTGGCTCTCAGGTCTCAGCTCAGTTTCTCGTCATCTTATAGTTTCGCTCTTTCAGTGAAATTTAGTTGGTGTGTTCTACCTGTTTTCGGTTTTAGATTTGTGAAAAAAAATGATTTTCATCATTTTATTAGTGATATTATGTGAATTTTTCGCGATGTATTCGAAATTTGCTTCAGTTGTGCTTTACGTGAGCTCGTTTTACATCCCATTTTGTTAGTTTGCGTGGATTCACTGTGTGTGAAATTTCTGTCTGAAAAGTTCGTCAAATTTACTATTTGCTTTGAGAAAGTGTTTGGGCTTTTTGAGTTCGTTTCAAATTTTTAAGAATCATCAAAATCGGTTTATTAGAAGTGAAAGTAAGATTTGCGTTTGAATTTTGCAATTTTGCACGTTTCTGTTATCTTCTTGGAGCTGTTATTAGGGAAACTTGGTAACGCTTGGAAATTGTTCTAGTGCGCGAGTAGATAAAGTTCTTTCACAATATTTCTTCTAAAAAGTCTTCTTTTGAAAATGAAACCAGCCGCAATTCTTCAGTTCTTTTGGCTGCTGAGATATTTTGAAGTAACTTTTGGTGTTCTGTAATCGCCATCTCCTAATGGAAACATGTAATTCCAAAGCGTCAGTAGCGATTTTTCAATCTCCTCGGACGTGAAGGCAGCCAAAAAATATTCTAGTCTTCCAGAGATAAGTTGTTCTGCATCTTTTAAGACCACTCGGAACTCTGCAGCTTCTGAATTCGCCAAATTTTGATTATCACGTTTACGAAAGTTCTGCTATTATTGTTACTTCTTCACAGAGCAGAAGCTGAATCATATTCCAACAAAAAAAGTTTCGCAAATTTCGGTTCTGTTTGTTGATTCTTATCCAAAATTATCCCAAAATTCGATTGAGACTATCGGCAGCTCTCTATCTTTCATCGTGTTTGAGTTATAAGTGTAAAACTGTTTCGCGTATCAGTTCACAGGTTTTTCAGAGCTGTATCTACCATTTTTTCACAAAATTCTAGAAGTATGCTTCGAGTTTCGACCCTACAGCTCGACCCTATGGCTAGTAGGCTCATAAGTCTCAGAAAATTGTTTCAAAGCTGCCAATGAAGCTACTTGGGACTATTGAAGTCAAATATATGTATATTCAAAATATCTAAACAGATATATGTAGTCAAAATATCTTTGAAACTTTCGTTTGAATCTGACCTTTTACAATGTTCATTAAAAAGTTGATTCATATAGTTACCCCATTTTGGTGCGACTTTACGGAAATTCTTTGAAAAATTATGAAAAGTTGAAGGAAGGCTTTTTAACTTGAATCCATTTCTAAAGATATGCGCTGCGCATACCCATTTCTAACTCGCTGCGTATAGAGTAGGAAAAATTTTAATCTACTGAAGGGAAGTAAACGAACGTGGCTGCTTATGGTGAAAACAATCAGATATTCGTGCTGTTTCAACGAAATTCCAGTTATCGCTTTTGGCAAGAGTATTACTAATAATGTGGTCAATTTAATCCGATTTTCGTGTATTGTACCTTCCCATAGAAGTCGTACCTACTCATTTGTGGAATATGTGCCTAACAAATGTTAAAAGATTCCCAGAACGAGAGCACTTCATCTCATTTGTACCTTCACCGCCGACACAAAGGGTCTAATAAACAGGTCACGCTGACCTTTAAGCCACGTATTCATCTGGTGTGACGTTATAGCCGTTGATTGAAACAATGCGAAAGCAAATATTTGATAAAATAATAATAATGAATGATATAGGAAAGGGTACCGCATCGACATTTTGTTTACTTTGCGGCCAAAATTTTCGATTGCCAAAATGGAGGGTTTACTCGGCTTCCGTTAATTTATACACAGCTCACCTAATACCAATTACTCGTAGAAATATGGACATTTACCCCACGTTATTGGGTCGGTATAGAATATTGAGACACGATGTTTGATCCCTTGTGTATTTCATCAAGTATCGCGAGAATGGTTTATTTCATTGAAATATTTATGCTTCAACGAGTGAACAGTCTTGTGCAAAAAAGAGCGAGAAGTGTGATTTTTTAAATAAATTTTATGAAAAAGAAAAAAAACTTCATTAGTAGATTTGACATCTTGATTATTTTTTGATGCGTAGCTATAATATAATTATTTTTTTCACTTCTCACAAATTATTAAAAATCGGCGCTCGTTCCTTTTGAGTTTTCATAATAAATCCAAGGTTTTATTATTTCGGGGATCATTACGTTCAGTTTTTATTATTAAAATCCCTTTTGAAAACTTCTGGTCATTTTTTAATATTATATGTATGTGCCGGTTTTTGCCCCACTCCTTGAGGGCAAAGACTCGATCTTATTCTTTGTTTTGCAATATTAAACTCATGATAATTTGAATTGAATTTCTTAGGAATGTCCGAAGTTCATTAAATATTATTGTAAACGGGTTCTACTCGTATTACTGTTGAAGAAAAACAAATTACAGCTGTTACAATTTATTAAAGAATTATGGTACCATATATACAAAAGTTAAGTGCGGGTTTTTGCTCTCCCTTACGCTATCGATATATATTATCCGAAAAAAAAAAATGTTTTCTTATTAAAACAAGAAATAACTGCGAATTAAGTATAAGTGAGACGTAAAGTTTACCTATATACCCATAGTTATAACGATTTGTTACTAATTTTCATATTTTCCTCTTTGTTTACAGGTAAGTGCGATTGTAATCGTGGATTTTACATTTTGATGTATCTGAATATTATAAAGGCCCGCGCAACCTTTCGTAATTATGCGCAAATAGGAAAAGGCCAATTATATCGAACGCCCGCAAAACTAAATATTTGGCTGGAATTTTGAAAATTGATAAGCGATCCCACAGAATAATGTCGCGGATAAAGAGCCTCAGGTAGGTGGACTTTACGTTTATACCCTGCAAATTGTGCTGTGGTCTGAAATATTATTCGTCCTTTTAACTTCGTCCTCCGGGTGACCATTTCGATGGTCATCGCGAAAATTCGAATTTGTAACGCGTTAATTGCAATTACATAATATTGTCGACGTTGAAATTTGTGGTCGGAATAGTGAGAGAAGCACAGTTTACACTCTAATAGTAACGAAATCGTTATAGTGAAAATTGAGAAAATGAGGAACATTCGTATGATCCAAGTGTTTGATGTTGAGGTGTTATTTACATTTTACAGCTACAATTCTATAAAGTGTATTCAGAGGCAAATTGTTGACTGTAGCTTAGGCATTACAACTTTTCAACTGGACTTATATAAACCTATATTATTTCTTTTTAGAGTCATTATAACAGCCGTTTACGATATTAGCGCTCCTAGATGAGTGGCTAGACGGAATTGCGTGTCTGTGTTGCCTGATAGATATTATCAGATTTCTGTAAAAAATAGCCAAGCATCTTGGTATTCTTCAAAAAATTTGAAAATAGAATTTTCTATGACTGCAGCAAGTTTTCAGTGTCGAGGCTTTTTTTTTTTGTGATAATATTTGAATATCCTACTGATTTTGGTGCGAGTACATATTCAAAACTACGTATGAACTATTGTTCTTTTATGAAAGATGAAGCTGAAGTTTTCTGATGAAACAAGCCCCTTTAATTTTAAAATTCTTCGGAGAAGTTGTGATTTTTTTCAGTGAGTTTTTGTCGCCGTCGTTTACCAATCTTAAATGGGAACACCCTAAATAGAATTTTTGCTTCTGCCTTCGCTAAGATTATGGCCACAATGGTAGTAAAAGTGGATACGAATGTGTTTTCTAGAATTGACTTCGAAGGTTGTAATTATATGTCCTGGTACCTTATGAAAATCTCGTTTCACCAACAGCAGCTTTTACGACCGCCAGTAAAGAATGACACCAGTAAAAATGAAATGCGAAAAACACCTAACAAACCGAAATTACGACTGTTTAAAATCTAGTAGAGTCGTGAAAGTTTTTTTTTCTGTCTCTACAACAATTGTTATTATACCCATCAAACCCACTGTACTTACTATCTAGATACATATCAAATTGAAACCCAAAACCAGATTTGGATTTTGTTTTGTCGTATTTTTCATTCCTCTTTGAGGTTAAGGGCTGGAAGTCACTTGAAAAATGAAAATACATTTTTTGTCTATCGCGGTTTACTATAATATCGTTATAGTAAATGCTCTAAACTTCTAACTTGTTCAGCTCGGTAGTATAATAGACATTTCGGTTGAGCGGGTACAAAATAAGGGGAACCTAAGTAATTTCACGTTTCAAAAATATACTCGAACGGTCTGAAATTAGTAATTAGTTGGTACTCTGGATGTCACCGAAACTTTGAAATTTCGTTCTAGGTACTTCTTATTGCACTCTCCCTCGAGTTTTTGTTGCAACCAATAATCCAAAATCTCACGAGTCATCGTATAGCGTTTTTGGAAATTTTTTCGAAGCATCTTGGGTTGGATGAGCCTTGTTTTACTCTCGTCTTGCAGTGCAGAACGAGAGTACGTGTACACGTTCTCAACATTTTTCACCCTCTTCGCGTTGCTGAAATTTACATCGAAAGCCAGGCGTAATTAATTGAGAAAAGAAAAACTGAAACACGACTCGAAGCTTTTTTCCCTAGAGCTGGTGTACTTTGGGAGACAAGACATGAACTACGTTAGGCTGAAATTTTAGCTTTACTTTGGGTCATGCTTCTGGTGACAGATTCACGATGCACCCCCAGCCAAATGAGGTTCACGAGGAGTACCGGGAGGAATGGGCAAGGTGAGAGCGAGAGAAAGAGATAGCTGGAAAGGAAAATGGTCTCGAGTTTGAAGAATATTTTAAGTTCTTCTTCTCCCTCTTTTTTTTTTTTTTTTTTTTTTGAATAGACTAAAGAATGAAAAGTTCGTGCAGTATTAGACAAAAACGCTGGGAGGCTCTTGAATTGCTTCATTTTTATGATTACCATGCGCTACACAGAGCACTTGAAAATTCTTTGTTTTAATTATCTTGGAAATATTTACGCCTTTTCGTTTTTGTTACTCTGTTCTCCACCTCCCTGTCCCTTCTGCTTAGCGAGCTCGTGAAGAATTAAAGCGAACTCAGAAATACTCGAATTAAACGAATTGTACACTTTGTCTCTTTGTTTAGGAAAATGGCGGAAAAAACGCCGTAGGTAGTTACTTTGTGACGTTTAGGAAAAATCTTGTTCGTATTGGTGATTGTAATTTCGACTCTTTTCTTTTTCCGGAGCTTTGTTCAAGAATCAGTTGAATGGAGGGCCGAAATAAAATTCAATGATTAGGAAGCGGAATTAATCGGCGATTTCGACGCATGCGCTTGTAGGAGCGTCAGAATATTGTTCACGAATGCCAATAAGTTATTGTATAAATTTATCTGCTTTTAGTACCCGTACTACGATGTATTCGCTTCCAAATTTGATGAATCCATTAATTTTTTTAAAATTCTTTCCTTCTCGATGATTTTCGAACAGAATTGAAAAATCCCACAAGTTCCCCGTACTCGTAATGGCCCTACTGGAGAGTAAAGTTATTGTGGAAAATTAGTGTTACACTTATTCGTATTGTATGGGTTTCACACTGACCTCCAGCCATAAGACATATCCATGCCAAAACAACGATCCCCGCAGTTTCTTCGTTGAAAATTTGTATTTTAGCAACAAAAAATAATTAGTCCATGTAGAATTTCAATTGGAAAAATTTTAATGTAAAACAGAAGGATAAAATACAAATACCTAATATTGTCTCTTATTTGAATAATTATGGGAAAATTGAGAAAAAATTCCTAAAAATCTCCGAAGTTCCAAAAAATCCCTGGATTTATCCCTGACATTTTTCAAGACAGTAAAAAATCCCTGCAGTTGGCATCCTTGACTCGTATATATTTGACTTTTATTGCTGACTGTTATTATTTGCCAGTTACTTTGGCGCATGTCAAGAAAACAAAAAGCATGAGAAAACAATAACTAATCGGCATTCACCGATAAATATTTAGAGTATCAACTTGAAATGATGTACGCCAAATGATTTTTGTCACGTTGGTTCATCTTTTGCTAACTATTAAAACACCTATTTTGGTGCGATTCTAATCAGAATCACGAGTCTGTGAAAACTCTCGCTGAATCAAAAATTCCTACCTAATTAGATTCACAGAAAATGAGGATTTCTTTTAGACTGCAGATAGATATCTTGAGACAGCTTACATCAAATAAGAGCCTACATCGTAATTCAGAGGCTGAAAAAGTTGAAGATGAAGTGTATGAGAGTTGAGGTAAAATCTTATGCCCACGGAGTGGTCCTAATCTAGTCGGCTTTTATCAGATGTGTAAGTTCCCTTGTTCGAACCCCCTTGGAAGAAACCTGCAAATTCAGTTTGAACAATTCTCATTTATACCTGTGGGATATTGAAGTACATATGGGTAGTTACTAGGTGGTCTACATGAGAATATTTGAAGGGAAGAAGAGTGATGACGACTTGGTGCCCGATGGGCAAAAAATGAGAAAATGATCCGGAAAATTAGAATTTTATCCGTTGTCAGTCCGTTTTTATTTTCGATCATCGGATCTGAAAATTTGCAGTTATTTTTGTCATCTTGATTAATTTTCCAAATCCGTTTGTAAAACGGATTTCCTGATTATAATCAGTCATAATTTTTGGGCAATTTTTCTAAATCCGCTTGTAAAACGGTTACACGGATTATAACCCGGGCCAACAAATATCATAAAACAGCCTTCACGGAAAATAATCCGGACTCATTTCCGGCAAGACTGATTACAATCCGTTCGAAATCCGTTTTAGAAGCCGGAAAACAGGAAAATTCCGGGTTATAATCCAGAAACGGATTATAACCCGGAATAAAACGGATCCGTTTTCAAAATATTTTGCCCATAGGGTGAGTCGGTGAGGCCATGAAAAAGTGCTTGTGAAATGGCATGGAATGCGTTGCTTATGTTTTGTAGGTTGACTGCGAGTTAGCTGAAAGAAAGCGAGCAGAAATTATAAGCCAAGCGAATTCTTACGAAATTAGGGCTACGTCATAGTGTACGAGTGTGCCTGCAAATATAGATGCTGTCTGACAGGCTCATCTGCAGCATTTTCGGTTTCGTGGTTTTTCGAACGTGAAATACATTACAACACGTACATACAGAAGCTTCGAACACTGTATTTAGGTAGCTATAGTTGCGCTAAACCGTATACTTATGCTCGGCGAGGGTGAGGAAGAGGGTTTTATTTTCGAAGCGTGGCTGGGAAATTCGACTGAAGTTTGAATAACACGTGGTGTGAATATTAAAAAGCAAAATTATCGATTCCAACAAACGAAGACAATGATGAGCAAATAAGGCTCGAATCGACGTGGGCACGAAGAATTCATTTTCTTTTAAATCGTGCGTGGTTCGTCGAGATGTGCCCCCTTTTCGAATGCCTATAACGATGGCAAAATTACAGCCTGCTTTGTGGGTTGATTGAAAAAGAGGTATACGCGTTACCTTTTGAGCTTTTTCGGTGAAAATGTACGTAATATACATTTTAACGACTTCTTGTAGAGCGAATTGCTTGTTAAGTTATGTCTCGAATACTTTTTTTCAGCTTACTCTTACAATTGTCTTATCACACCTATTAGATAACTTGAGTTATCCGCGATGGATGAAATGACATCTTAATTTTGGGAATTAAGTAATTATCTTCATCGTATAATTAACTGTAAATCGCTGTCGTGAATTGCTGATCCTTATGTGTGCTAAAGAAGGGTTATGGGAAATCATTATAAAAATTCAAAAGTGAAATGTAACGATAGACAAACTTATTTAAAAATGCCCTAGAATGTAGTTCGAATTATTTCATTAATCTTTTACTAGTTTTTCAAATTCAAAAAAGCGCGGCGTATCAATTACAAAGTGGAAATACTTGCGCAACTTTGAATTTAATGTTGAACTTTATTTTTGTTGTGCAAATTTTTTATAAATCCATAAGCTAGAAGCTCTAGAATGCATGTCGAAATATTCTCGACATCAGTGTGGGTATCAAAATATGAACTTTCTAAGACTGGAGTGCAACGCAATATCCATTACATTAGATATTAGATAATACAAGAATTAAACTGAATGATAACAGTAAATTTCCCATCTGTTATAATACATGGTTTTCAATCATAATAATATTATTTTATATGAATACTTGGTCTGAAAATGGTCGAAAAAATTTTTTTAATGCGTAGAAAATGATGGGCCTGAATGATTTCTCTCACTGAGTAACATATTAGAGCTCCATATCGCTAGTTCCCCACCTATTGAATTTTGAAATTTTGACACATGTATTCGTTTTTGCTACGTTTGTGCTAGTTTGTGCTGGAATTTTCATCGTTTGTGCTGCTTTCCCTTCAGAGATATTTGAGAAAAACATTTTCAAGGTCAGTGGGAAACTAGCGACATGCTCTTCCCCACCAAAGAGATATTGGAAATCCGAATGAGCCATTTGTTTGTGCTACGTTTGTGCTGGTTTGTGCTGCCATTTATTTCGTTTGTGCTGCTCCCCTCCACAACCAAAACAAATGCTCATACCCTTGAATGTGTGAAATTTTCAAACAGGCCAGAAAGGTTCAAAACTAGTACCATTTGTTTGTGCTACGTTTGTGCTGCCTGAATGTAACAAAATCATGTGAACTCAGCTCTATGGGAGGTGTGAAAATAGGGAAGAATTTAGAGGTCAATGACCGGTCACCAAACTCTGAAATTAGGGTCATATTTTGGAAACTTGAAATTTCGAAAATTTGAATAAGCCATTTGTTTGTGCTACGTTTGTGCTGGTTTGTGCCATTATTTTTTTCATTTGTGCTGCCTCCTCTTCTCCGTCACAACCAAAACAACTTTTTGTACGCCTATATACGAGTATAGAGAATTCTCAAACTACTCTGTAAAATTTGAAACGTAGCACAAACAAATGGCTCATTCGGATTTCCAATATCTCTTTGGTGGGGAAGAGCATGTCGCTAGTTCCCCACTGACCTTGAAAATGTTTTTCTCAAATATCTCTGAAGGGAAAGCAGCACAAACGATGAAAATTCCAGCACAAACATAGCACAAACGAATACGTGTGTCAAAATTTCAAATTGCAGTAGGTGGGAAACCAGCGACATGGAGCTACATATTAGTCTACTTTAAGATGTCGAATAAAAAAGCAAAAGGAAAGAAACGAAAAAAAGCAAGAAGAAATCAACGGTTTTTCGAACAACGATTTCTTAACGACCAGACAGTAAAAAATTACATTATTTTACCCCGACCAAAAGTATATACTATTGAAAGACCGAGAAAGAATGAAAAAGCGAGAGGAGCGAACGGGAAAGATTGAGTCGAGGTTCTCCCTGTGAGAAAATTTGAGGTATAGTATAGTTGGTATGGAGTGAGGCGGCGAAAAAATAAAAAAACCGATGAAAAATTATCCAATCGTCGTAAAATTAAACCCTACATCGGTCCTATTAATAAATTCACCCTCGGTTCCCTTTCGATAATTTCGTTCGCTAATAAAAGTACTTTGGTAATTGCCTTTCGTGGACGTTCCAATCCTCCCCCCACCCCACGTGTCCCGTTTATATTCGACGCTTGTTTTCCATTTTGCTAATAATTTCAATTTATTTACCTAAAAAAGTTTTGAACGAGTTTTTATCGAAGTTTTGAGGGTTGGGGAAGAGAGAAGGATGGTCTATGGGATATGAGTAGTTGATAGGGAGAGGGCGCTGTGGCAGTGTCTAAGGTCTTCTCTCCATTCTATCGCTCGCTCTTTCTCTCTGGTTAAAGCGAAGGATTATACGAAGTTGCGAAACGAATGGTATGCAGATTTCAAATCTTCCTATTAAACGTCGAATAACTATATCGTGCCCTTTTCGTTTTAAGATATTAATGTAAACCCTTTTTGCTTCCTCGCCCCCTCCTACCCTGTCGGGTGGCGAAGTGTTTTTCGTTCAACGAACGGCCGTAATGGTGAGGGTTGTGTTTTGGGCGAGCAGAGCTCTGCGATGAGAAGTTTTCAGTTTATCGGTTCCCATTGGCAATCGTTATAGGTATAGCCTACCTTGAAATTGAACAGCGCAGCTCGTGGAAATGCGAAAATAAAAATAAAATTAAGAATACAACAATGTTACGAGCCTGCGATGATGGCTGCATATCTAATTTTTGCCAGAGGAATTCATGATATTTTATGGTTTTTCTAGGTAGGTATAATCTGTTGGGAATTTCAAAGTAAAGTGTGAGTCTTTATTTCTTATTTTCATTTGCATGGTCTTGGCTAGTCGCATACTCGAAATGCCTGGTCCAATATCGAAGTGTTCGCTGAATTTATTTCATCATTCTTTTTTCGAACTCCGTACATGTAAAACACTGTCACGTGCATTATCTTAAGCTCATAATAATGTCAAGTATACCAATTGTTGGTTAGTAATAAGGAGAAACACAGATGCGCATAATGCTGAACTTACTCTGAGAAAAATATGAATAGTAATTTTTACTATTGTTTATCGAAAAAACAGAGACGATGCAGGATTCATTGTACGAGTAGAATTACAATATTCTTAGCACTTTTCTCATGAAAATAGTTAAAATTACTACGAGTACTGAAAGGTTTTTCCGTGTATTATTAGCTACACTTGTCACCGCACTTCATACACTGTCAATCTTTTGTTGTATCTAAAGTTGGCCACCCTGTTACTTGCGTTAGTCTTGTTCTACGTAACTTTAGTTTGTGATAACAAAATTCTGTTATTACTTTATCAAACGAATGATCCTAATCTAAATTTAAAGTGATAAGGAGATTTTGACTATTTTTTTTTTTGTAGTTTACTTTGCACTTTCATCCTGCGAACTCAAGTGTCTCAAAATGACCACTCGTTATCCTTTAAATGAAAACCAAAAGTATTGAAAACAAGGATCAACAAATAATTTAGGAATTCTATAATATCCACTTCATCTGGTTAGTGCCAGTAAGTACTTAAACGTGGGAGTGGTGCTGAAATGGCGAAACCTCCTGAACCTTCCTAATTTTACACCCACATAATTTTATGGTTCACTCACCTAAAACTCCCAGTCGATAATTTATTGTGACAACAACTAGTCCACCAAAACTAGCAAGCACTGTGCCATCGTATGGATTCCCTGAGTTCCATTCGTACGATTCGCCATGAATGAACACTAGTACTGGATATTTTTTCAGCTCATCGCCTTCTGAAACAACAAATAATAAAAAATAAGTAGTCGTTAGTTCAATGTCGAAAGTCATTGAATGAGGTGAGCAGTTTATTTTGAAATATGCAATATCCTGGTGAACGCTGCATTTTTCAGCCAAATTTTTTTCATCATTCAGTAGCTTAGAGACAGATAATTCGATAATTTGCCGATATATTTCAATTGAACCAAAATTTCTCCCACTAAGTATAAGGTAACATATTTCATTAATTCTGAAGTGTAAAATCAAATCAGTTCATTAGGTAAGACGCGTAAAAAATGACACACCAGCAAAATTACTTACTACCTTTGGATATTCCAAAACAAATTTTTCTAAATATTATTTATACCTATATTTAGAGTTAACGTGTGTGGAATTACCGTCTCGTTGGAAACTGTGAAATTACATATTTACATAAGATTTTAAAACAAATTTCATAAACCGACCACGGAGACGGTGGAAATTTAGAATATAGCTAATTTTGAAACGCATAAAACACGAATAATAAGGTCGAGGAATCCTTCAAAAGCGGCTCAGAAGCGGATTTATCCTAACGGTTTATTAACGTATAGCCGATTCCGTGCGTTATGTTAAGGAAAATTTGACGAATGAAAACGCGATGCTATGTGTATAACTGCGATAATGCAGCATCCTTTTTAATATATGAACACAATTTATGGATGAAAGCCGAAAAGTACAAAATCGTTTTAACGTAATTTTCACGGCGACAAAGAAAAGTACCCTTTTAAAGTCATTTTACGACTAGTGCCGCTTTTATTTTCTCTTTATAGGTGGCATCAAGAGGATGTAAAATGAAAGAGGGGCGGAAGGGGAAAATCAGGTACCTGCTGAAAAGCAGTTCAACTTGCTGTAAATACTCGTATAATAACTGTATACATTATGTTGATGATGATTTCGAAAGAAAAACTTGCTTTTAAACGAAAACTGACGCCTCTCGGCGAATTGAAATACTATAGTACAGTAGCTATTTGACAAAAAAATACTCGTATTTTAATCTCTATCAACGAATTGACTGCCAATTAAAATTTTGTGGCACGAATTTTATTCCTTTGCGAGGGATTGAATTATAGGTTCAGTGAGTTTTGAAGTGACTTACCAAATGTTGATGTAAGGTCTCAAAGGATGTAGTCTACCTTAGCTACGAAATCATCGAATGTCTAATATACTGCATGAAAATGTTGAATTTAAGCAAAATCTTCGACATGTTGGTTGCGGATTTGATTTTGGCAGCCAGAATGACAATTTTCACGTGTTTACCTCGAAACTATACCTACAATTCACAATTTTTTTCTCTGAGTTTTATACCAGATTTGCTCAAATTTGGATATGTTATCCCTGAACTATATTTTCTATGCCCGGATGAAGCTTTTTTTTTCAATTGTTTCATTTTTTTAAAACCTTTTTTCGAAGCCCAAAAAAATTGGTTTTTTGAAACCTTCAAAAAATACTCTAAAATTGCGAAAATCAAAATAGGGCTTGAAGATCAACATATCCAAGTTTGAGACAGTTATCGATGCAAAACTCAGCGAAACAGATGGTATCCAAATCAAGAATCACTTCAAAAAAGCAAAGGTAGACTAAACGCCTTTTATTGATTTCAGATTAAAAATTGATCGAAATTACATTTACAAATAAAAACAACTATAGAAATTAGACTGAAGGTGGATATGCTTCTAAAACCATGAAGAATAAAGTGGATAAAATATCATTCATTTGTATTTGTGTGGCTTTAGGTATGCAAAGATTTGTATTTTCTAAGCTTGTTCCCATGTACTATCTATAAGAAAATCTGTGGCTACCAACTTGTTTAAAATCTGAGATATCAATTGCAGAGAATTGAATTCTTTTTTCAGTCTTTTAAACTTTTTTATAGTAAAATCTGTTGAATTATTGGGTACTCTGATACACTCAAACGAGGTAATCAAATTACTTTTCTCCGTTATTAATTTTTTATTCAAAAATGGCTATACTTGGTATCTTTAGATTGTAGAACACTATAGTAGAAGGTTCTATACGTATTTAAACAAAAATGTGGAAAAAGTTTTGGTGTACAAATGATCGAGTCCTCGCGTTTTGAATATTAAAACAAATTTCAGTACCAGATTTACTACAAATTGGACTTGAGCATTTTCATTTGTGAACCTGTGGTTTTTTTAAAAGTAATATTATTTCTATAAGTTGTTTATTTGGTTCTAATTTTGGTGCCCGTCGCGCAGGACTCCTTCCTTCACCCTGTTACACCATTTCCCTTCCTTTTCTCTATACATATTTTACATGATAGAATTCGAAGTTTCTCTAATACACTCTTGCAGTTTTCGCAATTCCTCACTGTATTGCCTATCGTGAAAGCAATATAATGTATAGATAATACCATCTATATTAAGTGTACGGGAGACGGAGACGTTACAGTTACAACTGACAGTCTTATTTCATTATAATATTCAACCTCAAGAAAGCACACAACATAATTTCCTATCCTCGCCCCTTCTGCGCTGTACGTAGATATACGTGTAGATACATGTATCCTGGATGTAACACATACACGAGAACTGTTTACATTTTCATGAACGCTGATAAGTCGATGATAACAAATTAGAGGGTGTCGAACGCGTTACCGAATAGTTGGGTAAAGTTTGGTGGTAATGGCGCGGAAAGGCGTCAACTGTCGCCAAATAAATTTCATTTACAAAGTTTAATCGCGGATGTGTGAAGTGTCGAGGAAATGCGAAAGAGAAGACGAAAGTACACGCGTAAGCCTAAATGCGACGAGATATGTGAAAATGAAATCTATATATCTACTCGTACTGTGAAATTGAGAAGATCTATATAGTACGAATTCTTCATTTATAGCTTCCCGCGCCATTTCATCACAATTCGACGAAAAACTAAAAAATGATTTTTTTCTTCTTATTTTTTTTTTTTCAATTGATTTTGGCTCTTCTCAATTCTATATTAGTATCTTGATAAAAATTGCATAAGTACTGAATTTGAATGTGTTGCACGCTGACACTGGAGGACAATTATCAAGTTTTTCTATGAAAAATTAATACATGTATAAATAGTATATCTGGTGTGTTTAAGATGTTGAAAGATATTAACAATTCGTTCGGCAGTCTATCTCGAATTTAATGGATAAATTATAGATACTCCCTGTATACTTGTAGTCGATTTATTGATAAATTCATCGTAGAAATTACCTTTATAGATAAATTCGATATCGTTTCGCTGTATAGATTCAGTGTAGAAATCGCCTATTAATAGAGACAGTCGATATTGCGATATTGAATTTTTTCATGTAGATCATTTCCACGATGGATTCGTGAATCATTTTTTCTGAAAATATCTACGTAGGATGCCAGTAAATAGGGCCCTCCACCTTTTTGGAAAATTCTCATAGTTACGTAATGTGAGTTTGATGACGAAATTGGCATCGTTAGGATTGCTGGAAAACAAAAATTTTAAAACGTAGTAAAAAAATGTTCCCCAACAAAAAATTAGGGTCAATTAGCGTTTATCTTTTTCCAAAGAAGAAAGTTCTCCTCTAAAAGTTTTCTCTGTATATCTACTGTCCTTTTCGAGTTGTTTGTTCGTTGCCCGCTTGAAAAATTGTAACATAATTACTCCTCAACTTGTTTTGCTGGAGGGAATCAAAGAAGAGGGTAAGAAAAGTAAAACGAAAAGAGATTTTCTTATTCAAATTTATGGCTACCTTGCCACCTTTTTAGCAGGTTTTCGACAGAAACCCTTCTTTTAAATTTGGTCTGAGACCATCGTGGTTATTCGTTTCATGATCTCCAGATTCCAAAAATACCCGTTTCGCATTTTCATTTTTTTTTTCGTTCTTTCTTTATTCCGTCGTGTATTTGGGGAGGTGGGAGGGGGGTGCATAAATTTTTGACTTCATCTTACTCCGCGCAGCGAACAAGTGTATGAAAAAATAAATCTCAGATGGCAAGTATACACTACACTACACATGCACTTCCATGGTAATGATATTATTTTTCTACTTTTATTTTTTATTTTCGTCTAACGCATGCTTTTTTTAATCTCTTTCTCTACGCACTTTCTTCCCCTTCCTGTGGCGGCACCGTCTTCAATTAGGTCTGGGCACGCATCAGTAGTGAGCAGGCGTTATTTTTTCAACAACCCTCGTTGGTATGATGTGAGTGTGACTGGCCTGAAGGAAATATGCTTACGAGTTGTTTTAGACTCTTAGAAGGTTCGAATCTCAATCCCTGCCCTTCCATCGTTGCGCCCCTACTTATTGGAATTTCAGTCATTTGAAATCACGTTATTGTGAAAACTGCGACAAAAGAAAAGAATATTTATTTGCGAGTAGCGAATTTTCAGCCTATCGAGTGTAAGTAACGTGAAAAAATTTCGAATAAAATTAAAAAAAATCTGATGCAATTATAAGTGTGCGTATTTGAAAGAATAAGTTGGTGTATGTTGTATACATGTATATGTTACGGTTAATGTGTATAATCCGGTAATTCTACAGAATCACCGACGATTCTATAGAATCGCCTAGCGTTTTGGTGAATGTATGAAATGAAGAAAAATTTCACACATTGACCGGTTATTCTATAGAATCGCCTGAATGTCTTGGGGAATGTATGTAGTCAGGTCATTTTCATGGTAATACCTGTCTTAAAAGATGAGCAGACCAGTCTTACAACTGAGTATCATTTTGTGTGTTTGGTAGAGAGTCAGATCTATCTATACAGACCTTGAAGACCAAACATGAAATGGCATTACGAATCACCCTCTCTCCTCAATTCCCAAGGCTTTTCACCATACTAGCTGGTAAAGGCATAATACATTTTCTAAAAGTTTTACAAATTGTCCAAACTGTGAGTAAGTTTGTATTAATTTTGTTATAATATGCTATCTTAAAATACATTTTCTGGTATTTTTTTATACATTCACCAACCACCCTAGGTTATTCTATAGAATCACCGGTGAATGTATGAAATTTCATGCATTCACTGAACTTAAAACAGTGTTACTGGTGATTCTATAGAATCGCCGGTTATTCTATAGAATCACCAATTACACACATTAACCGTAACATATATATATATATATATTCATCGAAGGAGGGAAAAAACGCCCAGAAAAAGACGGGTTTGTAAAGGTCCTTTTAGTCCTGATCTTAAACCATTTAGATTAGGTGCTGAATTTTTTTTCTTCTCATTTCGGTAACTTTTACAAAGGTCTGAAATTATTCAGACTTTCTTGTTTTTGGCCCACCTATTATTCTTAGTTTTTTTTTGTTTATGTTTTTTCTTTCGTTGCTAGCATTTCTTTGTTTGGTGTACAAATAATCTGATTACATCGCGTAAAGGTCACTGGTCCACAAATTGTAACGAAAATGAGGAAAAAAGAATAATATAAAAGTGAGCAAGTTGAAAAGAAGGAACAGAATAACGAATTCCTTTTGAATCCAATGTAAGTTAAAAAAAAAAAAAAAACAAAAAAAAACAAACAGAAGAAACAGAAGAAAAAAGAGCTTAAATGTTGCCAAATAAAATTCGAATGAAATGAGGAGGAAAGTACAAAGAAGGTGGAAAAAAAAAAGGATAGAAGAAAAAAATCTGACCCAACTTTTGCAAAGGGTCCGGAATGCCTATTAGCAAGAAAATAAAGTAACAAGGTATTGGTCGTTCGAGCGGAAGCAGAGAATTTTATTTTTTTCCTTTTTTTCCTTTTTTTTTGCCATCAGATCATAAAAATTTGTTCAAGGTAGAAGAAAATGATTACCTTTTAAAATTGTGTATTCAACTCCCTCGTCTTCGTATCCAGCTCACGAAGCTGTAAATTGGCAAACAAACGATCCCCATAAAATGTATATTGAATATTCCGAGCGAAAATGAGGTTACAGGCGAGAAAAGTCCTTCCTTGTGCCTTTTTCCATAAATTTAGCGAACCCTTATAATCGTTTGGAGTTGTCGAATTTTAAATGTGATAGACGATTTTGCACGTTTACGGCTAAACAGTGGGACTTAATTCGAAATTTGCAATTTTTATGACTCGTAAAAGACTGCATAAGAAAAGGGGTGTACCGGGAGAGGCGGATTAATTTCAAATTGCATTTGTATATCATGTAAGAGGATTAATTGATTTCGAGTGCCAAGCTCAAGGACTATAAGGTCATTGCCACTCGTATGCCTCGCACTTTCCATCGCTCTGTGTGTGTTCACCTTCAGGAATAGCGTTTCTGCCAAACTTTATCTCGACATGATATTCAGAGACTTGTGAAATCTGAATGACCACAAATAGTTGAATACTTTACGTTTAACTCTCAGAATATTGTTGAATCAACATCTGCTAGATGGTAGTTGAAATTTATTTTGCACCACAACATGTGCTAGCTCAGCTCCTCAGCCCAGTGCAATGGGATTTAAGGTGAAAGTGTTTTTTTTTTGCTCTGTAAAATTCAAAAAAGATGGGGTCTTCGTGGTGTAGTGATAGAGTGCTCAGTTTTGCGATTGAAAGGTTCTGGGTTTGAGACTCATCACCGACACAACCTGACCCTCCTACTGTGATCAAGCGGGTGACCGACTTGAGTGCTCGGCGCATGCCTGAAAAGATGTGCATCTGAGACTCTTCAATCACCCCCGCATCATCCCCTACCACGAGTTCCACCTCAACTACAAACCTACAGTTTCAAATCTCAACCATCCACCCAAGACGTGAAGGACCTCTGATGTTATAACCCGTCTATAAATAAACCACAGTTGAAATTTGAAAAAGTGGACTTTCATCCCCTTCTTGCATAGCAATGTTCACATATGAGATCAATTTAATTACTCGTAGCTACGACAAGAAAACCTAAATTCTTTCAATTTAAGTTCACTTGAGCAGGTTTTTTCTAGTGCTAGATCTTACTTGTGTAACTTTATTTGACATAATATATTCATGGTGTGGCCCGTACAACTTCTAAATTACTTCAGTAACGTACACTTTTCTACTACATTGCTCCAGCGTTTTCCATCACTAAAAGCGCGAACACTGGTGAAAAATGATATTACTTTGGAGGTAGCTTTGCCAAAGGTGTCATAGACATTCATTTACAATGCGAGTAAATTTCGCTAGTACAACGAATAAATTTGCGTTTCTAATTATCTATGTACTACATTTTGGGAAACGAATATTCTTCGTTTCACTATGAGAACACTGAAAAATAGCAACAGTAGCTGGAAAAGTGTAGGCGCACGTTGGAATTTCTTGTCGAAAAGGCTTTCAAGAAATTTCTTTTCAACTTCAAAGTCTCAATTCGTATTATAGTAAAGGTCTTTATCCATCTTTTTTTGCCTTTCCAAATTTTTTCTTCCTCTCTGGCAATACAGTATTTTTTCTCATTTATCGTCCCTGCGAATTTTGTTGATTCGACTGATAAAACGAATAAGTTGAATTACTTTTTCATCAAAGAATATTTATACGAAAAGGAAAATTCTTCGCCTCGAGGAATTTATAATTCAGTTTCTTTTTCTTTCTAATGGAAAAAAAACACGGGTTAAACATTGGACTCTTACATATGTCTATATACTCGTACATCAAATAATATCTATTGATTTTTGTATCCTTTTACTTTCTTTCTCTTCCTTTATTTTTCTGATTTACTTTCACTTCTTTTTTTTTTCCACTTTTTATATGATCCTTCCTCAGTGGAAACGATGTCGAATAAACTTTATACAGGAGTCAACATGTACACACTCGAATTTTAACTTCTTCTGGGAGCAATCAAACGGATGCGAAATAACTGTTTTGAAGCTGGAAGCTATGTGCCGAATGGCTGTTTCCTCGGTGCGTGCCCTTTAATCGGCCCTAAAAGGATGGCAATAATCGTTTTTATTATATTTTGTTTTTGGGTCAACGTGAAAGATGTTCTGAAAATCTGTTCGAAGGCCTGTTTCATTCAACATTGAGGGAATATAAAGGTTTGCAGGATAAAATGTAATTTTTTTATTTGGTAGTTTGTCTTTGGAAGCGAATATTTGTTCGTGGAAAATGACTCGCTGAAATAAACATGATAAAGTTATGAGGAAACTTGCAGCCCCACCAATATTTCGTCGTTTTCTGATGCGCGTAACTTCTCGGTAAATCCAACTTCTATCATATGACTGACTCAGAATTTTCTGTTTTTTATGTAGATAATATGCTTGGTAGCAAAAGCTGATACGTAAACCATAGCGCGGGTTTCTCATCAGGGTCTACGAAAACGAACTTCATGTGGGAAGTATTTTTTTTCTGTCAAGCCCAAAAGATAGATTTCAAGATCAAATTATGTGTATTTAAATTTTTGTTGGAATGAAGAGCCACTATGATAGTCCTCAAGTGCCATTTTAGGAAAAATGTTTTGTATATTGTAGAACGGGGTGCATTTACATAATCTTTTCGAATTGTCTTTATTCAGGCTTTTTAAATGCATAAAAAGGTATGGCGTATGCTATGCTCTTTACGGATTTTTATTTTTATTAATTGTAGAATTACGTGACTCTTGAAGAAGGTTTTACCGACTTTGTGAAAATCTCTCCTTATAACTTGGCTTCATTAACGTCAAAACTATTCTCACTCTCTTCATCTGGTTTTCTGCGGGTTCGCAAGTGGTTACCAGAAAAGATTTGTGTTGGCTGAATGCGACCGAAGTTTTCATTTTGAATATCCTATTTTAGCAAACCTTGGGCGGAAACTGATTTTGTCGCCAAAATCATTCTGCTTAATTCTCCTTTTGTGTCTGTTGCCATAAACCGCACTTATTCTTTCAAAAAGGCACCGCTCAAAGTTGCCAAAAATGCTCGGAACATTTGTGCCCTCAAGACGCTTGCACCAAATAATTCTTCCGAATACGTACTCGACGAAATTTATTAGACCGCATCGTTTGCAAGAATTTGCATTGGCTGCGCAAACATTTTTAGTCTCGGGAAAATAAGACCTTTGGAATTACTTAAGAACTTGAAAATGGAGAAGATTAAGAGGAAAGTTGGCGTTGTTGTATCGTATCATTGCAAGAGAAAAGTAAATCGAGAAAAGTATGAGGGGCCGTGTACCAGTATTACATGAAACAGGCTGGTAGTCTAGTATTATTCTTTTTGAAACGAATGTTTTTCCTAGATCATGGCGGTGAGAGTATATCTATACGAAGCACTATAAATGACACGGGTAGGTGTAGCCAACATATTGAATCTTGAATTCTTACTTCTTGGACGCAGCTGGCTTAGAGCGTGGTGGGTTTATTTGGCTGGTGAATATTTCGTCATAATTGATGCTTATGGTGCTTTTAATGGTGACATCATGAGCATGTCGAATGATGAGAAATGCATTGTGCTCTCATGAGACGAGTCCATGGGCTGATAAGAAGGAATAATGGAACGATGTTACAATATTAAGCCTCACTTTGGTTTTTTCGAATTAAATATCTGTGTTCAATGGTGTGTAGTGTATCCTGTACCCGGATTCACACTTTTGCATGAAGTATTGCCTGGCAATTGATGAAAGGGCATTGGATCAATCAAACATTTTGTGTTCGTAACGATAGAGTGTTGCTGAGCTGGCTTTCCCGATACACCAGATGTCATAATGATGACGTCATCACGAGTTATTATTGATGACCTCATAAGCAAATATTACGCTGGCTTTATAACATGTTACGCCAGATATCACAATAATGACGTTATTACTGGTTATTTTTGATAACATCATCATGGTGATATCCCGCAACACATATTCGTGTTCCTACGCTGAGAAAAAACTGCATATTGAATTTCAATATCTGCATTCTAACTTTATGGTTTTATATGAAAAATTGATATAAATTTTAGTAAGGGTGTAGTTACAGAAATCTGGAACTCGAAGTGCCATACAAAAACAATATTTAATAATGAATATTTCTTTCCACCCTCAAATGATAGCTATTCTAGCATTGATACGAGTAGGTACTAACATTATCCTAGCAGTAAGCATTGTCACATTCAACTTGTCGAAATCAATACGAGTATAATGTTGACTGTAAGGTCTAGATTCGCATTATACTTACCAAACAAAATACGAGAGTAGCCAAACTTGATTTTATCACGTTTTGAGAAATTTCATCCGCCGTGTCCGTGATGAAAAAGTTTTAAAAAGATTTAATTTTGTTTCTGGAGAATTTTATTCGTAATGGCACGTTCATTTGATGTCGGTCTGCCGTGGGTCGACGAAATCTGATTTAATAAACAACCAAACCGGCGGCGTTGATGAATGAATAAAGAAAAAAGAAGAACTACAAACGAGAAGTTGGCTGGCCAAGACCTTGAAAAATGTTCTCTCTTTATACCCCATCTGAATGTGGTGAGCTTTTTTTTCCCCTTCATTGCTTTGAAAAGAAAGTTAGGCTTCCCATTTTATATATTGAAACCACGTTCTGACCACATTTTTATAAGAACGTGTGAAGAAATTTTCTACATTTGTGCCCGGCCAGAGGGTGAAAACTGAAAATAAGATAACGTGTCCTTGAAAACAGTACAACTTTTCGCCAAAATTAGTATTGCCTACAGAAACAGCCGGTTGTAATGAGCGAATAAGAAATTTTCCACGAATGTCAATACCTATAACAGTCGTCAAATTATGTGTTTCACATTTTTACGTTCACATTTTCCGATTATTTGCTTTTTGATGTCCGTTTATTGATTACGATCCACGAATCGTCTACAAACGATTGAATTTTATCTCGAAATATTCTCAGTGCACGATGAAATACACAAATTTTCGAGATATGTATGTTTGATTTGCTCGGTTTCATATTTCGATTTCAATTGTATTCTACTCGTATTTTTATAAAGTTACTAGTCTTTTAATTATTGAGAACGAAAAATAAATTTACATTTTTCATTTTATCTAATAATGATGATAATAATAATTGTTTCAGTTAGCGCTAATTTAATTTTGGGTTGCAACCAATTAGTTTAGTAGTGCCAATTCAATTTTAGATGGCACCAACGACTTCAGTTGGTGCTGAATCAGTTTTGAGTAGCCTCTAGGTTCAGTTGGCGCCAATTAAATTTTTAGTGGCACGCAATTGGTTCAGTCGGAGTAGTAATTGGTACCAGTTCATTGGGTGGCACCCAATTGGTTCTGTTGACACCGATTTGATTTTGGATGGCACCAATGGCTTCAGTTGGCGCCAAAGTAATTTTTGGTGGCACCTAATTTGTTCAGTTGGCCCAAATTTTTATTTTGGGTGGTACCCAATCAGTTCACTTTAGGCCAAATTAATTTTAGATTGCACCAGTGGCTCGAGTTGGTGCGAAAGTAATTTTTGGTGGCACGCGAATGGTTCAGTTGGCGCCGATTTAATTTTGAATGGTGCCAGTGGCTTCAGTTGGCGCCAAATTAATTTTGGATTGGACCAATGGCTTCAGTCGGCGCTAAAATAATTTTTGGTGACACCCAAATTCGTTCATCTCGATAATGGCACGTATAGGGGTTTTAAGAAAATAGCAGGAAATTGAAGCAACCTTTACTGTTTCGTGTAGAAAAGCAAAATATACGTAGGTACTCTTTTTAAACGTAAAATCAAGGCTTTATTGTCTCGCTTGTCTCCTCTTCGCCTATCCGCTGTTTTTCTTCCATAATAAAAACCTTCTTTTAACGTGTGCTCCCTTCCAAATCCAATCCAGAAGGAAGTCGAAGAAGATTTCACTTTAATTTTTGCTTCCTTATGACACCTTTTAACGGCGGCGGAGACTTCAATTCAACGTGCTCCCTGTACACTCTTCCCCTGCTCCAAAAAAAGAAGAAAAATGAAAACTGAGACGAAAAACGGACGCAGGTTCTGCGACACGAAATGTAATAGCGGGGAAAAAGCGAAACAAATTTCAAGGAATTTTCCTTATAGTTCACTTCTTTTGGAAAATACAAAATGAGACCAAAGAACGCTAATTAAAGTTTGCCAAATAACAATGCCGATGCTTATTTTCATTTCCTTATGTATAGGTTAGGTACACCTACCTTACTCGAAAAATTTATATTTGCTAACGTATACCTAGTTACTTCCTCAGTCGAGCTGCGTTCTTCGAGTGCAGAACAATAGTTTGGCGGAGGAGAAGGGCAGGGCAAAAGCGAGGATTTCTCAATTTTCACGACGCGACGGAAAAATGGCTCAAGTGTGGAAGTGCAGGCGAGGCGAGGGTGGAGAGAATATTATAAGAAAGGCCAGAAAAATAATCGGATTTCGTCGACGAAAATTATTTGCTAAACATCAGCATCGTCTTTGCTAGTGGCTGTGCAAAGACAGTTATTAATTTTTATTTGATTTAGACGTGGGCGGTATACGTGTTTTCGCAGGGCTGCAAAAACACAAAAAGTAAAAATGAACACATTAATTAAAACGCCAAACGATTGTTTTCTTTGTCTGCTCGCCATTGTCTTTTTTTCGAGTCTCCTCTTCGCTGTGTCTACTCTTTTTTTTTCATTTCTTCACTCTATATTTTACTCACTATGCGCCATTTTAAGTAGGTGAGGGTATATCCTTTGGCATTCTTTTCTTTCTCAGCGCACCTTCCTCTCTTCTCAAGTGTCTTTGTCTCGACTATCTTAATCTCTGTGTATGAGGTCAGTTGGCTCTCCGTAATACAGAATAGTAAAAGATTCAGGTGCGATTTCGATTGTGAAGTGTCTTATAATCAGAACAAAGACAGTAATATTTGAGGAAAAAAAGTAATTAATAGCAGTTTGTGAACTGTACTTCACATACCGTCAAGCTGGGTAAATTAGATTAGGTAGGTGAATAAGATCAAAACTTCATAAATTAATCATTTCATTCTTATATTTAGCAGGAAATTACGAAAATAACTTTCTCTTAATTTACCATTTCCTACTGTTGTTTTTTTTTTTTTTTTTTGCAAATTTAGTTTAGTTATACTCCCTTCCATACTATATTTATGAGAATCTTATACAATAGAATATAATTATAACAATTATATTCATCACTGCCAGATTTCTCTCAGGTCCCAATGGGTTGATAAGTCAGTACACTATAGACTATAATAAATAACATCGTGAAAAGTGAATAAAACATGATAAAAACTTTCTATTGATGTTTTAGTGGAAATTTTCTCGGCCCATTGCTTCGAGCAACAAGTTTTCACCGCAGTTTGAACGGGGCGGGGGTATTCTCATTCTGATAACTTAATTGTTTGTAAATATTTTTTTTTGGAAGCGCCGTCTGGAGGATTTTTCGTAGAACTGTAGAATCTGTGAATAATATCGTATCCTTGCCTTTCACTATGCTCACTTGAAATTTTTAATCATGAGCATTATCTTTCTTGTGAAAAACTACCTAGTCGTTGGTTTATTCAGTAAATTAACGCACACGCAGCTACTGAAGGTGCAGATTTCGAATCATTAGCTGTCGGCTAAAACGACGTCCTTGCTGTATTAAAGCGAATTTTTGCTTCAGTTTTACTCTCATCGTTGTTTTTCTCGCGCCGACAAAAAATACACTTTCACTACGGCCTCTATCTCGTTATTTTTCATCCTCACTTCTCTTTCTCACTTTTTAATCAGACGCAAAAAATAATAATAATGGTCCACGAAGTCGTTTTTGCACCGAGAAAATGAAAAGTCGATGACAATAGCTTCCGTACGCTTGCAGAAGAGCTGGAAACTTTGTGCTGCTTACGAACTTCGGGAAAAGCAGAAAAAAAAAGGCGGAAAAACAAAACAACTAGAAATAAAAAAAGAAGTTGAAAAGAAAAGTATTTTCACCGACGCAACGTCGTGAGAAAAAAAGCCAATGATTTTCAAATTTACGAACGTTCTTTTCCTCTCTGGGGTCATTATTCTTGAGGTTGAAAGAGTTGAAAATGCTTTTAATGGGTTGACGAGAGATGGATCGGCGATGGTACGTCGAGACTGTCGCAATGAAATACTTATCATTAATGTTGAAAGGAAATGAAGGAGAGCTTTCCTCGATAATTATTTAATCGTACAGATTTATCATTTATGAATGCGATCGTGAGTTGGGAAAAAGGTGTTGAAAGATTCGAGCAGGAGTTTTGAATTGAAGACTGTTTTGAAAACTGTTACCGTGGTTATGTCAAAGACGAGTTGGTTTGTTCACGAGGAGCGTGTTTGATAATTTTTATTTGAACATTGAAGGGCTGTTTGCCTCTTAGCTGCCTGCTGTACTATAAAGTTTTCGAGATTGTGTTTTTTACCTTGATCTACAGATCATAACATACGCATCCGTATAATTTTTTATAACTATGCATAATAGGATATTATAAATATTGGCTTGGCTACCAATATGACTTCCATCTACTTGACAAGTATTATGGACTCCGCCCGATTTGAAGAGAGATACTTGGTGGGGGAGTTATCAAGCCCTCTCCATATACTACGCATATCTATACTGAATTCAAAGATCGTACCTACCCCTTCACAAAAGAAATTTAGTTTTGAGTTCATGATGCAAAAATCTTCCAAACTAGTACTACAGTAGCCTACTTCATTATCCAATACTCAACTTAATGAAGTATCACTTTTGACCTTCTTGAAAACATTTGCGATTCTTTTGAATATTGAAAAATTACTGTTGCGGTGATTGATTAAAAAATCTCATCCTTGCAATTTCTTCATACTTGTGACCGTTTCAAAAAAGAAACTAACAAAAATGATGATGATAATGTCAGACGAAGAGTGGTAACAGTTTTATCTACTCGCAAGAAAACGAAAACCTCTAATTTCCTGTTCATTTTTATCTGGAGAATGCTGTCTCCGTAAAAGAGTTAACAACTTGAAAAACTTTTCATTTCCACTTATTTCAAAGGCGAGGTGGATTGTGAAAGAAATACCGGAAATATCGTAATTAGCGAATAATTTGGCTTTTGATCGAAGGAATATTTAATTGAAAAGTAGTTTATATTATATGATAATATTGGAACTTTTGAAAACTTGAAACACTCTACTGGAAAATTACAGTCTCTTAAGTTGTGATTCTTTTGCAGGGCGGAAAGGTAGAGATTATAACAGAATTTTCTCTTTCTCTCTCTCTCTCTCTCTCTCTCTCTCTCTCTCTCTCTCAGCAAAAAACATTTACAAAAATGAAACGATTACAAAATTTTTGCATTTTGAATTCACCCGCAAACGACGTTACTTATGGTATCTACTCGTATATGCACTATCGTTGGTAAAACTGAAATTATATTTCACAACTGGTACTCTACGACGATATTTAGTACACTTTTGGGAATGTTAATTAACGATACGACCGACAAAGTATATGTATACGAATCGTTCGTCGCTCTCACAAGTTGATAAACATCGAAAACAAGCTAAACTTTTGTAAATCGCATCCATGTTAATTATTACGACGGTGTTCAGAGATGCAAAGTTTAGTATACCAAAAGCGTTTATATACTGTGAGGAGTTGTCCCCCGCTACTGTGATATAATTTTGCCATCTTCCATATAACTTATACAGATTACTGCTGTATATGTTTTGTGTACTCGTATGCGTATGCAAATGGGAAGTGGGTATACAATACAGGTAGTCTACCCATGCTTTTAGTAGTTTTAAAATACGCTCTCAAAGTGAATCTCAAAAGCAACCCGTTAACTTTCGACTTCGTAAAATATATGATTAAGAATTTGGTCTACGAGGTGCAATTGCAATAGATCCTTGAGGATTCTGAGTTGAACTTAGTACTCTATAAAGAACGATTTTATGTCTCTGCAAAAAGAGTTCTTCTATAATTTCGTCGCTGTAATAATTTGTACCTATGTTATGTGCTGATGAATACAGATACAAATTATTGTGTATTCGCATAGAATATTTGAGTGTGTTAGTAATCAGGTAGCGAAGATGAGAAAATCTGGCACTTCGGTACTGAGCGAGGCGAGACTTTTCCTGGCTAGGATGGATATTATACTGAGGATTATATTATAACCTTGAGAATGTCTGTCCAGGCTACGAAATTATAAGCAGCTGAAGAACGATTTGGCTGCTTCAGTTGTAGAAGCTGGCAGGGTTGTTGAACAAAATATGCGACTGGTCCGGTTGCTTGGGAGCAAAAGCACCCCTAAATTCAGCTCGTCTCCCATACGGTCGACAGCAAGAAATAATTACGAAAGCACGAAAGACGACAAATGAAGCCAAAAAGTGTTGGTATATATCGAAAGAGGCCACCAAAAGCGATGGAGAAATCATTTAGAAACTGTTTGCCAAGAGGACCGCACGTCTAATGTGAAAGGACGGCGGTGTAAAGCTTGCGGCGAATGTGACGGGAGTGAGGGTGTGGGGAGGGCAGGGCACTCAATATCGTATCCTTGAAGACGAATTTTCTGGTGAGATACGAGTACGTTGGTGACCTGGCAGCGAGAAAAGAAGAACTCTGCTCAGAAGTGACAGTTTTTGGAAACGGCGAAAAATGTGCAGCTGTTGGGAGACAGATGAGAGAGGCGGTGAGTGTGGAAAGAACCACAGAAAAACGGGTTGATCACTTAGCGAACTTCTCATTACTTTTGTCCCCCCAGAGGAAGATCCGGCATGTTGTAGCAATTTAGAACTGTCGTCCTTGGCGGTAGCCTGAAAGATGTAGGGTACTTTTTCGGGTTGGATAAGATGAAGAGGAAATTGATGGAATGTAAATTTAGCGATATTCTAGAAAGGATCGCTTCGATAAATAAATTAATCGGTTGTTACGTTTGTTTGGCGAAAGGATTTAAGTGTAATTGAATACTGTATAGATACACTATAGATATACCCAGATGTTGTTTCACTTTCTTGCGTTATTTGATTACGGAGGGACTGTATAGAAAAAAAAGGAACTGTGTGTACCTACGTAGAGATCGACCATTTAGAAGGAAGTTTTCAAAATGCCAAGTTCAGAGAACATATAGATAGCCTGTAAGTTTAGTTCGAATTTCACCTGATTTCTAATTTGAATGTTATTTTGTTCACAGGTAAGTAACTTGAATGGATTAATTGTTGAAATTTTAACTGTGGATTCGGACATTTCATCTGATGAGTAGAAGGTAGTACTAGTAAGTTGCATAATTCGTATTATTTATCTAGATGCCATAACCCTTTGTTGTAAAGTACCTATATATAATGTGGTGACCGATGACTCCCCCCCCCCCCATCCGTGTTTATCGTGAAAATTCGGATATAAAGCCCTATGTCTATACTTAATTGCTTTTGTTTTTGCGGTGTCTCCTTTTCTTCTTGAAGTTTTCCTCTTTTCATGTTGCTCGAGCTGAAATTATTCGCTGAAACTAATTAATACCAACTTTTACCATTTTTTAAAAGAAAAATGGTACAATTTGTAGATTATAGTAATTAATCACTACAAAAATTGTAAAAACTACTACACTTTCAAAGATAGTCACCACTTTTGTCGTAATCGCCACTATAATCTCGAAACTGTCCAATTTTTCTCATGAGAAAATAGTAAAATATTATATTCATTTTTTCAGAGATGTTTTCGTACCTATATTAGAATTTGAATTTTTTATTTGAAATCCTTCCTTTACCCGATGAATGCGTTCGTTCTCTTTAGCTGCATATACATGTCTTACCTTTGATTTCACTAGCCATAATATTGCTGCCAGGTCTGACACATTTTTCATAAACTCATAAATCGCACAATGTCTGTTGAGGGTTTCATCGAGCGAATAAATTTCCCGAATGAAGACAGCCATTTTTTCCTTATTTTCTCTCGCAAATTATAATTTTGTAACTTTTTCGCAACATTTCACGCTCACTAACCTTCACCCTTCTTCCGAGTTTATTTACGCAGATGAGACACATTTCGTAATTTCAGCATCTCTGTGCAAATAATTACATCCTACGCGCGTCGTATTCTCATTTCGTATTTATTAGTCCAAAGTATTAACTGGGTGTGTCTAGTGACCGAATGAATAGAGGAGCATGTACAGTTGTATTTCATTAACGAGACGATATACATTTTTATGGGGCAAAAAATTTCTGTTACAAAAATATGAAGGCACCTAAACTGTTTCCAACGACAGAAGAGTGCATGCATTACATGAAAAACCGAAAGAAGTAAAAAAAAAAAGGTCGAGCCTAGAAAATTAAATTATTTGAAAACTGAGTGGGTTGTTATTTCGCAGCCATGTACTCGTACATATGTGCATTGTACACAAAGTCCAGCTCGTTATTATTGTGCTGACGATGTGTATAGCCCATATAGTTGTCGTACAAGAAAAATTAATTCAACCATTCCATGCTTCACGCGGCCCTTCTCCAGAATAAACGCTAAATACGGTCGTTGGTCAAAATACAGAAAAATCCGAACAGCAGGGTATTAGAGAGGAATTTTTCTCCACTCATTAAATGATGGGCAAAAAAAAAAAAAGAATTTACGAGGGTGTGTTTAAACCCACGGTTCCAACTTACTCTTTGACTTTTATGTTTTCCAATTTAAGCCGAAACTTGTCACAGTGGAAAATTGTAGCCGATTCCCACGACCTGGCGAAAATTTATTTATTTTTTATTCGTGTTATTTGAGACTGGAACACTTCTGCTAGTGGTTGAATTTGTTTGTGGCTTCGTATATCATTTGCTATACCGAATTAAATTATTAACGAGAGTCGACTGAAGTGTGAAAAAGTTCTGCGACGAAAAAGGCTGAGCCAAAAAAGAAAGTGTCCGAGTGAGATGGGCGAAGTAAATTTTTCATTTATTTAGCCAGAAAAGTCACAGAGTCACGGAGACAATAATTACCGGTGTCATTTTTGTGGTACGGTTTATATGTGTTTGCAGTAAAACCGTTGAAAAAATATGACAAAGTGTTTTTATGTTATATATGTCTCTTATAATAATTATAAAATGAAAAACATAGTCAAAAAATTTCAACATAATTCGGAGCGCAGCAAATTGAAAATTATGAAAACACCGAAGTACCTATACCTATACCTACGTGCACGCTTTCCCTCTCAACAAATTTTCTGTTTATCAATAATTCATTGTCGTTATATTTCTCGCACGTACTTCTCTCGATCTTTTTACTCGTAAATTCATCAACGATTGTGGCTTTCTTTCGGTTGTTGACGGTCGAGGGAGAAGGTGCGAAAGTTGCCTCACATTCGATCAAAAGTTGATATCCTATTCTACACATTTCTTCAGCTGAACACGTTTCACCTCTTCACCACCAACATGTTAATCTTTGACAAGGTTACCAGTTATTAAATTTTAAAAATTCATTTGCCTCGTCTCATCTCCGTCCGTGTATTTTGTTCTTAAATTTCGAGGTTACGTCAAAATTTTAGGGTATTTTCCGCACGAAGCTGCCGGATTTTTTCTCGCGCCATTTTCTTTCGTTCGAATATAGCTTTACGCGATAAATTTTATGGCGGTGAGATTACACCTTGAATTACCCGAAGAAATTTGATTTGCCCGCAGAAGCCACGTACGTATAGTAAATGGAATTGACAAAATTGGATTTGACTAAAGCCGGCAACCTTCAATTTTTCGTAATTCGAACGAGAGAAATCAGAGTAAGCGAGAAACGCGGTTCGTCGCATAAAAATAATTTCTACCCGATTAAGTTTTGAAAAACTGATGGAAAGACGAGCCCCCACGTTTTTTTTTCATTTTATTTCGAAAACGAGCCCTTTTAATGGTTGAAATGCGTGCCAGAATATGATAAACTATAAGCTGTTCCTCGTTTTCGAACAATTTCTTTTTATAGGTAGATTCAGCAGTCTTTTTTTTTTCCATTGAATGTAGCTGTATATAGGTCTATGGAAAATTTTTGTGTGTAGAAATTTATCGAGAGACGAGGAACCGAACAAGCTGGTTTGGAAGCTAGCTGGTAGAAAATGTACGGCATAATACATGCATAATATTATTATACCGAGCTCAAGTTTAGCTGGGACCAAAAATTCTGTAGAAATCGCGGAGAAAGTTGAGAATTTGATAGAAAAATGTGAGCATAAACAAATATTTTGTTGAGAAAGGCGCTCAGTACACGTAAATCCTCGAATCAACAACGTTTCCTTCGCACCATGAAACAAAAGACTATCGTCAATAACCAGCTTTGTAGGAAATTTTCTCATTTGCTCAAGATCCTTTCCTTCTAGTCCCCTCTCCGCAGTCTAAAGGATCTCGTATTTGGTTGGAATTTTAAAGATGAATTCTTTATAGGAGATAATTATGGTTGAAAATTGTCTGTGCGTCCGGGCCTTGAAGCATTTTATCTTTCGACGTTTTTTCAAATAAAAAATATTAAGTATTTTAAAATACATACTTATACATATTAACAAAATATATGGTCTGGTTCAAACATTAATAATTAGCATTTCATGTTCTCGAGCTTTTTCGAAGCAAAACTGTAACATTTAATACACGAGTATCATAATTATATATATTGTTTCGAGAAATCGGAGGCTTTTCCTTACAATCGTAGCATATATAATTTTTCATTATACTCGTAATATACGAGTATATTTAATACTAGTTATTTTTTCTCTTCACATTGTTGGTGACGTTTAGTTTATTAGAAGTTTACAAGTCAAGGCTGGAGAGTGAATTATTAGTATTTCACATTTCAAAGTGTTTCAAAGTATTTTTGAAGCAGAAATTTAACATAATTTATGTTATATTTGGGAAAGGCGAATAAATGAATGGTCAGATAAATTCTTGAATATCTCTCAATATAATAAAACGTCTTCTCTCCCTAATGCCATATTCCTTCGGTTACGATAATATTATTTTGATTAAACTAATATCCGCTTTTTCAAAATGGACCCCTGAAAGCTAATC
The DNA here is from genome assembly GCA_038050395.1 of Parthenolecanium corni. Classification (NCBI taxonomy): domain Eukaryota; kingdom Metazoa; phylum Arthropoda; class Insecta; order Hemiptera; family Coccidae; genus Parthenolecanium; species Parthenolecanium corni. The sequence goes on from JBBCAQ010000020.1 coordinate 2,910,262, forward strand.
AAAGGCGACAATTGATAATTAATTTCTTAACGTTCTTCCGGCAAGATGAAAACATATTGTTTCACCCGGCAGTTATAGACGGTAGAAATAGAGCAACTATTTTTTTTTTTTTTTTTTTTTCTTCGCTTCAAACATGAAAGTACTTCACTCATTCTCTTTCTTCGCTTCAGCTTCTATCCGGCTCTGCGACAAGAAAAGAAATTCTGATAAAATGCTTCCGCAAAGTGCAAACAGAAAATGAGCCGAATCGTGCGGCGGGCGCGAAAAATGGGCTTCGCGAAGAAAGGAAAGACATTATGACTAATCACAGCGTCGCAGCGCGCAAAAAAAGAAAAAAAGACAAGAAGATGGGTGTTTTTCCACTTCTGCCGTCTTGATTACGGACAATGAGAATGTGGATGGCTGCGTGATAATGCAAATACAACAATGATAATGATCGGCAAAGAGGTGATTGTGGCGAAAGAAAATGAGAAGGCTATTATATTGTACCTACTGCGAGCAGTTATGGCATTTATATACGAATAGGGTCGTCGTGAAAATACGTTTTTGATCGAGGCACGAAGCATTAATAAAGAAGATGAAAGGGATTATCTGGGAGAGGTGGTGGCGCGGGCATACGTTGGCGAGGTGAAGAAATGAACGACGAAGTTTGCACGTAGAGAGATGTTGGGGATGACGCGCGTAGATTACGTTAATACCTAATTGCTTACAGAATCAATACTGTGTCTGAGAAGGCAGAAGGAGAAAAGGGCTTAAATGAGAAGAGAAGAGGATAAGTTTGAACTTCAAACTGGAGAATATACTTCGGGGAGGTATAAAGTTCAAAGCGGCCATACTGCACGTTTAAAAACTAAATTTTCAAAGTGACCTTGTGATACGTTTATCTGCAATTATATAGCTGCCAGGATATTTTCTTAGGTGTTTGCGAAGCTGGAATGATGCATGTAATTGAAGGCTAGTATAGAGAATTAAACGATCTAGAGTTGTCAGAAAATGACATTGTGCACTGGTGGACGTTGCTTGATGTGTTTTTTTTGGGGGGGCGGGGAGCTTAAAATCTTTTCTCCGTTATTGTGGAAGATGAAATAAATGAAAAAACATGGTTTTTGTCAAAACTTTGCTTTAAAAAATGCTCGTTAAGACGATAAGATGGGTATAGAAAAAGAAAATGAAGACGAAAAAATTATCAGAGTTTAGTACTCGTACAAATGAATCAAAACTTTGTTAATTTTTGGCGATCAATTTTGTCGACATTATGAAATTGATTAAAACAGTATTACCTATATATTATGTACTCTCTGAGAAACGCAAGTAACAGAATTTCTTCCCTCACGTCTCGTAAATTTTTCCAAGTGATAGTTGGCTTTGAGGTAGATCTATATAGGCACTCTTAAGATGAATACGAATAGCCTGTAACATTTATATAGCAATGGCTTCGTTGTAAGGGTGATCGAAATTTTTTTCATTTCTCCCTCCAAACCCATTTTCCTATCTCGGAAACGGAAACTTAAAATTCGAGTCGGAAGCCAAAGTCTCGTAAATATAAAAAATCCAACCAATCTTCGTGTGTATTCTTACTTGGTAAAAAACATACACAGTCCACAGATAGAGCAGCGGACTTGGAAACATAGTTAGTGGTTCAGTAATTTTCAAGAACGTACGGAGATCATCTTTAAAAGGCGACGAAAAAATAGAGTGGGAAGGGGTTTGGTTGGGTGAAAAAAAAATAAGAGTGGGATGCAGCGAAAAATAACGAAAAGCAAAATTGATAACTCGCTTAGAATTTAAAACGGATGGACTTAGAACTTTGGTCGTCTCTCACGTTGAGAGCTTTCTTTGAGCCAACTTTTGATGCAAGTTTTTGCAAATATAGAGTCAATAAAACGTTAGCGATCGCGTCTTTTAGTTGTAGTATAAATATTCGTTTATACTGTGTATATCTGTATATAGGTTTCGTGGAAGAAGCTTCGAAAGTTTATAGTCGAAAAGTCGGCTTTAAAATAATTTACTCTCTCCGACCGTCGACGAAAAGTTGCTCTATTCATGTTCGCCGAATAAAATTCTCTTTATACAGTCGTCGTCTTGAATACAATTGAACTTTGAAGAGTCCTTTCTGTTTGGAGAGTAAGAAAAGAGCTGGAAATTTTCGGAACGAAGTCTAGAAGAGCGCATTGTTTAGAAAGACATTAAATGTAGACGAGTCGGCAATATTTCTCAAGAAAGAGAATGAGGAAGTAAAATATTTCATTATCGACGAATAAACTGTTACAGTTTAAGTTTTTTTAAATTTATATTCTTTGAACTTGGGTTTTCGAAAATTTAATTTTAATATTGCTACGTCGACAATTAAAGAATAGGCGATGGAAGGTTTATTAGTTTTTCAAGTCTGTACTGTCCTGTTTGAGCAGATGAGCAGTGGCTGTAGTTTTATGCTTCGAGAAATTAGAATTTGTGCATTCATAATTCAATAGCTGTTGTTCGTTCACTGAGAAAGAACTGAGATTCTTGCAGAATTTACTGCTAATGAACAAGCGTTCGCAGCCTTGTAAAATATTTGCGAGCACTAACTTTATTTTTTAATATTCGCAGCTCAATTTAGAGGATGTAAATAAGCTGCTCTACTAATTAAAGGCTGCCTGGATGATTTTTATGATGAAAATGACAAAAATGGAGGCAGAAGAGGCATCGTGAAAGATGAAAGTAGAAGAAACTTTTAGTTTCGCGATCTGACAAAAAAATCTCCAAAAAAATTATTTTCTTTTTGTATTTTGTTGCTCTTCTTTTGTATTTTGTTGTTCTCTTTTGAAGAGAAAATCTTAATTTCTGCCAGTTGGCTGAATCTATTTAAGATTTCGTGACCTAGAAATGATCTTAAAAGTGATATTTTAAGGATGTTACGACATGGATGTAGCCTGAACGTTCCGATAGAAGGGGAAATAAGATTCTTGGGGGGGAAGTTCATTTTTAAGCCCCCTATTTAACTGTTTTTTTTCTTCGAAGTTTAGGAGGAAGAGGGGAGGGGCTAATTTTGCTAGGGGGCAAACGAGTATGCCAGGGGGGGGCTCAGCCCTCCCTGGCTACACCCCTGTGTTACGAATTTCATTCAAAATCATTCTGTATAAAATGTGAGTAGACTTTTGACAAAAAACTGACAGTTATTCTGATAGATTTGAAAAGCTTGAATTCACTACGCAAGATGCCCAAAAAAAAAAGCAGTTCTGGCGCAAGTTCATGATTTAATGTAGTTGAAAAAACGTTTAGAAATTTATAACAAATATTAGAATTTTAAAATGACAGTTCAAATTTTTGGAGTCCATAAGAACATCAGTCAAGTAATTGTTAAATTTTGTTTGCGATGAAGGTAATGGTATAATAACTCATCAAAACTTGAAGGGATCGCCGCACCCTTAGGACATCTTGCGTTTTGACTTGCTGACGTAAGATTCACCCTTATAACTACTTGTAGTTGGTACAAGTCTCCACTTACTCATATTAGAATGTCACAAATTAGGTAATTGCATTTCATTTTGGTGCATTTCAAATTGCACTTTGCAAAAAAAAAAAAAAACAAACGTCCCTTGCAGTACTGCTCTTCGAATTGGCTTTTGGTTGGCCCCAACGAACTTACTGTGAACACCTATATATACACAAGAGTATAGTCTTATATCATCGTTGGCTATGTACCGACGTTTACGTCATTTTTTCACATTTCCTGGAAATCAATTCGATCTTCGGTTTTTTCCTGGACTCGTGGGCGTTGCTACGAAATTCACAAAAACGCCTCCATCTGCCTTTCGATAGAAAGGCTGCGGTCAGCAATCACACACGCATGCATCCAGAAAGACACGAAACTAATTTCGTCTTCAAACCTTTTACCTCGCGATGCGCACAGTTTATAGTAGCCCGTTTCCTAAAAAGGCTAACTTTTTACTTTTTTTCCCCCCCTGTAGTGTAGTCTTTTGGTCGTCGTCTCTCTTCCGTCTCCTCCATACTTCAGTCGTCTTTTACTCGGTTTCGTCCTCTTTTCCTGTGGCTTAGCTTTGCCCGTTTGAGTATCCTTTTTGCCTGCGCCTTTCTTTCGTCGCTTTTCTTTTTTTTCTTTTTTTTTTCTCAATCTTTCCTTTCTGTACAGAATATTTGTTTCTCACTCTCACTCGTATATAGCTTACGTATTTTGCACCTTGCTCCGCTCACTCGCAAAGGCTCTTATTCTTACGAACAATGATTTATCACCTTATCGCGCCGCGTCTCGACCGACCGGTGATAAATATATTCTTCTTATCCGCAGTATTATGAAACCGTGGTTTTTGGTAAAAGGAAATTGATAAATGATGTTGGAAATGCGAATTTGATGGCATTCATTAAACCAGTGATGTAATTTGTTCCATACGCCAACGAGCATTTTCGTATTCGAAATTCTTACTATAAAACTTATACAGTATAATATTATGTATATACCCTATGTACTGTCTCTCTTTCGGTCTTTTTCTTTCTTTTTTTTCCCCTTTTAATTTTAAAAATGAAAAAGAAAAATCGTATTCTAAATTGAAATTTTGTATCGAACAATGTATTTATTCGTCCGTCGCCGTCTTGATGTCTATGTTAGCTATTATACAAAATGATATGTTTTGGTGCGAAGCCCTGTTATAATGTACGATACCCGTACAAAAGTTAGACGATAGGTTGTTTTCGAATTTGTTTGATGAGATTATTGAATATACTTTGAGGTATTTTGAGTGGCATTTGGTTGACAGAATCGATACATTCTCCGGAATCACTTCACTCTGGTGCTCACTCGAGCGAGTTAGCTGAAGCAATAATATGATCATAATTCAGTATGGTGAAGCGTATTGTTGTTTTTGTAAAGCTTTCCCATCTACTCGTATTATCCACTGTGTGCTTCCAAACGCGAATGCAATCTGCACCCTAGTAAATTTGATCTGGTACTCGATAAATGCAATCTGCTATCTAGAAAATGGAATGTGCTATGCAGCAAATGCAATCTGCTATCTATTAAATGCAATCTGCTTTCTAGAACATACAATGTGCTATGCAGCAAATGCAATCTGTTATCTACAAAATGCAATCTGTTATCTAGTAAATGCAATCTTCTTTCTAGAGCATACAATTTGCTATGCAGCAAATGCAATCTGTTATCTAGAAAATGCAATCGGTTATCTTGCAAATACAATTAGCTAGTAGGCTAATACATGTACTCGTATGTGTCCAAATGTACATGTTTTGAGGTGTTTGCAATGTTGAAGTTTTCAAAATGCACCCACTTTCTTTATTATGGGTGCGTACTTATGGTTTTAATATTTTAATCGTAATGATCGGTTATTTTGGAGCACCAAAGTGCTCAGAAAGAAAATATAAGTTAAACTATATAAGTTATATAGGAATCAATCAGATTCTCCGTATCGCTACCTTTATGTCGTCTTTGATCATTCCGATTCTCCGATTTATAAATGATTACTCATCCAATTTGGTGTCCAAGAAATACTACTCAGTATTGGTGTGCCGGCCTTCAGGTTTCACCATATTGTCGGTTCTTAGAAATACCATTATTATATACTCGTACTAAGAAATACCTTTCTTCATTTCTCGCTTCCTTTAACTACCCCATATATGCTCTACTATACTGAAGCAAAAGCTAATCTTTATAGCTGCAGTATTCTTTATTACCACGAATGGAATCGTATTATTTGAAATTTATTTTCTACGAACTTATCGGAGAGGAAAAAAAATAAAAATTGAATCATTATTTCGGAAGTACGCGTATAGTGCTCACCGAGGTGTCGGATAGTTGCTGCAGCAGCAGTTATAGCTTTTCGCTGTTAGCGGAAAACAGCGAAACTTTTGAAAGCGTGCAACTTTTGAGGCGTAAAAAAATGAGTGAAAACTCGTGCACACGAATCTCGTCGAAGCACATGGCAAGATGAGTGAAAATTGTTGTGGGTAGCGGGGAGGGGGGTAGTCTAAACGAAAAGAGCACGCAAGTTTTATCTGATTCGAAAACGATTATGAGAGAAATGGAGAGACGGTGGTGTGCATTCGAATTTTCTGCATCTCCACGTACTCCTCCCACGGCGCGCATTTTTTTCGTCTATTTTCTGCATTTTCGCTTTTGTTTCAAGCTTCTCAAGAAAAATTGTGTAAAAAAATGATGGCTTCAGAGAACAATACGAGAAGGTACGATAGACTTGGATGTTGAGACGAAGGCGTTGGAAATGGGTTTGCGTGGGGTTTTTTAATTTCACGCGAAGGTGAGTCCAGATTTTTGCTTCGTTGTTAGAAAAACCAGAATCGCCGTGAGGCAGATTTTCACCGAGTTACTCGGTATTGTTGCCAAATGTATACACAAGCGAGCAAGAATGTTGAATTGGTAAACTGAAATTATGTACGTTATGTATTTGAAAATTCCAATTTGTGCTAAATAGAGAATTCTAAATTACACCCACTCCTTTTTATGACTTGATTACATTTTTAGTACACGGCACGCATTGTATAAGAGCAATATTTTTTATTTGAAACTCGCCCATTATTTCCAAAAATAACGAAGAAGGATATTTGGTAAATTTCTTGTGGGTACGTGTGGTCTCAAAAAATTCCGAATTCAACATAATATGGAGGGAGCGCGCTTTTTTTCATTTACACCTTACTACAATCGATTGACTGTATCTCGTGTCATATACCTTCATCGCTTATCTGATGAATTACTTGATACTCTGGTAGAAGTAGAAATTGTAATTAAAATCATAAAAACGATGATAGTAATTGATAACAGAAAGAATACTTTGGTGTAAGGCTCAGTCCGCAGCGTAGCGTCCAATTTTTATCGTTTCTTTTTATTTTTACTTCGAATAAAGGAAGCGAGGAAAAAATGTCTGAAAGATCTATAAGAAATAGGTTTTGCACGAGAAACTGTGATGGAATAGTGCGAGATGGTTTTATGGGATGGGAGGGGGCACGGTGGCGCGGCAGTATGAATGGATTGTGTAAAAGTTTTCCAACGAAATTCAATTTTGATAAGTAGTACTGCCGAGCCTCCTCGTCCTCCATCTATACAAGTTTATTTTAAAGGTCTGTTCGCGAAAATCTTTTGCTAAAGTTCGAAAATTGTGTGTCGAAAAGTTGCCTGGGTAAATTATTTCTAGTCGTCGTCGTATTGTATGCACTTTGTTGGGTCGTAGATTGTTGCGATTTCTTATATATTTTCTATTTTCCTCTTGTCTGCCTCCTCCCATTACACTTCCTCCGTTATCTTCCCTTTTTAGAGTAGACCTCTGTTTTTTTACTTATCTTTCTCCCTGTCTCTCTCTTTCTCTCGATCTTTTTCTAATCCGAAAAGAAAAAGTTATAAGTATGTAAGAAAAATAATTAAAACTTTTTCTAGAGGCTCTGGCTGTGTGAGAGGAAACGAGTTTTGTAAAATTTCAACTTTTCATATCGGTACGAAGGGCAGAGCTAGAAAGATGATGATGATGGGAAAAAGACGATGGGAAGACTCGAGTGGAGAGAGAAAAAAAACTTTCGCCAAAGTTTTGAGGGATATTTACGAGGGCTGCAGGAGTATGTGTAGACAAGAAGATTGTGCAGAGGTTGGGGTTTGCGTCGAAGGAAAAAAGAAAAATGTGTGAAAGATGGTTCAATGTCGTCCGACGATGTCGAAAAACGACAATTTTTTCGACATTTTGGTGTCATTACACGTTTTCTACTCGCTATGTCGTCAGCATTCTGCTTTTCTTTCTGTCATATCTGGCGTATTTCATGTTTCAGTGGTCAAAATTCATTTCCTCTTCGATTATCATTTTATCGTTTGAAATCGTTGCGGAAAACTGTCCCAGCCCAATAATAGCTCTGCCAGGAGGTTTGATTTTCCAGTCAATTTTCTGCTGTTTCTTACAATTCATTTTTCAAAATGTACTAACAAGTCTTTTAAAGGTGTATGCTTCTCCATGATCCCAAAGTCCTTAACTGGGCTGTACAAATTTCATGTAGCAGATGAACATTTCTGTTGATGAAATCCAGAAAAATGAGTACCTATTCAATTTTATGACTAGCTGAAACCATTCAAAATCAAACATCTTCCTCGCATCTAGATGGATCCGTTGAAATAATAAAGATGATTAATATTCTCATGAAATTGGAAATTTTAGCTTTACTCTCCTCTCTCTCGTTTTTCCCTCCTCTTGAAATAATTCGCTGCCCCTAATAATTAAGTTATGAATAAAACTAGAAACTGTTATACGAGTACATTTATGTACGCCTGTCCCTCCCTATCACTTCGACTTTTGGGCAGCTGTTGGAAATTTTTGTTTTCCACTCTTTTCCATTCCTTATTGAAGAATAAAAATTCTAGCGTAGCAAGTTCCACTAGAAAAGCAGGTTTTTGATTGATAGTACAGGGGTGTCATGAACCGCATAAATTTTATATTTTAGGATTGTGTAAAAAGGATACTATAGGGACAGTTTGCTCGATTTTTTTAAAGCAAAAAATGTAAAAAATAAATTATTTCCCAACGACTATTATTTTGTAAATGGCCGCCCGGAAATACAACTGAAAAATTTTTGAAATTTGGGAAATCGTTGGGGACAGTTTTACCAATTTTTCAGCGGTACAAAAAATCCATTGGAATTCGAAGGAATCGGTTCTTCAAAAACTCGTCAAAATACATAACTATGAAGGTCTCATGCCTAATTTGTAAAAGTCAGACCAAATTTAATGGAAGGTTTTCTATCGAAAACATGCTAAAAAGATGTTCGAGTGAGAAAATCATTCAATGAAAACTCTAGTGAGCAATTAATGGTTAGAACTAGACGATTTTCCTCTCTTTCCATTCTCCCAGCCTTTCTGGCAAGCGTAAATGAGAGTACCTGAATTTCGAGAGGTTTCCCTTCGACTCGCTTCAATTTACGAGCATATAGTAGTCTAACACTTTAAAGTTTCGTCTTTACACACTTTCCACAATTGGAAGAAAGTTTCTGTGTACTCGTAGTGTAATTCATTCATCGAAATTTATGGCTTCGCGAAAAAGGTCAACGCTTTTCTCATTATTTTTTCACGAAAGGATTCGATGAAGTTTCAAATCTCTTCGCATTCGCGTATAATGACAACGCGTGCTCCATCTTGTGGTAAACCACTTTCTGATAGATGGCAGCGTGGGTTGGGGGTATTATTGTCTGGAGATTTTTATTTGTGGAAGTACCTCTTAATGTTCACACGTGTTTCGAAATGCGCATAAGAATTTATTGCGTTTCGAAATGGCATTATTTCATGATCTCGCACGCGGTAACTACACAAACCCTAACATAAGTTGAAATGCGTAGGAACTGTATATGAAATTTTAGAGATGTGCAAAATGATGAGGTTATCAAATGGCTAGCGCGAAAATAAAGTCTGGAAAAAATTGCCATTTTTCCCAGACAAATGCTTGACATGGGTTAATATTTTGACTGTGATAAAACGGTAATAAAGATACAGAATTATAAATTTTAAGTGAAATAAAACTTTAAGTCGAAGGGAAATGATTCAGTAAAGGCCATGGCGTTTTGACTTCAACTATGAAAATATGCGTTGAACGAATATAAAAATATTGTATCAGAAAGATTGAATATAATGATGAGAATGTTTTGCTTCTTCGAAGTATTCATTCATCTATTCAATTTAAGAACCGCGATAAAATGAATGGCTCGTATGTAGAAAACTGCTTGGCCCCTTGACTGAATTTTTCTATACCATAAAGGAGGAATTTTGGATCATCAATGAGGAGATAAGAGTACTTTCAACCCTGTATGCAAAATTAGTCTGCTTAAAAAAACAAAATGAAGTCTAACACTGATTCCGCAAAATCGGACTTTTTGTGCGGATTACGGACTTCTCCATAGCAAGTCCATTAACGGAGTCTGCGTTGGATCCGGCCATTTCATTGACGGATTCTCATGATGGTAGGAATAGTCCGTTATAGAGTTTCAAACTGATTACGTATATTTGTCAGAGAAGCTCATACGGAGTCTGGTATGCATATGTGTGGATTATGAACCACAGACGACGTGATGCAGAGAAGGCATTCGTTGTTGTACCTAATTTAAATTTCTTCACCTTGGAAGAATAATTCTCCTTATCGAAATGAATGGTCAATACAAAGTCAACTTACGTTATCGAATAATCTGTCTAAAATTCTGTCGTTACTTGAAAAGGTACTACTATAATAAACTGTATCACCAACCTGAAACAAAAAAATTAGAACATGTCATTAAAATAGCTGTAGCCTTTTCGAAGAGTCGTGAAGGCGAAGATGAATTCTATTTTTCATCAATCGCATGGCACGAGTATATAAAAAAAGGTTCATTAACTTCTCTTGAGAAAAAACATTTTTAAACCAAACTTGAAACATACAACTTTTTATGTTTTGTACAAATTAGGTAAGTTCTGAATTAAATTTGTAGCCCACTTTGTAGCTCATTTTATAGCTAAATTTGTAACTCATTTTGTTGATCAATTTGTAGCTCTATTTTGGAGCAAAAAAAGCTTCGCCGGACAGACGTGATAACATTAGACACACAAGGACACGCACAAAATCGACTAAAAGTCTCATTAAGCTTATTTATGATGGCGTCATCAAATTTACATATACTTGATGACGTCATCATACGATAACATTGGACACACACAGACCCACCAAATTTCGACTATAAACGCCTGGTAAAAATAATTCATCTTTAATAAAACATATTGGTACTCACATATCTTTGTAATTCAATTATCAAAATCCAAAATCATCAAGTTTGATTGAATACATCTGATGTGTGATTCTCGTTATGTTGGTCGTCAAATCTACTGACAATATGTCAGCGTCAATATTAATAATCAGGTATTTTGAATATTTCCTAGTCAATTAATAAAATAGCGTCAATTTTAACGATTCCTTGAATTTATCCTCTTTGCCTAGTCAAATTTAATAGCCTTCCGATTTTCAAGTTAAAATTTAAATTGCCTGTCGGATCGGTCAGGAAATAAGTATTCCGATTTCCGATTTTTTTATAGACTAAGTAAAATGAATATTGCCCATCGGAAGAGTTAGTCAAAAATAAAAATGTAGAAAATTGTATGAGGCGACGTAAAGTAAGACAAATTATGTCGACTACCTAGGCAATTATGGAGTATCTCAACAAATGTTGATTTACTTATAGAGAATGTGGTGGTTGGTGTGGTAGTTGAGAATGTATTATATGGTGGTTGATTGGGGAAAGTGAGAGCAAATAACCGAATATGTTTTGGTGGATGGGGGGGGGGTTGTATGGGAACAATTTAAAATCAGGTTATGTCTGATAATCAGTTGGGTATTGTGCATAAACATCAGTAAACTGATTGCTTCATTTTTTTTTAAATGAATGGTATTTATGTGTAGATATGTCATCACGTATTGGAATTCATTTAACTCTGACCTTACTCAAGTTATACTCAAAGTTTATACTTTTTCCAAGCTTTTCTACCTTTCAAAAGTCAATATCTCAGGTTCTAATTAAGGTTAGGAATTGGTTTTGCTCTAAAAATACTCAGTGGATCACGACCTTTCATTTGAACTTTTGACCACTCAAATCGGTTGAGTTTGAGGGAAGTTGTGAGTGGACATTCAACTTGACTTTTGATATTTGTAAGATTTTTTTTCACTCAAAGATCTATATCTCAGGTTCTGATTGAGGTAAGGAATTTATTTTGTTCCAAGAACACTCAGTGGATCAAGACCTTTCATTTGAGCTTTTGACCACCCAAATCGGTCAAGTCTGTGGAAATTTGTTAATGGACATTCAATTTCACCTGTTATAATTTTAGAAGGGAAAAAAATAGTCCCAATTAACAACTCATGCTGCGGAGCAGCACCGGTCTTCTAGTTAGGTTCTTATATGTAACTTATATATAGACGAAAAGCTTACCACAGCTTGATAGTCTGTTCTGATTCATCGTGAAAGATACTTCCGAATTGATCTTTGAGATTTGAAAGAATTTCTAATGTTCAAAAGTACTTGTTGCGACAGTGTTAACTGACAAAAATTACGAAGAAGGGTATTTTAGACTCGTTCGTACAAATATTGCCTTCTAATTTGTAGTTGCTATAAGAAAGTCTTCGAATAGTCTTGGTTTGTCATTTCTTTTTTCTTCGTGCACTCTAAATCATTAAAAATTATCTATAATTACTTACGAGTTTTGGCTCATTTGTATTTGAACGTCAATATACGTATTTTAGAATTAAGACTGGAAAATATTTGCCCAAGGCGATAAAATATAGTGAAGATTGGTATACGTATACGTACACGAAATCACACTCGATTATACGAATATTTTCAGCATTATCGCGTATCTTTTACCCTCCTCTATGGCCTACTCGGGCTGCTGCTTTTCCTGGTAAAATTCGCTGGCACAAAAAAGTTTTTTATTTTTTGCAAAAGATGGAAGAAATATCGAGTTACGAATCCCCGCGGGTGATCAAAACAAGTCTGATATAAAATGTACGTCTATAATACGTACTCGTGTATCCTCTATAGGTATTCACATGTAGGACGCTGAGGGAGAGGGAGGTGTGTAGTGAACGTATTTCTCTGTGTGTGCATCGCAGTAATCACGTATAAAAATTCAAAAAGCCATCTCCCGTTCATCCCCGCGGTTCGACGTAAAGAAACTTTTCCTAATTACGGGTTGGCGCACCGTGTACAATAATTCAAAAATTTTATTTCGATATAAGCGCGAAATTTTTGAATTATATTTCGCAGCTCCGGCGAGAATTGAACGCAGATATAAAAGTATCGTGTGCATTCGGTGTAGGATGGTGAAGAGTTGAGCTAAGGGTGTGAATGTACTGTACATATATATGTATACATGAACGATACAGCCTCCATGTACGAGTTATACGTGCATTGGAAATTTAATCGGCCAAAAAGTGAAGAGGCCTGCTTTGGCACACAAGCTCGCACTCGCCCCTGCCCCTCCATCGTGGAGGGGACGCGCGACGAAGGGAGGATATTCGAAACGTATCCTTTTGATAATTCAATTCCGCCATTAGCCCTTTATGGAGGATAGGAAAAGTGGTGGTTTTTTTTCTCATTCGCTTTCGGTTGTTGTGTTTTCTACGCTGTGTACGCGGGCAAAGGGTTAGATAAATAAGCTCGTGTGTGTGTGTGTGTGCGTGCGTGCGTGTGTGTGTGTGTGTGTATATATATATATGTATTGGATCGGTATAATTTGAATTAAAAGCGAATACACATAAATTTGGAAGAGGGCATATACAATTAAAATAGTTCGGCAACAAATGAACGATTTTGCGTGTTCGCTTTTTTTCAGCCTCCATCTGTGGCAGATATAAGGCTTAACGTTTCGCAAAATAAATTTCGTTGTGACCATCCGATAATGGTTTAATTACGACGTCTAAAAATTAGCATTCGTACCCGTTTGAATTACTTTGCTTTTGAAGTAGGTGGAGTTCTGGCTACAAAAGATTTTACAAGTTGAAAATTAAGAAACAAAAGGAGAAAAAAGCCAAGAATTACCTATACTTACTGAGAAAAATTTTAACCTTAGTTTTTACAATTTGGGTAAGAAAACTGGGACGGTATAGTTGAATATGTGTATCGATGATGGTAAAATATCAACTCTTATTTGATGATAACTGAAAAACTTGAGATAAAATTCCTGAAGTCCGAAAAAAAAAAACACCTATTCAAAAAATCCCTGAAATCCCGAAAAATCGTTTGTTTCATCTCTGACATTTTTCAAGACAGTAAAAAATTTCTGGTTTCAGCAGGGATTAATCCCTGCATTTGGGGTCTAGGACGTTTCGTCGACTGTCTTTTCATCGACTGTCTTTTCATCGACGGACACTCCACCGCAGACATTTCACCGACCGGCCTATTCACAGATAAGCATTTCACCGACCGGCTATTTCACCGCAGATTATTTCACCGACAGGTTTTTTCATCGAATCTGTTTTTATCTCACATCAGTTATTGATTGCCTGGTGTATGAAAGGCAACTCGGTGATTGTGATTGTGTGTTTGAAAGATATTTATGTGTAGATATGTCATCACGCATTGGAATTCACTCAACTCTGACCTTACTCAAGTTATACTCAAAATTCATACTTTTTCCAAGCTTTTCCACCACTCAAACATCAATATCTCAGGTTCTAAATGAGGTAAGGAATTTGTAGACCTTTCATTTGAGCCTTTGACCACTCAAATCAATTGAGTCTGAGGAAAGTTGTGAGTGGACATTCAACTTTTTTGGGTACTTCGGTGAAAAGACCACTCGGTGAAACTCGCTATCGGTGAATTACCCCCTAGGTAAATAGTCAGTGAAATGTCCGGTCGGTGAAATTTTTCGGTGAAACGTCGGTGGTGAAAAATCAGTCAATGAAGATCGACACACGCGTAAACACGCACGATTCTCTTTGACTCGCAACAAATAGGATTTTCCAATGCTGCCAGTCGAAGGGAATAACCCTGTGTAGGTGATGTATTCGATCAGATAGATATACTAAATTAAAAATGTTATAAAAAAAATAATAATTCTTCTATACTACGTCTTGCAACTTTTTACTTACTCGTACGAGTATATATAGCAGCTTTGTACTCACAATCAGTTCAAATCGTTCGAAACTGCGGGTATATTCTTCCCCGTTTGTGTTTTTTTTTCTTTCGAACCACTAAAACTGCTGACATTTCTATTATCATGTTCTACTTTTTTTCGCCGTCTTATGTTTTTTCCACGTTTTTCGATTCCATCGGAATATTTCGAAAAATATTTTCGCATTTTCATTTCTCATTTTTTTATATTTTTTTTTTTAGTTCTTTTCGCACCACCGTTTTACCCTTCTCTATGTTGAGTTTTTTTTTTGTGCCATCATAAAGAAAAGATTTAAGGGCGAGCAAACTGCGCCAAGTTTAAAATAAAAAACTTTTAAAATATGTTTTTTTTTTACGATGGAATCACAAGCTTTAAGCGAAGTAGTTTTCTTTTATCTTTGCGCTGGATATTTTTCTTGTTTTTTGTTCTCTATTTTTAGTAGGTTTCTACGGGATAACCTGTATTTTATTTTATTTTATTTATTTTTTTTTTGTGAATTCCAAGTTTTAAGGAAACGGGTTATGACGCTGTCGGATTGTGTTACGTATTATTTTGAAGCGATATTGACGCATAGCCACGATGGGAGCTTTCTTCCTTATTTTTTTATATTATTCTTTGTATTCTTTAGCATTGACGAGTTACTTTGTAAGTTATTTATTGTATTTTTTCATTTTTACTTCACCTTTCCTCGTAGACATTTTGCCTTTTTGTGCCGTGATAAACGATTATTGACAAGGGACACGGTTTCGTATGATTATATTCTTGACGTTATAAAAGGCTTTACTTGAATTACGGCGAGGAGGAAATAAAACTTTGGAAAACCTAAGAAACACGGAGTAATCGAAAATATATTCATTGTTAATTTTTTCTTATTTATTAGAAATTTTGTGTGAAAAGTGAGTTCATTTTCTTTGAAAACATCAATATTGAAGATGAATTCTTTGTACTGGGCGTTAGTCAATTTAAAAACATAATGTCCGGTCCTTCTGTAAACATTATTTCCGGTCCTTCCGAGAAGATAATGTCCTGTCCTTCCGTGATAGTCCAATGTTATGATGACGTCATCATACCTATGTATAAATGATGACGTCATCATACACTTATAAGATTCTGTTATAGTTCAGTATTATACCTCAGCTGATGATGTCATCATACCTACCTATAACATAGAACACATACTCATTTTCTTCATACATTTATGAAAAATATTTATAAGTCCCTATGCGCTTCATATTCAAACAATTTGGTTTTGAAAAGAAACATTTTTGGATACTTTTTATAATCTCCTGTTGTAAAAGAGAATTCATCTTTCGCCTTCACGAAACTTCAGTGAAGGCTGCAGCTATTTTATCGATATTGATCCTGCGTTATGACGTCACAATAACATATTCCATTGTTTTCAACTTTGCCTAAATTTGTGTGAAATTGAAAAAAAATCTAGCGCAGAAAGCTCCGCTAGAAAAACAGCTTTTCAAATGGAGCTCCGTGTGTCTCATGAACAATTAAAAGTTTTTCATTTAGGGTTATGCATAAATTCGATAAAAAATAAATTTCGGTCGAAAACCTGCTAGCAAGTTCCGAAGAGAAAAAAGAAAGAAAGACAAAAATGCGAGATGGGATTTTTGGAATCCTGAGATTATGAAACGAATAACTGTGTGGTTCCCATGCCTATTTGTGAAAGTCAGACCAAAGTTAATGAAAACCTGCTGAAAATATAGACATAATAACGCAGGGTGCAGCATAAATCGATTTCCATCCTCTCACCCTGAAAGATGAATTTGAAAAATGCATTCTGGGAAACGGATTCACGTCGCATCCAATATTTTCTCATATTTCATCGAAATACGTCTCGTCCCTAATACTCTTCCTTCATCGTCAACAACAACAACAACAACAACAACAAAAATAGTAATAATTAAATTGAGAAAAGATGGTAGAACGAGAGGAAAATGTTTTGGAAAATTGAACACGTTTTGCACGGAGTAACACAGCTTTAAAATACAGTCAACACTCGCAAGTCGCAACTCCGAATGTTCGGCAGCAAAAAATATTTTCTCCGCATAAATTTGAATTTATTAAAAAATGTGTTTTTTTTTTTCAAATTTATTATTTGTTGCTTGTTGTTTGTCCTTGATGGTGGTGTAACTCGGCGCTCCTCCTCTGTATTGAACACGAAAATGAAAAATTATAAATGAGTCAGAAAATAATGGGATAGAAATTAAGCTGCGAGGTAACGAAGATGAGTGTGGAAGAAAGCCAAAATACTGCTGGGTCTCGACTTAATTTTAAGTCTTCGTGGTAAGAAGATGGGAAACTGAATGAGACCAGATGACGCTGTTGTATTGCAGCAATTTGGAAGTTGGCGAAGAGGGCAGCAGCCGAACAACTTATTTTCATTAGCCCGCCATTTTCTATATAAGTTCATTTTAATTTTACTTTTTCTTCGAGTATAATTTTTTTTATTTCATATTCCATAAACCAAAACCGCCGCCACGTATTCGAGTACATACGTACTTATATACCTGAGAGAAAGAAGTTTGAAAAACTTTTTCAAGAGTCATTGGAGTTGTAGATTTAAGAGAAAAGTTTTCTGTGCGAGAAAGTCTCGCCGAAAAACTTGCTGAAAAAAATGTGTCTCAGTTTTAAGTTCACGTGACAAATTGGTGTAACAGTTGGTAAATTTTTTTTTGGTCATATTCGGTAAACTAGACGGAATAATAAAACACGATTCGTTTTCGTGTTCCTCCATAAACTGGAATATTTATGACTAGAAAACATAATTTTATGGTATATTAGATCAACTTTTTCCTTCAACTCTCATGTTTTAGTCTTGTTTTGTTCTCATCTTAAAGAAGACGACCGTTGAGTATTTCGATTTTCAGTTCAGTCACTCTGAATGATTCTGAAGGATTTTATAATATTTTAGCCGAGAGAAGTGATGAACCGATCGGCGAATCAAATTTTATTCTATATCGAAGTACGAAGAAAATTTTTTAAAACGCTAATTTTGAAAATTCCAAACAGAATTAGACAAGCAAATTATGTGTTTAATCTCCTTGTTTTCGGTTTTCTTTACCTGGGAGTAAATTCGGAAATTTATTACCAAGTTGAAACTCGATTTTGAATATCCTCGGTGGTCTGCTAAATACCTATTGTATGTGATAAAGTTTTGAAAAATTATGTGTTGGGGGTCGTTGGATCTGTCTTAAAAAGAGAAATTCGATATACCCTAGTACATCATTTTCAAAATTTTCAACCCATAGAAGGTATTTTATAATGGTTACTAAATAGTTGCGGCAAATGATTTTGATTACTTACATATCTGAGTATAATCAGCAAATACTTTTACTTCCCAAAACTTTTATATCTGATTTTTGTACGTCACCCAAAGCGCACTTTGTTAGTATATAGAATAGTATAGCCGGTACGTTGGTAGAAATTAAATGGCGCGTGTTCGAATCCTAGTGGGGCCGGTAATTAAAAAAATGAAAATGAAAAACCAGTAAGGACGCGGTGTACAATATACTGACTTAAATGGAGTTCAAACATAAACCAGGTTCAAGAGACGAAATTACGTTGAAAAATTTGAGGTTGAAGCTGCTTCAAGCCAAAACCTCACTTGAACCTGTATATTGTACCTTTTGTCGTCGGTGAATGATTTCCAAACTCAGTTTGTTAGTAATTTCTATACCAAGTGAGAATGATACATTGACTGCGATTTAATAGATCTTTGACTGGTTTGGTAATCATTCCCAGACAAAGTAAAAATGATTCGTTGCCTGTACATTATAATGGTTCAGTGTTTAGTTCAATTACGTAATTATTAACATTTTTCGTATGTCAATTTTCCCCGACTTTGCTGGGAACCATTTCCTGACTAGTTCTTTCAGTATATCTAAAGCCCCCCCCCCCCAAGCTACAACCAGATAAATGACATTAGTCAGGTATTACGGATAGCATAAACGCCTGGTCAACTGGTTTGTTTAGGTATAGCGTACTTCTCTCATTCAGCCGCCCACGTCTTAGATTTAATCGGGTAAAAAACGTCGAGAATTAAGGATTTTTTTCTCGCTATCGTGAAATAGTTCTATACTTTTTATTTTTCTCGGAAACTTTTTTTTTCGCCGTCGGAAGAAAGTAAGAAAACAACAACAAAAAAACGGCCCAATTTAGTGTCTCGAAAATTTTCGTCTGGCCGTTTGGCGAAGGCCGACGCACCATTAAAGTGTCACCTCGGTAATAGAACGTTTCTCATTTCACATTCTAATGGACGGTTCCTTAATTCGATTTGATCTCGTTGGCTGGCGTGAAAAGTGACCAACGTAAAATGCCGGCAATTTCTTTCGCGCAGAATGCCAACGCCTTTCGTTTAACTCCATTACTCTGTCGCAACAACAGATTATAAATGAGCTTACTACTCGAGAGTACTTGCAAACAAAATGTTAACAATTTTGGAGAGGGATGAGATGGGATACCGAGAGAGAGAGAGAGAGAGAGAGAGAGAGAGAGAGAGTGTGAGAGAGAAAAGGTGAGATGACGAAGAAGAAAAGAGGTGGTAGCTAAAGTTGGTACTTTGCTTCGCTGTGTGCCGTTCACGCTTGGCTGCAAAAGCAGCAGCGACGCTAACATTATACTGCATTTTGATGAATCGCTATCGTTCGTTTCGTTCTTATCGAGTTATATATATAGGTACGTTTGTTTTTACGAAACATTAGAGAATTTTCAAAAAAAAAAAAAAACAAAACAAAACAAAAACAAAAACGAACGAACGATGCTCCGAGACGAGATTCTCGCGCGTAGAAATACATAGAATGCGGGAAACGTAAACTCGATTTCAAATCTATCCATCCACAATGTCGAATGATTAACACGAATTTCACAAATCGAACGGCGGAATACAAAAGGCACCAGGCACTTTTAATTTCCAGAAAAGGTTTACCCGGTAGTTGGTTGGTCTCTCTCTCTCTCTCTCTCTCTCATATTTCTCAGATCCTGCGAAAACGAGAGTAATTTTTATCCCGTGAAAATTCTTAGATGCGGGAAAATAATGTGTGGCTTGAATTCTTCTTGATGGACGTGCGAGTAGTGGAGCCGGCGAAGTGTGTTGATCAGAGTTGGTATGTGTAGGGGAGATGTTGATATAATTTTGCAGAATTGGTTACACATACAGTAAGAAAGTACAAGCCATTTCAAGTGTTTTACGTTTCAAACGAGATTATAGCGTTCAATCTACAAAATTTTTCTGCGAGATTAAAAATTATGTTTGAATACTATATCTGCATTTTTCAATGAAGTGAAATACTTCAATTTAATTATTCAACTCCTGTATGGTTTGACACAGATATATACTTCCTTCAAGTTTATTGTTCGGAGAATTTTGTTATTTCATCATGCAGATGTGTAAAATAATGTCTTTGGGTCTAGAGGGCCGTTCACAATGTGCTTTGCTTTTATCTTTTGTTTTAAAAGTTGAACCAATTTAATCAAATGGGCCAGTTTATATAGCAGTTGCTTTTGCTCGTGCTTTTTGCTAAAAAATTTAGAATAGTTACCATCTACTAGCAAAAGCAAATGAAAACAGCAAAAGCAAAATAAGAAAGAAAAAGTGCATCGTAAACGGTGCGTCGAACCTTGACAGAAAAAAATTATCAGCGAATTTCAAATTTTCACACACTTCTTTTCTATGTAATCGGTTTTTTTATTGTACAGTATTATTGGTCAACTTGCTGAAACGCTCACCTAGGCGCTAATAGCTTGTTGATATGTGTAAAATTTCCACTTTTTTCATTCATTTCAGACGAGTTTATTTTTAATTTTTGTCTAATTTTTCGAAATTACGAAAGCGATTTTGATCGATTTAAATGGAAATCGAAAAAATTGATTGAATTGAAAATCAGCTGAGAAAAAAATCGAAAATTGGAAAATCGATTTTTGATTTCTGCACTTTTTAATTACTTTAGTCGAGATTTTGTTCAATATTCAATTTTTTTTAGTACGAAATTTACTTGAAATTCACTCATACAAATGCATACTCGTATTTTGAGGAAATACTACATTACATGTACTTTCGATTTTTCGATTTTTGAATGATCCATTATAGACATAAAGTTCTATCGATCATTATGTGGAGGAGTGACATGTTGTATACCACACTGATCGAATCAAAATCCAGAAAATCGATCAAAAAATTAATTTTTCGAGTCCGATTTAATCGAATATCGATTTGAAAAATCGGCATCCCTAATTACTCACACAGACACACATTTTCATTTGAAAGCGTATCATAAACGCTATAATTATTATCTTTTCTCTATGAATTATTATGAGTAGAAATATGACTGAGAATTATGCCTATCTCATACATTATATCTTCTTACTAGGTAAGTACCTTTATAATTTGCCAATGGAATGTGAATAATACATATTTCAGTGTTATTTTAGTAATTTTTGCTACAAATCTTGACTTATCCCTGGTTTTTCTCATTCAAATTGTAAAAATTACCGTTAAAATTTTTTTCAATGTACACAGCTTAATATTTACCTATAGTTATTTCAGTGACGAGTTTTTTGTGTTTATATGGTGAATAATTTTGTCCAGGTTTTCGTGATATTTGAAGTTCCTTTCTCTTCATAATATTCGTAGAAAGTGTGAGGAATGAATGAGAAATGGCCGTGTATCTCCTATTGCCGGTGAGAAGAAGAACATTTTCCTACCTACGAACTTGGTGTTGAAAATTAGTCGATTGCTAACACGAGACTGGAGTCGTGTTTCGTGTATTGCTTAATGCATAATCGAAACGCCGCGCATCGTAAATACGCGATTGCCCTCCGAACTCAATTGTCGCTCGTATCGAAGTTTTTGTTGACTCGGAATGTTTATTTAGTTGGAAAACTTTGGAAATTGGCGTTTATAGTTTGTTAATAAGACGAATATTAGCAGAAACTAAATTCAATTTTCACCGCTTTCATCGACACGCTATCGAATGAAAGTATAGATGAAACATTTTCGTATGACTTGTTTTTTTTTTTTTTTTTTGATTGCCGAAGTGTTACATGCAACAAAAATAAAAGGAAATCTAACAACTAATTGGAACAAGATGAACATAGTCGTCGATTAATTCGGAAAAGTTTTCAACTCAACCACTAACATCATTCACCCTCGCGAGGAATCCAAACTTTGGAGTGAGGGCTGCGTTATGTTACTGAACTATAATGTATATCAAACGTCTAAGTTATACTCGTAATATTATAATTCTGCTGAGTTCTTGCGTCTCGTGTCTTTCAATGGGTGTGACAAAAATCATACGATCCTTAAAGATTCAGTATCATTGGCGTATAAAAATCAAAATCAGTAGGTATACCTATTAAAAATATAGTTGACAAGCTGTAGATAATTATAATAAATCACCAAAAAACATCCAACCTACCCTATTCAAGGTACACTTACAACATTATTTACTTTCAATTAGTTACGAGAGATTTTAATAATTGCTGGAATAAGCGAAGCGAAAAATTTTCAGACGAGTGGTGTATATATAGGTGCAGCGCGAATGAAAATGGAAAAAAATTACAGCTATTTTTTATTATATTTCAATAAAACGAAGATAGACGAGAGGGAACAAATTGTAACGAGAGCAAAGAAAGACAGGGGGAAAAAAAAGGAAGACAAATAAATAAATAATATGGAAACTATAAATGTTCTCGTGAAAGCTAACATAAAAAATATAGCTGTTGTATTGAAACTTTCTACGACATTATATGCGTTATCAATACCGAGCATGTATAGGATGAAGAGCTATAAGAGAGTGCATGAGTGGAGAAGTGGAAGAAGAAGCAAAAAAAAAAAAGGATTACTGGATGGTTAATAGGGCAGAGGGGTGAGGGAGAAAGTTGCTTTAAAAGAATCGAAACAGTTAGAAATTATGGCTTGTTCGAAGTATAGAAAAAGAGGAAAGTGAGTGAGAGGATGAATGAGAAAAGGAGTGAAGAAGGAGTGAGAACTGGAAAAAAAAAACTTAAATTTCCTTCGTTCTCGGAAGCGTTCTCGCGTGAAACATAAATTTTTGATACCGTGGAAACCTTTTTTTTTTCCTCTGGATTCAATCTCTTTCTCACTCACTCCTCGTACTTTGCCAGTGTAGTCTATCCTTTCTGATGTTGTGTAACAAACGAAAAATTGTTTTGCATCCTTCAAATTCGTCAGTTTTCGGCAATCTGCGATCAATTTTCGTGGCTGACGGATCGCAATGAAATATGAATCATCTTACTAAAAGATGGGGTTGAGATTAATAATTTTACACGGCTTCGTGGATTGAGTGAAACGAAATCGTGTCTCGAGTAGTTTCTTCATTCGAGCTGCCAAAACTACACATGTATGTGCCACTTAATAGCGCACTTAATTCAAAAATATTACGGTATAGGCAGTATTTTTAAAGAGTTTCTACGCGTGTTTTATTTTGCCAGAGTGTTTAGAAACATTATTTCAAAGTATGTTGGAAATGAAGAGTAACTTTCCAAAACGCATTAAGTAAATAAAAAAAAATGATTTTTCAGGAGAGATGAAAAACTGTTTTCCTTGTCAACCATTAGCCTACTGATAACTCGATGAAAGTTTACAGGTTCATAGTTGAGGATCTATGCAAGAGGGGCTTTTTTTATTTTACCACCCCTCTACTATTCAAATCACCAGTCTACAGGTCGTTCATAATTTTTTCCTCTGTGCATCTTCACAGATTAATCCTTTGACTAGTTACGAGTAACAACGTTTTGAAGAAATTTCGGAAATTCCCGTGAAATTCACAATACCTCTACGTCAGGTATAATAATATGCAGCATTAAAATTTCAGTATTTATTGGCTGCCAAGCAATTGAAGAATAAAATGAATATAATTATTTTCATCTTTATATTTAAGGAATGCTTGGCAGCTAATAAACACAGAAATTTCCGCACTACTTAATGCGTTGTGGAAAATAAAAATTGTTAGTACCTTCTAGTGATGTTAAGGTTCAGTTTTTTTTAAAAACCGGTACAGTTTTTAACCGTTTGAAAAGGAGCGGAGTTTTTTTTCACCGGTTATTTTTGCTCCGGTTTTTTTTTCAGGTTAACCGGAGTTTAACCGGTTAACTGTCCCTTTTAACATCCAAAAAAGCTATCTACTTACCTGATTGAGCATTTAGGTGTATTAATTGCTAAGGGCAACAACCAACCACAATTTTCAAAATTTCACATAAAATCCAAAATTCTAGCGCTCCAAGCTTCGCTATAAAGGCAGTTTTTCGACTGATGGGGTGTCATGAACTACAACAAAAGCATTGATTTTTGACTAAATTTTCGCTAATATCTCCTTAACCACACAACCGATCAACTTGAAACCTTTATCAGACCTAAAACTCGTCGAAATTTATTTCTGGTGCAAATTTCAGCCCTATTGGTTCGGTTGTTTGTCTATTCTCTCATTCAAAAGAAATATAGCCCCTAAAAATTGCCATTTTTAACTACATTTTCTCCTTAACCGCTGAACCGATTGACTTGAAATTTCCATCAGACCTAGATCTAGCTGAGGTTGACCTCTGCGATGCAAATTTCAGCCCTATTGGTTTGGTCTTTTGTCTGTTCTCGCTTTCAAAAGAAGTATTTGCGCACAGAGAGAGACAGAATAATAATAATAAAATAAATGAAGAATTATGAAAATGTGTGATGGGTATTTTTGGATTCTGTAGATTATGAAATGAAAAATCACTTGTAGAATCATAATTTTGTTATTCAGTACTATATTTAAAGATTGTCGGAAATTCTATCGAGCTTCCTTTGAAGCCACTGAACTCTTAATTGAGTTCAGTGTTTGATTCAGTGGTTGAAGCTTGATGAGATTTTCGACTGCAGGTTAACCGGTTAAAGTCCGGTTAACCTAAAAAAAAAACCGGAGCAAACAAAAACGGAGGAGCAAAATCCGGAGCAAAAAAAACTGAACCGTTCCCAGTTAAAAACCGGTAGAACCGGATCAGTTAACCGAACCTTAACACCACTAGTACCTTCTCCTCTTTCGCCCCTACAAATATCCAAAACCATGGAAATGTAGTGATGTTAAGGTTCAGTTTTTTTTTTAAACCGGAGCAGTTTTTAATCGTTTGAAAAGAACCGGAGTTTTTTTTCACCAGTTTTTCTTGCTCCGGTTCTTTTTTTCTTTCAGGTTAACCGGAGTTTAACCGGTTACCGTCCTATTTAACAACAAAAGAAAACTATCTACGTACCTGGTGTAAAATTTATGTGTATTATTTTTATTTTTTTCAAATGGGGCAGGTTAACCGGTTAAAGTCCGGTTAACCTGAAAAAAAAAACGGAGCATTAAAAACCGAACCGTTCCCGGTTAAAAACCGGTAGAACCGGATCAGTTAACCGAACCTTAACACCACTAGGACATTGATCGTGGCTTCGGTAAATTATGTAGTCTGCATAGTAAACTATACCCGGTGGCATTACTTACCCATTTTTATTGAAAATTGACTTGATGCATTTTAAAAAGTTACTCTTGAAAATATTTTCGAAATTCTCAAAAATATTGAAGCAAGTTGAAAAATGCGCTTGCAAAGACCAACGAGGTTGAAGCAGTTTAGCAGTATGGCTGATTTAAATCTCCAAAAATATGTATCAAAAATCAAATGGACTTTGAAAAATTGAAATCTCTAAAAATGCTGAAGAAAGCAAAAGAAGTCAACATTCTATACCTAGTCTATAGTTACTCAAGTTTTTTATTCAGTTGGTACTCTCTCGTTGCTCTCTAAATTTGTGACTCTAATGAAGGAGGCTTCGTTCTTGATATAAGCATAGCTGTTTTACCGCAGGAGTCTCCTTCTCGAGTATCGTATCGTCTTGAAATTAAGGTAAATTTATGGAACAACTACTAATAAAGATCAACTCGAACTCACCTAAACAAACTACAGTGCGGGTAACTATATATAAGCATCCACTGCGTAATATAAAAGGATGTTGGTACTTCATTATGAGAAGTGTATACAGTAGATATACGCGTATTCTGTAAAGTCTATTCTTCAAACAGCTAACCACAAAACCAACGAGCTTACGATTATAAATGGTGTTATGCCCGACATCGGCGAAGGAATGGACGAAGGTTTTGAAGAGTTATCGCTGTTTGAATTTATCTTTTCGGTTTGCTCTGGGACTGGCTTATTTTTGACTCGTCCGTCGGTGCCTGCTATGCGGTCAAAAACTCGGCGCTGGCAGTCGAAATGGATTTTGTGAGAAGCGTCAGTTTCGTAGGAGGCCGTCTACACTGCCCTCTTTTATGTGAAGGCGATCGAATGGTATATAGCTTGACTGCGGTCTATGGGTACAATCAGTAAACTTTGGTGTGCAGTGCGCCTATAATTTTGACGAAGTTCAAAATTCTCGTATTTACATATACATTGGAATGAAGAAAATAACAGCTAGCACGGGATAGTGTAGAGAGAGAGAGAGAGAGCCTTGTTTTCTTATATCATACATTCTAGAACGTCCTTCGTGACGCTGAAAAAAATTATGTTACTTGTTATTTCTTCAGTTGGAATGAGAAAATAGGAACAGTTGTTTTTAATGATAATTTGCTCGCTTGTTTCAGTCACTTCAGAGTGAATTCCACTTTTTACTAAAGAACGCAAGTTTCAGTTTATCACTGTTACAGGGGTGCTGTGATCCTCCAAGGCTTACGAGGAGTGCCCCCCCTCCAGGTAAACTAGGAATTATGACACCCGCTCAGCGCGCGAGAAAAATTTTTCGGCATTCGATCATCTTTAAAATTCTTTTCTAAATTTGATTAAAATTCGGCCTCGTCCCCAAAATCGTCAACGAGGAGTTGCTCCTCAAGATTGTGCCATCACGGCACCCCTGTTCACTGTTACATCGTTGAGATAATATGTTTTAACATTTCTCATGATAATGCATAAAACATAATTATCTAACTTTAATGATAAAAATTTGAAAAAACTGAAAGCAATGAAAAGAAGAATCGTTCGACAACAGCTGGTAACAATGCGCTCATCATTTCGCACACCCTCTACAAAACTGCTACAACTCGCAAAAACCGTTTTTTCAGGAGAGCTGTTTGAAATTTTCAATTTTAAAACTGTCAGTAATCAGTGAATTTTCAACGGATTTTGTTTGTTGAAACGTCAAAAGACTCGTATTGTGGTCTAGTTTCTGAATATGATAATATTTCTCCCTTCAGTGGTCAACAAATAGCCCCCATGCAAGTTGTATCCCTTTTGTCCAGCCAATAATGAAGAAAATGGTCGAGTTGTATCAGTTTTGTACAGTTAAGTATATCAGTTTTGTACATAATTTGAGTGTTGTTGTTTCATTAATGACGTGGTTGTAGAACTGCAAATTGTATCAGTTTAGTAGAGTAATGTTGAGTTGTATCAGTTTTGTCAAGTAATTTTATCAGTTTGTTTGAAAAAGTTGAGTTGCAGCAGTTTTGTCCATTGAATAGCCTCATATTTCTGAAATTGTAAACTGATACAACTGTCCTGGAGGGGTCTGGGGGTGGAATTTCGCCAAGGTGAATATGGGGGATCAAAGTAGGACCCTTATAGACCATTTTTTCACTACTAACTCACAACTCGATTTTTGCGAGTTGTAGCAGTTTTTAGAGGGTGTGCGATTTATGTTCGCATTATGTTTAGCTATGAACACCAAATTTGCCGTTAGATTTCTGAATTTGCGCCCATGTAACGAAAATGAAGATGTTAACATAAACACATAAAAAATATTGAAAATGAGTGTAATGTATGTTGAAAATTAGCGTGCTACTCGTATACTTATACGAGTACTATACGTACTAGAATTTGATACTTATATTTTATATTAATTTTTCACATGAAACTGGCACTCAATTACTGTAGGTCTAGTGCACCAATTGATCGGAAATTTTCGGCAATATAAATTACTAAAAGGATGTTTCTCGGAGGGGGGAGGGTTGTCTTGTTTAACCGAATTTTAAAATTTTACTTCTAATAGATTGTATCTAATGTAGCGCATAAAACTGACATTTTTCTGCCTGATCTATCAAAAACTAACTTCTACGGAAACGAGTACTCTGTTAACGTCTTTTGAGAACAGATACATGAAAATGTCAAATTTGTAAGTTTTTCCTACTTGAATCGTGTAAGATAAATTTTAGCATCATTCAGAATCAGTTTCACCTAACTTGTTAGTTGTAATTTCGACGAGCAATTTTTAAAAGACAATTTTGAATTCTTTGCATTCGATCTTCGGTTCGTTTCATCCGTCCTTTTAAGCTATAAGCTTTTACGACTTTTCATCTTCGGTCGGCATCCAGGTCAGTCCGGCTCTCTTGCTATTTCAATTTAAGTCGAGTGAAAGTGCTGCTTGTCGATGAAAAATTTACATTCAACCGAGTAGCAACGCAGTCACAGTGTCTAACCCTCGTGTAAAGTGTGTATCCAAAAAGTTTCGTATTTTCTCGATGACTGCGACATCGCGACCGCCGACTTTACTTTGGACTTGGTACAAAAGTTTGTCATTCTTCCAGCCACCTCTCCACCCCTCCTCCCCATCCTGCAACCACCGTTTCACACTCGTCCCAGCCGAACGCCGAGCTGCGGCCGGATGAAGACATCGAACATTAATGCGACCAGAATTTGAATTTTATGGTCGCCTCGCATTTGCATAACGCGAATCAAATTTATGTCGTCCCCGCGCAGTGTACAACCAGAAAAAGGGTTGGCAGCGATGGGGAGAAGGAGCTGCTCGAATATGCTTGTAAAATTTGCACAATGTCGAAAGTACCTACTTGTTAAATCGAAATCGTATCGGCAAGACGGAGTGCTCGAGTGCCAGAAGGTGATGAAAGCGTTTTTGGTAGTAGATATAGGAGAGAGACGAAGTATAAGAGCCAGGATATATAGAAGTGAAAATATTCTGCACTCCTTATGCCGCTATTCTAACCATTTGGAAATGTTATTTCCCGTGCCACTGTTTCGACAGCTTTTTTTTTTTACCTTATTTTCGTACCCCATTAAGCGATCGAGTCGGACTAAAATGAAGCGTTTGTGCTGGGATAGTTTAAAATCACTTTTCGACAATGTTATACACAACTCTATCCTTCTTTGTCGAATATTTCAGGTAGCTCATTATTTTATACCCGCAGTGTCTCATTATCTGCTTTCATATTTTCAAAACAAAACTGCGCAGTGGTTCAGATATCTCAATAATATTTTGCGCCTAAAAATATTTGAGCCGAATGATTTGTAAGCGAAAATATTCGGTTGGAAGCATACCTAATTTTTCTCTTGTTTTATATTTTTGTGTTTTCACTGACGATCCGCCCGAGGCGTGACCTTTCATCGAACTATATGCGACATATTGCCCTTATTCTGGATGAATAAATATGAAATAAAAAAACAATCTTCTCTCCCTGCGTGTCTATGAGGACGACTCGGAACACACCCAATGTTTACTATATTCGTTTCCTAATTTCAATATACATAAAATTATCCTTTTTCCCCGGATCGCTCTTCTTACCAGAATGTATAGCGTATATATAGCGTATATGAGATGCGTATACTTCTCGTCGTTATACCCATAGATAGAAAGGCCTTCAACTTTCTCGCTCACCTCTTTCTGTGGGGGAAAAAAAAGAAAAAAAAAAAGAGAGGAAAAGTTTATTTCGTATTATATAAGGGTATCGTTTGTTGTCGAAGCAAATATAAAGAGCGAGTGAGTTTGGGCGCGAGGGGACAGCGAATGCGTAAATAAGGTTAGAAAATTCGTGCCTCGCCGAGAGATTTATTTTGGCGACATTTTTTAGGAACATTTGAATGATGTCGATGGGAGCCACGGTTTTTACGAGCTGAGCTGAGCCATCGAGCTCGTTATTACAATCCAACGGATATTACATTTAGTAGAATTATTTTGACAATGTTCACCGCATGCCTAAGTAGGCTATGTGTTCGTTTGTGAACTTCAACAATACCACTCCCGACCTGTAGATAAGCTGTAGTTTTTCTCTTTCGTATTAGTTTCTAAAGGTTTTCCTCATTTTTGTCGTCTGTCTGTTGAACTGAGAAAATTTTCAATGTTAGTTTTTACAATTTGGATAAGAAAACTGGGACAATTCGAGATTTGTAGCAGAAATTACTCCAAAAAAAAAATGGTATAATTTATAACCTAGGATAGTAAAAAGTACTAGGTACAAATATGAGAATATTTACAATAAATATAATTTTTATAAGTGTAATGAGGAAAGTTACTATTTTGTTTATAATTATTACTACGAGTATATCCATTTCTCTCGCAGTGTTCAAATCCAAACTAATGTGATAAAAAATTCAATAAATTTCAAGTTTTCTGTAACAAAATTCTCGAATATTTTTATTCTGTGACTAAATTAACATGTGTTAGCGTAATAGTGAATAATGAGGAGTTCTTAATAATTCCTGGTCGATTTAAAAATGACGGCCATTTGAATGATTGAAAAATTTTATAGGTTTTTGACTGGCCAAAATTAGTAACAATGAAAAATGGCGCCGTTTTACATTATACCCATTCGTTGCGGGAATACGTTTTTTATCAATATGGTTTGGCTAGAAATTATTCAAAAAATGTCACGCATCAAACGGTCATTTTGAAAATGTAAAGTAAATGTAAAATAGATAGAGAATCGGGTCAAGTATGCAATATGATGTAGACTATTCGGTTATTATCGATTATGTATGTCGCAGTCAATTTTGAACAGTTTATTAGATTGTCATATGTAGATTACCTAGTCTGTTTAATGTGGGGGTAGGGGAGGTGGGTGGTGACAATTTAATAACGTCTAGGTATTATTAAAATAGTCTAGATAGTCTACATAATGATGACTAAGTTTACATCCGATTTTATTTCTAGATAGTCTACATATAATTTTATAATTTACATTTTCTGAGGTTATTTTTCATTTCTTAGAAATGCCTATTGGTTCCGGACATTTTCTTCAGATTGACTTATTTTTTAATAAATTCTGACCGGATCGTTTGGTCATAATTCAAAATGGCGCCGAAATTTATAACTAGTTGCCAGAGTTAATAAAATTTTTCAATCATTCAAATGGCCGTCATTTTTTAAATCGACCCGGAATTATTAAAAAATCCTCATTATTCACTATTACGCTAACATATGCACTGTAAATTTCACACATTCTGTGGCAGAAAAACACCAAATCTATAAGATATATTGGAAATTTGAATTGATTAAAATTGAAATGCCAAATGTATCAAAATGGAGAAAAAACTTTCAAAAATTCAAAATTTTTAACTTTTTGGCGTAGATAATATAAAGAGAGATTGATGAATTTTCAACCAAATTCATTTTTTGAAGAGTATTCCTCGAACACCCAAAAATGATGGCGTGACTACGGCTAGAGGTTTATTATCCTCAGAAGAAACTATGTTAAGTTTCGTTGAAAAATATGCCTCAAAAGATGGCTTTGTCGCGTTTTGCGCCAAAATGACATGGATTTGTTGCGTTTTGCCTCAAAATGGAATTAGAAGAACTCTTATTGGATCTTAGAATGATTTTTCTTGAAAATCTGATTTCACCAGTCGATTTTCCGCTAAAAATCCTATAAGAAGCAATACTCAACTTATAAAATTTTCAAAATAGCCTTTGTTGAAGTTCGCATTAAAACTACTCGCACTTACAGTCTGTTAATAGGCTGAGAACATAAAGATGAAAGTAGCAGTTTCAATAAAAATTGTAAGCAAATATTGATCCACATCTTCTTTCTCTTACTTGTAGAATCCATGATATAATTGTACTCATTAGTAAAAGATTGTAACTTCATTATGAGAATATTTGTAAATGAGAGACCGTGAGTGTTTTTTTTCAACTCATTAGTCCGAATATGAGAGCAGGTTTAAGACCACATCTGAAGCCCAACCTGCCCAATTTTAGTATTTTGGACTGACTACTGTCGGTTATTTCGAGTCAATGACCATCTGGTTGAAAACTAAACTAAAACGCGTTTTTAGTACACGCATTTTACGTTCTTCTGCGATCATTTTATTCATTTAACGACGTAATACGAGTAATTTATTTCTTCTCAAATTCGACGAAATAATTCGAATTATTCGCGCATTAAATAGCCCATTTTAGATTTTTTCAAAATTCAATTTTTTTTTCTCTTTCACCTCCCATCGTGTTTTTTTTCCCCTTTGTTCACACTGTCTTCGGCTATACGTAGTCCGTATAGCTCGTAAATTTAAGTTCTCTAGTTTAATATTTTTCGCTCGAATATAAAATTTTATTACTTCCATTATTATTCCGATTATATGGGCGAAATACGTATAACATTAATCCGATGAGCCCTTAAATTATTCTTATACACTTTCCTTCCCCATGAACGGAGAAAAAATTTCCAAATAAAACGTCTTATGTGACTTAATTTACTAGAATTCAACAATTTTTTTTTTTGGTTGTTTTATCCTTATTTCATCGCGTTCCTTTTCACTCTTCTATTCGCTTTTGTTTCAGGAGGACAATTAATAATTCGAGGATTTGGCCGCTTTCTGAAAATGACAACAACCAAGATTATGTAAATCGGTGAGTTTTGATTTATTTTCTGGGGTTTTCGGTGTTTGCAGTTTGCTTCATTTTTATCTTCTTCTTCGTTTTTTCCCCCCTCTAATTATAACTTTCTCCCAGGCAAAAAAAAATCAACTCTACGACCATTTTTCGAATTGGGGAGCTTTTGATAGCAAATTATCGATTGTGCGTTGTGGCAAAGGCTGTTTTTAGAGGAAAAAAGTAAGAGGCTATATAGGTATCGTGCGTGAGCATAAAATTCGAAAATTAAAACAATCTCGAGTCACTATCGCCGAACGGTGCTAGCGATTAATTTTTACTCGTAGATGTGGCTTGGACCATAAGTAGTCGAGGAGGCGCATGACATTGTAGAACTAATAGTCACGTATTGTATTACTCTTTGGGCAGGCCGCATTGAAAATTTGCGACTTTTTGCTGTTTGCTTGTTTGTTGTTTCTTCGTTAAGGGTAGCGCTGTAACAGTACCATGATGTAAAGTAGCATTTTCATGAATGCATTTTTTTCAAGTTACAGAAACTACAACCTTGAAGACGCGTAATAGCACGCCTTCAGAAATTGTTTCTTCGGTGTTACCAGATAGGGGGAGGGGAACCAGTGCGAGCCTACAGTCTGTTCAAGTTAAGAGTTCCATGACGTCACAAGTATCTGAAGAAGCGATTAGTTGAAACACGGTTGAAATCAAAAACACTTTACTTCTCATTCGTTGAAGGCATGTGACGTCATATATGGAACTCTCAACTCGAATAGACTATACTTTTAGGATGGTCTGCGGGGCGAAACCAAGGAAAGAAGGGTGAGTTTTTTTTTTTACTCTATAGATTACACGAAAGTATCGAGTTTTTCAGTTTTAATTTGACAATTATTTAACTGTTAATTTGGTGAAAAAAAAAGCTAAAAGAAAAAAGGTCATCATTTAATTTTTTATGGCCGCGTCATTAATAATCCTCCACACACCAGTTAAATACAAATAAACTGTCTGGTTTCCGAATTAATGTTTCATTCAAAAGAACTTTACATTTCCTTCACCCTTTTTTTTTTTTTTTTCATCTGAAAAAGGGCGAAAAATTCACGACCCTTGGTCATGCGATTATCAGCTAACTTTTTCAGACTTTTTTCCCGTCATTTTATCCAGCCTCTATTCTCTCCATTTGCGGTCTACATGCAATTAAGTAGAATACATGTTCCGTGGAATCAAATGATTCGACGAGTGAGACAATCCAAATAATGAAAATTAGATGAAGTTAACGTTGTGAAGCGCAGAAAAATATAGGTACGACAGAATAGGAAAAACCTGCGGCGAAGAGAAATCTAAACGACGAAACTGAATTACTGTAGCGTTAAAATTCGTTTAAGGAAAATGTCAGTTTTTTTATGCGCTTTTCCCCTGTTTTATTTTCTCAACAGGCAACTTGGTTTTAAAGATTTGAGCATAAAAAGTTTCAGTTGACGCGACAGTTGTCTTATACCTCATACTCTTTGGTCTGCTTATTTTAACTTTCACTCGCAGCTCTCATGTTACAACATGAAACCTTCAGTTGACCATTATAAATTTAATATTTTAATAATTTAGGTAAGTATATAATTATATCATTTTATTTGGATATCAAAACAAATTTTTTACGCATCGCATTAACTTCGATGAATGAAACGGATAATGAGACTTTTTTTTGACCCTTGAGTGACAAATTATTCAGGCAGAGTCGTATGATATTTTGTTAAATTTTCCATAGAAATTTTTTCTTATCTGTGACGTCATTGTGTTTCCTTTCCTTTGTATTTTATGCATTGGGTGGGGTGCTACTGTACATGTAGCTTCTATTACTCGTATTTTCCCCTGTGGGCATGCATTTCGATAAAATACGAGTATCGAAATGTTTTCAAGAATTAGATACACGCAATCATTTTACGTGGTCACCAAGTTAATTTTATTTTTTAGATTCTCATTGTAGCCCAGGAAAATAAGTTTTGAAAATATAGAATAAATGAAAAAATTGGTACAAAACTACATAAGTATAAGGTTTTATGCTTGAAATTTATGGGGGTCGGTCCAAGGAGTATTATGCGCAGTTAAAATCCTACGTCCCCATTTCCTATGCGTCGAAATTGGTCTACGAGTTTTTTTTACTATTAAATTTGTTTATAGACAAAATCTACGCCAAATCTTCGTTATAAACTTATGGGTCCCGCTTGATGCATCATACTAATAGAAGTTATGGTAATTACGCCTCTAAGTAAACTGATTTTCTTTTAAAAGATACCCGCGTAGAATAAAAAAGTGAATTTTCCAAGTTTTGCAGTTATTAATTTTTCACTTTTATCGAAGGTCAAAACTTTCTCAAAATACTGCTTGAATGGTCTCGTGTGGTTTTTTTTTGCTTCTTTCCATCTCGTACCTATATACTTCAGAAAAAAAAAACTTAGCTATCCCCAAAGTTATTTTACGAGTTCTAAACGAAAATGTTCGTGAAAATTAATATCTTGTTGGAAGTTTTTTAATATTTTCGTTACTGATTTATAATCGATGAATAATTACCTATTCTTTTGTGCAACCTAATTCCTTTATGCGAGCCTATATAACGACACAAATTACATTCAGCTATTACCCTCGGAAAATGATATTATCTAGATGAAAAAGGCGAAAGAGAAGAAGTGAGGGTTCAAAGTGTCTTTTATTTTTTTCAAGCAAAAAAGAATCTTGCCTGCAATGAAAACAACTTCAGACTAAAATAGCGCGGACGAGCCAATTTTTTTTTTTAACTTTCCTTTACCTATGTACACCCTTTATTTGTAGCTTTATTCCAAAATACGAAGCCGATGTTTTATGTCGAATATAATTTTTTTTTTTAAGCAGCTCTTCCTTAATCGGCTGCAATTAAAAGTTTCTGCTTCGAGTAAGATTTTCAATAGAACAGAGCTGGAGAAAAATGCTGAGGGGGAAAACTACGAATTGGCAACGATTCAATTTTCTTCGTTTTTACTGGGAGGTGAGCCATTTTTGCCCCCCTTTTTTTTTTTCATATTTAACTATTAATACCATTTTCCGGAGGAAAAATAATATTCTTTCTCCAAAATTATAAAATGGAAGGAATTCAATTAGGCTTTAGTTCACTGGCAAAGGAAAATTAAAAGCTTAATACTGATAGCTGTAATTTAAATATTGACAAAGCAAAAGCAGCAGTAGTAAACAGTACGAGGTCATCGTTTTCTTGAGATTTAAAAAAAATGTACTTATTCAAAAAACAAAATATCGAGTCCTTTTAATTTTGTTGCAGCTGTTAAGACTTTCACCGATAACTTCGAATTCTGTCTTCAAAGGTATAACGGTCTTTCTTAATATTCTGGTTTCTACCTGTATTCTTACGCTGCTCAGGAAACTGTGTTTACTTTCAAGACTTGAATCAGGGATATGTGAGCAAAATTAATTGACGCTTTAACAACTCGATTATAGATTCTATGAAAAATTGGCGATCAGCCGATGAAAAGTATGTGATACGAATCATCAACCGTCCCCAATTCATGTATTTAATGGAAATCCACCAAATGTTAGCCCCTCAGTTGGATCCTCTCAGTAGATTATTAAAGATGAATTCTTTTTATTAGACGTTGAGTCAAAATTTTTTGTCACCGTGTTTGTCCAATGTTATCGTTTGATGACGTCTATCCGGACGAAGCTTTTTTTTTGCTCCCTAGTTGAGCTTACAAAAGAAACGCCCGCAGCATTATAGATTTTGCCTATCTATCGATATTGCGCCCAACGTATGCTTCGCGATTTATTTGAAAATATATTTTTTTTTAATTCAAGAAAAGTTAATGAACTTTTTTAATATATACTCGTACGTACATATGTACAATTATGATGTAAAAGTGAATTTATCTTCGCCCTCGCGACTCTTCGTGAAGGCTACAGCTATTTATTAACTCTTCTCCAGAACTGCCAAGGTGAAAATTGTACGCTTATGAGTTTCCTAATTGAAAATTCGACTTTGGCTTTCTGTTTCAAAATTTCTTGTTTTTGGCTTTTAACTTTTACCTCTTTGAAATCAAAACTAAAAATTTGAGCTTATTGCTTTTGGTATTCGTACTGGTATTTTGTAAAATGTTAAAATGTAGCTGGGGAAAAAAGGAGGAAATGCGCTGCTAGAAGTGTGAAATAATTATTTAGCCTCAGCGCGTTTAGCTTCTAAATTTTTCCCCCAGCTTTTGCGGCTTTTGAAGTTAAATCCCTATAAGGATTCAGATTTTTTCTCTCAGCCAGCTTTGCATCCCGGCTCTTCTCCAGTTGGAAACTTCTTCAGTTTCCTTCCATCTTCGCCTGCTACCAAATACTCTCCTCTCTTTCCATCGCATGTTCAGTATGACGAGAGTTAAATATTTACTGTCAATGTGCCTTTTCGAGCGATGCTAAAGGAAAATTCCACAAAATATGAATTATGACTTTCGCAGTGAAGAAGGTATAAGCATAAGCTAATAAAAATGAGTGAAATGCTGAATGTGCAGTTTTTACCATATCTGTGTAGAGTGGTTTAGTAGAAGCCTGTAGTGTAATACAGGGTGATCGATTTGAAACGCAACCGAAAAACAGAAAACTCTCGTAAACAGTGAGTAACTTAAAGTACATAACTAGTTTTTTTTTCAATGCTTCAAGGCTTGTTACGGAGAGCAGCTGTAGGATATACCTAACTTTTGCCTCCCTCTCCTTATACCACCGCACGCTTTAAAACTATGAAACTCTTTTATCAAAACATCACACACTGGACTCTCACTTTTAAACGTGATCACAGATACTCGTAATTATAAATTTATTTGAATAATTGTGACTATTCATGAATAAATATATCATCTTCCATTATAAGTAGATATTCATACTTTTGTTGCGACTATATATTGATTCTCTGGAACGATTTGCATTATTCGTGCGCTGCTTTGATTTTTCGTATAGTTAGGAAAATATATGGCTGCGCTTTGAATAGGTCACCCTGCATATGTATGAGGTAGTAATCGAAAGATAATTTCATTTAGCTAACGGATTTGATGAGAAAAAAAACAAACAAAAGTATATTGGGTGAAGAAAGATACATATCCTGTAAGGTGGAGTGGGAGAGGGACGACAACAAATGAAAAAAAAAATGAAAATAAATAAAATAAAATGCTTCGAGGGTATATTTTGGAGGCGAGTATGAAAGCTGTTATGCTGGAAAAACTTTTTTTATTTTTCCTCGTTTCTGCTGAAAAGGCTTTCCATTTCGTATCAATTTTTTCCCTTCCATTCCGAAAGCAACGAAATACTTAAATGATAACAGATGTATTTTTTTATTTTTTTATTTTACCTCTCTTTTTCCTCCATGTCCAACAAATATTTATACGATTTTGAAAGCTTTCGAATTTCGTTGACTGACGATTATCCGCGTCTTTTTTTTTTATTCGCTGTCATTTTTTAGTGTAGGTTTGAATTTTCGTTGTTAATCCGTGTTTTCTTGTGGGCTCATTCTCTTTGTCCCCTTCTATGGCAAGTCGTTTACCGAAAACTGTTTTCTTCTACTACTGATGGACCTGCTTATGTACATGTCCCTCCAAACTCGGCTCGATTGAACGTAAAATTTAAGATTCTGTTACGATTTTTCAGGCTTCCAAGGTAATTTTTGGAGCCAACGTGGGTTTATTTTGTGTGTGCGTCGATGCGCTTAAGGCTAAGTCGGTGGCTGTGAAAAATGGCTTCTGTATCCAATTTTTACGACCGTAATAAAATAAGTTTGAGGTAGTCTGCGTATTGTGCGTAGTGTTGCAGAAAGGAAATCAGTATCTGTATTTCACTGGAGGTTTTTTACGTATGTTTTTCCTTCTTTCTTTTTCTTGGACAGTTTTTTTTTTTCATGTGCTGATTGCTCTAACTGTAGTTCGGAGGGTTCAGAAGGAGCTTCTTGTTGGACTTATTTCGAAATTGCAAACTAGTTAGTTTTTCTTTGCCAATATGGCTCGTTTTAAACACGACTTGTTTTCGCCGAGTCGGTTCAAATTTCACCTATTTTGCGTCACGACAATTGATTA
Organism: Parthenolecanium corni; assembly: GCA_038050395.1. Lineage (NCBI taxonomy): Eukaryota > Metazoa > Arthropoda > Insecta > Hemiptera > Coccidae > Parthenolecanium > Parthenolecanium corni. The sequence continues at coordinate 2,948,525 of JBBCAQ010000020.1, forward strand.
CAGACGAATGGTTCTCGATTTGAAGAAAAGTCGAGAAAAAGTTGGATATGTTGGTACCGCAACGAATGTGTGAAAGTAATGACTGTCCTCATTACTGATGCTTCCCAAGAGACAAAAAAGAATTTTTTACCACACCACTCTGCATTTTCTATCTTTTGGTCATCTAAACTCGCAACTTTACTGTTTACTCAAGGCTATGTGGGTGAGATATAAAGTCGGTGATGTATGTGTGACGTGTCACACTAAAAAGCACCGATGCATCAAAACAAACATTTTTCAGGAAAACAATTTTTTAAATATTGTGTCTCATGTACGAGTATTCAGATGGATTTTCTTTTAAATGATCAGGCTTTTAGTCGCTTGAAAATTTTTCTGGAATTTCTTCGAATGAGCCAAGTTACTCCCCATTTACAGTATTTCTCTGACGTTTTAAAATTTTGTCTCGAATTTTTACTATCACTCAGTTTTAGTGTCTTTGGAAACCTCACTAAAATAATGAAAGCTAAATTAAATCTTAATTTGATGACAATTAGCTTTGAAATGGAACTCACGAATATCTTTGCTGACAAAAATTACGGACGTTGAAAATGAATTCGCTCGACGAAAAAGTTTTAGAAATTTTCCAACTTGATGAAAAGTTGGAAACGGAAATTATATGTTTTTTCGCTTCTGCTTTTAAGAATGGATGCCACTTATAGACGTACTCGGTTTTTTCGGGTAGAGGTACACAAAACTCAACCGAGTGAAAATTGTCGACTGCGGTGGAATGTACACTTTTCGCTGCCAGGGTATTTAACAATGGAATTTATTAAAAAATCAGAAAAGTATGATCATTTACTCGGTAGTGGTACAAGTAAAAAGGCGAGCGGAAGAAAATACAGCCCATTTTGATATCCTTATCTGCAGTGTGTTAAGTGTATAAGGTACCTAGTCAAGTTATAAATACATTCAGTCATGCTCATAAACGAAGGTAAAAATAAGCTATAACTATATCTGCTTATCTGTGAGCACAACGTTCTTAATTTAATATAATTTTCGGTTTTAAATTAAATTTCTTTCTACTGATTACCTCTTTTCGAGTTCAGCGCGTTTTTTTTCGTCTCGACGCAGAAAGTAAGCCTCAGAAAAATGAAAGATAGAAAACTTCATTTGCGTATAAAATAAAATAATAAAATATTCTTCTCATTGCTGCGAGTAGAATAGAGGGGGTGGAACAACGAAGGAAATTTTTAAAGATCATAATTTCACCGGAAGGTGTGAGAAAAATGAAAAGTTTATATTCGAGGAAAAAAAAAAGTAGAACTTTCGGTATAATGAATGTAGCTGCGAATATTTTGACAATACCACTGGAGATTGACAAAAGAATTTTTGAGCTCGACGTCAGTGATTCCAAAGTTTATGAGGGTGGTACTTCTCAAAGTGTTCTTCCTTAAAGGAGATATCGCGTCTTTATTATGTTTACGAGAGACACCGCGGAGCGCCTTTGCGTAAAATTATTATAGGACTCGAGGGCTGTGGTGGGATGGTTTACCAAATGAAGTAATAACTTTTTCTCTTCATTTTCTTATTTTTTATTCAATTTTATAAATTTCTTTTACCTACGTAATTTTTTATACTCTTTTCACCAAACTTCGAAAAGTGCTTTGGCTGAGCTTACGAAAAATCAGTAGCGTCGCGTGATAATATTTTTTGGGTGTTCAACTCTGAGGCTCAACTGCAAAAATTAAACCCTTCTTTCTCCTCCTATTTCCCCCTCCCCTCCCCTCTAAAAAATGATAAAAATTAAAAAAAAAAAAGAGAGGAAAATATAAAACTGAGAAAAGAAGAAGAAACGCCAAGCTATGATAAAATGTGAAGAAAGTACTGCTGTTTAAATACCCACACATACTCACACTCCATCTTCAGCTGCTAACAAAAATTGAAGGAAGGAGAAAAATAAGAAATGTAAGAATACGTTCATATACACTGACTGAACACCCTGCCATATACTATTAACAAGAACTCCTCTTTCCTCTCGATATAATTTCTGCTCATTGCAGTTATGTCAAAGTGTTCAACCGGATTTTGAGGAAAATTCTTCCTTAATATCCAATAATTGGATTATGTAAAAAATGCTTCCTCAATATACCGATCCTTACTATAGTTTAATTTCACTGCGGATTTTGAGGAAAAAACTTCCTCAAAATCCAGGATTTTTCAGGAAAAAAATTCCTTGAAATCCCAATTGGTAAAAATCACAATAAATTAGTTTTACCTAACATTTCTGGATTCAAAATATGAAAAAAAAACCACACATTCCACTGCAGAACAATTTATGATAAGATATTATTACACTGCTTTTACTTAACAAAAGGATTAACTTATCTTATCATCCATTTTTTGTATGTGCGTATTTTTTTCACTAATTAACTAAGAAGTCACCTTTGAACAGATTATTACATAAAAAGTTACCTTACTGTAACTTTGAAAATTATTGCAATAATGCACTATTGCACTCATACATATATTTTCTCAGTAAAAAGATCATTGTTTTAACCTTTTCAACTTCAAAAGAAGGAGAAATTTTAAAAAAATACTACATCTGTCTGATAAATTTCATTTTAGTATATTTAATTTATTATGTTGAACTTCAAACCAAGGTTTTTCTGTTGTATTAAATAAAAATTTATTACGTTGAATTTTCTGTCACAACACCATCTAATATATGCCATATACTTACAAAATACACATAATTTATTTATCACCATAATCGCAGACAAAATTTCTTTTTGAATTTGGTTGGGTGTGCAGTGAACACTTTGCACACCCAGAGCAGACGCCACTGCGAAAAATTGAGCTAAACTACCGGTTCTTTCATTTTTTATCGATATACACCATTGAAAACTGGAGCTTGGAGCAAATTTTTCCAACATTTGATGAAAAGGTTTTAGTTGTTATTTGCATCGTCACAGACGCAGTAGGTACATTCTACATTTTCGTCTTTATTAATCAGGTTGTGAATTGAAAAAAGGATTATAAATATGAGGAATATTTGAGTACGGGATTCCTGCCAAAATTTAATTTCGGGAAAACCGCACTAGAAGTTAGTACATGAGCAATACTGGCATTGAAATTACATTTGGTCAATGGAATTTTGATTTTATATCGAGGCAAACTTGAACTCGTGCTTCACCAAATTAGGGGCATAATGTATATTTATACATGCAACGCATAGAATATGGTTTCTCTTATTAGAAACATAATTTCTTGAGAGAGAAAGATTTCGAGCATAAAGTCTATAATGATGGTATGGAAATCGGTTTTTCGTGATTTTCGTTAAAATTCAATATGAAGCATGTTAGTATAGTTATTAAGTTTTTATAAAACTTTTAACGAAGTCTTGTCTCTATTCACATTGCCCGATCCCATAATATTCACCCAGTTTAACACGGTATACTAATCTCCAATAATAGGAACGAAATATTGTTTTTAAGGCTTTGTGGTGGTGGGGGCGGAACAAGAGTCCTTGTTTTCTACGTTGCCTCTCTTCTGTACAACTTCTCCCTCTGCACCCTCATAACTCACCTCGTCCCGCCCCTCTCCTAATTTCTCTGTTTATTTAAAAAAGTATTCTGCTATTTACGTATGCCCTCGGAACACAAACTCGCGAGAGTCTATGTAACGATCTGAAAACTGAAGAAAATACGACGTTTTACAATGGAACAATGTGAATTTGCTACTCGAATTTCTTCGCCCTTCATTGTTTTGTTTGCATTTTTGTTTACTTCTTATTTGCGTGAGGCCTGTACAAAATCGACAATACAAAACGCGAATGCCTTTTCACTATACGGAATCGAAGCAGAAGCTGTGTGCACTGTGCATCTCGTTTTCTCTTGTTCCTGGTATTTGTCGAGTAAGTTTTACTCTCTCCTCTCTGTCCTTTTGGTTCAATGGATTCTTTGTTCTGTGTACGCGCGGTCGACAACAAACAGCTCGCACACATCATCGCCCATAAAATACATACACTGTAGATACACCTATATGTACAAATCTGCACTTTCCTATTCGCCAGCTCGGTGAAATAATGTGCAAATTAATTCGAACGAATCAAATTCGCTGATTTTTGTCAACATTTATGATATCGTTTCACAGGTAGATACGAGTGTATATAGTTGGCTTCATTTCAACAAAATGATAGTTTTATCTTACTTTATAGTCTGTTTCAGTTAAGAGTTCCATGACGTCACACTGTTTCAACGAATGAGAAGAAAGTATTTTTAATTTCAACCGTGTTTCAACCAATCTTTCTTCAGATCCTTTTGACGTCATGGAACTTTGATTTTGTTTTATTTATTTTTCATTATTTTCATTTTGGTTTTATTGTAAATTTATTTATTTTTGTTTTTTTGATTGATTTGAGTTATAGTTGAGTTAGTTCGATCGCTTTTTGATTTTTATGAAGCTGAATCTGAGTTAGTTTCTGGATTTAACACTAGAAATATCAGGTTTAACATTATTACTCAAAGGACCAGGTAGGGTCGTATGACACAAGGCAGGGCTTCTCAAAATATTGGTCCTTTGAGAAGTTCATCTCAAAATTTTGATTGGTGTCGTATATGACACCACCTGGTACCTCTAGTGTTGATATATTTTTGCTTGTTTTGGTTTTTAAGTGGAACAGATTATATTTTATTTTCATTGGGTTCGTGTGATATTGCAGAAGACGAGTTTAGTATTTTTCAACCCAATTTTCTAGCACAGACAAATCTTGAATTTCAGTAATGAGATCGATTATGGCCTAGTATAACCCGACGAGGCATTGAAAACGAGGCGATAACTATACAAAATTTGTTAGAAATTTTCGCCTACGCGTCTACCTAAAAAGTAAACCGTTTAAACGTACTTCACGAGAAAGAAAAATATTTACCCAAAAGAATGCAGCGTTTAAAACTCGACGGAAATTCGGTAATCGGATCAAACGGATATATTTTCCTTCGTTTTTCTATTTTTATTTCGTCCTCAGCTCCTGTTCATTCAACCCCTGCACAGCGAGGAAAAAGCCCACGAAATGACGAAAATATTCCGCGTTTTCACCCCTCCACTTCTCGCACCCTGTATTTATATGTACTGAACGTCATCGGCCCATATTTCCGAAAGGTCGCCAAGGAATTGTTCTTTGTGTACGATTCGAAACAAAGTACCTATAATTATAGCTGCCGCGCAGACGATACTATATATTATCTAAACGCAATTTGCGCCTTCATCGGCAGCGTATGGGCAAATTCGCAACGACAGCAAACTTCGAGGGTGTCTTTCATAGGCGGCATAAAGACTGGATTGGGAAAATATTTTCGTCACGCCGAGCCTTTAAGCCGCGTAATAGACAGAGAGAGAGAGAGAAAATATTTATCTTCGACTATACGAATGATGAGGAATGACGAGATGAAGCAAATGGAGGGATTTGGGGTGGGAAGGTGAGTGGTCTACTCTGGCGGGTTCATGTGCATGTACGGAGACGATCAGACGAAAATTTTGGTCGTAAGCTCGAATGTATACCGGGTGCGAAATTTGACCAGCGGCTAAAATGAGTTTTTTGTTGTCGTTTTTCGGATAATTTGGCAAGAATGTGGATACTTTGCCTGTTAGGTGGCCCACCAAAAGGGAAAAAATACATGGTGACGACGGTGCGGCTTCAGTGTAAAATATAATAAATCTCTTCTAGCATTATACATGTATATATAGTACACAAATCTATAACGCAGGGTTTTTTTTTTTTTGAGACCGACCTTTTTTAATGTCTTTTTGATGCCGTTTTTACGTACTCGTATTATACTCGTACTTTTTTACTCTGCGATAAATATGCTCTTGGGGATATTGTTTTTGTCAAGGGACAAAAAAAAAAATGGATCCGAATTCATGTATTTGAAAAATAATGCTCGATGTCGTTGATCGGTTGAACAGCAAATATTTGAGCATGGTTTGTGATATCGAACTTCTTATAGGGGTGATTTTTGAGCCGAAATTTCTTATGTAAAATTTTCCGCTTATTCATATCGCAGTTTTACGTTTAATTTTACTGGACTAAATTTTGGATGTACTACCAATCTTTTTCGGAGTGACGATCGCAGGATGCCAGCCAAAGGGCGGGGGGTAGTGCTCCCCAATCAAAGTCGTTTTCTTCACCCTAAGAAAACTTTTCTCTCGAAGCAGCGACGGTGAGGGGTCCGTTTTGCGCCTCCAGGCATTTGATTCACCAGCTATAATTATTTTGCTCTAGCTGTGGTTCTGGTGACGCGACGCATGCACATACTCGTATATTGATTTCTGGTTGAGATGTGCGACTTAGTGCCGGTCATATCGGTTTCTACAATATGTATCCGATATAGTATTTCTCTTTTAATGGAAATATCAATTTTATAGTTTATCGATATTTCTGTTTTTTTTTTTTTTTTCACATTCATTTGCGATACAGACATCAGTGCATCCGAACATACCTTTCGGTTTATACTATAGAACTACGGGTGATATATACCCGGCACCGCTGTTATTATACTTTTGGCAGATATACAACTTAATTGTAAAGCTGATAATATCATTCACGAATGACTTGTTGTTAATTCGAGTGGCCAACTACGTTTATAAACTGCGCTGCGTGTCTTCGTTTTTTTTTTTCGTTGTGGGTGAACTTTTTGCTTGTTTCACCCTCCAAAACGAAAATAACAAAAACAAAAACTTGAGCACGCAACGCCAAATATGAGTGGAGGCTATTAAAATTCTCCCCAAATCGTGATAAATTAATTAATTTTCGAAGCGAGCTATTTCATTAGGTACCCACGAGAATAAGATCGTTTCCTGCTAAGTTGCATCTCGCGTTATTCGAGCCTCTCGCAAACTTCATCTTCTACTTTTCACCTTTTTGCAGCAGTCCTTTTTTTTTCCTCGCCCTCGCCCTGCGGTTTTATTCACACAACGCAGGCGGCCCGACTGAATTGGGAAATTATGACCTGACCACAATTATTACGATAAAAAGCAACGAAATATAGGCTTAAAGTAGTTTATAAAATAAGCATCTGAGAAAAACGAAGATATATAGATATACGCGTTGTACGCGTATGTCGGTGAAGGTGCGTCGAATTCATTTTCTAATTAATTACGAAAACAACAATAGGGGGTAAAGGTATCCTCTATATTCTGGAGCGCTCGTTTGGCTGGAACTGGAAAATTTTCCGAGGATTTGTAAAGTTATAGGTATATATACGAACCAGCGAAGAAGAAGGACAAATGACGGGGCACGAGGAGGAGGTGACGAAGAAGACAATACAAAACCACTTTCTAATTTTTCCTTCTTTCCTTCCAGCACATCGACTTGGAGAAAATTTTTAAAAACAATCTACACTTTTAACGGCCATTACCGCGTTACAGAGGTGAAATTTCCGAATGAAAAGAACTATGAATGGGCGGGTGGGGGCGGTGGTGGGGGGGGGTGAAAAGTTATCAGCCAAGTTCATCGTTGGAATTGGGTGTGCATCCCCGCGTCTCCTCTTCCGTCATTTAAAGCTTTCGGCTTTGCTTCTTTTTGCGGGTGTATATTGTGCAGAAAATACCAGGGGGTTCCGTGTCTACCGTGGCTCACAATACCTTCGTTTATTCGTGCCCGCATTTATTGTAGGAAATAAAAGAAAATTTGAAAGATCTCGATGGCGTTCGGTCTTTTACATTTAAGTAGAACAGACACTGAGGTTTGCGCTTCATCCACACACCTTAATTTTTGCCCTACGTTTTTCGTATACCTATACCTACTTACTTATACCTTCCTGTCGTCGAAAAAATATTCGTTCGCAGCGAAGATCACCATTTCGACGACCACCACACCACGCGCCTCCTTACACCATATATAAGAGGAGGGACCCGAGGTATATCTTGAGGAAATTTAATTCTCAAAAACGGTTTCCATGGAAATGAACTATTTTTTCTGTGTTGCAGGATGTCGCGTATTTAAAGACATTATGTTATCTAATTTAATAATCTTATACACCGTTTCGATCTTTGGCCGAGTTAAATAATATTTATAAATCTATTTCACTAAAAGGCCAAATCTGTCTGACGAGCAAACGTTGCGAGTACTGCATCGAATAACTCGCAATTTTAGCTTAAATTATTCATCTCGATGAAAGGAACTAGGTTTAGACAGTCGAAAACTTTGCAGTAAAAGTGAATAGAAAATTGGAAATAGCTGTATGTGTATCACCGCTTTTCACTTCAGAATTTAGTTGTTTTCAGACAAATTTCACAATAATTTATTTTGCATGATAAAAAAAGTTGACAGTACACATTGAACTCGCATTACAAAAACTTGATTCGTGGCCCTTCAAATAGATACTTCGATCTTGATGAAATTTGCACCAGACATATAGCCAATAAATTGTCGTTTACACCAGTCTTTTAAAACGCGCATCAGTGTTGCTACGAATTGAGAAATATATTATAAAATACGAGTATAATTTTTCGCATCGTAAATTTTCATCATTTGGTAGGTTGTGCAGCTATCTTAATGCAGAAATGCTCAGCAGATTTTCGAGTATTTTGAGGATCCATAAAAATGCTGAACATGAGTCAGTAAGGTGCGTGTTCTTTAAAAAAAAAACTAATTTCTTCTGACGGCCGGCCATGTCACCCATTCGCTCATATTTGGTGCTTTTCCTCTATTCTCGCAAAATAGGAAATTACAGACGTTGAGGCCATAATTTTGGTGACGATGGAACCGACTGATATGGGTGTACAGCCCCATTCGGCGCACACGTTACCAGCACCTCCCGGCAGAAAAACCTATCAATCTTGCCAGCTGTGTGCGAACCTCCCTGCGTTCTCTATTTTCTACGAGATAACGTAAGTAGACACCTCTCAAGTGTATACGAGTCTATGTATAGCGATAACCTTTCTCCATACAAACAGGCAGTGCAGCCCAAGCAGTGCCCCCCCCCTCCTCCCATTCCTAATTTTCGCCGCACGGGTGAAAATATTTCATCCACGTTGCAAAATTTAGCCCAGTTTGCACCCCCCCCCCCTCTTCCGCTCCATGTTTGAGTATAAGCTGCAACACGAGCGAAACGAGCACCACTGCGTAATTTATCAAAACGGAAACATTAAAATAATTTAATAACCTTTTGTATTTAAATTCTCTCTTTTTCGTACATTTCTTAACGCGAAATTAGAAAATTTACATTTTTTTTCTTTCTGGTTGGCGAAGGTTTGCCAGAGGGGGCGGGGGTAAAGAAAGGGAGGCGATTTCATTTTTTTAATACGATGAGGTTCTACTATATTTCGCTATATAGCTCAGTCCGCATCTTACTATAGGAATTATTTTGGCTACGCACTCCATACTATATTTTGCTGCGCGATGGTGGAAGAATTGATTTATATTTACTTTGCATCTTTCATTTTCACTATACACGAAAATTAATCCTCCGAGCGATAATTTATCGGGCCACTTATTTTGGCGAGTTGGAAAAAAATAAAAAAACCAACACGTACCCGAAAACAAAAATACTTCTCCGGAACTATTATTTACCCACTTGGTCTCTACTCACTCCCCCTTTCACCTTTTAGAATTATTCCTTTACTGCCCCTCCACCGCCATCATCGCACTCTCCTTATTCTGCTTATTCGACTGTATACACAGCTCCTTTAACCTGAAATCAATTTTCTCGTCGTTGTGTCCTGTCCGTAAATTTGCACAAACGACGTTTTTTTTTCCAACCCTCTTCCTTTTTATTTTTTTTTTTGTGTGATTCTCAAATGATTTTCTTCGGGTCATACCAGTTTTTTTTTTTTTGCTTTTTTGTTTGCTTTTATAATTTTTTTGCCGCCAACGCTGAAGAAATATTGCACTTGAGAGACGTTAAAAAAAAAAAAAAAAAAAAAAAAAAAAAAAACGGGAAAGTGAAAAGAAACCGAACAAAAAGCATTAGGGTGAAATAAAATTTTTGTTTTTGATTGCTTTAATGGATGATTTATATGTGGTCATAATTTTTGTACGTTTAAATACCGTTTGTGTTTGCAATTAGTAGTGAGCTGGGTCGTTAATTATGGTGAGTTATCTCTTTCGTATTTTGGAAAAACAAACGTTTAACGTGATTTGTAACGGCGAGATTTTAGGTATAAAGTATTTTCTAAACGTCTGAAGATGAAATTTATTTCGACGATTTCATTTCGTGCGAGGGAATTGTCGAGTTGGGTAGACTATAATTTATGGAATTCAGAAAAAATCGATCATGTCGCTGAAGCGTATTTTTGAGTGGTAATATATTATGTCGTTCCTACCGGGTTAAGTTGTAATACTCGTATATACTCGTATGAAAATGATCAACTTGCTGCATCCAGTTCTTTATTCGGTTATCAATTTTTGGCTTCTTACATTTTTCTTAGAATTCCTGCGGTACTTTTTTTAGTTGGCATGTCGGAGATCAGGTGTAGGAGAGCTAATTTTCAGAACGTTATCTTAGGAGTCCAACCTGACCTATTAACGACGAAAAATGTTATTATTTAATTACTATAGGGGCTTCCTCCTCCTGAAACCCTCGCTTTGCTGAACAGAAGTTTGTAAAATCTGGTAAATTTATGAAATTGCTAAGCAAATTAAAAGATGTTCGGGTATTCGGCACGGCTTTAGACGTTAGTGTGGTCGCACCTTCACAATTGAAAAAAAACTTGAAACTTTCGTATCTCAAAACGCTATTTTCCTATACTTAAGCCCTTCTTTGATATTCGTCTTCAATTTGACCAGATCTTAGACGAGGGACTCGATTTCTACATATTCGAGACCGAGGCTCGTTTACATATCAGCCAGTTTTAGACACAAAATTAAATTATTATCGAACTCTTTTTTCGTCCTCTACTTACAACAACAATGCTGAAATGTTTTGTCTCGAAAATCTATCAACCTAATGTCAGTGAACTCGCTGTTGAGGTCGAATTCAATTTATGCGTGGCTCTTCGAGCTCGTAAAATTCAACTAATTTTCGAGTCTGCTGTTGCTGTTTATTCTTTTTCGTGATTTCAGGGTGGAAGTAAGGTTAAAAAGTTAGGTCTCCCCAAAGTTTCACCCAATTTCGACAGTACAGGCGATGGAAGAAAACGTACGTGTTGCGAATATACGAGTATTTGTAATATTGTACGCAGAATGAAATCTTGAAAAAAATTAAAAGTTTACAAAGCGGATGATCCCCTATTGAATTTTCTCTCTTTGTCTCATATTTTATGCTCTTTGTATTTTTTCCCCGCCCAACCTTAGCCAGTTCAAACTTATCGGCGGATGAGGGGAAAAGATGAAGATAATGCCGGGTGATTTTCGTAGGTACGCGCGACTTTAAAGAGAATAAAAAAAGTTTAGTAGTACTGAAGCAGCCAGTTTAACGTAAAATCTGAATAATGAAACTGGAAAAAGAAAAAGTCTTGTAGTATGCAATAAACAGAGGTAATGAAAAAAAGAACAAAAAAAAAAAAAACGAAAATTCCAAAACTAAAATCTTGAAATCAAAAAAAAAGTATGGTGAGAATGATGCGCTCCGGAGAAAATGAAGAACAACGAGCTTTACAGAATTTTGAATGTGACTCGAGTGCAAAATGTTGCAGTCTGGTATACAATGCATGAGTGGAGAGGGAAAGCTTTTTCTTATTTTAAATTTTTCATCACCTTGAAAATACCTTAATGCAAAAGAAATTTTAGCGCTCAATAAACATATACATATGACCATATAGTGCTTTAGTGGATTTGTAGATGCTTGTTAGGCATTTACGAGTATTTACGTGCATCCCTACAGGATTCACATTTGAACTTTTTCAAAGTGACTAGTTTGATTTTTACAAAGACTTATTTCTGCCCGCTGTAGGAAATATTATTTATTTATTTAACAGTATTTGAGTCCCCCCCTCCCCCCGACAAGTGCCCTAGGATCCAAATAATGGTGTGGACGATATTTTGAAAATATACAATGAACTGGACTTAACTTGGATTTTAACACGAAAAAAGAGGGGGGGAAGTATAATAATTATGAATCCATCAGATGTTTAGTAGTAATCGGTTGTTGTTGGTACGAGGTTGTAATTTGTTCGATAAATGCAAATAAAGGAAACAAATTTCTAAAATGTTACCAATAGGTAACTTGGTACTAATTTTTGAAACGTGTTTCAGTACTTATTGTAGTGTTGCCTTGCATCACAGAAAAGTACTTGCGAAAAACTTTTCCAACGACTTTGATTTCTCGTATTGATAATTAATGCATTTTATATGTAGTTCTCTTGATGAATTCACACTCTGGCACTCTGGAAAGCATTTGAGGGGTTTCTCATGTGACACAAGACTTAATATTCGGAAAGTTTTGTTGTTATTTCTGTCTTCTTTTGCGTCCGTCCTGCATAAAAAATACGAGCCAGAAAAGCCATTTAATTTAATTCGATACACGATTTGGCTCTCACCGGTTTATTTGTTAAGAATTTGACGAGGTTAAAATCTGAGCCCAAAACTTATACCAGCTTTTACGCTCGCGTCTGAGCAGACTTGGTCAAATCAGATGAAAATTCCTCTCCATCAAAGGCAAGACTTGAGATGTTGCCGCGTCTAATCTCTGATGGACTTGAAATTGGAACAGCCAAGCACGGCTTATTCGCGTACTCGGCCTCTTCATTCGCGTTTCATTAACGAATTTCGCCTTTAAAACAAAGACCGAAAATCACGGGGGAGGATATTAATGCGAATGTAAAATGTTGCTTTCTTCGTGTAGCCGCAGTCTAACCATAGCACAGCTGCCCATCCTACCAAATGGTATGCACGATAATTTTAGATTAATCCGGGTCTATATTTCCGCCCTTAATACGTGGCTTAAAGTGCGTTTAGTAATTATATAAACTTCCGTCGCCGGGGGTGGGTGGGTCGCCGGTCGAGCGGAGGAGCGGGAATGGCGAGGCAGCGGCGAAACTTTAATTTCATGCGAAAATTTTACCCATTTTTCTGTCCCGCAGATTACTCATTTGCATGAATTTATCGTTTCGCCGTATTTTCAGACACATTTGCGACCGTCCGCCCGCTCGCTTCGGGCCAGAGCGAAATAAACTAAATTTACAGTCTTCGACGTTCGACACTGGTACCGATAAAGTGGGAAAGGGGGCTGTCATTAGGCGAATAAGCGTATAGCGTTTGTGGATATAGATTCGTCCCACAGCAGAGAACTGGTATAAAGCCTTTGTTCCCGTAAAAACCAACTACGCTTTATTTGGTATTTGCCTAAATCAAATTAGTCAAGATGAAAGTACTTTTCGCAACGTTTTAATGTCTTTTTCAACGACGTGTGTCAAGGTGGTAACCACTTGGACAAATCTCATTTAGCTATATATATTCATTTTTTGTCAAGTACTTCTACCAACTTTTGTCTCGAAAACCTTATTACATTATAGTGGACAGGTCCAAAGATATTATGATTTACTTTTTTTATTTTCTACCGCGAATGTGTTTGTAGACCACTTCATTATTGAAAATAGAAGTATGGTACCCCAGAGAGATTGTAAAAGGGGTCGATAACGCACAATTTTGACCATTTTTTAGATTCTCAGGCTTATTATAAAACTGCTTTTTTGCTGGTTGAAAGTACAGGACAGGCCCGAAGACACTAAAAGTGAGGGACAGTTTTCAAATATGGCTACTACCCCATCACAATGAAGTTAAGCTAATTTCAATACTGCGGATGTGTTCTCCAAAGGATTTATAATAATATTTATCCACCAGTTTAGCCCTAAGTACCTTGACAAAGTTTGTACTTTGTGGAGCTAATCATAGCATAGCATTGAGAACGCATATTTTGACAATTTAGGACAGATTTTACCCCTATAAGAAGTGCTTCAGAATTCTTCTGATTTATGGATTAAGTAGAATTAGTGTCATTTTACAATACAAAGAAAAGAAAGCTTCTCCAGGGGAGCATGCTACGCTGGAATTTTCTGATTTTAGTTTGCTTGAAATATAGGGTCACGTTTCTATCCTGATTTGTGAAACGAGGTAGATAGTGGTTTGTGCGAGGATAACAGAAAATTTCATTAAAATATGTATACGAGTATGTGTAAGGAACAGGCAAAATATGCACCTAAAACGTTCTCAGCACCCAAAATATGGCAAATGATAAGCTGTTATGATAATAGGTTATCCTTCTTTCTGGCATTTTATCTCTCTGCATTATAAAATGGTCTATTTCTGATTTTAAAAAATGAGAAAAAGTAATAAAAGTAAATTACGCCTCAGTTTCTTTACCCGAAGTGAATTACTCAGTTTTTCTGAGTGCATTACTCGTTAATTTTTACGAGTAAATTACTCAATAAGTAGAAGAAACTGTGGAAATTGGAAAAAATTTTGAACAAGCTACTCGTACACTGGTAAGCAAACCAAAAACACACGCATTCTCAAATTTGGCTCACTTGAGATAAGGATATATATCGAGAAGTCATTACCACAATTTTAATTTTTTTTTTCTTCTAATAACACTGCACCAATGTATTGTTCGGAATGGGATTTACGAGTATTATGTATTTTCCTTACAACGCGTATTTCTTCTGATAAATGAAACTTTCGAAATTATAGCTTAAAATTTATGGCACGTTTTTAGAATGATGGAATCACTGAATTCAGTAGTCTGAAAATGCAGTGTATTCGTAGCAAAACTCTCTCGAGCAAACATTTCAGAGAGGATTGCTTTTGCCGTACCTATCTATATCTATATATTTTATAAATGAAAGAAACGCTACTTTACTATATACAGATGATAATGTTCGCAGGATTATTGTGCAGGCCTTCTGCGTGTAATGAAAATGCGAAAAATTGAAAATTGAAAACAAACGACTCCTCGAATTGGAATAGTTGGGTAGTTTTTTCTCCAGCTTTTTTTTTTTTTTTTTTTTTTTTTGTTTGCCGCCTATACCTCGCGTATTAACCGAGAAATTGATTTCGCACACTCGGATGAGGATAAAATAGGAGAAAAAGCTCGTTGATAAAAATTGAAAATTTCCGTCGTCCTCGTATACAAAAGATACAGCCATATTATATTGGGGCTGCGAGGTGTGGAGGAGGTAAGGAAAAGGGGAGCTTACCTGTTTCTATTTTTGATACGAACTCGTCGATAGACATAGAATCTTGTTTAAATTCTGATGGCATACTCGGATATTGACTTTTTTCCTCTCAGTTTCTGGAAGATTGCACATCCTATAGTATATCCGCAGATTAATATAAAGACGAGTTAACGTATTGAAAACGCACAAGTAAATGTGAGAGTTTATAAATGATGGAAAGCTTTCACCAGATCTACCTACTCACTGGTATGGAGCTCAACTTTATATTAGTTCTAAAATTTCTCACGATATTCGGAACGTTCGAAGAGTGTATTTAATTTTCGACGTGTTCGTCTCAAGTTATTTAGTATCTCGTTGTTAGATGTGTGTGTGTTTAATGAGCAAGTGTATTTTTGACGGATATGTAAAATTCTTTAGTCGAACTTTTTCCAATCGAAAATTCCAAAAAAAAAATTATTAGTTCTCTGTCATTGCTGATTGCTGGGAATTGTTCTCACTACTTGAAACAGATAAGTTATAGTTCTGAACGTCATAGACGATAGCATATTCATAGTGATTTCGTATCTCATGCCATATATTTTTCTCTCCTGTTCACTTCCCATACCTTGTCCTAGCCAAATATTCAACGAACAGAAAGTATCAACACACATTTCGCATACGCAATAGAGAGTAATTATTATTGTTGTGTGCATGATTTGTTTTAACAAACTCCAGTTCGCCAAACATTCGGCCTTTGCACAAGTGACTATATATTATGCGGCCAGAAGTAATTCAATTTTTTGCCTCTTTTCAAGTTCTTCATTTTCTTACCAAAATGTTACAAATCCCGTTAAAAAAAGTTTTGAGGGGCACCGAGAAAAACTATTTCAAAATTTATATTTGGTTTTTCGAAGTTTCAGAATTTGACTTCTGGCGTATTGAAGGAGAGAGAATAATGCTCTTTATTTACTTATTTATAATTTTGTTTGAAGTTTGACTCGGTTATTCTTATTTGCTACCAAAGTGTTTTATTAGATTGAAAGTTTCATTGCTCTCTTTTCGTCGATATAATTTTTTTTTTCAGCTTTTCTCATGGTTGTAATTTTTATTTTACCCCTTCTTATTATTATCAGCTATATACTCTCACAAAGATAAACTGTTAAAGGAGTTTCGAAATGAGTTTCGTTCCTGGTATTTGCTGTGAAAATGAAAAACCACTTAAAAGCAAAGATTTAGAATATACGATTGAAGGAGACTGCATTTCTTCCTTCAGGCTACCTTTTAGCTTCGCGCAAAAGGCGTGCACGCTCCACAAACTTTTATTAACAAACTTATACGTGTTTTAAGTTTGTGGCCAACTGCCTTTTAAAAGCGTATTAAAAAATCCTATTGCGGAAATTAAAGTGGAAAACAAGAAGCGGAATCTTGCGCATCTCTCTTTTTTTTAAACCGAGTTTTCCACTTTTTTTTCTCTCCATATAGCTACTTTTTTTTTTTGCATTACCTATCTAACAGGTAAAAGTCATTTAAACTCGTGAGATGGTATTTCTCATTATTTCACTTCCTTCGCAGGTTCTTCTTCAACCGTCTCTCTGCTTGCCTTTTTCCACTGAAGCCTAGTGTGGGTGGCAAATTTCTCGAGTTCCCAAGTTTTTACTTTAATAACATGGGGGTGAGAGTATTAATGAATTTCCTAAATTAAATGAATCCGATTCCCTGTTAAAAATCTTATGAAATAACAATACCCAACCCAAAATGTTTCAGAATGGCCTTTGTTTTATTTTGTAACAAAACTTCTCAATTTTTGAGAAGGAATTTTTTATAGAATTTCACAATTGAGCCCATCTTTTCAAGATCTTATCTCTCAAAAACGATAATTTTTGTGAAAAACGCAATTGAAATGTTCAAATTGAGCGTTCTTAAGCGCAGAAATGACGCGCAGAGCTACAGTTGCGTCGCTCAATTTATTTGAACAACCTTGGAAAAACCGAACAATTCACTATTTCGACTACTTCTAAAAAGCGAAAATGTTCCAAATGAATTTTTTTTCATTTTTGCCGAATTCTTAATGAATTGAACTTTTCTACCTCTGAAAAAAACGTGTATTAGCGTTAAGTATGAATTATATTCCAAACGTTTCTGATTTTCAACTTCAAGTATACCGCTTAAAGGATTTACAATTATGAGAAAATTAAGAAATGTTTGGGGGAAAAAAATTGAACATAGAAAATAGGCGTTTGCTCGCTTGAAAATACGAGTATTTTCATCCTTTGGGAGCATATCAGAAAGGCACGGCGCATTTTGTTTTTTTTTCTTAATCTCAAGAGTCATAAAAATTGATCAAAGTTTGATAAACTATTTTCTCTCGTGTCCAAATTTTTTTTTCCTTTAACATCGCGACATTGGAAACAGTTTATATTAACGAACAGTTTTGCCTCATAAGCTATAGCATGAACGAGATTTGAGATTGTATATATTTTTTTAGTTTAAAATTAAATTTCAACTACATTTGAAAACTCGCTGAAAGTCGTGATAGAAAATACAAATACAAGTGAACGTGAGAAACTTTCAATAAGTGAAGGGGAAAAAAGTTTCCACAAACGTTGGCCCTAAGAAGGAAAACGAGAAAATGAAGGCAGTCGATGAAAATTGAAACAGTTTTCAATTTTCTCTGGCGAATTTTATTCGGGTTCTACGACTATGAAAGAGAAAATGGTGATAATCACGTGTCAAAGACAGAGACGACAACTTTGTTTTGTTTCGAAAAATTTTCAAAACTTATCGAAGAGAAAAATCAGAGTTTACTTTTTAATGAAGAAAAATGCCTTCAAGAATATAAAATTAAGTGTTTTTTTTTTTTTCGTTTTGTTTTCCGAATGAAACTGTCATCAAAGTATAAGCCAGAGACAGAAAATAATTTGAAAAAGATCTAATTTACCGGTTACTCGTAGCTGAAATTGTTGATGGAGCCAAATTTTGTACGCTGGGAAAGTTTTCTGAATTTGAAAATTTTGTACATTCTTCTCTCTTTTATTGATTCATGAGCTGGATAAGTTTTTCTATGCTTTAAAATAGTAAAATATGCGCATAAAATAAGACGTTAGCCTTCATTAAAAATGCATCAATAACAGTAAAAATATCATCTTAAAAGGCACAACTAATGCCATATTATTCTGTTTCAAGATTTAGCTACATCGATCGGTATTAAAATGCAGGATTTACAAGCTGGGGTTATGTAGAAGCTATTTCATGCACATACTTTTAGATGTGTGTGATGCGATATCGAAAAAAAAAAACATGTTTTTCAGTTAATCACTGTTACATCTTAAATGTGCCTATATGTTTCATGACGTAATGTATGAACAATAACTACAACAGTACAGTACCTAATGAAAATCAGAAAATTGAGAACAATCAACAAACCACTGAGAAAATTAATCAACCGATTATTGATAAGAACCGTTTGACAACTGATAACGGCGCGCGCATTATCATGTCTTGAGTTACATTCTCGATATCGACTATCGATTGTTAATTACGTGTTAAATTTTCGAATTTACTCCCGTCACTCGCGTAACAAGAACTAAGATGTTAAGATATGAAAATACTGAAAATTATTATTTACGTATCTCTTACTCGAATACATTTACCACGTATATGCTGACTATTCTTCTACTTATAAATTTATTCAGTTGGAATGACATTTGCTCAACTCAATTGTTCATAGAAAAATATGATATTATTTTAGAGAATTCAAGCCGATTTACATACATCCTGGATTTTTCTTTTTCCAATATTTCTGGGTGTGAGAACCAGAATGATCCAAGTTCGAAAATGATTAGAGGATTTTGACTATTTTCGATGTATGTAGTCTGTCTTCCAACTGTCAAATCTCGTAACTTTTTCAAGAAAACAATGTTAAGGAAAATCGTGTGACATAGAAACAGCTTGTTTGGAAAATGACATCAGGAAATTGAATGTCAGAAAGAAATAATGATGTAATTAGGGACATTTGTATGTCGGAATGAATGCCGGTTACTGGTTAGGAAATTGGATTTGAGAAAATAACCTAGAACTAATTCCACCTTTTCAAAAAATCGCCATGAAAAGCTTAGGGCCGGTATTACAAACACTGATAACCAATTTAAGTGAGAATTAAACACTAAACAATACCACGTTTATGTTTCATGCACCGTTAAATTAGTGACCAGAGTTTGTAATACCGACTTAAGATAACATAAATTTTTTTTATAACTTCTTAGCTTTTGGTGTACATATACGCTTCTGAAATCATTCACGTGTAAACCAGGCATACGGGCCCCAAAAGGTATTGAAAACTGTAATAATTATAATTAGTCTTTGCATTGACAGAGGAGAAAAATAGAATCGATGTTGTCAGGCAGTTGGTGTGGAGGTGTTCTACGAATATTATTGTGAAAATTATCGCGTAACGTCGAATTTGGCGAGGAGGAAACGCAGGTCCTCACATTGAGCACCTCCATCGACGCCCCCAAAGACGAACTTTTTCGGCTGCATCTCATTATATGCGACATTCACAATACTCAAAATCATAAAATAAATTCACACAAATAATATAACGAGAGGTAGCTGCGGCTCGTTAGCACGTAGCCTCCAATGCTCGCCGCCCCCGCCCCTCCACTTCTTTATTTCCAAAGCAAAATAGTAACTTACCTGCTATAGTGCTATAAAATTTTTGCAAATGCGCTCGCACCGTTTGACGATGGCAGTTGTAACAGAATTGCCAGGCCGGAAAGGATGGTGGGTAGGGGGTGCTTTTTGTGCGCGTCATTTCTCGCGTTTTCCAATTTTACGAAATTACCGAAATTTCGCGCCCGGCTAATTTCGATATCCTAATAACCGATGGCGATTCCGGCTTCGTCGAGGCGTTAAGTTAAG
Organism: Parthenolecanium corni; assembly: GCA_038050395.1. Taxonomy (NCBI): domain Eukaryota; kingdom Metazoa; phylum Arthropoda; class Insecta; order Hemiptera; family Coccidae; genus Parthenolecanium; species Parthenolecanium corni. The sequence continues at coordinate 2,968,508 of JBBCAQ010000020.1, forward strand.
GCTGTTTGACAAAAGGACGAACGTCAGGGAAGGATTGTGGGGTGGGGGCATGGGGTGAGGAGTGTGCTTAAAATTGTACCCTATCAACTTTTCTCTTCGCCAGCTTCTCTCTCGATTTCGTGCCTTATATTCGCCTGCAGCCAGCTCCTATTCCTCGTGAGTATACAGTGTGTCCGAAAAGTTTTGAGACTGTACGTTCGTAATTATAAAGTCGACGAAGAAAACAATATTATCGACATGGTTAGCAAGTTTTCACTAGAAAACCTGTTTTTTTTCTTCTTTTTTTTTTCCATTTAAAACAACAGGGCTTCGCCACCCTAAGGCCCTCGCTTTGCTCAGCCCTCCAAACTCTTTTTAGTGCTAAGAGACCATACGATCTAAGTTCTTTGATTTATTTATTTAATTTTTTGGAAATCCATTTTGAAATATGCGAAGTCCTGTCAAACATTTTTTACTTCAGCCAAATTCTTTACTGTATATCTGATAGATAATTTGATTATTATTTTGGAAACAAATTTCGATTGAACAAAAATTTCTCATTATACAGAAAGATTAAACTTTGTGCATGTTTTCGCGTGTTTTCAATTTTCTAAAGAAAACTAAAATTTCGAGTTTAGCGCCCTGGTTTGGGGGTTTCGAGGTCGCTAAATACGAATCTGCAAGCTTACACAGGTTTGAGACAACCATACTCTGTAATAGCTTGAAGAGTTTGAATCAATTTGGGACTGAGAGATGTCAACTGCAAGGATTAATATTTGAAAATTTTTGTGCAGTCATCATTACATGTGCTGAAGGACTGTTGTTTTCTTCCATTTCAAAGTTACATAGGTATATTGCCAAGCAAATCACACATTCATAAAAACGATTTGAATAATTCATTCAAGTGAACTTATCAACTTGCAGTGTAAATAGCCAAATATCACTATTGTGAGTCTCCTAGGTTTCAAAACGATCGTGTTCAACTTGAGTATCAACATTTTTATAAGCATAGTCTCAAAACTTTTCAAACACACTATGTATCCTCGTTTCTTCGCTCTTTGGACGATGATATTCGATGCACCCTCCTCTCCTCATTCTATCTTGAAGGGGGTGTATTCTGTATAAGTTCGCTTTGATGTTCTCCCCGGTAAAACGGTATACATTATCGAGTTATGAGGCTAATCAGATGCCGAATATCAATATAGCTCCTCAGCCAATATACACAGGCGACGGGCGACATTATACGCTCAAAGGAGAGGCAAATTAATTATTATGGTACTTCGCCATCGAAACAGAAAATTGTAGCCATCTACACAAAACGCGAGGCGGCTGAAAGAAGTAGCAATTTTTTTTCTTCTTCAGTTGGCCTCCGTAATCACAAGGGGTATAAGTTTTAACTCTAGTGAAAGTTATACGTGTCTGATTTCCTGTCTGCGAGTGGGCTGAGAAATTCGATGATTCGGCTCGAAGCAAGGGTTTTGACGCTTTTTTGATAATATAATGAGGCCATTATTTTGGAAAAGATATTTTTAGGCTCTTTTATTCGACATTTTTGAAATATTTACTGGCTCTGCGAGAATCTTGAAATTGTATCGAAATGAATATTCTTTTGAACGTCGCTGAGTTTGAGAATAAGAATTACGAATTAAAATTCAATAGCCCCGCGTAATAAACAGCCAGCTGGCATATTTTTATAAACTGTCATTTTTGTGGATTCTTAATGGGGAAGGGAGGGAGAAAGTTCTGCAATAAAATGTACACTCGTCTCATCTTTCCTTCATCGAGTCGTCCTACTTCGAAGTGTTTCCTCACCCAAGAGAGGGACGACGTGGGTAATACGTCATTTTTCATCAATGCCCATTATGTTGACACCTCAGCCCTCATTCGACCATTCGTACTCCCACACAAGCACCTCCTCTTTCTTCCTACAACATTTAGTAGACTTGGAAAGTCTCTCGTTGGAGAGAGAAAAATGTTTGATGTGGCAGAAGATTGTATATTTTTATAATAAATTCCACATCGTTGTCATACAAAGTAAAGCCATACTTGCCCCAACACATCCGGCTCTCTTTTAACACGATAAAAGCTCAATTGTCCTGTTTTCTCCACTTTCCCCCTCATACATGATATTAAAAAAAATTTTTTTTTAATAAATAAAAATAAGATCGATGGGTTTTGGCCCATCGTCTCTTGACAAGTACAGGGGCAGTGACATTTTCATGAAGATCGTATGATACTCGAGTGAATAACTTATTATGTGTTTACTATATCCAAGCTTTGTTCATTTTTGATACGTTTGTGAGCTTCCTTGAAATTTCTTGAGAAGAAGGAAAATATGAATAATCGTTATTCCAACTGAAATCGATTCCTGTATCTGTAAATTGAAAGTGGTGCTTTTTTGTTGAGCAGTTCTGCTAGTTCGCCAGTTTGTCAGAGAACTGAGAAAGTGGAATAAAAGCGAATAAAAAAATATAGGTGTCAGATTACTTTGAAAGTAACTCACGGGTAGTTTCTGTTTTTGGTAACCCAGTATTGAATGGTAGCATAGTTCCCAAAAAGAAATCACATTTAAGGATCCCACTGCGGAGAAATTATTTATTCATGTTTTTACAATAAGTGTAGCCCACGACAGAGTTGTTGTGTATTTTAAAAAACAAACTTTTACATTTTCAAAACATGCATATCGAACTACGGTCATAAATTCAGCTTCGGAACTTTGGTCATTATCATGTGTTTTCTCATTTTTGTTGATTCTCGTCTTCCCTCCTCCTCCTCGCCCCCTTTAAACGTTCATATCATCAACTGCAATCCGTTTCTCATGTTCCTTACTCAACGCATTAGTTCTTTTTTCACGCTTGTATCATTGATCATTGCTGACTCGTGTAAAGGAAACTAAAAGTAGGAAAGAAAATAAGAAGTAAGTACAGCTGTAACCAAAAAAAGAGTTGGAGAGAGACGAAATGGGAATGCGGAAAAAAGGGTGCTATACCCGGAAATTTCCAATCGTCGTACCAAAACTTTTTTCGAAGATAAACGAACCTAACCATTGGAATGAAAAATTTTTGTTACTCGGTGTAAGGATCTTTCTCTCTTCGTTTCTTGTTCTTTGCGCGAGAGAAAAAAAAACTACGATGACTTCTGTAAAGGGTGTATATGTTACGGTCTAAAATAGCACCTCGATTCAAACGGTAAAATAATTTTTTATATTTTTTTGTCATTTACTGCCGAGGTGTGAGAGTGAAAAACGACGACCACCGACTACGATAAATGAGCATGATGATGGTGGTCAGCGAGGGAAAGTTGCGAATTGCGATAAGTGAAAGTGAGAATATACCGGGGATGGTGGATAAGGAATTGAATTTTCGGTTTGTTGTGGTTCAAAAGTACGAGATAAAATTTTCAGGAATGGTGTAATTACATTGAAAAGAAACTGCAGATAGTGATTTTCACTATTTCTAATTACGAAAATTGAGACAATTTGATGATTGTGTGGTGAAAAGCAAAAACAGGATTTTTATCATAAATTTTACTTTCGAGAAAAACGCATTTGAAGTTCGCATAATATATGTGTGCGCAAAACTGGTGTTAAAATCGAGCTAGAACTCTGAAATTTGGAATACATAATGTATAATTAGACGGAGATATGAACTTGAAGTATGCCGGAGGATAAAGAGAGAGATAAATGCTGAACGGCCGCTAGAGAGCAGCAAATGAAGCTATCTAAATCACCTTCTCGCCGTTCTCGACTTTTTATGACTAATATCTGTCCAATAAATTCCCTTTTTATTATTATTGAAGTTATTATGCTAAGTACTAGTTTAGGAAATGGTAAAAAAAAATTGGCAAAATGAATAAAAAGCATATGTTACGCGACCTTCTGCTGATCTTTCAGTGGACGTTGAGGGTGAATCGAGGTGAATTGAAGGTGAATTGATTTTACAACTTTGAAAACGCGTCAGGCAAGATGAACAACATTCGAGTGAGATTATACATATTTACTCATAACCTTAAAAAATTAATTTTAATTTAAAACCAACCGCATGTCTCTTATCTTTTCTATTTCGTGTGTCGTAATTAAAAAACAAACGTAGCCGGTCTTTTTGCCTCACCCTATACATATTATAATACGGCACCAAAATAGTCGAGGCTCACTGATATGGAAAGGTATTTTGGGCAAGAGGAAACACGAAGAAGTAATTAACTAGTTTTAAGCTTTCTTTCCTCGGTAATGGCGTATCTACAGCTCTATATGCTTCAATTCATAGAGTACTGGGTAGACTTGCTTGAAAGTATCAGTTCGCAATTCAACAGGTTCTTTGCGATAGCGCCGTATGTCATTTAGTCCATTCGGTATAGTCGTTTAGATTTTAGTGAGCTTTACACAATTCATGCTCACTCAGAACGGAGACGAGTGCATCTCTATACTTGATAACATTACTACTCGTATAGTACATTATATTTTTTAATCGACAAATTCGATAAACCCCGAGGTTACAAATCGTAGGAAAATTTACAGTTTAGACGTATTATTTTAAAATATTCTATGTGATACTATAAATTTCTTCCTCCTCGCTACCCATCATTACTACTTTTTCTAGCAGCCTTTATATTAGACGAAGCAAAGCAAAGCATTCTTATTGCGTCATATATCCGTATATACCAGCAAGAAACATGTAAATTTGCAATAAATTTCATAGGCTCCGAATAGTTCGACTCCATTTATCACTTACTCAAATAACTCGAAGTTAAACGAGGAGAAAAAATATTTGGAGGCCAAAAAAAAAAGACTGCCATAACCTAAGTGAGGGAAATAGAAATAGACTTTTCGAACAGGGGAAAGGCTTGAACTACGCTCGTTACCTTCATTAATATTTTGGACGTGCAGATTTATACGGTGCCATTAATTTGCATGCCAGGCCACTCGATTCGAACGAAATTGCCTTCGTCGTTTTGGGGGAAAAAAAGTAGAAAAGAAAAAGAAAATACATAAGAAAAAAAAAAACAAAAATACGCAACGATGAAATAAATGCAAATAAAAACGAAAATTAAAGACAATACGACCGAATCAAATGCAGGAAGAGAATAAGTGGCGAAAAAAAGAGGGAAAAAGGAGGAAAAGTTTTAGAACGGTGCTTTTTGGCGTCTTGGCAAATTTTTTATTTGGTTTTGTTTCGTTTTTTTTTCCGTTTCCTCTTGTTTTTTTTTTCCATCCTCAACATTTGACCGAAATATATATATTTTTTTGCTTCGTTAGGTGTCCCCTGTCTCGTGTCCTGTTTCTTTTCGCCTCCCAAGAATCGACCATTCTTTTAGTGGTAGAAAAAAGGAAGCACTTGCGAACGGCTTAGCCAGTTTCCATTCGCGCACATTTTGCAGCATATTTTTTCAAAGAAAATTGATAAGAAGCATCCATAAAAAAATACACGTTCTTCTACCATTACAGGCACCATTTTTTTTTTTTTGTTCCTTTTTCTCCTCGCTCTCGTTGTTGTCTGAAGTGTAATTTTTCACGCATTTGGCTCCGACAAAGGGTAGAATGTTGTGGAAAAGGCTCATGTAATTTAACGTGGAATTGCGTTTAAGGTGATTTTGAGAGAGCGAAAGAAAATATAATAAAAATAAAAAGAGAAGTACGAGTATAAAAGAAGAGAAGAAAAAGGGGAATGAATGTGGCAAATGGTATAACGAGATAAATACGAGTATCTGTAGATGTTAGTAACTATTGTACAACCGGGTGGAAAAGACTAGAAATGAGAAATTTCGTCGAATAAATTTACATCGAGTTCGTTTTTAAACCGTAATTAATGAAGGAAATCAGGCTGCTATGATTCATTGGCGAAAAGAAACGATGGCTGCTGGGCTGAAGAAAATAATTAACCAATTCTGAAGTTGAAACGATATTTTTCTTTCCATTGTAATTCTTTGACAGTGAGTGGAACAGAAAGGAGGAGGTATTTTTGTCGCATTTCAATTTAGAATGTGGTAGGTAGAGCTTTTGTTTTGAATTTAGAAAGAGATACAACGTCATAAACTGGCGCTAATAATAACGACTGTCAATAAAATCAGAATTTTGTCGCTTGGTAGATGCTATTTGGTAGTCAAAGCTAACCTATATGTACAATATCGAGCTGTTTTCCTATAAGGGTTGGATGCAAGGAGATTGGGAAGAATTGAACTAGAGTGATCAATCTTCTTAGGATAACTTTAGTGCAACGCCAAAAGGCTTTTCAGGTCTAGAAAATCAATTACATATTTGATATGGGAGTCAACCCTCTTTTTATGAAAAAACAATCGCAGAAAAGAAATGAATGGATTTATGATTTCAAGAAATGAAAAATATTGAATCTGTGTTTTAGAAGATTTTAAAAATACTCGGGCACAGAAGCAATTCTATCCTAGGTGAAACAAATCACCCCTCTAAATGGCCGATGGCAAATTTTCAAACTTCTATCTAATATGTGTGGTCTTATAGTTTTTAATAAAAAAATAAAAACTTTAAAAAAATCACTTACAGATGAAAAATTAATATTTGGGCAAAAGGGATCAACGATTGCTTGTGCATGATTAGCTTTTCCTAAAAGTACCAGTTCAATAATTCTTTGCCTGATACGAGTAATATGGAAAGTATAAAATTCCAATTGATACGAGTACTACATGTATTTTTGAAGAATATGCTGGGTTCCCTCAAATTAAGAAAATATTCCGAATTAAAATGTAGAACACAATTAATTTTACTATTGCAAAACCAACTGTGCATTTAGTGGCTTGTGCTCGAGAAGATTCAAAGGTTACCCTCCAACCCAAAAAACGTAGGTTCAAATTTCCGTCCAGCAGGCAGAGAATTTTTCAATGTAAATACGATCGGGGGGGGGGGGGGTGGGGAGGTATTGCATACCGTTTACAGAGAAAAAAAATCTTTCACCCCCAGTAATAGGTGGTCACCAAGAAAAAAATTAAACTAAAACCCTTGCATCGAGTAGTTGATTAAGGAGCTTTTTTTTTTACAAAAATATTTGAGCTCATAGTATTTAAAAATATTCATGTAAAAACATCTTTTCAATAAAATTTAAGTGCTGGAACTCACAAAAAAAATCTTATATAATATCAACACTACGTATACAAAATTGATTTATCATAAATTAAAGCACTCTTCAGCTAAAGTAAGAATTTTGGAAAATGTTGCCACCTATGTCTTGATAGAAATAAATAGACCTGGACGATGAAAATAAGTAGCTGGAATTCGAAGAAAAGTTACAGCTCGAATGCATATAGTCGATTTCTAAGCTTTGAATATTTAAAGCGAGCTTTTTCCAGGGTTTTCAATTTTCATAGTAAATTATCGCTACTCTTTTGAAGAATATTCCTTTTTTCCACGAATTCTCTCCCCTTCCTATATTTCTCGTATTTTTTCACGAGTTAATCAACCGGAAGAGCATATCAAAAGAGCCAAATTAATCGTTCCTCGAATTTGGTATGAAAGTAAAATTTTTTAAACGTATTTAGTGGTTGATTTTTCTCTTTTCTTTCCTAGTTTTTTTTTTTTTTTTTTTTTTTTTTTTTTTTTTTTCCCACTTGAAACTTTTTCTTCGCAACAAATTGCTCGTGAAGACGATGGGATTTTTTAAACTGTCGACGTACTCGTTTCCTATTTATTCTCGTTTCGTTTTTTATGCATGGTTTGCTATAGATTCTATGGGTGCGAAGAAAAGGATGAGCAAAGGGAAAGGAGAAATGGTCATTACGGAGAGCCCGAATTTTAAATTGTAAATAATAGTTCGGGAGCTGTCTTTAGGCATAAAATTTTCAACAAAAGAGGAAATACAAACGAAATTTTCGTTCAAAGGAATTGGAAAAAAAAACATTGGAAAACAAACATCGCCATTATTATTTCCATCTCAGTATAATGACGTTCCTAAAAATTTGTCGAGAGATGGACTGAGTTTTAATTTTCCATCACAAGACAGAAATTATTCAAACACATCTGTGCGAAAGGCAGAAAATTTTTTCAATTAAGTCTTTTTTAAGTGAAATTCGATGCCTGGAGGGGCTTTAGCACCTTACCCTATCTTCATTTGCTGTGTAAGAAGATGAATTTATTTCATGTGTGTGGATTAGGGACTAGGGTCATTATCACAAGTACGTATGATTGACACTTACGTTGCCATATGTGTGTTCGTATGGATCTTTGAGGGATTGGGGTCTTGGGGCCACCAATGTGTCTCAATATAATCTCAGGGACCTGAGTAACACAGAAGATGAAACCGTATATGACCAATGGACCAGTCACCTTCTTATTTTCCATGGTAGGAAATTTTTGAATCAAGTGCTTAGCAATAATCAGTTGGTGTATTAGTATGTACCAGGTGTCAAGTTGTAGTTATGTTCGATTGAATGAACTTGGGCTGGCATATTCTGTGGCGTCGGACTCAGTAGGATGAGTGACCATTTCACTTCTATTTTCAATATTTTAAGAAGTGAAATGTGGACTTTCTAGGTCTGCAAGTATATGTAATTTGCACTACTTTCAATCAACATTTACGTAAATGGCAATAGATACTATCAGTGGGTGATTGAAATTAATTCATAAAAATTGCACCATTATGGCTAGTTATAAACTTGATAGCTGTTACCGAGCACTCAGAATTCGGTTTGTTGCAGTTAATTATTATGTTCAAAATATTATACCTTTTAGTCGAATCGTAGTCACTCAAGGACAAGTGAATTATTTTAAAAAAAAATGTTTTTGTTATTTTTACTATAGAATAATTGGTCGCCTATGGAGAACTTGCCATAAAAGTTTACTCAGTTCCTAGCTAGATTTTTATCTCCTAGGTGGCCGTAATAATCTGTCGATACCATTATTTTCTGGCCAATGCGAGCCATTATATCAGTGGGTATATAGTCGCACTCGGATGAATCTGTAACGAATCATCGATGCGTAAAATAGGGCAGCCATTAAAAACGTTTAGTTCTTTGAAAACAAACGAATCCAAAAATGACGACGATGGAGCATCGCGCATCGACGAATTTTAATTTACGACCGTTGGCTGGTATTTTCATCGGGCTTTAATCAAAACGCGTCGCACAGTCTTTTGTGTGACGTGAGGTCGTGTGGAAATTGAGCACATTTCGTGTAAATTCATTTTTCTTCTCCACCCCGGCTTTCACGAGAAACGAAAATCCGGGGAGGGGGGTTTAACTACGTATTAAGTGACATTCGCTCGAAAATGTGAAGGTGTTTTTTCAACTTTTGCCAGGCTATGCGGACTGTGGGGGTTGATCCCCGAAACCAGGGATTTTTTATGATCTTAAAAAATGTGAGGCATAAAACCAGAGATTTTATAAAACTTGGATTTTTTAAATTTTAGGATTTTTTTGGAAAATTTTAAGGATTTTGTCTTTTGGCTGTTTTGTGAATTTGACAAATTTGGAGCTAGTAGGGTTTGGACTTCGGCCAGCCTACGTGATATTGAAAGCAGTGAGATGAAACCAAATGAAAATGCTGTGGCTTTATGAATTGTCTGTTGAAGGGGAGGGAGAGGGTAGGGGCTTTGAAAAGAAGTTTTGTTTTTTATATTTTTCAACTACCTAAGTCATATATATTTTCAAACAGTTTGGAAAAACTTGCTCGGTGTTATTGTGTGAAATAAGATGGAAAATTTGATAGGGTGTCCATAAATATTGCATCTTGAAAAAACCATCGTGCAAATTTTCAGTTTAGTTCGAACGACCTACAATGTAGCCTGAAATTCAAGACTTGATGAAATCATTTGATTTCGCTAACTGTTGAAATTCTTGTGATTTTTTTGATTACAATTTTGTTGATTCCTCGGCTTTACTGGTTCACTCTGGACAAAGAACTGGAGCCACCCGGAACACGTTGGCTCACTATTGTGACCAGTGGCGCATACGTATTTTGAAATAAGTGGTGCAAGATTACTTGCGGGGGCCCTTTTCAGCAAAGAGGCCTCCTCCCAATTTTGTTTACTTTAATTTTTTTTAAAAATAATTTGGTAGTAAGGGGGGGATTCAAATTCCCATCTGATAGGGCCCCTAAATTGTGAGGCCCGGTGTGACCGTACCACTTGAACCCATAAGTGGGCCCCACTGGACTAACCAGTGTCAAATTAGACTAACTGTGACAATGGTGAAAGTACGACGCGTCATTTTGAGAATTATGTAAGAAAATGGCACTATAATAAGTTGTAAAATTCTGAATTCACTTTCCCCTTACACTGCCATCCGTACCTGGGAACATGAAACGTTTCTCACAAAATTGGCATTAATATTCTTATCCTTACACCGTGTGTGTCTTATTCGAACATAAATAATTGAAGACGTCGTCGCATCGTATTAATTTCAGCATAATCCGTCGAAGGGCTGAAATTATAATTAATTTTACTAGCGCAAAGCTGTATTTTGGTGCTCTCAGACGATGCTATATGGGTATTTTTGGCAGACATACGTTTGTCTAACAACGTCAGTGATGAGGAGAATAAGAAGAAAAAAAATTATAATAGGTAATAATAATCTGCTTCGTTGTCAGAAGGGCTAATCCACTCGGCGAATATGACAAGCCGGTTGAAATATATGGTTGTCAAAAAGTTTGGTAATCCTCGTTGTCTACCGGTCTAATCACCTTTGACTGCATTTTTTATGCGACAAGAAAATGCTAAAGAGAGCAGACAATGAAGATGAAGAGGTATGATAAGTTCACTTCTCTCTTGTAGATGTAGATGTTAATAGAAATTCGAGAAAAAAAAACCTTCCAAGTTGAGTCGAGTACTGGGAACTATTTTATTTGAGTCCTATTTTTCAGAAACTATTCCTGTTATAGACCTGAATTTGGTTTTATTTTAGAGGAGAAACCCTCCTCTATCTGATGAAATGTGGTAGAAGACTATTGTTGATATTTTTCTCCCCAATCTGGGACTTCTCTTTTTTCGGTCGTCTTAAAAATGCCTGGATTGAAAAAACCAGGTACCAGAGCCGCAGAAACCATACCTAAAATTTTGATGTTTTTTACTGCGAGTATAAATTGAACTTTTTTTAGTACAAAAAATGAATACTCGTATTTTGTGAGGCACCTATAAAAGTTACTTTTCTTCATTTTAAATATAAAACCATCAATGAATGGAATCGATTTGAGCCGCAGCCACCTAAAATTCATTATGTCGACGTTATTTGAAAATCAAATAATTGTATAATAATTTTTATGAATTATTTCACAAATTTTCTAAGAACATAGACCCTGCAGTGATTCTGTTACGAAAAGTTCGACTGCTGGGGACTAAGTACTATTTTTGATTTGAGAAGAAAATAATGTATGTGCTTTCAGTTGAGTGGGCGATAATTTTATTTTAGAAAATAGCATATCTGCTTCGTTATACTTACTAAATTCGAATAATTATTTGGAGTTAAACGTTATTTTATCTTCGCGATATATTTCTTTTTATTGCATATAGGTACAGGTATGTCGTCACGACCGAAAGTGAATTGATTTATATGAAAATCAATATTGTCTAACTCCAATGAAAACTATGGAACTTTGTTCATTTTTCTGATCATAGATGTACATACCTATTACGTATAATGTACATATAGCGTTAGAATAGTAATTTGAAGAAGTCAAACTTTTACTTGAAGGTTGACTGGTGTCCAAAAACGTTCTGAAGTAACTATTGTACCTGCTACACGCAGTGCCTATTTTGTTCCTTTAAAAAAATAAAATAATGTTGATTTAAGATTGAATTGGCACAGTGGTAGGGTCCGAGAGAAGGGATAAAAAAGTTGGAAAATTGTGACTTTTGTAAAAGTTTCCATCGTTTTTTCTTTCTTTCTTTCTTTCTTTTTTTTCTTTTTTTTTTCCAATTTGGAGAGGGAATTTCGGAAAAATCGTCGACAAGGCATTCAATTGTTTGCAAAATTAATTCCGAATCGTTGCCAATGTCCAAAACTCTAAATTAAATGAGGGAAAGGAAGAAAGAATCGAAGGAAATGTACGAAAAATGCAAATCACTTTTCGGTTTTCAGTGCCTTTGCTTTTCAGTTTATAGATTTTGAATTTTTCATACGATATTCGAGAAAATGATTTTCAGTTTCGTCCTTGCGATGATGCAAAATACTTGTAATTACGGCAGAATTTGTTGTTCGCTAAAATGGAATTTGAAAAATATTAACTGTTTTTATAGCAAACCTATTACATAATTTTGGTCTGACTTTCACAAATAGGCATGGGACCTTCAGAGTTATTCGTTTCATGATTTCAGGATTCCAAAAATACTCGTCTCACATTTCGGTCTTCCTTTCTTACTTTCTTTATTTGTTTATGTATTGCGGGGGTGGGGGGTTTGTAAATCGCCAATTACGACTTGGAAAACTAATTACTGTAAAACTGCTGATTGGATCGAACTGAAATTTTCACTGAACTTTATAATTGAAGTCTTGGAAGTTTACCATCCAAATTTCAAGTCAATCCAGCCGTTTGTTAGTTTTGTAGAAAAGTCATTTTTAAGATTGAAAAAAACGTGAATTTTTATTTGGAACACGAGATAGGGAGAACTGCCAAATTAATAGGGATGAAACTTGCATCAGAGGTCAATCTCGATGAATTTCCAGTTTAATAGAAATTTCACGACGATGGTTTTGCGGTTCTCTATATATTTGCAAAAATGTAGCCCATAAACGATGATTTTCTTTGAGTTTTTGAAGGGAACGGACAATTAAGCTGAAACTGATAATGCGGTGTGCCAATAGAAGCTTCTAAAATGATACCGCATTCGAGTTTCAAGCCAATTTGTTGGTATTGGTTTTTGTAAAAAGTGGTTTTGAAAGTTCAGAGTATGAATTTTTTCTTCCGAAACTCGCTGGCATATTTCCGACGGAAATTCTTTTTTTACCCAATTTACGCACAATCCTAAAACATGAATTCTTTAGGGTTTATGAGACCCCGGTAGTTGTATTTTGAGAATCTGCTTTTCTAGCGGGGTTTGCTGCTCTAGATTATTTTTTGCTGAAGAATGTATTAATACTATAAATACGTATAGCTGATAATATTCGACACTAACCAACAATAAAGAATTCTGTTCATGATTATAACTAGAAGATTTAGCTAATTTTTGGCGGCCAAAAATTATGCTTTTTATAACTTTCCATTTCATTTCTTCCACTCGTCTAAATATTACTGTAAATAAATAAAGAAAGAAGGAAATAAATAAAACCACGATCGCCCATCTGGTAGCTACATACATTTTCCGCCAAAATATTATCTCAATACTTTCATGAACATGACTGAAGTGAATATTATGACTCCCAAGACACGATCGATAAACATTTCAAATGAGGGTACCAGTTGTAACCCAAGCTGCGTACATGTACCTATACATATGTGTATGTATAGGTGCCTGCACATTTACACACATTTCTTTTTCACTTCCTCGAAATTTGTAATCGAAACTGCAATACTGAAGGTGAAAAAAAGCCCATCTCGAATTTAGAAACGCGTTTCTCGTTTTACCCTATTTTTTATCCCTACTTTTCCTTATACCTTTTTTCTACGACGATTGCCCACTTTTTGAGTGCCGAAAATGAAAAATTTTTTCTCATCTCTTTTTTATTCGTTTTTATTCATTTTCTTACTCGTACCTTATGACATATACACGTCTACCTGTAGTCATAATAATTGTTTACGACGGCTGAAATATCCTCGTAAGAATCTTTTTATACACGCTGGTACTATCCTAACATGCTTTTTGTTTTTATTCCAATGAAAAAAGGGTGATTGTAAGGAAAGGAAATTTTATGATCTGATGTTTGTAAATTTTATTGGTTTCATAAGTCATCGACCAGGAGGGAAAACGTTTTGACCTGATAAGCGTACAAAATGACTTCGCGAGGGCTGAATTCGTCAGATTCCCTCACGTTTTCTCACCCTTAATCCACTTTCCTTTCCAGCGTTGTCTTTTACCCCTTCAAGTAGACGGTTAGTCGAATTCTTTATTGTCCATTCTTGAAAACGAATCATTCATTCTTCTTTTTTATTACCGACGACTTGTAATGAAAAAAAAAAAAAAAAAAAAGGTTTGTAGGTTACAACATGCCTCGTCTGTATTCACCATATTATGTGAAATCCTGTTTAGTGGGAAACTTAATGGGAATGTAAATTTATGTCACTTAGTCTGCAACGAAAGTTTATCACAATTGGAAAATTCAGCTAAAACAAAATTGTAACGTTTCTCCTTGCTTTTTATAATAACCTGCAGTTAACTTTCTGTTGAAAGCATTCAATTGATTTTTTTTCGATTTCTGAAACTGGGCTTTATAGGCATTGATGAACATGAGAGGAGCATAAGTTCCAAGTTGATAGTTTATCGTAATAAATAAAAATATTATGCGGGTAGATTGTAAGTAGCAAACAAATTATTTAAATCACTATCAGGAAACTGTAGTGTTTGAAAATGGGTAAAGCTTCAAAAACCCATTCACTACATCACACTATGTCAAAAGATACACCAGAAAATCCAGAGTTAGAACACCTTATGGCCCCCAGCACCAGTCCGTCCCTAGATGGGGGTGACCATAATTATCAGTCACCCCTCTCACGGGCGTCCCGCAGCCCTATTTCCCAAACTGACTGCCTCATGAACTCTTAACCTAAATTAACATGAATAACGAAACATAGTCACGCAATCTGAGCTCTCCAACTTCTCCTTCAGTGCCTTACTCCGTCCCGTTTCTCGGGACGGCGGCTGGATTGGCGGCTGGATTGGCGGTGTCATAATCACGTAACACAAAATCATAATCGGTTCACAGTAAAGCACCATTTAATCACATTAAAACGGGGAACTTTTAATACAAAAATGGAAAAACTTCATAATTTGAGCAGAACAAGAATAGTAAGTATATGAAACGTAGCCCGAAGCTGGTCTCATCTTGACCAACCTAAAACGAACACTAAGAACAGCCGCTAAGACCTAGCGTCTCTACCAGCCCTGGGAAAGCTTGCCTTCAGGAAACAAACTTCATTGGCAATCATCCCAAGCACTAGGGAAAACAGCAATGAGCGGAACGCGCCCATGAAACTTAAGGACATCGCCCATTGCTGGCTACTTTCTCCGGGCACGAGCCGATCAACGAGCTCCGAACCAAAAGACTAATTTAGAAGAGACTTTAGCTCAAAAAGATTCCTTAAATGATCGGTTATTCAAAAACAATTACCCGGGGCCCCGGGGACTGGCCGAGGTTACCCAGAGGTCATCTAATTTATATCGTCATACTTATATATATATTTTGACTAATTGAAAGTTTTGAAAATGTTGAGTTTGGTTCTCACTCTACAAAACCAGTAATTATCTATTGGATATACGTGTAATAGTGGTGCAGGTTGTAGGTTGTAGCTATGTATTGGAATTTATTGTAAACATTTTTCGTTGATAACCAGGTGTACTTGAATATTTGTTGCTGCTACCAATCCCTCGAAAGAGATGGAGACTACTCGTAAAAATTTATTATATCTAGTAGATATACTTACTAATTATATCTACATTTTCTTCGGATTGAACAGTTTTCAATTCACTTACCTGAAAAAAAATAAAAATAAAATAAAACACAATCAATATAGGTAAATACAATTGGAAAATTATATTCTCTTTTCGTGGTATGAAAAAACTTAGAATAATACCTATAATGTGTAAATTAATGCTTTTCTGAAGGAAGGAATTATACAGACATTATGACGGATTTCACATAATACAATTTTGTCTTCTCAGTATTCTCGACTTGAAATTTTATTTTTGCCGTTATAAATATTTGAATTCTTTGGTGTAGTGCCAATTCCTGTTTTGTTGAACTGTCATTGTTACAGTTACTCGTAAGTTAGCCAAATGAGGGATTAGCGCTGAAATTTATTTCCCTGTTTAGTTTTCATTCATATTTCTATCAATGCCTCTGCCTGAGAATACATTAGCGCTTTTCAGTGGTTTTATTTTACAGATGCATTGCTAAAATTGTTTAATTATTTGGTAAAGTGAGCGCTATTTTCTAGGTATACAGAAGCTATACAGTGGGTTTATTCTTTGTAAATTTCTAATGAATTGAGCGAACATGGAGACTGAATACATTTTAATAAAGTTAGAGGAGCACCAAAAAACGAACAGTTCAGGCTTATGTTATTGTCAACTTACTTAGTTCGTAACGAATGAACGTTATCACACGAATCAGTGTTGCCGAATCTACCATTAAATATCTTTACATTCTCGACTTTAAGAAAATTATAATGGAAATATTTTCTGGTCTGTTGACGAGTATATAATTAATTACCCCTTAAGGTCCTGGAATTTTTGTGAGGTTGTTTGTGGCGTATCAATTCCATTGAACCTTTTGTTGTATATTAGTGGCGGCTTATTTGGGTTTTGAAATACTTACCTACACACACTATAATTTCTGCGCATGCGCTAATACGCTATATATATGTTTGTGTTAATACTCGAGAGCTATTATCATGAACACGTTGCTTTATATAGACTTCGCATTTCTTATTGCCCACGTAGACATTTCGTGAACGGCCTGCAGAATAAGGAGAAGCCTCTTGGGCAATGCTCGTTTATTATAGCTGTACTTTTTGCCATCAATTGAATCAATAATATAAAACTTGAAGCCTTTGCTCTCGTTTTAACGCTGTCAGTCTATTTTTCCGCTCCATTATCTGCAGTAATGATTTTGTTTCGCGTCATTATTTTCATTTTCGAATTTGGGAAGTCATCGACCTCGTGTCTACATTTGCCGAGAAACCATAGAGGGACCGCAAAAAAAAACATCATCAATGTCAAGTCACACGAATGTTGGTAGCTTTTCAGCGCACACATTTATACGGTTGCTGGTGTGTGGAACGTGCCCTGTTTTTCAAACGCCGCTTTGTATCCTGGTGCTGCCTTCGTCAAAGTCATTTGATCGAATTGGCGCACATACGTATAGAGAAACAATTCGCAGCAACCGCCAAATAGAAAATAATTTTCGGCACGAAATTGAGGCGCACACTCGCACACACACACACACACACACACCATACTAGAATCGCCATACTCAAACAGCCTTACCAGATTAGCCTCGCGCGTTAGATATTTTTACACACTGCGAAAGGTTCCCCTTTCAGCTATAAGCGTTTTCTTCGACTCCTATTATCGTAATTGGCTTGTCTGGTAGAAGATCTGAATACAAAATCCGTCAAACGGTTTCTTTTCTTGCACTATTTTTTTCTTCTTTTTTTTTTCGCTCCCCAGCAAACGCACGCCTTTATTCTTTCGTATATTCCTTTTACAGCCGAAAGGCTGCAAAATTTCAAAATTGAAATTTCGAATTTCAAAACTATCGGGGTCCATTAATCGAAGATGGAGTGGCGGAGTGGGTATAAGTGGAGAAATCGCTTCAATACACGTTATCCAGAAGGCCTTATTTATTCGAGGATGAATAACTGAGATGGTGGGATGGCAGAGGAAATGCGCAGCCCAATAGGGAAGGGGAAAAATAAAAATCTTGGGAGATTGCGAAAATAACGCTGACGACGAAAGTTTTTCTCGAAAGCTTCTACACTCGAAGTGTATCAGGTAAATAGATGAGAGGAAAAGAAGTAGAGTGTAATGCGAGAGAAGCGAACGCGCCTGATGGAAGTAAAGGAAAATTTTTCTAAATCGATACTAATATCCGGCAGCTGAAATTAAAGTAGGTAGCTGTGTAATTTTCTATTTGGACTTTTTTTATTTTTTTATTTTTTTTTTTTTGTGGCAGTAATAACTTTTTGCGTATTTTTTTCTTCCGTCTAGCTTCACAATTGTTGCACGTTCGAACTGAGAAAAAGAATGTAATGCAATTGTGGCGTAGGTAGAACTTTTAACGCGTTGTCTCGTTCTACGTCTGTAAGACTAGGCTGATGATATCCCATAGGAAATTATCGAGAGTATGCTGCTATAGATGCAGAACCCTTCACCCTCTTCTATTTTAACTGAATGAAAAAGTGGAAACTTGGTTTTTCTTGTCACATACTCGAAAATGCAGATCTGAAAATCCTTAAGAAAAATCATACGTGCTACCTATGTATGTATTTAGTGCAGTTTTTTTTGGTAGAATTATTTGTTAATACTCGTATGCAGCAGTCTCACACAAAAGGTATACCAATTTTGTTGGTTGGGTGAAAAATAAATTCAGCATATCATGTTAAAGTACATAATACTTGCCATCAAATGAAACGCAACTGAGAAGCTGGATAGAGCGATAGGTTAAATTCTGTGTTTTGAAAACTGTCTTATATGTAGTCTACATCATTTTGATGCATTTTTTCGCCAAGGCAGAAGGATTCTTATTTTCTTAATTTAAAACGTCAAGTCGCGCAAATGTTGTTTTACAGTTTCTCTTTTTCTTCATCTTTCAGAAAATCAGCAAGTATGTGTCACGTGTGGAGACAGTGTCTCGGTGAAAAATACGAGTAAAAAAATAAAGAAGAAGAAGAAGGAAATATAACGCTGAGAACACATGGCGCGAACTCGGAAGCTTTTAAAAGAAACATCAGAGAGCTTTATATAACGGAGAGAGTGGTGAGTCTTCTTTTCTTTTTCTTTTTTTTTTACTTATCTTCTTTACAATGAATTATAGTAATATTATTCAATGGATGTAACAAGAGTGAAAGAGGTGCTAGACGGAGGGTGATACATGCCCTCCACGACCGAGTAATTTCGTCTCAGGAGAGGCAGCAAGTGAGAGGTGGTTCAGTGGTTGGTGATACTGTATATAATAATTCAACGCATTTTATAAACCATGCGTGATGCATTAACGAAGAAAATGAAAATCCCATTTTCTTCAAGTCGACAATTTCATTATACGCGAATGATATACTTACTCGTATATTTTTGAAACACGAATACACTGAGTGGTATTCATGAATAATTTATTCGTTATTTTGTATTTTTTCTAAATCTGCGGTCCATGTGAGAATCTAATGTGACTGATAAGTTAATCGGATACGAATTTTCCGTACTCGATGAGAATTCTATTTGTCTTTTATTTCTACTGACCCTTAAAATGTAACATGTACATGTTTCATTTTAGTTTTTGAGGTGACAAAAATCGTGATATATTGTGGGTAACATGTGGGAAATTACACACCAGTAAAATTGTCAGGCGTTTTATTGCACTAAGATGAAAGATATTTAGTGGTTGATATTATTAGGTACACACTCGTACGTGTATATTATCAACAGAATTGTACTCGTAACTTTTCTCGTCACAGTTACGAAAAGTAAATTTATTGTAGACATTTTTAATATTTGTATAGCACTTTTCACTATTCTAGATAATATATTTTGCTACTATTGTAGTGAATAGTTTCAGCTAAAAATGTGAAATTGTCTTTATTCTTCGATTGAAATTGTAAAATTTGCTGCTGAAATTTTTTTCAGTGTATGTATCGAAAAAATGCATCTATAGAAATGCCATTTTAATACTCAATTATGCGCCAGTTGGTATGAAATTTTTGGCCGTATACTCTCAGGAGACGTATCCAAGTTGCTGGTTGGATGGAATTTTAAAACTTTACTTCCGAAAAATTTTATTGAGTTGTAAAAATTGACTGTTTTCATCCTTTGAGAACAGATGGTAAAAATTCCGGATCAATGGGTGCATCATTGAGCAACTGAAGCGCATTCTCGTAAGTGCATTTTTTCCGCGAACAAAATCAAAAAACAGTCTATTCTTAAAATTCAAATCACTTTTTTTTTTTCTTTCTTTCTTGAAAATGTAGCACTTGAATGGCTTTATATTGACTCTATTCGAATTTTTTTTAAATTTTACATTTCCCAATTTACACTTTCATTCTCTACAAATGTCGAGTTTGGAATTTTTGGAGGTACACCCCTAAGGGTAACCTGTGTAAAAAATTACCCTCCGATAAGTAAGCCTTTGCTTGTGTATATAATTTTATAACCTGCGAAGTAACTGCACTATTATATTTTACCTAGGTACCTACTTTTATAAAAATAATTTCTGCTATCTTTGATAATGGTGATAGAGATACAAATTCCTGAATTCGACGTAAGTAGACTACACTTCTTGTGTACATTCCTACTCGTAATTACATTTATTTGAATCATTTGATTTTTACTATGTTACCACCTGAAAATACTATAATATATTCTTTTCGTCTCCAGACACTCGAATAGCAAAGCTTAGAATTCATAAATAAAATTCAATCTTCGGATCTGATTGGAACAACTTGAGAAGTGTACCAGCCTGTGCCTGTATAAAATTTTTTTACATGGAAATCCTTTGGCTAAACAATGCATGGTGGATTTAATTTTCCTGTACGCGTCTCTTCAAAGTCTCTCCTGCTTCCACCTAATTCGGTCTCGCATTTTGCAAAATTCTTTTCGAACTTCTATTCAATTTACTCCTTCTATTTATTTACATTTAATATTTCCGCTCGAAAAATTATTCGATTCAATAGGTTTTTTTTTCTCATTTCTCTCCTTCGCTTTTTCATTTCCTAATCGTTTTTCGTGAAGTTTTCCGTTTTAATCTCTGAAAGCTCTGCCATTGAATACCCGTTTCGTCCATTGTTTATTATCATAAAGTTTTGATTTTAATCCGAACAATAAGGGACAACGAAGTGGAAGGGAAAAGAGTGCGTATAAGGGAGACGTAGTAAATGAGAGTGGAAAGAATAAGAGAGAAGCGAAATGATTAAGTGTGAGGTGTGATTATGTGTATGAGAAAGAAATGAAGTGAAAATGAGGAGATAATGAATATTTGAGCGTATGTGTGTTTGGGAGAGAGAGAGATAGAGAGAGAGAGAGTGAGAGAGAGAGAGAGAGAGTGAGAGAGAGAGAAAGAGATAGAGAAAATGGCAACGATGAGAGACAAACTAGCAACCAGATAATGTGAAAGGGATGAAGAGAGAAGCCGAATAAAAGTGAACGAGAGGAAATGGATGGAATAAGAATGGCGGTGTGTGCGAGAGGGATAGAGATCGAATTTAGCGCCATTCAGTATTTATAAATTTATCTATATACGCCTGCAGAAAGTTATTGTTTGCATTGTACAGCAATCTCGATTTGTTATTTAAAATAATCGATGAAACGAGTAGAATGCCCAGACACACTCGCGTACACTCGTACACGTCCAAATCGAACGTCCATTTTTAAAAAGCGTTGAATTATACTTTCGTTGTGCAGTATTACTTTTAGCAGGTTTTCGATGGAAAACTTTCTATCAATTTTGGCCTCACTTTCACAAATAGGCAAAAGGGACATGCATATTATAGTTATTCGTTTCATGGTTTCAAAATTCCAAAAATGCCAATCTCACATTTTCATATTTATTTATTTATTTATTTGTTGGTTAGAGTTTAGGCAGGGCGTGTATGGAAATAGTAAATTTTGACTTCGAAAGCTAATTACAGCAGTACCAGCGTTGCCAACCCGAATAGTTTAAAATCCCCGCTTCGAGCCAAAAATTAGTTCCTAAAGGTGGAAAAAATCCTTCAAACCGATTTTTTTCGTTGGAAATTTGGATTTTAGCCAGGAAAAAAAAAGGTAGTGGTCTGTAAAATTTTAATTGTAAAATTTTATATTTTGAAACACCGAGGATAAAATATCGAATATCATCTCTTATTTGAATAATAATTGGAAAATTGAGACAAAATTCTTTAAAATATTTTGAGATAATATGTAGTTTATTCTGAAAAATGTACATTTAAGGAAGATACTCTACTAATAATGATAACGAATGTAAAATTCTTGAAGGAAATTTCATGAGCATTTTAAATTTTGCTCTGGAAATTAAAAATCGCTCCTTTTTGAAGGAACTCATTCTTTCTAGTGTTATCGAATTTTTCAACCTTGATGGCTACTAATCAGAGCTGCGTGCTCGGATTTTTTTGAAAGCGACAAAATTTCAATCTGAAAGGGCCCCCGCGACTGCTCCTAGGCTCCCTCGCTTTTCCCCCCGCTCTATAAAAGAGAAAAATTTGTGGAATATTATGCTGACATTGATGTACAAACGTACAGAACCCCTGTTCTTCAGGGCTCACAAGGAATGACATATTAGTTTTGATGAGCACCTCCCTGCTACTATAATAGAGAAAGTACGGAACCGATTTAGCTGAAATTTGTAGAATGAGCTAAAGCATATTTAGAGATTCTTGCATGTGTCATACTATTCAAGTTTCGAGCCAATCTGTTGGTTGGTTTTTGTAAATAGTGATTTTCAAGATTGAGAACGTGAATATTTTTCTCAGCAACTTGCCGGCACGTTTCCAACAGAAATTCCAGAAATTCATTTTCGAACTAATTTTTACATAGGTAATCCTATAACACCAACTTCTAATGGTACATGAGACCCCCGTATAGTTCCATTCGAAAACCTGCTTTCTAGCAGGGCTTGCTGCGCTAAAAATTTTTTTTCCTCTCTGATTTTTTCTTGCAAAAAGTGAAATTTTCGATTCATCGGAAAAACGACGATAACCGAAGGAAGGGCCGTGGCAGCGGTGGTATTAAAATTCAACGGGTTTTTGGTTTAACTTTTCTATTTTTTCCCCTCCGTGCGGAAACGACTATAGTGCCTTTGCGATAATAAATCTTCTCTGTCCATTGTGTGTGTGCCTAGCGTTATGGCCTTCGGGGAGCGTGGTTGGGGGAGCTGTTCAGGGGTTTGAAGAGAATGGCGAAACGAATAGATGTTTACTCGCTCTGTATGTTTATATGTGTTTTCCCTTTTTTTGTCCGCCTTTTTTTTTTTTCGGCCACTCCACTCGAGTATTCGGGACAGGGGTGGTTGGAGGGGGCAGATTGTAGAATGGGCAGCGGAGCATTTTTATTGTGCTCTTGTGTTGCTTTGCCTTTTGATAATTTACTTTAAATCTTCGCGTTAAACTTCCACACGTATTATGAAATCCCTTCACCCTTTGGCTTGCGGTACACTCGACATTGTTGCATGAAAGGCTAAAGGCTTTTATTTCTTTTTCCTCGTCTCAGCACTCGATGTGGGTGACGTAAGGGATCGTGTGAAATTCTTATTTCCTACGCTCGTCTCTTTTCGATTTTCGAGTGGATTTTCGTCGATGTGTTGGCAAATTTGATTATTTTACCAGTTGTTTCGTCGTTTCTCGCTGCGGTATGACTTTGAGTACTGTTTGCAAGTTGTCAAGTACGAGTAGGTATATACATACATGTACATGAATTCGAAAATTGGGAAATAGCATATTTTATTTTGTTCTTTTTTCTGTTTGTTCAATGAGCGGCCTTAAATAGAAACACTTGGTGTTTACCTATGACAACGTGTTGATTTTGGTGCGAATGAAAGGGGAATATGGTCTCATGTAATGAAAAATAAAAGTTTACTCGTGAAGATGAAACTGGTGAATAATTCTGCGGTATCAGTCGAACATGCTAAATTTTCAAAAATATTCAACAGTCTCTAATTATTAACGTGCCCGAGACATTTCTAAGCCAAATAAGAAACGTTTTAAACCGTCTCAGCTTTTTAGCAATTTTCGTTCACGCGGTAAGCTGTCCAAGAGAAATAAAAGTCTATCTCTATACGTTATTCATGTACCTACAATATTTGCACTGTCGATACCATGATGAATGCTTTAATCATTTTTGTTTTCGACTGCCGCTCTGCAGAAAATATGAATTTCAGCTGACTGAAAGCACTATATAAACGTATTCGAGGTCGGTATTTCAATTAAGTTAGTTTTAATTAGAAATTACGTCTTATCGACGGTTGCCTTTATTCGTATTATACAATATCGACGATAGAACAGGACGAGGAGGTTGGGGGAGGGAGATAAATTTGTGGATTATGCTGAGCCAAGGTGTGCTTTGTCTGTACATATATATATATATATGCGATCGCCGAGCTAGACGATGTATTTCTGCCATTATTCTCCCCATCCCATTCTCTTCTTTAAGCCCTCGACTCATTAATGAAACTAATTAATACCACGTTTCTACAAGGTATTTATTCGAGTGACACGAGAAAGTGGCAAAGGCATATTCAGACGAACGGCACGAATTCTGTATAGTTATATGAAAGTCGATTATTCACGAATGCTCGAATAACGTACCTGTATATATATTTATGAGATAATCGAGGCACAGGTACTTTCTCGACAAGTCAAACTTGTTGATTATTCAGATTTCATAATAATACGCGCATTTTTCAAAGAATGAGAAAAAATGAAATAGGTACGAGTACATACAGTAAAACTTCGTTATAACGCTCACGCTTAAAACGCTATTCCGTTTATATCGCTGATTTCCCATAGTCCCAGTCCCCAGAACCTATTTATCGTGTAAAATGGTACGGATATAACGCTATTCATTCCCGTCTATTACGCTCAATTATCAGCAAGTTTCAACCATATTTTCCGTTTTCTTGCCAAAAAACAAAAAAAAAAAAAAAAAAAGCAGAAAGTTATAAATAAGAATTTTTCTGCACCTAATGGTAGATAGATATTGAATTCTCAGTTAGTTACCTATATATGCAGTTTATAATGCTACATATTTTTCTTTAAATGCTCAAATTTGAATCAATCCCCCAAGTTAATAAACTTAAAAATGATCTGTAGAATTTTAATTGGAAAAATTAAAATTTTATAACACAAGTATAAACTAGGTACTGAAGAATATCATCTCTTATTTAAATAATGACTGTGGAAAATTGAGAAAAAATCCGTAATTTCCTCAAAACAACATTTAATAAAATTCCTCAAAGTTTAAAAAATACCTAAAATCTCTGAAATTCCAAAAAATCCCTGTAATTGGCATCCCTGTGAATTCCGTTTGGAAGTCAATGATTTAACAAGAACATCCTTCTGAACCCCAAACTAAAATTGATGATTTTTTGACACAAAAATAATTTTTTAATAATTATACTGTTTTTTTGAGTTGTATGTACTTTTTTTTCATTTCCCGCTTATAACACTTTCCCGCTTATAACACTATTTTCTTCTGGTCCCCTGAATAGGGTTATAACGAAGTTTTACTGTATTTTGTTTTCTCACTACCAGTTGTCTTTTGATGACATTCATCGCCTGGCAGGTAACCTTTAAAAAAATTTCTTTGGGGAAGGGGCTGTAGGAAATATACGAATTAATCAAATGCGTAGCAATAATTAGTCAACGTTAGTTTCATCAGTGGTGTGAAGCCATAGATTTATTCGATCATAATTAATTAACGTCAAGCAGCCATATTCTGTGTCTCAGTTGGAGGGGTGACCGTTCCACTTTCACTCTCAGCAGGGGAGTTGGAGAAACCTTTTTCAACTATTTGGCATATTTTCGACAGAAAACAAACAATTAAAATTCTTTTTTCAACTTTCAGGTAAGTATATAGAATAGTTGCTCGATTTCGTGACTAAATTGACTCAACTTTCAGAAATTAGGTATAATAGGTATACGAAACATAACACGATTTTTTAAAATCAAATTAACTTAATATAGGTAAGACATCTTCATTAGTTTTGGATCTCAATTAATCGAAGGATCACTGATGATTATTTCTATACTCACTTTCAATTTTTTTTTCAAATGGAATTTTCTGAAGGACTAAAAAGGTAAACTCAGGTTAGACTTGTCTGCCGTCTAAATTTTTCCAAAATTATACATAAGGCACCCCTGGGCGATTGGAAAAAAATTTTTAACTGGAACAACTCTCGAGAAAAACGAATTTATTTATTTACACAATGTAGATAACAATACTGCATGCAAATTCGACCAATATATATTTCTTATAATGCGATACCTTAATCTAGAGATAACCCCATCTTGAATTTCTATTTCAAATTTACGAGTATATTTTCGTGTGTTTTTCGCAACCTCGTCGAAGATTTCCAGTCATAAAATCGAAACGTAGTGCGCTCCTCTTTCCTGTGGGATGGCGAAACAATTCTTCTAACCTGGCAAATTGCCAAAATATTATCCATTTTCTGTTACTTATTATATCGCTTCCAAAACCGCAACATTTACGAAAGGGTTTGCGCCCTTTTTTTTTGTCCTCTTCGGCTTTTGCTAAAGAAAAGGATGGTAGCAGATGAAGATCATGAAAGAAGAAACCTTTATTTTGGCTCCCAAAATGCGACAATCTGAATCAAAAAAGTCATATTTTGCTTGGCTGCCTCTTCATACTATAACTTCTGTTTATTATTTATTATCTTTCGTGTTTTTTGTTTTGTTCGCTCTTTTTTTTTCCCCTTTTTGCTTCCTCTCCTTTTCGTTTGCCTCCTTTAATTGAGGGATTTGAAACGGTTGAATTTTTGTATGTATTATCTTACATTTGGGAGTAATTTATTGACGTACGTGCGCGGAACACGAATTATGACGATCCATTGTTGAGCAGCTGTAATATTCTGTTAAACTGAGCTTTTGTGAGATTAAGCTGCCCTCATTTAAAGAGTTAACGTCTGTAAAAACGCTGAAAATGGTGGCGAGATAATGAAAATGTCGTATAATTACGGGCGAAGCTCCGCTGCTTATGAAATTACTCGAGATTTGTATCAAAACGCTTATCTACGAAACGCCTAAATAAAAAACCCTCATTGTTCGCAAAAATGAAAAAGCAAAGAGATCCTCGATCAGGTCCGCCATTTTTTAAATAATTTTCTTTTGAATTATGTACTTAATTCAAGTATTAACTCTAACTTCATCTTGAATAAGCCCAAAATCATTTACTTACGTAAAAAAGTTGTCCAGGAAAAAAGAGATCAACAATAAAGAAAGAAACTGAAATTTAAAAAATAAAATCACTACACACATGAATGGTGATTGTAGTATAAATGCCATTATCATAGAATATATTTTCGATATATGATGGTACATACATTTTACCATCTCTTGTAGTATATTTTGTCACTCCGGTACTGCATTTTACTATTCTAGATAGTATATTTCATTATTTCACAAGATAAAATGAAATATCAAAGAGGAATTCTTTTTACTAGACGTTTAGTCGACTTCTTGTGTCTCCGTTTGAGTGTTATCGTATGATGACGTCATCACGCATATGTAAATTTGATGACGTCATCATAATGAGACTGAGTCGATTTTGTGAGTGTCCTTTGTGTGTCCGTATGTTATTATATGATGACGTCTGTCCGGACGAAGCTTTATTTGCTCCCAAATTGACCTACAAATTGAACTACAAAATGAGCTACAAATTGAATTTAGTGTTTTTTTATAAAACATGAAAAGTTGTATGCTTCAAGTTTGATTTAAAAATGTTTTTTCTCGAGAAAAGTTGAATTTTTTTTACACTCGTATACTTTGTACAATTGATGTAAAAGAGAATTCTACATCTTCGTCTTCACGACTCATCGTGAAGGCTACGGCTATTTGATTATAATTTGTGTAGTATTTTTTACTTTTTTTTTCTCCTATTTCTACTACAATCTTGAATTGTCCTAGTTTTGTTTTACCCGAAAATTGTGAAAATTGTTATTAAAACTTCTCTCAGTGTAGCTAAAACAACCGAATTATTTTCAACCACTCGAATTTTGGCATTTAGTCTTCGAGCTCAGAACTGGATATATTATACTCGTACATAATATGTACGAACCATACGCTTATTATTTTGGTTTCTCAACATCTTCAGCTGCTCTGACCAGGCTGGATTATACGGGCACTATAGTTCACAAATTTATACTTCGTTTATAGATTATATAAGAAATGCCAAAGAGAAACTCGAGTAATTTCATTTTACGATGTGGTACAATGCGGATTGAAAATAGCTTGTATAATACGTACGTTACTCGACCTTTTTTTTCTCAAAAACTAGGCGGAGGAATGAGAAAAAATTGTAATTCCTATCGAGTCACGTACGATGATAGCGTGAACTGCCCATACTACATAATCCTTTCCATTTTCCTGCACCAGGATTAGGCTACAAGATTTTTTTTTTTTTTTGCTTGTTACACGCATTATGTAAGCCCTCCTTCGGACATTGCTATTACTTTACAAAGTATCACAAAGGGAAAAAAAAAAAAAAGTCCCAGAAAAAGAAAGAAAAAAAGGATAAGAAAAAACGTGAACTTCAAGAAGGGGGAAAAAAACTTGAGAATTCATTCGTTCGAAATGAGTAAAAGTTTTGTAAATTATCCGGAGATTTTGTTTCCTTTTCTCTCCAGCTCGTTAATTTACTGGAAATTTATCTGAAGTTCGAAACAATCGGATAACTTTTTTTTATGTGTGTACGTTTCTTTTTGCCTCCCTTCCTTCCTTTGCTGACTCAGTATTTTTTCACCCTGCTCTCCGTCTCTCATTTCTTCGCAGGTTGTGCAACCTCCCCGATATATAGTGGCTCTAATTTACTTTTTTGAAAGTGCAGCGGACGGGGGAGAGGGTCTATCTCTTTCCTCTTTTAAGTTGCACATTTTCTAGCGCGTCGCGACTAAAATTCTTAAGAATTTAAGCACGAACGCTATTCTTCGTATTTTTGTTTTGCAGCACGAATGCTTTTAATTCTTTTGTTGCATGGACCGTAAAAATTATTAAAAAAACCAGAAAAAGAATGGGAGAAAATTCGAATCACATTGGCGCGAAAAATGGCGATGCGCAAGAAGAAAAAAAAACAGAAGAAAGTAGAGCGCTAGCAAAGTCGTATAGCGAAGGTATATTGGTGGAATGGAAAAACGAAATTGAATTCGAACTTATTTTCGAAATGGATGGAGAAGAAAAATAATAGAGAGAGAATAATCCGATTAACTGGAATTTGTATTTTGATGAGAGTCCAACCACTCATCGAATTTTATTTAAACCCTGGTCGAGAATCGAGGGTTTGCATTTAGGTGTGTAGGTTATGTACGTATTTTTAAAATTCACCCCCTGCGCAGGTATGAGTTGAAAAAGTTACCCTGTGAGGAAAAATGAAAACGAATATTTCTACGAATTCATTTACTGCGATTTTTCCCTCACACTCCAAGATCACGAATTGAAAATTTTTCGTAAAGGCTTCTGAAAATTCGTAATTCTCTTCCAAATTTCTCGAAACGAGTAAATGGAAATCAGCCAAAAGCATGGAATAATGGGCAAAAAAATATTATTCCAAATATGAGACATTTTATTTAATTGAATGGGCAAATTTTACAATTTTCTTTACATTCATATATTCTATCGACTTATTTTCTAGAAATTGGGATGTATAACTGAGCCAACTCACGCCACAGCACGGGTCTCAGTCTTTATTGAACACCCTACGTACAGTGGACGAGATTGTTTATAGCAAACTCGAAGGTACCAGAATCTCTTCTCATTTTATGCAAATATTCGTACCGTTTCCAGACAAATACAAAATTATAAGCAAGTAAATCGAATGGGATAAATTTTGATCGCACATGTGAGGAAACAATTCTCTTCTTTTTGAGATATGTAAATGAGTTTTTGAGGTTTATAAGCATTTGAAATATGGTTTGTATAAAATACTTGAATCGAAGATAATTATAAGTGGATCCTTTTCGCTATCTATTAGGCATTTATTCATTATAATCAATTTTAGGGCGGTATTTTCTCCTTCAAGGTCAATAGTGGGTACTCGTACATGTATATCCAGATTTAAAGATGAATTCTTTTTACTGGACGTTTAGTCGAAATTTTGTGTGTCCTGTGTCCCATATGTTATCGTATGATGAAGTCATCATATATGAGCTTGATGACGTCATTAAGCATATGTAAATTTGATGAGGTCATCATAATGAGACTTTGAGTCGATTTTGTGCGTGTCCTTGTATGGGTATGTCCAATGTTATCATTTGATGACGTCTGTTCGGACGAAGCTTTTTTTGCTCCCAAATTGAGCTACAAATTAAGCTACAAGTTTAGCTTACAAATCGAGTCTACAAATTGAACTTACAAATTGAATTCATTATATTATTTTATACTCGTACATACGAGTATAAAACATGAAAAGCTGTATGCTTCAAGTTTGATTTGAAAATGTATTTTCACAATAAAAGTTAATGAACCTTTTTTTATCTGCTCGTATAGTTGATGTGAAAGAGAATTCATCTTCGCCTTCACGACTTTTCGTGAAGGCTGCAGCTATTTTATCATAACTACGTTCGTTGTATCAGGTTTATTTTTGCATAGGTTTGCCGAGGGGAGTTTTTCTAGGACTTTTAATTTTCACTCTAGTAAACCAAACCGTTCAATTTCATTGTATTGTAGGTTCACTATAGACTGGCATGACATTGTGTGTGTGATTTTTTATACAGAAAAAATCTTTACCCACCATAAATATTCTTTTATATTAATATTACCTAAACCACTAAATATATGACATTTCCCGGCCTACAGATTTTCGTATAATATACGAGTATTTACTTCGTACGAAATTTTAATGAAGAAGTTAATTAAGCCCCATCGCGATAAGTTATTCTCAACAATTAATTTTAATTAACTCGTCTTCCTTGCACGATACTACAGTACTCGTACCTGTATATTTTTTCTGACACTTTTTTCCCTCTCCGCGCGGTCCAGGAAGTGAAAAACATTTCTCCCCATTTCGCTATTCCGCCATCAAAATATTACACGATGAAGCGCAGTACCTATTTCTGTTTTTTATCATAATACCTTTCATTTTGTGGAGTGACATGCTTCCTCGCTTAATTATTTATTATTTTCCATCTGGCAGAAGCAAAATCCTCGCCCCCAAAGGTGGAAAAACATAGACTCCGCGCCGGAGCAACTTTCGACGGCATTAATCCTGTCCAGTGATTTCTGAAAAGTTGATATTTTTTACTGCTTGTCAACTATATATATTCCTTTATTTTTCCGCCATTTTTCTTCGCTGGTTTTTTCGTTTTGTTTATTCCTCCTCTCGCTCGTCACTCTCTCTCTCTCTCTCACTCTCGTCTCTCTCTCTCTCTCTCTCTCTCTCTCACTCTCTCACCCTGTTTGTTATTTTACCACTCTCTTTCTGTGACAAGTTTGTAATTTCTCTTTGCTGTTCCGCCATTTCTGTCGCTCCGTAATTATTATTGTCTGGAAGATAATTGCAGCCAGCTAGCTCAGTTCCTCGTGCATTGTACTTCACTTCTGCTTGTAAATTCGATTGCTGTTGAATTTTTCAAAAAAATTAAGCTAATGTAATTGCTTTTTGTCGTCTTTTTTTCTCCCTCAGTCTTGTTAAAGTAGAAATGTTCTAATATGGTATCTAGCGTGATAAAAAAAAAAAGTATGAAAAGTACTTATACGGATTGCTACGCTCTTCTCTTTTGTATCGTTCTTCAACATTAAAAAAAAAAAACTTCGTTTGTATGCTGCACTATTATGAATCGCTCCTGGGTAGTATGTTTTGCGATTTGGATAATAATCTGGTGGATAGTTTGTCTAAGAAACGCTCCGATTATCTTTTCATACAAGAAAGAATGTTAATCATGAAAACTGACCATAAAAAAAAATTAAATCATGGAAATTGAAAATATGATATGGTATAGCTCTGTCTGAAATAGTATTAACCTTCACGGAGAGAAATGGGTAGTACTTAATTACTACTTATATAGTATAGTAAATTTTCTCATCGAGACGACCAAAATTACTATTTTCTGCTAATAAATTCTTGTACAATAGTAAAAATATGTGCTATATAGATAGTATTTTTTACTACTCGTATTTTTCTTAGCAATTTCTACTACAATTTTGAAATGTCATCCCAGCTTTCCTATGTCCTAAAATATTAAAAAGTGCTATATTTAAATTTCTCTTCGTGTTTATTCGCTGCGATTGATTAAATTTTTTCGTATATCAAGGCCTGAGTATTCATGTAAAATGTGGTGATACTAGAAAATGTTCGTTATAGGCAATTTTAAAATCTTGTTTTCCTCTTCAAAGTTTTCGCTAGATATTTACCTATAATATTTCGTAGTAGCTGGATTCGTAGTCGCGGATTTCTTAAAGTATATATGAAAATTTTCCGGAAACTTTTCAGCTTGCTCGGTATAAACACTAAACAGTGTCCTCATGTTAACTGATTTCGATGTAATCGATTGTCGGAGGGTATTATACTAATTTGCGATATGGGATATTTTTGGAATCCCGAGGTCATGAAACGAAAAACTAGCTATCATACTCTCTATAACTTCCTTCATGATGACAATGCTAGTATAGTAGATTTGGAAACCTTTTACAAAACCTTCTGTTCAGAATGGACAAAGTCACCCCTCGATTCTGAAGTCGCCCCGGATTACGGTACGCGTATAGATAAAAGCAATGTTCGTCTATTGCTTTCTATGTTTGACACACCTCTTGATTACCGTATTTCCATTTCATCGAAAAAGGGCCAAACGAAACGCCGCGCCGGCCGCCATTGCCACGTATTCCAAAAATCCCTTTCGAGTGCGTATGCCGAATAAGCGACAGTAAGACACACGGACGACGGCGTCTCCTGCAGAAGCCGTTCGCGTTTTTGTGGTGCAAATATGCGGCCGCACACGGGTCAAATTGTATGGGCGGTCCAGCCACTTAATGCGAAGAAATATATAAACGCACACACAATCTGCATGCTTGTCGACCCATTTCTCGTATATTTTCTCCGCTTTTAACCCTCCTCCACCCCCGCAGCCCAGCCCCTCGCAGTCTTCCTTTCTCATCCGTTTCACACAACAGCCCATCGCCGCGAAAAGCTATTTTCTCACGTGGGAAAATTTAACCAGCTTTTCTTTCCTATCGGGTCACCTTCGTTTTTTCTTGCCCCACCTCCTCTCCCCCGTTCGCGTCCCTCTTTGGTGGAAACCAACCGTGCCCTTAATTCGATTCTCTGTATTTCCCCTCTCTGCCACTGGCATTTTATTCCATTTATATCTGGAGATTTCCACGTTATACTATTTTTTTTTTTCTCTCCGAAGGAGTAAGGTACTCGTCGCACGCGGGGACGACACGAGCACGAGGAGTGAGGGATGACAGCCGTGGGGAAGGTGGTGGTTGAACTGAAGGCGAGGGGGAATATGACGTCCCGTCCGCGTGAGTTCTTTTTTCGTAATATCGAAACTCATTCCGGCGAAATTGACACGTTTGCTTTTAATATGCGTGGAGCGGGAGTCGGCGAGGGGAGCTGAGGGATAAGTCCCCCCCCCCCTCCAAAATGAATATATATACCGAATAACGGTGTGCTATTCAACTTGGCCGGATTACATCTCATAATGAAACGCTCGCTTCGCACTATGGTATCCTACTATGCGAGTATAGATATATTCCTCTGTAACGTAAATTATCCTACGCCCCTCTTTTCCCCTCGTCGTTATCTTCCTCTGGATTTTTTCTCTTTTACAAACAAATTTTTCCCATCACTTTTCACTTTTTCTCCTTTTTATCGCCTTTTCATAAAAATTAGATTTCAACATATTCTTTTACACTTTGGCGAAGAATTTTTTCCAGATCTTTGGAAAATTGATGGAAAGCATTTTTGAAATCTAGTCGAATGCTATCTTTATGCAGAAGTATAGCTATTAGGCGAATGAAAATTAGTTATTCTAGAATCGATATGATGGAAACGCGAGAAAATGTTAACAGCGTGTTTGCGAAAATAAAAGTTCAAAGAAAGCTGAATTCAGGCAGATTATTCAGGATATTTAGGAGAACAGACAAACAAACTAAAATGACTGCAGAAAGTTATAACTAAAGGAAGTTCTACAGGTAATTCTAATAATCCATCTACTGAGAAAAATTTCAATGGTAATTCTTACAATTCGGATAAGAAAACTGGGACAATCCAAGATTTGTAGCAGAAATTATTACAAAAATAGTGAAATATGTTGTCAAATAATATTCAATTTGAAAAATCCTTTTCGAAACCATAAATCGTGCAGACCCGATAGAATTATACTTCTCCAAAATTTGAGTAATCTGTTCCGATGTAGGTACGATCGTAACTGCGAACGCTCAACTATAACGATGGGTATTTTCTGCTGAATGGCAAACCATTTCTAAACAAATATAGATACAGCAAAACGTTATGGAATATGGCGTATCTCTTATCGCATACATTTCACAGGTTATAGTTTGTGCGTATAGACAACAGGCAGATGCGAAGCTGTCTGCAGAATGCCCGTAGCCAAAGATGAATTATTTATTTACCCTGCAGTGATGAAGTGCGCGCGAACGTATTTCGGTTGTGTAGGCATTTTGCAAAACCTCAAGAGAGTAAAGTATCGCCTGTTGGTACGCAACATCAGTCCCGATATACTTATAATTATTGTCGATTAATTCGACGGACGTGATTGAAATTACTAAACGAGGCATAAATTTATCGTTTTAGCCAGCGGTACCACCCATCCAAGGAACCGATAATTAAAAGATAAATGATTTTTAATTAAAAGTCCGCGTATGCCGGATTCGTTGACGTATAATTTTGCATACATTATAGAGCACGCGTTCTCGCACATATTTCCTTATACGTGCGACTATGTAATGTCAGATATGCGAGACTCCCTTGACCTGAAATATTTGTGATATTATACATATTTCTTGTCTTCACCCAGAAAGTGAAACGCAATGTTTGTGTATATGCAGATATGAATCGCAATGTGGAAAAACGGTGACTTCGTTGTGTTTTTCTCGCGGCAGGGCATTTTTAATGGATATAGCAGCTTAATGCTGCTCTAGTAAATGTATGACGTACTGCTTTTTGCCTAACATTTCGCCGTAAATACGTCGCACGCGTTAAGCTTCGACTGTAATTATATAATATTATTATGTGTAAGTACTATATACTGCTACGTATATGGACTGATCTGGGCGAAACTTTTTTTCAGCCAAAATATTTTTTTTTTGGCTCAGATCAGTTTTAAGGTAGTCGCTTATATTTTTGAAGTTTTGAATTTTTCCCCTCTATCTCGCGGAATGGATTTTTTTTGTGAAAAAAAATTTTTAATTCCACCCCCTAGGTTGAAAATGAAATGCTATATAGTTTCAGTTTATCAATGTTGCGTCTTTAATGTATTAACATACTCGTATTTCATGATACGAGCATAATGCATAAGAAGTAACTCCACTAATGTAATGGAAATTACAAAATCGAAAACGAACCACCGAAAACATTTTTCAGGCGATTATTGATGATAGTTCCATGATTAACCCATCAATGGCGCGCGCATCATTCTTGTTTTGCATGCATTCTCGATATCGAGAGTCGATTTTTAACTATGTGATAAATGTTCGACTTTACTCCCGTGTAAAGAAAACCGAAAACAAAGACGTTAACACCAAATTAATACTCGTAGAAGGTATTCTATTGAAAATCTGCTAAAAATTGTTCGAACATAATTCCTGACCAATGTCACCTGTATTATTTTATGACACAATTACCTAATGCTTATTTTCTGTATGCCTTTTACTGTCCTCGTTTCTCGCTCTTAGAATAGTTGAAAAATTATCCCTCCCACTTCATTTTATTGTTTTCTCGTGTGCAAAAAATATTTTCTTATTTCGACTAGTTACAGTCCAGGGGAAAAAAAATGAAAATACCAAGTGTTTTTAGGCTACCTCGTATCCATCTCCATCCTACATCTCTTCTCTAATTTCGTATTTGTCTGCTCCCAAGCAAGTTGGCAAAGTGTATCCACAGCAGACGAGTGTACGTGTGAGGGAGAAACTAGAGAGATAAACCATTTTGTGGTAATATTAAAATTCTGCAGAAAGAGGAATTACTACAGAAAAGGATAAAATGTTTTGAGAAAAAAAATTTTTACCTGCGTTTGTTCCGAGGAAACTCGAAACGGACAGAAATTTTTGTTCCTGCTTTTACCCTCTTTTTGCAGAACCCACCCTATTTTGGCTCGGGCAATTTCTACCTTTCCCTTTCCGCTGCTAAACACCTTGGGGATAGAAATCAGTTTACCGTCAGGTTTTTCTTTCTCTTTCTCTCTCTCTTGAAGATGTGAGAGTTCTGTTTTTGTAAATTACCGCTTAAAACGTTTTTTTTCCCTTCCCTCCCTTTCCCCCTCTTTCTGTAAATTGCATAACGTTTTGGCACGGATGTGGAAAACGCTAACGAGTTTAATTTAAACATTGGCTGCGTGTTTTTGTAGTGAAGTGCAGAGGGAGCGAGATAAAGCGAGTGCATCGATCGAGGGCATTACGAAAATGGAAAAATAAAGTACCGGAGCTGGAAAACGGGAGACGACTGAACGAATATTATGTACGGGTTTCTTGGTCCGAACAGTGAAGATATCAGATACAAGGTGTTTACGGGTGGACACAAACGAGGGTTTTAGGATTAGTGAACCCTATATTTTGTTGTCTCGAAGAAATCATTGTGCAGTTGGGAAGAACGTTTCCACATAAATTCTCCCTTATTTCCTGAACGACTGAGATTGTACCTTGTTGGTATGCGTGTCAGTTATAGACACAATGCGCACCCTAAGTATATTATTCAATCGAAGCCCTGAAAGGAAGAACCAAAGTATGTTGAAAATTTTTTACCGTAATTTTCGCTGTTAGAAATGACCTACGTGTGAAAGAGTATAGCCCTGTTGAAATTTCATTAAATATTTCCAAATTAATCAAGTATGGAATAATCAGATCGCAGTCCAAAAACTTGGCAAAATAAGCTATACCATATGTTATTATCATACGGAGTGCCAGATATTGTAGTGTAGAAACCACTATAGAATCCTGTCCAATACAATTGTTGCTTCTTTTCTGTTATGTGAGACCCCACAATTTTTTCATCTTCGGAAACTCGCACGAAAATATTGATTTTCGACTCGTAAGTATAGATGAACTATTTTATGCTCGATATGTTAGGGGAAAGTGAGAATTAGAAAATTTTTTTTGTCTGTCATTAATGGCATTATTTGAAAAAAGACTCGATAAGGTGACTCAAAATGAAACAAATGAAAAAAGTTATCGAGAAGAATTTGGTTCAAAATTTTTGTGTTTTTTAAATTTAAACTGGGATAAGGCTAAACTTTATTATCTCGGGTGGGGGGCGTTAATTCCAGCTCTGGTGGGGCTTAGCCACCCTATCACCCCTTGAAGTCTGCTTCTGCTCAATTGAGTAGCCGAACGCAACAACCAGCCTACTGCCCATTCATTCAAATATCTCTCTATATTATAAAATGAAAACCCACTCGACTACTTTCTGGAAATGGACAAGTGTGAAACAAATACACGTGTTTTACACGTATTTTGTGTCTGTAGTTGCAAAAAATGGGAAACCTGGAAACGGACAAGTGTGAAATGCTCACGTCCTTTCATAAGTAGTAGTAAACGTTGGTGGAAGAAAGGTTTTCAAATACGTGTGAGACAACAGATATACATATGTAGTTGGGGGTGAAAGCAAAATGAAAGACTTTGAAGTGAAGATTAAAAGATATTGCTAATTATTTTTCTATGCACTCTCGAGGGGGGGGTTGGGCCGCGAAGCGGCCTGGGGGTGAAGCTCCCTAGTAATATTATGAATTGATTATTCCTTCCCATTCATTCCCATTCCTATTGATTCCATTTACATTCAATTTATGTAAATATCTTCTTTTTTTTCTTTTTTTTTTTTCACTTTAGTGAGAAAAAAACGTAGTATTAATTAGAAGGCGTGCTCCTCAGTATATATTTTCTCAGGCAGTAGTAAAAGTAATACAAAAAAAAAAAAAAAAGCCAAAAATGTATTGAAAAATAATTAAAAATAAGCAAGTCCTAAGAAACTGGAGAATATTTCAAGGTTGCAAATGCGAACTTTCAGCATTCACGAAGCGCAACGTGAAAATAAATTTCAAATTCACCGTGTACATCGTCTTTGTAGAAATTAACGAACATTTACTCATCGCTGCGAGTTCCCCGCATAAACCGCCTTCTACACATAAACGTTCTCGAACATGAAATGTCGCCAAATTTGGCTTCTAGAAAGCTTATTAAGCCCACACAATAGGTATGGTAACAGCTCAAATGAGAACTCTCTTACATATTGAATGAAAGAAATTAGGTATGCAAAGCACGGCTCCCAGACGAATGCCTAAATGAAAAGAAAAAAAAATAACAACAATACGATCTGGCGAAAAACTTTGAGCTTGTTCGAAACTTTTTCCGTTCTTTCTAGCCATTTTTTTCTTCGACAAGCATAGCCTATTATGCTTCGCGAACAAAAACATTTTAATGAATTTCGCGTCCTTGAAAAAGTGAAAAATATAACGTACGTCGTCGATGAGTTTCAATTTTTCTGCTCTGCGTACCAATATGTGTAATCAAGCTTGAAATTTTTCGATTTTGTTGGTATGCAAATTTACATGACATATGTTCTGATGAAGTGCGAATGCGACTGAGAAATTATACAATTAAATAGGGGGGGGGGGAAATGCAGTTACAGCCGAATTTTTTAATTTCATGTTTCCAAACTTATACTGCCTTATGACGAGCAACTTGTTTGGAATAAATTCTGCTATAGTTTGAGAAGAAAGTTAGTCGTAACCTTATCCCAACCATGATGATGAAGACTGAGTTCTATTTTTCCCTAGCGGTGTGTTAAATTATTATACACTATATTATGATAAGTCTTGTGAAAACTTCATTATTTGTGAGCAGTCAAAAAGAGGATTAGTCACGTGAAAATTTTAAGCAGTAAATTTTGAAATTTATAAGCGGACTTTAGGAGGTGACTGGGAGGCTATGCCCCGCCAGAGCTGAAATTATAGTCTCCCTGAGGAAAATCAAATTTAAACCCCCCCCCCTAGTTCAATGAAAATGAACAAAATTTTGAATTATTCGTACCGAATTCCGGTAATTTTTACTCTGTTTTTCTATTTTCTCTTCTTATGGTCTTATCAATGGTGTTTTTAGCCGGTTTTTGACATTTTGTTTTTTTACTCACGGAGTTCTCAGCTATTGGAAGGCGAGGTAGGAAGAACTACCGAACGAATAGGACTGAAATTTGTACCAAAGGTCAATCTTGATTAGACTGAAGTCTGATAGAAATTTCATGACGATCTGTTTTGCGGTTCTCTAGAATTCATCTAATAAAGTAATAATGTAGTCAAAAACCGATAAATTGTGATGTGTTTTTGATGGGTCGGATTTCTTAGAATTCTAAATGATTTTTTTTTTTACAATTGAAATATTGGTGCAAATGTCCTCACCGGTTTCAAAAAATTTGAAAAATATTTTAGTTGTACTCGTATTTTCCCGACAGTCGTTTACAAAATGGTGGTTGGAAAATAATGTTTTTGGGTTTTTTTGCTTTCAAAAAATGGGGCAAACTGACGCTATCCTTTTTACAGAGTCCTTAAACATAAAATTTAAGTTGTTCAAGACACCCCACCCACCATCTGTACTATCAATCGAAAACCTACTTTTCTAGTCGGACTTGCTGCGCTAGAATTTTTCTCAGTATATCTTTATACTTTTTAACATACCGTGCATTGAAACTGAGCAGGGGGTGAGGGCTCGTCTGTATACATTAAAATTCAACATCGTTGTGTTGTACACCCTGAAGGGCAGTTTGAACGTGAATCTGCGGATGGGGCCGGGGGAATTTAGCTTAAAATTGGTCATTTTCGAGACAAAGTAGTAATTTTAACTGTTGATAAGGCTGACGGCATCTCAAACGCTTTACGCTTCAGGCTCGAGGCAATAATAATGTTTATTCATTGGTCCACGTGCAAAGGCTGCGGCTCTCGAGCGCACAGCGTACACATTCGCACATTCGGCCATAAAGTGTGCATATCGACCCAAACTTATATCATCATTTATCTTCTGACACAAATCTGGGAGGGCGTTATATTCGCAAAAGATTTACATCGGGTCGCCGGTCTAGAAAATGTAAATAACAGAAAACCGCTCTCTCTTTCTTCTCTTCTTTTTTTCGACATTTTTTCCATTTTCTTCACATTCTGATCCAGCCGTTTTCTCCCGCGACAATGGAGTAGGAATAGGAACCGTCTCATAAACGGAACAAAGTTGGAAATTTTATTTTTTCTCGCATTTCCTGTAGTCCTATACACCCCGCTGCCCGTCCCTTTAACCGCCGCGTGAAACAGCGGAGAGAAAGACGAGTCGAATTTTTCGGTAAATATATAAGGAATTTCAATAAATCAGAAAACTTGAAACGTTCAAGAAGAGAAAGAAACTTTGGCAGTATAATAAAAACTTGGTTGTAATATACTCGAAACTGTATATGTATGTATAAGCTCTAGCATGTGCGTCGTCCGTCTGTTCGCTGAGCTTTTGCAGCTTTTGCCAGGTAGCTGGGGTTGGTGTTTCGAAAAAGTTGGTAAATTTGTTTTTCTAAACGATTGTTCAAACTTTTTCGTCTCATTTCTGTGCGCGAAGGACGAGCAAAAGAATTGATCGATCGAGATGAGATGAGAAACGACTTGAAAAACCAAAGTCCAGAATAATAAACGGGAAAGAAGTACGAGTATAATATATTTTATTGAGACTGCATTATTCTTTTGTGATCTGAGAGAAATTTAAGACAATATAAACGAGTTTATTCCATGAGTTAATAAATAAATTTTGTTGATGACAATTCGTCATTAAATCTTACTCGTATATCGATGAGTAAATCAAGTTCATATAACGGATGTAATATTGTACTGTTGGACAGAACTATGTATTTTGTGAAGGGTTCAGTCAGATTCTGTTTAGGGCGAACTTGATTTAATTGAGAAGGAGCCGCAAAATACTGGTGACTGACTCTGGCAAATGAGTGAGAGAAAGGTGAGTGGAGCGCGTTGTTGGAAAAAAAAAAAACAGCTGGAAGGGTGGAGCAGTGACACGCCACTTCCATTAAGAGTAGATTCGCACTCTTGATGCTGCTAGCTGCCTCTGCTGTCACCCTTTCGTGTAGTGGCACTGCTCTTTGGACGCGAGTTTTACACATTTCACACATGTCCACTCAAATTGTTTACAGATTTAATTAAAATCTCGACGAGTGCGAGAGAGATGAAAGTGAGCACGAAGCATGAACGGGGGAAAAAAACAACACAGAGGAAAAAGGTCGAAGAAAGAGCCTAGGAGAAAAAAAAATCGTAAATCGGAAGGAAACGTGACTTTGACGTTATTCTTTTGAACGTTTTCCAGAGGCTCGGATAAAAGAGGAGGGGCTCAACATTAACGATGATTTCTCGCCTTGCTTAATTGTCGTCGTATATTTGCTGAATATCGTCGAGAAAATTTTCATATAATGGTTCGCAGAAAATGCATCATCGTTCGGAGAAGGTGAGGAAGGCAGCAGATAGTTATTTTGAAAATCCAATGACTGCCTTCCGTTTCCTCTTGATTAAATGGCTCAAGTTTGAAAATTGGACTTTCAGTCCTGCAGTATAGCTGTGTACCAGGGTAGCGTTTTATCGCCATTAACAAGGCTAATAACTGTCGTTTCGAGCAGTTCTAGGAAGGGGCTACTTATTTCAGAAAATAATCGAACGTGTCCAGCAGGATTTTTTGATTTTTTATAATGTTTGGTATTGCACGCGTACATATTTTTTTTGCAACTGAACAGTGATATGCAAGGAGATGAGTCCAATTTTTCAAATTTTACAGGAGAGCAAAAAAAAAAAAAAACACGTTTGTGTCACGTATAGCCATTCTGATGTAGCACCTCATCTTTGAAGTGGTATTTTCTCAGCGATGGTTGCATTTTGTAAAATAATAATTTTACTGTACCCAGGGCACATTTGAACTTCAGAAGAGCTCAATTTTTGAAAATAATGGACTTATACCCTTCTTGCATATCACTGTTCAACTGCTCGAATGAAAGACTACAAAGACTACAAATCTACGTGTACTCGATTCACGCCTGAAAAATCATCTTGTGGTTTTTGAATATTTCAGTAAAACCGGAAAACGTTTATGATAAAATCAAGTTGGCCAAAGAAAAAGAGCCATCCGAATTACAGAAAGGTTTAAACAAGTTTGATTCACCTCTAAGTTGGTTTAAAAAGCTGAGAAAATTCATTTGAAAGCTGATTATAAAAACGAGCCTTATGTTGATCCTTCCTTGATAACTATCCATCAGTTTCATAATCTGTCGACTTTCTTCCTGCTGCTGCAGAGCTATCAGTTAGCCCTCGATCTCAAAAATTCATGAAACTACGCAGCATCTTTTTATAATACGTAGCTGACTCGTTTTTTTTCCTTTGGTTTAAGATATTACGTGTTTTCAAAAATTATATAAAAAGTTTTACTCATGCTTTCAAAGGACTATGATATATGTCTTCCAGTTTTCAGTTTTATATTATCATATTATTCTAAAATTTTAATGTTTTCTAACAATTGGGGACATAAATTCAATAGTTTCATCGTACAGTTTTTTATTTGGTCATTATATAATTATTATTACTTCCCATTGAGAATTTTCAATGATTTGAAAAAATTTTGTTATATAGTTTCTATACACTGAATATTATATAATATATAATATTTTGATCCTGTTTATGGTTTCGATCATAAAATATACAAAACTATTGTTGAAAT
The DNA here is from genome assembly GCA_038050395.1 of Parthenolecanium corni. Classification (NCBI taxonomy): domain Eukaryota; kingdom Metazoa; phylum Arthropoda; class Insecta; order Hemiptera; family Coccidae; genus Parthenolecanium; species Parthenolecanium corni. Next base: position 3,010,923 of record JBBCAQ010000020.1, read on the forward strand.
TTTTCCAAATGGCGCTGAGGAAAAAATATTCAAAATTGATAATAAAAAAATGAAAAATAGAGAATATTAAGAGTTAGTTATATGTAAGCACAAATTATACCAACATCTAATGCAAAAATATTAGAAAATTGTATGCTACATACTAAAATTTGATATTTTATACTAAATTTCTGAATTCTGATTTGCCCTTGGTTTAGTATGCTGCATTATTAAAAATTAGTGTGGAAATTTCTCTCAGTGCATGTATACCTTTGGTGCACAAGCCAGCCTCAATAGAAAAAATTGTAATTATTTTATTCGATAAATAGTTACGAGTATTAAGAATTTATATTGAATCATCGAACATAAGAATTATTCCTAGTATATTTATTTAACTGAGAAATTATTAGTCGAGATGGTGGAAAAAAATGCCAACGTGTAGGCGTACCTACCTGTATTTGAAGTTCGTAGTTTTTTTTCGTCTGAAAAGTTGCACTCTAATATATCTCAATAAAGCACCCCCAAGACGAACCCAAATGAATAGCAATATTATAAATGAAATTCTTCTCACAATTTCAAAATATGAAAATTTTTCTCTCAAAATTCGTCGCATAAAAATCGAATCGTATATGATAGTAGCCTAAAGGGTGAAATCTTGACGTTAGACAAAAAAGTCACGGCGTGGGTAGATCAGGGACAAAAATAGCCCTCAAACATCTTTGAGAAGAGACAAAAAAAAAAAAAAACCCGAGCGAGCGTATAAATTTTTTTTTCCTTCTTGTATGAAAGTTGTTCAAGCAAATCTTCCAACTCGTTTTCATCTTATCAGCAAACGCGTAAAAGGGCGACCTCGAATTTTGATATGAATGTAATGTTTATTGGGGAGCACCACGTATTCTTTATTCGATGCTGAAAAAATAAACGAATAGACTAGCCAAAAAAGAAAAGTACCGTATAAAAAAAAAAAAAAAATGAAATACGAGTATAAAATAAAGGTAACGGACGTCGTTCTCGGAGAAATATAATGTTTTGGTAGATGAATGCCAAATGGGGGAGTGGGGAGAGAGGGGGGAAGGTTTGTAAGACGACGAACTTTTGCCAAATTTTCAAGATGCCGGACGTAGGAGGAGGGCGAAGCGGCGAAAAATGTAATTGTGGAGAAAAAATAATGTCGACTAGATTTTCTTTGTCGAAGCTTTATTAAGTAGAAATGACGCACGGATGGACGTTGGATGGTTTTTTATGGCCGTTCGTGTCCCGTTTATCGACCGATGTGTCCCTTATCATTTTCTATTATTTTCTTCAAATCAGTCTGCTGTGTCTCGATTATTCGCCAGACTTGTCTTTCGGTATGATTTTTTCTGCCAGTTTTCCTTCTTCCATTTTATTCATTTTATTTCCGTTTTCCACTGTTCTATTTCCCCCCCCCCACCCCACCACCGTCATCATAGTTGCCAACAACAATTCTGAGCTATTATGCTGGAATTATGAAAATTACGAAATTCGAGTCGACGAGTGGGAGAATACGCTCTGTCTGGACTTCTCCGAAATAGATAGGTACCAAAGTCGAGGAAAAAAAAGAGTGGAGCAAAAAGGCTGCTGAAATCCGTAGTTCTCAAATTGTCACGCGAGATCTATGGTGCCAGTTCGTTAGCTACTTCGAGTATTATATAAATGGGTCTGCTACGGATGGAGCCGTATTTCACAATCGCAATCAGAGGATCGTGATTGGCTCGTTAGGTTTTACTAGCGTCTATCAAGACGATTGGTTTCGTGTAATCATGTACTTCATTATTTATCGAAGTTGTTCAAAAATCCAAATTGAGGGGTACAAATGAGAAACCACTGCATCCGCAAAATATGCTTCATAATATCTCTCACATTTCACATAGGTAATTTAATAATTTATTATGCCAATGAGGGAATGTAAGAAAACCAGCTTTTCAAAATGGAAACCTGCTAAAAATAAAATTGAGTACTAATTTTTAATGATAGTATAATTTGTTTTTCACGATGTCTAGATCTATGCGCCTTTCTTCTGTTCCTCAGGGATGCCAACTGCAGGGATTAATCTCCGAAATCAGGGATTTGTTTAATGTGTTTGAAAATTATTATTTTGAGTTTCAGGGATTTCAGGAATTTTTAAAAATTTTGGAAATTTGACGGATTTAATAATTTGAATGATTATTTTTTGATACTTACTTAAGGATTCTGTCTTAATATTAGCAATTATTATTTAATTCAGAGACAATATTATTAGGAATTGTATGTTAGTAGATTCAAATTTTTATTTCTATAAAATTATCGCCTTTTTTGTTTTCTAATTTTAGTGGTTGAAATGCAAATTTATTCGACTAAAAAACCGGTTTCAGGGATATTTTTCACCTTTATAAGGATTTTTTTGGGCCCGAATCGGCGATTTTTAACAATTTGGATTTGCAGCGTTGCTGTTTCTACACCCAATAAAACTTTACAGCCTTTGAACGCTTCTGTCTGTCGCACATTCTCGCCGCTTTCGAATTCCTGTTGCAGTTTCGTTTCTTGGTGGGCCTTAAATGAAATGAATGCAGCTTTCGTATTCGGAAAAGCGTGAATCATTAATTTTGTACTTTAGCCAGCACGGACGACGAGATAACGCCGTGAATTTTATTTTTCGCGCTGACAGGGGAGCTTAATTTTATATATAAAATCCGGACCACCGAGTTATCCGCGATGATTACCTAAGATAAGGTTGAGGCGACGTAAAAGAAACATTTAATTAGGATTAAACCGAAATTCCATTAGAAACGATGTACGGCCTGATGCTAAGCTGGTGATGATTTCAAAAGAATAATAGTACAGTCTATTCGCCCGTGTAGGTCGTCGTTCTTTTCACAAGTTCAACGTTCATTAGAAAATCTCTTACGAAGATCTAGCCGAAAAGGTATATAGGCGCTGTAAATGGAATGGAGATTCCCTGGTGGTTATAGCTTTTCGTTCGTATAGGGCAGGTGTTAGACGTATCCTGCGATGAATATAAAGGCCAAATTTGAGATAGGGTGAATTTATCTAATTCCTTTTTGATTCGTATAAAGTTCCTATAAATTAGTGAATCTAATATTAAGCGATAAAAGGTAAAATATAAGCAGTAGCTACTCGTAATTATATTTTCCAAGTTCTGTGTGGATGAACATGAGACGGGTCTATAATTTTAATATTCCAGGCAATCACTCGAAAAATACGTGGCTTATTTTAGTTTTTCATTCCCAACTTTGGTTAAAATTAACGAAATTATGACTTGATGAAGTGATTTCGAAGCTAAACAAATTCTCTATAGCTTGATGTATAATTTGCTCAGTAAAAGAATTATTATCGCCCACGTTTTATGGTAATTTTTCGAAAAACTTTTTTTTCCCTTGGAATATGTTAATTAAACTTAGATGGGTCAAAAAATTCGACGAATTCGCCATTTAAATGTTTCAATGCCATCATTTGATTAAGAAAATTGTGTTGAAGGGGGTGGAAGTGTTCTACAGTGTAGCCAACCAGAACTTCGTAAAATTCAATAAGTGGAAAAAATATGTAGGTTGCCAAGTTACCCCGATTTGCATTCTTGGAGATATTTAAGGCACTTGTGAGACTCAAAATCTATATATCATAACCCACTTCCAAGACCTTTTTTGACAATGTGAGATAATTTTGTGAGTCTCGCATGTCCATGCGTTGTATGCATGGTTTTTCTTACTCCCTCCATGCCGCTCTGTAAACCTCCAAATCTGCATTTTTCATTTAGGACTCGTCTTTGTAAAATATTACTCATCAAACCAATGTCTGGGGCTCACTACCTATAGATTTAAGACATATACACAGATACCCATCAAGCCCTGTAAGGATATAAATTTTATTTCTGGGTATTTGCAGGGGAGGGTAGGATTTTCGCCAGTTAATGATTTATATCGAGCCTCGCATGTATAGGTACGCTTAAAATAACTGTACGTACACTTCATACTCGTATTATTCCGCAGCTATGTTGCTGGTATTGTCATAATATAGATTTTTTATTTGTTTCTACGTTCGTTGGCTGAATCGACGACTAAAAGCTTCTAAAAGGTCGTATGTGTATGTACGCGAGGAGCAGCGACGACGAATATTTGTTCCGGAAAATGAAGCTGTTCTTGGTCGGTGGTGTAGTGAGGGGGGATGTTGAAATGTTGTCCATCGGGCTGCAAATACATATTATCTTTATCCGTTCGCGTTTCAGCTCGCATTTCGATAATATTGAAACCGAGCCCCTGCTCGCACACTACTCTCTCATATAATTTATCCTGTCTTCGCGACATGGAAAGATATGAAATGCGTATTTTCGGAGGAGGCTACGACACACCTATGTACAGTGAATGGCATTAGAAAATGAGTACACGATGTTAGCGCCAAGGGTTGCGATTCGGAATTTACAGCACATCGTCGACTTCGTCGTTAGTCACGAAGATGTCTAGTAAACAATTTTTTATTTGTTTTGCCAATCTGGGATTTTTTCAAATACGGATCGCAATTATCCCAAAAGTAATTTCGTCCTTTTTCTATTTCGCTATATAATATACTTGGTAATACTGGTAGTGGTGTTAAGGTTTGGTTAACTGATCCGGTTCTGCCGGTTTTTAACTGGGAACGGTTCAGTTTTTTTTTGCTCCGTTTTTTTTTTTCAGGTTAACCGGACTTTAACCGGTTAACCTGTAGTTGAAAATCCTATCGAGCTTCAAACACTGAATCAAACACTGAACTCAATTAAGAGCTCAGTGGCTTCAATGGAAGCTCGATAGAATTTCTGACGAACTTTAAATATAGTACTGAATAACAAAATTATGATTCTTCCAGTGATTTTCGTTTCATAATCTACAGAATCCAAAAATATCCATCTCACATTTTCATAATTCTTCATTTATTTTATTATTATTATTCTGTCTCCCTCTGCGCGCATATACTTCTTTTGAACGCGAGAACAGACAAACAATCAAACCAATAGGGCTGAAATTTGCATCAGAGGTCAATCTCAGCTAGATCTAGGTCTGATAGAAATTTCAAGTCAATCTGTTCAGCGGTTTAAGAGATATTAGTGAAAATGTAGTTAGAAATGGTGATTTTTAGGGGCTATATTTCTTTTGAACGAGAGAAGAGACGAACAACCAAACCAATAGGGCTGAAATTTGCACCAGAAGTAAATTTCAACGAGTTTTAGGTCTGATATAGGTTTCAAGTTAATCGGTTGTGTGGTTAAGGAGATATTAGCAAAAATTTAGTCAAAAATCAATACTTTTGTTGTGGTTCATGACACCCCTGTACTATCAGTCAAAAACCTGCCTTTCTAGCGGGGCTTGCAGCGCTATAATTTCGGATTTTACGCAAAATTTTGAACATTCTGGTTGGTTGTTGCCTTGAGCAATTAATACACCTAAATACTCCACCAGGTAAGTAGATAGCTTTTTTAGATGTTAAAAGGGACAGTTAACCGGTTAAACTCCGGTTAACCTGAAAAAAAAAACCGGAGCAAAAATAACCGGTGAAAAAAAACTCCGCTCCTTTTCAAACGGTTAAAAACTGTACCGGTTTTAAAAAAAAACTGAACCTTAACATCACTAAATACTGGGGAGATAATTTTCACAGCATGTGTACAGCTACATTATCCAACTTTGCCATGCAAATTTCATGCCGCCGGTGTCAGCCATTTTCATTAATTTTTTAGACAAGTTCGAATATTGTCAAGGTACATAAAATATATTATACTCATGTAATTATAGCCCTCCAATTTATAAAGTAAGGCGAGAATCGGGTTTTTTACTCGTATGTTAGGAGTTAGAGAAAGGGGAGAGAAGGTGAAGGACGCAGTGGAAGCAATTATTGTGTATTGCAAGAGTAGGAAAAGGAGAAAGAGGAGGAGGTATAGAATTTATTAGGAAGTATTAGAGTGACGATATGGGCCGGAAGTTTTTTGGTTTTCTTTGAAGTGTAACACAGTTAGAGAATTTCCAACAATTTTTTTAAAAATCCTATGGAAAAATCCCTTCCCCTATGCCCCTAGAGTATTAATCCTTTACTGAGGGTTAAAATATCTTCAGAGAGTGCACTTGCACCTTTGCACCCTCAACTTATCAGCCCTAAGTGATCGAGTGGGCAGTGTGTGTAAAGATTTTGTTTTTTAATTGAAGGGTTCTTTTTTTTTGAGTTGAGCATACAAAATAATTGGTACAGCATTTAAAGAAACCAACGAGTAGGTACCTAAGTTAATTATTTATTTTGGTGCGATTAGAAATTTCCTATTGCTTGTAGATGGCATATTGACATGAAATTGGCTTCATTTCCAACAACTGAGCTATTTTACCGTTTCTGTTTTTCAATAATCGTATTTTCAAGAGTTGTATGAAATCACTCTCTCGAGACAAAATTTCCGTCATTCGGTGTAAGCATATTATAATACCTATGGGAAACATTGTTGAAAAATCATTTTTATTCGGAAAATGAAGAAGTATGGATAACACCTTCTTTACTCTGGGCTATATCTTTACAAGGTATTTTTGTGACAACGACGACATTCTGTGTATTCGTTCGCGAATAATTCGACGACGTCTGCTTTTTCGACTACCTAAATCAGCGAACGCAGCCGAGGGGAATGCGACTGTTAGGAGGCCCAACCCTATCCACGAAAAGAATATAACTAAATGTATATAAATGACAACAACAACAAAAAAAGTTCTTATTTTCCTCCCTGCCTTCGCCCGCAATTAGAACCTGTACCGCAACTGAGGCGGAAAATTGATTTCGCTATGAGACGATGACGTGCCCCCCGGAGGTAAAAAAAAAAGAAGAACAGAAAACCGAAAGAGCACCAGCTTGGAACGAGTTGGACGTTTTATATACTCGGCTTGAGCGATGAGGGGTTACAAGGATCGGGAAGAAGAGATACTAGAGGCATTGTGTCGCAAATATAAGTTGGCGTTAAATTAAAATAAGTCCTCGTTTATCGAGCTCCTGAGACACAAAAACGGCGAAGAAGAGTCTGATGACTTGGACGGCCGCAGGGCATTTTTAGGTGAATTTTCTGGAAAGCCATTTACGAGCGTAGCAGCCAGTGTGAAACGTTTCGAAAATCCTACCGCGTGTGGCTGGAACTGCAGCATGGAAAAGGAAACTTTTTCGTAGAAATCCTGACAGAAGTGCTGAGAATGAGAAAATTGTGAGTGTTGGTGTATGTACTAAAGGCTTGTTCGTTTAGCCACGGACTCGAATTCCCATTTCGTGTTCGTATCGTCAAAACAATTTGGTAAATTCTATGTAGGTACATAGATTCAGATTTCATTTTGATTCACTATAAAGAAAGCGCCGTGAATCTTCTGTGGAGAGTAAATTCTGAAAAGCGGATTAGACTTTTACTATTGATGTATTCTCGTAGACATATATATGAATATGAAAAGCATTTCATTAGGGGGATTCGATGAAAAGAGAGGTATAACTATTATGTTATTGAAAAAAATAATAAATACAAAAAGAACACGAGCTCGTATAGAAAATGAATTAGATACTTGGCTTTTGAAAAGATTTTCCCGCAAAAATCGTGCGCCAATGAAAATAAACTGAGAAACGAAACTAACTTAACTTCAAGTTATATTATAGAAAATTCAGAACATGTTTGAAAAGAAAAGTCGAATGTGATTTTTTTCGTCCGAGTTCGAATGACGGTCCAGTGTATCGGGTAATTGTGTAAAAAATGTCAAAAATATCGCACACCCGCAAAATATATTATTATTACACTTTTCGTTTCAGCATTTTCGAAGACATTTCCGTTAGCGTCTATGAAAAAGAAAAAAAAAAAATCTCTAGAGTCCTCTTCTCCTAAACGTAAAATGGCGGCCACAAAATAAAATATCCGTCCGATAAAATCGGATTCCGCGCGATATTTTTCCTCTTTTTTGACATTTTGATCAACTTTTTTTTTTTTTCCTGTTCATTTTTTACACTTTTTACCCAAGTGTGGGCTTGAGCTTGAGTACTCTTCATTCTGAAGATTAAAAAAAAAAATGAACTAACAAAACAATGGGTTGGCTAAAGTTACACCGGCCCATATTTGAAAGTGGAAACCGAGAGAGGGGAAACAATTCTTCTAAACATTATTTTAATCAGCGTTGGCCGATTATATTTTTTAAACAGAAAAAAATTCTACGTCAGCAAGTCCCGCTAGAAAAGCAGGTTTTCGATTGATAGCACAGAGGTGTCATGAACCGCATTTTTATGTTTTAGGATTATGTGAACAGGATAGGGACAGTTTGCCCGATTTTTTGTAAGTGAAAAAATCACAAAAAAATTATTTTCCAACGATCATTTTGTTAACGGCTGCTGGAAAATGCAGTGAAAAAAATTTTTATATTCGGGAAATTGTTGAGGACAGTTTTTCCAACTTTTCAACGGTATAAAAAGAATCCGTTGGACTTCAAAGGAATCCGTTCCTTCAAGAGGTCATTAAAAATCGCATTGTCTTTTGGCTCCATTTTTGCTAATATCTAGCCTATGGGCAAAATATTTTGAAAACGGATCCGTTTTATTTCGGGTTATAATCCGTTTCTGGATTATAACCCGGAATTTTCCTGTTTTCCGGCTTCTAAAACGGATTTTGAACGGATTGTAATCAGTCTTGCCGGTTTTGTTCTGAAATGAGTCCGGATTGTAATCCGTGAAACCGTTTTACTAACGGATTTAGAAAAATTGCCCAAAAATTATCACCGATTATAAACAGGAAATCCGTTTTACAAACGGATTTGGATTTTAGTCCGTTTCCAATCAAGATAACAAAAATATCTGCAAATTTCCAGATCCGATGGTCGAAAATAGAAACGGACTGAAAACGGATAAAATTCTCATTTTCCGGATCATTTTCTCGTTTTTTGCCCATCGGGAGAGAACTGCAAAACCGATTGTCATGAAATTTCTATCAGACCTGAAACTCATCGAAATTGACCTCTGCTCTGATGGAAATTTCAGCCCTACTGCGGTTCGCTAGTTCCTCCGATCTCGTATTCCAACGAAACATCCTCGTTTTTCAACCTTCAAAATGATTTTTCTACAAATACTCGTAAGTAACGAAAGGGATTGACTTGAAATTTCAATGATCAACACCCCCATCCCCCACCCTAATTCCTTACAAAGAAAAAAGGAAATAAAGAAACCCCAAAATGCGAGATGGGTATTTTTGGAATCTTAAGACAATGAAACGAGTAATTATGAGGATTCCATGCGTATTATTTGTGTAAAGTCAGGCCAAAATTAAGGGTTTCGATCGAAAACCTGCTAAAATTGAGAGAAAAATTGTACATCGGGAGTCAAAAGAGAGGAAAAAAACTGAAAAAGGACAAAAAAGGGGCAGGGTGAGCAAGAAAATGAATCCTCTTCTCGTTTACCATTGTAATTTTTTGATTATAATTTGTACAAGACCGTGTATATTAAATTCTCTAAGCGAGTGCGAAAAAATGGAGAGGCAGAGTAAATGTGGAGCTGGTTTTACAAAGCGGGTATAAATACATTGGCGGATACTTTTTTTCGCCTCTCTCTTAACTCGGTATATGGCCTTTGTGGTGTGTCAAAAAATAAGGGAGCCATGATAACTTACTCGCATGCCAACTCAAGAGCCAAATTTAACGACTGTCATATTTCAGTGGATTTAGGATAAATGCGTTGGGTAAACATAAGGCAACGCGGTTTGGTGAACCAAAGAGGTAAATTGGGCGAGCAAAAAATCCGTATATTTTTTTTCGCAGTAGGGGTGCCGCACATAAAATTATTTATTTTGGTTTGGTGGCATACTTCCTTAACCTCTCCCCTCGCTGCATCCATCCTCAATTGTTTCGTTGTAATAAACGATTTTGAGTTTCCACTACCGCATGAATCGTCCTGCAATAAAATGACATAAATTCTTGAAAATAATGGTGATATCTGGGCCAACTTTTTGTGAAACTGGGACTTATGCTTCTCAGTATTCTGTTGCGAAAGTGCATTCGATGCGTTGTTAAATGCAGCTCTGAAACTTGGGCAGAATTTTCAAAGACAGTTTGTATAACAAAGTGGAATACGCGCGAGATAAAAGTTGGATTCTTAGACTTTGGAAAAATTAAACTGTATTGCGCATGAAGATGAAAGCATTTAGCCGAAAATTATCTAAATTATATTATTAGGTACTTATTTCGAATTATTTATAATTTTTTCCATTTTTTCGAAAAATTTTTCAATATCAAAGTGAAGATAAGAGTTTTTTGCCTTTTTCTAAAAATTGTTCTTTTTGGACAGTTTGATGTCTCTCTTCATTGACCTACTAGCGGGGGATGGGGGGGGGTGAGAGATTTAAGGGTTCTGAACGTTTCTGCGAAAAAAATTTTTGAAGGATTTTTTGCATTTATATATGGCATTTTTTCGTCTAAATGCACCGGATTATCGCTCTTTTATTATTCTATTATTCCTCCATTCATTTGTATATCATACTATAAGTACCTGTGGAAATGTTTTGAGTCCCAAAACCGATATAATTTGACACATGCAACACATGCTATCCCTTTTTTTGACAATGTGAAATCCTTTTGTGGGTCTCGCATGTCCATAAGGTGTATGTGTATGCATGGTTTATCTTGCCCCCCTCCTCCACTCAACAGACCCTAAATCTACATTTTTTGATCTGGGACTCACAAGTACCGCAAATATCAATTGTATGTTCACTAGTGGTTCATCTCATTTCATTCTACTCCATACAGACTGCATTGTACACCTTTCCAATATCTTTGGCCTTTATTACATAGCCTCAGGCATCTACAAATAGCCATCAAGCCACGGGAGGATGAAGGTTTCATTTCTGAGTATTTATAAAGAGGGTCTCGTAAGTTTCATACTTAATCTTGGGTTTCATATGTGTCGTGAAATTACTGATGCACAGAGTAGATGTAATTTCTATGGCTAGTTTTATATTTAAAAAGGATGAACTACAGTGAAACCTCGTTATAACGCTCTTCAAGGGACTGACAAAAAAAAACGTGTTATAAGCGGGAAAGCGCTATAAGTGGGAAATGTGAAAAAAAGAATTACAGCTTGACTCATTCCCTTCTTCCAATTGTGTTTTTTCTCTTTTTCATAAAAAGAAAAAGCTTTTCTTTTGCATAAGTGAATTTCCTTATAGGTATGCACTAACTTTCTAGAGAAACTTCTTTCTACTAAAATCTTCCATCCAAAATTTGAATTTTACTCGAAAATTTTCTTAAAATTGGAATGTCTGTCAGTGAATATGAAGTTTTATTTGTTCAACTCTCTAATCTTTAATTTTGAGAGCATTTCACAGGGTCATATATTTTATTATCACCAATATAGACGTGATAAAAGATAAAAACGTACAAAAGTCAGAAAATCATGTTGAAAACTATTAAGGAATTAGAGCGTTAAAAGCAGGAAGTTTGAGCGTTATAATTATAATTAGAGACCGGATTCCTTGGCATTTGTCACTTTTGTTCCTGAAGGGGCGGGAAGGTAATTTTTACATATGAGCACAAATCGGGGGGGAATAGAACCCAGGAAAAAATTTCTATTTTGCCAAAAAATGCCAAAAATGAGAAAAATGCCAAAAATGGGGAAAATACCGGAAAATGCCGAAAATGGCAGATTTTGCTAATTTTTACCATTGCATCACGCATAAAATCATTGACAGTGAAAAATCACAAGCCTAATCATGCAAGCAAAGAAGTTAGCGACTGATATCAACAGCTCTCACTCTCATACATAACTGCACAATTCATACTGCATAATGATGAATTTTTATAAAAATGTATTTTTTTTTATCTCTGAAATAGAATTTCATTACTTTTTTACTTTTTTGTTGCTTTTGAGGGGTTTTTGTAGGTTACTGCCAAATAATGCCAAAAATGAAGTTTTCAATGCCGATTTTTTCAATTTTCTGTGCCAAGGAATCCGGTCTCTAGTTATAATCAACCAGTTTTACACATAATATTTTCTCTGGGGACTGGAACCAACAGAATTCAGCGTTATAGGCCGTATAGGTGGGATAGCATTATAACCGTGAGCGTTATAACGCAGTTTCACTGTATTTATATTTAATCATTCATTCACGATGTACATGCCCAATTTCAATGAAAAACTATGTACATATTCAAAATCAGATTATGTATGTGCATTCCTTATGGAGAAATGATATCAATTTCTCACCAGTTCGAGTGTAAACAATCAGCCAGTTCGATACCAATAAGGTAAAGAAAATCAAAGGTGTAGCTTATCCCTCGCCAGCCTCAGTTTTTTTAATTCCATCTCAGTCGCCGATGTTTTCCTCCTATGCCTATATGTGTTGCTCTGTCGGTCGTACGAATTCGTAGATAAACTTTCAACATTTTCTCAGTTTTTCGTATCTTTGTGAAATTCTAGAGGCGAAAAAAAGTTTGTCGCCAGCCACGATAAAAGTGAAAGGAAAGAGACAACCGCGACGGTTTATTCGGTTTCAAATTTGATGCTGACCCAATTACGGCGTCTTGTTTTCTTCGCCCCTTTTTACGTGGCGGAAGTAGAAGAAAGAAGAAGAGTCGAAAATTTTGAATCTTTTTGTAACTGTTTCGAGGTTGAAAGGTACGTGCAGACTTTTGGGAAAGCATAACGAAGTGTATTCGAGTAAAAGCTGCTAGATTCTATTTCAGAGCGAAGGACGCAGATTTTAGTTCGAAAACTATACCTCAATTTTATGAGAGAAAAAAAGTTCTTCATGAAAAACATTTGGATCCTTGAGAACAGAAAGTCATATTTTTATTTATATGTAGTTTGTCGCAAAAATTCTAACCTGTATTCATTTCTCTTTTTTTCAGATTGATTTACGTTTCGAGGGGTTTGAGAGCTCTTGACGGTATTGCCAGTGTTGCCGAGTATGTGGAAAAAATTGTAAGTATAAGTGTTGCATTTGAAAAAAAAATTATTTGTGTTCATTTATTTATGTACTCGTATCAATGTCCGTGTGTGTCCAATGTTATCGTATGATGACGTCATCATGCATGAGCTTAATGAGACTATTAGTCGATTTTGTGCGCGTACTTGTGTGTCCTATGTTACCATAATTATAATATGATGACGTCTGTCCGGATGAAGCTTTTTTTTGCTCCCAAATTGAGTTACAAAATGAGATACAAAGTGTGCTACAAAACGAGCAACAGAATGAGCTACAAATTGGATTCAGCATTTCAGATAAAACGTGAAAAGTTCAAGTTTGATTTGAAAATGTTCTTTCTCAAGTTAAGTTAATGAACCTTTTTTATATACTCGTACGATTGATGTAAAAGAGAATTCATCTTCGCCTTCACGAAGAGTCGTAAAGGCTACAGCTATTTTCTGTTAATTCTTGATGTTTTTTACGAGTTTCCAATTGTTTTAATATTAGTTTTAAATTTTTATTTTGGTTTTTTTCAGTGGGTGTTAAAATGTCTGTCAAAATTTGAAATAATCGTTAAAAATTAACATAGCCCATCGCGTTTGGTAGATTTTCTTTCGCTCCTCTCTGGCCAATGGAAGCGGAACGTACAGCTCACGTATTCGGGAGGATGACATGCCCTGCCTGTCGCCCACGTCTCAAAATCGGAACCGAAAATAATATAGACGGATGGCCGAAAAAGCGGAAGTGAGTTTGAGGGAAGGTCTTTCAGGAGGGACGAGTGGTTTCGTGTCGTTACAATGAAACTAGACGTCATAGCTGTACTATAATATACAGTAAGTACGATCGTATGTACATAATACGAGTATACACACAGCGGCGTAGGAAAAGTGGCGTTTACCACGCATTTGCATTTTGCTGTTGCGGTGCTGGGGTGCCATTCACGGGGACCGCGAGCGAGCGACGTTCTCACCGAATAGAAAATTCGGTCCAGAAGGTCGATTCTGGGGGTTAACGAAATTACGTTAGTCGTCGAACGAATAAAATGAAAAATGAGGTTTTTCCTTTTGGCCGCAGCACTGCTGTATCGTAGTTCTCTTTTTATGCTCGTGGCGAGTCGCTATTCATATGTGTGCAGAGTGTGATATCCATCGTCGCCTCCTTTTCTTTGGCAACCCCTGCGGCTTTCCATATTATATCTGTATACATATCTCGCTTCCCTTGCCCGTCCCGCCTTCGGTTAAGGGAAATAGTTCAGAAATGACGCGGGCTTGTTGTTGGTGGTTTGGGGTGTAAAGAGTGTTGGATGAGTAAAGTCACTTGTGCACGAAGTTAGTTCATTCTCCGGTCTTTACCCTTTTCAGAGTCAGAAACTCGCTCTGTCCCTAGAAAGTTACCACCTGATTTTTGGTTAATTTAGCACTGTCGGACCCGAAAAATAATATTGTTTGAGCGCAAATGTATAATTATTGTCGATTTTCTTGGGATTTGACAGGATTTGGATTTAGGTCGGTGGTATGTGACGTGGCGTAATCGAAAGAACATTTTTTGGCTAGTTAGTCATTTTTTACTAATTTCTCTAGAATCATGTTTACCGATTCAATGTACTATTGTATAGATCATACACACCTCATTTCATTATTTTTTCTTATTTATTCGTAAAGTGAATGTGATCAATGAAAAGGTTTTTCAAGTTAGCTAACATTTTTTTTTTAAATAAGCAAAAAATGATTGATTTTGTATTTTCTTTTGCCAATATTATTTTGATGACGTTTCATGCCACCAAATGTTATTATACGAGTTGTCCTTGTTTCAGGTAAATTTTACTATAATATGAGCCTGTTTTCTATATTTTCCTGTTTTTAATAACCTTTCAGTCGTTGTAATCCAAATACTACCCAATTAATTTCGTCAAAATTTGAAAGATAGGCCTACATTATTTTATAGGGTCATGTGGGTAATGATATTTGAGAATTTTATGAAAATCACTTCGGCAGAACCTGCGAAAAACCATTGAAAACTTTTTTTTAATTTTTTTATGAAAATGATAATTAATTGAAACTTCAAATTTGGTTTTCTCAGAAGTACGTTCAATATTATTTTTCTAATGTATTTATTTACTCGTATTTACTCGTATTGATGTGTGTTAACATCTTGGGTTTTGTTACACGGAAGTAAATTCAGAAATTAAACACGAAATTAAAAATTGACAGTCGATGTCGAGAATGTATTATGTATCCCAAAACTATAGTGATGAGATAAAGTCGTGATATTCCTTATCGATAAAAAATGACCTCATTATCGAGAATATCGATAATTTTTTCTTTGGTGGAATTATCATGCTATGTTGGCATATAAGACCTTTTATTTTAGCTGTGTCCTGAATCGGTGGAACAGGCCGCAGTAGCTGATCCAAAGCGCGGGGGGGGGGGGAATTCCCTCCCAAATCAAAAAAAAATAGACCGATAATCCACAAAAAAATCAATTTTCTTGAACCCCTCCCCCTTGATGCTGAAAAAAACAAAATCTCACCATTTTAGCATTTACCATGCTTTGAAAAAATTTGGATTCCCCCCCCCCCCCAAATGGAGCTCTGGATCCGCCACTGTTCCAAATTTTCATCGGTAAAACCAGTTTCAGGGATTTTTTTTGGCCCGAAGGGATTTTCAACAAATCGGGTTGGCACCGCTGTGATGCGCCCCCGAGCCCGCCGCTGCGGATTGTCATCAAACGGTTCTTATCAATAATCTATTCGTCTTCATTAATCTTCTTGATGTGCTTCGTTAATCGTTTTTAGTTTTTGTGATTTCTATTACTGTACTATTGTAGTTATTTTTTATCCAATATTATGACTTATCATATTTCAAAGGTGTGACAGTGAGAAACTGCAACTTTTTTGTTTCATTTACTTAAGTACGTAGCCTCTTCGTTTATTATACTGTATTATTTTATTTATTCCAGGTGATGGTTGTATACGTAAAATCTCGAAACCTGTCCATTTCGTCTCGAACTCGTCTCACTTCATAAACTTTTTACTGGCAGTCGACTATTTTGGTAAACAGCTTGAATGGTTATTTGCCCGTAGCCAGTAACGACCGCAAGAGAAATTGGAAGGAAATCTCATCCCAGCTTATTGCAGGTAAGTACTAATTTTGTGCTGAGATTACCCGTCACTGCGTTATCGAATAATTATCTATGTTTATAAATTAAATGGCGTGTATTTTACCTTGCGTAGGCGCATATATATTCAAGTAGAGGCAGTCCTCGCTCTGGTTGCGCAGATACGGCAACAGTCGCTTCAGGAACTCGACGCGGCCCTTGGACATGCGGCGCACCGCCGCCTCCTCGTCGTCGACATCCGGCAGCTTTTGCGGGCAGACGGGCGCAAAGCGGTCGGCCATCTTGACGCCGGTCCACAGGGCGCCGCTGACCGGCGGCATGAAGCGCAGCGTGCCGACGGGCGGCGCCGCGTACGGCACGCCGCGGTACACCTCGACGGCGTCGAGGAAGCGGCCGCTGGGCGTGACGATGGTGCCGGTCAGGTCTCCGTACTTGGTGCGCACGACCCGCGTGATGATGGCCGAGGCGGACGCGCCGCCCTGCCCGGGGCCCCAGCTGCGGTCCGCGGGGCCGCCGCATAGCGTCAGCCAGGCGCTCCACCAGAAGAAGGCGAAGCAGGTGCGCATCCGCGGCGCTCTGGCGACGGCCGCCATTTTTGCGAGCGGCCGAGACGGTCAGCGGTCGACTGTTTGAAGGGTGAGTTGCACGCGCGCACACCGACACACCGCAACGCGCACCAACACTTATATCGGATAATGAGGACCGGATCCGGTCAACGCGATTTGCTTAGCGCCGTTTTTTTTTTAATTGCGCAAGCGCAAACTGTAAACGTGTTTCGAATTTTTGGCGACCGCCGAAACGTACCTGGTCGGGGATGTCGGATCAGTGTGTTGCGATACTGTTGTAGAAGGGTGATAAGCAGATAGAGCGCTCACCCATCCAACTGAGCGAGAGAATATGGCTGCTTTACTTTTAATTCAACGAAAGAAAATGTCCCTTTGTACCCGCTTCTAATGTCGATCGACTGCTGCGAAGCATTCACGTAATTTACGTGTATAGTTTCCTGCAGAGAGGGTTGGCTAATGATAAGAGAATTATTGGAAATTGGCAAGGGACTGAAGTATAATCTCTACTTGGTATAAATGCTTTTAGGTGACGGATGCACAATGGCGATGAGAAGTACTGAAGGTGACGCAGGCGAACGCGGACACAAAATAAATGATAACACCGGGTGGAAGGCGGTGCTGAAAAGGTAAACTACTGTTTTTATATTGTAACGATATTACACCCCGTATTCGGCAGTTAGTCTAGGGTGAAAGCGAACAACGAAATGACAACGTCTTAAGGGGCACAAGGGTAATCGAAATTTTATTTTTTGAAGACGAAATTAGAAATTTTCTAAATCATACATACGTCCTCCTTCATAGCTGCCGTAGGAAGTGAAAATATGAGGGCTGACTATGTATGTGTGACGCGGTTACTCGAGTAAAGAAAAGAGGCGAAAAATGCAAATTAATATTTTCGAAGAAAAAGGAGTTATAAAATCAATTATAAATTTAAGTACCTATATATTTTGTCGTCAAACGCGGTCCAATATACGAGGTACGAGGTAGATTGAAATGGAGATCATCAAAATTGCTCCGAAAAAAAAAAATTGGTTTCTTAGTCGATTACGTAATTATACATATTATGTATTCATCGTCGGAATTTTTTTTTTTAGCAATTGCAGCGCACACGATATGGCGGCGCAGTCCCAAGGGGCTGCCAAAATACTGGGAAACGCGAGTTGAAAAAGCACCAAACTATGACACTGATGGTTGCGATATCACGTCCACCGTGTTGCTGCGTTATAGTCGTCGCCGAAAAGTGCAGAAAATTTGGATGAGGGCGCAGGCAGGCCGACGAAAATCACTTCACACTTTGACCAAAAAAAGAAAAAAAGAAAAAAAGAAAAAAAAATCACTGACGAATGTCACGAGCGAACTTTGAGGGATCGACCAGAATTTCCGCGCGATTTTTTCGGTGCCGTCGGCGCCTGCGAGGGATACGCGATTTTGGGGATGCACGCGCGTTCACATGTTCGCAAGGTGCGACCACCCGGTACGTTACTAATTTTTGTGAAAAATAAGGAAAATTTCGTGCCACCGACGTTCGTCGGACGATAGACCGTCGTGTGGCGTTTTACTCGAAATGCGTTCGAGCTCTCAACCCTCGCCTGCCACCCCCCTCCCCCATTCAACCCTTACGGAGATGCTCGAAGACGAGCGCTTGCGTTGACGAATAAATGGCGTGCGTTTTCGCGTATCGTGCACCTCTTTGCGTGTATTTCTTCTGACCACCCCCCTCCTCCTACTCACACCTCGCCATGTCAGAAATGAGTAGTGCTTTGCACCGTTTTAGCTGCGGCGTAAAACGTAGGAGCACTTGAAAATTTATTGTAAATAATATTTAATATTATTTAACTTCCGTTTTTCGATGTAACTTCAATTGACGAGGAGCTGATTTTTAATAAACTGCTGAGTCCAAAATTACGGAAATCGAGATATAGTGGCGTAATTTATTAGGAATGGTCAAGTACTACATGTTGAAGTCATTGGCGACAAGCACATCACGATTTTTCTCCACCGTTTTCGGTGTTCAAAGTGTCAAAATATGCAAAATTAGATAACGAATAACTCTACAGCTTTTCTATTTGTTATTTTAGTTAATTTTCAAGTCCTAAAGATTTTTTCGTATTATTCGGTAAATTTCTTTTCTTTCTTTCTTTTCAAAACCAATCTTTTGAAATAAAAACATACTTCATAAAACGTTTTTTGAGAAGTATGACGTACATTGTGAACGATCCTTCACAGATTTCCACTGGCAAAAAAAAAAAAATTGAATAGCTAAATTACCGAACTGCCTTTATAGTCCACGATGTTGCCACGTTTTTTTTCAAGTTTTTTGTCATTCCTGGCTTAGTATTTGGTCCAACCAACATGAAAAAAACATTGCCAAAAAAATTCAAACTAATTTTTCCACGAATAAAATTTGGTGAACGAAATAGTAATTGCTACAAATTATTCGTTACACCAACTTTCAGTTCTTACTAATTGATTTTATTTTTTCTTCTTCAGAATCACAAACCGGAATTCCTTTCCAGAGAAGTGAGCCGTGTGAATTGTTTCAGCGAGCATTCAAATGTAGATTTTCGAATTTTATTCAGGTAACTGTTGCTGTGTATACTTTTTGTATTGATAAATCTATGGTGTTTCATCTGCTCCGTTTATGTATTATTGTAAAGTAATCGAATCGACATTTTATAAGTCGCCAAACCTGCTGGCTATGCAGTAGGATATAAATATTTTACGAATATTTAGCCAGTGTAGTTGTTGGTCTCGTGCGTGATCTAGCCGAAACTGGGAAATTAGAAATCAAAAATATCTCATGTGGTAAGTATTCATTAATCTTCAAGGGTGTGGTCTATCTTTGCTAAGAAGTTAACATCGATGTCTAAAAAACTGGATGAAAATATTAAATTATAGGCAATTTTTTGACACTTGTGTTATGGATTTATTTTTTGGCAGCCAAAATGATAGTTTTCAGGAGTTTTTAGCTCAAAAGTACTCCTACAATTTATTTACCATTTTTTTTGTTCAATTTTGTCCCGAATGGGCTCAAATTCGGATAGTTTACAGATTTTGCATCGAGAAACTTTTTTCTCCGTCTTTGGGCCACCAGACGCCACGAACACCAGGGTCTTGGACACATAGGCCCACAGAGTCAATCCAGTATACTGGAGTCGCGCATGCGCAGAACCACATCTATTGAACGTAATATTTTCTATGCCTGGCCTGGACGAAGCTGTTTTTTAAAATTTCATTTTTCAAGAAAAAGTTCTTTGAGACCCTCAAAAAATGCGTCAAAATGTTGAAAATCCAAAAAAGTACTTAGTCTCGGCCTGGAGAATGTGTTCCAAGAATAATATAATGTATCCAAATTCGAGTCAATTCGGTGACAAATTCTGTGAAAGAAAATGGTGAATCGTGAACCACTCGAAAAAAGCCGAGGTAGACTGCACCCTTTAATTGGCCAATATCTTAATTGCAAAGATACAGAATCCAGTTGATCGCAACAACGCGATCGTTCAAACTCTGGAACGAAGAAGTTTATTTTTAATTTCTTGTAATTTTTTGTATGTTCTTATATTTTAGCCTTTTCTAAGTAAAGGGTTAGGATCTCGTAAAAATTCAAATGTTGGAAAATGTTGAAAATACTTTCAGTAGGTACCTACCTAATTTATTTTCAATCTCCATTATAACTTCCATTGTACTGAATTTTGCGAATCCTGTTTCTTGTGTATGGGTTCGCAGTTGCATAAGAATATTTCAGATGACTATAATTGATTTACCAATTCAATTTTTATATTTTTATCGAATTTTATTGTTGTAGAACTGAGTGTTATTGATGCTGTTACAGAATGCCGAAGTTGAATCATGCGTATGCCATTATAGTCGAAACTTCTGCGAACATAGAGCTCTTAAATTTAGAAGGTTATACCTTAATCGTAGGTCAGCAGCTCGTCTGGATTGTATATGAGTTGGTGGTGAGTAATTATTGACCGATTTTCCATTCTGTGACGATGTAGAGTTGTAGACTCATGGAACATGGAAGCTTTATGGACCTGAGAATCGATAATTGAAGTCCAAATTTAGTGATAAGTAAATTTAGACTACTCTCTTTTAATATACCATACTTAACCTACCGTTTCTATTTCGTAAACTCGGTCTTCTGAAATAACTACTCATTCTCAACATGAAAACCATTAGTTCCCAAAATGGTGAAAACGGGTGCTTATACTACATTTTGGAAATTTCAAAAGCGAATATCTTTCAACTTGAAACTTGGAATTTGTTTGGATGCCTTTGTTTCTCAGGTCCACATTTTTTTTAACCATAATCTTGAGATAAATTTTTAAATACGAGGATTGTATTCGTAATCCTAAAAAATTTGAATGGTAGCAGTTATCCGATCTATGGCGGCTATTGCTCGTTGGCGTGCCTGTATTACTCCAGTTTTCAAGCAACGATTACAGCAGTTGTCAAATGGAGAATATTCTGAGGAAAATTTTGAGGTGCGTAAATTTATTTTTCTTCAACATTTTCCATTAAAAATGTCCTAATTTTCGTCCGGATGTCTCATTTTTCGCCCAGATGTCGCAATCGAGACATCTGAACGAAAATGAGGAGAACTGGACGATAAATGTGACATCTAGACGTCCTAAAAATCTGTGAAAAGGAGAAAAAATATGCAGTAATTCGATAAACAGAGCAAAAATACCCAGAACTCCGAGAAAAAGAGCCGAAGTACCTAGAAATCCGAGAAAAAGAACCAAAATACAGAAATATTCGAGAAAAAAGAACAAGAAAATACCGAAATATTCGAGAAAAAAAGCCAAAACACCTGAAAATCAGTATTTTTGTTCATTTTCTCGAATATTTTTGTATTTTTGCTCTTTTTCTCGGATATTTTGGTATTTTGGGTTTTTCACGGATTTCTAGGCGTTTTGGCTCTTTTTATCTCAATTTTCGTCTTGATGTCTCAATTTTAGAATCCAACTTGCTATTTAATTTATGCGAAAATATGCGGGAAATGCGATTTTTGGTTCAATAGTTACTAATTTATATAATTTGTATTTGCGCCACATATAGAAAATGAAAATTACCGTTTGTCATTTCCTTTTATTGAGTGTTAGGTGTTCCGTTTGCTTTTGGTGCTTTTACTTTTATCTCGATGTAATCCACTGAAATTTTATAAATTTTTGTTTCAGATGAAACGTTGACGCGGTTTTCCTGTAGTTTAATTCAAATTCGAGTTTTCAATCAATTTGCTCTTAAGAACATGTACCCAAAATGAGAGTTCTTTAGTTTTATGATTCAAAAATGCAGATTTATTTTTTTATCTTGTCATATTATTAGAATTTGTAATCGATATAAATATGTTTTCGCGAGCTCTCACCTTTGAATTTACAGTTTGTTTGTGAGTAATGAATTTTTTTCTTATTGATTAATTTAATATAACGTTTTACCTTCAATAAACATTCAACGTTCAGACTGGTTTTTATGACATTTAGTCATTAAAAATAAGCAAAATTTGGACCAGCCATTATCATCACGTTTCTTATGTTTCTGTTTTTACTTTTTTGTTTATTAATCGTATATCTAACTTTCTTTCAGCTGTGTTTCCTGTATTTTATGGTTTGGATTTGAATGAAGATTATTAACTCAAGAAATCAACGTCAATAGCTGTGCCATGGTCCGAGTGAGAAGTTTATTGCGTAATTTTTGATACTTGGAGCTAATTTTTCAATTTTTTTTTCCGAAAATTTTTTTCGAGATAAGCGTCGATATGGGGATTTTTGAGGTCGCTGAACCCGAATCTGGAAGCCAATTTTTGCGGCGGCTCTCGCCAAGCCAGATATGGCCAAAATAAAATGAAAAATGGTCGAAAATGGACTTAAATTGCGACGTAGAGTAAAAATGGCTGCAGATTCGGATTCACCGTGATAAATTACATTCTGTGCATTCCAAATTTGGTGTTATTAACTTAGTTTGTAGTCTCTTATTTGTATCTTTATGTGATCCACTAAAATTTAGTCCTTTTTTGTTTCAGCTGAAAAGTGGGAAGCTGTTTTGGGTCCAGTCAAAAGATATGCTCGATATGCACGATTGACTCCGCGTATAACAACACACTTTTGCCTCTACACGAATGGAGTACCAATGTTCAAGATCCAGTCTAAAAACCATCTTCTCGAAAAATACTTCGTATCAGTCTCAGATTAATTGTAATAATTATACATTCAAAACTTGTATTTGCCAATTTTTTCCCCATACATGTGAAACCTATCTGTATAAAATATTTATTTTTCTTTGAAAATGAATAAATAAAAACTTTTCGTGAATATGACTAAAATTCTTTCATTTACGAGCAAGCAATAGTAACTCACTGAAAAATTGGATGAAAAAAATGAAAATTCATGTTTTGTGTTGAAAATATACGAGAAATATTCATGAATATGGAAGAAAATCGACCTCAGCACCCTCCATACTCATCTATGAGAAAAGTTGGAGACTGAAATTTCGCTTTAAAGTTTTAAAATTTCAGCTGCAATAATTTATCGACTTCCTGAATATTTCCAATTAGATTTTAGGTCGTTGGCTGGATTCCAGCTGTCTCAATTCTCACTCAGCTGTCTCAATTTTCGTCCAGTTGTCTCAATTTTTGTCCAGCTGTCGAAATTTTCGGCTGGATGTCTCATTTTTTTTCCAGCTGTCTAAATTTTCGGCTGGATGTCTCAATTTTCGGCTGGATGTCTCATTATTCGGCTGGATGTCTCAATATTCGGCTGGATGTCTCACTTTTCGGCTGGATGTCTCATTATTCGGCTGGATGTCTCATTTTTTTTCCAGCTGTCTAAATTTTCGGCTGGATGTCTCAATATTCGGCTGGATGTCTCATTATTCGGCTGGATGTCTCATTTTTTTTCCAGCTGTCTAAATTTTCGGCTGGATGTCTCAATATTCGGCTGGATGTCTCATTATTCGGCTGGATGTCTCATTTTTTTTCCAGCTGTCTAAATTTTCGGCTGGATGTCTCAATATTCGGCTGGATGTCTCACTTTTCGGCTGGATGTCTCATTTTTTTTCCAGCTGTCTAAATTTTCGGCTGGATGTCTCAATTTTCGGCTGGATGTCTCATTTTTTTTCCACCTGTCTAAATTTTCGGCTGGATGTCTCAAATTTCGGCTGGATGTCTCAATTTTCGGCTGGATGTCTCACTTTTTGACTGGATGTCTCATTTTTTGTCCAGCTGTCTAAATTTTCGGCTGGATGTCTCAATTTTCGGCTGGATGTCTCATTTTTTTTCCAGCTGTCTAAATTTTCGGCTGGATGTCTCAATTTTCGGCTGGATGTCTCATTTTTTTTCCAGCTGTCTAAATTTTCGGCTGGATGTCTCAAATTTCGGCTGGATGTCTCATTATTCGGCTGGATGTCTCATTTTTTTTCCAGCTGTCTCAATTTTCGGCTGGATGTCTCACTTTCTGGCTGGATGTCTCAATTTTCGGCTGGATGTCTCATTTTTTTTCCAGCTGTCTAAATTTTCGGCTGGATGTCTCAAATTTCGGCTGGATGTCTCATTATTCGGCTGGATGTCTCATTTTTTTTCCAGCTGTCTAAATTTTCGGCTGGATGTCTCATTTTTTGTCCAGCTGTCTAAATTTTCGGCTGGATGTCTCATTATTCGGCTGGATGTCTCATTTTTTTTCCAGCTGTCTAAATTTTCGGCTGGATGTCTCAATTTTCGGCTGGATGTCTCATTATTCGGCTGGATGTCTCATTTTTTTTCCAGCTGTCTCAATTTTCGGCTGGATGTCTCACTTTCTGGCTGGATGTCTCATTTTTTGTCCAGCTGTCTAAATTTTCGGCTGGATGTCTCAATATTCGGCTGGATGTCTCACTTTTCGGCTGGATGTCTCAATTTTTGGCTGGATGTCTCATTATTCGGCTGGATGTCTCATTTTTTTTCCAGCTGTCTAAATTTTCGGCTGGATGTCTCAATTTTCGGCTGGATGTCTCATAATTAAGATATCTAGCTAAAACATGAGACATCCAGCCGAAAAATGACACATCCAGCCGAAAATTGAGACATCCAGCCGAAAATTTAGACAGCTGGACAAAAAATGAGACATCCAGCCGAATATTGAGACATCCAGCCGAAAATTTAAACAGCTGGACAAAAAATGAGACATCCAGCCGAAAGTGAGACATCCAGCCGAATAATGAGACATCCAGCCGAAAATTGAGACATCCAGCCGAAAATTTAGACAGCTGGAAAAAAAACGAGACATCCAGCCGAAAAGTGAGACATCCAGCCGAAAATTGAGACATCCAGCCGAAAATTTAGACAGCTGGAAAAAAAATGAGACATCCAGCCGAATAATGAGACATCCAGCCGAAAATTGAGACATCCAGCCGAAAATTGAGACATCCAGCCGAAAATTTAGACAGTATGAAAAAAAATGAGACATCCAGCCGAATAATGAGACATCCAGCCGAAAATTGAGACATCCAGCCGAAAAGTGAGACATCCAGCCGAAAATTTAGACATCCAGCCGAAAATTGAGACATCCAGCCGAAAAATGAGACATCCAGCCGAAAATTGAGACATCCAGCCGAAAATTTAGACAGCTGGAAAAAAAATGAGACATCCAGCCGAATAATGAGACATCCAGCCGAATATTGAGACATCCAGCCGAAAATTTAGACAGCTGGAAAAAAAATGAGACATCCAGCCGAATAATGAGACATCCAGCCGAATATTGAGACATCCAGCCGAAAATTTAGACAGCTGGAAAAAAAATGAGACATCCAGCCGAATAATGAGACATCCAGCCGAAAAGTGAGACATCCAGCCGAATATTGAGACATCCAGCCGAATAATGAGACATCCAGCCGAAAATTGAGACATCCAGCCGAAAATTTAGACAGCTGGAAAAAAAATGAGACATCCAGCCGAAAATTTCGACAGCTGGACAAAAATTGAGACAACTGGACGAAAATTGAGACAGCTGAGTGAGAATTGAGACAGCTGGAATCCAGCCAACGACCTAAAATCTAATTGGAAATATTCAGGAAGTCGATAAATTATTGCAGCTGAAATTTTAAAACTTTAAAGCGAAATTTCAGTCTCCAACTTTTCTCATAGATGAGTATGGAGGGTGCTGAGGTCGATTTTCTTCCATATTCATGAATATTTCTCGTATATTTTCAACACAAAACATGAATTTTCATTTTTTTCATCCAATTTTTCAGTGAGTTACTGTTGCTTGCTTGTAAATGAAAGAATTTTAGTCATAATCACGAAAAGTTTTTATTTATTCATTTTCAATGAAAAATAAATATTTTATACAGATAGGTTTCACATGCACGGGGAAATAATTGGCAAATACAAGTAATGAATGTATAATTATTACAATAAATCTTGACTGATACGAAGTATTTTTCGAGAAAATGGTTTTTAGACTGGATGTTCAATGAATAAATAATAACTTTTCGTGAATATGACTCTAAAATTCTTTCATTTACGAGCAAACAATAGTAACTCACTGAAAAATTGGATGAAAAAAATGAAAATTTATGTTTTGTGTTGAAAATATAAGAGAAATATTCATGAATATGGAAGAAAATCGACCTCAGCACCCTCCATCATCGATGAGAAAAGTTGGAAACTGAAATTTCGTTTTAAAGTTTTCAAATTTCAGCTGCAATAATTTATCGACTTCCTAAATGGGTGGATTCCAGCTGTCTCAATTCTCACTCAGCTGTCTCAATTTTTGTCCAGCTGTCTCAGAATTTAGATCACGTATTCCCCCATGTGTTCCCTTTTCAAATATTTTTGAATTTAGTAACCCGTATACCCCCTCACGTATTCCCTTTTCAAATATTTTTGAATTTAGTAACCCGTACCCCCCCACGTATTCCATTTTCCAATATTTTTGAATTTAGTAACACGTACCCCCCCACGTATTCCATTTTCAAATATTTTGAATTTAGTAACACGCACCCCCCCACGTGTTACTAAATTTAAAGGGAATACGTGGGGGGGTACGTGTTACTAAATTCAATATTTGAAAAGGGAATACGTGGGGGGGTACGTGTTACTAAATTCAATATTTGAAAAGGGAACACGCGGGGGGGTACGTGTTACTAAATTCAATATTTGAAAAGGGAACACGTGGGGGGGTACGTGTTACTAAATTCAATATTTGAAAAGGGAACACGTGGGGGGGTACGTGTTACTAAATTCAATATTTGAAAAGGGAACACGCGGGGGGGTACGTGTTACTAAATTCAATATTTGAAAAGGGAATACGTGGGGGGGGGGGTACGTGTTACTAAATTTAAAGGGAATACGTGGGGGGGTACGTGTTACTAAATTCAATATTTGAAAAGGGAATACGTGGGGGGGTACGTGTTACTAAATTCAATATTTGAAAAGGGAACACGCGGGGGGGTACGTGTTACTAAATTCAATATTTGAAAAGGGAACACGTGGGGGGGTACGTGTTACTAAATTCAATATTTGAAAAGGGAACACGTGGGGGGGGGTACGTGTTACTAAATTAAATATTTGAAAAGGGAACACGCGGGGGGGTACGTGTTACTAAATTCAATATTTGAAAAGGGAACACGTGGGGGGGTACGTGTTACTAAATTCAATATTTGAAAAGGGAATACGTGGGGGGGTACGTGTTACTAAATTCAATATTTGAAAAGGGAACACGTGGGGGGGTACGTGTTACTAAATTCAATATTTGAAAAGGGAATACGTGGGGGGGTACGTGTTACTAAATTCAATATTTGAAAATGGAATACGTGGGGGGGTACGTGTTACTAAATTCAATATTTGAAAAGGGAATACGTGGGGGGGTACGTGTTACTAAATTCAATATTTGAAAAGGGAACACGTGGGGGGGTACGTGTTACTAAATTCAAAAATATTCGAAAAGGGAACACGTGGAGGGGTAAGTGAACCAAATTCAAAAATATTTAAAAAGGGAACACGTGGGGGGGTACGGGAACTAAATTCAAACATATTCAAAAAGGTAATACGTGGGGGGTACTGAAACTAATTTCGAAAATTGAGCATGTGGGGGGGTACTGGAGCTAAAGTCGAAAATAGAGCATGTGGGGGGGTACTGGAGCTAAATTCGAAAATAGAGCATGTGGGGGGTACTGGAACTAAATTCGAAAATGGAGCATGTGGGGGGGTACTGGAACTAAATTCGAAAATAGAGCTTGTGGGGGGGTACTGGAGCTATATTCGAAAATGGAGCATATGGGGGGGTACTGGAGCTAAATTCGTTAACAGAGCATGTGGGGGGGTACTGGAACTAAATTCGAAAATGGAGCATGTGGGGGGGTACTGGAACTAAATTCGAAAATAGAGCATGTGGGGGGTACTGGAACTAAATTCGAAAATAGAGCATGTGGGGGGGTACTGGAGCTAAATTCGAAAATATAAAATCATTTTCAAGGGCCAGTATTACAAATGTTTGTATCTTTGACGCCGAGCAGTAAGGGCCGGTATTACAAACGTTCCTGATTTTTTTTCTCATGAAAAATTTTTTTTTGCGAACGATATTTTGTAGATGATTCGCGCTATAGTGAACGTATTTGTGGCTCGAAAAAAGAATGACTCCTCTCCTTGTACGAATATATCGAGCGTCCAAATCGTGATTTCGTGAAAATCTGAAATCTCAGCTTCTTTTCAGCGTTTGAGCAGGTTTTCGTTTCGTTTAAACGTTTTCAACTTGCGAATTCATTGACAGACTACGCCATTTCGGTGAAAACGTAAATGACGATTTCAGAAAGTTTTTTAATTGTGACCGCTAAAAACTGAAATCTGAAGAATTGAAGTCAAATATCTCGAAAACGGCTGATTTTTCAGCAAAATTTTGATCAGCCATCGTCTCGTGAGAGATCATGCTCTTTCCTAAGGAACATACCATCCAAATTTCACCCCGATTCGTTCTACCTGAAATTTCAGCATTGTTTCTGCCTTCTTAGCAGGTTTTTGCTGGGTCGTAACGAAATATTTCTCCAACAAAAAAAGAAAACACAAAGTCAGAAAATCTATATTTTATATTTTTTTCAAGTATTTTCATATTTTGTTACAAAAACAAGGAGAAAATCCTCAACAATGAAGAAACATTGATTCGACGTTTATACCAATACAGACCTATTCGTTCATTTCTCTTTTAGGCAGTCAACTAAGATAACAACGATCATCGTTAACAATAAATAATAACTAAAAAGAAAAAACCACAGAGTAAATACAAAAAATTTGATGTAAAAGGTCGTACTCGTACAACAAGTGAATATAGCTTTAACTTGCAGTCAGGTTTTTGCAAAGCTGTTTGAGTTAAACTAATTTTAAAAGTCTAGTTTTTTCATCCAGATGAAAATCACATATCTATTTTTAGTACGGTATTAAAAAAAGTATTAGCAACGCACATTATGCGCGACATTTTTCGCCAAAAGGGCATACTAGACAAATTATTATGTGAAATCAAAAATGTTTCTTCAGGACAGTCTAAGCTTCGAATAATGTCCCTTATTAGCATGAATAGGACTGAAATAGATTTTAGAAATTATTGTGACAAAGTGAATCATTCTTCGAGTAATAAAATCAACTATTTAGTTATGTATGTGTACCATCATTTCGTCAAGGGCTGAAAAAAAAAACAATCGACATCCTGGACTGTACATCAAAAGTGAACAAAGTACATGTACAGTCCACACGTTATAATTATTAGACAGTCGAAGTGCACAAAGCACTAGTTTCGATCTGCTTGGCGTTACTTATTATGTAGAAAGTAATACAAAAATGTATTATTTACTAAGAATCATTCACCTGTATGAAGAGAATGGGTGATATCTAATATATTAAGTAATAATGAAGCATATAAACTCGGTTCAAACATGATGGCCGGTCAAGAAACTCGGAAAATTTTTGTATTAACCAATTGGACTTGTTGAATACTGTGCGATGTTGTCAACAACCAAAATTCAATGTTTTATGAGAACGAAAAAAATTGAAAAGTATGAGCCATTTGGTAACGTTCTAGCAGAGTGAACAGCCATCATATTTGCAACAGAGTATGGTTACACAGATATATTAACTGAAATTATGCTCAGTCAAGCCCATTTGACCCAAAAATCAGCAAGTAAAAAGTTCTACGATGCAACATAAAGTTTCAAAGTTGAATATATAAACAGAAAAAAATAAAGTCAAGAAGAAACGTAATTCATAGTGAAAAAAAAACACTTCTCAAGCTTTTTCAGGGTGAAATTAAACGTAGAATAACAATTCATACATAGTTTTACCAATAATTAATTAGAAAAAAATTTGCCCCGAGTTTTTCAGATTTAAAAAATACGACTATTGAAATAATAAAATAATAAATGCCGAGTAATTCAACTAGCTAGAAAATGAATAATAAATTATGATAGAACAACTTGAAATCAAAAGAGGACGAATGTAATTTGAAGAAAATTTCACGCAGAATTCGATTTTGCCAAACAATGCATCAAAATAAAGTGTGGCTCAAAAATGGTGGAAAAAAATTGGTTTTTTCACATTCTTACCGTCAATAATCCAGAATATTCACCAAAACTTAGAAGTAGACAGTCCAAAAAACTGAAAATTACATTTTTTTTAAAATTGCAATTTTTGACTTTTCTTTTTTGTTTTTTGCCTCTTCTGTAAAATTTGCTTTTCTACCCCGAAGGTCCGTATCTCCTTTGGCTCCCTCAAATTACTAAAAACGAAAAGAACTTGTGAACTGCACACGACGATTGCTGAAAGATTCGAGTTCGTTATTACTGAATTAGAAACATTGGACAAGAATTCCAGCAAAAAAGATATTACCGTTGCGAGGCAAAAAATCCCCATTGTTAAGGAACAAAAAATCAAAAGGTGAAAAAAACTAAGTTAGTACTTATATCGGTTATCCATTTTGATTGTAAAAACATGCTCCAGTTGGTTGGGAATCCATCTAAAGTATTGATTAATTTTCTAAAATATAATATACATTTAAAAAATAATAATAAATAGGTAGCTGAATTTCTAATAAAAATTTGGAAAAAGATTTTTTTTTTCTCTATATTTTGGAAACGAATTACTAGCAGCCAGTGTTTATATTTACATAGTCCAGAAAGTCACAGCGGCATTCAGCCATCAAAGCAATTTTAAGAAATAAAATTAGGTGACAAATCAGTAATACAACACTGATGTAGAAAATGACAAAATAATTTCAACTCGCGGGGCCAGAAAAGACGACAAAAATGTAAATCTCACAATCATTTCAAATGCAAGAAATTGAACGAGCAATTCGAAATATTCGTCGAATAAACTTCGAAGTGATTCCAAGGGGGAGGGGCGACAGCAAATTTATGAGATAAAACAACTTTGTCTCTGGTTTTCGAATGGCTTGTAAACGAAAAATAATATTTTTGATAACAAAATTAATGATTTCTCAAGTGCGCTGCTTTACATGGACGGAGTTTCAACTTCATCGCAAATTATTTTTCGCTTAACTCCTACAAACAAGCTACACAAACTATTGAAACCAGTTTTAATGGTAAATAATAGGTACGTTTGTAAGTCAAAGCACAAAGCCTACCGAAAGTCTAATTCATGGTAACTACTTTAGTTTTATTCTGCTGGTAACTATTACTGAAACTAAGCTACGTAGGAGGTTTTGGCACAACTAAAATATACGAATCTAGACCAGAGATCCAGCGTGATCCAAGTTTAAATTTAGAAGTGATACAGAGGATTCTGACTGTTCCCGATGTACTTCACTCTGCACTTTCATCCTGTGAACTATTTTGTTTCAAAAAAATAGCCAATCATAATTGCGATGAAAAAAACCATAACTATCTAAAATAATGGAAAAAGGAGAGTTTTGAAATATTTCACAGGCGAATATAACAAAACTAGAAACTTCGAATCGGATCACTCTGGTTATCGGGGCCAGAAATAAAACCTATTGGAAACTGTTCTAATTCTTCTAAGTCGTAATGAGCAAAATAACTTCGCATAAACAGAGATATCACCTCTACATGAATAATAAAAATATCCGAAGATGAAAAAATCACGAAACATTTCATACAAAGACTTACGAGGAAAATGCCTGCGCTCCAACATAATTATTATGATTTTTGAAAAGTGATTGCTTTTCTAAGGTTGTAAATAAAAACGACTCTATATTTTATGCGACAGAGCTCTGTAAATAGAAACTATTCGACATTTTAATGAAAATGCAAGACTTGAAATTCATGGTCTAAGTGGGTCACATGGGATTGACGATACACATTTCGCCTTTGGACGACGAGGATACAGACTAAACTGAAGAATACGAGTACGAGTTGCAACTAAAGTAGACTGAGCGCATATCTTAAGTAATGAACGAAGACAGTCAGTGATCGACCTTGGTTCTTTTATTTCTTCACGGGTTACTGTCTCGTTAATAACAGCTTTTATGAACGTTGGACTGCGACGTTTGCAAATTAATAGAGGCGCTTGGAAGCCAGGGGGTGTAAGTAACAATTTTAATACGAGTAAAAGAAAGCACCATAACAGACTGTTGACAAATGTAATAACCAATTTTTAACGCATATTCATTTATTTTATGAAAATCTAACTTACACCCCCCCCTCACTTCTACGTGCCTCAATTTTCAAGAAACGACGAACACAAATTCAAAAAATTCAGACTGGTTAGAAAAATAATTTATGAAGAAAATAATTTCAGAAAATGTCGTAATCGGGTTTCTACATACAACCCATTCTCTCGACACACTGCTTCGAACGATCTTCGAATCTTTTAAAAGCCCATTCAAAGTCTTCCTCGAAAATGCTCCTCGAAAGTTGACGTCACATATCTATAAATCATTTCCAGATTAACATACCACTCGTCTTTCAGCGTCAGAAAATAAACCCAAGACTACAATCAAGAAAGTACAGAAGTCACTCGAATACTGTAACTGGGTTTTGTGCCAAAAACTAATATACTGGTGCTCATAAATGCCTCTAGATACATTTCAAAATTACCACAGGAAAAACAATCGTTCCCATTTTTAATACTACTGCGTTGAAACGATCCAAGTTCCTAGCTAATTGATAAAAATGCCAAACATAAAGCAAATTTGGACAAATATTCTTACCGCACGCATGCACACTGTCTATACTCGTACTCCTCAAAGAAAAACCTCGACATTTTGAATATACTGTTTGTAAACTCACTGCCGCTTCCACAGCCTCAACATTTTTCGACCCCATACAGAAGTCCGCTTTATCCGTTATCAGTCTAACATTTTCGCTAGCAGTGCCCATTCAGAAATTTTCCAGAGAAGAGGCTGAGTCCTGAATTTATCACCAAAAGTTAGTAACCCGAAAACATTTTCCAAATGGAGTTTTTTGTTCAAGAGTAAATAAAAAGCTCAAGAGAGGCCTCAGCCGGCCGACTCCTCGGGTGCGCCACCATTCGCTAGACTTCTGCTAAATGTCGGGGCGGACCCACAGAGAATCAAACCGACAAAAGCAACCAGGTCGCATCACTGACCTAAAAATGAATAATAAAACATCGTTATTCGTAACACAAACGATCGAAATAGATTCATAAACTAATATCACTTTGCCGCGCTTGCGTAACCGCATTAGATATTTCCTAACGTTAATGTTTTTTTGATTCAAAAATAAAAAAAAGTCAAGAAAGTCGGTAAAAATATAGGAAAAGACGAACAAAAACTAATTAAAAAGGAAATCTAAAAAAAAAAAAAAAGGAAAAACGAACAAACAAAAACATCTAGGTACCTAACACGATAGCAAAACGTGTAACTAAAAAAGAAAAAAAAAATTGAAAATTATTAAATAAAAACAAAAAATCACTACGTCATCACTACAAAATTACAAACGCTAATTAAAAACGACTACGATTTCACTGGGAGCGAAAAGAAATAAAATGGACAAGAAAATATGCAGGTATAACAAAGAAGAAAAAAATCATGACTAAAAGTTACCAAAGAACGAAAATATTAAAAGAAAAAAAACCTGCTAAAAACAGAAACGTTTTCCACGATGGGCGAAGCATCGACGTTTTACTTTTATTTTCGTCTATAAAATATTTTATTCTTTCGTTCGCCAAATTTCCATTCTTTTCTATAATATTATTGTAAACGCCTAACAGCTACACGACGGAAGGAGTTTCTAGAAATTTCAATGAAAAAATTCTTTCTAACAAAAAAAAAGGTACGGAGAAAAAAGGCACGCAAAAGTCACATACTTCGACTTATCGTGATTTTCTCTTCTTTTAGCTTTTTTCTCTCCCAAAAAAATGTTCAACCTTTGGCTGCTAAAACTATAAAATCGGCCGGCCAGCCGACTTACGTATTACTTCACGATTCGATTCGCTGTTGAATACTTTTCGGCTTTTTCGCGTCCAAACCGACGGCGTTGGCTTGCTTCTCCATTTCGGCTTTGAAGTGTTCGATGTCTTGCGAACTGAAAACGGCAGAACGTAAAATATAATAAAATGTTCAAAAAAATAATAATAAGCTTCAAAATGGAATATAAGAATAACATTATCGTCGTTGTAGTATGAAAACCTTGTAAACACCAAAAACGAAGACTTTTCGCATGAGAAAACAGCTTCGAGGAAACTGCATTCTTTCATTGACAAATAAAACAGCTTCTAAATAATGACAGATACACAAATTTTATGAACATGCGCACAGCTTCGTTCATTTTATTCACAAGAAAATTTATTTTTTCGAGCCTTTCCATCACCTAAGAAATTTCACTGGTCTGTATTTATAAAGTTTTGGTACCACAATTATCAGTACCTATTTATTTAATCCATGCTTGTGTGAAATAACGAGTTTATAAGACACGAAGTAATTTAGATGAGTGCTAGGGCAATATTACTGATAAACCTACAGTAATATTTTTGGAATAGTGAAACCCAAGAAAAACCATCGTAGAATTCAATTTTCACGATTTCAGAATCCCAAATCGTCGTCACCTATGAGGGGAAAGGCGGAATGTTGAAAATTTTCAAAAATAAAATTCAGTTTTTGTCGTTATTGGTTTCAATTATGACGGCACTTTGAAGCGAAAAGTTGGAATGTCATCAAAGTAGTTTTTGAGAAAACAGAGTTCGAAGAAGTTTTTCATTTTTACAGGGTTACTGGGAATATATATATATTTTTTTTTTTCTTTAGCCGTCAGCCATTGATACAGATTTTTATGCCAGTAATAACAAAAAATTAACTATACTTAATCTTGAAGAAAAATCAAAATTCAATTTTTAAAATTTTAGACATACCGCATCATTTTATGCATGAGGGCAACAAATGTAACAACGAGAAAGGACAGCCGAAAGATAAAAGGATTTCACCCTCAGAGGATGGTGAACTTTGCAATTAAATTTTTTCACAAACAATTTTTTTGGGCTGTTTTTTTACTTACAGATGACGATAAAAACGATATTAATAATTTTACATCACAATTACAAAAAAAAAAAAAAACGAAAAAATTGAGAATTTTGAGAAAAAAAAATTCAAACCAAAGAAAGGTATTTAAAATCAAAGCCATTGAATGCGAAAAAAAAAAACCGAGTGAACATTTTTCACATCAATTTGAAAATTATGAGAGTCGCGAGGACTTCTGCTCTGACCAAACGTACGACAAATTGCTCTCACCTTATTTGTACGAAAAGTATTCCATTGATCACGTTGAGCATGTCGAGTACATTGCCCATGGAGGGCGGCTGAATCTGAATCGGTGGTAACGAAGCTCCACTTTTGCCGTTGTAAATCTCGTTCATCTTCTTCTGCAGGACAACGGCTTGATGAGTAAGGTGACGTAAGCACTCCGAAGACTCCTTCGTTTTGTCGTGCTCTTCGCCCAGCTGAAAAATCACAAATAACCAACATAAATAGAAAGAAGCATCGATTCACCTGTGAATTGTGATTACGATTCAAATGTAAACAAGCTGCTTCGAAACGAAGCTGCAAGAGGTTTGGCAACTCGATTTTCGATTGTTGATATAAATACATGACATGCAGTACACGTGAACTATTTAATAGTTATCGATAGGTATTGTTTTTTCAAAATAACGAAGTATAGAACAAACAGACCGATAAACCATAAAAATCCGTAAAAAAGAGCAAAGATATCCCAAAATTTAATAAAAACAGCCAAAATATCAAAATATTTAATAAAAAAGCTAAAAAATCTAAAAATCCGTGCAGAAGAGAAAAAATATCTAGAAATGCGATAAAAAAAAACTAAAATAACGTAACATTTAAGAGAATAGCCAAAGTTTTTACTAATCCGAAGAAAAAAAAAATCTGAAAACCGAGGAAAAAGCCCAGACATCGAAAAATCAGAGAAAAAGTGTCAAAATAATGAAATATGTATTCGAAAAAAAAAAAATCTAGATATCTATTGAATTTTAAGAAGCCACACTTACTTGCTGTTTATAAATAGCATACGTCTCTTTCTCATTGGCTAAGGCCGAGCGGAAGTCACCCATACAACTCTGCGTACGAGCGATCAGATGATAGCTGACGGCCACTTTCAACGATTTGGCGCCGTGGAAACGAATATTTAGAGCCAGAGCACTTTCTAAAAACTTCAACGACAGGTCGTATTCGCCGACTGCGTGCAATATTAAGCTGATATTACTCTGCAACGAAAGAATTCGAACGATAGAAACCATCGATGAAAAGTACGGTGCGACGTTTTATAACGCTCTTACGTCTAAGAGGGCAACTTCGGGATGATTTTCACCACACGTGAGCAGCATAAGGTATCTGGCACGGTAGAGAAGTTTCAATGCGATTATGATTTGACTATTGGCGAAACAGTACAAAGCTAAATGCGTCTGAAATAGAATAATAAAAAACACGAGAATAGAAATTTGGTCGAAGTTAGGTACAATTTGGAGAGGGTAATTGGGATTAATCATTTATACACACGGACGTGATTCGTGTTCTCGCAGACGTACTCTTTTCTTTCAACTTCTAGATAAAAATACTCTAGCATCGACGCCATAAGAAATAATTTTTCACCCAAATAATCGATCCGTGAAAATTTTCATTTCAATAAAAATATAATTCATTTTTCAGAATTTATTCGAAGCCTTCGATTCGCTCTTCCGAATTTCTCGATTTATCGCTTAACCTGCGCGGAGACGTCGCGTCACAGACCTGACAGGGTACTTAAATTCAAATCATTCCAATAACATCGCCACTACATTCAAAACATTCCAATAACATCGCCACTACTCACGTATTCAGTAATCGTAGACGGATGATCGATTCCATTCACCCGCTCCGACATGAGCACCGCCTTCTGCTGGAAGGACATCGCTTCCGCGTGGTCGCCCATGATGTAATTCAGTCTGGCCAGCATGCGCAGGCACTGCGCAATCTCCGGATGCATGGCGCCGTACACGTTGTTCAGCAAATTCAACGCCTCGCTGATCAGCTCGTAGCCCTCCTTCAGGTAGCCGTGCTGGATCTTACTCTGGCCGGTCGTGTAGAAGTTGTAGGCGTCGCTGGCGCGCGGATTGATGTGCTTGACGATGGGAAATATGTTGACGATGTCCTCCTCGAAGAACGTCAGCCGGTTCTTCGTGTCGAAATTGTACTCGCGCAACAATATCTGCACGCCGTTCTTCATGCAGAACGAGCGCAACAGGCACATCCGATGCAGGCCGTACTGGGCGCACGTCTGCTCGACGCTGGCGCTCGCCAGCTCCCAGTCGTAGTACGACTTGATCTCCGACTTGATGCGCGCCCACAACGCTTTCGGCGTCAAATTCGCCCACTCGTTGTTGTCGACCGCGATCAGCCGGTTGATGCGCCCTTTGCGCTTGCTG
Organism: Parthenolecanium corni; assembly: GCA_038050395.1. Lineage (NCBI taxonomy): Eukaryota > Metazoa > Arthropoda > Insecta > Hemiptera > Coccidae > Parthenolecanium > Parthenolecanium corni. The sequence continues at coordinate 3,048,373 of JBBCAQ010000020.1, forward strand.
CGCCGCTTCGCGTACTTGCTGTGCAGGTCGTCCATGCTGGTCTGCGGATGCGGCACCGGGCCGGACGACAGCAGGCAGTTGAGGAAGTGGCTGACCGCCGACGCCAGGCTCATCATTTCCGTGTTCTGCAGGTAGCCGACGAAGATGTGCTTGGCGGCGCGCGTCACCAGCTCGCTGACCGCGATGCTGTACAAATAGTCGAGCTGCTTGATCGAGGCCAACATTTTGGCGATCTTGCCCAGGTAGCGCACGTTGATACCGCGCGCGTGCAGACTTTCGACCAGCGTGACGCCGTCCATAGGCGAGATCGAGTGCTCGAGGCATTCGCGTATGTACGCCGGCACCTGCGTCACCACCAGGAAGTCGGCGGCGTCCTTCACCAGCTGCTTCTCCTTGCGGAACTGCTCGGTGCCGGCGTTCGCGTGGCGCACGCTCACCGAGAACACGTCCGGGTTGAAGCGCACGTCGAACTCGGTCTCCTTCAGCGAGCCGACCGCCTGCGCAGCCTTCTTCACGATCTGCTTGGTGCTTTCCTCCAGCTCGCGCTTCTCGCCGCTGGTTATCGAGTCCGTAATGCTTTCGACTATCTTTTTCGCCTCGTCCGCCTCCATCGTGCTCTCGCCGACCATCTTCTCGACGTCGGCCGCCGGTTTCTCGTCGTCGGCCGGCGACGGCGTGTCTGCCGCAGTCGGCGGCTCCTCGTCCGCGTGGCCGTTTTCGATCGCAGCTGGCGCGACGGCCGCCTTCTCGCTGTGAGCGCACTTGCGCGACGAGCCGATCTGCTGCAGGTGCGTGGCCGCGTACTTTATGAACATCACGTAGCGCGACTCGACGAACGCGTCGATCAGCTCCTGGCGCAGGCAGCACAGTTTATGCTTATGCTGGATGGGAAAGCCGAGCGCCTGCACCTCCTTGCTCAGCTCCTCGCCCTCGAGCTTCAGGAAGTTCACGTCCGGCGGAAAGGTGCGCAACAAGTCCAGTATGTAGTGGCGCCCGTCGTTGCCGATAATGCCTTTGCACTCGACCGACGAGCACAATTCGATTTCTTCGTTCTTATCGTTGATCACTTTGTGGGGCAGAATTTTCAAATGCTGCGCCGCCTTGCTCAGCAGTATCATGTACTGTTCGTGCGTGACCACCGTTTTGCCGAAGTCGATGGACCCGTACACGACGGACTGCTCTTGTTCACGCTCCAGAATACCCGGTATGATGGATTGCGCCGTTACACGGTAGCCTCGATAGTCGATGACCACCGTGCCTAGCGTGTACAGACCTTGGAGGTCGACCGCATTGTACACGCGCACACCCTGCAAATCATTGCGCGGCGCGACGAAAGCGGCTGGATCGCCGCCCAAGTCTTTGTAGTGATCGCGTACGTCGAAGCCCAGCGAGAAGAAAATATTGTTCCAGATGAACATCTGCATTTTTGCCTCCTCGCCCGGATTGATGGCCATCACGTTTCCATCGATTACAGCCATAGCGCCGCGAGTGGCTGCGGCGACAAAATCACTATGCACCTAAAATACGCGCGCAAAATTAGTAATACATCAACAGATTTAAATAAAACGAAAACTGAAAAAGGCAAATCTTTCGACCCAAGAGGAAAACCCACAGAATCCGAAAAAAAAATTATCACCCGTTCACAAGATGTTTTGGTGCATAGTAATGCTATATTAGACCAGAATAGGTGATAATGTTTTTGGAGCTTGGCCATTTTTTGGCCCAGACTGAAGAAATGAAATCAAAGAACAAATTCATTTCAAAAACGACCCAAGTAAAAAGTGTAATTTTTTCTTGACGGTTGGATTGATCTTTGGAAAATTTTGGGAAATACTCGTAGATATGAAGTAATTACTTAATCATATCTGTCGTATTCATCTCTAAAATCAGGGTCCCAAAATGAACTAAAATGTAAAAATATAACTGATATTTTGACTTTCCCTTTTTGCAACGGAAATTTAACTATCACTCGCAGAATTTAATCAACTAGGTAGGGTAGAAGTAATAATTATCAACAATTTTATTCTATTATCGACTATGGAAAAAGTAACAAACTTTTTCACAAATAGAAATGAAAATGATTTTCTTTACCGAAGAAAAAATGAATTATTTTTAATCGTTCAATAAGATCCTACTTTAATCTGGGCGACCAAACAATTCGATCCCTTATGAATATGATTTTGTAAAATGCAGAAATTCTCATTATTACATTCCACCTTTCAACTGAATTAAAAATTCAAGACAATAAGATCAACATCACTCAGAATGTGATTCGTACCTTAAATATAGTGCGTTCTCTGAGCAGTCGTTCTGGCAAATTCTTTCTTGGTAACTCTCTAGTCGTTTGCAGCTCTTCATTCCAATCTCGTGTCTGACCGGGTATATGTTCTTCGTAGCCAAGTTTTGAGGAGAAAGCTAAAACACGAAAATTGATCTTACATCAACATCGAGGGAGAGAAGAAACAACTTAGAAGTACAAGGCTCTTGAAAATTTTTCAAGACAAAAGAAATAAGACGAGACACGTTTCAGAAAATCTCGAAAATAGAGAAACAGTGCAGCTACACGTTGGAGAAAATTATTAGTTCAGTTATTGAATGTAATTGAGCGAATAAATACGTTACGTCTCAAGATTTTTCAAATAGAATTGAGTAACCCTCAGAAAGGTGCTCGGATTACCAATCCATTAAAGCGGGAGCAGAAGTAGCTCGTTGAACTTGACCAAGCAGTCATTCGTGCTATTTACTTCGCACGTGTGGAAGACAATTCACTCTGTAACCTTATGCGGTCGTGTAATACTATTCAAGGCGTATCACCACAGATAAAATATACGACTTTTTGACTGTCATTTACTAAGCGATCAATAGAAACTTCTCATTTTAGCTTGGAAAAATATAAAAATAAGTTGATACTGAGAGATTTTTGATGAATTACGAAGAAAACACGGTTTTTTTCAACTAAATTCCGTTCAAATCTCTCAAGATATTTTTTTAAACTACAGATCACTGCAACAGTATACGTAACTAAAATCAATAGGGACCTGTTCTACGTGGTCGCAAACATGTAAGAAAGCATCTACGCAAAAGTTACTCACTATCTTCGGCTCGAATAGCGTCGACTGTGTGTTCGATATGCGGAGAAGCCCACGAATACAACTGGTACGGAGTGGCAACCCTTTCAAAAGGATGTCTTTGGGTTCGTTTCTTTTGAAGAGCGGCAAAATTACGTTTAAACGCCGGACTTATTTGGTTTAGAAGCTCGATCAACGAATGACACAAATGATTTGGTGTAGACGGTTTGGCATCGAATTGTTCGTCAGTCGATCTAGAAAACAGTTCGAAAAAATTAATATCATCCATTTCAAAAAATTCACGTACTACAAGCTAAAAAAGTGAACATTTTTCGACAACACGCAATATCGAAATTTTAGGAGCTTTATTTCGCCAGAGATTCGTCATAAAATCGAAGAAAATTCTTTTCTCGACACGGAAGATTTTAAAAAACAATGAGCTTTTGAATATTTCCATTTAGTGTTCTTTAGTTTTAATCTAACTTTCAAAACTTGAATGAAGTAAACAAAAATTCTTTTGAACATTTGTCGGGCTGCTGAAGCGGAGTACCTACGTAACTTCTTCTAAATTATTTATGAAAGCTAGTTCATCAGATATTCAAACACTTTTTCAAGTAATCGTCTCAAGTTGCCAGCAATAAAAAACACTTCCTTCCCTCCGAAAAAAAAATCTACAAAATTCAACGAAACAGGTGACATTAGATATTTTCATGTTACTAGAAAATGTCTTCAAAATCGAACTTACTGGTTAACAAAGAAACCACGTGTGCACGCGGTTATGTGAAAGTGTTTATCTTCAAGCGTGATCGCGTACAAATACATGAGATCGCCGTGCATTTTTCGAAAGCCTGGAGGCGGATTCCAGCCGGAGGTCGTCAAAACCTACGCACGAAAACGTGAATTATTCCACAAATACCCATCTAAAAGGCGATCAATTTTTACGAAGAAAAATGCCAAAGTGCCTTTTAATACGCGTACCTTGATACACTGAGGTCCTTTATGGTCCTTTGGCAAAGGATGCAGCGCCAGGAGAGGTCTTTCTCTACAACCGGGCATAATATAATCCGGCGGCGTACAATCTACCGTATCCACTCTGAGTTTTTTCTTCTCTGCAATCAAACGAAAAAGAACACGATTATTTAGGGCAAAAGAGAGAGAAAAAAAAAGGTAAAAGAACTCAAGTGGAAAAAATCTTTCCTTCACTATTTTTCCTCTATTCATTTCAATATTCTACCTTTCTTTCTTAATAATTAAATAAACGATACTGAAGTTATACAGAAGAACATAGTTTTAAAATTAGAAAGATGAAAAAAGATAAGAGGACAATATTTTATAAGAAATTCACGAGGTTTACGAGTTCGATAAAAATATTGAAAAAATAATGCAGGTACTATACGTTACCTAAGACATCTCCTTGCGTTACGGTATTCAGAAATGCCAAAGAGCTGCAGTCAACTCCGTTGTACGCATCAGCCGGATCTAAAGATTTGAGCAAATCTCGCACGTGACGTACATGAATTCGAGCTTCACGCATAGTGTAAGGCTCCTCTGCTACCTGCAAATGAGTGAAACAAATTACGTTTTATTGTGTAGTTCGACAGGCAGAAAAAAAAATTAAAATCATTCAATGTAAAATTTACATGGCTTTATTTTTCAAGTAAAGCGATTAAGAGTGAGATATTCGACTATTTTTTCAATTTTCTTCCTAAAAAGATTTACTTACATAAGATTTAAAATCACACTCCCGCTTTTAATCCTGTCGATTCCAAGTGTTCAATGGATCAAGTTTTTACCCATTTTTAAAAAACATCTAAAATATACACTACATCCTATTGAAAATTTCTATTGCTAGGGCTAGTAAAGAGAATAACGACTGATGAAAACAACTAAAACTGTTTCTCTTTTTGTCGATACAAAATCTGCTAGCTTAAGATGTAAAAAAGTCTCAGAGCCAGATCAATTGAAATTCTAAAATTCATTTTCATGGTAAACTCAAATTTCTTCCATTCGAACGCTCGAAATATCCGAACTTTCAATCGTATAAATAAAAACACGGCTGAATTTTATTACCTTTATGATGGAGCCTTCTTTCAAGCCTTCGATGCTTTTCAATTCAGCAAAATTATCCAACGTATTTCCATCCAACTGTAACGAAAAGCACGTACGATGGCACGTATCTTCACGATCCATCAGCAATTGATGAATCTCTTGCACCAGTTCCATGCTGGACACCTGTAGAATCGCGAATAGTGACAAAATGAAAACATTTCTTCCATAGAACTCGTACCAAAAAGCAGACCCGTTACCTGAATATCGAACATCTCGACGCCTGGGCTTTGGATTTTCACGGTGAACCCCACATCCTGAATGAAGAACACATCCTGGTCCTCCTTCTTCTCTCCCGATTTCTCGTTCGCCTCTAGCTCGCCTTTCTCCACCGTCGTGTCGTCTTCGGCACTGGCGTCGCTGTCGAGGCCATTGTGAGGCTCGTCCTTACCACCGGTGCGATCCTTCTTCATGGTGGCGACAGCGTTATTCTGTTTTTTACGATTGTCAGTTTGCTGAGGGCTTTTTTTGAGGTAAGCGTTACCGGTTACTGCAGCCGTTCGTAAAGCTTCGGCCTCGCGCAAGTGATCGTGACTCACGTAAACAAATTTTGATGGCCTGCACTCGGATACGTCGACATTTTGACAACCATTCGAGAGGTCCTTATCGGTGCCGATGCTTTTGTTATTATCTTCTGCAACATATAATAAATAATTTATGAAGAAAACTACTTTTTAATACGCACTTAAAACTGTTATTTGAAATTTATTCAAAATTAATATAAAATTCAGAATTCGAGAAAAAAATTCAATCCACCAATTTTTGGTTAGTAGATAGGAAAACTGAAATAAGCATTGAATAATCATCCTGTTAAAATTGATGAGCAGCTAATTTTTTCAATTTTTTATTGTAATAATCCATCAATTTTTCATTCTCATTCATTTTCAATTAAAATTTTTTGAAATAACTTACAAAATTTCGGTTTTACTCTATATATGACATGTAATCTATGAAAAGGTACTTCAAGTCAACTAAGAACTTTTTGAGAAACGGGCAGAAATGAAAAAATCATGCTTTCAAGTTTACTTTTCACATATTCTTTGGGCAATAATCCGTGAAGCTTCACACCTCCAAATGATATGCCATATCTTAGTCAATCTTCAACCGATTGAGAGGATTTTTTTTTCTTTTGCAAAGTGCTCAAAAAATCTTTCTCTACCAAAAGCAATAATTTCGAAATTGAAATTTCCGACTTGCGATACCTATTCATAGATCACATCACATATATGCTAACATAGCTCAAATCCTTCACACTAAGAACAATGGGCTGAGAAATTTGGCAAAAATTATTTCAAACCAGTTAGTTCATTATAATACAAATTAAATAGCTATAAAATTGGGCGGGTTTATGACATGCAGCGTTTTGAAGCCAATCTAAAGCTTAGAAGAGACAACAACTGAAATTTTGTAATTAATTTTTTCCCCATTCTAGACACTGAAGTAGAAACGTGTCTACCAGTGAGTAGTTTATCAACATAATTCTCGTGTATGATTGCTGTATGTACATAACATTAATATTAAATACAGCCGGATAATAATCGTGGATTTTCATTATATTTTTTTAATTTAGCATTAATCAGAAAAGTAAGGAGCTCATTTTAACGTAGAATTGTAAACTCTCAAGTATAATCTTCATTACCCATCTTATTATAGTCTAGAGAGAAAAACTTCGTTAAATGTATTCGGGTCTTTCCCCCTCCGCTTGGGTGATTACAAACTAATATCTAGGATACTACATTAATAAAAAATTAATCAGCCAAAATTCAAAACTGAAAAAGACGTATTCAACTTTGAATGCACTTCAGCAGTACAATGCACAGCTGTTGTTTATATAAGACTAGACTACACTTGTCCTGCAACCCATATACCTACGGGGGGCAACGGGGAGACACCATTTTAACAATGCTAACGAAAATGAAATCTTTCGCAATGGTACTCGCGTAAAATTAAACTAAATAAGAGCAAGATGCGAGAGGGGTACGTGGGTAAGGTATGATGACATTGAGGCTGGTAAAAAGTTATTTTAGTTTGTCGATCTATATAACACAATTAAACGCACTCGCATATGTTAAAAGATGAACTTTTCACGGCAGTTCAGTTTCGAAATTTTGCTTCGATCGCGTTCAAGTACGAAAAATAAATTACCAACAAAAAATATTTGTTCAGAACAAATCGTCCGCACAAATTGAAACTACATAACTAACATTTACACTCATTTTATAAATTACTCTATTATACGAATAATACTGTTATTAACTTTCTATTTTCGTAACTAGTAGATAACAAACTTATTAAAAAGTTCTTGACGTATTTCTTTGAATTTTGATTGAGAAACATAAAACACAATAGATATAATAATCAATATTCATAAAGAAAAATAAATGCGTTTCTAGGAACTACAGTCAGATTCAAAATTAATTCATTTTGAACGATTTGCTATTGAAAAAATGAGCAATGAGCATTAAATAATTAATAATTTGTAAACAATCCATCATATTTTACAACGGAAGTATCACTTTTCAGAAAAAATAATTTTTATTATAATAAGTAATCAATCAGATGCAATTGTTTCATTCTACTGTAAAATTTGTGATTGATTTTTTTTCTTTCGAAAAACTGATGATTTGTTAAGAAAAATTGGTAATTATTTTCCAAGAAAATAGAAGTCTTGAGATTTCGAATAGCCTTGAAACAGTTTTACGAAGAGTCTAATGAATAATGATTAACGAATAGTTATTAATATTACTATTACTTTATTCGTTTATCAATGAGGAATTTGATAAAACGAACAATTGAAACATTTTTATTTCTGCCATAAAATAACCCAATTAGATTGTGACAAAAAAAAAATTGAGTAAAGCAAGTAAGAAAAAAAAATTAAAAAATTAGCGAGTCAAGAAATGATCATAAATTGTTACATAAATAATTACTGCGGGAATAGTGAAGCATGCACAAATACCCTTCAAAAAAGTATGTTTCAATAGTTTTATGAAGTGATAAAAATTAAATAATTTCAATGAAGGTAACACATGCAAAAATTATACTTGAAATAATTTTTTTTACATCACCTTCCTCCAAAAGTCCGAAATTTCTTCAAAATTCTGATGAAGAAATGATTATTTGCATTCCAATTTAGGAAAATTTTTTGCATACCTTTCTACTTTGGGTAAATTCTATATCCTTCGATGAAAAGTAATAAATAAAAATAAGGGGAAACATGACGAACCAACTTCAAATATTGAATTTTTTTAAACGAAAAAATAGGATAACGGAGCAAATATTAAAAATTTTGACACATTTTCATCTGAATAAAATTAGTCACGTGCTAAACAGCATGTTATCCTAATCAGGTCTCACTAAAATGTAGGAATTGAACCATTAGAAAAGATAACTAATAATCTGCTCATAAAAAGGGTTAGGTGTTATCACTGCAAAAAATTTAATATTATGTTACAAATAAACGGTAACTGATCATATTATAATAATGAGTTTTTTAATAGAAAGAAATGGTAATATAAGTGAGAATAATCTGAACATATTTTCTAAATACCAATTATTGAGTTTAAACTTCAAAGCAATATTTGAAGCAACTACACTTTTAGCTGAATTTTGGTCCGAAGGTTGGGAATTTGATATCTCATGATCATTTTTTTTTTTTACGATAATAATCTTTACAACTTTCACATATACCCACTGACCCACAATCATGGTATGCACTTTAAATACCGCCATTTCGTAATTAATCAACAGTTTCGATCAATGGAAATTTTTAAACGTACATAAAAGCCAAGTACATACATCGACTTCAAAATTAGAGAGCAGAAGAGGAGCTACTCATACTATTAAGACTTCATTCAGAAAAACACGACACCCAAACATACCCCTTCGATTTGACCCTGGTAGAATATAATTTCAGAATAATTATGATGAACTTGGGAACAGTAACCGACATAATGTGTTATTTGAATGGTTGCGATACTAAAAATGAGTAAAACCATTCTTTCGCCAATCGCAATCACACGCAAATTCGCATGGCACTGATTAGAATAGGGCACATGCATGAGCCAGACGAAGACAGAGAAACGCACGAGAAAACGAATGATTCAGAAATTTGTCCAGCCGGTCACCAATGTGAACCCTCACCACCGGATTTCGCCCACTAATGTCCATCGAAATGTACAAAATACTTACTCGATTTTGTTTTTGGCAGACATTCGGCACAATTTTGCGTTTTTGTCGGCTCATTACCCTCTCTGTCTACAGAAGTATCGAGTGCCATTCCTTGAAATACGAAATTACATTAACCGGAATATACCGTAAGGAATATAATTACCTTTCAACGACAATTTTAAGCGTATAATTTCATAGAAAAATCGCGCAAGAAAATTTCGGCATAAGCATGCTTTTTATTACATCACTTTTTAGATTTTAATATCACCACTCCTCTTCGTACCCGATAAAAACACACACGGTCATATGATGGGCAAACACACGGAAGTCGCAGCTCGCAGGACGACGTAATGGTAAAATTTAAAAATGGAGATTTTCAAAATCAACGAAAACGACCAACCAGTTTGATTAAAATTTCGAAATTCTTCAATAAAGTCGAACTTAGGGTCTTTCTTGAAAAAAACTAAAGAAATGCGAGTTTCAAACGTGCAATAAGTTTGATTGAAAAGTGAAAACTGAAATGAGCACAAAAATGTGAAGTAATGGCTGCACTGTATTACTAGAAATTTCAACTTACTTACCATTACTAACAGCACTGGTGAAGAATTGTGGAGAATTTCTCGTTCTCGTCTATATATATTCTTTTTACAGGTTTTAACGCCTAGTGAGTTCCGTCCGAATATTCCGTCGATAGCTCACTCTTAATTTTAGAACGGCAACTATTGCCGTCACGTGATGACGCTAATTTTTAGTTGTTGTTAAGCTTGTTAAGTTAACAATGTTAACTTAACTGACGATGTATTGTTCGTTTTCTTTTCTTTTTAATAAAGTTTTTAAAGTAAATTCGTAGATGTTTCCTACAGAATTTTGATTTTAATTTTCGAAAAATTTAGCGAACCTAGCGACTATATTATGAACTACTTAAACGCCCTTTTCTTATCACTAGTTAAAATTCATAGAAGTTCTTATCAATATCAATCATTCGATCGAACTGAATCAAAATTTATTACAATTATAATTAAACTTAAATAACGAGTCTGTAATTTTGGAAGCAGTATTTGTGAAAGATGTGTAACTTACGCTAAATCTCCATCCAATCGCGGATCGTGTCACTAACTCGATTTCCTAATATTCAATCATGTTGACTCGTTTTGTTACCATTCTAAGGCCACATATCCAATGGCAAAATTCGATGAAGAAATTGTCGACCACATCCGCCACCGGTGCTATTCTTCCACGCCCTGAAAGAACATCGTTTGGTATGGTTAGAGTATGCTTGGCTGTCGTACCTGGCCTCTTAATCGGCGCTACTATTAGTAAATATATGGCGAACTTCTTGGAGGAAAATGAGCTTTTTGTACCTTCGGATGATGACGATGATGACGATTAATCTTGCCTCTGGTTCTTGATTTTCGAATAACGCTTTTGTGATATTGCTTCTCCGTTGTAAATCTTTATTTTGTTGCAATGAACAGCTACTAATTTATAAAAATCTACACCAAGTATTGTCTTCTCCGTAATCTACAACGAAGTCAAATTGCTCAAAAGTAGTCCAGACTAATAAGATACTCCCCTCTAAACTAGTGCTACTGTTCTCGAACTTCACGTCCATGGGGCCCACGCCCATCCTTGTCTGCTATGTTAAATGTCCATTGAATCACTTATAAATCGATCAGACAAACTTACGAAATCCTCATAGTTTATTAACTCTAGGTACGGTACCTGAATTGTGTTTTTATTTTATTTATTTGTTAACGTTGATTTTCGATTTTATTTTTGTCAATATATAAGTAAATTAAAACCAAGTTGCTGATTTATTTTTTGTGATATGATTTATTTATTCTTCCAAACTCCCAACTTATCAACAGTAAGAAACAAATTTTTCTGGGTCACGACTCCATCAAATAGGTATAAATTATATTAATTATTATACGTTACGATTCAGGCACAAAAAATTAAATTCACACCCAGAGAAAAGTACTGAAAGGAAAAAAGAGAGTAAATAATTTGAAAAGTAGAATGATCCAAAGTAATTACGAATTAATGACAACCGTTTTTTTCTCATTTCGCAGAGTCTTGAACAGACTACATTTAATTTCAAGATAAAATTATGGTACCTAAGAGATGATATAAAAAAGTATTTTACGATAAATTCACACGAATTCGAACACAATTCGTCTGTCGTTTACACAATAGGCTACTAGGTATACTTTGAAAAATGAAGATTTTAAGAGTACGAGCAGAAAACCACCGCAATTCTTCAGTACTCGTCCGTTTCTATTCAATCCAAAATCTTTTCTGTGCGCTCTCCAGCCATAGACATTTTGTAAATCTTCGAAATTCTTGGATTTCAGCATGAGGAACAAATTTCTACTCCTATCCGATGTTGTTTTTCATGAAGATGTTGATTACAAACCTGCAAACTAAAAAAGAAGAAAATGTACGTATTTACTAGGAAATGTCGTCGTGTACATGTAGGTTTACGACGAATTTATTTTGCGACCTATTCGATGAAAAAAAAAACTTGTGATGTGATCTTGAAATGGCGACTCAAGTCGGAAATTATATTTTCGAGTTGATGATGGCATTTGATAAGGGAAAGTTCGTGAACATTTTGCAAAAAACATCCCAGTCGGTTGAAAATTCACCAATATTTTACAATTTGAATATTTAAATTTGAAAATTCCACTTTCGATTGAATCAAGCTTAAAGATAGAATCATATAATTGACAATAATGAAAGTTTTCTTCTCACGAACTGCTGAATTGATTTCAATGAAATGTCCGTAACAATACATGCGACCTTAAATGTATTCGGCAAAATTAATCAGACAAATTTTGAACAAGAGTGAGAAAGTAATCTATATAATTATGTAATATGGTCTACTTGGCTCACTCAAAGCTGCAAGTAATATTCATAATCCGATAGAAATCCACATTTTTATAGAGTTCGTTTCAAAATTCTATACGTACATCATTTTATAAAACTAATAACATTTTCTTATGAAAGTTTTACCAAAATTTCTAAAAACCAAAGGTCGCCTTGCTTATAATTTTTGGCTTCTTGCTAAAAATGTACCTATTGTCCAATTAGTAACATCTCTGTTTCCAACATAAGCCTTTGTATTAATATATTTGGTAAGATGCAATTAAGTCAGTATTCGCCGCATATACGTTTGATTAGGCAAAAAGCATTACGAGAAAACAAGAAAATTCGTTTCGAATTGTTCTATACGAGTTTTCAGTTTTCCATTTTTACAATAACTGGTCGGCATTGGTGCCAGGTGTGAATCTACAGATTTGTTCAAATAATTAAAATTACAAAAATTTCATTAAAATCAATTCAGCAATTCTTGGGGGTGGGGGGAACTTTTTTTGAAAATATAGTAATTCAAACTTCATACTAGACCTTTTAAAAGGTGAAATTTTTTGATAAAAAACTCAAATTTTCATATCTCAGTCAGTTTTCTAACGAATGAGATTATTTGATCTCATTAAAAAGAGGAAAATCTCAGAAATATGATAATGCATAAATTTTTTCGATTCAAGATTTAATTCAACTGCTAATGATGAAAATATTAAGAATGAAAAAACTGCGAAATATGTCTAAAATATAAGGACTACCTAGATGCGAATTCTGAAGGCTAAATACGGTGTATTTGTTTGATATCTTAGAATAATGGTCCATCGATTCAATTCATAAGAGTAGCCTAAATACGAAGTTAATATATGAAAAACCCGATATGCAAATGATTGAATAAATAGGAAAAAAATTGACTTTTTTTCATTTTCTCAAAAAAAAATAAAATTAAAAAAATAAAAAAATAATCAAAACTGAGATTGAAAAACTGTCAAGCAATGAAGAGTCAAAGAGCATAATCACACAAGAAGATATATTGACAGATATACAATAAAAATAAAATACATATCATCAACCTCACCAAAAAAAAAAGCATTAAAATAGAAGACGAATTAAAATGTCAGATATGATTATCAGGTATAAAAAAGGAAACTATCAACCTGTCACATATTTTAAACATTTTCAGCTGACGAAAATGAATATATTTTAAAACTGAAAATTTCATTTGTAAAGTAATTATCGTAATCATGTAATGCGGACGTTTATCCGTAAGATTAATTATTCTTATTAGGCATATTTATATTTTGTAGCTAATTCAAAAGTGTAAAACCATCACCTAGTAAATTAAAGTAGGTAAAAATAGAACTCTCGTATCGTCAGTCTCCAAAAAGCTGGAATTTTAAAGGGATATAATTATTATTTTTTTCAAATCATAAACTCGGTACCATCGAAGAATTCGATTTTTTTAAATTCAGGCGTTGAAATATAATTCAGACGTGCAGTAAATTAAATGAATTTAAATTAATATACTAATAATCCCCAGCCTCAAAAACAATATCAATTAAATTACAATAATTTTTACAGGCATTAAAAAATTTCTAGAATAAATACTAGGGAGTCAAGACATTATAATGACAGTTGAAAGAAAATAATTTACAATAGAAGAAGAGAACAACCACCAAGACATAGGTACATCGAAGATTTTCAGTGGACCAAACAATTTATTTCGAATACTAATCTCAAGTTCTAAACGACTACTAGTCATCCAACTCTTTCTTTATCCTGAGGCGTCTATTCTAATATTCAAGTCACGTACTTAACCATAAGTTAAAAATGTATTTTAGCACTTAACAAATAGAGAAAATTAAATCATTGCACTAATATCCCCAGGCATAAAAATAAAATAATGAAATTCGAATACTTATTTAAATAAAAAATAAAATAAACATTCATCGCATGAGCAAGTTAAGAAAAAATTACTAAAAAATCACAGTATAAAATGAGAGGTTAAAGAAAATATGTGTAATCACAAACGAAGAAGAAAACTAAAATGCAGATGATTTTCAAGGGATTAAAAATGATATCTCAAATGATAAAAGTTTCAAAGGACAACTCTACCTCAGCTTTTCCATATTCTAAGGCATCTATTCCAGTTCGAATGATCAAGTATACTTATGGGTTAAATTAAAAAACGTATTTTCACATCTATTAAATTGAATTAAATCATCGCACTAATGTTCCTAGCCATAAAAAGAATAAAATTCAAAAACGATCGCATTAATAGAAAAAATTAGAAAATACTATGCAAATTCTAGAATAAATACTAATAAATAAAATAATAAATAAAGAGTGAGTTAAGGAAGTTGGTTACAAGAGAAAAATAAAATTATTACCCGCATCCATATTTCTAGGATTTTCAAATCGATAAAAATTAATGTCAAGTTTCTAACTATACGCAAGCGCCGTAATTTTAAGCGTCTAATCGACTGATTAAATTAAATTCTTAAAAGCAAAATTCAAAAACGTAATCAAAAGCCCAGTAAGTGGACTAAATGGTAACTATGGACACTTTCTTTACTTACAGTAAGAACTTAGAATAAAACTTAATTCAAAACGTAATATAATATACATATCAATTTCATTATTATAAATTTGAAAAACAATGCACTTGTCCCCAGCCTGTAAATAATTAAAACACAATGACAATAGAAATGAAAAAATCACGAGAAATTTGAGAAAAAATTTACGAGTCAATAAAACGATAAAAAATAAAATAAAAAAAAAACTAAAAGACTAGAGTCGCGGAAGAAAAATAAGACTAAAACTACTCCATTAGACACGTATTTTTAAGATTTTCAAGCAATAATTATTTAAAGAATAAATTTTATCGTTGATTTAGACCAACTTAAGGCAGCTGATATGATAATACCATTCGTGCAGAAGCTAATACGTCGATTAATTTTCTCACAGATTCTAAACGATGTGAAACCATAGGTGGACTTTGCTCAAAAGAATATTCAGAAGAGCAAAAAATTTTTCTAAGAAAAAATTCATAATCATTAGTCAAAACACTTGAAAATTTTATGGTTATCAGTTTTGAAAGGCATTATGGAAGAGAACTATCGAAGAGTCTTTAAAAGGCTTTACGATCGCTCCGTGCAGTGCAATTTTTTTGATTCACGTATTTTTGTTTTGTTTTGTTTTTTTTTTTTTCGCAACTTTTTAAAGAGCCTTTAAAAGGCTATACAAAGACTCCGAGTAATAAGTAAAGAGAGGAACATGCCCCATGCAAAAGCCAAAATCATTGAATTTCGATAGACCCTTTAAAAGGTTACAAACACTCCAAGAGATATGCAAAAAGAAAATGGGTTCCCGAAGCCAAAACGATGTAATTTTTTCAAGGCAGCCCTGGAAATTTTTTTTTCCTCATCAAAGAACGTACACTGTGAAAGAAAATATTTTTGGTCAAACCAAATCGGAATTTTTGCGAAGTACCTGAAATCCGAGGGCTTTCATTTAGTTTTTTGCGAGTTAGTTTCGACCCTTCGGACAAGGCTACCAGTTAGCCCCCCTCAGTCCACCTACGGGTTCATCGACCTTTTTGACACTGCCTCCACCTATACGACCGAAAACGGCGCATTAGCACGCACTCGACGGGCATTTCAGCGCCTCCAAATTGTACCTAAACCTAATCTAAACTACGAAGAAAGGTGCCGCAAATCACACGAAGCCGGACTGAATCAGAAATTTGAACAAACTGACGACGAGCTTCTCGTTCCAACAGCTCTTCGGATATAACGAGCAATCCGGCTGCTTCTGCGATTGAGCCGACAGCACCCGGCTGGCCAGCACGAACAACGCGACCGGAACGCATCTTTTGATCTCTACGTGAATCTCCTCTCTCGAGGGCCTCATCTCTGGCGGCAGCTCTTGCAACGCGGCCTCGTAATCGGCGATCAGCTTGTGCACCAGGGGGCCGCGTTTCTTCTCCGACTCGACAAACATCACAATAACCAGGTCGACGGCCAACGAGGCTAGGCCCATCGACTGCCAGTTGAAGATGCGCAGCTGGCGCGGCTGCTGATAGCTGAAGTCCTCGAAGACGACGTTATGCTGGCCGTAATTCTGGTGGCACAACGTCCAGCAGCGATTGCTCAGCGCGATCGAGAACGGCGCTCGCAGCCGCTCGCCGAAGTGGTTCAGCATCTGCGCCAGGCGCAATTTGGCCGGCGCATAGTGGGCTAAGGTGTCAACGTTCTCGAACATCGGCCGGTAGCAGCGCACCAGCAACGACTGCGCCAGCTCCGGCTGCGTGTACGGCACGTGCGCCAGCGAAGTCAGCGGCCACCGGTCGGGCTGGACGCGTTGCGCAGCCCAGTAGGCGACGTGCAGCTCGGCGATTCGCTTCACCATCAGCGTCAGACGCGAGGGGCCCAGCAACGAGTCGCAGCTCAGGTTCAGGTGCACCAATTCGACCGGCCACTCGAAGACGATGGCCTGCCGGTGGGCGACGACGGTGGCGGCCACTCGACTGGCGTAGAGTTTCGGCACCGATGGCAGCGGCTTCGCCCTGCGCAGCATTGGCAGCAGGGTTCGAAAGAAATAAATTTCGCGGGCGAACGCCGCGTATCCGTCGAGGGAGCCGGGGGCCTGCTGCCGCGATTCGAAATACTTGATGAGCACCTTGGCGCACGTTCGCCTGCGGCCGCCGCCGCCGCGGCACTCGATGCGACCGAGGACGAAATTGTAGCGCAGATTCGCCGCCGCACTCAGCTGGACACCTTCGTTCATCACGATCAGACCGAACTCGTCCACGATAGCCTGCCTTTCGATCAGATCCGGCCGGCTTTGGACGAACGCTTTCAGCAGCTTACTCACGAACGCGTTCATTTTCGTTTTGTTTTCTACAAAATGCGCAATACTTATCCGCAACCGCGAATGAAATTCGACTTGGTCGAACTCTGCAACTGCACGAACGTTAAAACTGCGCAGACATAATTAGCGAATGAACATCGATTTGGTCGAACTTTGCAACTGCACGAAGTTTAAAATTGGGCAGAAATAATAAATGAATTAAAACCGACTAAGTCGAACTTTAAAACTGCACGAACTTCAAAAGTTGGCAGCATTTTAAACAATGAAGCATAATACATCAACTTGGCTGAACTTTGGAACTGCACGCACTTGAAAGTAGGCAGCGAATAATAACGAATAGACGACGATTTTTTCGAACGTTGGACCTGCACGAGCATGAAACCGGTGAGCAGAAAAAATACAATAACAAAGGTCTGGACGCGTTGTTATCGCTATCTATACGATAAATTCCACGAAATGTGGCCAAGTGACGAAAAATCAGCGCATATGCGGTAGATAGGTACTGTATTCTTGGACAACAATGTGCAACAAATCCATTTTCAAACAAGAGCGAAAATGGTTTAGGAATTAAGATCCGAAATAAAATATGGAGTACACATAGGTATAGGTACTCGTAGTTTTCTCCCAACTTGAAAATTACATTTTGCAAGAAAACTATGTTATACTTATCTACTTGAATAAAAAATCTATAATAGTACAAAAAATGTGCGGGCATTTGAGAAATGGCAGGCACATTTTAAAAATCCTACATAATTTTCAATGGGAATATTTGGGGTGCCACAAAAAAAAGACGACCAATGCTGTTTTTTTTTTTGTTTCTCAGTCACCTATGAGGAGTTTTGTCGCAAAACACAAATTTCAATGTCTTTGTAAGTATTAAAATTCACTAATATTTTTATTTTCTGACTAAATACCATAAATGTCGCACAATCTGCGGCAACAAATATCAAAATCGAAATTTTTGGAACAAAATGAGACTAATGATTGTTTCACAAAACCAGAGCAAATATAAACTACTAAAACACCGAAGGAAATTTAAATTAAGCAATGTTAAAGAGAAGCTCGCATAAAAATCTCTTCTCATCGTCACCCATCATTTTCATTTTCATACTATGAAAAATATTCTGCTCGAATGGATATAAATGAAATCATTGTCTTAACAGCAAAGTAAATATTTATTTATTATAACAAAAACATTTATTTAATCAAATACCAAATAGATATTAATATACAATTTAAGCTGAAAACGTAAAAATTAACGCGATTTAGTAGACAGTATAGATAAAACTAGTGGCAGTGAACTTTTAAAAAAGTTATCAATTAAAGCAAATTAGGTTTGAGGAAAAATTTGCCAAAATAATATAAGAACAATGCATGCAACACGTATAATAATTAAAATTTCAAAATACGAGTATTAAAATCGAATGAGTAAAAATTCGCAGACCTTGAAAATAAACTTCGATATTGCGATAAAGAAAAATCTATAAAGTATACTGTCTATAATAGTGAAATACAAACGAATCACGAACGAACACAATCTGGAAGACAAAAAACTGAAGGCAAGAGTACTTAAAAAGTTTAAGGGAACAACTACCTTCAGACGAAACAATTAAGATGAGCTACACGTAATAAACAAAATATAAATAATACCAAGATCTAGCGAGTGAAAATTCACGAATCTTTAGACAAGCGTAATTGGAATATGTGTCCCGAGTGACTAGTCAAATATTTAACTCAAAAAATAGTTTTTAAAAACTCGAAAAATATATTTCACATAACTCAGATTTTCAGGCAGTCGAAACTAGAAATCCACATTTCGACTCAGTCGAAGCTACCTTAAATCCTTACTAATCCAGAGACGTAACTGACAATGGGCTGGGATGAGCCATGGCTTATGGAAATAATTTTCTAGCCGACAGAATAAAATTTTGAAACGGAAAATTATTTCGTCGCTCGAGTCGAAAACTCCGGCTAATTTTTTGGGTGCAACGAGTCGATCAAAAATATTTAGGGACAATTTTACGAGCGAGGCAAGCAGAAAATTTTGTCATAAGTAATTTTTTCGAGCAGAGTTGGCTTCCCCAGACTGTTGTCCATCCCAAAAAAGCAGGTTACGTTTCTGTGTCGATCTACACATCACAGTAGGCGCATTTAAATCACAAATACATACAGCAAAATAAAAAAATCACACAAAATGCATCGTCACACGCAATTAAAATCGATCAAATACTTAAACAAAGCTGTTACGAGAGACTCGGTCCACACATTGCGTTCAAACAACGACTTGGTCATCGACTCCGCCTCAGACTGCACCCACATGACGCGACTGGCCAGCATATACAAGGCGAACGGAACGCATTTCTGAATTTCGCTCAATATACTATCCAAAGTAGGACCTGCGCAGTGGATGTGCAGCTCGTCGCGGTACTCATTCACCAACTGATGCAGGTGGCGGCTTCTGCAGTCACTCTCCAACTCGACCAACAGCGGCACCACCAAATCCACGCCCAGCGATGCGAAACCCGTCATCTGGCTGTTGAATATTTTCACGTCCTCGTGTGACTGGTCACCGGCCTGCTCGAAGACGACGCTCTCCTGACAGTAATTCTGATGGCACAAAACCCAGCACCGGTCGCTGGCGTTGGCACGCACGAAGGGTATATTCAGACGGTGGGCGAAATCGTCGAGCATGAAGGCCAGCCGCAATACCCCGTTGTGGAAATGCTGATCGTACTGGTCCTCGTATCGGGGATCCTCGTAAAGGGGCTGCAGACAGCTCCTCAGCGTGGGCAGCACCAGCTGCGCGTCCAATTGCGCCTGCTCCAGAAAAGTGCAGTTCAGATTGTCGAAAAGCAGCGCATCGCTTCTCTGCAGCAGAAGGGAGCTGGCGTGCAATTCGGCGATGCGCTTCATCAACAGCGAGCCGCGCGAATAACCCAGTGGCACGGCTTTGCCTAAATCAGCTTTGTGCGGCCACTCGAAAAGTATGGCGCTCCGATTGGTGGACTGGGTGGCGATGGCGCCACTGGCGCAGAACGGCAGAAACAGGTGCCGGATGGGCTTGACCGCGTCGAAGAACGGCAGCGTCGCCTGCAAGAAGTGGATTTCCTGGGCGAAGCTGGCGAATCCGGGCAGCAGCTCCGATTCTCCGGCGTCGAAGTACTTGATGAGCAGATTCGCCGACGAGTGGGCGCTGGCTTGCGCAGATTCGCGATAAAAGACGGTGCCGGCGGCGATCGTGTAGCTAAATTCGGCGACACTCACCTTCAGGCCGCGCTCGCCCAGCGCGAATCTCACGAAAATCGCCTCCTCTCCGAACGTTTCGCGATGCTCGTTGAAAAACGATTCGGCTAAATTTCCAACGAACGACTCCATTTCGAATTATAAAACACTCGTATTATTCAATTTACTCGTACCTTTACTGGCCACTGAAAGCTTTTGTTTCTCACGAAAATGTATGAAACGTATTCAATTTATCAAACTGTAAATTATCGCCGGGTGGTGTTGATGCAGGGCCAATACTACAATCGGTATTGACACAGTAATCAGAGTGACCATTTGAGAAGCTTCATCTTCCCTTCGGCCTTGGCGGAAGAGAAAAATAATTGGGAAATAATCGTGCGAGCCGATGAAATTCTCCGACAGGGGAGGCGACAACAAAGTGGAAATCAGTAGGACAGGTACCGTTAAATTAGGTGTGAATAGGATCAGGCAGGCGAATACGAATAAGACTTCATAAAAAGTTTCAAAAATTCATAACTTTGATTTGACTAGTGATATAAGATCCCAACGTGCTGGACATGATTGTCAACACTAAGGAGACCTGGTTCAATATATTTTCACATTCGTGGAAAAGGCGATACTACCAATAAAAATGTTCTTAATTTTCATGAAAGCAACAAATGAAAAACTTACTACTTGTCAAGACTTGTCTTGAACAAAGTATATATTATTTTAAAATCGACTCGAGAGACCCAAAATTGTCAATTCATAATACAGCAAAATCCAAAATAAATACGAAATTCATTTAAAATGAAAATAAAATGTTCGCTCTTGTCTGGTTTTTGCTACAGAATTTGCAAATAAAAAATATTTAAAAGTATAGGAATCATTATTATTATTATTATTATTACTATTTTTTTTTTTTTTTTTTGTGCAAAAGGATACGTATTATTTAGAACAATAATTCATAAAAAAGTGAATTAAAAAAAACAAAAGTCAGTTGGCTGGTTGTTGCGTTGGGCTATTCGATTAGGCAACACAAAATTATGAACTTCGAAATATTATTATTACTCGTATTATCTGGTTGGTAAAATTCATAAAATGCTGAAATAAGCTACTAAATGTAATATTAAAAAAACACCGACATTAAACTTTCATCAGTTATGGTTTAGAAAATATATCAAAAATATTTCTGATAAATGGTCAAATAAATAAATACTAAAAAAAAAATATTCACACATACAATATTCAAAACACAAATAAAACTGAAAGCAGTGAATTCAAGTTTGAGTAGAAAACTGCAATAAAATCACAATAATAAGTAAGTTTATAGGTAACCCGCGATTAATAACTATGGAATATTAAAATAAAAAATTCGCTAATTCTGAAACGAGAACAGTCGAATATTACAACAAAAAAAAAAAGAAAAGAAAATCTTTTAACATTTTTGTACTCGTATTTTTCTGGCAGTCGAAACTAAATTCACATGTCCACTCTGTCGAAGCTCTGTTTCACTGATCTACTACCACAGTATGTGGATCAATAGAGATCTTGATGAAATAACGGTCTCGCAGGAAATGCGAGGTCAAACGTATTTGAACTCGATCAAATACCTGTACAAATCAGTTATGAGAGACTCCTTCCACACTTTGCGTTCAAACAATGACTGGGTCGATGACGCCGTCTGAGACTGGACCCGAATGATGCGACGAGCCAGCACGTACAGGGCGACGGGTACGCATTTATGAACTTCGCTCAGTATACTCTCGTAAGTGGGGCCTTCGCAGCTGGCGTGCAGCTCGACGTGGTACTGCCTCAGCAACTTCTTCACATAGCGACTTCTGACGCCTCTCTGGATCTCGACGAACAGCGGCACCACCAAATCCACGCCCAGCGAGGCCAAGCCCATCGACTGGCAGTTGAATATTTTCACGTCCGCCGGCGACTTGTTGCTGGCCAGCTCGAAGACGACGCTCTCCTGGCTGTAGTCGCGATGGCACCACACCCAGCACAAATCGCCGGCGCGGGCGCGCGCAAACGGAACGTTCAGACGGTCGTCGAAATCGTCGAGCAGGCGCTGGAGACGCGTAACTCCTTCGCGAAAATGCTCGCTGCTGCCAGTCTCGTACCTGTGATCGGCGTAAAGCGGCTGCAGACAGTTCAACAAAACGTGCAGCACCGACGGCGCGTGGAACAGCGTTCGCTCCAGATAGGCGCAGTTCAGGTTCTCGAAAAGCTGCGCGTCGTTTCTTTGCAGCAGCAGCGAGCTGGCGTGCAGCTCGGCGATGCGCTTCACCATGAGTAAGCCGCGCGAAAAACCCAGCGGAAAGGCTTTGCCCAGGTCGGCTTTGAGGGGCCATTCGAAAAATACGACGTTCCGATTGGTGGAACGGGTGGCGATGACGGCGCTGGCGCAGAAGGACGGAAACAGGTGCCGGATCGGCTTGGCCGCGTCGAAGGTCGGCAGCGTACTGCGCAAGAAATGCAGTTCCTGGCTGAAGGACGCGAATCCGGGCACCAGGCCGGGCGGCGATCCGGTCGCGTCGAAGTACTTGATGAGCAGATTCGTCGATAAGTGGCCGCTGGCTCGCGTAGATTCGCGATAAATGATGGTGCCGGCGGTGATCGTGTAGCTTAACTCGGCCACTGTCACCTTTCGGAATTTCTCACCCAGGATTAATGTGACGAAAATCGCCTCCTCTCCGAACGTCTCGCGATTCTCGTTAAAGTACGATTGGGCCAAATTTTTAACGAACGTCTTCATAACCGACGACTCCATTTCGAATTCGTGTACCGTGACCGCGAATTATCGATTCTCGCCAACATGTAATCGCACTCGCAGCGGTTTATATCAAACTATAATCACCCGGCGGTGTTGATACTGTGCTCACAATCGCAGCTATTGATATACAGGAATCAGGATGACCATATGAGAATCTGCATCTTTCCCGCAGTGTAACAAGAGAAATATCTGGGCGCACGAATGAAAATCTCGCAGGAAGGGGAGTAGTGAGCGAAAGTCAGAAGAGCAGCGGTGTTATGGAAAGACCCTCCCACAAAGGCCAAGAAAATTGTGTAAGAAACTCCAGTGCCCCTGGTTTTCAACCACCAGATTGGGAGATTTTTTTTTCTCTCTCTCTTAACCAAGTTGGTGTTTCTTTTTAGCGTTTTTTCACATCTCTGTGATGTTTTTTCATAAAAACATCAAATTTTACCAAGAAGTTTTACCAA
Organism: Parthenolecanium corni; assembly: GCA_038050395.1. Lineage (NCBI taxonomy): Eukaryota > Metazoa > Arthropoda > Insecta > Hemiptera > Coccidae > Parthenolecanium > Parthenolecanium corni. The sequence continues at coordinate 3,071,904 of JBBCAQ010000020.1, forward strand.
AAAAAAAATCTAAAAAAATTTTTCGCGCAGTTAGCTACAAAAATTTATATCGAAATTTTGTCGCGACATTTTGTTGGTGTCCCATTTTATGAAAAAGATTTGACATTCAGGCCGGCTCCCACAGTGAACAGAACAATAGAGTATTTTGGAAATTTAGATTATACTCATTTATGTATGGGCAGATTTTAAGCCATCAAGCAGATTTTATATTATGTGGCAGTTTCACACAAAAGGGACCACTTTGTAGGATAAAAAATGAGTTACGCATTCGATGACACAATACATAAAATTTTTCATCACAATGAGACTATAATTGGATCTTCCTACCCCTGAAATTTACGAAGCTACGCGACACTTGACACTTGGAATTTAAAAAATTGAAAAACCACTTTTAAAAAACCGACTAGAGAACAAGAGCGTAAAAAATGAAGAGAAAACAAATTCAAACTTTTTTTCAGATAGTTGGAAAACTTTCCAATAACTATACAACAAAAAATACTGCAGTTGAAAAAATAAAGTCAGTGACAGATGACCAGAAAACACACACAAACACACACACAGACACAAACAGAATGTTAATTTCACCAATGCACAACTGAATGTGCTCTTAAAAGGCACAATATTCAGTCCTAATCGAAATGCATTGATGGATTTAAACAACTCAAGCCTGACCTTTGATTTTTGTTAAAAATAAGAGTATTCGTGAGCTTTCCAATTAAAAAAATAATATTGAATAAATACCTCATGCTGCTAGGTAAAACATTGTTTTTCGTAACTACAAATTTTTCGAGTTATTTTTCAACTTACCTGCAACAAAAGAAACAAACAATAAAAAAATTTCATTAGTAAAGGCGTAAAATAAATGCAGACTCAAAGCAGTAGGTGGACTACTAATGCTTAAAATAACTGATGCAGCATCGACAAAATATGAATTTACCGTATTTCATCTTTCACAGGTAAAATCAATATTTCAAACTGAGAAAGAGCAAAAGCAGATCGAGTGATATTTAAATTAAAATTGGGGTTTGGGGGGAAAATCTGAGGATCCAGCAACAAAAATTATGTAAATACGTACATTATTAAGTAACATGTAACATCACCATGTATCAGTATGTATTGTTCACGAAAATAAAAATAACTTAAAGTTTTAAAACAACAATAATAGCATTAATAAAAATATTACTACTATACAATCATCGATTCGAGTGCAACATAAAAGTAGAATAGATATTTCACAGTAAATTAGGTATAACGTGTGAAAAATGTCTCATCGGCGTAAAACGCAGCAACTTACAAATTAACTTAATTACTGAAAACAGAACAGCCATGAGAGTGTACAAATTACTAATTAACCGAAATCTTTCCTTGATCTATGAAATACTAACCCAACTAGAAGACGATCTAGACAAGAAATTGATTCTCTATCCTTTCTTTAAAGAGCAAATTATGAGTCCCTAATTGTTCAAAATTCAAATACATTGCAGTCTTGTTATTAATCCAGACACGAGGGAAGGATCTATAGATCAAGAAGAAGTCAACACCTAAAAATTAGTACAGAAATAGCAATTATATCCTAAATTTATTTGGACTACCGGATTTCAAAAAAGACCACGTTTCAACATTAAAAATATGAACAAAATTGATTTAAATAACAGGTAAACTAAGTAATCGATTTTAAACCCAACTAAATTGAATTATTCGTTAAAATAAAATCATCGAGACATTATATCAACATAGCCGTCATCATTTTACTCGTCGATTTTGAGCAGTCACTTGAAAAAAGTTCGGACTTAAAATTAAAACTATCACCATTTATCGTTCAATGCGGACTGTATACGGAGCTGGAGGTAACTATAATTTAGATCAAATCGAATTCTATCATAAATTTGTACGTATCGGTGATACGCTGGTCGTTCCACAAATAGGGCGGATACGGTCTTTCGCCAGATGGATACACCGTAGTAGAGCTAAGAACTCGTTTGCCCATAATGTGCAAGGCGACCGGCATGCAGATTTTCACTTCGTTTAGAATCTGCTCGTAAGTGGGTGCTGTGACGTTGGTGACCGATATCGAGCTACTTAATGCTGTCCTATAATCGTTCAGCAGTAGCTGGAGATGTTGCCTGGGCTGGTGACCATCCGCAACCAGCAGAAGCACAAGGTCCACCCCCAACGAGGCGAAACCCACCCACTGCCAATTTATGATTCTCATATCGGTCAGCTGACCCACGCCGGACTCGTGCTTGAAGGCGACGTTCAGCTGGGTGTAGTGCTTGTGACACACAACTCGACACGCGTTTCCGCCGTCCCGGATGCACGGTTTCATCAGAGGGGGTCCGAAATCGGCGACCAAGGTCTGCAGCCGGCCAACAGCTTCTATGTACTTCGTGTCGCTCGAGTTCGCAGCTGCTTGGATTAGCGGCTGCAGGCAACGCTTCAAGATCTCAACGACAGGTTCAGACGGACGGTATGCGATGTAGTAGGGCTCCTAGAACAGAAAAACTGGGTCAAACGAAATATATTTCTGATATTATATCGGACAAACTGGTAAATCTTCTACTGTTGGAGCTAGGGCATAATGAACACCCCTCGCCTCACCCAACGACGAAATTAGACCACTTTTTTCATTCCAAAGTCACGTACCAAGGCCTTCGAAAAGTGTGCAATGATTAACGGTCTCTCTTTTTGTAATAACATAATGCAACATGGTACCCCTTTCTCGACCCTTTAGAGACTTCAAACCGTGGAGGAAGTTTCTTTTAGCCGTCAAAGGTCTAGATCTTCAACTTCCCAAAAGCTTAATACAAGTGTGCAAAGGCGAGTTTTAAATTTCAGAATCAACTTTTCTAGATTCTAAATTTTCATTTTTAAATACAAAGTCTAAATTATAATTTCAAAATACTTCGTCGTACCTGCATTTTGGCTTTAGGACCCTCAAATATCCACAATTTTTCTGCTTTGTTACAACTTTCCTTTATATACTTTCATCTTCCTTTTCCTATGGATTCTCCCTTTCACCGCCTTTACCCTTATTCCATTGTTTTTTTCTTTCGAATTACAATATTTAAAAGGTTATTGAAAAAAGAAGAAAGTTGAAGAAAATGAGTTCATTTTTCAACGAGATTCACCAACAATAAGGAGTATAATATTATTTGGTAGTTTAAAACTTCACTACAAAATGTCACCACAGGAAGAGAAGTACGAGTACATAAAAAGAAAACACGAGAACATGATTTTTAAATTTTTTGACTTGACAATTATTTTTTGCCTGTTTCTCAAAAAGTTGTCGGCCGACTTACGATACCTTTGCGTAGCTCAAATCGTATATTAAAAAACTGAATTTTTATTCCCCTCAACAGCAGGAGCGAATTCACATTTTAGCAGAACGTCATTCGTATTTCAATGGAAATTACGATAATATTATTAGTCAATTTACTGGCGCACTTACCGACATGCAAGTGAAATTCGGATGCCTGGCTCGGACGCAGAACGTGAACGCGTGAAATTGGCCAATTTTTCGGGCCATCATCGACAAATGCTGGTAGTCGAGCAGGGTCGAGCTGTCGCACATCGTGAAACCATCTAAGTGCTCCCACAGGACAGCGCACTTTTTCGACGAATTCGTGTCCAGCACCTGATACTCGAACGCGTACAACATGGGCACCACGCCGTGCAACCGCACCCTGGCCCTCAAAAACGCCGGCAGAATCGACTCGCAGAACCACACCTCCTTGGTCATCCACGGCGCCAGAACGTTCCAACACGAACGGTATAGTTGCGAATCGTAGAGTTTGAGTTGCATTTTCTTCGAGCCACACAAAATGCCTCCGACCATGTACAAAATGCGGCCCACAAACGAGTTGAATATCACGTTTACTCTTCTCGCCGAGTCGTCGATCACTTGAAATTGGACATACTGGGACCCAGGTCCGCCGAACTGATTCGCGTACGAGTTAAAAAACGTCTTCGCCACATCGTTAACAAAAGTATTCGTTTGTAGCTGCTCCATTTATAATAAAAATCGTAGCACAACCGCTAGGTATATTCACGAATTCGAAAGATCCGACTTAATCGTGTCTCCACTTATCACAATTCATTCACCCACAGCTTTGGAACTACTCACAGAATCGTATATCATAATATGTATATTATGTGGAAGGCTCACACAATTAGTCGTGCACTCTCGTGCAGCACGTGGCAGACTTTCAAGATAAATCTTTTCATAAGTGTGACCATTTCACAAAATATTTGGCATAATTTGACGTGTTGTGGTAAACATCACACCATCCAGTGATGTAACTAGCTTCCTTTCAAAGGTAAAGGGGGCAAGAGGGGAGGCAACATAAATGGATTAAAATATTCGAACTGCCAAAGGTTCGAGTTTTGAGTTTTTAACGAGATAGTTTACTTATAAGTGTGTAATTTTTTACACATGTTATCTTTAGTGAAATAATTTGATCTTTATAACCTCAAAACTAGGGAAACCTGTCACCTTTTCAGGCTCAACTGATACAGTAATAAAGTTTTTGAATTTAGGAGAAGTTTAATTAACTCCTACAGCGTTGACTTTTGTTAGAATTTAGGCCAATACAATAATAAAATAATATAAATATTAGGTATAATATGTTCATAATTCTTTCTGACCGTATCCTCCACCCCCACGTGTTTACAAAATAAAATTCTAAAAGCGGATATTGCTTCCTGACAAAGGATTAGCTGTATGCAATCACACGACTTTCAGTCCGAGCATATTATTAAACATCAACTCGCTGCATTTAAATAATAAACGAAAACTTGGAAAAAACACTCGAGGAAAATGTAAAAGTCACAAATGAAGAATTAATGGAGTATTTACAGGGGTGGTGCATGATTGAGGAGTGTATAGTATCTCCCTATAAAGGTGTGGTGCTGAAATAGACACTCGTAAAAAATTATAGACACAATCGCTTGCTATGTTTCAATAATTAAGAGTACCTAATTACATTTATTAACAAAAATGTCTCACATATTCAGAGATATAGGTAGAATTATCAACACATCATTCGTGAATCAGATACATACCTACTTTACACAACTTGGTGCTCATACATATATGTATAGGTCCATTAAACCGAGTGCAACGCTAAAATTCTAGATTTTAATGCAGTATAGAAGTGGAAATTTCTCAGTTTTTGAAATTTAAAATAGCTGAGTAAAAAAAGTGCCATCTAACACACACAGATAGCTGCACTTTTTTGTTGCACACAAAAAGCTGAAAAGCTGAAAGCTCATTTCAACGCTAACACCTATTTTGGTTTCAAATTTCAGTATGCAAATTAATTTGAAAATTACGTCTATGAGAAAAGCTCTCAAACTTTAAACAAATCATGCAATTCCTTACTGTCAGTCCTAGCACAGTAATATTCAGTTTAATTGATTTAATTTGCAATAAAATACTTCGATTATCGGAAAATAAATTTCATAAACTACCTACAAACGAAGCAACAAATCATTGGTGAAGAATCATGTAACAATTATATCAATGTAGAATAACGTGAAAATTTTATAAGGATGCACCGCATGTAGACTATTCACAGGACAAAATCGTCGTCAAAATACAATCACAGGAAACAATAATGTTCAAAAACCCACGATACGAATCAATTAAAAAAACAAAAAATCGTTTGAAACGAACAATAAACAAATGAGGCTACTTTGTGGACAAGGAGACACTTTCATCAAATGAAAAGGTTTCCTATTCTAGTAAAAATGCATTTAACTAATTTCAAGAATTACTCTCCACTCAATTTGATTTTTTATATTTTTGAAAAATATCAGAACCTCTCCTATTTCAGGGGATTTATTTTTTGTTAAATTTTTTTCAATGAGTCGACTTTTTTTATTAATTTTTTCAGTCGCCATTTACTCGTACCTTTAATAATGTTCTCGCTCAAGCTGGGATGGGTAAATATACATTTCTAAACGATGTGTCTGATGAAATTCTTCCAAAAAAAGTCAAAAAATGAAGATTATTATCCCTACAAAAAACCATAAGGAAATGTGAAAATGCAAGAATTGCTTCGACTTCTCCAGCACAACCACGAGTTTAAATAAAATTATTAATTATCAAATTTCTTAACGAGTTTGTAATCCACTCCTCGGTCCATAATGGCGCAGACAACTTCGAGTCTGACGACATCTGTGACTGGGCCAGCACCCGGCTGGCCAGAGCGTACAAGGCGATCGGAATGCAGACCTTGACTTCGTCGAAAATGCGATTCATGCTGGGTACTGGTAGATCGCTAAACGTGCTTCTCAACGCTTCATAATAGTCGACCAGCAGCTGATCGAAGAAACCGTGACGAGTCTCCTCATTAGTCTCCACGAAAAGAAGAATCACCAAATCCACGCCCAGCGAGGCGAAGCCCATCCACTGCCAGTTGCAAATTCTCATGTCGATAGGCTGCAGCCTCTCGTCGTACCTAGAGATGGGGAAAATTGTTCATTTGTGAAATACTTCTGTTTTCTTTTGTGAACCTGCTTTTTCAATCTGCTCCTTGCTTCTCAACTACTCCGAGCAAATTCAAAATCAAGGAGAATAGTTCCTCAATTAGCCAGCATATTTTCATGTTTGCCTCCCTCCCGCCACCTAAAAATAGCAAAATTTCTCATGACAGAAACACTGGTATTCTTATTAGATAGCAACTCAATTATCTATAAGATTATACATGAGCAGGAAGATAGTATGCAAAAATATGTAAAACTTATACAGAAAATCAACTGAAATATGTGGCATTGCATAGGAGGGGCATTAGGCTGGTATAAAGTTAGCAACACCATGAAGTAAACTCGAGTCTATAAAAAATCAAATAAAACCAACTGGAAGTCTCTAACTAATTATAAAAACAGCAAAGTTATAAAGATTTCAAGTTGAAATTTTTAAAAATTCAGTTTTCAAAAAGTAGCAAATACGTGGTAAAAATTGATTTTATATGTTCTCCTTAAACTTACACAGAGTATAGAAAATTAGAAAATGGCGTTTCAACCCAAATTGTTGAAAATTCTTGCTTCGAGCCAAAAAAAAAAAAAAAAAGCCCCCGGAGACAAAAAAAATCCATAAAATCCTTTTTTTTCGTTGAAAATTATACGAGTAATTATAAAAGAAAAAGAAAAAAAAATAAAGAAAAAAAAAGAAAGAGAAAAAAGGTTCTGTATAATTTCAACAGGAAATATTTTTATTTTAATACACAAAGATAAAATACCAAATAATATCGTCTCTTATTTGAATAATAATTGAAAAATTGAGAAAAAACCCGTAAAATTCTCAAAAAAAGAAGAAAAAAATTGAAATTTCGAAAAATTCCTAAAATTCTTAAGAAAGCTAAAAATCTCTAAAATTTCTGATATTCCAAAAAACCCCTGACATTACATTTTTCAAGACAGTAAAAAATCCCTGATTTCAGGGATTAGTCCATGCAGTGGGCATCCCCGTTAGAAAATCAGAATAAGGCCTCAAACCGGCCAAAAAAGGCTCAGCCCCCAAATCGCTAGTTATGGGCCTGGGCCATTCCGAAGGAAAAAGTAGCAGGGAGCAAATCATTTTGGAGCAGTTTTATACGAAGCAGCTTTTGTGAGAAACCTGGTTTGTCAAGTCAGACTGCAGGGGAGCATGGCATCTCGTACCTGTACAGAACATTGGCTTGGCTGTAATTCTGGTGGCACAAAACCCAGCAGTCGAGTCGACCGCTGGCTGTCAGCGGTTCGTGCAGCCACTGCGGGAACTGGTCGATGATCAGTTTCAGTCGACGAATGCCGTCCACATAGCCGGCGTCCATCGGACACTGGTACCTCGAGTCGAGCTGCAACGACTGCAGGCAACGGTCGAGCAGCGGCAGCACCTGGTGGTACTGCTCGAACGTGGTCAGCGAGTAGTTGACCTGCGCCAGGTAATGCGGGTTCGCCTTGCGGGCGGCCATCGAGTACGCGTGGAATTCGCCGATTCTGCGGGCCATCAGCGACAGATGCGGATAGTCGAGGAACGAGTGGCAGCCGAACTCGGCGAAGCCATCCATGTGTTCGAAAACGACGGCTACCAGCTCCGAGGAGCCGATCGTGGCGGCGCTGGCGGCGCACAATTTCGGCACCAAGTGCTTGGCGCTGCGCAGCGAGTTGAAGGCGGGCAGCACTTTCTTGAAAAACGACATTTCGACGGCGAAGCGCGAAAGGCCGTCGTAGCTGCCGGCCAGAGATTGGGCCTTCGCGTCCAGAAACTTGGCCAGCATCATTTGCGAAGTGTAGCACGTATTCTGAGAGGTGTAAACGACGCAGCCGAAGACGACGTTGAACGCCAATTTTTCGTCCAGCGAGCAGCTACCCACCTGCTTGAAGCCCTCGAAGGTCGCATCCTTGCCGAATTTTTCGCGGTGCTCGTAAAAATAGGCTTTCGAAAGATCGTGGATCAAGTTCATTTTAAAATTACGACTTCAATTTCACTATTGTAGGGTCACTAACGCACAGATTCGAAGCGAACAGCACGATGTTTATAACATTCGGACCTATAATGTTTATCACGAATGCACGCACTGTGTTGTCATTGATTATGCGATGTCGATATGATAATACAATCTTCGTGGCTAATCAGCAGAACAATGTTGTCAGCGAAAACGTTAATAAATTTCTCACGCGAGAGAGTGAACGACGGGTCCAAAAAATATACAGAAAATTCGAAACAAAAATTGTGGTACGTGGTCAGAAAAAAGAACATAATTTGTGGCATTGTACCTACCCGGCTTGAACCCCCTTTTTTCTTTATACTGAGAAGACTCTTACTCGTGTTACTTCAAGTGTAGTCAGTATATTATTTCAGTCAGACACAACAAACTATCTTTACTCCCTCTAACGAACCTAAAAATCTAAAAAATGATGGAAAAAAAAATACATGAAATGATTGATTTTTTCAATTTTTTCAAATTACTCGTATTTAAACAGCTACGGGGTGGTCTGAATTGTTTTTTCAATTCTCGCTCTCCCTTCGTCATTTTCGTGAAAAAAATTCAACGCACGTTTTAGCCTCCTCGCTAAATGGTAAGTGTTGCCTTAAAGCCTCCTTTATTGAAAATTATGGCTTGTGACAAAATTGAGATTTTCAAAATATTAAGGGAGGAGTAGGAGCAGGTGAAGTCTGTCTTTGAAAGATTGTTCATTTTTAAATTCTTTTATTTAACTGTCGACGTGGAGCAGAAAATAGACTTTGTGTAACGAATTGCAGTGCGCAAGAGAAAAAGTTAGATGCTCAGACTTGGAAAATAGTAAATTGGAGTTCGAATGACGATAAAAGCATAAATTTACATAAAAATTGAATTTATTGTTATTTCATTATGGTCATTCGATCGTAGTTTTCCGAATCGATTAATACCTTTTCAAAATAAAATTAAACTAATAATTATAAAGTTTTTTAAAACAAATATACAAGTTTTGATGAACAGTAACTTGCTTCAAAACCAAAAAAAAAAATGCTCAAAAAGGATGGAAATTAATTTAATTAAGTTGAGCTAACATGCAAGTAAAATTATAGCTTGAACAAAATGAGAACTAAACTAGGCAAAATAAAAAATCGTAGCTATAAAATATGTAAAATTTACAGAAGCACACAGTCTAAGATAAATTAATCACACACATAAAACACACAGGCGAGAGAGATTACACAGCTGCAAGGAATTACTTTTAGGGTATAATTAGTCACTCCTTTCTTCCAGAGTTGGAAAAGAGAATAATAGTGCGAGTTGAAAATCATATTTTTGAAAAGAGGCTTTCAAAAGTTGAAAAAATGCCAATTGTAACTCTTAACATTTTGGGAAATGAATTCAAAATTTGAGCATTCGTAAAATTTTGAAAACAGCCCCCTCAAACAGAACCAATTATTACAATTTTTTCAAATTTGGAAACTCGATTTTCAAATAATAAGACTTTTGACTCGCAGAGTTATTTCTTGGGCACATTATGTAAAATTGCATAACCACAAGAGTCAAATTCTTTATCAGCCAGGGTTCTTAGATTCGTCCATATAAAATCAACAAAAGTAATCTTTTAAAATCCAGAACCAATAAATAGGTACGCGTTCAAATAATTCAAACATGAAAGTACGAGTAACAAACATTAAAACATTCAGCTATAAACTCTTGATATACGCGTTTAAAATCAAATCTTCTTACATCTTCTCCCTGCCCACCTCACCAACATAACTAGAAGAGTAAATTGTTCATCAGCCAGAGTTCCCAGATTCGTCCATGAAACCAACACTAACGCACACTTCAAAATACAAAATCGACATTAAAATACTTGAAATTCACAAAACGATAAAAATATTCCAAACTTTCCGCTATGTACTTCGGATGTATCTATTTGAAATCAGAGCTTCAAACACGTTCTACCAGCCCACCTCACCGAAATAACCAGGAGATTGAATTTTCCATCAGCCACGGATTCGAGCTTCGTCCACAAAACCCACGAAAGTACAGATATGTGCATACACTTTTAAAATACGCCGAGCAAAAAAAAAAGAAAAGAATTCACGACATTAAAACACTCCGGCTGCACTCTAGATATACTTGCTTAAAATCAAATCCTTGCACACGTTCCTCACGAATTCATCGTCCCAATGTCGCGACACGACAGTCTGCATCGACAGACAAGGAGCCGCAGGCAAGCGCACCAGTCTCGCAGCCAGCGCAAACAGCGCAATCGGCACGCAGCGTTTGATTTCGAGCACCACGTCCCGCAACTGCGGCAAACAGGTTGGCGGACAGGCCTCTCTCAGCGCTTCGTAGTATTCGCCAATCAAGTGGCGGCGCTTCGCCGGTCCGGCCGCCACATCGTGCTCCACGAACAGCCAAATCGCCAGATCCACGCCGAACGAGCCGAATCCGGCCGTCGCCCAATTCCCAATCATCGCATCCACCACCTCCGTCCCTTCGTACTTGAAGAACATGCTCGCCTGCGATTAGTCATGTGCACATTATAGATTCGACTTTAGCTTTTTTCGAGTTGCTCACGATTTAATTTTTTTCATGTTTTTTAAAAAAAAAATTTTATTGCTTTTATTTTAGGGTGTAGTCTACCTTTGCTTTTTTCGAGATGTTCATAATTTTAGTTAACATTTGCTTTGGTTTTTTGAATTTTGTCTCATTTTGTTAGAAAAATTTTGAATTTTATTTTGCCGGCCAAAGAATGCGTGATGAGATTTATTATATTCTGTAACAAGATGAAAATTAGTGAATTTTATTGAATTTTGGGTCGGATTATAGTTTGGATTTGTTGCGTTTTGCAACCAAACTCGTGTGTTTTGGCGCAAAATGCAGGATATCCGTGATTCTGTGGTTCACCTCATGCATTTGGGGGGAAAACGTTCGCTGAAATTCACATTATACTTATTCATAGGAGAATTTTAAGCCATCAAGCGAGCGAAAATTGATCCACTAGTCACGGGAGAAAAAATTCTTTTGGCTTTTTTTCAAAATTATGTTTTGCGTTTTGCCACAAAACTACTCACTTCTTTTACGAGATTCAACCTCAAAAATGTACACTTACGATTTACCATTATTTTATTTTTGCTGGGTTTTGCAGCAGATTTGTTTTACTTCGGATACGATTATGTTGTCCTTAAACTTATTTTTATATGCTCGGACAAAGTTGTTTCTTTAAATTTCATTTTCTCAACCCTTTTTCCAAAGCAAAAAAAAGAAAAAGAAAAAGTGTTTTTCGCATATACCCCAAAAATAATTATGCTCTATTTCGAAAATTAAAAAAAGGGCTTCGTCCGAGCAAAGAGAATATGTTCACGAGTAACATAATATTCAAATTTAAGCCAACTAGATGCAAAACTCGGAGCAAAAAAAAAGGTAAAAATTGCGAACAACTGGAAAATATCTCGGGCAAACTGCACCCGTAAAATATCGATCGATAATGGAGATCTGTACCTGCGAGTAGTTCATGTGGCACAGCACCCGACACCTGTCCGGACAGTTGTCTACCGCGGCCACGCACTTATCGAGGCGGGCGACCTTCGAGGCCAGCCGCTGGACGCCGGCCGCGAACGACGCGTTCTCCGCGCCCAGCGGATCCGTGAACAGCGGCTGCAGGCAGCGCTGCAGCGTCGGCACCAGCAGCCTGCAGTTGAGCTCCGAGTACAGCTCCGGCAGGCCACGCTGCGCCCTCACCAGCGGCTCCGCTTCGACCTCCTTGGCCCGCAACACGCAGCCGTGGAACTGGCCGATGCGGCGGCCCATCAGCGCCAGGTGCTCGTAGTCCAGGCAGCGGCTGTAGCCCCACGTCTGGTGGGCGCGCGGACTCTCGAACATGACGGCCGCGACGAACGCCGTCGGCGTCAGGTGCGCCGTCGAGGCGCAAAATTTCGGCACCAGTTGTTGCGGCGACTCCGTCAAGCGGCGCACGTTCGACCAAATCAGTCCGTAGAAGGCGGCCTCGCTGGCGACCCACCGGCTGACGGTGGTCCGGGCGACGCTGCGGTCGCACACCGAGTACTGGATTCGCATGCGACTCGACAAATGAACGCCGTCGCCGGTCGCGTAGGCCACGTAGCCGAAAACGGTGGCCGGATATGTGTCCGTCACGGTCAGGTGACCTTCGGCCTTCAGGAATTCGCGGAATACGGCGTCCTCGCCGAAGTCGGCGCGATGCTCGTTGAAATACCTTTCGGCCAGCTTCTCCATGAACTCCTTAATCATTTCGCTGTTGCGGTGCTGACGGGTAATGCGCACGCGAATACCACCCGGCCGAATATACGTTCGAAGATCTGACGAAGCACGTAGAAATGCCCGAAAAGGCCGATGCTAGTGTCGAACACTCGAGCTGTTATCCACGAATTTCTATTATATTTTCATGACGTACAACGAGCAGACGATAAAGACGACAGCAGGCGTAGACCAGCACTTTTTCTGATATACAAGAAAAAATCAGTTCGCGTACGAAGTGCTTTCGAAGTGGCCGATACAACCTCAGATAAGAAACTGGCTCGTCCGAAAACAATAAGGTAGAATAAATAAAGCTAAGAGTTACAACCGAAAAATCGCTTTTGTATCGCATATAATCGATCTGTTCGATCGAAATAATCGATTCTTCTTTTCGACTGATTTATTAGGGACAGTCATCTTCACGGGCAATGAAAATTCAGGGACGGGGGCACAATACTGACTTGAGGATGCATTTTTATAATTTGTGTAAGCATGTACTATATGCACTACGTGAAGGTGAACGGAGAGTTGTGTGTTTTTTGTTGACTGGGGAAGTGGTGGTCAACCGGGGGAAACTGTAGGAGTTTATACAATCATTTTCAGGGTATAGCAGGGATGCCAAGTACAGGGAAACCAGACACATTTTATTGTCTTGAAAAATGTCAGGGATAAAACAAGGGATTTTTTCAAGTGTTAGAAAATTTGGCGATTTTTTAAAATTTTGCTTTTCTCTAGGGGGTGGGAGGATTTCAAGGATTTTGTCTTAGTTTCTCGATTATTATTCAAATAAGATATAAAATTATATGAAACTATCTTATCTTTGTAGTTTTTTAAATTTTTCCGTTCAAAATTCAACAGACCATTACTTTTGTTTTTTTTATCTTGCGGCTAAAATTCGAATTGCAACGAAAGGTTTCGGGTATTTTTTTCATCTCCAGGAATTTTATTTTGATTCTAAGCAGGGATTTAACAACTTGGGTTGGCAACGCGGGGGTGTAGTGTGCCGTCGTTTTTTTCGAGAGGGTTCACGATTTAACATAATTCTAGGACATTTTTTGAACGTCTCGTAAACCCCCTTTTTTTTTGTATTGGGAAAAAGATGGAAAAAATGAAATTGAAAAAAATAGCGTCATTCTGACATGGAAAATATGAAGAATAACAAATAAAAATTTCAGCAAATTTGGTACCAAGCTCGGTGAAAGAAAAATGGTAAATCATACGTGCACTTTTGAGCTATAAATTCATGAAAATTGTCAATTAGAATACCAAAACGCCAAACCGCAACACATGTGTTAAAGAAATTAGCTATATTACTCATTATTCAATATTTTCGTACAGTTTTTTTTTACTTCGATATTGACTTCACAGCAAAAATAGATTATAATACCTTTGAATAGTGTTTTTTTCTTCTTTTTTATTGTCTTCATTGTTTAATTATTGTAAATACAATATAGACTTTGGAGGAAGGTAAGCAGAATAGAATTTAGGGTCTCTGTTTTGTATTAGCTATTTATATTCAGTGCGTAAGGAAATTTTGGTTTAAAGAGGAAGGGGGCAAGGAGGCCAGACACAATTTCAATTGATCTTCAGATGTTCTTCGTAATAAAAATTGATTCGAAAAAAATGAATTTAATTCAATTGCAAGTAAGTTCGATAAAATTATGTATCCACTGCCAAAATTGGCCATTAGATATGGCCGTTGACAATATAATAATCAAAATAAAAAATAAAAATAAGCAGTAAAAAATTACTTTCGTACGTATGACTGCGTTGTGACCACCTATAATATGTACCTATACTTTATGAAATGCAAAATCTCACACTCGAACGAAACAAAACTTGAAACGATCAAATGAAAATAGAAAATTAAACGAAAAATTGCAATGTTTGTTTACAAGAACCGAAAAACTATTCCAACACGAACAACAAAATTAATACTCTAACTTTATTAGCAAAAAATGACATAATATCCCATTTGCAGGGTTCTCAGGTTCGAATTGTAGAGTTTTTAAATATAAAACCGTGCAAAATGCAACATTTTCCAAACTAACAAATTGGTGGTGAAAAGATGCCAAATACGAGTAAAATCATAAAACGATGAATATAAGTCAACTTTTCGTCATTAATATAACAAAATAAAAATCGGCGAGAGCAATGATATGGGCGAATCTAGAAGTTGGTACAAAAGTAAGGTTCGGGGAAACGTCAGTATTTATAATAAATAATGGCATTCCAAAATCTTTACAATAATCCCAAGTGGGTTTACACAAAACAAATAACGTAACTCAATAAGAATACGACGAATCCGAACAAAAAATTCAATTTTCAAATTCTACGAGCCAAGGCTCTTCAATCCATAGATAAATTCACCCATAGCAAACACCACAAATATACTAACACCAAGTAATCCACACACGTACACACACACATACATCAAAAAGCATAGCTATCTTACACAAAGTGGTTCTCTATCAGAAATTTAAACACGTCGACTACGAACTGGTCGTTCCAGCGAGCCGCCGTTTCCAGTCGGCCCTCCCGAATGGCCCGCTCGCTCAGTCCGTCCACCCGGACGGCCAAAGCGTACAGCGCAACCGGGATGCGCAGCCGAATTTCCCGCCAAATATCCTCGACCGTGGGCAACCAGCCTTGCGCACAACTACTCTTCAGGCCCTGGACGTAGCAGTCGACCAGCGAACTGCGTTCGCTCAGCTGCCAGCTGGAATCCGCGTCGGCGAACATCAAAATAACCAAATCGTCGGCCAGCGAAGCCCATCCCACCTTGGCCCAGTAGCCGATCTGCAGCTGCGTCAGTGTGGCTGCCGCATACCCGAAGTAGCCGCACGCCTGCGAGTAGTTGCGATGGCACAGCACTAAGCAATCCGCGTTCACCACCGGCTGCCGGCTCAAACGATCCTCCAGCCCGTTGATCAGCTCCTCGAGCCGGCGCATCCCGTCGGCGAATTGCGCCACGAACACCGGATCCTCGTGCAGCAGCTGCAGGCAGCGCTCCAACGTCGGTACCGCCAAATCGGCCGCCGGCTGTACGCCGGTGGGCAGCGCCTCCGCAGCCCTCGACACCAGCGCCCTCGTCTGCAGCACACGGCCGTGGAATTGGCCGATGCGGCGCGCCATCAGCGCCAGATGCTCCAAGTCCAGCCGGCACATGTAGCCCCAATTCTGGACGCCTTCGTCGCACTCGAAAATCAACGCGCCCATGCTCGCCGCCTCCGACACGTACTCGCCGTGGGCGCCGAATTTCGGCACCAGGTCGCCAGTCGACTCGTCCACGCACAGAGGCCAGATCCGGCTGTAGAAGATGGCTTCGCTGGCGAACCACGAGCTTATCAGCAGACGTTTACGTTCGTCGCCGTCGCACCGATAATACTGCACCCGCATTCTGACTGAGGATCGAATCAGCTTACCTCTGGCGTACATGATGTAACCGTAAAGGTCGGCCGGATAGCTGTTCTTTTTGGCGGTGGTGCCTTCGACGATCAGGAATTCGGCGAAATGCGCGTCTTCGCCGAACTGACGGCGGTGCTCATTGAAATACGTTTTCGCGAGGTCTTTGATGAACGCTCTCATTTTGCACGACCAGATTTAAGACAATAATTTTGCACGATGCGCGAAGTCCGAATCGCGTGGAAATAGTACACGATTTTGCACAGACACTGTTTTGTTCGCAAAAATCTAAATTATAACGAGTGTATCGTCGAAAAATATCTTCACTGAGGTTTTATCAGTTTTCAATGTAAAAAGAACGCTGATAATTATCAACGGTGCAGCATGCCTAAACCGGCTTTTTGATGAAGGAAAAGTACGAGTATGTATTTCCAAAACGAAAAAAATCAATCTAACAAAGCTCGAAGACTAAAAAACTCGGTATTTAACCGAAAACATTCTACAGTAGGTAAAATCTTATTTTTTTATATTTTTTTGGGAGGGAGAGGGCGGGTTTAGTCCCCTAATAAATGCACTGCATACTGGGGCTGATGGAAACGAGACACTAGTGGGGGAGGGGGCAGAAAAATTGCATAAAGAACTCCAGTGCCCTCGATATTTACACACCAGATTCGGTAGTTTTTCTCCTCTCACGATCAAGTTAATGCTTTTTTGGTTGTTTTCCCCTAAAATTGACCAAAAAATATCAAATTTTATCAAGCATTTTATTTTTTAAAAATATTTTTAAAATGCCTCGATAACTCCGCATATCGGCGCAATTGGACACTCTGTGGGCAACTTGGCACACTACGTATTTTTTATACTTTTATTGTATTTTACAAGGTTTCAATAGGTTGGCTACACTGCAGAACAGTTCCACCACCTTCAGCACGACTTTCTCAATCAAATTTTGAGTGTTTTATTTTTGCACACAACTTATTAGACAAAGACTGCTATTTCACATGGAAAGGATATTCTATAAGGAAGAAATAGAGATTGGATCAGGATATCTGAATCACAACTGATATCATTTATTACTTAATTAACATAAGATAAAAGTATTCCACGAAATTCTGTATTAATTCTGGGTTCCAAATCATATAACTCTGAAATTCATTCGTATTTCACCGTCAAAATAGAAGAATTCAGAGCTTCAAAAACGTCATTATTGAAACTTATACTCGTACAATTTACAGTAATCGAAAATTATTTAATAGTTTTCTACTTTGGATCTTCCACATTTATTTCCAAGCAATCATCAACAATGTGAAAATAAGGCAAAATAATAAAACGAATCGCCAAGCTTCAAAAATACAGGCAAGTAATCTACTATTTTATTTATAAAATGAAAAGCTATCTTTTTTATTAATTTTTTGAATTTTTTTTTTAAATTCACAAACAATAAAAATATGCGACAAAACTGACTTGCCAGTTTCCAAAATGAAAAACCCAAAGAGAAAATCGAACTGACTCTCGAAGTATATTTAATTAGAATATTCGTGAAGAATCGGCACAAATTCGTAGTCTACTAGATGTTGCATTCGTTAAAAAAAAAAAAAATAGGAAGTCTAGCCGATTTTCAAATTTAATCCTAGCATTCAACAAAAAGGCAATATTTTACAAAATCTATCACAAAAATTGGACTCTGTATAGCTGGCATTATGGCACTGTCACACGGTCGTTGAAAGTATTAAAAAAAGAAAACAGAAAAACTATTTTTTTACCAATTTTCAAGCCAGGAATATTGGCTTCCAAGGATGAGTTTGCTAATACACGAAAATAAGGCAGAGACCTCATTCTCATTCAGTTTTTCGTCTTGACCAAATTGGATTCACGTCAGAGAATACATAATACATATATATTATCTTCTAAATCTGACAGTCTGAAATTTGAAACGAAAAGAGACGACTTGAGTGATTTTCAAGTTACAAATACCTATTCTCTTACTAACCAACAAAGAGCCTGAAAGTCAACAAGCTGATTTGAGTAAAGAGCTTATCGCCATTTTAGTGCATTCAATAGGATAGAAAATTAAAATATTGGTACTATGTGAGCCATTCTATGTAATTACGAGCGCAGAAATAAAAAAAGGCAATCTGTCTAATTTTCAAGCCCAGTATTAAAAAAGGAACAAGCGCACAGCCTTTGAGTGAACCAGCTAATTGAAAAACCAGAACGTGACACTTCTCTGAATCTTTCTCTCATATTTTTTAAAATACATGTTATTATACTTACACAAAGCTAATTAGTCTGCTTTTTCACACAACCAAATATAAAAACACACAACTCAGACCACCACCTGATTTTTTCGAATTGGTAATTCATTCGCTGAAAGTCTCTTTCAATGAGAAAACTTGGAGAAACAAGCGTTCCTGTTTGGAACATAAACATCATAACTGCTTAGCTTACGAGTATTCTATAGGAACCAAGCTCAGCCTGATAGTCAACAAGCTAATTTTTATAAAAATGAATATCAAAGTCGAAATTTAAACTAAAGACGTAGAGAAATCAGTGGAGCACAGCGAGCTTAAATCAAATCTCGTCGTATTAACTCCTTGAACATGTCAGTGATGAGGGTGTCGTTCCACAGCAACGACGACATTTCAAGGGCAGCCGGCGAGGAGGTCTGCAAATGCAGATGGTTGGCTCTCAGGGCCAGCATGTACAGCGCTATTGGGACGCTGGCTTTGATTTCGGCGCGGATACGTTCGTAGGGGGGCACCGACGGATCCTTGAAAGTGGCGTACAGCGCAGCTTGGTACTCGTTCAGCAGCTCCTTCCAGTGCTCCCTCAGCGTTTGGGGGTGCGTTTCGACGAACAGCACGATCACCAAGTCGACACCCAACGAGGCGAAGCCCATCCACTGCCAGTTGACGATCCGCAGGTCCGTCGCCTCTTTCTTCTGCTCGTCGAAGTGAAATAAAATATTCACCTGGATGCATTCGCAAAAATAGGCACATTTCAAAAAGCGGAAGCAGCAAAATCAAAAAAAAAAAATTCAAATTTTCTAAGTAGTCCAGTCAAAGAGGACGAAATAAAAATAATAATTAGCAATAATGAGTATGCTGCATACCAACTTTGGGACAATTCAGGTTTTCCGTGGAAAATTATTAGAAATTATATTAAATTTTTGTATGCAAAATACCAATTTTTCTTTAAACGTAACTTACTCGTATTTATACTGATTTTCAATATTTTGAATTACTTTTGAATATTTTTCACTAACTGGATAGCCCAACCCAACAACCAACTGATATGTTTTTAAAAATTTACTTTATTGTCGATTATTGTTCGAAATACGAAAACACTTATCCTCGAACAGAAAAAAAGTAATTCCAAAGCGTTTGAACCTTTTTTATTTGCAAATTATAGCGAAAACCAGCCAAGTTTAAGTGTGTTAAGGCAACAACCACCAAAGTGCAAAATATTTTATTTTCATTCCAAGGAAAATTTTTTTAAATATTGTTATACATATTAAATCTATAAATTTGTATACGAAAGTAAATCATTCTAAACAATTTGAACCACTCTTTCAAACATTTGATACTAGGAAATGTCAACTTAAGGCAACAACCAGTCAAGTTTTCAATTTTCAAAAGGTTATTTATTTTCAAATGCGTGAACACAATCATTTTGATTTTTTAAAAGAGTGTTTTGTACCAAATAGACATCCTCTCATCCAACATTCAGCTCTCTATGTACTGTTTTCCCTATGTTGTGCAGTTTTTTGCGTTTTTTCGTAAATTTTGAAAATTGCAGTAGGCTGGTTATTGCGCAGAGCTATTCAATTCTTAATAAAGTATCAATTTTTTCATACGAGTATGTATAAAACCTAAACTGCCCTACAGTTGGTATAATTATGCAGATATTGAAATTCGATGCGCAGTTTTCTCTTGGTGCAGTAAATTTAGGGGCACAAATGACCATTCAGTACTCACCTGACTGTAGTTACGATGGCACAACACGTAGCCTTCGTTATCGTCGCGCTGCTTCAGCTGCTGGCCGATGCGGAACTCCAGGTTGTCGATGAGGTTCTGCAGCCGCGGCACCCAGCCGGCGTACTCGCCGGCTTTGGCCAGCGGCTGTAGGCTGCGGCGCAGGGTGTCCGCGACGACATCCATGTGCTCGGTGTGGATGCGGTGCGAGACGCTCGGCCCGAACGGCCGGTTCGACTGTCTGGCCCAGAACGAGTACGCGTGGAATTCGGCGATCTTGCGCAGCGCCAGCAGCACCAGCTGCCGGTCCAGGAACCGCGAGTAGCCGAAATTGCGGAACTGGTTCACGTTCTCGAAGACGATGGCGCCGGCGTCGTACGTGGCCGTCGACTCGGTGCGGCCCACGTAGAATTGCGGCACCAAATGCCGGATGCCGCGCATCTGCTCGAACAGCGGCACCACTTTTCGGTGGAAATGCATCTCGACGCTCAGGTACAGGTTGGCGTCCTGCTGCTGCTCCTGCTGCGTGACATCCGCAGCCGACGATGAGCTGAAGAACTTCACGAACAGCCTCTCGGACTCGAAGTACGCGTCGCCGATGCGGTACACGACGCAGCCGCGGACGCCGAACGAGCTGGCCGTTCCGTGGCCGTGACGATCGAACACACGGAATCGGTCGAACACGGCGTTCGCCTCGAAAATGGCGATGTTCTCGTTGAAATACACGACGGCCAGCTCCTGGATTACGGCGTTTACTCGGCCGATAGCTTCCATTTTTCACGTACGGCTGACGGCCGCAGGTCGCATTCGAGACCACACGCACAGATACCGCAGTTCACATTCGCGTAGAATGAGTATAGATAGCAATATAAATACACGTAACTTTTACACTAAACGCACAGCACACAGTTTTCCACGATATCAAAGCGGTAATCATATCTATTCGTTGGTTTATCAGTTTGGTACAGAACAAAACATGTTTGAGCTAAAATGTATGGTCACCAGCGAAAACGTATTGTATCTAATTTTCAAATGAAACTATTCTTTCGGATCGCACACACCTTTGAAAGATTATTTTTCGTTACGAGTAGATGAAT
Source organism: Parthenolecanium corni (assembly GCA_038050395.1). Lineage (NCBI taxonomy): Eukaryota > Metazoa > Arthropoda > Insecta > Hemiptera > Coccidae > Parthenolecanium > Parthenolecanium corni. The sequence goes on from JBBCAQ010000020.1 coordinate 3,093,108, forward strand.
AATTTTGGTTAGGCGACGATTTTCGTCGAAAACGTGAATCATCTCTACAATAAAGTTATCTGTGGAGCAGCCAAGGGAGGCTAGGGCGGCTCTAGCCCATCACCGTAGGCATTAATTCGTCTAATACAAAATAATAACTACCCAAATTTACAAGAAATTTTAGGTAAATTCTTTTATTTTCGTGCGTACTCCAGTTTACTGTTTTCGAAGTCTAAGAATCCAACTTTTTTCTCCTGCGCACCCCAGTTTGTTATATGAAGTCTACTTTCTGCTCCGTGTTGTAGTTGAATAAAAGCATTAAAAAAAGAAAACCTGCTAATGAGCAGGTTTTCGAGCGGAAATCTGCTAAAAAGCACGTTGTTGGGATCAAAATCAAACAAATGGAAAAATCAATACGATCAAAAAAACCAAAATAAACAAAAATGAAAAATAAGGGATTCAAAGTGGAAATGAACCTTCGTGTGAAAATATTTTTTGGTGCATTTTTTTCACCTATGGTCCCGTTTGCTTCGAATCAACGAACAAACAATAAAAATAAACCGATAAGGTTTTATAAGTGGAAAGGGACTTTAGGGTGAAAATGAATTTTCAATGTATTTTTTTTTCTGTCTAAGCCCTTCTGCTTTAAACGAACAACGACAAACAAACTAACAAATGACGGATCAAAGCGAAGAAGTTTGTAAACATGATGCGGGCAGAAGGTAGGGTCTCCGGGACGAAATCCCAAGAGTATTGGAAAAAGATCGAATAAAAAATATTTTCCTGCCCGCGCAGGGACGAATTAGTACGGAATTTATGTCTTTTTATAATAAATTTTAACTCAGAATAATTATATAAGTAAGAAACACGGCAAAAGAATGCTCCCAAACAATTTTGTTATTTATAAACAAAAAAAAATTACAGTTCATCCAAGTTCTTGATAAATTGCCAATTAGAAGAAGCCTAACATTGCACGGCATGAATTTTGCATCCTGGTGCTCATATAAGGATTATAAAAAATTCGTATTTTACTCGTATTGATAAGTACACTAAAAACATTTCGGTACCGCGCAATTGCTTTTATATTTTCACGCGAAAACAGTGACAATTCAAGATTTATACGAATATGTACTCTACTAAGAACATCTACAATAAATCTTGAATTGTTCCCTATCTCCTGTAGAAAATAGTAGAAATTACTACTCATATTTCTATCAGTGTACTTACTCAGTTTTCAAGGTCAACTTGATTGAGGTATATACGAAAATTGTAAAACTTTGTATTTTCAACTGGCACTAAACAAAAAGGTTTGTTCTTGTACGCTGTTAACATTCATCATACTTTCAAACCCAGTCGAAATATGTTTTCGTATACAACTGGAAAATGTTTAACTATTTGTGAAAAATCCAACGGGATAAGCTCTTTATATTTTCTTTCTCTCGCATTAATATTCTAACAAAAACGCTCAACATGCCATTCCTGTCCACAAAATATTATTTCGCACCAAAATAGAATAGAACCATTAAATTCTAGAAAAAATTAATAACATTCAACCGAAACCGACGCGACATCTGAAACAATTGTTTCAATCTCTCTATGTTACAAGTCACAACGTAGAAATGATTTTAAAAGAGTTTTCTTCCTCCTAGATCATTGCTCTGGCATTGCATACCAGGCTAATGGTATTAGTATAGCCTAATAGGTGTGACTAACTCAATTGTAATCATTTTGATTACTGGTAGAATATTATTCCCTTTGAGCTACAATTAGTAGGACTGGATGAGGTATTAAATTATTCCAAATTCGATTTCACTATCTTGAATATGTATTGGGCCTCTTTAAAAAAAAATTTCAATCTGAAAAATTCCTTCTCTCATAATGGGCAAACCGGTATAATAAGGCTTGTAGTTATAAGCCAGCATTTTCACTTCTTGTTCATCCAAGTCCTTCAAGGTATCAATACTACATCAATAATATTCGAAGAATCCCAATTCAACTGAAAAATAAATAAAATGAGGCGCGATCAGCGTCACCATACATTAAGTCGGCAAAAAAAAATTTCTGTTTTTTTAGTGAGGATTGTTAGAGAATATCAAGAGCTTTCACAGAAACAAAAAATTAAGCCGCTACAATCAAAATTCGTTGTTCTAGAACGATTTAAACACTGAATAATGAGCAGCTTTGGAGATCACGAAAATTAGCTCTTTGGAAAGAGCAGGAAAAATACATTTAGAAGCAATAAATGAATTTTTTGTATTTTCTAAAATTTTCCTTTGCTGACAACATATGGTTTCCCTGAGCGCCCCTCAAATGATAAATAGTTCTTCCCAAACATACGACTACACTATGCGTGAAAAATATTTACCAACCAACTCGAACCCAGATCTTTTATTCACAAATTTTAAGAATGAGAAAGGCAAACATTCTGCTTTAACAGACGAAACCAGATATTTTGAAAACATTTTAGCGATACGATTGTTTTCACTAGGTAGTGAATACTAAGACTTTTTTCTGTTCTTTTTCCCCTATTACCGGAAGTTTTTATAAATGTAGCCTAAGTACATGTATTTTGGAAACTTTCTTATCTTGATATTAAGTACTTTACATGGTCAATAATTGACGAGTATTGTTTCATCACGGTGAAAATAATGTACTACTCGATTCTTGTGATATTTTCTCTTCTACGAATAATTTCAAGCCAATTCTACTATAAGGATACAAAAGATTATCTACCTGATGACCTTCAGCCTCAAAAGTATGATTTGGAAATTTCCACTGCGATAGAAAATACAAAATATAAATTGATATTTTACACTGACACCGAAGCGCCAGTGTCAGGATATTGGGGTACAGTTCACATTACGGTATAAAAAATTCATTACTTGTAACAAATCATCTAAATACATGGTCTGTCAAACAAGTTCCTGGAAATCTCGATAAAACCCTTAATTTTGAAAAATTAAGGACATGTAATTATGTCTCCTTCAATGTGGTCCCCTGTGAAGCTAAATATCCCCTCCATCTCCACTCCCAACATTGAAAACATTTTTGAAAATGGTATTTAGAAAAGGAACGTGAAATTCACACCGATTAAGCATTTCCCTCTATCGACCCCAAATAGTTTCCTCGCATAGGTCTTTTCAGTCTATTTAACATAAAAAAGTCACAGCAATTATTCGTGATGAAATTCCATCCGCCTTCTTTGTCTTGAGCCAGTCTTCACGCATTTTTTTCATACATAGTCCGTCAAGACATACGGTACCATTTTTGAAGAAACTTTGATTCAACTCTGTACAAACACCTTTGTAACTAATATTCATACTACTAACGACATCTCTGAGAGTTTGAGGGTGATTTTCATCCATTGTGTTCTTTATTTTTGCTACAAGTTGTGCACGCGCCATTCTCTGCCTTCCTTCTCAAGTAGGGTGCTACAGAGGGAAGAATAATAATACGCCATCTTGGTTCCTTATCAGTTATATGCCCATTAGAAACAATACAACTTTTAAATAGCTGTTCAAGTCCTAAAAGTTCGACTTTTGTTTAGTTTTGGTTTAATATGAGTTATTCATCCTCAAATTGTACCATCAGATCAAAATTTAATTCATCACAGACGAGGTAATTGTATGAATCCTCATTATAAGTTCAGTAAAAATCGCATATAACGAGATCTGTTACAACAAGATATCTTTTACTTTAAAACGAGTACATTTTAAAGTCCTGGCAAATAGTTTGCTGTGTAAAATAAATCTGATACGACGAGTTACCTCTTATAACGAGAAGAATATGTAGTTGGTCCCTTCACTCTCGCTATAAGCAATTTCCACTGTACCTATAATGAGGATTTATAAACTTACCTCGTCTGTGATGAATTAAATTTTGATCAGATGGTACAATTTGAGGATAAATAACTCATATTGAACCAAAAACTAAACAAAATTCAAACTTTTAGGACTTGTGAAAAGCTATTTAAAAGTTGTATTATTTCTAATGGGCATCAAACTGATAAGGAACCAAGATGGCGTATTATTCGACCATATTCCAGTACCTTATGCTCAAGCATCTTCATCCACCGCTTCCCACCCCTCAATGAACCGTCCACTCCTCTCGTACAACATCGTCCGTAATAATGTAACATCTCCATACACCTGACTCAATATTTCTTTCATTTCAGCGTTCATCTTACCCAGTTTGGTCAAGAATTTGATCATTTTTTGTTGTTCAATATTTTCTTGTCAATTTTCATTTCGGAATAGGTACACGGTTATCGGGAAAATGTAATCGAAACGTTTGGTTGGCATGGAAAGACTGAAGCGTTAGGCTTAGGCATGAATTTTTGTACGTTGGTAGCCAACAGTTTAACAAAATAAGCCGTAACTGTTCACGGCGCCTCAGTGTTGCCACATCGCCCTCCCAATATTCTGTACGGGAACTTTTTTGACAGACCATGTACGAATCGATAATAATATTATTATTAGCTCTGTTCGGACGCTACCAGGCAACCTGTAATTACAGTTTTCCTGGTCTGTAAACTGGCCCAAGTACAGGCCAGGAAAATGAAAGCGTCCGAATAGCTTCCTGGCATATTCAACACTCTCTACCAAAATAACCAAGCAAAATTTTTTTCAAATATTTATGAAGAATAAAAATATCTTACTCTTCTTTTCTAGAATGTACTAAAAATCGAACAAAGTAACGTCTTCAATGTTTCCCATAAATACAAAATACTTCCTTGCATATTTGATTATTAATTAACGAAATTAGTCAACTTTTTGATTTCATTCATAAAACCTTTGACAATAGTCAAAATACCTACACTGATAAATGATGAAAATTTTCAAGATAAACGAATTTAAGGTGAAACAATTTTTCCTGGTCCGTTACCAGGACGTTTAAGCTCCTGGCGAATTATTACCAGGAACTGTTTCCTGTAACCTTCCTGCTAGCGTCCGAACAGACTAATTGTTTACCAGGAAAAGCGTCCGAACAGCTTCCTGGCATATTTCGACCAGTACTGGCCCAGGATTACCAGTCCTGGTAGCGTCCGAACAGAGTTATTATATATTATCTAGATATTATACTCTGTTCACGTTAAGACTGCAAAAAAACGGATTACAGTTTGCAGGGCTCCGGGGAGAGAATAGGTACTCGTTCACATTCAGCAACAATAAAATAAATGATTGTGCTTCCGATTTTAATTTTTTGTTTCTTATCAAACTGATCGATACTTAAAATTAATAATTGTTGATGAATGTGAATTTGACGTTCCGTTTATTGCAGTCTTGAAATGAACAGAGTATACTTGGAAATTTTTCTCAACTCAATAGGTCAAGTGCCTCAGACGTACAAATAAAATTATTCTACATAAAAAAGACCTTATCATACATGAAAAATACGTAAAGATCAAGTTATCTGGGAGTGACCCAGTCTCATATATTGACATAGAACACCACGAGTATAAATTGCATCATGATCAGTATATAATAACATTGAGGAAGTTTTTGCAAAAGGACAAACACTATGAAATAGAGATCCGCTACTCCCGAAATTCACGCAACCTTGAACGGAGGAATGGATACATTATTCATCATTATAGCAGTGACAGGTAAGGAATACAGAAGAGTGACGGTAACCTCTGCAGAGTTCACACGAATGATCTCCATACAGACGTTTCTGTATTGTGCGAGATACTACATAAGCCTGGCCGGTGAACGAAAAGCAACATATAAAATACGAAACAATCAATTAAGCAGCCTCATCTTAATTAAAATCAATATTACAAAAATTTGGTTCATAATACCATATGGGAATTCTTCAAGGTGTCGCCTCTAAAATCTCATGATGGGACTTTACTCATTTCTTATCTCGTTATCTGGAAGTTTCAAAAATGTGACACGTCACAAGAAAAAGGACCGATGCACAAAATCAAAAATTATTTGAAAGAGCTGTTTATAAAATATTCATTCTACGCATTCTAAGGAATTTTATTGTAATTGATAAGGTTTTTAGTAGCTTTAAATATTTTTTTTCCATTTTTTCGAGTAGGTCATTTGTAAGTGCATGTCTTCATAAGTCAAAACCTACTGGAAAAAAAATTAGATTTCTAATTTCTGATTCAACGTTGCTTTTACAAGTGTCTGTATAGTAGACTTGAATTTAACGCCTCAAAGGTAAATGAAATTTCCTTCTCAGGGGAATGAAAATGTGTACAAATTTAATCCTATAAACCTTCAACATTCCTGTAAAACACATGAGTATACAAAAGTCATAATTTTTTCTAAAGCTATACAGTCGAGGAAAATGTTTGAATTTTTTCACTGAAATAGTCGTGGTGTAGCATACTCCTCCAACCCTGGTAATCCAAACAAACATGTTAACACCACAAAATTACAAACAGTTGGCGCAGTTTAATTCGTCGACGGATTATCCGGATTGCCTGTTGTTCCAGACAAAATTGCCTTGTCCGGAACAAACAGAAATTTTCTAAGCTTTTTTTGTTCCCCAATGCAATCATCACTGAAAACAATTTAAATGGTAATTTTTACAAATTGGATGGGAAAACTCGGACAATTCGAGATTTGTAGCAGAAATTACTACAAAAACAGTAATACATAATAATTATGTACGAGGCGCGTTCCAAAAGTCGGTTCGCACCCCCCACCATTTGAAAGCTAATAGAGATAGAGACTTGCGATTAGTTTCATTGGAAAGAGGAGACTTCAGGCTACTTTTCCAAACCATGCACCAAGCGATCAAGGCAGCTATTATGGGGCAGTATAAGTTTCTAAATGTAATCTTGATGAAATGTCCTGTCCAAATTAAAAAAAAATTTTGTTCTTTTTCCCAAATAGCACTACTAAAAGCAAATTTTCCCCTCAAAATTCAGCTTCCAATGGCTTGAGTCAATGGTAATTAGATGGGGCAAGGCCAGTGAATAAAGAGGGGTGGTAAAAGGTCGCTCACATCAAATTTTTCCCAAGGCGCCCATCCAGACTGGCAGAATAAGAAAAATATTGCTATGCAAAAGTTTTTATGGCTAATATTGAGTAAAATTCACGCGACTGTGTGCTGGTGTACTGCAGTAAGCATGTAACGTAGTGATGTTAAGGTTCAGTTTTTTTTTAAAAACCGGTACAGTTTTTAACCGTTTGAAAAGGAGCGGAGTTTTTTTTCACCGGTTATTTTTGCTCCGCTTTTTTTTTCAGGTTAACCGGAGTTTAACCGGTTAACTGTCCCTTTTAACATCCAAAAAAGCTATCTACTTACCTGGTGAAGTATTTAGGTGTATTAATTGCTCAAGGCAACAACCAACCAGAATGTTCAAAATTTCGCGTAAAATCCAAAATTATAGAGCTGCAAGCCCCGCTATAAAGGCAGGTTTTCGACTGATAGTACAGGGGTGTCATGAACCACAACAAAAGTATTGATTTTTGACTAAATTTTTGCTAATATCTCCTTAACTACACAACCGATTAACTTGAAACCTATATCAGACCTAAAACTCGTTGAAATTTACTTCTGGTGCAAATTTCAGCCCTATTGCGGTTGTTCGTCTCTTCTCTCGTTCAAAAGAAATATAGCCCCTAAAAATCACCATTTTTAACTACATTTTTAGTAATATCTCTTAAACCGCTGAACAGATTGACTTGAAATTTCTATCAGACCTAGATCTAGCTGAGATTGACCTCTGATGCAAATTTGAGCCCTATTGGTTTGATTGTTTGTCTGTTCTCGCGTTCAAAAGAAGTATATGCGCGCGGAGGGAGACAGAATAATAATAATAAAATAAATGAAGAATTATGAAAATGTGAGATGGATATTTTTGGATTCTGTAGATTATGAAACGAAAAATCACTGGAAGAATCATAATTTTGTTATTCAGTACTATATTTAAAGTTCGTCAGAAATTCTATCGAGCTTTCTTTGAAGCCACTGAGCTCTTAATTGAGTTCAGTGTTTGATTCAGTGTTTGAAGCTCGATAGGATTTTCAACTACAGGTTAACCGGTTAAAGTCCGGTTAACCTGAAAAAAAAACCGGAGCAAAGAAAAACGGAGGAGCAAAATCCGGAGCAAAAAAAACTGAACCGTTCCCAGTTAAAAACCGGTAGAACCGGATCAGTTAACCGAACCTTAACACCACTAATGTAACGTCTGCCTATAGTCAACACCAAGTGCGCACACACACATACACGCACACATACACCTCTATTTTGTTGTTGTAGCGCTTGGGCTATTGGTTTGGTTTTTTTTGGTAATATTCTCCCATCCTCCTTCACACTGTTTCCTTGATTTTTGAGCACCGCGCCTGGCCAACAATTTCTCATATTTGTACACATTCTGATGCATGTTGACAACTCTGTAGCGGATCACTTTTGACCTTTTAATTTGGGAAAATATTAGAAATCCTGCATCTCATTCTTGGATGGTGCTTTTATTCTACTCTTCATTTTCAAATTATCATAACTCAAGATTGAAACATGATAGGGCCATGAAATTTTTATGGTGATGTGTCATGAGGGTGCTGATACTCCAGTTAAAATTTCGTTGCATCAGTGTTACCAGGGCCGGAGATATGAAATGTGCGAACGGACTTTTGGAATGCGCCTCGTATTATCTAAGATAGTGAAAAGCACTAAAAATTTTAGATTATTCACAATAAGTACGAGTAATTTTACAGTGGTGATGAGAAAAGTTACAATCCTGTTTACGAGTATAATTAATACCATTCATTTTTCTCAATGATATTTTCGGATAATCCGGACAAAATTAAGCGATCAAAATAGAAAAAGAGTATAATCTTCCCTATTTTAATTTTTAATACATATTTTTAAGTTCATCAAGTTTTTATGAGATATAAAATTCGATATTTCAGGAAATTTTTACTAAGAGAAACATTACGAAGCACTATTTTAATGTATAACCCACTTCATTTATCATTAAAATTAGTAAAAACTGAATCATTAACTTTTCTTTTATTTTGATACTTAGTCAATATAAAAAGCTCACTGTGAAATAAACAGTCAAATGTAGAATATTCTTGAATCACAGAGAAAATATTCCTTATTCCATCGTCCTCATAAAAATTCTAAGAAAAAATAAACAAGAAATATTGTAGAAAATAGCCACTCTTTAAAATAAGTAAATGATTTTATAAAACTTCAGGGATATGAGCAATTATGTAAAGAAAAATTGGCCGATGAATTCAAACTTACAATCAGCCCCGAATGTTATTCAAAATAATGTCATTTTTCTCACCAAACCCTTGATTCGGATGTCGATTAATCTGAATAAAAACCCTTTGGTTAAACATGTCCGGATTAGGTGGCGGCTACTGTATGTCTGATGGGCGAATAATTATAGAGATCTCATCTCGTAATTCTTCCTAACGTGATGGATTAGCCATTCAAATCAGTGAATAAATCAAATTCATTTAATGTCTAGATCAATAACATACGGCATGCTGAATGACTCCGGAGCTCGAAAAGTATTTCCCTGTTTCGATCAACCAGGCATGAAAGCAACATTCAAAATACGCCTCAGACATCGAAGGATTGTAGAAGGAATTAGTAATACAGAAAGAATATCGACTAAGCCTTTGTAAGAAATAACTTGACTTGTTTGTGGAAAGTAATAATAGAATTAACATTTTCAATAGACTAGATAAGTTGTCGTTCAAAAAGTGAACGCAACCCATACAGCTGTTCACAAGTGTAGCTAAACAAACAGAAACACACGTAAATCCCCATAAGAGAAACAGTAATTTTTTCCATATTTCATCCTTAGAAGTTCTTCCCGTGAGATATTATTCGTATAGCCGAATTGTGGAGTTCGGGCTTCTAGTAAAACATACCCTCAAAAATTTATTGAAAATAAAAAATATACTCGTATTATAATAAAATCTCTTGTCATTTTTGAATTCTAGAGATTCGTAGCTTTAATTTGAGCTACAATTTGCTATATAAAATGGTCTGACTAATTTTCAGGATTTTTTTTTTTAATTGTCCATCGATTATCCCTCATCACTATTAGTAATTGAAAGGATACTTGTCAGCGGTTATTGCTATTTTGATTTACAACCCGCTCATTTTTTATTATTAAAATTAATAAAAACTGAATCGTCAACTTTTCGTTTTACTTTGATAGTCAAAACAAAAAACTCACTGTCAAATAAGCAATCAAAAGTTGAATATTAATTACAGAGAAAATGATTCTCTGATCCTCATGAAAATTCCAAGAAAATAAGAAAAAATAAACAAGAATTATTAGAAAGAACAGCTCCACTCTTTAAAATGAGTAAATTATTTTATTAAACTTCAGAGATATAAGAAATTATGTGGTGAAGCAAAACCCTTTTTTCTCTTATGGAGATTTACGTGTATTTTAATTTTGTTCACATTTTCCCGTGACCCCTGACGTACCTGTGTGCCACTCACACTTCCCCAATCGATTGAGTAATTATTATAAACTCAGAGTCAAATTGAGAAATGTAAAATTTTCATGCACTGAAAGATTATGGCCTATGCAGTAGATATACATACATACTCGTACACATAAGTAAATACCTGCGGTATGTCAAAATTTACATTCGAATAAAAAAGTAGGTAATGAGCTTAAACTAAAGGTTTTAGATAAAAAAAACTTTCTTGAAACAGATAAACTTTGAATGGCAAAATTTATTTCAGAAAATCTTAGCACTTTTTGTTTTTTGAACAAAGTATGTATTTTCTTCTTTGTTTGACTGCACGAAAAGTGGGAGAAGTTGCAGCGTTAAACATTAAGCTGGCTGGACAATAAGGTGTTGAAAGGATGGACGGAAAGATGATTATCAAATAAAATTTGATAAAAATTTGGATAATTTTTCGTATTTTGGGTGGTTAGGTTAATTTTAAAATAGAAATCAACTCTAAAATAGTTTCAACTTACAACTGCCTACATTATAGAGGTAAAGGAAAAACCATACGAGTACATGTAAGTCAACAATTTTTATGAAGGATAAGTTCACAATATTCATGACAACAATTCAAGGTTAAGAGAAAACAGTTTTCACGAGCGACGGAAGGGGGGCTGGTTGTATATATAAGCGTTTTATTGGGATCTTCCAACAAAACTCTATATAATAAGGCGAATAAGTCTTTCATTTCTCATAGATGGAATCCAATAGCTTGGATCAAGGATGAATTTGAAGAAACAGTTCCAATGGAAGCAATGTCCGTAACGATAGCCCTATTGGATTTTTCATCGACGCATTCGCCTTCTTCGGGGATAGATATTAGAATTCACGCAGATAAATTAATTGTTGAAAATTTGCAATCTTTTACGAAAATAGCCACTCAAATTTTCCAGTTTTTCTCAGACTATTTTGAAGTTCCTTACCCATTCAAAAAATTAGATATAATTGCCTTACCCAGCGACAGTGCATCTGACGCAGTTTCCTATGGTGTAATTTATATGGAGTACGTACTATAATATACATCTGAAATGAAATATCACTTACAAGTGTGATTCACTATACATCTGAAGTCCGCAATTTGAGCTGGTTAACAATAGAAATGAAATTTTTGCTTCTACTTACAGTACACTTCTACCAGAATAATGATAATGTTGGACGATTATTAAACGATTAATGAAATAATCGATTAGTCAGGCAAAAATAATTGAAACAAGCTGCTTCGAAACGAAGCTGCAAGAGGTTTGGCAATTCGATTTAATAATACTATCGAAGTTGTTTTTTCAAAATAACGAAGTATAGAATAAAAAGACCCATAGACCATAAAAATCCGTAAAAAAGAGTAAAAATATCCAAAAATTTAATGAAAAAAGCTAAAAAACCTGAAAATCCGTGAAAAAGAGAAAAAAACAAAATAACTAAAATAACATAACATTTGAGAGAACAGCCAAAGTTTTTACCAATCCGAAAAAGACCGAGAAAAAAGCCCAGACATCAAAAAGTCAGAGAAAAAGTGTAAAAATAATGAAATATTTGAGAAAAAAAAATCTAGATATCTGCGAAAAAGAGCAAAAATACCTAAGAAATTGACAAAAACAACGAAAATACCTAGAAAATTGATATAAAGGGCCAAGATACCAAAATATGCAACAAAAAGGGATAAGTAAAGTGATCTAAAAATAAATAATAATTAATAGCTTTCTTTTTCAACTGCAAAAAGTATAAAAAACAATATCAATGATTATTAAACAATTCACGTGTACGTGTCATATTGTTAAATGAAAAATGGACAAAAAATTATTAAAAAATGTCCAAAGCAAGTAATTGCATTTTAATAAATGAAAAAATAAAATTCTTTTAGCATAACAACATTATTCAAACTTTGTCTGCCAACTCTAAAAATCTTCCATTTATAACCCTTCATTTATGAGAAAAATAAAAATGAAAAGAAGTACGCACTACGCACAGCAGGATAAATAAGACAAAGACACTAACAAAAACAAGGATAAAAGACCGAACTCCATTTACTGTCTCTTTCTACACCAAGATAAATTCTGTTTTAAAAAAAAAAAATAAATGAGTGATTTTAATAGGTCTTGGCAACAGTGTGGCCAAACCTAATAATAGATAATGTTGATAAATTCTATTGATACATACAAATATTTGCCACCACAATTATTATGCTGGAATAGGATGCGATAAATCGATTGTTTCTCTGCGATTATAATCACTGCATTAGTCCAGTGGAGGTAGATATTCAAATTGCAAAAAATTCAGCAAGAAATTTTTGCAGAGAAATGTCAGTTGGGCAAATGTATCCTTATTTTTGGTTTTTGGTCTACTGTATAACTCGCCAACTGCATGTTTTATGAAAAAATGCTTGGAATATAAAATACTAACTTATACTCGTACATATGTATTTAGTTGAGTAATTTTTTTGTTCTTGTTTTGTCAAAAACTTAGTCATGATACACAAAAAGATTTTTTTTTAAACACAAACTCACAAAATGAGTATCTTTTTGAAATTTTTGGGGGCAGATTTTGGGTATCAGAATTAGGGGACATAACAACTGTTACCTGGAATACGGGCATGTAAAATGTTGTTTTCTGGTAAAATGCCTTTCTCTCCCTCCCCTCCGTTGCAATTTACACTATTTACAAAGCTTGTATCGAAATTCGGCCAAAAGTATAAAATCAAATTTTTTCTCTTGGGAGGGAGTTTTCAACTACGTACAGTAGGAAAATTTCTTTACACGAAAAAAGTGCCTACTGTTGGCGCTCTCTATCTCCGTAACTATGAGAGATACAACTTACTGAAAAAAAAAAAAAAAAAAAAAATCACTAACTAAAGTTGAACATTTTCCATTTCAAGCATTTTTTCGTAAAATATACCGTTAGCAAGTTACAGGCAAAAAACCAAAAATGTGGACACATTTGCCCCTTTTCGGGGCGGCAGTGGTAGGAGAATTTTAGGAGACTCTTGGGAGGTGATTCTGAAGACAGTCCTGAACGTTTCAGCGCAAAATAATTTCCAGCCGGATTTATTTGCATTTGTATGACTTTTTTTCGTCTAATTGCACTGAACTATCATACTTGATTGATTTAAGATTTGTATTATTTGAATAATCGATTTCTTTGTCTAATTGATTATGCCCAACACTTGACATAGCTCACAATACATAACTAATTTCAAGTATTTGTTACATCGGTACTTCAGATAGAATGAGCCCTAGTATTACTCAAGTACAAACATGAGTCTTCATAATTAGGAAGCACTCACTCACTCATTCCATTTGACACACTCAAAATATGCAAAAATCACAACTATTGCTAAAAACTCATAGTACACATAAAATTTTCCAGTTTTCCAGTTTTTCACCGTACAATGTCCTACTTGATGGTGACAGTGAAATGTATCTTCAAGGAACAAAAAAAAAAAAAAATAAATAATTGCATTAAGGTAATAAAAAAACTGATGAATTTTTCTTCGTTTTTCATGTCTACCAGTCAAGATAAGATATTGAATGGTTTAAACAAAGTCGGTGATTCAGCTGGTTATAAACTTGTATCAGAATTATGCCATGCAATAAGCCAGCAGTGGATTGGACATACTGTCACAGCATCCAAGCTGGAGGAGGAATATGTGCACATTGTTTTAAATACTTTCCTTCAAACGCAGTGTGCGACTAACGTTAGTAGCCCTGCTTATTAGCGGAGACTTAAGCCAGAATTATCCTACAAAGGAACTAATTTTATGTGTTTTAGATTGAACCCGAATGGAAACTTCTTTTCATTGAGCCCGATGTCATCGACTCATTCATAAGACTGTTAAATTTGCAAAATGGACCACTGCTACGTACAAACCCCTTTCTAGTGACGGGTTTTTTACCAGTTAATTTCAACGATCATGGAAATGAAAATTTTGAAAAAAGTGCGTTCAAATGAATGAAATTTTTTTTAGCTACCAAACTTTAAAATAAGGCAACGTTGAACGCTTTTGACTGTACGGAGACAATCATAGTTATATTATCAAAATAACAGGTTGTAATATCATAAAATGAAACATACTCGTGTGGCATAGCTAGACAAAAATTTTCTAGGACAGGGTTTTAAGACTCGAAAATTCCAAAATCCGTTCACCTCAGAACTAATACCTATATCTAGTATTTCTCGACAGAGGTGCATCCATGAATTTCGCAAAGAAAAAGGCAAGTTCTACTACTAAAAGATAGTGAATACCCTAAGTGTGGCTAAGGAAATTTTCTAAGCGAAAAGGGGGATGGCCGGAATTTCATAGACCTCTAAGCCTAGGTTCTCCGCAGATCTTTCATACCTTCTACTCTCCTAAAGTAACGCACCTAGATTAATTCAGAAGGGGAAAGACTGACCCCATGTCAACATAGGTGGCGCTTCCCCACAGTATTTTTATTTATGTTTATTATTGATAAATTCATTCACCCCTGTAGACCTTACTTAAACAATTTTTTACTTCCTTCGCAATAAAAATCTCAACATCAAAAACAGTAAATCGTCCCTGTTCTTACAAAATCACGTAAGTCGAATTTTGACAATTTTAATGTTTTTGTTGATTCCTAAGCAGAACAAATTGAGAAATTAGCCTGGACTAAAATCAGCAGCCGAAAAAAAAGTACCTAAAAAGCCTAAAAAAATTAAAATACCACGTAAGTCATTACTTATGCGGTAAATAAGAACAGAAAATCAAAAAACAAACCATGTAAGTTGGAAAAGTCCCGGAAATTCCCTTGTAATATAGATAGCGGAGGGGGTTAAAAGATTTTGAATTAATTAGACCGATCTCTATTCACCTAAAGATAATCAAAAATCCAAAAGTTTGATTAAATACTGCGTATCGAATTTTCAAAACGTTTTTTTTCAGTTTCCCAACAATTTATGTACTTTCTCCGACTTATCCGGTTTTATAAGAACAAGGACGAAATTTGAATTGCGAAGAAACTGTTTCTTCTTTTTTTCCTAAATAAAAATATTCCATCAACCTGCCTTAGTGTAAAAGATATTCAGGAATCAACCCACACCATATTTTTAATTAAAATCCAAAATTGCAGTATACTATCTCACTCGAATGATGCATTTCTTCTTGGGAGATGAAATATTCAAAACAGGCATCAACAGCTACGTGGAAAAATTTAAATTTTCAAATTCAAACTACGATGACTTGTGGGAAATGTTAACAGATACAGCAAAAACCATCCAGCCAGATCTCTTACCACAGGTTCCTGTTCAAGTAATTATGAAGTCATGGCTTTACCAAGAAGGTTATCCACTTATTACTGTAACTTGGAAGGACAAAACGAAAAAAATAATTATCAGTCAAGTAGGCTATGAACTATCATTTTCACAATGACACAAAGAAATCGGTCAGTAATCATCATTTAACTCGTAATTGAACTGTAATTTGTTCATTTATTAAGAGCCCAATCAATGTATTTGGAGAGACAGTGCCACGCAATTATGAAAAATATTGTTGGTTCATACCTTTGAGCTACACAACGAAAAGCCAATCAGAAAATGAAAAAAATAAACGTCCTTGTAAATGGTTAACCTGCGAGGAAGATTTGCACTTGGAAGTTGATATGAAAGACGATGACTGGTTTCTCATTGATTTGAACGTCAATGGTACGTATTGGATTCTCTCTTGGCTACACTCTTCAAAATTATGCAGATATTTTGGGCGCATATGAAACCAAAAGCAGATATACTCGTAATAAACATACACTCGTACAGTACCCGCTAGTCCCATTTTGCATGAGAGAGACCTTTTGGCGGGTCTAATCCTTTTTAAAAGCAGTCTTACTACTCAAACGATGTTTTCCGTGTCTTGAATGAATAATCTTACTTTTGTACATTATGAAGTGATAGGTAGAGTCAATTACAATGAGTCAATTTGGATTTCAATTAAGAAGTCTTTAGTCAATAGTGAAGCGCCAAATGTATTCGATTATTTCACTCGATTACGTTTGATTTCTGATATGTTCACTTTGGCTAAAATTGGAAAATTGTCATACTCCATTGTTTTGGATGTAATGACGTACCTACCTCGGGAAGAAAATTACGAACACTGGAAATTAGCATTGGAAGCATTTGATGAAATCCGATTACTTCTCCCACGCGGAAGTGTTTATGAGTCATTTAAGGTAAATCTTAGAGAAATACGTAGGTAATTAAATTATGAAATTCTGATAATGAAGTCATTCATAAATCGATATAGAAATCTCTCTAGAGGCTGACATTCTTCACCTTTTGAACCTTGCTATATAGATTATTAAGACAATGAGGTCTTTTGAGGTATACCAAATTGTAAGAAGGGACATTTCATTTAGGAGATAGACTTTGTTAGAAGTTTGGTAAATATTAGAATAAAAGTAGGTAAAGAGAATTTGATAGTTCATTTCAATTCAGTATATAAGTATAATTCTATGTAAAATGAGAAAACAGGCAACTTTTTCCAAAATTTAGTCGCACAACTCATAGAAATTCAATTTCTTTTTATTAGGTTTAAAAAAAAAAACAAAAAAAAAACGAACATCAGAATTGCTCTCAAGAAAGAAGTTGGACTTCGGAGAGTGATAGTTTTTCATTTCACGACCTCGAATTTCAAAAATACGAGTATCAATATTGCAAATTTGAATTTATTTTCTTTTTTGTTTGTTTATGGACAAAAATCTCTATTGAACAAATCTGAATAAAATTAAGGACTCGTGTAAATTATGTATTGAAAGATGAGGCCTTTAAAATTTGGACTTAATTTAGTTCAATAATTTTGGAGTTATCGGAAAAATTCTAAATTCTATTGTACTCGTACCATACTTAGAAGGAAAAGCTTACTTTTCTAGTAGAACTTGTTGCGTTAGTGTTTTTCTATTATAATCTCACCTAGTTCACATTAATTATTTAATTCACATTTTTAAATTAAAACTAATCGAATGTACATCGTTAACAGAAATATATTCAAGGATTATTAGACTCGGTATTTCAAAAAGAAGAATATCAAAATCTAACTCAAAATTCAGGTGTAAATATGAACTTAAAAACTGCAATTGTTGAATCTTCCTGCAAATATGGCGTTTTAGCTTGTCGCGAGAAAATAATAGAATTTGTGGAGAAAGAGGAAAACTTAAATAAGTAAGTATTCTATAATATAAAGTTCACACTCACGCCAACTGCAGCAAAGATAGTCGATATAAATATAATACGAGTCGTACGAATATCTCACATTCACTAAATAGAATAATCTTTCAACCTAATAATTTGAATGGATACTTATGTTTAGATTTTGCTTCTTAAACAGTTGGGAAAATTACCACTACTATTTTCAACGGTTTTTGTATCTGGTAAAGCATACCCCTAAGAAAAATTATCACCTATGTGTTGCACTGGAATTACGTTTATGGGCTGCATACCTAATTCTATATATCAGCTAAAATATGAGTGATAATTAGGGATCGGATTTATATGCTCTAAAAAGTGGAAAATATGCGCATATAATATGCGCTTAAAATTCGAGTATGCATATTTTTGGAAAAAATATGCATGATTTTTTTTTTAAATATGCAAAAAATATGCATGATTTTTCAAAAAATATGCAAAAAATATGGAAATATCAATATTGGTATCGTTTTACTCAGCTAACTGAGCTAAAGCTAAATTTGACCTTCATACCAATTACCTAATAATTTAAGATACAATTTCTGAATGAACGAAACAAGAAAACAATTTTATTGAGTAGATAATTCTTAATTTTAAAATGTTTTGGTATGAAATCTTGATACTAACATCATAATTCATGACTGCATTAGAGATCAGATCATAAATTAAAGTATGAAAATAGTAATTCGTGAAATATGCTTGAATTTTTGTGAAATATGCATGAATTTTTGTGAAATATGTCGACATATACAAATATACCTCAAATATGCGAAATATGTGAAAACAAGTTGGGCTTATTTTAATCAGAATGGCGTGAAACGAAAAACTATCTGACTCTGACCCTTCCATGTGAATTACAAAAAAATATGCGTTTTCATATAAATCCGATCCCTAGTGATAATGTTTTTTGGAAATTTAGCAAGTTTTGTACTTGGGCTGGCGACATCTGAGCTTGACTTGTACGACTGATAAGATTTTCAGTTATTTCGACTCATTCTGATATATGTATAGTCTGTGTCCTAGACAAAAAAAAACGGCAAATTGTGGTACAAGCATGAAACTTGGTATACATTTTTTTAAAATTATTTTAAAAAATTTGACCCGAAGTACACCAAGATTGGACCCATAGGAGCCCCCCCACCAGCCCCCCCTTTTGGATACAATTTCACCTACATTTTTTATTGAAGATTTTCAAGTTATTTTGTGTCATTATGAATAATTAAGAAGTTGATTCATTTTACCCAGTTATCATACTTCAGCTAAACCCCTCCCCCAAAGGCTGAGGCCGGGGGGGCAAAAAGGGGCTGAATGGAAATTGAGCAATGTGGGCATGCGATATATCAAGTAACATAGTTTTGAGGCTGTTAAATCCGAATTTGATATGCGTTTTGAGCTACACCCCCTTCCCAAGCTTGAAAATGTACCACCAAGGGGGCAATGAGGAAAATTTGCAATATGCAAGTGTGTTATATCGTTTCTAATTAATTTTGGGCTGCTCAATTCAAATTTATCATGAGTTTTGAGCTCACCCCTTCCCCAAGACCAAAAATGAACCACAAAGGGGGCATGGAGTGAAATAAATTACAAAGATGTGTATTATATCATTATATCAAGTTTTCAGACTGCTCAATTTAAATTTACTATGAGTCTTGTACTCAGCCCCTTCCCTGAGGTGGAAAACATTCTACAAATGGGGAAAAAACTAACTTGAGCGATTATGAGGGGCCTAGGTATTATTGAATTGGTTCCAAAATAAGAATTTTCCAAGGTCAGAATAATTTTATTTTACAGATATTATTGGCCAGCAAATGACATTATTAAAATTGAGTCTACCTAATTTTGTTTTTTCTTTATTAAGTCATATGATTTGCAGTTTGTTCAAATGTGCATATTTGGTTGTTATTTTTTAGTTATTTCATCTTGTATTGTGGTGTTTTTATTTTCAAACAAGAAAATGTAAGTATAACATTCAATAATACAATAAAATCAATGATTAGTTGGTACAAATTTCTTAGATTGTTTTTAATATTAACTAAGCCCTGAGAAGGTAACACATAATTGAATTTCTTCAACTGCTGCAAATTTTCACCAAGAGACTTTCAACCCAAATTTCTACGAGACTGAATGGGATTTTCTGCTGGACACACAAGTTTATCACCACCAGAAGATTGGCATAGGCAACATGCATCCCAGTTCAAGGTATCAACATTACCCAATAAGATTGGAGCAGAAACCACCAATTTTTTTTTGTGCATGATCAAACGTAAAATCTTTAAAAAAAAAAGACCCAAGTGTGAGAAAAATTTCAATTCATAAAAGTATTGACGTATTGAAATTCAACCATTGGTACACAAATTCCTTTCATGTATTTCTCAGAGACCTATTCGATAAATTTTTAAAGTGAGCATTTAGATAATATCCATAAGGTTGCCAAATACCATAGCCTATCCACATAAAGGGGAGTTCCCTTGGGAATAATTTTTTTCTCCCAGCGTGGCTTACATCTCCCATCCAAACCTTACATTTAACAGGAAGTTAGGGAAAATATCTATCCATATAAATAAATAGGAACCAAATAGGCTAAAAAATAAAAAATGTTATGTATCACACCGTTGCCAATAAAATTTTGGAAATTACTATATCTTCAAAAATTAGTAATACCTAACAGGATAATTCTCATTCGAACTATCAATTTCTCCAAAACTTGATGTGTATCAATTTTTTTTGAAAACAATCTAAGAAATTTGTACCAACTAATCATTGATTTTATTGTATTATTGAATGTTATACTTACATTTTCTTGTTTGAAAATAAAAACACCACAATACAAGATGAAATAACTAAAAAATAACAACCAAATCTGCACATTTGAACAAACTGCAAATCATATCACTTAATAAAGAAAAAACAAAATTAGGTATACTCTGTTCAACTTAAGAATGCCTAAAACGGAACGTCAAATTCACATTTATCAACAATGTAAAAATCGGATGTGTGATAAGAAACAAGAAATTAAAATCGGAAGTGTAGCCAAATATTGTTGCTGAATGTGAACAAGTACCTTTTCCTCTCCCCGGAGCCCTGCAAATTGCGTTCCGTTTTAGGCATTCTTAAGTTGAACAGAGTATAGGCCCCTCATAATCGCTCAAATTAGTTTTTTCCCCATTTGTAGAATGTTTTCCACCTCAGGGAAGGGGCTGAGTACAAGACTCATAGTAAATTTAAATTGAGCAGTCTGAAAACTTGATATAATGATATAATACACATCTTTGTAATTTATTTCACTCCATGCCCCCTTTGTGGTTCATTTTTGGTCTTGGGGAAGGGGTGAGCTCAAAACTCATGATAAATTTGAATTGAGCAGCCCAAAATTAATTAGAAACGATATAACACACTTGCATATTGCAAATTTTCCTCATTGCCCCCTTGGTGGTACATTTTCAAGCTTGGGAAGGGGGTGTAGCTCAAAACGCATATCAAATTCGGATTTAACAGCCTCAAAACTATGTTACTTGATATATCGCATGCCCACATTGCTCAATTTCCATTCAGCCCCTTTTTTGCCCCCCCGGCCTCAGCCTTTGGGGGAGGGGTTTAGCTGAAGTATGATAACTGGGTAAAATGAATCAACTTCTTAATTATTCATAATGACACAAAATAACTTGAAAATCTTCAATAAAAAATGTAGGTGAAATTGTATCCAAAAGGGGGGGCTGGTGGGGGGGCTCCTATGGGTCCAATCTTGGTGTACTTCGGGTCAAATTTTTTAAAATAATTTTAAAAAAATGTATACCAAGTTTCATGCTTGTACCACAATTTGCCGTTTTTCATCAAAATTTGATGTGTAGGACACGGACTAGTACACAAGGTGCATATTTTAGGTAACAGCACACCAAGAACTATACTATCTCGCATATTATTACGTATAGATTCTCAATAAGTTGACTGATACCACATAGTAGGAGACTGGTGGGAGGTGGGTTGAATATTGTTATTAGTTCATAATAAGATCAAATTGTTCCAATTACATGATATTTTTTAATAGGAAAACCTATCAAAAATACCCCGAATAGCATAGTTTTGGCAATTTTTAACAATGTTGCACCACTCCAAAAAATCTGAAAAAAATATATACACTATGAGTCTGAAATTCGTACATAACATATTTTATTTCCAGTTTTGCAGCTCTGAAAAAACCGGACAAAATAGGGCATTATGAACTTTAAAATTGCATTTTTTGGTCTAAAATTCTTGCAATCGAAACAAAAAAATTGTCGCTGATTCATCTCACCAAGGACTACCATCCATCCAAATTTAAATCAATGTGGTCAAAGTAGTGCAGAATAATAAATTATTTTCTGAAAAACCATGTTTTAGGTATTTTAGACTACAGGTGAAGAGGTAGGGAGCTGACACTCGGCCTAAAACTTCATTTTTACAAACAATTTGACTTGGTTAATGGGCTGATTTTGGTCGGGCTCATCCGGGAATGCCCTTTAAGTATATTTTTCATATTTTTTAAGTTGAACAAAAATGATGACAAAACAATTAGGTATTATTCATTTATTAAGTATAATGACTACCAATTTGATTTATGTACGTTTTACAGATTTCCTGAATTTTATCAAAAAGCCATCTATTGTCAAGCAATCAAGTATGGAACAAAGAAGTATTGGAATGATATTGCGAATTTATACCAACACAATAAAGAATCTACCTTGAGTATCGTGTTTTTAAAAGCACTTAGTTGCTCAAGTAGTAAGAAAATACTAAAGGGGTATGTAACAGAATAGTTGAATTATAACTTCCTCATCATTTTTTGCCGTATAAATGTTAAACTTAAATCTTCAATATTTTAACTTCAGATTTATACAATGGAGCATAGATGGAAGTGTTTCACCATCAGACAGCGCATATATATGGGAAAGTTTATTTACTAACAAAAAAGCCTATGAAATAATGAAAAAATTCTTAATAAATAAGTTCGACGAAATCGAGAAAAAGTGAGTTGTCGGTTTTGCCAAAAAAATACCTTGAAATTTCATTTCATAAGAAAATCTTTGATAATTAATAGCTGATATAAAATAATATGTTTTTATTTGCTGCAGTTATCCTTATGTTATCGAGAAATATTTAATGAAACTAACTGAAATTACGGTAGAAAAAAGAGATCTAGACGAAGTAAATAATCGAAATCTTCAGTAATTTTATATTGGAAAATCGGAACCTACTTGATTTAAAAAAAAATTCCAGCGCAGCAAAGCGCCGCTAGAAAAGCAGGTTTTCTTCGATCTATTCGTTCCATCAAAAACCTTTGGAAAATCATCAATTTTTATCTGCATTTTTGCTAATATCTATTGAACCGCCCAACCGATAGACTTGAAATTTCTATCAGACCTAAAACTCGTCGAGATTGACCTCTAGCTCTGGTGCAAATTTCAGCCCTATTGGTTCAGCCGTTCGTCAGTTTTTGTTTCACAAAGAAATTTAAGCGCATGAAGGGAGAAAGAAATCTATATAATCTATCTAAAAAATAGTAAAAATTACTATTCAATAGTTTGAGCGCACAAACTCTACTTTTCTGGGACATTAAAAATGAATAGTGCAATTGGGAAAACCTTTGTTTTTTGTGGCTATTTATAGGGGGCGAGCGACAATAATTACATATTATGCCTACCTATTTTTCTCCGATCAAAATAAGAAATACCAGGCAAAACCAGCGTACAAGTATTTCATTATTAGGATGATCCCATTGACTCCATCTTACTGATAAATAAAAACAGAACATATTTTTGAAATGAATGACTTCTGGGGTATGAAGGAGGCGATAGAAGGTTCACTAAGAGAAAATATCAGTCAGGACCCATAATTTCAAATCGCAGTTTTCTATTTTTATTTACCTCTAAGATACAGCTTTTCAAAGTTGAAAAATACTATTATTTACCCATTTTGACGGTAAAATTTATTATTAAAATAAATTGCTAAATCTCGCCTTCTCTTCAACAAAATTATAATTTTACCTCATTAATTTTTTAGCTGATGAAACTGGCAAAGTCACATGGAATGAATCTCAACAGTGGTCGTTACAAAGCCGAGCAAAATATTGCCTGGGTGAAGAATAATAAAACCATCTTGAAAAATTACTTTGAACATTTTTTCAAAGATAAAAACCCCAAAAAATCAATGACTTTCTTTAAAAAAAACAGTAAAGTTCATCCCAGTTCTTGATAAATTGCCAGTTAGAAGCAGCCTATAACGTTGCACGGAATGAATTTTGCATCTAAAAATAATTCGTATTTCATTGATAAGTACACTAAAAACAATTTCGATGGTAAGTTTTACTATTTTTATGTGAAAACAGGGACACTTCAAGAGTTATAGGAGAATTAATTGAAAAATATTAAAATCCAAGATGGTAAAAAGTACTAAGTAGGCTACTAAAAATACCTAATAAAAGGTGCCAACCTTTTCGTCGACTGATTTTTCACCAACCAACGTTTCACCGACAAATTTGATCGAGTGGACATTTCACTGATGTGACCGGTTCACCGAGGGGGTAATTCGACGGTAGCCATTTTCACCGAGTGGTCGTTTCACCAAACTGCCCAAAAAACCTTCTATTTTATTTATTTATTATTTTATTTACTAATTAAACTATCACATACTTTGTCACATGACATCTGGCAGTCAAAAAGGGTCAGAAAAAGTTATTTTGATTAAAATATGAAATAAAAATAGATTCAGTGAAAAAACCTGTCGGTGAAATAATATAATATGGTGAAAAAACCGATTTGGTGAACTTCTTATCAGTGAATAGGCCGGTTGGTGAAAAGTATGCGGTGAACTGTCTGTCAATGTAAAACCAGTCGAAGAAACATCCTAGACCCCCTAATAAATCTTGAATTGTTCCAATTTTCGCAGAAAAATAGTAGGAATTACTGCTCATATTTCTTTCAGTTTAATTACTCTGTTTTCAAGGAAAACTTCATCTAAGATTTACAAAAATTGTTAAACTTCATCTAAGATTTACAAAAATTGTTAACACAATGTATTTTCAAATGGCACAAAATAAATTTGTTTGTTTACGTACACTGTTAAGATACATTACTTTCAAACCGAGTCAAGCTGTCTTTGTCTAGAATTGGAAAATTTTCAACAATTTTTGGGATATACAACGGGAAGAATTTTATTATATTTTTTTCTAATCAATACGTATTCCTAGAGGGTGCAACCCCCCCCCCCCACTTTCCAGTCCTATCTATCTTCAAAGCACCTTCCTGAAATCTTGAATCCGGCTCAGCCGAAATATTGACAGTCAGGTATACACGTATTTCTCACCGAAATAGAGTTAAGCCATAAAATTCTAAAAGCAGTACTACATTATTTGTAACTGAAACCGACACTAACTATTTTATCAGAATATAAAAAGTTATTTTCAATTTTGTACTCAGAAATGTGAACTATACCTATTGAAGTTCGACGCCATTAAAAACATAGATACATTCAGAGGATAGCTCTAAAATATTTGCTAAATATAGTTACAGTCTTCCGAATTGGGCAATAAAATAAAAAGCGACGAACCACTTTGCACTTGTGCGAATAAGTTTCAACACGTAGTTCGTATCGTGTTGGTACTTAGCAAATTTAAGAAAATTTCCAATTACCCATTTCATTCGCCGAATTAAAATAATAATGGATACATTCATAAGCGACCTGGCCGAAACGTACGTCACCAAGCTTCAGAAAAAGGGCGAAGGAAATTTGCAGTTTGTCGAATTTAAAATGGACGCCAACCAAGAAAATAACATAGGAATGCATTCGGATGGCGTGAGTGGTAAAATCATTTACAAAATAAACGACGACCTTTGCGAGTCTGAAATGGTATTTGTCAAATTCGTCTCAACAGAGGACCCAGCACACACATACAGACCTTCTGTGGTGGCCATGTTCGAGACAGAAATTCACTTCTACACCCAAGTCGTTCCTTTTCTGAATTCACTGCGCAGCATCCAACACTTAATTCCAACATTTTTACACAACAAAAAAAGAACCCAGCAGGGAGACACGATAGCCATCCTTTTCAGACATGTTGGACCACAATGGGTGGGCAATAACTTCAAGTCCTTCCTCGATTATGCTCATCTATCGTTGATGGTGCGCAAGATAGGCGAATTCCACGCTTATAGCTTCGCTGCAAAGAGCAAAGACGAAAGTCAATTTCAAAAGCTGTTATCGTTTCGCAACGATTCAGTCACCACCGCTATTGAGCTTTTCGAGGTGCACATGAAGAGAACATTAGAACGATGTCTGCAGCCACTACGACAGAATCGACAATACGTGGAAGCTGTTCCACGACTGGAGAAGTTGGTTCAAAATTTCAAGGAGTACGTGTGCCAAAGTTTCACGTGCTCTCCGGAGGACCAGTACTACGTACTCGGTCATCGAAGTTTCAACCAGTCGAACGTACTTTTTTCATACGTCGACCACAGACCAGTGGATATGAAAATCATGGACTGGCAATCTGCTGAATTCGTGTCCTTAGGCATCGACCTAATCTGCTTGCTGTACGCTGATGCTAGCCAGCAAACGCGGAACGAGTGCTGGGATCAGCTTCTAGACGATTATTATGGCTCCTTGAAAACGACCTTCGACGACAATGTCGTCCCCTCTAAGGACCAAATACCAAAAGAAATGAAAAAAGCGGTTGGCGCGGCTATCCTTCTTGTGACGTACAGAGCGAATAAATCGCACCTGAAAACTGATTCGCAGGATGCATCTGAGACACTTTGGACCGACGAGTGGGTTACAGAAATTTTGAAGGATATGGTCGATAGAAGTTTACTTTAAAAATAAAATTCTTCTCTTTCAATAGTCTAAGGTAATGTAATTACTGAAATCTGGGATAGTCATGAAAGATGGATTTTTAATTCGAATAACGGATAAGGATATAGGTTTTAACATTTTTTGGGGCAACAAATAAATGATAATATACTTAATCGAGCTGTTTTATTGAAAATTGACGGGTAATTTTTAGCTAAAAATAAAGTGTAATTTTTAGATGATGAAAAATACCTCTCTAGTATGGTAAATAAGAGATATTTTTTATTTGAAACTTATATCAAGAACAAGTTTCGGATTATTTTTGAATAGTGTTCTAATAATCCTGAAAAATTTGTATTTTCTTATAAAATCAAAAAGTTGAACATAACTTTAAATTTTACAATAATACAATTCAAAAGGTTTATAGCTAAATTTCAACCATCCTGAAATTATTCGAAAATCATCCTTTTATTAGGATACCTAACGAATAAATAATTTCAGCTAGCAGGTAATTCAAATGACAAAATAGAAAAATAATTGTGATAACCATTATCCGTTAACACGTTTTTCGAATAAATAAAAGTTATCCATGCCCACCCCCGACTGAAATAAGTATATTTTTTCTCATTTTAAAAGAAGTTTTCGCTTTGCTGCTTAATATCCACCCATTCAAAATATGTACATAATTCACACTAGAACCCTATTTCTGTGTGCCGCTTTAATAAAACATATTTTATACAGGCACTACATAAAATTACTCGTATAACATCAAACCACAATTTTTTTTTTTTCCAACGCAGTCGTCACTCGAAAAAATATTAAAACGCTGCTCCATTTTAAAAGGTCAGACCACATTTTACCTATTTAGCCATCATACTTCTAGAAATGTCTAATCATTGATTTAAAATTGCCGAATATTAGGAAAACAATAATAATTAATAAATGTCGTACCAAATTATGGAATGATCCATTCAGTTATTCAGTTTACATTTCGCAAGATTAAAGAAAAGTTGAGAAAAAATATTCTCTCTAGTGAGGTTTTCTAAAATTTCAGTCTTCAAGTTTTCATAATAGTAGTTTCATAATTTTTTTTTTTTTTTGAAGATAATAAGCAACGTTGTGAAATAGTGGTAGCAAATGGAAGGTTTGAGCAAGAATAAGATGAATAATTTAATAAAGATTGCAATAACACGAAAGAAATTCCGGAAAAATAATCGTGCTCTTGTTACAATTGTGTACAATTTAATCATTAATTCATTTAAACAAACTGTCCTCCCCTTCAACAGCTAAGATCAATCGGATAAAAATTAAAAGTGAACCAATGTCTACTACATAGGTACATATAAATGTACTCGTATTACTAAAATATAGTCCATCACCATGAAAGAGAAAAATTAAGAGAATAATATACTATCGTATAAGACTATGAAAGTTTTTTTGCCTATATAAACGAAGAAACAAAATAACGTCAGTAAAAAATAAATCAAAAATAAAATTTTACTTCAAACTGATAAAAATATAAATGATAAACAAAAAAATTTGACTTGGTAAAAACAATAAATCTGATTACACTCCGATAGGAGCGAGGAGCCTCGCATAGTACGATGAAAATTTTTCATGTTTTCTACAATTTCTAGCGTAATTCGATTAATTTCATTTTTTCAAAACTATCAGCATATCTCGCTGATCTTATTTTTCATAATACCGTTCATTCAGGCTATGAAAGCCTAGTAAAATATTTTATTTCCATTATTTCAGTAGGAATTCTCAATATGGATCATCCATACACGTGAAACACAAAAAACGCTACCATTCCCTTCATCTGTTTATGCAGCCTTTGATTTAGTAAACCTAATTTCTGATGAATAATCAACAGGCTATAATTCGTTATAGGAAATCAGAAGTGTACTTTTGAGCTAAAAACGAGAAAATCGTCACTTTGTCGGCCAAAAGGCAAATTAGCAGCACACGTGTCGAAGAAATTGCCTATATTTAGCGTATATTCAACCTTATCGAGCAGCTTTTTAGTCGTCGACGTTGACTTCGTGGAAAGGTCGAGTATGAGTTCAATTATGTAATTTCAAAAATTTCTATTCAAGCAAACCAAATTCGGCCAAGGTCATGTGAGAAATTCAAAACGTTTGTACTTTTTGTTCATTTTTTATTCACTTATAATCTGGCATTTGCGAAGAAAATCCATGTAAGAACCGAGTACTAAAGAGAACCTAGCAAAAATCTACATTGAAAACGCAGGAATTTTTGTACATAAACTATCTACTCGTAATGATTATGAGTGATACGTGCATTCAGTGGTAAAATGTAGACGTGCGTATGCATGATGAATAAGTAATTCCCAAACAGAAATGGAATACTTATATTTTAAAAATTTTCTACATGCTTCTATAAATCTCTACACCTGCCATGCACTCACACATAAGTAGGTCTACTTGATTGAAATAAGACACAGAAATTCTGTGCCTATTCGATTACATAAGTTGACAACCGAAACAAGTTCAAAACTTTCGCACATTTATTCAGTTTTTCCAACATCTCATGCTAAGATTATTGATGAAAACATTAATCATGTAATATCTTATCGTATTAACGCGTCCGAATTCATGATAAAGGCACATATTTATGACACACTGTCTCTTACCAACTGAAAACCTTGTCCTTTTTTTTTCGCTCTTTTCAATCAGATCAAAAAATAAGTTACAAACAATAGTTTCTCCCCGATTGAATTAGTTACGAAGTGATCGGCGAGTAAACCGAACCTTCATTTAATTCGTAGGGTTTGCGTAAATTTATTTTCACCCAACTACCTATTCCAAGTTTCTCATTAATCTGAAGACAATCACCACTAAACTTGAAGCCGACCAGCACTAAAAATGACCATCAGAACAAAATGGACCATTATCGACGACGAAATCGTCATATCTGGAATGTCTGGAAGATTTCCAGAATGCGAAAATGTGAGCGAATTCAATGAAAAGTTATTATCTGGAGTCGACATGGTCAAAGATAACGATTCCAGGTGGCCAAAAGGTAAGAAAATTAAATATACTCAGATGTCGTTCACTGGATTCAAATAAGAAAAAATTCCAGGAGTCATTTTCCCCATTATGGCTCCTGCACACGATTGAAATTCATTACTTGATTTTGGATCTTCAGTAATGAAAGTTTAAAATGAATGTGATGATAGTTCTGTTCACATACATGACACATCTAATTTTACTAGATTTTTTTTTGAAAAAAAAAAAAAAAGCTCATTCTAAGCAAAATAACAAATGTTTGTATCGCACTTACGTTGAGTTTGAGATTTTTGGAACTATACATCCTTGAGACAAAGAATAATATACTATGTTCTTTGACCCAGAATTTCATAGTTTTTAAAATTTACATACACCACAAATAAAAAACCAGTTGGGTGAAAATTGATTTTCAATACCCACAATGGAAGTTTTAGGTAATATAATGAAAAAAAAAAAAACTTATTCTTAATGACCAGGATATTTGGGAACTTATGCCAAGATGGGATTTGTCAAGGATTTACGAAACTTTGACGCTACATTTTTCGGTGCCCATCCAAAATTAGCCGAAAGAACAGATCCGATCGTTCGAACCCTGCTGGAAACCTCGGTCGAAGCTGTCATTGATGCCGGTAAGCTTCTACAGGAGAGTAAAATGTAACAAATGTCATGAACGGAGAGTCAAAATATAAATTCAATCATTCGCTTTTTCAGGCATTTGTCCAACTTCTATTCGAGGATCAGAGACTGGAGTAGTAGTCGCTGTCTCATCGAACGAAGCTGCAGACTGGTGGTCTGCAGATCCAGACAGAGTCAATGGATACGAATTTCTCGGGTGTACCAGAACCATGTACTCGAATCGTATCTCATTCGCACTGGACTTACAAGGTGGTCAAAATTCTTATAATATTAGGGTTAATAAGACTCAAAATACACACAATGCCCTAAGAATGTTATAATTACGTATACTGCGTAATATTAATATGACAGAAAACCCCACTTCCAAATTATCTAACTGAAACTATGATCTCAGGTCCAAGTTACACCATGGATTCTCAATCATCAAGCGGCTTACTAGGGGTTCAACAAGCGTATTACATGCTAAAAACTGGAATGGTCGATGCTGTAATTGTGGCAGGAGTAAATTTGGTATTGAACCCACATTTCAATATTATGTTCCAGAAACTCAACATGCTCACAGAAGATGGAAAATGCAAAATTTTCGATGCCGATGGTGAGTGAAGAAGTATATAACAGACCTTCGATTGGGGAAAAAAATGACACCTCAATATTTACACATTTTTAGCGATTTTTGAAGACCATGGGCCAAGGAAGATCATTCTAATAACACGAATTTCTTTTCTCTAAATTATGAGTTATGCACGTGCAAGTAGGAAGACCCCTTGGGTATTGAATACTCGGCCAGAAACACTCTCGAACGATGTACGACAAGATCGCTTGAAACAATTTGAAATCTGGATGGGGCCATTTTGTTATTCCCATTCGATACATTTCAAAATTCGAATAAAATTTTGAAAATAAATAAAAAATAAGTACGTCATTTTTTTTTTTTACAAAATTTAATACGCCATACCATGATTCTGACAGCTAATGGTTACGCAAGGAGCGAAGCTGGTGTGGCCATTATGATGCAAAGAAAAAAGGACGCGAAAAGAGTATACGCGACAGTCGCAGCTACCGAATCTAATTGTGATGGTTTCAAAGAATTCGGATGCAACTCCATATCGCTCGATTCACAGATCAGTTTGTACAAAGAAACGTACGGAAAATTCAATCTAAACCCTCAAGATGTGACTTTCGTCGAGGCTCATGGATACGCGACACGGGTCAGTCTTTCACAAAACACCAAACAATAACCATAATCGCAATCAAAGGGCATAATTTTTACACCATTACAAACGGAAAATACACGATGTACCTACTCTTCACCGCCTCAAATATATCTAGGTTTCTTTTACATTGTTCCAGGAAGGAGACAAAACAGAATTGAATGGCATCGCCCAAATGTTCTGCCAAGGACGAGACGGCCCGTTATTGGTTGGTTCGGTCAAATCTAATACAGGTCACAGTGAGCCAGTTGGAGGACTTGTATCTGTCGTCAAAATTTTACTCGCTATGGAAAACGGTATCCTGCCACCGAATTTACATTTTAAAAATCCAAATCCCGAAATTCCGAGCTTAAAAGATGGCCGAGTGAAGGTAATATGCTTTAAGAATTCTCTACGCAAAATGAGTACGCAAATAAAATGTAAGCTCACTGTCTGCATTATGCTCGCACGTTTACAGGTTGTAGACAAACTAACCATATGGGATGGCAAATATGCAGCCATCAACTCGTTTGGCATCGGTGGCACTAATTCTCATTTGGTATTGCGACGTAATGAGAAGGAGAAGAAAGCTGATAAAAAGACTGACATACCCAGATTAATGGTCACCTCTGGTAGAACCGAATCAGCAGTAAAATATTTACTTAAAAAAGTAATTTTTGCTTTACTAATTGTTCTATTTCGAAGAATATGAATATATATTATACAGGGTGTTCCTCTTTGCGAGTTCACCACCAAGCAACTGCAGTAAAAAGAGCAACATGAGTAACATTCATTTATGAGCGTTTGCCTGTTCTCCAGTTGGTTGAAATCATTTGTTCCTCCGGATCAGATGATTATTTTTATCAATTCATACGTGGAAAACTACGATAGCTGAAAAACTCCGGTTCACGCTATTATCTAGCAAGTATTAGGCAGTTTTTCAATTTAAAAAAATTAGAGCAATTGAAGCAAGCAGAGAAAAATGAATGAAAATGTGAAAAGTTTGATGCAAACAATGTCTTAAACTCTTCATTTTTTGAAATTAAATGAAAAAATAAATATCCTTTCAAAGGGTACATCAAAAAATTTTTTTGAAAGAAAATCAACTGCTGTATCATATTGCACAGAAAAAATTTTTAACAAGCAATTAATTGCCTTTAAAAAAAAATTTAACTCCTAAGCCTTTTTCTTAAAAGTAGAAATAATTTACTAAATCCGAATATCATATTTTTTTTGCAAGAAAATAAACTACTCGTATCTTCGAAAAATTCTTTTCAAGTCATAATATGATATAGGGCAGTTTGTTTTCTTTCAAAAGAGGAAATTCGCAAAATACCCCTTGAAAGAGCATATTTTTATTCAACTTAAGAAAAAACAAAAATCAAAGACATTTTTTACCTTTAATTTCTCACATTTTCAATCATCTTTTTTGTCTGCTCATTTGGATGATTTGAATTTTTGAAGCTAAGAAATTACATCAGTTATACAAAATAATAGCGCCAACTGATAGTTTCTATCATAATAATGAATTTATGAATTAAAAAAATAAATCAACTGAATCAGTCTGGGAAGAAAATTTATTCAAACATTATACAGCTTCGATCAATCGGAGAGTAGGCAAATTATCATGCATAAATGTAACGTGTATTGCTCTATCTGCAGTTGCTGGGTGGTAAATCCGAGCCGGAACACCCTGTATGTCCCATATTACGTGTAAAAATTATAAATGAAAAATAGTTTTCTCATAAAAAATATTCATCTGGCATTTAAATATCAAAATAACATAATTATACGTAGTTGAGAGGAATAAAAAACTGAGGTAAGCTTGGCATACCTATATACATGTCCGAAAGGATAAATCAGGGACAGTGGGTGGAGGGATATCTATCAACTATAGAACAAAAACAATGGATATGAGAATTTTCTACAGAATTCGGGGTACTGCACATGTTCCCATACTTCTACATATACGAGTACATATAAAACCTAAATCTTTTGTCAATTGATTTCGAATATCAATACCATTTTAGGTAGAGGATTTACGAAACGACAATGAATTTTGTGCTCTTCTCTACAACGTATTCAGCCAGCACATACAGCATTTCAATTACCGAGCATTTTGTGTCTACGACGAAGAACCAGTTATTGAAACTTCAGTAAGAATAAATTCCATGCATTCAAATCATTCAGTAAACAAAAGAAAATTAATTACGATTACCGACGGGAAATTTTCTCACCAACTTATAAACAACGATTTTAAAAATATTAATGCATATTAATGCAAACAGCCAACCAAGCAACACAACTGATCTAATTTTTTCTTTTCAAAGAAATATACTAAAAACGTTTGCTCCTCATTCATTTCAAACGCTCATTCAATATTCTCTAACAAATCGATTACTGCAGACTTTAGTTTCGAATACCAACTATTTCTCAGACTTTAAATGACTTCCACGCATTTTTCTGATTTTAAAACCTTTTTACAGACCTATACACCGTCGCAAGAAGGAGCCAGGCCAATATGTTTTGTGTTCTCAGGCATGGGCAGTCAGTGGCCTGGTATGTGTAAAGGATTGTTGAAAATTGAGAGCTTCAAGAAAAATATTGACGCTTGTGCTCGAGTTTTGAAGACCGTCGACTTCGATTTGTACGAGCTATTGAACTGCGAAGATAAAAACGTCTATAATAATGTGTTGAATTCATTCGTCGGCATCACTTGCATTCAGGTAAGCTAAAGAATCTTTCTAAAACAGAATTATCTTATCTCACACACAAGAAAGAGAGAGAGAGAGAAAGAAAGCAGTTTTTATCGAAAACACAAATGTTACTGTTATTGCCAATTATTTATGAATGACAATCCGAATTAGATCTATATTATGAAGTGTGATAAATGAAGACGCAAGTAAAAAGGTAATGAAATTTACGCATAATAAATAGTGTACCTATGCATGAAAACAGCAATCTAACTCCACTTAGCGAAATTATGACTGAATTACCTACATACTTTCAGTTATTTCAACACAGAATGTAAAGCCATATCTCCCAAAAGTTAATTTCCTCAGGATAGGTTCATCCACATTTTAAATTCCCTACCTCCTTTTATTATTGGTATATGATTCTTGGTTTTTTGGCTGGTGCTAATAATAAGAAAATGTCGATCAACCAGAAGTACAATATTGGAAGGAGAATTTTTCGTTCAAAATTTTTGAAAAATTAAATCAGACGACTACCCTAAAGACATTTTTAATTGAAAATAAGGATAATGTATATTGTAATGTAAGTGAGCACGAGAGAAATATGATTAAAAAGAATTTCCATTTACAAAGTCAGACTCAGTATAATTATATTTACTTGCAATTGCTTTTACTGATAATAAATTAACTTCTCCACTCATCCAATCCTTAAAAAGTAAAACTTCTTAAAAGTAAAATCGATAATTACATGAGCTGGAAATTTATTGTGACTTCGATGTTTTAGATTTGTCTCGTCAATATTTTATTCGACTTGGGCATCAAGCCTGACTTCATCGTTGGACACTCTATCGGTGAATTAGCATGCGCATACGCAGATGAGACGTTAACACTAGAGCAAACTGTGCTAGCCACCTACTGGAGAGGAAAGAGTTTACTAATGACTGAGATTCCTTCAGGAGCTATGGCCGCTATCGGTATTATTTTAAGCACAAAAACCGAGATCAAATTCTCACTTCTAATCCTTTATCGACATCCTTGTACCGAAATATCATTTTGATTGTAGGGCTGTCTCAAAACGAGGTGGCAAAACTCATACCGAACGACATCACAGTCGCCTGCCACAACAGCAACGACAGCGTGACCATTTCTGGGCCTCCCAATTCGATCAATAAATTTGTAAAAAAATTGCAAGATGACGGAATTTTCGCTCGAGAAGTGAACAGTTCCGGTTTCGCTTTCCATTCGCAATATATAGCAAAAGCTGGACCCATTTTTGAGTCGAAATTGGCCAACGTAAGTTGTTCATAGGAGACATAAAAATTAACGAGGAATATAATTCAAATCATTCGTAACGCTTATGAACTCGGAGATAATATTCAACAGCGTTTAACCAGCATGAAACTTATAGCTGGATAGAAATAATTGAAAATTTAAAGAGAGACTTGAGCCTCTAAGCGATTATACCATTATAGAAAGAGAATGACACACTCAGTCACCCTTGCAAACAATAATTGAATCTTGAGACCAACTTTAATCCATCAAATATACACCAGCATCTTCTATTTATTGTAGCTAGCGAGTCAATAATGTCCCCCACTTTTCTTTCACAGGTTATCAAAAACCCCAAACCGAGAACTAAAAGATGGATCAGTACCTCAGTACCAGAGTCACTATGGGATACACCTGCGGCCCAGTACTCATCTGTAGCCTATCATTTGAACAATTTACTATCACCAGTGTATTTCAACGTAATTTTTCAAACTGACATTCATCTGCTGTAAGCAAAGTGCTATACTGGTATCTACACACTGTAGTTTCTTTTCTGTGTTACAGAAAGCTTTGAGCCACGTTCCTGAGAACGCAGTGGTCATAGAAATCGCACCTCATGCTCTGCTGCAGTCCATATTAAAAGGATGTATGAGTTCGAACTGCGTACACGTTGGTCTTGTGAGACGAAATCAAGCTTCTGTCACTGATTTCCTCACAAATATTGGCAGGTATGAAAAAGGATTAAGTCGCGAGTAGGTGATATGGAGCAAAATGAAAATGTTCTAATGGGTCGGTTAGATACTTTAAACGTCATATTTATCGAATTACACAACAGAAGCATTTAAGCATTTCACAACACTCAATACACTTTTACATACTTCAACTTAAAGTGCAACTAAATATAGAATAGGTTCCCACTTACCTTGTAGACGATGTCAGCTTTAGTCGGACGATAATCCTGAAAATAATAAGAAACAATAATTAATTTTACTTTGAAAATATGACTAATAAAAATTATTTTTAGATTATTCAATGCTGGATTACATCCGAAAATAGAGAACTTGTACCCAGCTGTCAGCTATCCTGTTTCTAGAAAAACTCCAATGATTCAATCACTGCTTGAATGGGATCATTCGATTAAATGGTTCTTAATTTCATTCATGACAAAGGTATCATATTCAATTAAAAAAAAAAAAAAAAAAAAAAGTCGAAAGTGAAAACTGAATGCAATGTTATGAAAATAATTGAATTTTTTAAAATAAAATTATAGCCGGCTTGTGTCCACGGCGAAGCGGAATTTGTAGTGGATATCACAATTGACAAATTCAAATTTCTAAAAAACTGTATAATAGATGACGAGCCAACATTCCCAGTTGCTGGATACTTGGTATGTTCCAGAGACAAGAATTTTATGTTTGAAAATACCACCTATGAAATGAACTACTGGAAAATTTCGTTACTCAACTGCACGTTATTTGTTATAGAGCCTAATTTGGGAAGCCGTAGCCAAGTTTCAGTTGACATTCCCCAACAATGTACCAATTGTTATAGAAAACTTACAAGTGTTACAAAAATGCAAACTTAGCAGAGAAAGTAAAAAAGCTAAACATAATGAATAAAACAGCGATATTAGCTCTCGATATGAATTTTTTTTTCTTCTAACAAAACCTTGTTTTTATTTTCAACAGAACCTTTGAAATTCAATGTCAACATTCTAGAAGGTACTGGCGAATGTGAAATTAAAGAAAATGATACCATCGTGGCACGAGCATTCGTTCGACGTCCAGAAAATATTGCTGAAGAATTTTCTAGTCCTCGCAAAATTACCTCTTCCACAAACGATTATCTTCCTCTGAAACCAGCTGACATTTATTTGGACCTCTATCAAAAAGGCTACATCTATGAGGCCGAGTTCAGGGGAATCAAATTCACTAATAACTCCGGTAAGATATTCACAATATTTGTCTTGATCCATGAAATGAAAACAAAACTCACTATCTCATACTTGTGCTAGAGCTGCTTCGTTCTCGATTCTTCTACTGTATAACTGTAGAACATGATTTAAATCCATAATCTTATAATTCTTTCTGATAGCAGTCGAGTTCAACTCTTTACAAAATTATTAATATTATAAACTCGCTTCTGTTGGATCATTTTCCAATATTCAATTTCCAGCGATACTTAATGAAGACAATTTCTATTCCAGCCGAACAAGGTAAAATAAGATGGAACAATAACTGGACAACATTCTTAGAATCAATGCTGCAACTACATTTAGTGCGATTGGAGAGACAACAATACTACGCCATAAATCATATACAAAAAGTAATTATTGACCCTATTGAACAAGAAAATAGTGCTAGCAAATGCAATGAAAATGCAGGTTCGTTTCATCTTCAGACGTCAAACAAAAATCCCTAATAACGAAACCAACGGCTTCTCTTTTTTCTTTTTTCTTTTTTTCTTTTTGTAGGAATTCCAGTTGAAGTATTTTCTGACACTAATGTCATCAAAAGTGGTGGAGTCGAATTCCAAGGCATCAAATCGACATTAATTTCGCTACGAAAGAAAGATCCAGAACCCACTATCCAGTATTACACATTTATACCAGATGTGTCTGAAAAGGTATGGAGGGTTATTGTTATTCTAAACACATCATGAATCATTTTCATAGTCACACACCATTATTCGCACGACAATGACCGAATTTGAGTACAAAACTAGAGAAAGTTTAAAATATTCTACAACACTGATGCAACATCCCGATGGGCAAAAAATGAGAAAATGATCCGCAAAATGAGAATTTTATCCGTTGTCAGTCCATTTTTATTTTCGATCATCGGATCTGAAAATTTGCAGTTATTTTTGTCATCTTGATTAATTTTCCAAATCCGTTTGTAAAACGGATTTCCTGATTATAATCAGTGATAATTTTTGGGCAATTTTTCTAAATCCGCTTGTAAAACGGTTTCACAGATTATAACCCGGGCCAACAAATATGATAACAGCCTTCACGGAAAATAATCCGGACTCATTTCCGGCAAGACTGATTACAATCCGTTCGAAATCCGTTTTAGAAGCCGGAAAACAGGAAAATTCCGGGTTATAATCCAGAAACGGATTATAACCCGGAATAAAACGGATCCGTTTTCAAAATATTTTGCCCATAGGGATAGCTATATCACTCGATGTATTGATCAAGTAAAAAGGATTATCTGAAGGATAATTTGGAAAGGAGAGAAAAGAAACAAAAAAAATGAATTTGTCAAAAATCAGATTTCTCCTATTGATAGACAGTGTAGCCACTACGAGAGAGGGAAAAATTACTCCCATAAAATATAGAACTTGGGGCAAGATTTTAGTTTAAAATCATTAGATATTCAATTTAAGAACCTTTAAATTAGACATAAAATTGAAGAATCCGACTAGAAACTATTTTTCATCACTTACAGTTACTCAGCGAGGATCGAGCTTTGAATGTTTGCGTGCAACTGGTCTGCGAGAACAGTGATCCAGCTAAGACTTTAGAAATCGCAGAAGCAGTAGTATCCTCCAGCCATCAATATTTGACTCCCAAAATAAAAAATGCACTCGATACAGAACCTTTTGTGCAGGTAAGCAATGTTATTATTTCAAAAAAGCCACGATACGAATATTTATGGTGAACATACATGTACGAGTAATTACAAAAAATCCACACACTTCATTTTCGTTGCCCCACTGTTTAGTGTTCCTCTGCAAATTATCTTTGAATATTACGTTACCTAAAAAAATTTTATGTCAACTCACATATACGGGCGAATAATATAATATTAAGATTTCACAACTAATTACAGGAGACAATAACGATTTGCTCCAAAGATCCTATTCCAGTACAAGTGCAAGGTCCAACTATTCACACAAGTACAACAGACTTTTCCAAGGAAACCAGTTCAAAGCCCTACAAACTCGTTATAACTTCCGGGGTTCTTACGAATCCTGCAACGCTGAAAAATATTCTGGCTTCCCTAACCAACGACGGCTTTCTCCTGTCCATCGAGGCTGCGAAAAATGTGCCCAGTAAAGAAAAATTAGACGAACTAAATTGTAAAGTAATAACGAAATTTGTCGTCGAACGAGGCGTTTGCATCCTCATCAAAAAAGTATGTATCCAAAAATTCATAACTAGCGATCATTTCGCTTCACTATATTTGCCTTGAAACCGATTATGGTGCTCATAAAAAACGGATAGATTACAGCGTGGAAGACACCCATGGTCGTCATCATCAAACCAGACAATTTGGCCTGGATCGATGGCGTGAAGATGGCACTGAGGAAGCATAAAATTGATAAACGTAATACGATGCTCATCTTTCACGGAAACGATCCAACAGGCATTATTGGACTATTGAAATCCATTCGAAGAGAACCTTATGGGACAGGCTTAAGGTAAGTGAAAAATCGAATTTCGTAACAGACGTTTTTCGAAAATAAGAAAATGACGCAATATTATTTTACAAAATTCCGAATACGTGAATTCGTAAAATACAAAGAGCAGTAGGAAACAATAATTTTTTATCCTTGAAAAACCTCTTCTGAAAAAGATAAATTTTTACTTATACTGTTAGGTACGTAAGAAATACGCTGAAAAATAACCAGACAATAAAACAGTTGAGATAAGCAAACCCAAGGAATCCATTACAAAATTAACAAGCCACTGGGCTCAAAATTTCGTGAAAACTTTTTTTTCCTTTTTAGTAAAATACGAGTACATTACTTACATGAAAATTTGACGGGGCAGAAAGTCAAGTATGGTGATAACAAAAGAGCATTCGGTTGTTTGCCTGTAACAACACGAAGTTGAAAAAGTTGCTTATCTTTACAGTGTAATGGCACTTGAAATCTTGTTTTTAAAATGAAAGATCATACAGTTAAGTACTGCTGATGAAATCTAAAAGAATATGAATCAAAATTCACGATTAGCCAAAACCATCCGAATTTCAGGGTATAGTCTACCTTTGCTCGGAAATCAACATCGATGTCTAAAAAAACTGCTTGAAAATGTTGAATTTAGCCAAAATATAAGCAATATATATTCGACTCATATGTTGAGGATTTACGTTTTGGCTGCTAAAATGACGAATTTCATGAGTTTTTAGCTCAAAAACACACAAACAATTCACAATTTTCATTTGCTTGTACCGAATTCGCTCAAATTTGAATATATTATCCTAGAACATATTTTTTCATGTCCGAACGAAAACTTATTTTTTCAAATTTCACTTTTTTAAACTTTTTTTAAAAAAAATTCTTGACTCAAAACATAATCCAAAATTGTGAAAATCAGAAAAAAAAAAAAAAAAGCATCCAAGCATAGAGAATATGAAAACATTTCGAGAAGGAAGAAAATCTCATCTCTGGAGTAATAACTTGGTGAGTCAAACATTTTTAGCGGCTGTTTAATGAGCGAAGCAAGCAGAAATTCTTTGAAAGAATGAATTTTTCTCTGACATAGCAGACACTCCTTGATTGTGCTCCACCCAAAGAAAGCTGGTCAAGCCCCTCCACCCCCCAACGACATCACTATTACTACCAGAGTAAAATGCATGTAAAAGCATTCCTTTTTTCATGTCTCGCAAATGTTTAGAAATGGACATAGCACCCTTTTACTTCAACTTATCGTGTACTATTACCTATTAGCAACCAATTTACAATTTATTATCGAATTATTACAGCTGTAACGTCTAATTCCTCTTTCAGGTGTCTATTCACTGACGACTCGATCCATCCGTACAAGATCGTCGACCTTTTCTACATAGACTATTTTCGCAAAAGCCTCGTTTTCAACGTTTACAAAAATGGAGAATGGGGCTCGTACAGGCATTTGCCTCTTGAAGAGGAGACATTGGTAGAGTGCGAGCACGCTTTTATCGGACCAACAGAAATAGGAAATTTCGCATCTTTATCGTACATCGAAAGCCGCATTCCACAGCTGAAGTATGTATCGTCTGCAAGTGCCGAACACGTTCAACTTTTAACACATTACAGCCTCGTTTTTCAATTCCTCGCAATATTTTCATAGTTCAACGAACTTCGACGACAGCATTTTATGCCACGTATACTACGCCAGCGTGTACCCCCACAGGGACGTGTTCAAGGTCGCAGGGTGGTTGCCCCTAGACGATGGCAGCGATAAATACCAACAGGTGGGATGGTTTTTAGATTTAATGATTTTTACTCGGACTATAGATTTTCGGTAGTATACGTGGCATCGAAACGCGCTGGACAAATCGTTGAAAGCATAAGCTTCCCAATATTATCGTAAAATTGGTATATTTCTAGATTGGATAGCTATCCAAACCATGAAGTATGTCACGTATACTATTCTTCAATCTATGCTCACGACATTCGAAGTGCATTGGGTCACCTGCCCTACGACGACTACACAAATGTTACCAAACAGGTAAATTGGAATAGTATTTTCTGCTCTTTAGAGACTTACATAGGGAGGTCTACTTGGCTGAAAGTGCTAATTTTTTGTGCGTGTGACGGAAATATTGGCTGGTAGACTAGGGAGGAGAGGATTTACCCACTGGAGCAAAAATATATTATATAATGGAAACCTCGAGAGCAACAAAAAATATATACTTACGAAAAACATAATTTTCAAGATTTTCTTTAAAATTTTTGAAATACCTAATATTATAACAATGAGCATGTACTCGTATACGTATTTTGGTCGACATGAAAAAAAAAAAAAAAAAGGAAATTCATTCACAGACCGACGAGTAATATTTTAATTATTTGACTAAAAAATATGTTCAAAAGTTACATTTCCAAATTTCATCCAATTTGGTACAAAACTCAGCGGCAAATGTGGTAAGTCGTGAAGATACCTACCTACTTGAAATAAGTGAAATTTTGAAAATCAAAAAAGGTTTTGTCTGGGCATAGGAAATATGTTCAAAGATGAAATATTCAAATCCGAGCAAATCTGGAGTAAAATTCAGCAGGAAAAAAAAAGTAAATTTTATGTGTACTTTTGAGATATAAACTCGTGAAAATTGTCATTTTGGCTGCCAAAACGCAAACTCGCAACACGTATGGCAAAGAAATTGCCTATAATATTTTGCCTTAGTTCAACATTTTCATGCAGTTTTTTAGATGTCGCGTCGATGCTGACTTCGTAGCGAAGCTAGACTACACCCCCTTCCAAAAACGAAATAAAATTTATTTACAGCGCTAGTTTTCTCAGATCTATTTTCAATCCCCCATTTGAATTTTGAATGCCGCTTGGTGCAAAAGCCTAATTACTCTGATAATTATCACATAATGATGATTTATAGGGTTCAGTTCTGGGCCACGAATACTCTGGTCGTGATTCCAAAGGACGTCGAGTTTTTGGTATGGTAGGTGGAGGAGCACTAGCAACAACAGTATTAGCAGATCGAATGGTAATGTGGGATGTACCAGATCACTGGTCCCTAGAACAAGCATCAACCATTCCACGAGTATACTCTGTGGTAAGTTCTTCGAATTTCAGTAACTTCATAAATAGCAGAGATAGTCCATCAAAACTAGGAAAATAAGTAAAGCCAAATGACTAGAGAGCACAAAACGTAAGAATAATTATTCGTTGCACGAAAGATAGGCTCTACAGCTATTCTAATAATTCAATTTTCTTTTACGAGACGCTTAAAAAAATGGAAAAAAAATGTTTCAGGCATACTACGCTTTGGTGATTCGAGGAAATATTCAGAAAGGTGAATCTGTATACATAAACGCTGGTATAATGGGTTTATGTGTAGCCTGCCTAAATGTGGCTTTAGGAGCCGGAGCGCGAGTATTTATTGGTTTCAACAATCAAGCTGAGAAAAAATATTTGCAAGACACATTCCCAGAGGTAATTTCTCAGAATAATGTCGATTTCTGCAAGTAAAATAATTTAAATACTGCATTAAAGTAACTCATTATTGTACACAGCTACCGGAAATCAGTTTTGTAAACTTGGAAGAGAGCAGCTTCGAATACCAGCTGCTGAGTGCTACAGATGGCCAAGGTGTTGATCTGATCTTTGATACTCTTAATAGTCATAAAAGGAGTTTATTCATCGATTCATTAGCTAACAATGGAAGGCTTATAGAATTCGAAAAAAGCTCAACTTTCAACGAATCACTAGGTACGTCATTTTCATTTATTGAAAAATGTACGTTGAACGTTGATTTTCAATATCAAGGTTCAGTAACCAGTATTTGAGATCAAGCTCAATCAACGTCTCACAATGAACTGAAGTTATTGAAAATCCACGCATATTTATCATTTACCAGTCTAAATTCCTGAAACCAAATGGCCAGATACCAGCTCCAAACGTTTGATATTGGCTTCTCTCTTACCAGCATTTAACAAACAGACCAAGATGTT
Source organism: Parthenolecanium corni (assembly GCA_038050395.1). NCBI lineage: Eukaryota > Metazoa > Arthropoda > Insecta > Hemiptera > Coccidae > Parthenolecanium > Parthenolecanium corni. The sequence continues at coordinate 3,136,760 of JBBCAQ010000020.1, forward strand.
GACCCAAACAGTGGCAGCGACTTATTGTTTGCTCGCTTTGCTCACAAAAATTTCACTGTGCTGAAGTTGGGAGGGGTGAGCGGAAGAGACGCAGTTTTCCATACAAATTTTTCATCATACTCGAATATTTAAAAAAAAAAAACTTGAAAATTTGAAGAATTAGGACCAGCCTCCAAAAAAAATAAAATACGTCTGTTTTGTACACTGAATGAGACAACAATAAATTTTAATACTGTCAGTTGGTATAAAATCGAACTTCATTAGTCCACGAACCAGCCCAAATTTTACATAAGGTTGGGTCTAATTTGACTGCTGTGCTAATTCGCAGGTTATTCTGCCCTGGAGAAAAATATAACCTTCCACAAAGTATCGCATAACACCCTATGGGTTAGCGACGCTGGTATAGAAAGCAGAAAGCAAATACACAAATTAGTCGAAGAAGGTGTGCGAAATGGAGTGGTGAAACCAATCGTTACAAATATATTTTCCGATACACAAGTTGAAGAGGCTTTTAGGTAAGCTTTCAAATCACAACTCTATGAGCAGTAATAATCAAAATATTACTGAACGGAGCACATTTGGTAAACCATTACTTCTATTTCTATTTTTAGAGTAGCACAATCTGGCAAATTCGTAGGAAAGATCGTCATCAAATTCAGAGACGAGGAGCCGCAAAAATGTGTGATTCCAAAAACGAAACTTGTCCGAGCCAAACCCAGCGCATTTATGAATTCCGACCAATCCTTCATCGTTACAAGTAAGAATTTACCACCGAAAAAATGATGTGTCTGATTGCAAACGAGTACTCGCGTGAATAACAAAATTATCTCATTCACAGCCGGTCTATCAGAATATGGAATCCAAGTAATTGACTGGCTCATCTCAAGAGGAGCAACAAAAATCGTAGCACTTTCTCAATACAAACCGGTCACTGGTTACCAATGCTTAGCTGTTCGTAGGTGGAGAAATAAAAACGTCAATGTACACCTCTCAAATGTAGACGCCAGTACACCCGAGGGAGCTGAAAATTTAATACACACAGCTAAGGCACTTGGTCCAGTTGGCGGTATCTTCATTATTGGTCATGTACGTTTTCTATTTGACAAATGCATTTGACAATGAAAATGTTCAACTATTCGTTTGTTTCGTAATATAGGGGTAGAAGGCCGGGGAGGGCTAAAATGTGAAAAAAGACAACATTTCGCCAGATGAAGTTAATGGCTTCAGTAATGGTTCAATGGTCAAGAGCTAGTTAAATTTATAAATGAAAACATATCCTGAGGAAAGAAAGAATTGACCAATTTTGAAGTGTGATACATCATTGGTTATAGATTTGAGAGTGCTGAATCAGAATTTCAGGTCTTTTAGCTACCTACTTCTATAGCTGAAATGATGCTAAAAAATTACAGAAAATGAAATGATTGCGTTTCAAGTGTGGTACATCATCAAAAATAGAGTTGTAAATGCTAAATGAGAATTTCAAGTCTTTCAGCTACCCATACCTCCTCTGTGGCTGAAAATTGACTGAAATTAGTATGAAATAATTTCCAAGTGTGATAATTATATCATGGCATAGAGATACTGACATATTCAGCTGATGCATAGTCATTTTCAATGTCCTCCGATCTTCAACTTGGTTAAAATTTGTGAATTTTTGGATTTATTTACGAGTATTAAAAACGTGGTTTTGGGAGTACAGGCTTCGCATTTCAAACAAGAAAATTTCAATGGACAGAGTAAATTCGGTTTTTGAAATTTTTCATCCAGCACTCATCAATAACAAATATCTTTGTAGCTACTCGATAAAAGATATAGTCAACTCGTATAATTATTAAACTGGAAAATAATTTTTTCAAATAATTGCCAACACTTTCAGGTTGCCTTGGAGTGCCCCTTCGACAAATGTACGCCAGCGCATTTCGAATTGCTGTGGAAAGCGAAAGTCGAGACTGCAAGAAATTTGGATATCGCCTCGCGAAAATTATGTACCTCGTTGAAATATTTCGTTGGATTCTCGGGTGTGGATAGTTCTTTTGGCCAATATGGAAAATCTATGTTTGGATACAGCTGCTCAGCCATGGAAATGGTGTACGAAAAACGACGAGCAGAAGATTACCCTGCGGTCAGTTCTCCACCTTTTCTCACATTAATTCCACACGCAATCGTGAACAAAAAGTACCGCTAATTGCATATTCGATTCTGTATACGGCAAAATAACCACCGTACGTTCGAAATTTATAACAAACGAAGGCTGCGTTTAAAAATTAGCCAAGTCAGAGTTTACATGCTCTCGTTCTTCAGTGGTATTAAATAGGTCTTGAATTTCGTTCCAAACAGTCCGATTACTTACTATATAGTGCACTGCTGCCAACTTCTCAATATTCTCACACAAATCGGAATATCAACTACCGTCGAACGGGGTGACTTTACATTCAAGGGGTGACTTTACCCACTTCGTTTTAGCCCAATAAATAAATTGCCAGGCAAAAATTAAAACCGAAATACGATTTGGATCGAAGCAGGTAGAGGAAGGAAAAGAAAAAAAAGATCGCCGCCCCTACCTCACTTCACCCAGTAACAGAACAAGAAAATGAAGCGGCAATATGGTTTTTTAATTTTTCTTATTCGTCTTTTTTTTTTAACCACAGACACTCAAATTATTCAGTTCGGTTTCACACGGTTGAAGTTGGTACTTGACTAGTTTCTTTTCAATCGTATGTCTGAGTACAAACATCCTCAAATTTTGCCTCCCCACCCATCAATAACCCGCCAATAACAAATTGATGAGTAAAGTCGCCCCATTGAGGGGTGACTTTACGCAAATGTTTTGAAAAATCATAAAAAATAGAAGGAAGGCTGCAAACTCAAACTTTTTTTTACAATTGTGTTGAGAAATGTTAGACCTAAATTTTAAAACCAAATTCACTTCAATAGCTTAAAAATTGGAGGAGTTATTAAAGGACAAAGTTGAAAAACATAATAAAAGTGTGTAAAGTCGCCCCATTCGACGGTACTCGTATTATCGAAATGACAACATTTTGGAGTATTGGATGAACATAATTACCTCTATCCACATTTTTACAATGTTTTTCAGAAAATTAGTAGATAGAGGAAGCTTTTTCGAGCGTTTTGCAAAAAAGATCTTCTCAATCGGTGGAAAACTAATTGGGATATGACGCATCTCCAAATGATTGCTTCAGAAATAAGCTATAAAAATTAACTCACATTCGATTCGTGAATTGCAGGTTGTAATTCAAAACGGAGAACTAGATAAATTTGACACCAGATCTATTTCCGAAGGATTTACACCTTTAAAACCTTCCTCAATCTTGAAAATGATGCCAGAATTACTCAATCAACCTCACACAGTTGTTTCTGTGTACAAAAAGCGATCTGACTTAGCAGCTATAAACGCAACAGAAGAAACGAAAGAGCTGATGGGCAATATTGCAGATATTCTAGGTAAGAGTGCTCTTTGTGAAGTTATAAATGGACGTGTGTCACACGCAACTATTGACATTACAACTTCAATTTTGTCTTTTGTAGGAGTCCAATCTGTGCAGAAAGTTTACAGTTTAACCTTTGAGGAGATAGGTGTTGATCCGCTGGTAATAGAAAAAATTCGAGATCAGTTGGAGTTGTATAAATTCGAAGTGAGCGCAGAGCAAGTCAGAAAATTATCATTCGAAAAAATAGTGGCCCAGAAATGTTGAAACCAAGAGATTTTCCAACAGCAGAATGTAGACACAAAATAAAAAGTTCTAATTAAACTATTCTTTTCGTAGTTTCATGTAACGAAAATAATACTATTATAGGAATACTTTTGGGCATTTTTGAAGCGAGCAATTTACACGATTCGGTTAAAGGGAACAGGTGTATACTTTAATATAAATTCGATAGAATGTTATCTTCATTTAAGGCCTCTATCAGACTGGCTTTTGCACAAATTTTATTTATGATCGATTCACAAAACATTTAAGGAGTTTTGTCGCAATACGCAACAAACGCCATGAATAAAAGCCAAAGACTGTTTCTCGGTGACTGGTGGACCAATCTTCATTCTTGATGGCTTAAAATCGTCTTATAAATAAGTATAATCTAAACTTCGTCGAACTTTTCCCCTAAACCGGTGGGGTCAACCTGGGGGCCATTAAAATCGCAGAATCGTGGATTCGACACAAGATTCAATTAATTTCTAGTTTTATGTAATAAAATTATCACTAATAATTTTTATTTTGGGACTAAATACACCTTCTGTGGCAAAAAATATCAAATTCAAAATTTTCGAAACAAAATAAGACTTTACGTTTAAGCAAACCAGAGCCAATGTAAACTATTTTCAGCCATTTTTTTAATTACTAAAAAATAGTATATTAGTTAGAAACACATTATTAGAGCCACACAAGTTTCAATTCATTAAAATTAATATGCCAAAGGCACCTGAATGGCAAAACATTTTTTCAAAAATTCATATTTAAACAATTTTTTACCTTAATATACAACAGAAATTGATGAATTTTAAACCAAATTTATTGTTTGAAGAGTACTCTCACTGCCCAAACACTCACACATAATCGTACGACCATGGCATGAGGTTAACTATCCTCAAAACAAAAATAAGATTTTTTTCGTTGAAAAATACTCTCCAGAAGATAGATTTGTTGCGTTTTGCGTCAAAATGCTATGGCTTTGTTACGTTTTGTAACAAAATGTATTTTCACGAACTTAGAATGGCTCTTAGAATGTTTTTTTTTTTTGAAAATCCAATTAGACCAGTCCATTCCTTGCTAAAAATCCTATAACAGACAATACCCGACTCAACATTTTTCAAAATGGCGTTTGCTGCGTTTTGCCGCAAAACTGCTCATTGATATTTTTCAGTTAATTTCATTCGAATGTCTCTCGTAGCTTTACAAATTACAATACCTCTTTTAATTCATCTACATCGAGAGGATCAATGAAATGGCCAATTTTTGACATATTCAGACAGTAGGAAAAAAAAGTGCAAAAAGACAAGAAACAGCCTCAATTAAAGACAACAAAATGCAGATTACACGAAAAAAAAAAAACCAAACAAACAATAATGAAAAAAAAACCATTCACTGGCAACCGTGTATATAGTATTACAAGTCCCCGCCGATAGAGAGCTACTTTCTCTTTCATGGAGGGGCTCCGGCTGGTTGACTCTGGCTGCCTCAACACAGAATAGCTGGCTGCACTACTCGAGATGCCCAACCAGTTATACATTGGCATACGAAACCGTTCGCAACATGTTCTCGATCTGGTCGTGTCTGTCGTACTCGAATGGATTTCGAATATCGATTTTTTTGCGCCACTCGTCTTCGTTATTTTGTGAGTTTTTGCCACTTTTGCCGTGAATTTTCGTTCGGACGAGCCGTGAATTCGTTATTTAAAAAAAAAAAACCATTATTATGAAATTGAAAAATGCGCCATCACATACGAGATCGCACCACCATCGCCAGCTGTTATTCGGCACCCTCTGCGTATTCGTCTGCGTTACTTCTCATTTCCCGGCGACCACTCACGCAGGTAATGAAAAAATAAATTGAAAATATTCGCTCCAGTACGAGTATTATGGGGAATAAGCAACACTCATTCAAATGCTAATTTTAGGCTATAGTGCCCAGATAGACTATAAGCCCCAGGCATTGTACGGCTAATAACTGTAGTTCGAATTAAATATCTTCGAAAACTTCTTGACCATCCCTTCTCCCTCCTCCACCATTAGTTTCCACTGCTCTCCAGTAGCTAACACCTTCCCAACCCTTTAGGGGAGAGGTCAGGTAAAGATGATATAGAATTTTCAATTTTCTAACTTTAAGGGTATCTATTTGCTTTTTTTAGAAGCAAGTATACAGCAACTTGGATACTATTATTTCAATGGTGGTACTTCTGAATTCTGATGATGAAATATGCAAAAATTCGTGAATATAACTACTTAATTATAAAGCGAACCCCATTCAAAATTAAGGATTTTTGTTATCAAATTGCCTGGTAAAATGATATTACAGACAAATATTTTCATGAAACGAGAAAATTTTCCAGACTGTTTTCTGGCTGCGTTTTTAACTAGGAGTCATGATTTTTGAATAGGTTTTTGTATGGCCAACTTACGGATGCATAGAATTAGATTTTTATTATTAATCGAATATCTGCTTTTACTGATGCGCAAAATATATGTAAGTTTGACGGCTAATTTTGGCTGTAAAAAAGATACAAATCAAAAATTTAATTCTGTATACATCCTCAGGTTCAACATAGAAGTACATCGTGGCCAAAAATCACCAATTTCTCTTCAGAACTAGCTTCCTGAACAGTTGGAAAAATTTCGGTATTTTATATGTTTTTTTTTACTTCTGGGGTGTACCTATTAGCCTTTTCCTAAAATCTAAAGGCTTTTCAAGGGCCTCAAGAAATATAGAGAGCCTAATGACTTTAAAAATTAAATTCTATGCAATAATGAAAATTTACACTTACAATTAAAGGATATGTGAAAACTTATTACAAGCAGCCAACAGAGGTCAGCCCTGATTAGTGATTATATCATTATTATTCTTGAATGACGTTTATTCTTATGAACTGTCACTACAAGCAAACATCTTTATTTCACTCATAGTCACTTTTTAAACGTCCCAAAACTGACTATGAATTTAACGAGGAATTTGATGAGTTATACTTGTATAATGCTAGTTCCAGGATTTGAGAACAATGAATTCGGAAATATACTAATATGTCACGTAACCGAGAAAATTCTCACTAAATAGAATTCCTCTCAAACTATCAATCAAATTCTGCGCGATTCATACTCGTAAAACCAGATAAAAATTTCAATTGGAAATATACCTACGCTGGTTTTTCGCTCCAAACGCTAAATAAGTACGAGTATATTATGTATATTTATTGAAGGCAAGCGCTATTTTCTGATTCTTACAAATTATATATACATGACCCCTGTGTCACCAAAGTGCGTAAACTTCGAGTAAAACAGTAAGGAGTAACCAAGGCATACGTGTTGCACTTATGAAATCTTTATTGGGCTTACGGTAACTTTTTTCTCCGTTTCTCCTTTCTCGCTTCATCATTATGCGCCACACTGTATTGTGATCTTAAAGACTGCGAATCTTGGTGTTGTTCGGCTGGTAGCATATGGCGTCATTGAACTATCAAATATACAAGAATTGAGAAATTCATCGCTTTCTCTGTGACCAGTGGATTGTTAAGATATTTTTCTATCTCTCGAGATAATTCAACTTCTTCCAATTATTACAAACACCTTGTAGACAAGTATAATCAAGAAAATTTTTTGACGGTTGTCTGAGGAGTAGGGGGATAGGGGTTTGGTGATAAAATTAAATCACCCTGAAAACTCGTTGAAACTTTATTTTACGAGGATGTGGAGCGACGAATTAAAGCTTAAGAATTACCTACCAGCAAAAACAGGCATAGTCAGATAAACGTAATTTTGAGATACCCATAAATAAATTTTTCTGCACGTAAGAAATTCAGTACGAAAGAAAATAAATCTCATTTAAAATTCGCACATCTATCTAACCACTGGAGAATTACTCTCGAAAATTATATTTTTTGGTCAAAAGTATCACTAAAAAGTCTTACATTCTTATATTAATACGAATAGAATGATTAATCATTTTGACTTATCCCAACAACCCCGATAAAAATACAAAACGATACAGCACAAAATATGCGCAAAACTGTCAAATTCTTCTACTCAAATCACTATCTCTCAAATTGCATGGTCCATAAGAAAAAATATTTACATTTCTTAAGCCACTTTTTTAGTTATTCAAATGAAAAGCGGAGACACTTGGAACGGTCAGTATTTTCAAATATCATGTACTATGGTCTTATAATATTTTATGGCCGTTGAATCACTATGAGGGATACATTCATTCTTCGACAATACGTGAATTTATTGAATTTCCTCATTCTACAACAAATAAGGTGAATAACTATTTTGCATTTCGCAAAAATACACGTTCCAAGTTCACACATTCCCAAAATAATTAAAAATTGGCATATTTTTCGCAAGTAGGAACAGGTTTGATGTAGGACCTTAATAGATACACACGAAGACTTTTTATTATTCGCACTCGCCATAAAAATACACGAGTAGATAAGTTACTTTCTCTAGTTTCAGTCAAAGAAAGATGAACGAAATTTTGTCCTCCATCTGATATGTATATGGTCTCGTATCTCATGTTTTTTGTTTATTTTTATTTACTTATTTTATTATTATAGCAAGAACATGATTTTTGATTATTATGACAAGACACGACTTTGAATGCTAATTTAAATTATTTTACTATGGTAACTGCGAAAAAAATGGCATTCCAACGAGTTTGGATGAAAGAACGAATAATTAATTTAAACTTGTCTGGTTTACCCAAATAAGTAATTTGGTGGGGGGAAAAACGATCAAAATAAAATAATTTACTAATGCTGAAACGGGAAAGTATTCAATCAAGGTACCAAGATTCCTTTCGACAGCATTTGTCAATGAGTAATATTTTTACAAAAATTATTTCAAAAGTACCAAATCACACACAGTCTTGGAAAAGCGGACTCTGGGCGAGAAAAAAGCACCTACAACATGTACGTTGATTGGTTGGAAAAAACAAAAAGGCCACCACACAAATTATCGTGCAGAGATATCGATAATTTTACTTCTTCGAACTAAGAAAATAATAAGAACTAAATTAGGTAGTCTGAACACTATTTACACGAACAAAATGATGACACTCTTAGCTCAGCCGAGTGCAAAGTAAGACGAAAATAAAGCTTTATTTTGCCATCTTGTACAAGAACATGGCACGGTTCAAATCTGGCAAAATGAAAGACTGTCGAACTTTCTGAAAAATGCCAAAATATAATTTTCTAGAACTTGTTTCACTCTATTCAACAAGTTCAACATTTTCCAGATTCTCAACGAGATGGGCGCGAACCACCAAAATTTACTACCTCCTCGCTTTCATACTCGTAAATTACTAACGAAATTATAACTTTACCTTCTTCCTAAAACACATAAATCACTCAAGTATAACGACGCGAATTAAGCGTAGAAACAATGAATGCCACAAGAACAAAATCCTATTATTTCTCCTCAACTTGTAAGAACACCAAAAATTCGTATTTCACTATGGCAATAATTGTTTCTCAACAAAGTATGTGGATATATACCAACCTCGAAGATGGCAATCTCATCTACCATCAGTCCTCTAATTCCAAAATGTAGGAACCTGACCAGCTACATCCACCTTTTGTTTTGATAATTCAATTGCAAAGTAATTGAGACGATCGCAAAACACTTTCTTAAGCACCCCAAGTTTAAATTCACTCGACTGTTTGTAGACAAAAGATACGAAAACCACCGACAAATATAATAATAAAGATGCAGAAAAAAAAAATAGACAAACTAATTTAACAAAATAACGACCCTGAACGATAAAATCAGCACGAACTGGAACTTCGCATTTTTCTTCAGGCCGACCATCCGAGAGCGAAATCAGTTCGCGCATTTAGAGTCGACGTAAGGGGAAAAGGTTACATACAAAGTCTTCATACAAAAGTCCAGACGACTATTTAAAATTCAAAGCATGCCTACGACGATCTACGACAACTACGTTCGACAATTAACTTTCCAAGACCGAAGCAAATCATTATAGAAAAACGAAACTACAATAAAAAGCGTGTAAGGTTGCAAAAAAAAAAAAAAAAACAGACCCGACTTCAAAATTTTAGATTTGAAATTCAAAAAAACTAAGATAGCTTTCCACGGACACCATAAACAATTTAAAAAAAATCAACTCTGATCACCATCTAAAATAGCCAAGACATAAGATTTCAATAGGACGTGAAAATGGGTCGAGGAGACTGGGGCAAGTAGAGCCACTTAAGAACAGATTCCATTTCATACTCGATTATTTGCAAGAATTTCCTATAAAGCTTATCGTTTTAAAGGATGAACCATTACCTTAAGGGATATATATTATCCTAATTAGTTCATTTCCAGTTGATTAAGTGAATTTTTCACATCCCTCTTTTTTAACTACCCTTAAAAAAGCCCGGGCAAGAGGAAATTTAAAATTAAACAAGAAAAGAACCATAGTAAAAACTATCAATTTTTCAGATAAATGGGGTGTTTCATTCATGAGAATCCAAAGTACAGTCTGCGGGTGAAAATATAGCTCTCATTCGTAATATCAGGCTACAACTCGATCCATATTGTTGAAAACTGCTAACAGAAAATTTCAATAAACACTACTTCGAAACTAATACCTAGGCCTAGTTTAGAATTAAAAAAAAAACTGAGACGAAGTGAATCAGAAATAATGACTATCCGAAATAATTACTCTCTCGACCATGATCGAAAATTTCAAAATATACAAGTTAATCATTACCTCTTCGCCGAATCTGTATTATAGATATAGGTATAAATAACGTCGAGCAAATTGAAAATTAATACAATTATCAAAAGTGGTCCTCGATCTATACTTCTCCTTCTAATCTACAAAATAGAAGTTCGTGAGATGCGATTAAAATTCAAAGTATAAATTGAAAGTAATGCGGACTCCCAAGTACACCAATGGGAGGTCGATGGAATTAGTTTAGATGAATTTTATGGGGTAATTTGAGTAGGTAGATAATAATTAAGAAATGGTTATTATTTAGCTAAATGTCGATAAGGTTGAAAATTAGTTTTGAGAAAAATAATTACGATATAGTCGGTTAAAATAATAAGGACCTTGTTACAGACTGCTAACAAGCGCAGTGGTTCTCATAATATCATCGGACAAACCATGGAGAACACTTGGTTTCACTGAACTAGGCAATCAGGCATCGACTATAGAAACACCAGATAGGTAAATTCAATTTTCAATTTTCACTCTCAAAAGCCGGCTATTATGGGATGAAATTGTGAAATGGGTGGGTTGTGAATACGAGTATGATCTAAACTACATAAAGTTATTTATCGTATTAGATAGCTCTCAAATATTGGCCACTCAGACATTCAGGATGATATATACGTAATATTAGGTTTTGTTTTATTTTCCCAGCCATTTCCAAACAAAGGATATGTCTGATTTTTCCGTCCATGTCTTAACTTTTCGTTGAAAATAAAGCTTTTAGATTTATTTAAAACATTTCTCACAACTTCCAAAAAAACTAGAGTATTCTTATAAACATTTTGGTCTACCAGATGACATAATGTAACCCATAAAGTAATAATATTTTCCAGCTCATACGTCCACAGTATTTTTAAAGGTCATAAACAAATCCCGTACCTATTCATCGCAGCATTTATTAACTGATTTTCCGTCAACAATGTCAGTCTCAACTTTCACGCCAGGTACTACCATCACAAGACGATCACCATAAATAAACCCATTGATCGATTTTATTCACACGATTTACCACGCATTCGGAAAAAAATATATGGACTATCATTTTCTTATGGGTAGATAATATAGGTAGTGAATTACGTAATTTTTTTCTTTCTACAAGGTCATTATCGCAACGAGGTCTAGTTGCGAATACTCGAACCGATTTTACGTCAAATTTTATCAACTACCGAAACCGGATGCAGGTCTTCGAATACGAAATAAATAACCAATTTCTGAGGAAACTCCAAACCTTATTTCGATCACGAATACCTAAAAACGACTTCTTCCGACCAACATTTATCGTGCAAGAATGAGCTTTATATACACGTACAATTTGTCCGTACAGCTGACCTGAAGTGTTTTTTTTTTTTTTTGTGCCTTTCGTCTAAAAATGAAAGTTCTCTCGGCTGTAATTACAACAACAGAGCGCTGAGAAACGAGGAGACAACCGGTTTCTTGGCGAATGCGTATGTGTGGATGAACCTGTCGTAATTCGCGTCAACGCTGTTTGGAGAATCCGTCGGAAGGTTGGTGCAAAAAAAAAAACTACCATTTATTTTGGTGTCTCAAGAAGCACGCTGGTAATACCATAAAATAGGGAAAGAGAAAGAAACGATGAGAATGAAGGAAGACACGTAAGGAAATATAAATACACGCGACCAAAGGTATGTCCAGCAATCGGAAATTATTAATAATTTCTTTACGAATAAAGCAACAAGTTGACGTAACTGGGAAATCAAATTGATGTATTTTCTATTTCCACGAGAGATGACATACCTATTCGCTGAAATATAAGGAAATTTTGCATCGAGCAAAAAAATTTGCAGCCACTCGGATAGAACTCTCAATACAAAATTAGAACATCTTTGGAATGTTAAATGTAAAGGATCGTAAAAGAATGTAAATTAATGTTAAGGAATGTAAATTAATGTAAAAAAATGTGAATGAGTGGGAATGAATATGGGATTGAATATAACATATTATGTTAAATTCTTTCGAAAAAATGTTTTCTCGAGAAATACTTATCAACATTTTTAGATGCTGCAGAAGAGAATTCATCTTCGCCTTCACGATTGAAGGCTACAGCTATTTTTTTCTTTTGCTTTCAAAAAATTGAGCAAACTGTCCCTATCCTTCTTACAGAGTCCTACAACATAGAATTTATGTGGTTCATGACACCCTTATACTATCAATCGAAAACCTGCTTCTCTATAGGAGCTTACTGCGCCAGAATTTTATTCTCCTAATACTGGCTGATCACACAATTTTAAGGATCATTGACGATAAAAATGGATTCTAATAAGAGACCCTGAATGTGAAGAAAGCGAAAATCTAATTATCAAAAATTTTGGACTTACAGTACTAACGAGTTAAGATGACAATTGAGGCAATGTGTACTTGATACGAATAGTGCTGTACGGTAAGCAATGGAAATATTGCATTTTAGTGGGAACATTAGTCACGTAGTGAGTTGAATTAAAGCTTATACTCGTAATTAAAATGGGCACACAGCCATATATCATTTTAACCTATCATGAACTCAGTTACATTAATTGCCTATCTCTATTTGATAAAAAAAATCAGCGATAAGTCACCGACAGTTAAAAAAGTTGGCAAAATTTTACAAGTTCGGCGTCCTTAAATACGGATAATTATTTTCGAAGGATCTCAAAACTTTAACTTGATTGAAGGATGTTCTCTATAAATTAAGTCAATTCATTTTAATAAACTTTTCACACATCTAAAAGGCACTTTTAAATACGATCTCAAAGAGTTTAGTTATGCACTAGCCATAATCTACAGTGATTTCCTCAGCCATGTCCAAAATCAAATACTGTCCCTCATTTTGAATTTAAATGAAATATTTAAAACAACTCACCGAATAAAGGAGTGGACGTGTTCATTGCGAGGCCGCATAGTAAATCTAATCTACATTCCGCCGATTCAGTCATCCATCAAGGAACTCGAAGAAATGATTTTCTCCTGCAAGAAAAACAAATATTATTCCTTCGGGGTGAACGAGCAAAGAGCACCTAATAAATTAAGGAAAACATAACAAACAAATACTATTTAGTAAGCGGTAATTAAGTACACAAACACGCACGCTAAAACACCTGTATGTGTTTCTGCTAAATACACACACCCTTTTTTCATCGAGGCCATCGAAAAACAATTTACGATTCTCGATATTCAATTCCGTAGATCTGATTACGGGCTACAAAAAATTTAAACCATATTAATAAGCATTAGCTAGTCTAACAATCCGATCATTTATGCACGTTGCAGCTGCAATTCATACATTATTCATAAAATAATTTTATGATCTGTGTGAGGAATCGATTAGGATTCACACATGAAAATTAGAAAAACAAAAATAAAATTTCAATTCAGAAAAGGAAATTAAAGGAACGAGATGAGTCAAACTGAGTACCAGTCACCGAGTGACACAAGTAAGCACTATTGTTCTCAAAAAATGATAATGATGATGATGATGATGATGATGATAAGGAATGAGGAGACACGTGTGAAAGAAAGAAAACAACAAGATTTATGTTAGCTGAATCTAAATTTTCCCTTTCCCTTGGCAGTGTTGCCAGCTAGGGAAATGAATTATTGCACTATTCAGCAAATCATGTTGGAAATAATTTAATTTCTAACAATCAGTCAAGGCATTTCATTATTTAAATTGTCGCATTTGTCTCATAAGAAGAAGTGAACATTTGGAGGTATTCATTTTTTTCAGTGCATCATAGAAAAATCTCTTTAATTTTTAGCAAACTTCGGCGAGTTTTTTCCACTGACTACTTTTAAAGTACAGCGAGATCCATTCTTTTTCGTGTGGTATTGCTTGTACAATCACCTCTCATTGTCTGCGCTAATATAACATTATTTCATGATTTAAATAAGATACCTATTTCACGAAAAGTCTGAACATAAATTTGCTTGTAGACTTTCATGAAATGCTTCGATTATATGATTTGACTCTAAACATGAATAAGAAATACAATTTTTCCATTTAAATGATGGCCAAGCAACCCGTAGAAACACAACGGATCCGATGGGATTGTATTTTTCATCTCGCGGTTGCGTTCTTTCATACATCCATTCAAACCGCTATTAAAAAAAGACTACGTGAGTCTAATCTACGACTGAGGCGATAATTATATTATTGGTCGTCTGCTCACTGCTGCGCATTCATTGTTACGAATGTCAAAGAAACCCTTTTGTTCCCCATTATTCGCAAAACTATGGGCGGTTAAACGAAAGTTCAAAAAGACTTGCTCCAAGTTTTCGAGGCGCTTATCCATAATAATTATGATGGATACAAAGCGCGAAAATGATCGTTTAATCTCGGCGCGAATAACTCATCCCCGAAGGCGAAAATGGCAATTAGCGAATTATTTTTTCAATTTATCGGACACCATCGCGCAGCAATTAAGTCGTTGCTTAGTGAAAATAATTAATCGCGAATGCGGCAAAGCTTATCCATAGCTTGAATCAAATCGGTCAAATAAGTAATTCGCACCCACACTTGAAGTGCGCACCAGCACAGCTCGCTTCAAATATAGCACTTAATTATTTCCTTTGGCACATGCAAAATAAATGCATCCATATAGAGGCTATAGTCGCAAAGAATGCGCAAACAGGTGAAAAAATTTTATCAATGAGCAAGAAACAAAAATTGATGTTCTGATTACTATTTATTATTTTATTCTTCATTCTTCCAAGTCCTAATCTATAGGGTGGTCCTTATTCGTAGGTGGAAATTTTTTTTTGTAATGGCCACTCATCCCCCTTCCCCCAAAATTGTTCCATTTCATGGACAAAAAAAATCCGTGACAATTTCAGCCCCCTGGGTTGAAATTACGGGGTAGTTCAAAAAAATGCGAATATTGGCATTATTTCACATAATCATCGGTATTTTATAGAAACGCATATTTTATCCACCAACTTACAACAGTCGAACCTCTTCAAGTCGAACTTCAATAAGACGAAAATCTTCAGAACTCTAAAATAATCTCGCATTTCCCTGCGCACTCCCATAAGGCGCCAATAGAAAATGACCTCCTTATTTCGATAAGTCTAAGTTTTGGAAAATATAAAATCCTCTGTAAGTCGAATCTACCACTTCGGACACCTATATTTTTTCATTTTTGAAAAGCAGCTTTTCATTGACGATCAAAACCTCTATAACTAGAAGTCTGAATAAACTATAGTCTCTATTACTCGAAAACTGGGATAACTCGAATTAATCATCCCTTCTTTTCAACTTCGAGATATCGAGATTTGACTGTACTAAAATTCAGTGTGATTCTTGGAAAATAAATGGTCGCGGGGAGGGGAGAGAGAGAAGAGAGTTAAAAGAGTGAAAGAAGATACCGCTAAAAGTCGCAGTTTTTAATTTTGCCAAATGTTTCCAGCTGGACAGTTTTTCTTCCTCCAATTACAATTTTTTTCTAACTGATTATATTATCATTTTGGAGTACCACTCTTTAATTTTTTTCTTATTTTTCAATACGAGTTGAATGTAATCGTAACTATTTTTGAAAGTTTTGATTTTTAAATTACTTTATTTCACAACTAATCATTCATCATGTACGTTAGCAAGTTGAAGATTTTTTGAACTCATAAAATTTGAAAATTCAATTAATACTCATGTCCTGTCGAATAAAAACTGATTTTGGGTAAATAAGTAGAATTTCGAAAGAAACTTTGATGCTTTTTCTAAAGCTTTATAAAACTTTTACAAGGAAAGAAAATACCCACCTTCAAACAGTATATTCAATTTTTTCAATTTTTCGCCGTTACATTATCATAATAATTGTGTTGTACTCGTAGTTACGTATGAAATACAATTTTCAAAAAGTCCAAGAACGAATCAGAACTGTCAATTCAATAATAGAAAATAAGAAACCGAATAGAAACAGAGACCCAATAAATAATCTCGATCACTTTTCTTATGAATTTTACTTCGGTGCCACACCACGATAATTCATCTTAATGGCTAAATAATACAAGTAACGCCATCGCCATTCAGAAGGCACCATTAATCTATAAAAAGGTATAGACCATTCAAACAAATTGAGTTTATATCAGATCTGCACAATCAGCAAACGCAATCTAAGTATCACCCATTTATTCGCTGCATCGATCTACCAAACTGTACCCACGTAAACACTTACGTATACTCGTATAATAATCAGATAATCGCATCGATTTTTACTACCTATACCCAAATAAGTTGGTGCATATGAAATAGCCAGCTAGGTGGCTGATTTACGAGCACGTATAATATTTTTTGATTTCGATACTGTATCTGTACTCTCGATCACAAGAGACGAGAAGCTAAATGACGGTGAAATTATAGGCAACACCCTCGAAAATCGAAGCCACGGCTTCTCGGTAACCGAGCCGAGATAATAATATTCTAATAAATCATTTTTCGCATCTCATTCGCTAGAACAATGTAAGCAGTTGAGCAATCTGTATCACCTCGTTGGTTTCTAACAAGGTCTCAAAGAACCAAATTAGAATTCGCACGAATTACCAGCGCTATACGGTCTGCACGCCATACACATACGAGGTATCCTCGAAAGCAATTCATCATTTCTTCCTTTCTGGACCACAAAATGCGATCGTTATCGCGGCGCAGGTTGATCAATAAACAGCCCAAAATGAACTTTTCAAATACTAAATATGATGTAATATCCGCTCATACCATGGCCCACAGTCAAGTCGTATTGATCTATACTAGGTCGACGACAGAGATTTTAAATTTGAAAATGCGCAGAACTGCTCTTGATAGACTAATACCCTAGACTTATTGATGAGTCTCCCCCCCCCCCCTTCAGCCAACAGAAAAACATTTAAAAACCTCCTACTCCAAAAAACAGAAAGTGTGTCCATTGTTAGCAGGTTTTCGATAGAAAACCCTACATTAAATTTGGTCAGACTTTCACAAATTATGCATGAGACCATCATAGTTATTCCTTAGTTCTACCAACTATTGCCAAGTCCTGCCAAGTCCAGCCAACTTTTGCCAAGTTTTTCCAGCTGTTGCCAAGTTCTAGTTTTAAAAAAAGTCAAAACATTATTTAATAACGTATTGAAAATAGTAAATAAACAAGTGTAGTTCTTTTTAATTTTTCTTCCTCTCTTAAATCGCCACTGACAAGTCACTCGTTAAGAATTATAAAGTCAAGAGAACCCTTGAAAATGCGTAAGAGTAACTGATCAGCATCTTGAGAAAATCTGAATACTAGAGCTTTCTCATTCATTGAGAAAAATACAAAATCAATTTTGTAACAGAGAAAAACAAGAGAGAGTGAAGGCGAGGACCAACAGATGAGACAACTCAGAGAAAAATTACATACGAAGTGAAAGTAGAAGACAATAATAATGAGAAAATTATCAAAATTACTTGTGAGTCATAAGGAAGACATCCGGAAAATTTTTTGAACCATTTTTTTTTCCAGAAAAATATGTGTCGATCAATGGTGTAAAAAAATTAACAAAATTTCAATCTCCCAAAATGTGACTTGAATACGAGTACATGCCATATCTCGCCGGACAAAAGTTGCCACCAAAAACGACAACCGGATTCGTGTTCAGCGACTTCGAAAACCCCCATACCAGTGCTCAACTTACAAATTTATTCCCTGAGCAGAAATCAGAAAATGCAAAGTTTTTGAACATATTATAATAGGAGAAATTTCGGTTTAATTGAAATATATTGGCTAATTATCGAATTATCACTCTCTAAACGACCAAATGATGAAAAAAATTTGGCTAAAAAAAGCAGTGTTCATTCGGACAATGTATAATATTTCAAAATAATATCTCCGGATAAAAATCAGCATCAGGTACCAGCCATCAAATTGACTCAACACATGTGTAATTTATTCAATTTTTCACGTTGAATCCGAATCTGCGACCCGTTTACCTCTACGTCGCGATTTAGACCGATTTTGGAGCATTTTTCACTTTTTTATGGCCATATCTCGCCGGGCGAGAGTCGTCTCCAAAAACGGCTACCAAATTCGTGTTTAGCGACCTCAAAAACCCCCATACCAGTGCTAAACAGGAAAAAAAAAAACCAAGGGGTTAACCTTGCCATTTTGGCCAAAATTGACGATTTTTAAGAGACATGTGCATGTGTCAGTGAGTAATTTTTCACGCTGAATCCGAATCTGCAGTCCGTTTTGCTCTACGTCGCGATTTAGATCCATTTTGGAGCATTTTTATTCTTTTTTTTTTTTTTTTTGGCCATATCTCGGCTGCCAGGAAAATTATGAAATGTAATTTGAGGGTTATTGAGACGTTAGTGTATCTATTTTTCCACCAATTTCCAAAATTAAATGACAGTACAATATAATAAGTTCTTAAAAATGAACTTGAAATGCCTTAAAACTCATCAACGTACAGATAATCTGAACAAAACTTTTTCATTTTATGTGGGAGGGGGAAAAAATCAAGTAACCTATCTCAGTTTCCGGAAAATTAAGATATTTAACTATACGTATAAACGAAAAGAGACAAAAATACCATAAAAACAAATACAGTTTTCAACGTTTGAAAAAGAAAAAAGAAAACCATAAAATTTGATCGTAAAGCTATCGATAAAAATCATAATTAATGCATAAAAACTGAGTAAAACTATCGACTGTTTTTGTACAGCATCTTCTGAGGTATCATATGCCATTTTTCATTCTAAATTGCTGTTCACAAATTTTCAGAACTAATAACAATTAAATTTACTCAATTTCAATATCCGGACAACAACGTGCAGGAAAACGTATCATGGCTGGAAAAAAATTATAATTGCCTATAATGAAGGAAAATGGTCGAAATCAAATCTGCAAAAACTGGTTTCAGTTCACGTAACTAAGTAAAAAATTTACGCAACTCATTAAACTAACCATTTAGTTATGGAGAAAAAAAAATGAAGCCGTCTTTATGGCTTCCAGCATTCCACTTATAAGCACTTAATGGAGGTCCGAGTTAGCTTCTGGTTTTACTTTTAACCAACTCGAATTAAATATTTAAAAAAGTGAGCAGTAAGGAGAAATAATTCTCAAGAATTTCCAATAAAATATAAAATATTTGAAAGAAATATTGAAGTACCGTAGTCTGGGGCTATTCGGGAATTGAGGGGCTATTCGAGAATCTAATTTTAACACGCATAAAAATTAATGCAGCAAACAGACAAATTATTCTCTTAAAAAATTGATTTCAGAGATTGAAATTTCGAGTCCAGTCAGTCAACATGCGCTACGAAAATGGCTGCAAATATCTATTAAGGGTCGATTGTGACATTCTAAAAAATTTTCTGAATATTTTCCCATTCGCAAAGACCACAAAATTAATTTGGTTTCCAAAACGAATGAAATACGAATTAATTTTTGATAAAAGATCAAAACTTCAAAAGTGCTAGTTTCGCACTTTTTTTTTACAAATAGAACGAACCTAATTTAGGTAAATGAAGTACACATAATATAATTATGTAATCACAAAAATTCAAACCCAAAAATTCCACAAATACAGGTTTATAGACTGTAGGCAAATTATCTTTCGATTTTTAGAGGGTGGGGGCAAGAGGGTGCAATCGTAACAAAAAATATCCGATGGAATAAGGGTTAATGCGAGCTTTTGACCCTCACATTATCACGTATACTGTTGTCAATGATAATTTCTTAGCCACATTTGACCTATTTCAACATCATCTCACAAGCCACTGCATTCCCTGTCTGTATCTTTGGCAACCCCACACGTCACTTCCATTTCAAAAGTACAACTAATGGAAAAGGCAGAGCACCGATGTTGAGGCGAAGAGGTTGAGTACGAGAAAAAGACAGTTTAATTAATACATTCTAGTCGATGGCTATATTAAGATGGGGCGCACGCCATGTCGAAGATGTTGTTCTACTTGAAATACATCACCATTGAACTAAATACTCTTTTTTTCTTCTCTTTTTTTTTTTTTGCACAACCCTATCTCCTTCTGCATAATGTTTTTCCCCATCAGATGATAAATACGTTTGCAATTAAAATGCGAATGCATTGCTGCACAGAGAGGGGAAAAAAAAAGCTGACGGCGTATTTTAATTGCGTTTCAATTAAGACGAGTAATTAGTCCAGCTGCCAGAACCCACGTATTGCCTTATTTATGTCATTCAAATCGTAAATGAAACGAACGTGTATAGTTTATAGATACATTTTCAAGTAGGTACCGATGGGTTTTTTTTTGCCATTCTTTCTTATGGGTTGGGGGAAGAAAAAAAAAGTTTTCTCTTTCGTCAGTAGATGGTTTTATGAGGAAGCCTATTAAATACAACCAATCGTGATTCCACGGCCAGACGATGATTCAAACGATTCATCATTCACGATAAAGCCAAATTTCCGACTGCTGATGAGCAAAAAGCTAAAGGTACGTAACTGCTGGTGGAAAAAAAAAAGAAAAGACTACCTACCGTTAACCTTCTATAAAAAGCCCAGTTCAAAATTAAAGCATCAGTTAGGTAGAGAGACGTGGTAGACTCTCATTGATGACTCGTAGTGGTTTTGCCACCAGACCTCGAATTAGTCCCTCAGAAAATTAATGAATTAATCGAATGCATGGTAATAATCGGTGCTGTATTAATTTTTTACATAAAACAACCCGAACCCCAAACATCAAACCCGCCTCCGGAATCGGATGAAAACTTTCTACTCCGAGTATCATCTCATGACAAAACCAAAGTCGACTCGAACGTCGAACTAGAGCACCTACACTCAGAGCAAATCGAACGCTCGAAACGAGTTCAGGGTGAACCCAAGTCGAACCCAGGTCTATTTTTGTGGCAAATCGAACAAAACTTTAATAAGGTGTGAAATGTGAGCTCCTGCGGTTACAAAACTGAGCGTCTTTATTCGCTTCCAAGCGTTTTGCGTAAAGTGCCTTCTATGTTATTTTTAAGTGGCAATAAAATCCATCATTTCCTCAATTTCGTTGGACCCGGAGGGCGCTATTTTTCCATTATAATCTTGTATTTACTCGTTCTAAATTATCGAAAGATTTATGAAACCGATTGAAAAATCAAACACCGAAAATATACGTAAAAACAAAAAAAAAAAAATAGATTAATCTTCGAACGATTTTAATCTTTGAAGGATTGCATTTATTTGAAATGGTGCATTCTTCCAGAATCGTATACCCAATGAGGCGAAAGAAATGAAGATGAATAAAACGTGGGCTACTTTTGAAATTTCAGAATTAATTTACAATGTTGAAGGTTAATTGAGTTACGTAATCCTTGATGTCCGAGCCAACAATAAAATTTTTCAGCAAATTTACGAGTTGGCCATTAAAAACGATAATATATTATGTCGAATTTTTTTTCTCTAAAATATATACCTACTCTCCACCTTGAAATAGAAGAGAAAAACAGATGAAAATAAATACCTACTGAGAATTAGGAAAAATTTTTTCTAAGAGTAACGAACGAGCAGGACAGAATGCGATTTACATTTTTTTATCAAAGCTGAAAAGTTGGGTAAAGGAAAACATTGTAGACTGATAATCGACGGTAATTTTCAATTTTCCAAAGCAGAAGGATTCAGAGAAAAGGAAGGGAGATGTGTTGGGATAAACAGAAATTTTCAAAAAATTCAATTCAGAAGTTACACGCTGCTCAGATCCTGTAGAATAATTTGATACCAAATATACTGGAGAAAGCTCAAAAGGTAGTGAATAAAAAGAGATTTTTTTCATGTCCACGATGATCCCATTCAAACCTCAATTTTTCCAAGGCAACTCGAATGACAACATTTTAAATCATTTTTCATGACACTAGAGACTAGAAAATCCTTCAAGCCTTCAACTTTTAAAAGCCTATTCTGACCTGAGTGATAAGCTCATCAGCTGGAATTTTCTTCGTATTTTCAACAAAGTCACAGATTATCACAGAAAATTGTTGTTTCTCTATGAAAGTATTGCATGTAATGTTTGAATGCAGTCTGTAGAATTTTTCGAAGTTTGTAATAAAGTTTTCCTACGTGATTATTTGTGATATTGAAAATACTTGACAGAAGATGATTAGTTTCTGTGTTTTGAGTCTATTATATGACTGGAACAAGAGAAATAATTTAATTCAACCTGTTTTCAAAATATGTAAGTATTTTCTAAAAACTTCTCGAAGTTTGAAAAAAATAATCAAAGTAACCCCATGTTCCGGTACTTTGATCGGGTAGAAAAAATGGCCGCACTGATAAATAAAGCTCAAGAACACTTAAAAGGGAAATTCTCTAGATACAATGACCTCATGAGCTTACCCCTAAGCTGTTTTAGAGAAAATGGCCGAAACATGCATATCGCTTCGACGGAAAAGCAGATGAAAAATAGCGTTTTATTTCGAGGTTTTTCAGCATAAGTTTTAAAAAAAGAAAGAAAAGGAAAAAAATTATCGAGCATCAACGTATTCGCGGTGCAATGACATATGGCATTCAACGTCCTTCTGACACTAAAGATCTTTTTGCGTGAATTCTCTCTCCTCTATACGAGGTGTACGGTCGTATCCACCACTACTCGCACACAATTTCGATTAGAAAATTATGCAACAATGCGAACCATCTATCGTCTCTTTAGAATAGGGTTTCCTCTCTCACCTGCCCACATCCAGCGCATGTACTCATTTATGCCTTCTCGAAGCTTGCAAGAAGTAGAAAATTTATTGTTGTTTTTTTCCATGATTCTTTTGTACATACACAAAACGAGTCAAATTATCTACCTGTTCTTCGTTTAATGAGGGCGTCACTCTATGAAGAGAATAGTTACTTATATACTAAAATTTTGCACAATTCTCATCAACGAGACAACAATAATTAATTGAAGATTTGTCAAGCAAACTATGACGTGTATAATTGACGATGGTATAGCTTACTTGCGTACAATACCGAATTTGATCCGAACCGGTTTCATTTTTATAAAACTATTGAATCTTCATCTTTTGAAGAACACACAAGTTCAGTCTATAAAATCAAATGTCATACTTTGAAAATAGTCAGGAGATTGAATAAAACAGAAAATTTACCTAGCATTAGCAATTTCTAATAATAAACGAATGCTAACAAAGGAAGAATGCAGCTAAATCTGTTTAGCAAAAGTTTCGCTACGATTTTTCACTACTTTCTTCTAGGAAACCATTTCTGCATTATAACTTTTTCGAATAAGTCGATGTGATCTATGTAGGTCCCATGCCTGTTTGTGAAAGTCAGACCAAAAGTTATTGGTGGTCCACGGATAAAAACCTGCTAAAGGGACTATCATTTTCCTATATCTTAGAACAAGTGCGCCATGGGGGATCTACAAAAATCAGGTGTAAGTTGTGCGTAATATCTGCATGTACTCACATAGTAAGTGAATCATTCGCCAACTATGTATTTGATAACTATTACTTGATAGTCGGTGAATCATTCTCTGACTATCTGATAACCATTCATAAACTGTACAGGAATCTCAATGATCAACTATTCAGTAATGATTCATCAACAGTATAGGAATTAAAAGTAAACTCATTTTTCATTTTTCAGTTCAATAATTATTTCCGTACTGTTTGGGAACCATTCCCACACTATTCTCGTTTTGTTTCCAAATCCAAAAGTTACCTCACTAGTCAGGTAACCATTCCTATAAATCCAATAAACATTCTTG
Source organism: Parthenolecanium corni (assembly GCA_038050395.1). Classification (NCBI taxonomy): domain Eukaryota; kingdom Metazoa; phylum Arthropoda; class Insecta; order Hemiptera; family Coccidae; genus Parthenolecanium; species Parthenolecanium corni. The sequence goes on from JBBCAQ010000020.1 coordinate 3,160,871, forward strand.
TACTGGAAAATTTCTTTCTCACAGTGTACAGCCCTGGTTAATCTCATTTCATCAGAGGCACTTATGAAGTTTGGTATCTGTTTATCTCAAAACCAAATTTTGGCAATAAGATCATTATGCAGAGAAACTTAATGTGTGCGAAAAATCTGAAAAATTCAATCGAATTACTAGTTCTTGTGAAAGTTGCCACCAGGAGGAGTTAAAACTGCATATGAGATTCGGATTGCCTCAATAAATGGCTTTATTGTTCATCTTCACCATACTGCTAAACTACATAGATCCTTATTACTCATAATTTACTTAAGCTAATAAACGATCGCTCATAAACCGAATATCAGACCACAAATTCATCGAATTACATCGAACTAAATTCCGGAATTGCTCTTGAAAAATAGGATATTAATAACCTTGGTGGCTGTCGAAATTTATAAACCTTTATGTACGTAGTAGCAGCCGTAATAATAGTAATAATGTAATAATATTGTCTAAGAATTTGAAAACTGCTCGTTTCAGCATTACACGATCCAGGGTAAACGACAAAACGATTCAATTTATTCGTATTTATAGGTGCGACGCCACTCGAAAAACTCAATCCACGGACCCCTTAGGGGCTTTCCTCTCCAATCTGTCTTTCTCTATACAGCTCTCTCACCTCTTCCGATAAACGGTATGTCCGATTATGGGGCAGACCAATTTTTCGAGCCGCTGGCGTTGTCGAATGTTACCGCAAGTTCCTTCCATAATTAATTAAAACGCCGTCGTACTCCAAGTCGGGGCTATCACCGATTATTATGAAATCGACGAACACCACGCCACCACAATTACCTCTCCGCAGCAGGAAAAAGTGGCGGACAGCACTTACAATACGAGTAGGAGAAGAAAAAAACATTAAAATTCAATACGCGTCCAACCCATACAGAGTACAGTCATTAGCAGCGGGTGAAAGTATAGGCTAAAATTCGACTGTACGTGATGCGAAATTCGCATGAAAATTTGCAATAACCATCGGGTATCACCACAATATTATCGATGCAAGTGCCACCGGTGTCCTCGCTACTGTTCGACGAGAACGCCAACTTTTTTTCCATCGGAATTTCCAGTCAAAAGTTCGTACATTAGACGGATTAATCGCCTAACAATTAGTCAAGGCTACAATTCGAAAATTAAGATCGGTTTTTTTCATTTATCGACGAGATTTTCAGTCATTGTCATACCTCCATTGATTTTCCTTTCTGGCAATAAAAATTGTCTAAGACGAGTATATTCGGACTTTTCCTTTCATCTCCATGGGAGGGGGGGGGGATTTTGGTTTCAATCAGATATTCTACCTCCCTGTTCACCCCTTCCATACAATTAATTCTTCTTCGGAGGGAGTGGTGAAATTGAAAGAGTCACCCATCCAGCTGAGCTATGGAATATGGCTGCTTATAACTTCAATAAAATTTCATTATGTGTATATTCTGTACTTCAGTCGACAGTAAGTAAAATAATAAACCAGTGGCTTAGGTTGTTTTTCATCAGTGACAAGAAAGTAATAAAAATAGCATGACTTTGGGTTCATTTTATAACCCATCGAAGTTTGACGAGTTCAGAAATTTGCTACATGCAGCCGTCAATCGTAAAAAATGTCCACTACGTAGGCTAATATCGTAGGTTGGAGTAAATAAAAACTAATCCGGAACAAACGTACTAAATCGATTAATTTTTATAAGCCTTGCATCCGTCTTCAAGTACCTGAGAATGACTCAGAAATGATTGCCTCCGTCTAACAAGTAAGAAGGTTTTCTGAACTGTCAAACAAAACATACAGACAGAGATAGAATGAAAACCTGTAAAAAAATGTTTTTCACGAAAATCACTCAATTACCTACCATAACAATATTCGAAATTGAGAACCAAAAAAATTTAGTCGAAATTGTGATTAAGGCGAAAAAGAAGTTTATCAATATGAAAAATTAACTGACCAAATTGTAAATGAAGTATGACGATGTTAACCATTATAGATGTAGTTCAACAATTGTACTTTCGTCCCATGACTTAGTTTTGCAAAATAATTACTCCAGATAAGCACAAAATTTCAAGAAAAGATTATGCAATCGTTAATGGCCGGGTCAAATTAATAAAACGATAATAAAAAAGCAACTTTCACATCTCAATCGGCAGGTAGCAGAAGGCATTCTGGTAGGTGGTAGAAGGGATTTTTCGAAGTAACAGAAGGCTTTTACTACTATGGGTAGAACTGATAGCAGAGAACATTTTGCTAATTAGCAGAAGGCATTTTACTACTCTCTGAGAGACCTGAAAACTTGTTATTCCTCAGGTGAAAAGGCATATTTTTCTCTTTCAAAAATAGTTCTTTCATGGTTGACTTTTGGATTAAGAAATAGCCAAGAATAACTAAGGCTACTGATCAAGAACTACTGCAATAATAAATTTGGTGCTCATTTTTAATTTTAAAAAAAATAAACCTTCAGACTTTCATCATTTCATGTAAAAACGCCAGAAAGAAAATTTAGCCAGATGAAAAAATTAAAAATTTTTCATACAAATAAAATAATAGACGGAAGGAGACGAACTGTGTTTTCAGTATCATAATATGTAGACTATCTTTCATTAATTTTAACATCATCATCTTTTCACCGAAGTATGAGTATGTAGTATGTAAATATTTATCATATAGCTCTATGTAAAAAACAGTCATTCAAACACATTCATAAATATTCCCACACTGAAACGCACATCATACAATGAAAGAAGAAAGGTCAGTGTGTAAGTAAAAAAAAAACATTTTAGCAAAAATCAGATAAGCCAAATTCCTATATGGTTTGGAAGTGGTTGGTGGTAGGAATCAACAGCTATTCGCATGCAACGTAACTTGAATACAATATTCTATACTAAGATTTAGAATATTAATAAACTTTCATCAAAAGTACAGCCTTCTATTCCATATAGGCTATATATTACCTTGTATTGTGTTTCATTTACATTAATTTACGTATCTATTCTATTTAATGATACAGGGAAGGTGATTTTAGTGAACTACATTTTCGTATTTAGGACCACCTTATGGTTCAACTCTCAAAACGGTAGAGTTCATGGAGAAAAATGGTCCGTGTAAATGAATGCTGTATTCGTGATTTAATTTTTGATCTGTATTTAGATAAAATATTAGCGAACTTATATGTCTATTGTATTATAATTCGTCGAATGGAATAGGTGAGCAAGGCCTGAAACGCAATTAAGTATGAAAATAAGAATTTATGTACAATTTACGGTAACATTTATGGCTAAATATCGAGATTTAGAGAAACATATACGATAGACCATTTTGCGTATCTGAAAATAGAATTATTTTTTTTCGCTTTGAAAAAGTAGTTTCCGACTTCAATGTTATTAAAGTATTAATTAAGTAGCCCTACCTCTATACCTACATGGAAGTGTTTTTTTTTTTCACATTAAATTTTTTAATTAGTTCAAAGTTACGTTTACCGCCAAGCTCGCAGAAATAGTAATAGTTTTAATTAAGCTGAAATTCCTTTTATCGATAGTATAAATAAAATATTCGTCCCGACTACGCTGTTTTTTTTCTCTCAATTCAATAACCTCATGTTCTTTATTAACTGTGTATGTATTGCAGAGTAAAATCAATAGCTGCGTGTAAAAGTTCTGGATCCTTTTGACGTGTAAATATAACCAAAATAATTCATTTTAAAACAGAAGGCAAATGTACAATTAAAAGAGTTGGAGATTTTATAAATCACTGTTTCAAAGCAGACTAATTAAATTTTTAGAGAAAGAAAAATTTTACCAACATATTATTTGAAAATGCCCCATTGAACTTCGAAGCCGGGAATGATTACGAAACAAGTCTTCCCAAACTACAATAGTCCAGGGAAAAAAAAGAAATAAAACGGAAAAAAACTCAAGAGAACAGGACTTATGATATGGGTAGCTTCAACTCTCCTAATTAATATACTAACAGTCCTGACCACTCGGTATTATGCTACATCTACAATTATGGATTAAAGCGAGTCAAAATTGATATTTCGCCAGTATGTCTTCAACTATCAATTTTTCAAAACAATTTTTAATACGAAACTTGTTCCTCATCAAGTTAGGTAGTCTTAAGTTCTAGTGATGAAAAGAATGGCTCTAATTAAAAAAAACTATTTTCGCACGTTTTTTCAATAGAATAGCCTTTTTAGAATTTTTTTGAAAAAGTGTCAAAAGTGCAGAGCTTTTTTGTAAATGGAACAAACACTAGTATTTTCCAAACACTAAAATGTACGTCATACTTTTGTTAATAACTCGCAAAGAAAACAAATAATATGGTCCCAGCTTGAAGTGAAATTTTATTTTTTCTAGTTTTTATTTCGATAGCTTGATTTTCAGTGGGGATGTGATTTTTTCTTCGGGAGCATTATAGCTACTCAATTATTTGCTATTTCCAAGGCTTGAAACCTAGAGCATTCATTTTTAAGCCTCTCATACTCGACGTTTCAAAAATTATCATCTGCTCTCATCCATCACTCAATTCGTAAATCTTAAAAATCATACTCGGTAATAGAATTCCCAAATCAACGATGCCGACTAGCAACTGGTTTTACTTTTACGGTCACTACAAAACCACAAATTCAGCATCTTTCAAGTCTGGCACTTCCGTAAACATCCTTTTCCATTTAACCCACAAAAAAACCGACGATTAAAACAGATTACATTAGCTAATGACGAAGCAAAATTAGGTTAGATAATTCGTGATGCTGCCTTTATTATAACCAGCAGACAACCGTGCAAAATGTTTCAATGGCCAAGACAAAAAAAAATTTTGGCCCACAAAAAATTTAACGAATGTACCTTGAAAACCGGTAAACCATCCTGCATTTGTTGAACTGTCGTTCATACTAGATTGAACATATAGCCAAAAGAATGACGAGAGAACTACCGAAAAAAAAAAAAAATGATAAATGAAACAAAACATCCCATATGGAAAACCATAAGCGTTACCATTTTTACTCGCAATCGTGACCGCCAGTCGTGGATTATGTAATTTGACGATGCGGCGGAGGTGCATCTTCGATCTGTAATTTACACAAACGAGTACATCGTGATGGCAAAAAGGGCATTCATTCTATTTATTGTCCATTATTTCTACCAGCAGACGTTAAACTTCTATACAGATGCGAAAACAATTGAGATTTCGAGTCTCTTGAGACAAGAATAAATTTTTGTTTTCAAACACTTTTTACACACCAGCTTAAATAGACTCGTCAATATTTTTAATGTTTTTTTTTTCTTTCTTTTTTTTTGTGAAGCTATGACAGCAATTTGTGGCAAGGTCTTCTTAGTAAATCGATCAACACCATAGGGCCTTCGTCGATAATGCTTCGGGGTCAGATCTTGTGACTAGTGGGCGATATATGAGTACTCTGGCGTGAAAATAATTGAGAAAACAAAAAATTTAATCCCTCAACTTTTGTGATAAAGAATCGAATTGGTGAGAATTTTGTTGTCATAAAACTAATCAACCAATTAAAGGTTGAAAAGAGCCGTTACCTGTAACATGATGATAAAAATAAACGTCTTCGAGTCAACAATTGTCAGTTTGATTGAAAATAGTGTAGAGAAAACTTGTTACAAATGAATTTTTTAAGGCTAGCGGTTAACCAAAAATATACAAATGAACTAGATACTATAATTTTGAATGATAAAACCCAGAGATAATAATATAATGTAAAAAATATTGGAAAGATTTGAAAGAATGGAAGATCAAAATATAATAAATCTATTTACGAGACGTATTAAAGAGGAAATAATGCATCTGTAATAGCTATTTTTGTGTCAGCATAATCATATAAGGGTTGAACTTCCTCGAGATAGATAAATACGAACTTGAGTGATTAATCGAACGATGAATTCTAAATCATACGTTCTTTTTAAAAGATTAATTTCAATTATTTCACCAATATCAGACTGCAACGCTAACCCAGATGAATAGTTGTACATACACGTGGCTAACACCTAGTTGAATTTTTCGTTTTAATAATGCGGGCATAAAATTATGAAAAAAGATCTAACTTAATCACGAATTATTACATAAGCGTTTGAACTTACATAACAATACTAGAATTAAAGTAACTATAGATAATAATTATTAAAAATTCATTATTTTTAAATCCTTCGTTTATAATGCTTCACTTTTTTCTAAAATTTCAACTCGTCCCATTTACAAAAATCACCCGATTTAGACCAAGTTCGTGTCTCACCTGAGGGGTGGAGGGCAGTGTAATCCAATTGAGAAAGGCAAGAAGACATTTTCAACCAAAATCCAGTTTTAAGAAATTCAAGGCTTTCTCATTATTATACTCGTACATGTATTTCAAATTTCATCGACCATACTTAATATTAACATCAGTTTTGCTCGAATGAAAACTTAAATGCCATTTTCTCAAAAGTAGATTTTGTTGGAAATCCTTTTCTTGGTTTTCACTATACCCGATTCATGAGCATAGGTACACGTAGAATTACATTTGAAAGGAAATATAGAATTGATATTCTTGCACCACGGTGCTGTTTCAGTGTCTGCCCGAAATTCGTCTCAAAAGTTGAAATTTTAGCCCAATCAAATTTTTTTTCAATTTCACTAGTAATTTGCAAATAAAAAATTAATACATTCATATGTTTTTTTGATTCTATGTTGCAGCTAAACGCTATGCATTCACGGAGAAGCAAAGATACGACGGTTGGTTCAATAACTTAGCTCACCCAGACTGGGGAACTGTAGGTGAGTGGTAATTTTTTTTTTCTATCCATATAGTTTTACGCGAAAAACCTATCAATCAAATGAACAAATAGGAAAAAAAAAAGTACATATAAACAATTAAAAAGGCTCTCCGAATAAGATTAATGACGAGTCTATCGTTGATTATTTCATAAAATGCGAACACCAGCGAAGTATTCGACGTGCATATCTTGTGATTAGACCATTAATTATTATATTCGCCAACTGTTTCAACTGTCGACAAGCAATAAAATAGACATCGACAACCTACCGTAGGACGTCTCTCCCATAAACCCGACATTGCCAGTAATTACAATTTAATTGGGCCATTATACGCACTTCTATTTTTCTCCAGCATTTATTAATCCCATCTAAATGAATTATCTTTGTTTTTTGCTCCTCAGTCTTGGAGCACAACTAATGCACCCGATTGCCTTGATAAATATTTTCATTAGGTCTATACGTGAAAAAAGAAAGAGTGTATAACTACTCTATTGCAGTATAGTTGCAGACACACTGCCTGCATTTAATTAGCACAGTAATCCAATGTCATTTTCAAGTTTTTGAATGAAACAAAACTTAGCCAATCCTGTACTTAGCCGTTGCTATTACATCGAATATTCGACTCGAGATCTCGACGCGGTTGTAAGAAAAACACGCGTGGGTATTTACGAGGAGTTTTTGCAAATTCTTGCCTTAAATATTTCTACAAGGAGCATAAGTTATAGTAAAATTTGACATTCAGAAATCCGACAGTGCACTGAAAAGAATACCAGCAGAAATTTTCATTGTCTGGATAGGAAAACGAGGATAAATCAAGATTTAAAGTAGAAATTAGGACAAAAATTGTCAAATGTATTCACCATAGTCAAAATTACTACCAACATTAAGAATATCAACAATAAATCTTAATTGACAAGGATCTTAAATTTAAAATAGTCACTACTCATTTCTCTCAGCGTGGTTTTCTCATTAAAATTTCTTAATTACGACCAAATGTCTTTTTCCTTCTTTCAGCGTGACTTCCGATCAAAAACTAGAAACGGTTTTTTTCTTCTTCAAAGTATAACCTACGTCATTTCTAGTCATAATCATCAGTATCTGGCATAGGTGGCGGAATGGATTGTTGAACAATGAATGCAACTTTTTAAGCTTTATGAAACTTTCCCACTCAACTATCCCATCAAAACATCCACGAATACTTTCTTTATACTCGTAGTAATAGTCTGGTCCATTACCTTGTTTTCAAAATATTTTTTTTCGTTTTTATCCTCGTGAAACTGACGTTTTATTCATTTATCACTTATTGAGGATCATAAAATTCACTTTTCGTCATATCGACATGAAAAGCCAAAAGAAAATAAGGTTTTGCATAGAAATTTTCAATAACAGTAACTTTTAAAATTCGTTTTCTCAAAAAATTACGGTTTGGACATAAACACCTTTCTGTTCCAAGCTGCCGATACACTGAGTTATCTCTAGAAAAGTAGAAGTATAACAAATGCTAATGTTTTCAAATTTCTGAGAAAATATTTAGATCTTACTACCTGCTTTCGACACTCCCTAAAATCGTACAAACAAATGCCAATGTTTTTGAATCTCTGAGAAAATATTTAGATCTTACTACCTACTTTCGACACTCCCTAACATCGTACACCCAGTTAATGCGAAGAATCGAAAAACTTCTTTCATTTTTCCAATTTCTGATTTTAATGAGTTAATTTTCATTTCAAATATTTTCCATTTTTTTTTCTTTTTATTCCGAACTATTTTCCTAGAACATAAATTATATCAAGTATTTGTTCTTATTAGCTTAAATTAGTTTTTTTTTCCTCTTACGAATTCATGACATCATTTTTTCTATACCCAAGCCTTCAGCATTAAACATTTAAGAAGGAAGAAAATGAGAACGAATTTATATCATTAATTAAATTTCTCGCGAATTTGAAATTTGCAGAATTTAGTTAATTATCTTTTTCTACCTCCATTCTATTCATGAACATTAGTTCCGTTTAACAGACTAATTCTCTTATCTCATTGTTTAGCGTGTAGCTGTGATTTAAATTATGCCCACAGGCTAGGAATTTTTTTCTTTTTTCCAGCACTATTTACGTACATTCTCTGCAGGTGATTCAACATGATGGCATAATTTTTCGCTCAATACCTGTAGTTTTATTTTTCTATCTAGAGTACGTGTGATCTAAATTGGCATAAAGAATAGCAGACACTGTCAAGGACATATGTAGACGATTTTTTTTCTCAATTACAGACACTTCCCTTTCAAAAACAAGGCACAGAAGTTGCAACATAAGCGAGGACTGAATACACTCATCACCCTCTGAACGATATTATCACAGATGACTCTCTCGACCAGAAAACTTTGAATATACCGAATGACTGCCTCAGAGGTGCACCCAAGGAGGGGGCTAAGGGAACTTTGCCTTTTCTTTAGCCATCAAATTCCATCAAAAAAAAATTTCGCCCGGATTTTTCGCAACATTTCTGTCCTTTGTGGATAAATTTGAGACTCAGCCCCTTCTTGACAAATTTCTGTGGCGCCGTTGCATCGCTTGAAATATTTTCATTGATGCAGAATTCCTTCATTTTCAATACAGTTAAGAGGGCAAAAAAATACTTTAAACAGAGGAAAACATTCTAAGGTCAATTTTCGGGTGTCAATAGCTCAGTTCGGAATACAGGACTTAGTTTTTTCACCAAAATGCAGTTGCGCGTGTTTATATAATATATTATGTACGTACCACAATAATTTTATGACGTTCAATGTCTGATGCATTAGATACATCTAACATTTTTTATACTTGAAAAATCTCTATGATGGTACTCACAAGTGCGAACGCCTGTTTAGCAAATACTATTCGTACTAACGATCTTTGAAAAATGTTTGCCACAGGAAAACATATCATTAATTTCAGTCGGTCGTAATCAAGATTTTTGAATTATTTTGTATACTATAAGCACCTACTTCTAGCAGCAAAATCAACAAGAAGTGACATATTCGTAGCATCTAACCCACACGTGGATGAATTTTGATGTACTTATTTTAGCAATATGCAGATGCATCAGAGGTGACTAATACCAACATTAATCAGAAATGGTATGCAGCGCTAAAATATTTGAAAATTATTCGATGTCGTCGTTTTGACTTTTGACATTGTTGCGATGCGATTTGCGAGATCTCGACTCGGATGAAGAAAAACCGGTTCAATGTCATTGCGTCTCTCAAACCCGGAGCAAAATGTGGGGGACGATGCCTGAAGTCACGTATGCAAGTTCACGAAAAGAAACTATTTTTAATACCGAATGAATTTAGTTCCTGATGGAGTAACACTCGAAAGTCAATAACGATATAAATTTCGTAAAATCTGTACGCAGTCTCCTAGGTATGATTTGTTTTCAAATCCATAGATTCGTCAAGGTTGGAATTTTAAAGCTTCAATCGGTTGCAGCGATGAAAAATTTTCAATCGTTCGATTCGAATTGATTAATCAAATTGAACGTGGCGGGAAAACAGAGAATAGGGGTAGCTGGTCCTTACAAGATTAAAAGTATTCAAGGACCTTTTAAGCGGGGTTTATACTCGCCCATAACGTTTTCCCTAGCATTAAACAATTTCCCTTATTTATCAAAATGAAAGTGTGCTGTTTATACTGAAATTTATAAATTTCATTGATATGGGACTGCTTTAAACATTTGAAAAAGTTTCAAACACGAAGCAATACATAGAAGATGAAAAACAAACATTTCTTATCACAGAGTAAAAAACGTTTTCATCCTTTCCTTTACCCATAAGTTCGATTTATCGAACTTTTGGGATTGTGGAAAACGTTTTGGAATTGTGAATAAGTTTTAGTGAAAGTACAAGTATAAACAATAGCATTGCGTTTCCATTGATTCAACATTTTGGGGAAACTGCTTTGGGACTAGGGAAAACGTTATGGGCGAGTATAAACCCTGCTTCACAGTGGCTTAGCGACGAGGGAGCGGGAAGGAATGCTGATCGAATTAACAAGATAAGCCCTAAACTCACAAGCTAAGAACTCAGCAACCAATAATGATGAATAGAACAAAAATTATTAGACTGTCAAGACTTCAAGAATAAAATCAATCGAGTTCTTCTTCATTCAATAAAATCAGTCAAAGGTAAACGATGAAGTCTATTTCAAACAAGAACAATTTTCATCGTATAGTTCCTCTAATCTCACCCAATCAGAAAATTAATTATGCATTGTTGACCGTGGCGCTCTCTGAAACTGTAAAAATCTCAATGTCTCAAGATTGGCTCAGATTAATTTTTTCACCCCGATTATTCCTACAATAACGTCTTCCTTCTCATGCCACATTTTCTCAGCCGATTATTTGTCAATTCCTTATTTATATAGTCATTGTAAGCGTATCAGAAAATTATTGAGACTGAACGGAGTCTTGTTCAGCTTTGTTTTTAGGCCGCGACGGTGCAAGTAACATTCAAACATGAATTTCTAAAACTCTTCACCAAACAGGAAGAAACCGACGGGCTTACACTAATTATATCGAGAAAAGATAATTTATCAATAATTGTGTGATACTCGAAGTGTTGTCATGAGAAATTATTTGGAGGTCCAGCGCATTACATCGATTTGACATGCACGTTCATCAGATTATGCATGCATACTACAATATTTATTCTATCCGCAATGAAAGGTATAACTAAAATAACAAAACTGAACCAAATCGTGATTCAAGGATGGGTGAATAGGAAGAACATTATAAGATGAAACAGCATTATTATAAAATAAATGTATAAACCATTTATTTTCGATTGAATCTGAACCAGAATAGGAGTCAATATTTGTGAGGCGCTATGGGAAAACCCACCTTAGGGTGAAGATCACGAAAATCAGTTTTTTGTGCGAATTGAATTGGTGACGTCATACGTAAGCTGTAGAGACCGCCCGCGCGCCGGTAGGACGAATAACCGCTGAGAAATATCAGTTGGCGCGTGGAAGACGGAAAAACGAAAATGCCAGAAAATATGAGCAGTGTTTATCGTCGTATCAATTGATTCTTGGCCCTACTAGTGAAGTCAAAATACAAGATTCTTAAATGAAATTTCATGAGGAACCCGAATTTGAGGATAAGAACATCCGAGTCTTTTTTCGTTGAAATCTGTTATACAAAATTTTAATCTTGTACATTTTTGCGTATAGGCAACCAAAAAAATATAAATTTGAATTTTTTTTAAATAGTATCGTATAGAGGAAGCTTCAGTGTACCAATTTCACTAAAAAAAAATTTTTTTTAGTTTTGAATTTTTTCACTTACATGGCTTTTCTGAGAAATTTTGTTTTTCACCCGAAGATGGGTTTTCCTATAGCGCCTCACATTTTCTTGTGAAGTTTGAATGTCATAAAAAAATTAATGTAATCACAAAATTTCCAAAATTTCTATTTTTTCAAATTTGAAATCTGTTTCCCCGTTATTCCTCAAGTCATTTTTACCATCACTTATCGGGGAAATATTCACAGCAGAAATTTCACACCAAAGTTTTCAGTCAACTGCAAAAAAGAGAAAATTAAAGCCCACACGAACTACAAAACTACTTCCATCTTTAACAGATGCTGACTTCACCCGCATAACTCTGAACAATACTCTACTCACCTATGGCCACCTCACAACCATCCCCATTCGTTATATTCTCTTGGAATGCCCCAATAAAGCTGGCAAAATACTTTCTGCACAATTGCTTCTCAAAGGTACGAGCAAAGACGATAAAAAACAAGGAAGATAATCAACTACCAAACATACGAGTACAATAAAGTAACTCGAGATAACTGACGTTTTTCTAATTTGTATAAGATCTGGATTACCGGTACAATTTTCTATGATTGAAAGAATTTTTTTTTCCATCTCACGAACCAACCGCCCTATACGGAATTCACGTTTCGTGCCTTTCGATCCGGTTTCCATCTCTAATTTTCTTATCTTTCCAAAAAACAAAGTAAAGGAACACTCAACAAGCGCTCGTTATCCGCCACATCCAAATTTTAAAAGAATTAGCTCCCGTAGGGAATAAATTAGACTCGTCCATCATAAATATTGATTCGTAAATTACACGATCACCTTCTCGCAATTATTTCCCTCTGCTTTACCTCCTATACATGAATGACTAATCTATATAATTTAACCGAAATGGGCTCGTGCGTTCGCCATTTACGAGTACAACTACATCCATACTTAATTACCTTTACAAAAAATAAGTATCAGATGTTCATTCCCAATATCGAATTGAGACTCAAGTCTGTAGCTCTGCACTGGAACACCGAATGACGACGGAAAAACGAAGTCAGTATTCAAATACACTGAGAAAAATGTTGGCAGGTAGTAATTTTAAAAATTTCAGTGGGAAAACTGGGATAGTTCCAAATTCGTAGCAAAAATTATTACAAAAATGGTACAATATAATTATTATTAAAAATAAAAAAAAGTTAGCAAAGAGTACGACAAACAATAATAATTTTCTTCACTGTGATGAGAAAAGCTACTATCCCGTTAGTAATTATTAATACAGAATATTTCTCAAGCAGCCCTCATCGGAAAAACGCCTTCAATGATTACTTAGAAGAATTTTTTCGCTCAAAAAGAAGCACCGTTTACGTTATTAAATTCATTTAAGAATGCTGAACAGTTTCACTTCGCGCGTACGATTGCATAATCAGATACAGTACACCAGATTATGAATAAGTAGAGGAAAAGCAAATGTCATTCGAAAAAGGAGATGAAAGGGAAAAAAAAAACAATCAACTTCATTTACTGGCGTATTATATTTCTGTTCCATTGAGGAAATCATAATGCTCGAAGGCATTTGAGATACTAGCGGTGAGTCATTCTGTTTGTTTTTGAACTCGACTGTTTACATTTGAACTAGTAACAATATTCTCTATAGAAAATGCATTATAAACTGGTTTTATACCGTTTTGTTGATGATTTAAATTGAAATAGCGGTAAGCTTAAATTTATTTCAATTTGATGTTCCAGAACTGGTAACATTTCAAAATGTCATTCAACTGAGTGTCTGTAGCTTCATAAATTGAGTTAGACGATGATTTTCTCATGAATTTGATGCATGATTGGTGGCAAAATGAAGGTCCATTTTGCCGGCCCCCACCATTTGGAATTTTGACTCAAAATTTTGCACACTAATTGTGCTCAATTTGTGCTAATTTGTGCCGCAAATTGTAGAATTTGTGCAAGCCCCCTTCCAAAGATATTAGCAAAAAACCTTGGGTGGGGCTGAAGAAATGCTAGCCCCCACCATTCAGAATTCTGACCTGAAACTTTGCACACCAATTGTGCTCAATTTGTGCTAATTTGTGCCACCAATATTACAATTTGTGCTGCCCCCAGCCCCCTCAATTTAAAATTTTTATCTGAGACTTGGCACACCAATTGTGCTCAATTTGTGCTAATTTGTGCTGCCAATATTACAATTTGTGCTGCTCCACTTAACAACTTCCAGCTCCCACAAGTTTTAAGCTCAGCCCCCACCATTCAGAATTTAGAACTGAAACTTTGCACACTAATTATGCTCAATTTGTGCTAATTTGTGCTGCCAATATTACAATTTGTGCTGCTCCCCTTCACAAGTTATAGCTCCCTCAAGTTTTAGGCTCAGCCCCCACCATTCAGAATTTTTACCTGAAACTTGGCACACCAATTGTGCTCAATTTGTGCTACGCACCAAAAAGTATGCTTACATTTCCAACTGGAAGGAGAATACGTTACATATTGCATACCTAAATCGATTGAAAAATAAGAAATATCACAACTTTCTTTCCCCACTGACTACACAGATAATAGATAAGTATCTGCAGCATGACTATCTCCAATCTGATTATTTCTCTTTCTCACTCGCTTTTCACTCTCTTCTACCTTGTCTCCACTGTGCCTTGCTCTCCGCCTTCTCTGCGCCAAGTCCACATACTATTTTTCTTTCTTCGACATCAAATAACCTACCCACAGTCAAATTCACAAAACCCTCTTCCTCTTCAGAACTCGAAGAATGATCGCAAGTATTGGAGGAAAAAATATATTATACGCCTTCGGGTGAATAAGTTCAAAGAAGTTTGATCAGCGGCGAAGGTTAATACCAGTTGTTTTTCAGACGTATGTATTATTAAATATGTAACACTTATGAAATTGGTCAAGTTTCGTGACATTAAAAGGTGTAATACGAATGGAAGGTTGAACCAATACGTGAAGAATGTACGAAAAAAAAATAATGATAGAAATACAGGATCTAGTTTTTTCTCCCTTACTTTTTAATGCTTGCCTCAACGAGGAGTCTAGCTGGATAATTAAATTAGGTAGCAATTCATTTCGCGGCTGATGCAATAAAGGTAGAAAAAAATTTCAAAAGTCAAGTACGGATCTAGTCTCAAGGGAAACAAATGCATACGAAAGTTCGTAAGTTCATGATTGAGACAAAATGTATCTGCTCCGAAACATTTATACTAGATCTAAATAAAAATAGGAGAACGAAACTCGATTGTAAGTTACGATTGTAATTATAGCATAATAGGTAATTATGTATGATTTTCCCAGAAGAATGTCATTCTTCGAGAAAACTTCTCGAAATTTTGTAGGCGTCACACGGTGACTAATATCAAATAAACGAGGCGAATGATCCACACCGTATAAATGTAGGTCCTCTACGTTGATTTACTTCTATATTTATTCAGTTTATTTCTTTTTTTGTCTATTTCTGCGTCTACGGTTTCTCCTCCTCAACCGGATCTAATTCACGTGGACATTGTACCGAATGCTTATTGCAGAACCATCGCACAACTTTATCAGCATAAAGTCATCACGAATTTTATGTAGAGGAAGGGTTTTGAAGAGGAAGGGTTTTGAAATATTTACATAATTTTTGCCAAAAATAATGCGCACCTTACGCTTATCTGTGACTGTTACGATGAAAAAAAAACTTTTGTACGACAATGCAAGAACATGACACGAAGCCAACAGAAATTCCAACAGAGAAAACGTGCTAAACTCATCGAACCAAACAATATTACAAAACTTTCAATCGTAATCCTAATCTGAAACTTATAAACAATAGAACTATGAGCCTCGTTTAAAAACATTTCAACCCTTTGACTATGCAAAACATAGGGTCAAGAGGAGAAACCCATAGTAAATACGAATTTTTAAATTACTATTTAGAGCAGAGACGTTTTTTTTTATAAAAGATACATGCTATGTAGTTTTAAAATGATTAGTGATGATGAGTAAAGTTGTACAAAACTTGCAACCACTGATGAAAATTCAACAATTTTATAACCATCCTATATTAGAATACATAACAACCGGAGATAAGATATCTATAATTTGAATTTTTCTGAAACACAGATGAATAACCGACAAGAACTCGCCCCTTTGTATTTTTTCAGCTTTTCAGTTGTTACAACATTTTTCTCAAGACGACGAAAATCCCGTTCATGCAGCAACGAAGCAGAAAACAATGCGTATAATTATGAAAATATTGTCGAACATAAATAATAAGCTACAATTTTGAATTACAAAACAATGTAACTTCATTAGCATATTTCTGCATCAAACACAACGAGCCAAGTTGAAACAAAATACCCGTATGTACCGTACCTATATGTACGTGTAATCGTTTGCATCCAGTGAGATAGCAATTGATGCTAAAATAGTAAATTTCCTGTAGGTATAATAATACACGATGATAGTACGAAGGTATCGCATAATATCAACGATAAATTAGCAGGTGCATAAAATAATTTACGTATTTATTATGCGTAGTTTAGTAAACTTTGAAGTGTTCAAAAACTGTAATATTATAGGTACAAATATATATATATATATGCACAAGGGCAATTATTCAACTCATAGAAACTGTAAAATATCTATTAAGAACACTTAGTAAAGTTAGATGAGGTAAACTACTCGATATTTGTCGGAACTGTAATGATCAAGTAGGTGCTCGATTTTTTATGATGCTCAATAAATACTGAATAGCAAAACTGAGAACAAAAAAAATAAAAAGTGACGAAATTCCAAGCTGGGACCACGCATTCGTCTTCTCGTCAAGTGCAATCGTATTTAAGAAAATATTTGCTTTTTTCACAAGTGGTACTCGACTTGTCACAACTTCAATTACAAACTCCCAGACAATTAAAACAATTTAAAAAAATTCTTTGGGGGATGTCCTTCACTAAAAGCACGAACTCCGAAATTTGGGAATACTAATATCTTAATGGTGGTACTTCTGATGATGAATTGAAGGAAAATCTGAACCTACTATTTAATTAGCCAATCCCATTCAAAATTAACGATTTTTGCTATCAAATTTTTCAATAAAATGTTATTAAAGACAAATATTTTTATAAAATGACATTTTTCCGCATATTTACAAGCTGAGTTTTCAACTCAAAGTTGTGATTTTTAAATATGTTTTGCATGTACGACGAACTTAGGGATATATGCGTAAAGGTATGTTTTGATTTTCGATTGAATATCTGTTTTTACTGCTGCGCAAAGAACTTTGACGGCTATAATTTGAGCTAAGTATAAAAAATATAAAAATCAAAAATGCAACTCCATACCTCCTTCAATTTAACATGGAAGTACAACGTCACAAATTTCTGTTCAGACTTGACTTCTACATAGTCGAGAAAATTTTATTTTATATTTCTGTTTCTGGTAAAGCATATCCTTGAAGGAAATCATCAATGCTTTTTAGCATTGTTCATCGCTCACAAGTTCGCTTTTAAGAGCTGTTCAGTTTGATACGTATATTATAGTATACCGTAAATTTTCGAAGGACATTGAAAAAAACTTACGCCACTTGAAAAAACGCAGCTACAATTTTATCATCTAAAAGTTCAATTTTTTTGCAACGATGCGCTCTTTCCACTCATCCGTACTTCTTACTGTCTTCCATTTCAATGTTTTACTGCACCATAAAAAATTACGAAAATTACCAACCCCATTGAAAGTAGGTTTATGACTTCAATAAAAATATAGGCCATTAAAATTTGTCGGACCACAACGTATATAATTTTGAAAAGAATGTGCGATGCGTTTGTCCAGTCAATTTGAATAACCAATGCATAAAAGTGGTACGAGAAAAAATATCAAGTAAACCAATTTTAACGATAGGTACAGGAAAACAACATGCAATTTTAAAAATTTACCACCGTCGTCGCGAATGGCAATTATTGCGTAATTGAACCCCGAGTCATTCGTATAGTCGATAATCGAGGGCTCTACCTAATACCCGGTAATTTAAAAAGAAATTATTATTGTCTGAACGAGATCAGGTACACAGCATCGATTAATATTATTCGTTATACGGTATGCCGCAACCGCAAAAACCAAAAAAAAAAAAAAAAAACCATCAAAGTCAATTCCACATATAAGATGGAAACCGCAACAAACGAGCTTTGTCCAGGACAATAACACAAATGGAAAACTATGGTGACTTAGCTTCACATACGAAGTTGATGTCGAGGACACGTTAAATTTTTAAAATTTTCTAAATGAAGGTAAAGCGAAAGGAATATGGTGGAAAATGGGAGCAAAGGTAAGCTTGGTGTTTATTGGGTCCATGGAGAAAATACGACCTTACTCCCAGAATCCTAATACAATTTTATTCATCCGCGCACGCACAGACCGCACAGCATACATATATTTTTCAAACAGTTGAAGAAAAGTAATTGAGAACGTTAATTTATACAATTCAGGTAACACGCATAAGCACTTGAAGTGGTTGTTGAGAAAATTACTTCAGTCTATGATACCATAAAATGCTACATTTTCAAATAGCTTACCAACAGCAAAATGTGTCCACCTGAAAATTTCGTTGCCAATTTCTATTTTTAAAATTCAAAATAGACCATTAGACCATTGAATGAAATCTGAAGCTACTCAACTTACGTCGCAAAATGAGTTCATTTTCATGCTTTGGCAACTTATGCCATCACGGGTACCTTTTATTTCCACAAGTTTCCAGAAGAAATGATGAGCAGAATATTTTTCTAGTGAAATAATATTGTAGCCACCGCTTGTAAGCAAATTTCCATAAATGCCTTTCAAGTTACGAAAAAAATTGGGTTATTTAGAAACGTGTTCTCAAAATTTAAATCAGTCCAACTTTCAACCAAACTTCCAACACTTTTTCTCTCATCCCCTAATTGAGACAGAGAGGTGCGGTTTACGAGGTTCTTTTCTCGACCAAGGATTTCGCGTACTTATATTTAAAAAAAAATTTTTTGGAAAACCCTGTTATTTACTTTTTCAATTCTTACTGACTTTTTACTCTATGCAAATTCGCCAGGTAGTAGGTATATTTTATTACAATTTACAAACATTTTTAAGGGGTGAAAATTGACTCTTCTCAAATTGGTACAGATTTCTTCAACAAATTCGTTCAAGTATTTCAAATTTTGTATTCAATGTTCTCATAATATGATGGGAGAAATACAATTCACCTCATTGATGGTAGAATCTCAGTACAATGTGCTTTCCATATCACAAATGTTTCACATGAAACTGAATTAAAAAAGTCGAAAAAACGGGTCTTCATTCATTTTGGACACCAACAGTCTGCAAGTCGAAATGACCTCCCAACAAATTCACTGTACCCCAATCAATCATTTGCTGCTAATGATTCGCCAAAAACAGTAAATCATTCCTTCGTCAGCTAATTTGTCAGTCCAAAAAATAGCATTTAAAAAGATGTTCCGCTAATGACACTTGAGAGACCTATCCATACCTAAATTAGCACCAGCTACACAGGCCAATTGGTCTGCCCAACAAACTGCAAATCGTTAAACTTCATCTGCACGATAACGTCGTCAAATTTATTAGCAATTGCCTTCGTGATCGAAAATTTCTCAATTTTGACACACCGTCCACGCGAAATACTTTTCAATATTCTGCACTCCTCGAAAACTGCGCAGAAAACCTTCTGCGGATGCAAAAAAAAAGTAAATGGCAAAAAGAATTATACGACATTCACAGCATACTGTATAACTTCAGCCCATATATTCGTGCTTTCACGTAATCAGATCTGAGGTTATGTCTGTCCAGCTTCAGATTATCTGTTGCGCAGATAACACTGCCAAGAACCAGATCAATTAGGAGAACCACGAGGAGGGGGGCGAGATCGGTTAAAGTTCACATTTCAAACGTCTCTTGACAGTCGACCAAAAATAATTAATGACAGCAGTCAGTCTGCCAACCATTCTGACATCGGACAATGTATTCGATAATGAAATTTAAAATAACATAAAACCATTTAGGACTATGACTGCATTATATATACATAGCCTACATATTCCAAAGTCAAACGAATACACGAAGGATAAATGACAACTTTTTCAATACTTCAACGTGATCTATTTATAAAGATCTTGAAATTAAGAAGGCAAGGGTACGCACATTTCAAGTCGGTATCACTCTCTTCGCCTTAAACCATAATAATATAATTGTATCGCTAGTCTGTTTGATCGATACAGGATTTCGAAACCAGATGAAATGACCGATGTCGGTACTCTTTTTCGCAAATAATTTTCTGACTAATGGGTATTCCGCTGTGTTTGTGTGTTCCAGATAGTCAAATGACAAGGAAAACGCCACCATCGTACTCCGATGGAGTCTACATGATGGTTGGCGATGATCGACCTAGTCCTAGAACACTGAGTACACGATTCATGAAGGGGCAAGATGGGCTGTCGTCTGTGAAAAACAGAACAGCCTTACTGGCATTTTTCGGTAAGTATCTATACTTCATTATGAGAGTAGGGTCGTATGTTTGAACTGACAGATTAATATCTCTACCACTAGAACGTCTTGAACGTAAGTGACTTCAGGTATGTCTATAGTTCTGCACTACAAACTCTAGGATTGGGGTCCTCAAAACCATGCCTTGATAAGACTCCTTGACTTGGGCTTTCTGAATTGAAATTCTCAACATAAAAAAATATTTAAAAATTCTAGCGCAGCAAGCCCCGCTAGAAAACCAGCTTTACAATGAAACTAAAGGGGTTTTGATCAACCATTAAAAGTTCATGTTTCAGGATTATGTAAAAATTTGGTAAAAAAAAAAAACTAATATCAGTCGGAAACCTGCGCACACGTTCCAAAGAAAAATTCTCGTTCCGGACCTATTCAAACCCCACTTTTTACCATACAAAATTTTTCAGCCCCTCTCCCCCTCCCTATCTTCATCACCGAATAAGTATACCGAGTACAGTCCGCAATTTATATTTTCCTATTATTATTAATTTATCATCGTATTATCGTGAAAGATTTTTTGGAAATATTTCACTTTCCATAGGAAACACAACTTCCTTTAAAAATGTGATAAGCAAGAAGTGAATTATATGAATACATACATTCCGAGAATATTGTAAAATACGAGTATTTGATTACATATCATGTAAAGTGAGTTTAATTGATACTTTTTAAATGATGATTTTACGATGGAGGCGGATGCAGAGATTAAGATCCAAACGTCAAGATAATGATTTTTGTGGAGCAAAAAGTCTCAGTTGGACATGCAAGTTTTATCAGAGTTCGACGTAAATTGATTTAAAAAAATCAAAGGCAAAATCATAGTATTAGGTATCTGCTGAAAATAAATTTTAGTTGACTGGGGATCGATTATACTTCAATTCTTCGACATTTCAACTTCTGTTGCGCGTCTAAGCAACACTTCATTTTTTAAATATTCATTTCCCACCCACAGGACAAGTAGTCAGTTCCGAAATAGTCATGGGTAGCGAAAAAGGATGTCCCATCGAGGTTCACGACATCAAAATCGAAAAATGTGATCCAATGTACGACAGCGAATGCAAAGGAGGCAAATCGATACCATTTCACCGGGCCGGATACGACATTCGAACCGGCCAAAGCCCAAACAATCCTCGCCAACAGGTAACTGACAACTTTGTACAAACGATTTTCATGAATCAGTAAAGGAGTCGAGAAGGGAGTTAGACCCTTCGAGCCCCAAGAAAAAGTAGCCATATTCGTTATTTTTGTCCAAGTAAGGACCTCTGCGGATAATAGTGGGAAAAACTTGAACCATGTAAAATAGTCTGCCTCCCTATGGACTTGAAAGGAATGCAAATTATTCTCGCCTCACACATGTTAAATTTTGTAATTCGCGCAGATAAACCGAGTTACCAGCTGGATCGATGGTAGTTTCATCTACAGTACCAGCGAAGCCTGGGTCAACACGATGCGATCATTCGTGAATGGCACCTTAAAAACAGATAAGACTGGAAAACTGCCAATTAAGAATACTATGAGAGTTCCTTTATTTAATAATCCGGTGCCACACGTTCTGAGAACATTGAGTCCAGAAAGATTATTTCGTAAGTATACTTTAACGATTCATACCCTTCTCCCCTCACCGCCTAGAATAAAAGAAACTCTAAAAGCGAAGAGTAAACTGTCATAGCTACAATATACCTATTGTAATTACTCACACCTGAATTTTGGTCCAGATACGCTACAGCGAGTGACCAAAATAGTAAAATTGTCTCGAGATCAACAAAAGAGAAAAAAATACGAGTACAAATCAAATAAATATTTGTAAATGAATGAATGAATATACGAGTATGAATGAAGAAATAATAGTTGCTTACAGCTGCAAAATAGAGCTACCTACAGTGTACAGTGCTGCCAATCTAAATTGTTAAAAATCACTGCTTCGAGCCAAAAAAAAAAGTCCCTAGAGGTGAAAAAAATTCCCAAACATGGTCGGTAATGGCCTGCGTGGAATTTTAATTAGAAAAATTGAAATTTCAAAGCGAAATGAGTGAGGAATATACTTAAATCAACCAATTTCGCACGACTCCATAACATGACTCACAATGGAACCGACCGACAATTCATTCAAAACTGTTAATCATTTAGTTCTCGGCGATCCACGAAGTAATCAAAATCCAGCACTTCTAGCCTTTAGCATACTATGGTATAGGTGGCACAACATTGTCGCCGCTGCAGTCCAACAAGAACATACCGACTGGCCCGACGAAGAGGTCTTCCAGCGAACCAGGAGAATCGTCGTAGCGACGCTGCAGGTAAGCTCAGAGCCTCCTGCCCAAAATCAACCTCATCGTATTTCTACGAGAGGATATATAAATAAAATTGAAGGCACTACTCGCAAAACATATATCTTTGACAGAAAATTGATAGAAGAGATATACATTTTGTTCATGTTTGTGACCTCCTTCTCAATTATATGTATTCAACGTTCCATTTATTTTTTATAAAATAGTACTTATTTAGAAGAAAAGAACTTTGTACCTACTAGCTTTAAGGGCGTAGTCTACCCTGGCTTTTTTCATGTGGTTCACGATTTACCTTCTTTTTTTCGCCGAGTTTTTCACCGAATTGGCTCAGATTTGGATACGTGTTACTCTTGAATACGTTACATATATATTCTCTATGCCCAGACGAAGCCCTTTTTCAAAATTTTAAGGCATTTTTTTATGCTGTTAGAAAACCTTTTTGACGCTTTGAAAAAAAGTTGGAAAACAATAGCTTCTTCCGGGCATAGAAAGTATATTTAAGGATAACATATCCAAATTTCAGCAATTCGGTGTAAAACTCAGCAGAAACTCACACTTCATTATTCGTAGCATAGCTTGAGGCTAATGAAAACTTTTGGCACCTACATATAAAAGTTATTTATGATCTGCACTACTAATCTGAGGGTATAATTATAAGATTTTTCCGTCGATTCAAACTCTTTCAAGGCCTTCTACCAGTGACCAGGGCGAAGAATATTGTGAATGACTTGTGTTAATTTTAGTCACAAATGTGTAAATAGACCCTCCCACTTATTAAAAATCAATATTCATGTAGAATCACCCGTACATTTTCCATTATGAAGATAATATTTTCATGCGAAATTCGAGTGTGCCAACTTTTTGCCTGTAATTCCCAATCACTTTCCTCTATCTTCCATCATCCGAATTCGTAGCCATCAGTGATTCACTCATCTTCTCCAACTTGCAGAATATCATCGCCTACGAATATGTTCCAGCCTTTTTGGGACAGAACCTCACCGAATATCGAGGATACAACGTGGACGTCCATCCGGGCATCAGCCACGTCTTCCAGACGGCTGCCTTTCGTTTCGGCCACACTCTGATACCGCCGGGCATCTACCGACGAGATGGACGATGCAATTTCAAAAAAAGCTCCCCGCTGAGGCTATGTTCACACTGGTGGGACTCCAGCGTGAGTAAGACAAAATATGGTTTCTCTTTTTTTTTTCTTTCATAATTTCACTCTCCAAAATAGGTCTGCCTCAATTCCAGTTTTAGCGATTCAGATTTATTTTCTTCATTTCTCATTTAAATATAATTAATACGTACAGACTGTACATAGGTACAAACAAAAATTCTAGTCATATTCGGTCTCAAAAACAATCAAGTCATCCGTAAATACTTTAACGGCAAACATTGAAAGCCACACACTCCTGTTTGATTATAGATGAACCCCTATTACGAATGAAACAAGTTGGATAAAATTTCTAGAAATCTACGATCCATCAAACCTCCAATGTATGGTTATTATTAGTTGAACAACTTTTGATCATACTAAATAATCTTTTTCAGCCTTCTTTTCAAGGCAATCAAGTATAACTCAAGTTTTTCGCCACATCGTCTTGTTAATTCTACTTATAATGTAGTAGCCTATGCCCAAAAGACATTTGAAAATAGTTTTTCAGGATCATAGATACACGAGTAAGTCTTATGCCTTCAGTATTAGTTGACTAACACTCTTCGCCTCACCTTTTATTATACTAGTAGTAATGGGTGTATTCTAAATGAATTTAAGTAAGTGCATAAATATGGTTTCTAAGCCTTTATATAAAATAGAGAGAAAGAAAGGTAAGTGTTTTTGGAATCTGAAACCTGTACTATCTCTTTTTCATTCTTATTTTCCATAATGTAAAACATATTCCTGTAAAACTCAAAACTAATTCTAATTTAAATACGATTCCATTCACGTAAAGCCTGTTTACATTATGAGAGTGAATCATGAGAGTAGCTCTCACAACTCTCACGAGAATATCATGTACGCGTGATAGTGTGAGAGTGAACGAAAGGGATAGTTTTTATTTTGATAGTGAAAACACTCTCACATACTCTGGTGAAAGTACTCTCATAATGTAAACGAACCTTTAGGGATGCTAATTGCAGAGAATAATATCTAAAACCAGGGATTTTTTACTATCTTGAAAAACGTCAGGGATAAAACCAGGGGTTATTTAAATTTTTAAAAACTTTCGGGATTTTTAGTGAGTTTTTTGAAATTGTAGGATTTTAAGGATTTTTCTTCAATAGACGATATTATTTAGTATTTTAACATTGTGTTTTAAGATTCAAATTTTTCCAGTTAAAATTCTACAGACCATTTACCTTGATACGCTGTGCGCGGGAGGAGGCTGGCAGCGCGGGGTGCGCGGTATTTGACGATTGCGCAATGATAGAAAGGCTGCCGGGTGCGCATATGAAGGGGCCTCGTAGCCGCGGCGATCAGAAAAAGGAGGGTTCGGGTGGGCCATTTCCCTATTGGAAGGTCCCTAAAAGACTATGTAAAAATCCCTAAATTCTGTTTAATTAATTTTGGAGATTTCCTAAAATTTTTCTTGAGTAAGTCCAGTAATAACTACCTATCAAGTGATTCTGAGGCGTTATTTAAGTGAAGGGGCTGAAGTTCGACACTACTCCACTCGCGGGTTCCGTCGAGAGGGGTAGGGGGCGGGTATCTCGCGGGTTCCGTCGAGATGACCTGCAAGCTGCACCTATCTCGCGGGTTCCGTCGAGATAAGGCTGCTGAAAAAGGAAAACTTTAATATTCTCGCGGGTTCCGTCGAGGATATTAAAGGGGATGGAGCTGACGTCTCGCGGGTTCCGTCGAGATGGCCAGAAAATAGGAACTCAACACTCTCGCGGGTTCCGTCGAGAGTGCCAAATTTGAGAAGGAGCACGGAGGAAAAAATAATAAAAAAAAATTGAAAAAATAAAAAAAAATAAGAAGACAGTATTCTCGCGGGTTCCGTCGAGAATACGGAGGAAGGTCACAGCTCTCGCGGGTTCCGTCGAGAGGGGCGACCAAGGAAGGGAAAACTAAATTTTGTTCTACGTCCGCAGACCACAGAAAAATAGCCAGAAGAAAAAAAGGAAAAAATTTGAAGCGAACAAAATAGCCTAGTAATAGCTTGTATTAAGCAAAAAGTTAGAACAAGAATAGCCTACGAAAATAGCCTACGAAAATAGCCTTAGTATAGCCTGAATATAGCAAGCCTATTACACAACTGCAGCCAGAGAGAGGTCTGTGCTGCAGGTGTGTATCGAGAGAGAGTGTCTTTGCTGGCCTCTGCCAGCTCATTTTATAATCCCTTGCGGGTTGGGGTAAGAGGAAAGAAGTATCAGAAGGAAGGAGCAACATTTACCCCCAGAAAGGAGCAAAACAAGTCTCCCACTCGAAAAATGGATACATGGAAGGAGATGTTGCCAAAATAATGATAATAAAAAAAGGAAAAGGAAAAGACACGTGAGGAGGAGAGAGAAAGAAGTAGGCAGCATCCGATGGTAGTAAACAGGAAAGAAAACAAAAGGAAGTCTGAATGCTGCATGAGAAGACGATTGGAATGTGGAAGCAGGTAAAAGGACTGGTTTGTATCGACGTGAGAAACAAAGGAAAAAAGGCACATTCACAAGTGGCGAGTACAAGTGAGTGGCGAAAAGGAAAAAAGGAGGCTTTCAGGAGACGAAAAAGAAATAAAATGAGCCGGCAGACGAACATTTGGGGCAATAAAATAGGTGGAATCATAATAGTCGCCCCCCAAATTTTGACCCAAATTTTGTCTGCTATATTCAGCGAAGTTAACATTTAGAAAAAACAAAACAAAAAAAAAATGAAATCAAATAAAAAGAGGTAATGGTCGCCCACCTATTAGCGTATAAAATTAATGAAAGTCAATATTGATAAAATAAAATTTAAAAAAAATGAAAGAAAGGTTTTGGAGATCAATATTGAAAAAAAAAAAAAAACGTAAAAATAATAACAATATGGGCAACAAAACATGACATTACCCCTAGCCAGAAGGGCTATTTAAAAGACGGGTTGGTTTTGTATTTTCTGCGGTGAGTTCTGCTCTGGCTTCTTCATACACTTTTTCAAAGTCGTTTGTGAGGAAAGCTATGTGTGGCGGTGCCATCTCCTCCAAAATGGCTTCTACGGCGCGATGGACTTCATCCCCTGACAATGCGTCCATTTCGGCTATGGTGGGGGGGATTTTAAGTGTCGATGGCGGTGGTGGACTAACTGGTTGGCTGGTTGGCGAAAGAGTAGGCGCGGATCGGATTGAAGCAGCTCCTTGGTTTTTTTGTCTACGTAGCTCACGAATTTTGGCTTGTGTTTCTGCAATGGCAGCATCATATTCATCGGGGGTGTGAATGACATTTGCCCCCACTCGTAATGTCAACTTTGGTGGAATGTCAACTGGTACCAGGCGCCATTGGGTATTTTCAATAGGCTGTAGCACCTGCTTACTGGCTTTGAAGGCCTGCAGCCTTTGGGCGTCGCGGAGTTTCTTACCCATTTTATGTGCTTGGCCTTTATTTCTGGGCGCCATCAAAAAAGTTGTAAAACAGTTTACTGACTTTACTCACGCACAAAACACAATTAGCCTGCTTTTTCGAACAGATTTTCTGTCAGATGTAGTGGAATTCACGAGAAGAACTAATTTGGTAGGAAAAGGCCATGCCACACATCAATATATCGAGACAAAAAGACAAAAGGATAAAGAAAAGAACCGGTAGCTAGGTGCGTGGACAAAAGGCCGTGGCGGAGATACGTAGCAAATCGCCAGGCGTGCATAAATTAATTTCTCGTGCCAGGTAGTGATGGCGCGGGTGTGAAACGTCGCTGCGTTCGTCGATGCCAGTGATACCAGGACGAGGAGAAAAAAAATGAAAATAATAACCAGGCGTGCGTGAGGCCAGAAGCGTTGATTGAGTGCGTGTGCGAAATGATGGGAAAAAATATAAAAAAAAAATTTTTTTAGAGAAGGAAAAATGTGAAAAAAATTTTTTAGGAATAGATTTTTTTTTTTTCTTTTGTTTTTTTTTGTTTTTTTTTTTTTCGTGGCAATAGGAAGAAGGGAAATTATCGGCGGTACATTTTCATCTGGTCTCGGTGCATCTTTACATTTTGCGTCTCTACTCGTACCAAGTAGACGTCGGGGCTTTCTTCAGCTGTTATTTCAAACGGCCCTTTCCATTTGGGCTGAAAGCCTGCATGGAATTTCTGCCCAGCATTTGAAAGTGCATGCGTTAGTACTAAAACTTGATCACCTGTCTCCAGATGAGGAGGGTGGGCCTTTTTTTCGACTTTCCCCTTTTTCTGAAGAACTTGGCTCTGATTTTCTTGTGCTTGGTGCCGGATTTCAAGCAGCAAACCCTGGTCTTCTGGTTGGCAAATTTCTTGCAGTGTCCCTTCTTTTGGTTTTAAGAGGGGCACTCCAAAGAGTAATTCTGATGGAGAAAACTTCGTTGTTGCATTTTTTCTGGTGCGAAGGGTGAAAAGTACTACAGGGAGGGTTGCGTCCCATTTATCCGAACTGGATAGGAGCAGTTTAATTCCCTCTTTTATGGATGCGTTTTTTCTTTCAACCGGATTGGCTCGGGGGTGATAGGTGGGTGTATGTTCGATTTTAACCCCATTCGCTCTGCACCACCGATCAAATGCGGCGCGGAATTGTGGTCCATTATCAGCAATTATGGCTCCTGGTACGCCAAATCTACTGATAAACTCATTTTCGAGTTTATTTATTATGTTTGACGTTGTGGCCTTACGAAGTGGGTAGGCCTCCGGCCATCGAGTGAATAGGTCTACTAATGTAAGTAGGTAGGTATTTCCCTTGGCCGAACGTGGGTACGGTCCCATGAGGTCAATGCTAATGGTTTGAAATGGGCGTTGTGGCTGCCGCCGGTGTAGTGGTGCCTTTCCACATCGTCCACCAAATTTTTGTTTTTGACAAATGTCACAGGCAACTACGTGGTCATGGATGTCGCTCTTCATTGTGGGCCACCAGAAGTACTTTTGAATAGCGTACGATGTTTCTGCTATGCCTGGGTGGTTAGCATATGGTGCATCGTGGAACTCCTGAAGCACATCATCAATGGCCTCGGGGGGAACTAAAACTCGTTTTTCTTCCCCAAATTTTTTGAAGAGTAACCCTTGGCTGAATTCGAATTTGGAAGTGATAGCGTTGGTTGGGTCAGCGTCTGTTTGATTTTGAAGTTCGACAATGGCCTGAATAATTTCTTGCAAGTCCGTATCAGTCGTTTGCGCCAGCTTTATTGCCTCCAGCACATGGGTGTCAATCTCGATGATAGCCAGGGTGG
Organism: Parthenolecanium corni; assembly: GCA_038050395.1. Lineage (NCBI taxonomy): Eukaryota > Metazoa > Arthropoda > Insecta > Hemiptera > Coccidae > Parthenolecanium > Parthenolecanium corni. The sequence goes on from JBBCAQ010000020.1 coordinate 3,190,115, forward strand.
GGGCAAACATTCTCTCTGGCGCTTCTTCTACCTGGAGTGGTTGTGGGTTGGGGTAGCGGGAAAGTGAGTCAGCAAGCTGATTTTCACTGCCTTTCACATGTTCTATGGTGAAATCGTACTCCTGCAGCTGAATTGCCCAACGAACAAATTTCATCTTTTTTCCTTGGGCGGTATTGAGCCAAACTAGAGCATTATTGTCAGTTCGCACAATAAATTTTCGTCCCTCCAGATAGGGGCGATACTTCTCTATAGCCCAAACTAGTGCATAGCATTCTTGCTCGTTGGAGTGCCATTTGGTTTCTCTTTCAGAAAATTTTGCACTTGCAAATGAAATTATGCGTCGAGTGTCTGCTTCTTGGTACAATGCCGCGGCACACCCATTTGCTGACGCATCTGTTTGCAGAATAAACGGCTTACTGTAGTCGGGCCTGGACAGTGTACGAGGTTTACCAAAGGCGAGCTTGATTTTATTAAAGCTCTCCTCCAGCTCTGGTGTCCATCTCCACCTTGTTTGTTTGAGCAGCTCGGTCAGCGGTGTTAGTAGTTTGGCAGCATTGGGTACATATTCGCGCACCCAGCCACACAAACCTAGGAAACTCTGCAGTTGTTTTTTTGTTTGAGGTGCGGGTGCTTGGATTATGGCTTGAATGCTCTGTGGTTGTGTTTCAACTCCGTCTGCACTCAAGAGACGGCCCAAGTAGGGCATTTTTTTGACCCCAAAAACACATTTTTCTGGGTGGGCAACTAGACGAAATATGCGCAACCTTTCTAAAATTCTTTTCACATGTTCGACATGTTCGGCTGCTGTTTTTGAAAAAATTATTACATCGTCTAAATATACTTCAACGAATTTTCCTATATAACCCGTCAGGACTTCTTGTGTCATCAACTGCTGGAATATCCGGGGCGCGTTTTTTAAACCGAAGGGCATCACCTTAAACTGGTAGGTAGCCCCGTTTGGAACAGAAAAAGCTGTGAAGGGCTTAGACCTTTCCGTTAAAGGGATTTGCCAATAACCCTTTTTGAGGTCTAATTTTGTGAAAAAGTTGGCTTCTCCAAGGCGCCTAATTGCGCTGTGTGTATCGGGCATTGGAAAGTGTAAGTCTTCGACATAACTGTTCAGTTTTCGAAAGTCAATGCAGAATCTGGGCTCGCGTTCTGGTTTGATTACGACTACAATGGGGGAGTGATGTGGTGACGTGGTTGGTTCGATTACATCCAAACCCCTCATTTTTGCTGCCTCTTCGTCTATAAATTTATTTCGAGCATCGTTATATTTATAGGGTCCTGCTACAATGGGTTTATTTGTAGTTACTTCGAGGTCACAATACAAAGCATTAGTGCGGGGTAAAGTCTTTTCATATATAAATAGGTCTGCATTTTTCTTCACCAGGTTTTTCAGCTTGTTATCCGACTCAAGTGGTAAGTCAGTGTTCCACTCTTTCACTGGCATGTCGAGTGGGGCCGGTAAGTGCATAGCAGGAGTGGTAAGCCAATAGGCTGTCTGTCGGGCTCGGATGCCAAACATTATACACTGTCGATTAAAGTCCAGAACTCCTTCCTGCTCCTTCAGGAATTGGTAGCCCAATATTACTTTTTCTGCCAAACTGGCAACTATGAAGAAAGTGGCATTGCCACCCCACTTTCGTATCTCAATTTGAAGGTCAGCCGTGCCCAGGATTTCCAATGAGGACTGGCCATCACCTAGCCTGGCTTTGGCTATGTTGGGTGCAGGTTTAATCACAACATTGTGGGGGACAAGTGTTTTTTCCGCAAAACAAACACTTGCGCATGAGTCGAGTGCTGCGATGGCCCCTTGTCCTTCTAATTTGATGGGAATTCGCGGTAGCTCGGGGCCGGTCTTGATTTGCTGCAGCGTTGGCATTTCGTCCATATCAGAGTCGGTGGTGTCCACCGCATCCATTATGACAACACCTGGGTCACACTCCTCCGTTTGAAGGAAACTTAGGGCTGGCTTGTTCTGTAGTCGTTGCGTTCTTATTTTTTCGGCAAGAACTGGGCAGTCCCGATGCAAGTGTTTTTTGGGACAATGCCTGCATTGTGGTAGTTCGTTATTCATGGCTGTTTGTTCTGGTTTTGCTGATGGTGGATTCTTGTTGGGGTTATTATATTTGGGAGAAAATTTTAGTTTTGATTCTAGCAGTGACGTAATTTCAATCAAGTGGTCAAGCGACGTCAGATTAACACCAATCAGGTATGGTTGGTACTTGGCCTTCAACTGCTCCCTCAGCAGTGGAAGTAGGTTCACTGGGAACTCTTGGTCATCGGGAAACAACCGCCGGTAAAGCTGATTTTTTCTCGTTAGAAAGACCTCAGGATCCTCCTGGTCCTGTTGATACTGGCTGTAGAACTCCACAGAGGCTTTGGCAAGGATCGCCTTGCTATTAAATTTCATTAGGATCTTTTCGCAGAATAGTCTCCAAGTTGGGTACATAACCGAGTAAGGCTGCCAGTAGCTGGCGGCGGCGCCTTTAAGTTGTTCCGCCCCTAACCATGGCCAGTCCTGAGCGTCAGCTCGGCTCTCAATAAATGCGGTCTCACAAGCTAGTAGGAATCGTTCGGGGTCCTCTATTAACTCTCCACTGAATGTGGGCAACCTTCGAGTCTTGGGGGCTGAGCTCCCGGATTGATTGCGCAGCAGCCATTGAACCTGTTGACTGGAGAAGCTAGGTTGGCTAGACCGAGACATGCTGGGCTGTGGCTGTCGCCTAGGTCCCCTGCTTTGTGGCTGGGAAAACCGAAAGTTTTGTTGGTCCGAAGTTTGCGGCGAATGTACAAGAGGTGACGCTGGTTCGTATCTACGTTGGTGCGGATCAGAAAATCCGGGGGCACTAGGCCGTTGTGGAAATGTTGGGTGCCCTGCAAAATACGTGGCCTCCACGTATCGTGCAAATGGTGGTGCGTACTGTGGGACAGGATAGAGATGCCCTATTCGCTGTTGTTCACGAAAATGTTCAGCTTCAGGCTGAAAATCCAACTGCTCTTCGTATTCATCAACCGTAGTGTACCGGTCTTCCTCGGAATCGGGGTTGTGGAATTGGGCCTGTTGATTTGCTGGGCCATATTCATGCATATAGCGTGCATGTTGGCCTTCGTGGCTCAGAGGTCTATGTTCGTTGTTTCTACGAGGTTCGTCTAATTGGTGCAGATTTGGTTCGCTGGTTGTTCGTACTAAGTTCGGTGCTGCATTGGCTTGGGGACGGCGGCCCCGTCCCTGTTCGGGCGCCACTGATACGCTGTGCGCGGGAGGAGGCTGGCAGCGCGGGGTGCGCGGTATTTGACGATTGCGCAATGATAGAAAGGCTGCCGGGTGCGCATATGAAGGGGCCTCGTAGCCGCGGCGATCAGAAAAAGGAGGGTTCGGGTGGGCCATTTCCCTATTGGAAGGTCCCTAAAAGACTATGTAAAAATCCCTAAATTCTGTTTAATTAATTTTGGAGATTTCCTAAAATTTTTCTTGAGTAAGTCCAGTAATAACTACCTATCAAGTGATTCTGAGGCGTTATTTAAGTGAAGGGGCTGAAGTTCGACACTACTCCACTCGCGGGTTCCGTCGAGAGGGGTAGGGGGCGGGTATCTCGCGGGTTCCGTCGAGATGACCTGCAAGCTGCACCTATCTCGCGGGTTCCGTCGAGATAAGGCTGCTGAAAAAGGAAAACTTTAATATTCTCGCGGGTTCCGTCGAGGATATTAAAGGGGATGGAGCTGACGTCTCGCGGGTTCCGTCGAGATGGCCAGAAAATAGGAACTCAACACTCTCGCGGGTTCCGTCGAGAGTGCCAAATTTGAGAAGGAGCACGGAGGAAAAAATAATAAAAAAAAATTGAAAAAATAAAAAAAAATAAGAAGACAGTATTCTCGCGGGTTCCGTCGAGAATACGGAGGAAGGTCACAGCTCTCGCGGGTTCCGTCGAGAGGGGCGACCAAGGAAGGGAAAACTAAATTTTGTTCTACGTCCGCAGACCACAGAAAAATAGCCAGAAGAAAAAAAGGAAAAAATTTGAAGCGAACAAAATAGCCTAGTAATAGCTTGTATTAAGCAAAAAGTTAGAACAAGAATAGCCTACGAAAATAGCCTACGAAAATAGCCTTAGTATAGCCTGAATATAGCAAGCCTATTACACAACTGCAGCCAGAGAGAGGTCTGTGCTGCAGGTGTGTATCGAGAGAGAGTGTCTTTGCTGGCCTCTGCCAGCTCATTTTATAATCCCTTGCGGGTTGGGGTAAGAGGAAAGAAGTATCAGAAGGAAGGAGCAACATTTACCCCCAGAAAGGAGCAAAACAAGTCTCCCACTCGAAAAATGGATACATGGAAGGAGATGTTGCCAAAATAATGATAATAAAAAAAGGAAAAGGAAAAGACACGTGAGGAGGAGAGAGAAAGAAGTAGGCAGCATCCGATGGTAGTAAACAGGAAAGAAAACAAAAGGAAGTCTGAATGCTGCATGAGAAGACGATTGGAATGTGGAAGCAGGTAAAAGGACTGGTTTGTATCGACGTGAGAAACAAAGGAAAAAAGGCACATTCACAAGTGGCGAGTACAAGTGAGTGGCGAAAAGGAAAAAAGGAGGCTTTCAGGAGACGAAAAAGAAATAAAATGAGCCGGCAGACGAACATTTGGGGCAATAAAATAGGTGGAATCATAATAACCTTTATTGTTTTTGGGGCTAAAATCTAAAATCCGAATAACCTGTTTCAGGGATTTTTTCCCCTTCAGGAACTTTTTTAGTTTTTTTTTGCTCGAAGCAGGGATTTTCAACAATTTGGGTAGGCAACGTTGCATTCACTTGAAGAATAAAAACCGAGCACCATTAAACTTGAACATTTGCTTTTTTCCTTTCTCTCATTCACTTCGCCTCGACCATCCCTACACAATATTACTGGGTTGACTAATGGAATTAAAGCTCATCCCCATGTAGTTAATTTTCCGTAGGTAACATTACTCAAAGTAATAAAAAATTTAAGTCAATTTTTCAGATAACAGTAACCCAGAGATGACCGAATAGCATGATCTAAACAAAAAAAGTTCAAAATGCAACAATCCATTTTGAAACATATTCGATACATCTACTACTTACAATACGAGTACACTATTAAGAAGACGAGACGATATCTTCACAAGCCTTTCTCAAAAAAACAAAAAAAAAACATTACACCACATTTCAACACCGTATGCCAAAAACTTTAATTTGCCTAACCTTGATCATGAACTCCATACTTAATACCGGATACTGCCCATGAAAATTCTTCATGAAGCAACATTTTTATGACACCAGCCTCTTTCATTGCCAGATAAAAAATTCGAAATCTCTCCCAGCTACAGCGAACAATATTGTAACTGTTGCTGTTAAAGAGAAAATCTAATGGTCGTACACATTTTTTTCCCCTTCGACCTTAGGACGTTATATCGGATAATACCGTCGAAGAAATGATGATGGGCATGGCGTCGCAACTAGCCGAACGTGAGGACTCCGTTCTATGCTCCGACGTTCGCGATAAATTGTTCGGACCAAATGAATTTTCAAGACGTGATCTAGCTGCCTTAAACGTGATGCGAGGACGAGATAATGGAGTTGCCGATTACAATACGGTGAACTATTTATGATGAAATAAATTCTTCTTCTATTCTTTTTGATGACCTTTAGAATGGAAATGCGTAAAGCAGGCAGACGAAGTAAACATTTTGGGCAATTATACAGGGTGTTCTGGACTCATTTGCAGAGTTCTAACCGACGAGACATGAACAAAATATAATAAAATAAAAGCGAAAGCACATTTTTCAACACTCAGAGTGCGGATATTTACACTAGTAATTACAGACTGATTAGAATCTTTACAAAAGAAATTTCTAATATGTGACAAGTTGCGGGCGACCAAATCTAGTCAGGAAAATGTTTTTGAGCCTTTACTGCAGAGTAAAGGAGAAGGTTATAATCGTCATTCCGAGAACATACGGAGCTTTTTAAGATACGAATTCACTGAAATAGGGTGGATTGAAGTTTGAAAATAAAAAAACATAGATCCTTAATACAGGCACTCAAGTTTGCGCAACTTTTCTAGTTGAATATTCTCATATACTCGTATTATGATTCTGAAAGAATAAATTATTCTGCATTTTTTTCTGCATTTTTTTTAGATGAAATTCATAATTTTAAAACCAAAATCGAGCAAGATATGACAGTTAAAAGATCAAATAAAACATAAAATCACCGTACTTCCCATAAAATTTTAGATTCCGACTTCTGATACAGTTTCCTGCAACCTGTCACATATTATGCGAAATATATATTTTTTTTTTAATGTACCTCGTACTCGTACTTTTGTCTATTCACTCATATTGTTACAAATTGAGCAACTTGCTGAAACGTGTACAAAGGCCCTAGTTGTTTATACATAAGGCTAACTCACACAAACGCACTCATTTATGTAAAAGCTCATCATAAATATTTGCGAGTTTTCTCTGAATTAATGTTAAGTTAAGATGCTACTACTCCACATTCCTTCAAAAGTCAGTAACAAAGAATTCAACATAAAAATCATAGTTTTTATATCTTTTAGGTCAGACCATTCTTCCGTTTGAAAAAAATCAAATCTATGAACGAAATCAATCCGAAATTATTCGCAGAACATCCCGAATTGGCTGAACAACTAGAAAAAGACTACGGCAGCGTAGACAACATTGATTTGTACATAGGTGGTATGCTGGAATCAGACAATGGCCCAGGAGAGTTGTTCACTGCCATAATGATAGACCAATTCACCAGACTCAGGGACGCTGATCGATTTTGGTTCGAAAATACAGAAAATGGGTGGGTTCTTACGTAAATTTATGATATTTATATTTAAAAGTAAAATACGAGTAGCCATCTGCGTGATCATTTACAAGAGACCATAGTAGATTTTTGTAAAATCACTGAAACTTTGAAGAGAATTAATACGTGCCGACTTGTATAATTTTGTTCCAGAATATTCACTCAGGACGAGATTGATTACATAAGGAGTATAAAACTATGGGATATCATCGTCAACACTTCCGATGTACCACCAGATGCTCTGCAAAAAAATGTGTTCTTTTGGAACGAAGGAGATCCCTGTCCTCAGCCAGAACAACTGAATGCCACACTCATGGAATCCTGCGAATATCTCAAAGGATACGATTACTTCGAAGTAAGCAAATGCCAAATGGCTTCTCCAACTTTTTCCCCATAAAACCGGCCGACGGGTTATGAATCTTCTGATTGTGAGATTATATTTTATCCGTTTCAGAGGAATGATTTTTAGAGTCGAATAAAAAATTATTTCCCCCGTCCCTAACCCTTCATCTAGTTAGCTTATACCAACAGCATCAAGTTGTGACATAAAATATTTTTAACTCCCCCTTTCCCCCAGTTTATCCAATTCGCCATAACTAATGAGAAAAGTAAATGCTTTTACAGGGCAGTGAACTGGCATACTTATATGCGTGCGTATTTCTACTGCTAGTCCCGCTGCTCTGCGCCGGAGCCGGGTACTTGGTAATCAAATGGCAAGACGAACGTAAACTAAAATTCCGCCGGAAGCAAGAGGCGCTCAAGTCGGGCGCAAAAGTCGGCGCAGCTGTCGACAAGATGTGCGTTCGCGAATGGCTGCACGCCAACCACAAACGATTTGTGAAATTACGATTCGGTCCGGAGTCGATATTGCATACCGTCAATCGTAAAGGTGAAAAATTGCGAAGCGTCAATTTTTCCAATTACGAAACAATCACCATCGAAGAGTCTCAAGTGAGAATAAATTTTTTAAATAAATATTTCATTAAAAAGGAATCCTCGTTCAAATTCTTCCACAAATTCATTTCTAATTTATTGTTACGCATGACGTCAGTAATATGCATGAAGCTTTCCCTAAAGTTTCCCAGAAGAATCCACTCTTCTAGGTGGAATGATTAATTTCAAGTGCCTAGCGAAGAGCCTAGGGACTCCATTCCACTCCATCTGGTCATTACACGTTTATCATCTTAAACGTGTCCAGATTGAGATTGGGTATTGGGATCTCTACTGTCAAATGAGTCAGGAACTTTGAGCCCTCTTAAAATAATAATCTAATTGATGCGCATGAACCAGTAAGAGCACACACAATTTAAGATAGTATTTTCTTGCTTTTCATAAAAAGTATCGAACTTGATTTCCTCATCTTTTACGCGCATTGCATTCGAACAGTGTCTTGCAAACAAGTAATAAATCACATGTTTTTACAGATTTGAAAAATGGTCAAAAAGCGATAAAAGCCTCAAAAATAGAGATTTCTTTGCACTTTCTATCGAATTTTCAAAAATTAGACTTGTCCCTTTTTTGCAGAAGACTGTTCATTCAAAGATACATAAGGCTAACTACGTGTTTCTACATTCTAGAGTACAACCCACGGCAGAAGAAAACGACCTCTAATCCTCATTCACGTACCAAAGGATCACGATTTGGTGATGGAATTCGATTCACTCGGCGAGAGACGCAAATTTATTAATAAATTCGAAGCGTTTTTAAATTCGCATAAGAAACACTTGATTATAATTCAGGTGCGTACTCGTTAATTTTCGACTAGGTATATCCCTGATTCTTTTTAAAATTCAAAAAAATCAAACATATTTTATTGTTTCTGCGGCGAATAGGCGTCTCGTGAATTACTGTTGGCCAAAGCAGAAACCAAAGAACGACGGCAAAAACGCTTGGAGCACTTTTTCAGGGAAGCTTACGCACTAACTTTCGGACTAAAACCGGGAGAGCGGCGGACAGACGACGAGGCTGGAGAAGTAGTCATGAGGACGTCCCTGTCGAGGGCGGAATTCGCTAATGCCTTGGGCATGAAACCACACGATGTTTTCGTTCGAATGATGTTCAACATTGTGGACAAGGATGGCGATGGAAAAATATCTTTTCAGGTATGATGGTTGACGAGTACAGAATTTCATTGAAGAATAAAACACCCTTTCTACAATGACTCTATCAATGATGAAAATTATATTATAAGTATGAGGTAAAACTTTCCTTTTGACAAAACTACTAACTCACTCCTCGCGTCGCAGGAATTCTTGGATACGGTGGTGCTATTCTCACGCGGCCAAACAGAAGATAAATTGCGTATTATATTCGATATGTGTGACAACGATCGTAATGGGGTCATCGACAAGGGTGAACTGTCAGAGATGTTACGTTCCTTAGTGGAAATAGCCAGAACCACTAGTCTTTCTGATGAGCACGTGACTGAGCTCATTGATGGAATGTTCCAGGTATGGGCAAATGAAAAATGTAATATCTACCTACTGCAGGAATGATTATTCTACTTTTATACTATTTTCTACCTTGCTTTAAAAGTTGTTCAAATCTTACGAGTTGCCTGCAAGTTATACCAACTAAAAGGTGAGAATAGACATTACTTGAAGGAAATAATCATTACAAGACTTTAGGTTTAAAAAAAAAGTGTCAACAGATGATCTTTCTGGTAGTGTAAAAAATGTGGGAATTCTTTAAAAATTGAATTCTCTATAATTCTCAACAATTTTCATAATTTCGGCGACGAACTCATAGTTTGGGGCAAAAAAATGGGCATACAAAATATTGGTTTTTCAAAATGGAAAATTGGCATTGAAAAAATAATCAGCCACGCAAACACTAATACTGGAACAGGAAGGGTACTATAAGTTCATTAATTTTCAAAATTATTTTCAATCAAATTTCGTCTTAATGTTACGTAGGATGCAGGTTTGGAGAACAAAGACTCGCTGGATTATAATGATTTCAAAATCATGATGAAAGAATACAAGCGTGACTTTGTGGCAATTGGTTTAGACTGCAAGGGTGCTAAACAAAATTTCTTGGACACGTCCACAAATGTTGCACGGTGAGTAAAAGAATTAAGTTTCACTTTTCTTTCCAAAAAACACGAAATAATAATTAAATTATTCTTATTAGTTTTTAAAATTTCAAAAATATAGTAAATAATCGTCAACTTTTTCTCAACAAACCATTTTACAAACACCATTAAAAAAAATAAAATTTAGAAACGGTAAAATAATAAATCTATGTGTACACTATGTACTTGTTATTCAAAACAATAAGTTGATGAAAGTAAAAGATTTTATAGCACCCCAATACGAAATATTTAAACTATTTTTTCTGCTACAGAATGACTAGCTTTCTTGTTGAGCACACTGGAGACGAAGAGAAAGGATGGTTTTCTCGCAGGAAGGACTGTGTCATAACTTATTTGGAAGAAAATCGACAAAATATCTTCTATTTGTTCATTTTCTACGTCATAACTGTAGCTCTGTTCGTCGAACGATTTATTCGTAAGATCACAGAATCAAATCACTTTGCTCACCGCATTTTAAAAGTAAAAAATATAATTATAATCAATTTCATCTCATCAAAAAATTTCTACTTTCAGATTACTCCTTTCTCGCTGAACATACTGACCTTCGCCACATAATGGGAGTTGGAATCGCAATTACTAGAGGCTCAGCAGCTTCACTTTCCTTCTGCTATTGTCTGCTCCTGGTCACCATGGCACGTAACCTGCTTACCAAACTAAAAGAATTCTCTATACAGCAGTACATTCCACTCGACTCGCACGTACAATTCCACAAAGTGGTGGCCTGTACAGCTCTGTTCTTCTCCCTTGTGCACACTGTAGGCCACCTTGTCAACTTTTACCACTTATCAACGCAACCGTTAGAGCATCTAAACTGCCTCACATCTGAAATACACTTTCCATCCGACTACAAGCCAGGCATCACATTTTGGCTATTCCAAACTATCACAGGTAAATATGCATTTTGAACTATCGAAATCTTTAAAGGAAGAAATATTTTCATCTTTGGGAAGAAAGATGAACGATTTTCGATTGAACTTCTATTGAAATATACGGCTGTATATTATTCATAAGTTATATTTAAAGTATGAAGTCAGTGCCTATACGGGTAGTTGGCGGAAATCGGGAAAGGCGGAGGAGGAATCAAAACAATAAAAATATCTTCCGACAATTTTTGTTTTTGAATAGCGTAAAATAAAACAGTTTTCAAAACCAATTACGTATAAAACCCAGTGATGTTGAAATGAATATTTTAAAATATTATCTTTATTATGCAGGTATCACAGGAGTTCTCCTCTTTCTCGTGATGGTGATAATATTCGTTTTTGCGCATCCTGTAATACGCAAAAAAGCATATAAATTCTTTTGGCTCACTCACAGCCTCTACGTGGTACTGTATGCTTTAATGTTAATTCATGGCCTAGCACGAATAACTGGGCCTCCGCGATTCTGGTTCTACTTCATCGGTCCCGGTATTGTCTTCCTATTGGATAAGGTACGAAAATATAATCAACAAGAAAACCAACTTCATCTTCTTTCAATCGAGGAGGACTTCCCAAGACTAAAAACTCAACTACAACACTCATTCTCATTTTAGGTTGTTAGCTTCAGAACCAAATATATGGCATTAGACATCCTAGAAACGGAGTTATTGCCATCCGATGTGATCAAAATTAAATTCTATCGACCTCCTAATTTCAAATATCTGTCCGGTCAATGGGTACGATTGGCATGCACAGCATTCCGTCCTAATGAGTACCATTCATTCACTCTAACCTCAGCACCGCACGAGAATTTCCTATCATGTCACATAAAAGCCCAGGGACCGTGGACTTGGAAACTAAGAAATTACTTCGACCCGAGTACATTCAACGTGGCTGAGGACCATGCAAAAGTAAGATACGACACAATCAACAAGTATAACCGAAAAATGCCAAAAGAAGTGTACGTAGTTCGTGAAATTCAATTTTGTTCTCGTTACAGATACGACTAGAAGGACCATTTGGAGGTGGTAATCAAGACTGGTATAAATTTGAAGTGGCTGTAATGGTCGGTGGAGGAATTGGAGTGACACCTTACGCTTCTATATTGAATGATTTAGTGTTTGGCACTTCAACCAATCGGTACTCAGGTGTATCATGTAAAAAAGTAAGCACAACGTCTCATCATTTACAAAATAAGATAGTAGTCTTAGCATATTTTTTACATACAACAACCAAACGTCAGCAACTCAATGAAAATAGTGGTATTTTAATACAGACAGTTATAAACGATGAACCCAATACTGTACGCCTTATATTACGCTACATCGTGCTTCAGTTATGCTTAAAATTGTATTTTTTACACGGAATTTCCCCACTGATGAACTGAACCCAACGAACAACGAATCTAAAAATTTTAAAATAACCCCCGCAATAAAGACAAAAATGTTGGCACATCAAAAACTCCTTGATTCCATTGCACAAAGCTATCATAGAAGATGGGAGCTGACTAGTTCCAGTAGCAACTACATCATAAATCATTTTGCCATCATTTGTTACACGCAACAGAAACCAATTTTTGAAATTTCTTCTGCAGGTATACTTTTTATGGATATGTCCGTCACACCGCCATTTCGAATGGTTTATTGACGTCTTGCGGGACGTGGAGAAGAAGGATGTTACTAATGTATTAGAAATACATATTTTTATAACTCAATTTTTCCACAAATTTGATCTCCGTACAACCATGCTGGTGAGTTCTACTGTTTAAATATTTCACACTGGTAGTGATAATACTTACAGAGTAAATAATAGTATTAGATGGGTAGGTGGCTGAAGATTGTGTTTTAAAATGAGAAAAAAGTTGAAAAATCTCCAGCGAAATGAAAACTTTTTCCGCATAAAAGACAATTACCAGCGGATTTCATCAATCACTTTAATAATCGAACAATTCGACGATTATTTAGTTTTGCCACAATCATATTATTATTATCAATACTTCAACTAAGACTTCAATGAACGCATCGAGGATCCACAAAATAATTCAATGTGTTTTATTATCCCAGATTCTATAAAGCACCATCAGCTCATATGAATGCTCGTTGTACAATGCAATAAGAATTTTCATTGCACAATGCAATATTAATTCTCGTGTTCCATTAGTCAGACACAGCATTCTGCAATGCAAGTTGTCCCCCTGAAACCCTTAATGACATAGATGCTAACCAAATTAACATCACAGATTCCCCCAATCATCAGAGCATCTGAAAGACCAAAGAAAAAAATTAGCTGCTATTTTATAGGTATTACAGCGTGCACAGGGACGTGAGGCATGTTAATCCACAAAATCACCAAGAAAAAAACAAATTCCAAATCGTCAGTTAGATGAATGAAGAAGTTACAAAAATGGAAAGTTGAAATGAGGGATTTATTTAAACCGTAGAATCATAAGTTTTTTTTTTAATTTGAATCAAATACATCACCAAACATCAAATTATTGATGAAAAAGTAAAAATAATCAATCGGGTTTCCAATATAAGTGGATTAACGTAAAGACACTGAACAATGAAATGTATTGAATCATTTACCTCGGACATATCAATGAAAAGGAGATTGAAATTAAAAAATGAAAGTTGACTCGCTATAATTTTTTGATTAAAGAAAGGAATTTCGTGAACAGATGAATAATTTAAAAAAAATCAATGATGAGTTGAAAATAAATTTTGAAGAAAATTTAATTATCCCAATGAAAACTATTTAAACTGATTGGTGTTAGTTCTTTAAGAAGGCGATTTGATACAATAGTCAAAAATTTTTAAGTCAACTGAAACCAAAACTGATGCCAACCCTAATCCACTTTTAACAAATAAAAACCAAAATCAATCCGGTACAGTTCGTTTTTACTGAAAATGAATATGAATAACAATCAGACTGGAGAATAATCAATTAGTCCATGAATTTTTCATCAACTTTTGTAATATTAAAAAATGACATCGTCCCATTGCACGCTATATTATGCTGAATAAAGGTATTATTAGTGATAAAAAAATCGGGACTATGGCTAAAACAGCATGCAGCAGCAGCATTTCCACACCTAGAGCACAACTTGAATAATTTGTGGTCACCAAGTGTGAATGTAAGTCTGAAGCAAGCAAGCAATAATACTTCTACCATTGTTACAGTACATCTGTGAAAACCATTTCCAAAGATTGAGTAAGACGAGCATGTTTACCGGTTTGAAAGCGATTAACCATTTTGGTCGACCAGATATGTCATCGTTTTTAAGATTTGTTCAGAAGAAACATAGTTATGTAAGTCGATTTTTCACCCGTTATACTAATTATGCGAGATCTCAGTGTCAGAAGACCTTTTGAATTTTTACACGGATTTCGCGTTCATTTGTTTTAGGTTAGTAAAATAGGAGTGTTCAGTTGCGGCCCTCGTCCTCTAACCAAAAGCATTATGTCCTCATGCGAAGAAGTTAACAAAGGAAGAAGTTCGCCATATTTTATTCATCATTTCGAGAATTTCGGATGAAACCAAAAAAACTAAACCACTTCATTTGATTGCAAAGCGAATCAAGTGAATGCCAGAGAAAAAAAATCGTGATTCCTACAGAGGCCATTTTTACTGTTACAAAAAATTTTTCTTCCTTTCTTTTCATTTTCTTTTCTTTTTTTTTTTTTTTGTATTTAATTTTGTATGATTTATATTTATTGTGCAACGAAACTTAACATGTTACCTTTCTTAAAATTAATTTATTTCAATATACGTACGAAGATTTTCTAAAATGTTCTTTCATAGATAAAGCTTTGAAACTGCATTTAATAATTGGACTTTGAGAAAATACGGCAGGAACAAAATCGAATTTCCAAGAGGGAGTAGTGTCTGATTGTTAATCAAGGAAAAGCATTAGAAGCATTCCACACAAGAATATTTCTCACAAATAAACAATTCCAAAATAGAATCGGAATCGAGACTTTCACTAGGAGATTATCGAGAAAAATACAAGCAAAATAGATACAATACAAGAGCCACAAGACACAACAACAAACAAAACAAATTAGGCGCTGGTTAATAAACGAATATGAGCATTTTATACCGAAGAGCAATGACTGCACAGCTTAATTTTGAAAAATAGACGAAATTACTAGTCAGTGAGTTCAAAAGTTTCCTTGAAAGCAAGGACAGTTTTGAAAAACTCATTTAAAAATTCTATTAGTGAACGTGGAAATGAGCAATTCGATTTTCCAGTTTCAGGCATTTTATATGAATCAAATCCAAAAAAATTTGAGAAGAAATAAACAATATCATTATTACTTGAGCAGATTTAAAAAAAAACCTGTACCACGAGACATAGTTTATGAGCTTTTCGTCAAGCCAGAATATTAAATAATTGAATGCAGTACGTAAAAATTTATATAAATTAATATGCTACTTTCTGAAAGCACAGAAAGTCTTAGAACAAGGTGCATTCAGCATATTTACAAAATTATTTCATTTCAAGCGATTTGGGCTGATAGCACTAGTCAACACAAGAGAATGTACTGAAATCAGACTATGTGATTTTTAAAGTATTTTTTGCGCTGAATTCAATGGTAATCTTCATTTTTCTCCATCAGGTCCCAATCGCGAGTAATTTCGTTGTTTTTGTGCGAAATGATCAACATTAGTCATTAGTTTGATTTCAGTACATTTTAATGAGTTGAAAAATGTTGAGTAGTGTAGTCAATCACCTCATGCAAATTATTAATACAAGACTAAGAAACTTCAGCCAACAGCAATTAGTTACGACTTAAATAAAGTGTGATAAAGGGAAAATTTCAAAGACTCACCGAATGATGGGTTAAACTAACTCGCCGCATGTTGAGATGGTGACTTTTTCAGTTACGGTACCGTTTTTCGATCCGTATTTCTAAAAAATAATTCATCTATCAGATAAAAAATAACGTTCCATGAATAGAAAAGACCAAAAAATTTACCTCCATTCTTCTAATGACTTCCAATCCGCTGACAATATTCCCGAAGACGACGTGTTTATTATCTAGCCTGTGAAAAAGAAAATCAAAATCAGAAATCAATCTAAGAAAATAACAGAATTGGAGTGAATTCTCAGAGATTCTTCACCTATCTGATCTACAAAATTAATAAAATAAGTCGGTAAAAATGAACAGGCTTTTTCTTTCTTGTTTAGCAATTATTTAGGGCACTACACTGATATTTCAATTTTAAAAGATTCTATATTCAAACGTTATTCTATGTGCGAGCTACAGTATAAAGACATTAAATTTCATTAGCAGATTTCAAATTCCCCCCCAAAAAAATTACTGAATCGCCTGAAAATCAAAACTCATTTCACAGGAAATATTTTTGATGAATGAATAATTATTCTTACCATTCAGTTTTCGCAGTGCAAATAAAGAACTGAGATCCATTTGTGTTTGGGCCACTATTCGCCATCGAAAGAATTCCAGGGCCAGTATGTTTTAGTATGAAATTTTCATCCTCGAATTTTCGACCGTAAATTGATCGACCGCCAGTACCATTGTGATTTGTAAAATCACCACCTTGACACATCTTGAAATCAGTAAGTTAAGGAAGAATTTCAAGTAAGCCCGAATAAATCAAAACAAACGAAAGACACAATTATCCAATTGCTTCTCGTATATGAGAAAAAAAAAGGCAACACTAAAACAGGACGTTTCTGTCATTGAAAACATCAGTATTGAAAATACTTCTCATGTTTTTGACAACTACTTGTTTAGAAAATTAGTATTTAAAAACAAGAAATCAAAAAGATTTCATAAAAAACAAAGGGAGTGAACACATTCTTAACATCTAAATCATAATTCTATCAATTCCTTAACCATCGAGCAAGAAACTGAGAAATCGAAAGCTCTAAGGTCACTGTTTAGACACAATAGGGACTGTAATTTCCTATTCAAAGTTATCAAAGGAATCTTATCAAAACTAGAAAACAATTGTGTTGTAAACTAATATCAAAGGATACGAAATCTGGAATAATTCGATGAAATGAACTGCCTTGATAACCAAATCCTTTTTCGTGAGTACACAAACATCTGAAATTTTCAGCAGTTCGTGGAACAACATCGGATCGTAATAGCATAGTAATTCGACCAATGTCACGGTTTCCAACTTTGATGTCGAAGTACACTTGAGGATTCTTAACTTTGCCTTCTTCTTGGTTTTCTTTTTCCTGCGAAAGTAGAACACGTTAGAAATATTCATCAGCAACAAAATGCAAATTACGAATGAAAGGAATCATCAATTACAGCTTCCGCTCTCATCTCGTCGACCGATTTACCGGCGTGTTTTTGCAGCCAGTCGTCATCAGCCCAGACGGCTCTAGTCGATCCTTCTCTAACTTTCTGAGGTTTAGCCAAATTAACTCGAATTGTACGACCAAATAATTCGGATTCATTCTGAAAATAGAGTATTAGAGTTTATTTTCAATCAAGAAACCATAACAAAATCAAGTAGGATAGAAATTTACCATATTATCGATGGCGGCAGCAGCATCTTCGGCGGCTTCGAATTCAATAAAGGCAAAACCGCGGTGTTTTTCAGACTCGTAGTCGATCGGTACTTGAATGTCCAGAATATCTCCGAATGGTAGAAACACTTCGTTGAGAATCTTGTCGGTGACTTCATCGGCTAGACCTCCTGTTTTCGAAAATCAAGCAAAAGATGAGTGTAGATTTTAATAGTTGGGTCGATGAAAGGAAACTGTTAATGTCAACAAGTAGATTCGTTTCGGAGCAGCCAATTCTAGATTTCAAATAAGTAACAAAATACAGTACGACTCAACTTACCAACATAAATTGTGCGTTTCTGATTAGCAGGCATTCTATTCTACCTTTTATAAGACGATTTTAGTTCAACACGAAATGAATAACACGAAACGAAAAATTCGAGACACGAACACCTCGCACTTCCCGAACGAAACGAATACGTCCGCACTTCAAATAACTTCTTCGATCTTTTAGTTATCGTACAGTTCCGAATGGATATATCAGATCAAAATTACCGAAACAAAAAGAGAAAGAAGTGATTTGAAGATCAGAAAATACTAATTTACTAAAATAATTCCCGAATTGATGCAATTAAGCATTACTAAAAAGTACAACCGCGAGTCGCGTCAAAAGACAACAGATTGAAAGGAAACAGAATGCCGGGAAAATTTCACATGCTACCGCTGCTACCGTACCGGTACGGAGCTTTCTACGGAGTCGAGTCACACACAGTCACAGCCTTGGTCACAGCAGTCGCAGGCACGCAGCGCTCAAAAACAAGATGGAGTGCAACGCATGCGCATAACTCTCTTCTCTTTCGCCAAAAACTAAAAGCACTCGCCGTCGCCGCGCCGTTTAAAAACGGGACGATGACCGAAGCGATAGAAACTAAAAAGAGAGCAGGCAATATTCTTTTCTCTCTCTCACTCATTACGCTTGCAAAATTCGATTTGTGACCGTGAAAGCGAAAAGAGGTCTTCGGGTGAAAAATCAAATATGCGATTTTCAGTGTTTTTTCGCTATCACCATCACATTTTATATTTTACATCAAGCTCAATTTTCTTGACATTTTTTCTTTTACCATATCCCTGGAAAATTTATTTTTACAATGGCTTCCTTCTCATATATTTTATATCCTCTTTCCTTTCCACCCATTCCCAGAAAGCAGAAAACGCAATCAACAATATTTTCCGGGTATAAAGCGTTTGAAAAATTTAAGCAGGGTCTACTTTTCTTTTTCATTTTGAAGACTGATTGAGACCTTTGACCATTTCAACCTCAAATATACCCTTATATGCCTATGAATCTCTTTTTTCAACTTTTGGTCTCTTGGGTCCCATTTTTATAACGAAGACTTAGTTAATCAATCAGTTTAGCAGTTATTTTCTAAATTAAAATATTAAATTAAATTCAGAATCTGACATTATTAACATTGACATAATCGAAAAATTTTGAAAACCAACCTCCCTTGCTCCCCTTCACAAAAAACCGAGAAATATTACGAGGGTGAAAAAACAAAATTCGACACTAAAAATGAATATTTAAGTATATTGCTTCCTACAAGTGGATTAAATGAATAATCATTCTTTTGAAGAAAACAATAATTCGTTTTGAGTCATTTACAGACCGTTAGTCCAGGCAAACATCTTTAATAAACAGTTTTCATAAGAACGTTGCCATCGATAAATGCATGTAACTGTTGGGCATACGAATCTACATATTTTAAGAACATTCGCAAAAGTTTTCAATCAACAAAATCTCGACAAGAGTTTTGAGATGAAGTAGTACTTATACACATGCGAAACCGGTAAAAAATTTATGTACTAAAAGCGATATGAAAAATATTTCTTAAACATAAAATACTTTCTTTAAAATTAATAATTTCATTCTCGGGCTTGTTTTCTGAGTAAAATATAAATTTTCTCTTTAATCCAATCTTTGTTGTACGGCGCGTAAGTGGTGGTACTTTTTTGATATCTAAAAACAAAGAAAAGTAAATTAGTCAAATCTTTAGAGAAATCGAAAAATTCAAACTTTTTTGAAAAATGAAGTTATAATTGAGTACTCGTAGTGAACTACAAGAAGGGGATTTCTGCCAAAAATCTCCTTTCTGGTGTTTTCACCGATTCAAATTCTACAAACTATCCAAGGGTGGCACTTTTTATAATTATCTCGATATCGATTTCCATTCTCGAGATAATTATGGCTAGTTTAAATTTCGGACCTGACCACATTTTTTCACAATATTCAGAATCAAAGTAAACAAAATGAAAATCGCCCCCTTTAAACTGGTGAAAACTTGAAGCTTGAAATAATGTGCAAAAAAATTTCCGCTGAAACATCAATAGAAGGTCATTTCAACGTTCTATTCATTTTTATAATGTTATTTATTACCGTCTTATTAAAGCATTTTTGAATTTTCTTTTACCATTTCGTAGACTGGTACATAGCATAGACTCCAAAAATGGCAAAAAGGGGATTTAGTAAACCAGCAGACTGATATTTGGCAGAAAAATCCGTGATGATTTCGGCAGGCACATTCAATGTTTTCTATTGGCCGTTCTATGCACTCTACAGACTTTTCCTTTGGCATACTTGCAGTTCAATAGTTCGTCTATGTCTGTTCTAAATTTCACTGTCATAGCTCGATTTTAACATCAGATTTGCTCACATGTAAACTTCCAATGCATTTTTCTGGAATGTGAATTTTTGCAGAAATGCCCTACTTGCTTTTCAATACTCAATTATGCTTAATTTTAGACGGGCAGTTTGAATGGTCAATGAATTTGACCAAAAACAGTTGTCTGAATTACCGAATACAGCGAAATCACCAAAGCTTAATTAAAAAGTTTTTGAGGTCCTCAAAAAAGGCTTTAAAATTTTGAAAATCAAAAAAAGGGCTTTGTCCGGGCACAGAGCATATGCTCAAAAGTAACATATTCAAATCTGAGTCAATTTGGTGCAAAACTCAGAGAAAAAAATTGAAAATCGTAAGCCACTCGAAAAAAGAAAAAATAGACTACAACCTTGATGAAGTTTGAATCATTGAACTCCGATTTATCAAATAGAACCGCTTATCATTTTTCAACGTCAAAAAAAGTTACTCATTCCAAACAAAGGACTAATGTCTAATTTTACGATTAGTACCATACATATTCAGCAACATAACCCATGAACTTGATCGTTGCTAATTTGACCGGCAAAAAGATTCTTCCGTTCAGAATGTCACAAATGTGAACTCAATTTTAATTTTCACCGCATTTTCTAGCAAAAGCCATTTTACACATTCTATTTCATTAATAGAAATCATCTTTCCAAACTGAAACCAGACATTTTCATTGAAGAATTAAAGCATTACTTACACGAGACACGACAAATCTGCCAGCTGATCGATGAATTCAAATAACTGAGTTATATCGTAAGTTATTGAAGCTGTATTTGGTTTTAGTCTTTTCAAATGCTCTTCGTAAATCTTACATACACCTGTGAGATGAAAAATAAGCCAGTTAAATCATGAATGGAACAACAATAATATTCAACTTTGTGAAACATACCTTCCATACAATCGTTTACACTTTCATAATCGGAATACGTTCTGGTCTCAGGCTTCTGACCCGGCTGAATTAGAAGAATCGTGTGAGACTAGAAACACAGAATAATGTTCAATATCAGCATTATTTCGTCTCAAAGGTTCTGAGATGATTCGAGCTTGAGAAAATACGTCATGTTTACCATGTTTGAAGAGTGATTTACGAGCCCAAAATAAGCGTTTATAAATGTTCACTTCAGCCAAACGAGATTTTAATCCGTACCACAAAAAAAATACACTAGAGAAATGCTAAATTGTTTATTGTTATAAAAAGACCAGCAAAACGCGATTAACCGAACACTAGTGAAATGTGATCAAAATGAGCTTTCACTGAGCCAGCATCAGCTTAACGGAACAAAACACGAGAATAAAGCACAGAATGTTGACGTTTTAAGCTTTTCAAAATCTCCAATCGATGAACAAAACCGAAATGAAATAAATGAATAACAATTTATTAATGAGCTCTCAAAATGAATACAACGGGTGAATTTTCTGGAGGCGAAAATATTTTTCTGTATACACAATTTTTTCAACGATTAAAGGTTCTTGATTGAGTTGATTGTTTTCGTTGTTGTTGAATGTTGATTAAAAATATTGATATAAGTGAATACGACAGAAATTTTCACATGAAAATCGATATATATGCTGTGAAGCAACGTGCGAAGAGAAAGAGGACGGCAATATAAGCTAAAATGTTGAACAAAGATGCATGCATCGATGTTTATCGATGTGAAGTAAAAATCTGTCCTTTATCGATACCCATCAAACACTTCAATTTCAAACGAGAAAATTGAAAAATCGGCGTTTCCGTTTTATTCACGTAAAAAAGCTCTCAAAAAGCTCAGCTGTCAGTTCATCGGCTGGTGAATATTATTCGTTTAAGTGCCATGTCTAGTCACTCAATTTCTTCGTTCGATTCTCACTTCGATGTTCGCGGTCGCTTCACACAGTTCGTTGCTCGTATCTAGTTTTTTATCTTTCGCTAACGTACACGGTACAAATCCATTTGTCATGAAACCATTCGCTGTTCACTCGTTCCTACTTTTCGGTCGCCACGTTCGCACCATGAGCTCTCGCCAGTATGCCTCCGTTATCGATAAAGCGTTCATAAATGGCCAATGGGTGTCAGCAGCCAGTGGCAAAACCTTTCAAGTCGTCGATCCCGCTACCTGCCAGCCCATTTCCTCGGTACCTGACATGAACATCGACGACGTAAAGTTGGCCGTTGCCAGCGCCGACAAGGCCTTCCAGTCATGGAAACACACTACTGCCAAGGAGCGCAGTCAGCTATTGCGCAAGTGGTACGAGCTACTCGTCGAACACCAGCAAAGCCTCGCAGAAATCCTCACTCTGGAAGCTGGTAAGCCGCTTAGCGAATCGCTGGGTGAGGTCGGTTACGGTAACGCATTCGTTGAGTGGTTCGCCGAGGAGGCGAAGCGCACTTATGGCGAGGTTGTGCCATCGCCCGTCAAATCACGAGAACTCATAGTACTGCGCCAACCTATCGGTCCCGTCGGCCTCATCACTCCTTGGAATTTCCCGCATGCAATGATCACTCGTAAGGCAGCTGCTGCCATTGCTGCTGGTTGCACATGCGTTATAAAGCCAGCCGAGGACACCCCCTTTACTGCGCTTGCCCTCGCAGAATTGGCAGCCAAGGCTGGCTTGCCCAAAGGTGTCATCAATGTAGTCACGTCGTCTCGTGCCAACGCTGGGCCAATCGGTAAATACCTCTGCGAGAGCCCTCAAATTGCTGGCATCTCCTTCACCGGTTCCACAGCTGTGGGAAAACTGCTGTACGAGCAGTGCGCCGAAGGTGTGAAACGCTTGGGACTGGAGTTGGGTGGAAATGCGCCGTTCATCGTGTTTGCTGGCGCCAATTTGGAAAAGGCTGCAGATGGCGCTCTTGCCTCCAAATTCCGCAACTGCGGCCAGACCTGCATCTCCGCCAACCGTTTCCTCATCCAGGACACCGTATTTGACGAATTCGTCGCCAAATTGCGCCAACGCATTGAGAAACTGGTAATGGGCGATGGGAAAACAGCTGGCTGCACTATGGGGCCGCTTATTAACATGGACCAAGTGAAGAAGGTCGAACAGATTGTCGAGGATGCGGTGGCCAAAGGTGCCAAAGTAGTGGTCGGTGGTAAGCGAGCGCTGGAGCTGGGTGAGAGGTTCTTCCATCCCACGCTGTTGACTGGTATAAAGGAGAATATGCGTTGCTACAAGGAGGAGATCTTTGGTCCGGTGGCCGTTTGCATTCCATTTAGTAGCGAGGAAGAGTGTGTGAAAGTGGCGAATAGCACCGAGAGAGGGCTGGCTGGCTACTTCTACACAGGAGATATTGCACAAGCATGGAGAGTGGCTAAGGAGCTGGAGGTGGGAATGGTTGGTGTGAATGAGGGCCTGATATCGCACGCTGAGACACCTTTCGGTGGCATCAAAGAATCGGGTATTGGAAGAGAAGGTTCTAAGCACGGAATGGACGAGTATACTTATATTAAGTATGTTTGCTTTGGCAATCTGTAATGCAAATTATTTATGCTGTGTGTATATTGACTACTTCTAGTCTTGTCTTCCATCGTCTTCCATTTTTCTGTACTTCATAAGTATGTGCTTTTGGTTGGTATCGACAGTTGAAAACAGTGGTAGATTTAAAGGTAAAGGTTGTGAAATTATCGCTTTCTTGTGTCATTATCTTCATAATCTTATGGCATTAAAAAAAAAAGTACAAAATATTTTCTTGATAATATGACGTATGAATTTAGGAATAAAAAATTTTTACTGAAAAATAATTTTGTTTTGATGCGCTGGTGCATTTTTTCCTGAGCTTTTTATTTATTTTTTTGATTTAATTCAATTTACTTTCTTGGTCAGAGGAATTCATTAAACTAGTCTTTGCATTCGCCATTCTGATTCGTCATCTCTTAGCAGTCCTTATAAGTCCTATCAGTACTTCTAACTCCATGTCCTTGTACTTACATGATTGTTGACTTTTGAATTGCTGCCAAAGAAGTAACAATATGTATCAAATTAAAAGAAGTTCCAGTGAAAGACAGAAATATTTCTCAAAAAAAAAATTTCTTAATGTCAAATTGGTGGGAAATTGGATAGACGCTGAATTATTGCTTTATTTAAAAAAATTTCATAATAAATTTATTTTCATTTTTTAATACTAAATTTTCGTTCAAAATTTAAAATAATTCATTCTCGACCCACTAAACAAGTCAAACTTCATTTTTTCAATTATCTAATCCACCAGCTTTTGACGAGGTTATAATTTTGGTGAAATATTTTGATTTTTGTTCATCATTTCACTTGGATGCCTCTCTTGGCTTCAAGGCGCCTCAATTTATTGAATTTCACTGTCTCGCCTGCTTTGTGATAAAATAATGAGAGATAAAAATTAAGTACTTCATAATTAAGTTTATATGAAACTGAGTACTTGAATTTAGAATACCCTGTAGACTGAGAGAACAACCTGATTTGTAGAATCATGATTAATTGATTATTTATTTAGCACTTCTTTTCAGTTTTCAAAACCATTAAATCGACCACTGTTTAGAAAAATCCGTATGGCGATAGTACTTGTTCTTTCTGAATTACCATAATTATTAAATTATTTTAGATTAGTAATAAAGTTATAACTTTCAAATGGTTTTTATCTCAGGATAAACTTTTAATGACTCGTATCCGTCAGATTATATCTGACACATTCCCTTGATTTATTTTTAAATTATGTTAAATAAAGAATTATGTTGTTTCCTATGAAGTATTTTATTTTTAAGGTTTTGTGAGAGGGAGAACACGCCATTAACTCTCAAACTCGACCCTTTTTTCAAATTCAAAAGAGAAGAAAAATACTCGTATCCATAACTATTCTGTTTTGTTTGAAATAGTTGAGTATTTGTAGGATCATCAGTCAGTTGTCTTTTCACAAAATCCTAAAAGAAATTCAATTGTGTAATTTTCAGTTTTTTTAAACTGGTTACACAGGCAAAAATTATAATATTTTGTTAGTCCTGAGTTGTATTTGCTGTACACCAGTTTACATAAGGAAATGAGGCTCTGTATCATAGAATATGAGAATTGTAATTCATGCAATGTCTCAATTCTTTATCCACTTGTAGTAGTGAAGAAGCAGTTCACTTATCTTCTTTTCTAGTTTTTTTTTTTATCACTCGAACTGGGGGTTTTTTAATGGTTCATTTTTAATCCCTTCAACGTGTATCATGCTTATACAAATGTTGCAACTTGTCTTTCAGAAATATTTACTTAATCTCATTCATGTTTTAGTATAAAAATGAAGCGTGATAATTCATGTCATTCTTTCTCAAGAGCTGCTCTCCAAAATTTAATTTTTTCATATCTCGTTTATATCATTTTCAAGATAACTAACATGATGCGATTAGAATTTCAAATATTTATTTTATTCACATTAATTTACCATTTTTTCTAAAAATAATTTGAGAAGTAAGACCATTTGACCCTTTGAAAACAAAAAAGCCTCCTATATTTTCTGCTGGTTTTCATTTTTCAATTTTTTTTCTTAAATCTTTTTATGAGCATTTTATTCTGCCAGATATTTTTCCTAAAAACGAACTATTTACAAAGTAGGTGAAAAAAACACGAGATACACGGATATCTACAAAAAACAGCTCATTTTTACGAATAAATATATCATCTTCATCGTAAAATGTAAACTTTAATATCTTCTTAGTACGTTTACATTGCTTTGAAAAGATAAAATGCAGTATAACTCATGTAGAAAAAAAAAAGTTCAGTTACGTTTAAAGTTATACAACGTCGTGTTTTTTAATTTGAGGTAGAACTTTAGTAGAGGAAAAAAATTTAAATTTTCATATTTTTGAACAGTTTATGTTCGATTTATTAAGCTGCTGTCACCAAACGACAATCTTTTGATTTGATACAGCTAACAGCAGTCAGCAGTACAGCTGATGTTGATGAAACAAGATAAACACTTCCTTTGAATTCAATTTATTCATTCTATTTCTAACATTCGTTTGTAAAAAATTAATTAAATTTTTTCGACAAGATATTTCGATTCATATTCTGCGTAAATTTGCACTTCCAGTTCTCCTTTAGCCAACGTATTTCATCATTTATTACCTTTATTTTCATTCACAAACGTCGCTATCAGCTCGTAAACTTCAGAATTAAATTTACAAAACTGTTCCTACTACCAGTTTTCGATCAGATTTTCAATCAGTCTGCTAATATGTATGTTAATTTCGAATGCAAAGTAAGTAATTATGCTTTAATTTCATTTAGATAATTCTATACATCCAATCTATCTTATTGATTTCATGAGGCTGGAGTTGAATGTACTATCATTCTTCCTCGCTTGAACCGATAATTGGTGCTTTCAACCAGTCTGTGTTGCGTTTTTCAAGTCCGTTGAAAGTACATGACAGCCTTTTACAATGACAAATTTAAATTCGACCACCAAATTGACGGAATTCGTTCCCCTCAGCCCCGAATCGAAGCAGTCGGGTGTTGCCTCCGTTTTCTCTAAATTATTTAGATTATCCCGAGGTAAATACGCTAACTGCCTTAACTGATGATTTCCGGTGGCACGATGACGAATGTTTACCTCAATCTATAATTAACTTGTTTACTATTTCCTCAGATAACTCCGGTGAGAATGAAAGCGGTACACCATTGTTAAATCCGAGCAGCGTTAGTCCCAGTCCGTGCAAAGAAGAAATTTCTGTCGATTCGAACTGGACTATGATTAATTCAGTGAGAAATTAATCAATTTCACGCATAATAAATGCATATTTTGGAACTGAAGTATGATTTTTATGTCCGCGTAATTTTTTGTAGGATGATCAAGATGATCTTCCACTCAGATCAGTCGTCTCTGATTATCGATATTCCCATTCCAATTGCATGGAGGCGCGTAATTTACCAAACGTGTTACGACGAGTTAGCAATTTATTGGCTTCCAAAAATAAAGTACGTCAAATCACTTCTCCAGCACTACCTCTAGATTTTATAAAATGGTTCATGTTGGGCTAGTTTTAGCTATGAAGGAGTCTAATCGTGGTATTCTCGATCGATTCTCATCAATAACTTGATATCAAGTTATAAATTATCTCCCATTCAATTGAACTCATTTTAATTCAGTTCAAGTCTTTTAACACCAGTAAGATGTGTTAAAAAATAATTTGGTCAATTTACGAGTAGAAAATTTCTTTAGGATTGAAACGGAAAAACGAAAGTTTGGTTGTATTGTATCTTTCCATCGATATGGTTCTGTTGTACTAAGGAGAACTAATTTTATTGCTTGCTTGACAAAACGATTTTGTAAATTTAATGATAATTTATTTTTAGACAAATCTCATAGTGGAATGCATTAGAATGCATTAGGAACAATTACAAAGACTATCACAGAAATGAACACTCAGCTCAACTGGATCATTAGAAATTATTTTGAAAATGATTTTATTCTGCAGAAACAAATTTTCAGGTCAAAAAGTATGAGTTTTGATTTCAACCCTACTTCTTGAGGGTAAATTTTAGAAGTAAAACGTGGGAAATATCAAAAACTGAGCATACCACGTTGTTGATCCTGAAATTCTGCATCAGAATCCATCCAAAGAATGTTTTGGGCAAATGACATTCTACATTCTAAGCCCTTCATAAATTGGCTGGTATTTGTTAAGCAATTTCAAATTATGCGAAAGAATAAATTCTTCCCGGAAAAGATTTATTTTTTTCGCTTATCACCATTCAGAAATATTTTATATAATTTGTTTTATCTTGTAGCAATCACTCATGTACAACGACACGAATTTGAAACAGTACTGGATGCCAGATTCTGTCAGTAAAGAATGCTACGACTGTGGTAAAAAGTTTACCTACTATCGACGGCGACATCATTGTCGTATTTGTGGACAAATATTTTGTGCCCATTGCTGTAACCAAGAAGTGCCTGGAAAGATTATTGGTTGTTGCGGTAATAATTTTAGCCTTCTGTTACATAGTAAAGTCTGAAGATGTCATTCTAATCTTCCTCTGATCCACATTTTCAGGCAACCTTCGAGTATGTACATATTGTTGCAAAGTCGTTCTTTCTTATTTACAAGATAATGAACTCTCGATGGATCTAAAAGCGTTGCAAGAAGATTTACTGTCAAAATTTGGAGACAGCAGCGAAGATATCGCATCGGATGTATCATCTTCAAGTAGATCTCGAACGCCTACAGATATGGGCAGACGAAAAGTATCGGTTGTCTATCAAGAGGAGAAGTTTGCCACTGGCTGGTAATTTATTAATGTATTGAATAGTGGGAAAATTCGGAAATCAATAGATTCTTCAGTTTATATGCTCTAAATGATTCCAGCTCGTTCTCATTTCTTGGAATTTTTGTTCTCAGGTCAGAAACAAACATCCATCCAGAACGAGAGAAATCTCGTAATTCAGAACCAGCTTCTTTAAATACTTTACTACAAGAAATGATTAATGGTGAAAATGCACTTAATGTTCATAATCAGATTATCGATGGTGCGAGGTACGAATCCTGTTTTGCTGGTTCTCAGCTCATCGACTGGCTTATTGCTAATAGAAAAACTCAATCTAGGTAAAGGAACTGATGATTTCTCTCTCCATTTGTCACAAATTTGAGTATTCTTCAAATTTCGAGTCTATTCTTCCAAAAGCTTGATAATATAATGACTGTTTCTAAATAATTCGTCTTTACTTATTCGTTCTAGTAAAATCCCAGTCTTGTCTTTTTTGTGTCAGTTGTCATCCTTTTTGCAGAAGTTTAATTATTTACAGTTCTAAATTTGAGTAAGTCATTTTTCATCACTCATTTCACGTTGTTTGTGTTTCAGAACTCACAGCTTAGCCATAGGTCAAGTTTTGCTGGATGCGTATTACATAGAAAGTATAACTTCGAATTCAGCCGACTTTATCGACGGTTCTGTATTTTACAAATTCACCGAAATGGCATTTAAGTCAAACGAAATTGACTCCAGTCCAGCGCGTAAGTTCGTTACGAAAAGTATAATACGAGTAAATATGTGCTTCGCGTATTCTCCATTTTGCCGTTTTTCTGCCATTTTTAGATGTCAAAAACACATAATACGGATTTAATTATTTAATTTTAGGAGAAATCGTTGCTCGTTCCCTCGTCGAAGGTAACTTAGCAACCTCCCAGTCTGGATTCCGATTAGATTTGAATATACACAAGAATACCGCCCATATTTCCAGACATCCTCAAAAGTCTACCAATAAAGGTAGAGGCGGAGGAATAAAATAATTTCTAATCGATCCGCGAAAATGACCGATTGTATCTAAAAATTTTGGTGTCTTCCTTTCGCAGATAAAAAGAAAATTGCTACACAAGTTTCCGAGTCCAGTGACGAAGTTATAGAAACGTTCGTACGAGAGTATCGTAAACTCGATCGACTGAGTCCTACGCCTTGGAATCACGTAGAAGTTGAAAGTTTACATTCAGAAAACAACGAAATAAGTACTTTCAATTCGTTGAGGTACGCAAATTTAGCTAAAGAATGCCGTATGAACGTACCGTCAACTTTTATTAACTTCAAGTGACTTTATTTTTCTTTAATCAACGAACTATAAATTACTTTTCTTTTTGAGTCATGGAGGCGGGGTTAGGGGGGCTGGACTGGACCTTTCAAAATTGAAGTAGTTGAGAAAAATGATGCCTTTTAAATTTTGAATTTTCAATAAAACAAAATTTTAATTGAAACACGATTAATTTAATATTTTCTCGTACACCTGAAAAATGAGTCTAATTTTCAAGTGGAATAATACTGGATCACGACTTTTATTGTACAAATCAAGATATATTGGGGGACTATCACATATTTTCTCAGACTTTTTGTTTCAGTCGATTAATAAATGTATTGAAAATTTTTCAGTGATACTTTCAATCAACATTTGAGTAACGCTGTAGACCAACTACTGGCATTGGAAAACATTTCCTTGTCGTGGGCACAGATTATCATTCCACTAGCAGAGGCTGCTCTCCATGAAATCAAATTGGATTACAACAAAACCGATGTTATTCACATTGGACAGTGAGTAATTTTGTTGAAAAAGTACAATCTTCAGAAAAAAGTTTTTTGAATGCTACATTTGAGTAATTCTAAAAAACTTTTTAAAGTACAAATTAAAGTCGAAATGATGAAATCGTGAGTACGCACTACTTTCAGCAACAGCTCAAAATTGGTGGAAAGTACATATGTAC
The DNA here is from genome assembly GCA_038050395.1 of Parthenolecanium corni. Classification (NCBI taxonomy): domain Eukaryota; kingdom Metazoa; phylum Arthropoda; class Insecta; order Hemiptera; family Coccidae; genus Parthenolecanium; species Parthenolecanium corni. Next base: position 3,220,329 of record JBBCAQ010000020.1, read on the forward strand.
TTTCAATAAAGACCTGTGTTTTTGAATTATTTATCCAAAACAACTTGACATTTGTTAGATTGCTCATATTTTGAGATGGAAAACTGATAATGAGATATTGTTAACGAATTGCCGAACTTCAACTTCCAAGGTTTCATCAAATTCTGATAGAATACAAACTAAGTACCGTACTCAAAATTATATTGAATTTATCTATGAAAAACTACCCCCATCAAACAGAAGACTCAAATTGCTCTCCCAAGATATTCTCAAGGTAATCAGAATGATAAATCAAAGGTGCTATGAATAAACAAAATGAAACTGAGAACTTAGAATCTAGAACTTACTCTTCGAGTGAGTTTTAAAAGTGCAAAAACTGTTTGAAAACTTGAATTCTTTTCGATTTCTGTACTAGCAAATAGATCGCCTTGATCAAAAGTCTAATTTTACACTATTTTCAACAATCATTGCCAAAATTTTTTCAAAACAGTAACTACCACTAGCGTTAAACGTTTTTACAAATTGAATAATTATTTGAAGCCAAAATTGACCGTCGTATTAAATTTTTTTTCCTCAAAATTACATATTTCTGGTTTTTCATTTCATCCTCTTTTGCTTTTCGCAGTTTTATCCAAGTAAAAAAACTGCCTGGTGGTGAACGTAAAGATAGTTTTCTGACAAGAGGCATCGTCTGCTCCAAAGACGTCGCTCATCGTGAGATGTGTACCCGTTTGGCGAATCCCCGTATTCTACTTTTGCAAGGTGCCATCGTGTACCAACGTGTCGAAGGTAGACTGTTATCTCTCGAACCGGTTATGATGCAGGCATGTATCTCAATGGGCTGCTAGACGTATTTTCTTGTATGTCGTGTTTTCGCTTTATTCATTTTAATCGTCCGATTAATAACGCAGGAACAAGAATACCTCCGCAATACGGTAGCCAGAATTGTCTCGTTGCAGCCGGATCTAGTGTTGGTTCATCGTAACGTCTCGCGAATAGCTCAAGAGGCTTTGAATTCATACGGTATCACGTTGGTGTTGAATGTGAAAATGTCGGTAATGGAACGTGTTGCTCGATGCACGAACGCCGATATTCTGACGTCAGTGGATGCGCACGTGGGCACCACCAGGCTGGGCACGTGCCGGTCGTTTTACACGAAAAAATTCACGCTCAAAGATGGTAAGCATAACACGAGACCGTTTTAGTTCTGTTTGAAAACCTGCTTTTCGAGGCAGGGCTTGCTGCGTTAGAATTATTTTGTTTTTAAATTAATGAATTTGAAAACAAATTCAAATCATATCAACGTTCCTGTGAAAGAATACCTTTTTAAGACGTTTCATTTTTCAGGTGCCACCAAAACGTTGATGTTTTTCGAAGGCTGCGCATTTCCACAGCTCGGCTGCACCATTCTGCTGCGTGGAGCATCAGAGGTGGAGCTGAAGAAGCTCAAAAAAGTAACCAACGCTGTCGCCTTCATGAAGTATAACGCGAAGCTCGAAAAGTCGTTTCTCCTCGACGAATTTGCCGAACCACCAACTGTCCCAGTTTTCACCTTTATCGGTGACACAACGTCACCGAAGCGAAACGCTTTGCCCATTGTGGCCCAGATCACAGCTAAGCAAGCGGTGCCCTCCAGTGCCAAAGAATCGAAACGCACAGCTGGCGAAAGTACGAAGAAAGATACGCCTCGCAGCGAGGATAAACGTGTTTCCTCTAAGTCGGTCGTCCCCGTAGACGATGATCCTCTGCACTTGGCTGCTTCCAGACCGGATGACGAGAGCCATTCAAACGATGATGCTCCGGAAGAGCTGTCATTTGCTGAGGTGCCGATGAAACGGAACAAATTCAAGGCGGCTCTGCGTGATACAGTGCTGTCATTTTCACCTTTCATTCAAGTACGTGCGATGCGATTCTCTTTGTTGAGCGATACTGCCAATTTCTATTATACTTATTCGTTATAATATGCTACAGGTCCATAGCTAGAGGGCTATGGAAAGCGGAGCTCAGCCTTTGATCAAGTTCAGCTCCCTTCGGATAAAATAGATAATTGAAGAGGGTGGAAAGAGGGAGGTAAAAGTTCCCGGTAAGCCCTTGGTGAATGCCTCTTAAAGAAAGGTCTAATACGCTGCAACTTTTCAGAGGAGGCAGAGGTCAGCATTGGAAAATTTAATTTTTGTTGCTGTTTGATGAATTTGAAATTCTAAATTATTTCAATGAAAACGTAATAATTAGCATTACTCAACTCTAAAATGTGTGCCAGGACCTGGTTAAATTTTACGTGACCCGTACAACTGCTAAACTCGTCATAAAATACCTTAGTTTCACTCGTATCTGCTATTTTTACTTTTACCTTACTAAAATTTCAAAAAGTCAATCTCGCCAGAATTACAGATTTTTGAAAATTCTACTGAGATATTTATTTTTTCATATGAATATGATTTAACCGCCATTAAAACGTGTCTATCTTTTTTGACAGTTCAACTTGCCGTATTTGGAAACAGAAAGCGGTCTGACTTGCAAATTACGAAAGTATTTTCCCTCCGAAATTTACTATTCGGCTCCTTCGAGTGCCAAAGAAGTAACTCGTTTGTCGAACAACGATTCATCGACTTCGCTAAAATCAGTTAATATTTCAACAGTACACGTGAGTTGACATTGTGTCATTATTTTCAGTAATTAACTTTTTCAAGATGGGTTCGCATATTCGGAATTTAGTGAAAACCAAGATTCCTTAATTTTCGAGTAGCTCAAAGGGTTCTAAAAAGAAAAAGTTTCTTCATTTAGATTCGTATTTCTGTACGAGAGTCTGTGCTTTTGTCTTGAAATTTATAGTAATAATCTATAAAAAGTCGATTCCCTAAGAAGAAAATCAGTTAGCTTGTCGTTCTCATGGAGTGTGAAAATATCGAAAATTCATGTCTCGGTTTTTGTTAAATGCCGACTATTACGTGCTCTACATTAAATTTCTACTCAATGAATATTTGATATTATTTTCTTTCGACGCAGATGAAACCAGTTCACCCTTTCGTCGAAACCAAACTGAAAGATAACGTTAACAATGCAGACATTCAGTCCTTGTTAGCTCTGTATCGAGCTTGTGGAGGACGTTTGGAGCCGGGCACCGCGACCACGCATCCAGTCAAGAGCTTCGCAGCTGTTAGTGCGGATACCAAATCTCCAGATGTAAACGTCTTTGACCCACGTTACCATCAAAGGCTATCTGTGCTGTTCTGCAGCTTTTCTTCGATCTCCAATAATTCACCCGAATTTTGCGTCAGCCCTTCGTGAGTAAATAAATGTTTAACGAGGGCGTAGTTCAATTTTCGAACCTTTATGTAGCTTCCAAGTGCTTACACTGTGGTCTACAGGCGGTTAATTCTGTTTTTTTGCAAAAATTGCGTCACAGGATCGTGACTATGGATTTCTACGGATGCAACGACATTCCTTTGGGGAACTTCTTGGAGAGATATTGTTTTCGAAGAACGTATATATGTCCGTCGTCAACGTGCGACACGCCAATGATCGATCACGAAAGGCGTTTTGTGCATGAAACTGGGTGCATTCAAGTCTCCTTGCGTGACATAGAATCATTACCCGATAACGACAGCCTTCCCATTCTGTTTTGGAGCTCCTGCACTGTCTGCAAATTGGTAAGTTGGTCTGCGAAATTGAAGAACTCGATTTTATATTCTTTATCTTGGCTGATGCGGTGTGGAGCCCTTTGAGAAGTCTTGTGTTCAAATCTGAGCATGCTGTCATTTCGAACTGCAAAGAGTGGTAAAAAATTGTTTACATTTTCAGAGTACTCCGGTCGTCGCTATGAGTAATGATGCTTGGAATTTATCGTTCGCCAAGTACCTGGAACTTCGTTTTCACGCAGGAAAATATAATTGTCGAGCGGATTCTGCTAAAAATTGCCACCATTCACTCCACCAAGATTATGTCCAGTATTTCTATCGATCTAATATCGTAGCGTCTTTCAAGTAAATACCCTTGGATTTTAGCCAATATAATGAACAATGTATTAAATAGACCACAAAATGGAAAACTCGAAGCCTTATTTACGTCAGCTAGTATTTGAAGGATTAATATTAGCTGTACATTTCTGTTACAGATATACAGATATTGTTTTGTGGGAAATCTCATTACCTCCCTCGATACTGGAAATCCAACCGATTCCTATTCAAGTATCGCTTTTTTTGGACGAATTGAAGAAATGGGCCGTCACAGGACACGAAATTTTCAGCAACATATTGGAAAAATTATGTTCTTATGAAACGGAGAGCAGTGAGTACTACCAATATCGACGAAAAATAATTTTTTCATTTTTGTTACTCTGATTTTAAAACAGAAGTAAAAAAACATACCTTCGGGTAAAGAAAATTTTTTTTACGATAACGCAAAGTAAGTTCGTTTGAATTATTGTTTTTCTGATTTTCATGGAAATTAGTTTTACATTGTTTAAAAAACATTCTAGAGCCTCTCAATTGCAATTTCATTGTTCACATTTCATCTCAAAAGAATTGAGTGAAATTTAAATCATTTTAAAAATAACGAATTTCAGTTTTTTCTTTGTCCAGGTAACACTCTTATAAATATTGTGAGCGAGAGGGATGGAATTTTAGTTCATTAGTCTGGCGGATCTAGTGACCAGATATCAGAATGGAGCGATTTTCTTCTGGAAAATGTCAACTTTTCTAGAATTCGCGGAAAAATTAATAATTTTAATTCCAAAAAGCCTTTTTTCCTCAGAATTGAATTTCTTTGTTTTCTACTTACAAAATCTTTACATCATTTAGTTTTTGAGGTAGGGAGGGGCTTTTAGGACCACTGAATTCGTCGTTGATGTTTTTAAAAGAATAAAATTATTAATTCTGTTCGCATGCACCCGAAGGTTTGATTTCTGAAAATTTTCTGTTCTCATTCACCCGAAGGTTTGAATTCTGAAATTTTATCCTGTATCATTTACATTTGTAATCATTTAATTTCTATCTTCGTTTTAGTCGCTACGATTCAGGGACTGAAAAAACATTTAAATAAACAAAAAGCGATTTTAAAGCAGAAAACGGACGATATACAAGTAATACTAACTTCGTCAGAAATGAACGACGTGAGCAACGCTGGTGAGCAATTGAATTTTTTTGTTTCTAATTGCAGGTGGCCGTAAGCGTAATATTTATTGATTTTATCTGCAGATGTAATTCAAAAGAATCGTTTTAAATTGGAAGACTCGCTGGTGTCGATGAAGAAAACAGTCGCTAAAGCGCTCTTCGATTGGAAAGCAGTGCTAACGAAATTGGATGCCAATAAACGAGAGGACCGACAAAAAACCAAATCCCATTCCAGCGATGTCTGCGATACTTCTCAAGTGAGTACATTTTTCAAAAACTTTCAATTGCTGGAGCAATATGATGAGTGCGAGAATATTAAGAAATTCGTCGTTAATTTTGGGTATTTTTTTTTCCAATAATTCAAAGGCCAAAATTTTTTTTTGGGTAGGGGCGTCGCTTCCGCTGGTCCCCCTCAGTTTCGCCACAGTCACCAGAGTTCTCATTTGGCAGAATTGATTTTTTTGATTATGTCTATGAGCCATAGTCGAAAATGACAGTTTTTACAGCTCCGTAAAATGTATTTGAAACAAAATAGGAAAAACCTGCTAAAAAAATATTTTTCTCAAGACACAGAAACTGCATCCTTGGGTGTGCTCCATCGAACAAATTTTGAAGGTTGAAATCACTTTATAAAGAACTCATTGGCCTGTATGATTTTTTTTTAGAAATCATCGGCTGGATCAGTGACCGAAGATATGTGCTTTGTTTCGTATGAGAACCTTTCGTCTATTGATTCTAAAGATGATGTTACTGTGGACATCAGTGGGACAGCTGGAGAAAAGAACGACGTATTCGACGGTGGTAGTGATATTTCCACTCAAGATTTTGGTATTTTCGCGCATTTTTATGTCACGTATTCTTAAACCACTAGAAAAATGCTCAATAATTTCGGCTTTTATTCTTAAATTACAGCCGACAGTGGTGTTAGTCAGTTCAACGGCTCCCCTTCGTCCAATGAAACTGTAAACTCAGTCGCTTTATCTTCAACGACAGACAAAAATACGGTGAAAGCTTTTTTGTCGCAGCTGTTACCAAACACTTTCCAAAATACTGTGTATTCCTTATCTGTAAGTGATTCAAAAGTAATATTTTCGTCTGGACTATCCCATCTTCTAACGAACAGCTTCTGGTTTTGCAGAATCCTATCAACGCAGACGAACACTATGTACTCGACTTCACACTCACTATTCCTGTGGTAGTGTACGAGTCAGAACCCAGCTCGATAATTGCGTGTGCCCTCAGCTCCAATCAGTATCTGCACTTGTTGGAGGAATGTGTTTCCAGGCTTGCAGCCAATCCTGAACCAACGTCTAAGTAAGTTGAAACCTTCACAATTCACACCTTCGAAAGAAGGACGTTTTAAAAAAAGATATGCTGACTTTTAAACTGATCTTCATTCTTCGTATAGGACTGCTATTACGAAAAAAGAATCATTGGATGGCGTTTCAATTAGCAGTAACGTCGAATCACCTCAAGTGTTGGATAATGACGACTCGTTAAAATTAGAAGGTGCTGAAGAGAGTAAAGGTAAAAGTGTCAAATCTACTGATGCTAATCACTTTGAGGTTAGTACGAAATTGAGAATATTATACTTTTTTCCAACAGAAAGTCAAGATATTTCCAACTCCACGCTTGAGTTCAAATTTTTTTAGCATAAGTACCAACAATCTATGCTCCATTCTAAATGAGAATTATTAAACCAAGCAAGTCCTTGATTACGATTTGGTCGTTTTGCAAATCTCGTTTCCTTATTCACGTATTCGATGGCGTGTTTGTGGTTTCTCTCTTAACACATAATTATGATTCCTTTGTACTTTCAGGTTAGCTTCTCTGACTCGTCAACGAACTTTACCGTCAAAGTATATTTTGCCCAAGAATTCAAAGAACTTCGAGAATTGGTGTTCCCTGCTGGGGAGGAAATTTACATTCGTTCTTTGTCGCGATGTGTGCGATGGGCTGCGCATGGAGGAAAGTCAGGCTCTTCGTTTTGCAAAACAAAAGGTACGGGCGATAGATTTTACAGTGTACGACGCGATACAATAGAGGAAGTCATTATTTTATCCAGGAATTATTAAAAATAAAAATTCCAAAGCACTAATTACAACGTTCGCCATTTCGTAATTTTACTCTTAGTCCGAAAAAGCTCGAAATTTTCTAACCATTCTTTATTTATACGTTCACGCAGACGACCGATTCATTCTCAAAGAAATGTCACGCATAGAATTACAATTGTTCCGCGACTACGGTCTCAACTATTTTAATTTCGTTCGCAAATGTCAAGCTTCGCAGCAGCCCACGCTTCTGGTGAAAATTGTCGGAGTGTATCGTGTGAAGTATCGCAACACTCTGTCAAATCAGACTTTCCAATCGAATTTATTGGTTATGGAGAATCTGTTCTACATGCGAGACGTTATACGTAAATTCGATCTGAAAGGCTCCGTTCGCAATCGATTGGTGAATACGAAAAGTGATCATGCTGGTGAACTGGTGTTACTCGATGAGAATCTCATAAATAGTAAGTACTCTTCTTCTCTAGTCTGAGTTAGCATAAGTCAATCAAAAACCAAGAACAGAGACTGAATAACATTCATGAATTATCAACTTTTACAAGCAACTCGTAACCAACAGTCTGAATCATTTTTATTTGTTTATTTGCATGAGAGACAACTGGAACTTGACCTAGTCACCCAGAAGAATTATAGTTTTATTTATTAAAAAAATTTTTTTTTTTTCATTTTTCAATAACCATCAATTACTATTCAGTTTTGAAGTCTGATTAAAAAATTTTCCCAATTAGGAAAAATTAAATTACCCTTATAAAGCCAGACTATTTCCAAAAATTGGAATTATAACCAAAATAAAAATTCAATTGCCGGAAATCACAGTCAGAATTATCAACGATAACCTGCTTTAGAATCATTTGTGATTTTTCGAACTCCTAGCTTCATTTTTAATGTTAATCGATCGTTTTTTCTAATCTTTCTTACAATCTGTGTTTTTCCAGTGACTTGCGATTGCCCACTATACATTTATCCGCATTCCAAAATTGTTCTCATGAAAGCGATCAACAACGATGTGACGTTTTTAGCCTCGCAATCCATTATGGACTACTCCTTGTTGGTTGGCTTAGATGAAAGTTGCCAAGAACTGGTGGTTGGTATTATTGGTAAGTTTGTTTTTTATGATAGAGTGGAAAAAGGACACAATAGTCTGAGCAAAAATTAAGTAAATCTTGCACAGCGGTGTCAACACAAATTGTTTAAAATCCTTGCTTCGAACCAAAAAAAAATTCCCAGTAGTGAAAAATTCCATAAAACCGGTTTTTCAGTAGAAAATTTCGATTTCAGTCACAAAAAAAAAAGAAAATAACGGTCAGTGGAATTTTAATTAAAAAAATTTCAATTTTAAAACTCAAAGATAAGATACGGTACCGAAGAGTATCATCTCAAATAACTGGATAATTGGGATAAAATTTATGAAGCAAAAAAAAAACCTAAAATTTCAACAAATCCGTGAAATTTCAAAAAATTCCTGGTTTTATCCCTAATATTTTTCAAGGTAGCTAGCAAAAAATCCTCGGTTTCAGGGAATAATCTCTGCAGTGCCACATTTGTGGGTCTTGCAACGAACGATGTTAAGTTGGTTTCCCTTTAAAAAAAAAAAACTGACGGAAAACTTTCTCAGCAATGAATCTTCAAGACAACTTGATTAAATTTCTCTCTTAATTTTCGTTACAGATTACATCAGAACATTCACCTGGGACAAGAGAATCGAAACAATGGTGAAGAAATCCGGATTACTCGGCGGCCAAGGAAAGTTGCCCACAATCGTGTCGCCGGAAGAATACAAAAGTCGATTTATCGCAGCCATGCATAAATACTTTCTGGCTGTACCCGATCAGTGGCAAGGCTTCGGCAAGGGTATCGATAACCAAGGCCGATTTTAATATCAAATACCAATGTGATGTCAAGTTACCTCTCATTTTGTAAATATTTACCATTATCTTCGATGTGTTAACATCTTTGTTTTCATTTCACACGGAAGTAAATTTTGAGATTTAACACTAAATTAAAAATCGATAGTTGATATACCGAATGTATGGCAAAACATGATGCGCGCGCCGTTCTCTTCAAACGGCACTCATAAATAATCTCCTGATTAATTTTTTTGGTCGTTCATTGATCGTTTTTATTTTTCTAGTTTTCATTACTGTTCTTATTTTTAAGCACTACCTCATGAAAGATGTTAACACATTGAATATGTAACAGTGATAACTGAAACTTGCGTTTTATTCCTTTTTGTGAAACTTTAAATACCAAAAACTTTCCTATTTTTATTTAATTTGTAATCCGTACAACTTTGTTCCAATTTGAAAAATTGTTGCTCGTTCCTCTTTTAGCCCTAATAAAGTTATGTTTCATTGTTCGTTTCTTCAATTTCATTCGAGAAAAATATGGTCAACGAAATCAAATGCTTTAGACTGAATTAATAACTACACCTCAAGGCGAAGTTTCCGTCAACTCATCAAGCGAAATATTTTTCGACCCTCATAATGAATTTTCAAATTCATAAGAACTGGAGGGCTGAAAAAATGGAAGTGACGGATTAATTACACCAAACGGCAGAGAAGATGTGGGAAACGAAATGAATATTGAAAACTTTTTGAAGCTGAGCTCTCCTTATTTCACCAAGTCTCCTATGGCAATCTACCCCTCTATCGTTTCGAACAAAGTAAAGAAAAATATCGCGACAGATCACTGCAAAATTATAGCGTAATTGTATTTTTTTCTGAGAAATATGAAAATATAGGACAAAACCGTTGAATAACACAGAACTTCCACAAAGAGAAAGTTAAAATTCTAGACAATAATACCGTAATATTTAAGGCTGATTAAAGAAAAAAATTAATAAATAAAACGAATAGTAAATTATCACAGCTAATGCAACAAGAATTGGGACCCCCTGCGTCACAGGTCATCGAGAGACTGACAATTGCAGCTACAGCCAGTTACTGGGCATTCTGAATGCTCTCTGAATTTCAATAAGACAAAAAAAAAAATTCTAAATAAAATTTCATCTTCTGGCGACGATAACGAATAAAAAGTTGACACACTTACTTGAACCAGTCTGAAAGATGACCGGCATGACCACCGTGCCGGCAGGTTTGACACCAGGTAAACCACAAGGAACACTCGGCTGATTTCAACGACTGAATGGAGTGGGTTATGATTTTGCTTTCCGGCCCAAAATAAGTACTTTGGGTGCCCATACTGCTTAAACAAATGGCGCAACGAGGTAATGGTTTACGACAGTGCGGACAAGAAGTAATCTACGAGAAAAAAAAAAAAAACCATCATTAAGATGAACGCGATTAACTTCTTTTCTAAAAGAGTAGCGAACAAGATAACGTAATTAACATCCACTCGCTGGAAGCATTGTTTACATTTCCTCTTTTTTTTTTTTCTTGCGCTGTATTCTAATTATCTGTTGAGCAATTTCTGTACTTCAAATAATATTCCTCAAGCCTTCGAGAATATATTAAATAGAACAGAAAAAAAAAAAGTCAGCGCAACAAGCCCCACTAGAACAGCAGGTTTTCGACTGATAGTACAGGGGTCCTATGAATCACATAAATTTCATGCAGAATTCTGTAAAAAGGATAGAGACTACTTGCCTGATTTTTCGAAAGCAAAAAATCGCAAAAAAATTTCTTCCCAAGGTTTTTCTACAAAACTAACGAACGAATTGACTTGAACTTTGGACGGTGACCTCCCGAGACTTTAATTAATTTTCAGGGAAAATTTTAGCTCGATCCGATCGGTAGATTTGCCTTAATTAGCTTTCAAAGTCGGAATTAGCGATTTACTTACACCAAACCCGCCAAAACTGTATTTCTGCAATCAAATGATTCAAATGCAAAAAATAAAAAATGAAGATTGGTAAACAATGGGTCAGCCATACTAAATAATTATACTTAAATGTGTTATCAAATAATTTATCTGACCGAAGGTACCAAGAGATCCATAATTTTATTATCGAGTGCAGAAAAATTCCGCTAGAACTTTTTTTTTTAAATGCATTTTTGATTTTTTTTCTTTTCTATCAAACGAAACTTTTCGAGTTCCTCAAAGTTCCGAAGTTCTAATAAAAATGAACAAACCTCGTCATGCAAGACTCGCAATCCTTGGTAATTCGAAGCGTCGTTATTTTGGATACCTAGCATCTGTAAATGAAGAATTTGGGAATAGAATTTCGAAGAAGTAACGCTTTAAAATGATTATAAATGGCAGCACGTACCTTAGCTTTATTTCGTATCTTCTCCTGCATAAATGCTGACGTGTTTTTGGCGCAGAAGTTACAGGAGATGAATACTTGTTGCGGAGGAACTTTGTTCACGTTCAAAAGGATATCGAATTTGGCTCGATGAACCCATAATCGCCAACTATCCAACAGACTGCGATAGCTAATGATGGAAACGAATCGTAAAATGAGAAATACGCCCAACAAAAAGGTGACAACTTAAACTAAAGATGAAAAAACCCCAAGCTTAAAAATACTTGTACCTTTCGATCCACGACTGGCAAGTGGAATCTTCGTGTAAGAAAGAAGGAGCAAACGCTCTAACACAAATAAGACTGACTGTTTGCACGTCTGTCGTGTTATCTAAATATTTCTGAAGTAATGGTAGGCATTCCTCACTAGAGCCTGCGAGAAGAAAAATCAAAAATGCGGTAGATCATTGGACGACGAATACTATTGAAAGCACGTAAATCTTGAAACAGAAAATATGAAATTCTACCTGTCAACAGTATTCCCGATATGTCACCTTTTTCGTATACGTGGTCTGTCAGCTGACAAATGTATTCTACGAGATCAGTATCAGAGAGAAATGTGCAGGCGAAACCAATTCTATCGTCGATCAGCATTTCTGTTTCATTCTGAAAAAGTAACCGAACAAAATACGCTTCACATTTGGTACGAGTACCAGCGGATAGCTTTCTCGAGTCTCATGCTTCAATAAAATCACAATTCAAGCACTCGTGGCAGAGCAGTTTATAGTGTAATATTTTGGACTCTTTCATCATTTCTGGGGAACAGGTTTCGTGCAGAGTGTTTCAAAAATGCTTAGCTACATCGCTGCAAGTCGTGCAATCCGGCAACGTTGCTGACGAATTTCACAAAATATCAGTATATCACTCTAAAATGTGCGATATTTTATAAAAACACTCTTGAAAAAAAGAAGTAACTTGCACCAGAAAATGTAGCTTCGCTCAAGTGTGTAACGAGCCTTACACTCAAATAATTTTTCCTCATCGTCAACAGTACTATTCTAATTTGCATAAGAGAAAAATAATAGACTCACCAGAACATGTTTATAATGAGAAGACTGATCAACTAAGAAGGCAAAAGCTGCTTTCAAGTAGGGATCGCTCAACTGTTCTTTGGTAGCTGCACACATTTCTCGCCATAAACTTTTTTTTTCGGTGGAGTAACCTGGAACATAACGTACCAAATTAATTAATATCATATACTTACACAAGAAAAAAAGTCCCAGTTCTTATATCTCCATAAAAACAATTTTCCGACTTGTTCTGCTTGGCGTGGACTTTTCCAAAATTCATTCGATAAAATGAGGAAATGGACCTCGAGTTCATTTCTGAAAGAGCTAAACTAAAAATCGTATTCTTCTGGGCCAGTCAATGGTTTCGTAGACACTTTCAGTTTCTTACCTGACAAAGCCATCGCGATGACGGCCAAGTGAGGTTGACGACTCGCTCCTTTGAACAGAATATTGATGGCAGAACGTAATTTCAAATTAAAAATAGCTATTGCTGCGGCTCTGGTAAACGATCCCTCCAGCTCGATTCTCTCCAGCGCCGTCGAGTCCGAATGAAATTTCCAACCACACAGCTGCAAGGCGTTTTCTCGGGCCGGACTCCTGCAATTTGAAAGCGTAAATTTAGCGTTGTTGAATTAAATGACGACTTCTACGTGATGTAACCAAGTAAAATTTCAGTTTTTTGTTTTTTAAAAGAAGATTTTGAAGAAATTTAATAGCCCAGATACATACGAATTATTTTTTCAAAAATAAAATATAATTAGAAATTAGTCGAAACAAATTCAGTGTCCTAAATCACATGAATTCTTTTCTTTCTTTTTTTTTTTTTGTTAATAACTGCATTTCAACTGAGTAATATACGGAATTTCCTGAATAAATTTCAAACGGACAGAAATGAAGCAACGGAAATTCGTCACTTCTGTAGCATACTATAGCCGAGGTTATAAAAAGAGAACATACTTGTAAGTAACGACAGTCATGGCGATATCGTTCCACTTCGAATAGACTAATTCCGATTTGAGCGTGCTCTGATTATTTTCAATGTGAAGAATATTCCTAGACCATTTAATTGCCTCTATTAACGGGTTGGCAAACATGAATTTAAATATTAACTATTTATAATTTACCTGATACCAGGATGATAAATATTATCGGACGACGTGATATTCCCGCTATCTACCAACGTTTTGCTCAAATGCAGCCACTGCCACACATTATCCAACGTTTCCGACTCGCTGATTGCACCATTTTGCCATAATTCTTCCTAGAATCACATTAAAAAGAAGTTCATTATTCTATTCCACGAAATGAACAACTTTAGGCGATCTCGTTCGAATTTATGATGGTAATCATACTTAATTCAACATCTTTATGGTCTCATCGTCAAGGGTAGAAACATAAAAACAGAGGTGGATCGTGGAACTAGCATTTTTTACGGGTGGCCAGTGAAGCCATAAAAATCGCAAAAAAAAAAAGGTCAATATCCAAAAAATTGATATTCAAGTTGATTTTTTCTTCCTCGATTTCTTTTTTTATTACTATTATTTTATTTACTGCAAAAAAAATGTTGGGAGAAAACCAAAATTTTTTTGAAGAGGCTGCGGTCTCTCCTTAGTTCCGTCACTGCATAAAAACTGACGACATTCGAATTTATCAACGACCACTCATTCTACTGCCTCAAAAATAAACTCACTTTCAGTCCGTACTCAGCCAAGGCTCGACGTTTTATCTTTGGCCCGAAGTCCTGAATATTAGAATAAATTTTATCGTGGTCGCTGATAAGTTTAAGATGCTGGCGGCCGTATGTCCACACAATATGCGTGCTGGGAGACCAATTCAAAGTCATTCTTTCAAATACCGTATAATCCGTTATAGCACCTGCAATCGACATACTTGTAATATTCGAACACTACATCCGATTGAATAATCGAACTCGAAATTAACGCAGCATCTTTTCTTACCCACGTAGGAGACAGCTATCAGTCGATTTTCATGTTTCGGATGCCACGAAAATGAAGTCAATGGCATATTCTGGCCGGGTTGTATGCTACGAGATAATACTGAAGGTTCATTATTCTCTACACTTTGCTGAATATCGTGTAAGTGAATAGCTGAACTTTCTTTATGCAAGGAACCAATTAAATTCCGCCTGAAAAACAGAAGAAAAATATAGATGAAGCTATTTCGCTTTACCCTTGACTATATATATCGATATTTTATTCAGATTAACAATCCCCGTTTGGAAAAATTAATTTTGGCATTTTTCACATATTTTATTGTCAATATTTGAATCAATTTTAAAATGCTCACCTCGTCGGACACCATGAAACTTTAGAAACTATTTTACTTTGTGTTAAAGACAAAATGGACTTCTCAAGATTTCTGGTATCCCAGACAGCAATCTGATTGTCACCGAACGATACTACGTAATTATCATCGTAGGGAGCAACTTCTACGCCGTAGACCGCTTTCGTTGTCTGAGAGTATATTGCGCTGGTGATTTCTGGAAATGAAATTTTCATTAAGCAATACTTGCACACAATAATGAAAAAAACAAGCACTATGCGAATAAGGAAAATAAAACGAGAAATAACAAGTATTACCAATACGACAGCAGTTTTACGAGAATATTGACTCGACAATATGATGTACTCTACCTAGATTACATTTATCAGAATTTTAGGACTCGCAAAATTTCTATGTTACCAGAATAGATTTTGCATTGGGCTCAAAATCAAGTATTTGTGAGATATTTACAAGAGTTACGAAGTATTTTTGACAAAAAATTAAACGTAGGTAAGATCTTTCAAACAGCTAACGTCATATTTAAAAAACTTATTCCCAACAAAATTAAAAATTATAAAAATTTTGAAAGATAGTCGACATTTATCTTTAAGACTATTTAACGAAGAAATACGATTACAAGTTCCACATAAAAATCGAAATACCACTACCTACAACTAAAAAATCCAATAAAATGATAAAACAAAAGCACTTGTGATTTTTAAGAAAGTTTACACGAATACTTTTCGTAAAATCACGTGAAATATCAAAAAAAAACGTCTGATTAGCAAATGACTGGATCAAACAACAAGGAAAATATGACGAACGACAATGACGATTCATCAAAAACCATGTAGTAATGTAAATGTAAAGAAATTCGTTGCTCGTATACGACAATAGAAGGTCAAATGAGCGTGCACAGGTGTTGGAAAAATAAACAATTAAAACGGATGTCGCCGAAGAAATTTCAGATAACGAAATGAACCGATAAGGTCATTAGCTTTTGGTACTACAAAACATAAAACTAAAAGATTATTAATTAAAGGTACAATATAATAGAAGGAAAAGCATCGAATAGAAAAAAAAGAGAGAAAATAATAAATTCAATTGACAAGTCGATATAACTACGCTTAAAAAACGATATTCCAAGTAATTTAGAATAAAAGATCACATAAAACACGAAATGAATAACATTTGCGACGTAGAATAATTATTCAAAAAACTTGATACACTGCGTAGAACCAAAAGATTATATTAAAAATACTGAAACATATTTTCTATCAGCTAAACCTTTTTCGGTGCCACTTTAATTACGTTCCCCACCAAATTCTGGTTTTATCATAAAAAATTCGACAGAGTAAAAATATTATAAGAGTAATTTAACGACTGTTCTCCTCATTTATTTCCACCTATTAATCTTTTTTAGACAGTCGATAATCAACTTCTCGTAAAACAGTTACTAAATACAACTCCTATTTTAAAAAATAACGGTACTTTTGAACAATAATACTCATAAATTGAATAATACGATTTTTACATAATTATGATTCCCATCATTACTTGAGAAATGGAGTTTCAATTTATAAAACTACAGTCCTAAAATGTAATCTCACACCGGATATGGTAATTAAAAAGTGTTTTAATTTAAACTTGAATTTTAAAAAAGTCACAGATTAGCAGTAATCTGTTTCATTGAAAAAGTGCGAGATATCAAACGGATTTGGAAATGACTGGTCAAATGTGAAATACCGACTCCTTATTTTGTTGAATATTTGTGACGTAACGCACTTCTTTAAATGAAATAGACAATAAAGGCAATGGCAATTACATCAGGTAATGGAACTATAAAAATTAAAGTTTTAAAAAAATACGATCACTGGCTGAAAAATAATTTTTCATTATTGCCGATTAAGACTGCATTTTTGTTTTTTTTTTTAATATAAAATAGTGGCTAAAAATAGTCAAAGTACAAGCATATTTTCAAAAAATTTCAAAACAAACTCTCATACGGGCAGTATTGCTAAAACCAGAATTTCGAATTATATCTTGAAACAATTTTTTAATTAATAATAAACATTCTGCAAATTGTATTAAAAAAAAAATCTAAATTAATAAAAATAAATAGATGATATGAAAAATTACCAGATAGGAGGATACGTTGCATTTGCACATGATAACATTATTTAAAGTAAACAAAGGCTATTCATTTCATGTTTATCTATCAGCCAGATAAAGGTCTGTTCACAATGTACTTTTGCTTTTGCTTTTCCTCCAACCAATGAAGATTAAGAAAAAGTAATGAAAAATAGAATTTCTTCAATTGTAAACGGTCTCTCAGTAAAATATTTTGTAATCCACATTAAAAAACTAATTTTTTTCACATTTCACTGGTTCGGAAAGAAAAATTTCAATATTCATGACATTAATATTTTCTGATCACAATTAAAATAATTGAAATTCATTTTCAAAAACAAAACATTGAAACATGGCAAAAAATTAAACGGAAGATTTTTAAATAAGGCTCAGTCTCAGAACAATGGTCTGAAGCAAAAGCCAGTTTAATTTTTGAGGATTACCTTGAATGTAAATCTACTGTATTCATTTTTAATTTGGTTACATTTATCATCTCCTTTCATTTGGTCTTAACTATTTTCTCTACATCGCCAAATTTAAATTATGTTGCCGTTGAATGTACTGTCAAGACACAACTATTTATTTTTTCAAAATTTTAATAATCAACCAAGTTTTCAACTTCTAGAAAACAAATTTTTTTTTGAGCACTAAAAATGTTTGGAAAATTTGAAATTTAATGGAAGAATTTTTCATTTTGAATTACTCAAGAACATATCTTCAATTAGGGTAATATCCAGCTCTAATATCTTATCAATATATCACAGAAATAACCAAAGTTGACGGCAATGTACTTGAAACTCAGCTTGTGAAAAAATTGCAAACCTCTCAAAACAACTGCAGGTGTACTAAACTCTTGATAGTTATTCACAAACGAAATATTTTCAATAGTAGCAAATTAAAGTTGATAAATGAGTATTTAAATCGTACCTCTTATATCAAGCATTTTGAGATTTTTGTTGTTGATACCAACGATTAAATAATGAGGATTCTGATTGAACCACGAAAGTGAGTGAGCAATATCGGAAAGACCAATTTCTATAACCGGTCGAATATACTCCGTACTCATTACACCCAAAACAGACGAGTAACTGCCATAAATACGATTATCGGAGGGTCCTTTCGTCACATCCCAAATTAATATAGAATGATCGGATCGATGTTTTTCGTAACCAGACGCCAATAAATTGGTCTCAGCTGGATTCCATTTGACTGTATTACACTGACGAGCGTATCTAGGAGCTAAAATGATTCGAGAATGAAGAAACGTACTACTAAAAAACTCCAATACAAAGACAAATAAAGTGCGTACTTAATTCAACGCCAGCTAGGCCCACGGAATCAAATACCGAAGGTCCAAACGTTGTCAGCGAAACTTTACCATTAGCCTGACCGACAGCTAATAGCAGATCGGATTCGGATTTTGGATACACATCTATGCACTTGACATACCGATAATTCGAATTAGTGGCAAGCAGACGAGCACTTGTGTTCTCTGAGATGTTGATATCTAGAAAAATTAGAGTATTTCCAAAATGATTCCAGTGTTCACGATGGCACTGGTGTATTTTTGAAGACTTACCCGATTGTTTCATTTGTTCCTTGATAGATCTGACTTCGTAGAGGTAAATGTCGTTCCCCCAAGTGAAGAATTTATTGGTGTGGTACGGAGACCATATAACCTCCAGACGTGAACTACCCATGATGGAATACGTGCGATTTACAGGTGAGAGAACCTTGGTAATGAACTGCAGTTATAGAACAGACATTTTGTTTCTGCTAGGGTAAAGGTAGACAGAGGAGTCGCAGGTCACGATAGAAAGAAACTGTTCAATTATCAACATAGAAAAATGGATTAACCTGTGCAAAACATAAAGAATAAAGATTTCCAACTCACATTTCCGGCGAGTTTAGCAAAAACACGCACATTGTTTTGGTATGTGTTCTAGTTCCGATTTACGCTGCGATTTTTGATAAGAAAAAAAATATGCCTTTACCGTTCAGAATAATCACTTGGTTGGCGATGAGTGCTGTCAACCATCGCCTTAGATTTTCGGAATGAACTTTTCAACGTGAAGGTAGAAATAGAGTAGAAATAGACCGAAGTTGACGACAAGTTCGCAACTGAAAATTTCGAGATGATAACCTTTTCGATTTTGGACAAACCAAATTCCAACGAAGTCAACCACCAACGTCCAGAGTCCGTTCAGAAGGAACAACCGAGGAGTTGGTTGGTCAAGTCATTCGGTGAGGGGTGTGAGGTGTTGTGTTGGTCGTTGGTCGTAGTCGTAAGGTCGTATTTTATTTTATTTATAAAATTTTTGTTGTACTTCTAATTTTTGATTATGGTTTTTGAGTTTTGACCGTTCACCGTTTTGACTTTTGAGTTTTGACTTTTGAAACCTGTTACGACTTAAAGTTATGAGGAATGATATTTGAGTATTGGCAGATTTGGTCCAAACCAGTGTTTTGGCCTTTAATTCATCATGAAGTGTTCAAATTCAATTAGCAATTTTCTCTTATATGGTTCTTTTACGAGTATCAGAAACTGCTCAACCAAAGTTTCTGGTAAAGGTCGCTCGAAAAAAGGGCTCATTTGCCAACCACCCTTATCACAAGTGGAAGTTGATGTAAGTTTTCTTATTTTATCAAATTTTTTCTAAATTTAAGGGTAAGTTGTTAGATCATCTTTCAAAATTTTCTCAATTTTTTCTTGAAGAATATGAAAAACATCGTCGGTCTGCATATTGGATCAAACTATCTCAGCTGGACTTCCATTAATATCGAGCAAAATGAAATCTCTGAGATGGGTATCGCCAGTTTCCCTGAAAATTTCGAAAAAATGAATTTGTGTGGACTTTCTTCATTCGTATGTAAATATCAAATTAATTTTATTTTATAGTAGTTGCAACTAACAAAATTCATTTGTTTGTAAAGGCATCTCAGTCTTTTCAAATGTTACCGAAAATGAAGTACTACATTACGGAAGAGGCCCTGAAAGTTGTCAGCGGTACTGCAGGTCGCCATCAATTACTGTTTCAATCTTCAAAAATGCAGTATGTTGCCATGTTAGTCGCTCTCTTGAATTTTAAAGCTGACGGTAAGAAAAATTTAGACCTCCAGTTTTTTCTTATAAATTTGTCTCTTTTCAAAACAAACTCGCCTTAAAATTTTAGCTGACGAAAAACATGAAAACAGAGTTTTATTTCTGAAACACAAGCTGGCTGCAAGATTATTCGGTTTATTAGTTGGAACGGAAGTCGTGTCATCTACTAAAATGGTGAATGATTTTTTCAACGGAAATACTCCGCCAAGATTCACTCCTATAAAATGTTCAGCAAATATGAAATCGCAGTTTTTTTCGCGAAGTAGGATTGAAAAAGAAGTTATTGGTTATTCTCTTATGACGGCAGTGACGTTTCTTGAATTGATGGTCCGACAAAATGAGAAGTGTTTCCAATTTGTTGGTATTTCTACGGTCATATCAAACATCAAGAAACCTAAAGAAAAAGCTGCATCAAATGTCACCGAATGATTACATTATTAGCTTTTGTAAATGGAAAAAGCATCAAGAAGTGATGTATTTTGAATTATGATGGACTTCGAAAGTTCCTTGCATCATTTTATTCGTTCAAGGATGAGAAATTTGAAACAAAAAACCAATAATTGAAAGGTCGATTTCGCAAGCGAGTATAGTCCAAAATTTTCGATTGTAAATAATTTAATACAAACGTATTTATTATATTTGATCCAAAAAACATTGTAGGGCTAATCTGTACATCCAGACTTTACAAATTTCAGGCCCAAAATATTCACTAAACTACGAGTTTGAAAAAAAAGTCATTTTTTCAGTGTAGTGCATCCTGTATCATTTTACATTTTGAAAAAACTGTATCAAAAAACGATTTTTTCAGTTTTTCTTTTGCTCTTGTAAATTGTACCGGTACCTGATAATCCTACACGATATCTAAGTTAGTATTGTTGTTCAGGGTAGACTACCTGGTTTGGGTCCGTAATAGGTCAAATAATGACCAAGAGAATGGTAAAGGTGGAAAAGAGTGCCTCTAACTGTTAAATCACGACTAATTGTCACTGGGTCTTTTCCTCAAACAGATAGTAATTTTATTTTGGTAATTTTTAAAATTTCATGATAAGAGAAGTCTCAATACTTAAGCACTTGACCATTATTCGTCGGACGTAGCTTGTGATTCCAACTGACCCTTCAATTTTCTTATGCTGTTGGTTTTGCTATCAGCAATTAGTGTTCCTTTTGTAAACTGAAAAATTTTACATTAAAATATGTTACCTTACTATCATTGTTGTTCAATTCATCTTATATTATAGAAACTAACAAAGTCTATCATTTGAGTATCGTACTAACCTGAGCAAACATCAATAAATTGTGGACCTTGAACTTACTTCTTGCTAATGGTAGTTATAGGTCGGTATTTTGAGAGTCGTGAAATAGGATTTTTAACTTATTACTAATAACTATTCCTTAGTAGACTTGGCGTGTAATTTTTTTGCCCGTCACTAAGATTTAAAAAATGAAAAAAAAAATTATTCGCAGTTTAAAAAGAAAAAACTATCTCCGAATTTGGTAGAAACAAATCAAAAAATTAGTTGTTCTTTT
Organism: Parthenolecanium corni; assembly: GCA_038050395.1. Taxonomy (NCBI): domain Eukaryota; kingdom Metazoa; phylum Arthropoda; class Insecta; order Hemiptera; family Coccidae; genus Parthenolecanium; species Parthenolecanium corni. Next base: position 3,241,804 of record JBBCAQ010000020.1, read on the forward strand.
TGAAAAAGGGGATCCTAATTTCAGGTCTGGAAACTTGCCCCTTGCATTATGAAAATATTTTTCTGAACTTTGAATTAAATTGAATTTATTATTTTCTCAACTGAACCGCATAGTTTCACATTACTTTAATTTTTCTCCGCCAATATTTATGATCCACGTAACTTGGAAATTTATTCGGAAACATCGGCATTAAAAAAATGATAGTTCGTTTTCCTCTTTTGTACTATTTTTATCCAATTTTCGATCTTTAACAAAATGAAATGAAATGATTAGTATAATCCATTTTACGTAAGCATTTGATATGTAATTAACTTTTTCAATGCCTTTTCTTCACTTCACGCTGATGAAGCAGGAGCAAAAATACATTGCGAAAGGAAAATAGCGGCACATCAGTTTTCAATATTTTTTTCAGCAATCTTGAAAATGATTGTTTTTTTTTCGAAACGTATGATCGATTTTTTAAAGAATACCGTTGATGGTTTATAAAATTAAATTATATTTAGCTAGAAATACACTTCGCATTTTCGCAAACGAATTTCCATTTTCCAATGAAAATTTGAATTCGGTCTGTCTCTGTCGATCTACTGCCGAAAGTCGTATATCGATAAATCCATATATCGATATATTTATTACTATCGATGTTTCACGAACGTCAAAAGTCAAAACGTTTTGTTATCAGAAAAATACAAATTTGGTCGGATGGAAGGAACACATCCCATGATCCCGCGCCAATTTACAAATTTTTCCGCATAAGTTGGTTTCCTGATCGTTAGTGACGTCCGCTGAGAGTCTCAACTTGTTCAAACATTGACTCCATTCTTGGGTAAGTAATTACACTTCAATTATTACCATTAGTTCAGTAGTTGAACGATACTAGCTCGCCATGTTGTCCCATGATAACCGAAAAATGTTCTTGAAATCATATGAAATCTAGCATTTCCTTTATGTTTTCTTCGACGCTGATTTGAATGGTTTGAGGAAATCTTCGACGCTGAAAAAATCATTCGTTTTCGGCCGAAATTACTTTTGCATAGGGGTTCAACTCTTACAGTTCTAACTGATATTTTTCTGTCCAAGTTTATGTTGTCCTTTCCTTTCCTTTCATTTGTATTTGCATCAGTTGAATTCATTCAAGCTGATTATACGCACTATGAGTCTAGTTGATGTTCTTGAATATTGGTATATCCTTAATTTAACCTGCTACTGTTTGTTTTTCGCATGCATCATTTTGTCTATGTTGATAATCATGGGCTCTTATCACTCATTCTCAAATGACTAATATTCTAGGTCAAATCTGTCAACCTCAAATTCGCTAATTTTTTGCCCGTATTCATTAAGTTATGGTAATTTAATCAGTATCATAATTTAATTTACCCCCAGTCATGTGGTAATTATGATATTTTATATTTTGGACATTAACAGTCTCTATTCTACACTAGGATAACATTTAATTCATGTCCGAAATTTAATGAAATTGATAATTTTGTAGGTCGTTACCTGCTACCAGCTTTTCCATAATTTTAGTACAATAAAAAACATGGGTTCTCATACAATACGCTGTTGCCAAGCAGCGCGCGCTATTGTATTTCCCCATTCAGCCTTATTTTAGAACCAAGCTAAAGAACATCGTTATTCGTTTCAGAATGCGCGTCAAAGTTGATCTACGTTTTTAATTTTTAAACTTCTTGATTGTCGCTTAGGTACAATACAGAATATTTTCTATTTATTTCTTAGTTTGAGTTTGGAGGTTGGTTCTTGATCAACTCGTAGAAATGTGCTATCAAGTCCCAAGTCTGAGCTTTCTCAATATTATTTTCTCTTTTCTTTGCAATATTCGTTGGTTGGTTCCGGCCTTCCGCTCGTTTCACTATTTGAGCGCAGTGCGCATGTCCTTTATACTTGATTCATTCTAGGTTAGGTTTTAGTTAGTCTGTTGGTTTCAAATTTTTTACGGTATGATATCCTAATTTTATTGATTTTTTTCATGATTCCGAAATTTTAGTCTGCCTGTTATGTCCTAGTTAGTGTTACATTATGTTATACTGTTATTGGAGATTTTATTTTTTAATACTCCGTTCACAACTTACTTTTGCTTTCGCCTTTTATTGATCGGTCAATCGGCGTTAAGAAAAAGTAATCAAAAATTTGCCATCAAATGAGAACAACCTCTTCCTACCTCTGAAATTTACGAAACTTCTGAAAAATTGCTTATTGAGAAAAAGACATGAAAGATTGATGTACTCCATTGAAAACTGTCTATAATTTCTATTTTATGCAGTTGAAATGGATATTATTATACGTGGTTAGATTCTGTTGGTTAAAGCGAGTACAGTGGGAGGAGGTAAGGGTGGAACTGGGCAGAGGTAGGATCCCTATTTTAGCTTAAAATAGCTTATGTTGTCCCTTCAATGTTATTTTATGCAGCTTCATCCATTGGATGCGTCTAGCTCTAATACTTGTTAGATTTTTATGCAATACTAAAGGGTTCAAACCTTCTCTTCTACTGCTAGTACCCGGTATGAGATAATACAGTCATAATCATTTTATTTTATTTTGTGTGTTTTTTAAAATATTCTCTTTTTATAAGTTATCTACTTATTTTGTAAAATTATCAGTTACTACAAGCATGTATATGTGAGGTGCTTTTAAGGGAACCACCAGAACTGTCCGATACGAACCCCAATGAAACCCTTTATTACACAAGTAGTCATGTAACTTGACTGTTAAGAACATGACTTTCTTTTGTGAGCAAAAATCTAAAAATTAACATGCTTGAAAACATTTTATGCGTATTAAAACTTGTAAATACTCTGGAAAAGTAAGGCCCAAAAAATTCGTTCAATTAATATTTCTTTTAACGTCTGTTATTCTCATTGTGGCAACACTGTCGCTGTTATTTCATGAATCACCTTGAACTGTATGTGCGACGCCGTTCGGCAACCAGCCGTAATTTTCATGTTTGTTCAACTTTCATCATTGTTTTTTCTTCTTGTCTTACTATTTTGATTTTTGCCAATTGTTGAGTTTGAATTTTGAATTCTGGCTTGCCATTATGATTGAATTATTTATTTCTTCGGGTTGTTGAAAGTTTTTTCAATTTTTTTCGCCTCTTCGTGGTTCAATGACCTGTACTGATTTGAGTAGTCTACCCATGATTATTTTCCGCCATGTTGTGACGCACATCAGTACTCAATTTTAGATTCTGAGATAAAAAAATGTATTTATTAATCATTGAGAAACCAAGGTTTATAGTGTCAACACTAGAAAAACCAGGTTTTACTCGATTATTCAAAGGACCAGGTGGCGTCATATACGACGCCACCAGAATAACCTCAAAGGACTATGTGTCGGCGTATGGCACAAGTCAGGGGTTCTCAAAATTCCGTAGAAAAATCCATCTCAATATTATGACGCCACTTGGTACTTTTAGTGTTAATGCTACACAAGTTACCCCCACCATTTTCATCAAAATTGTGGTTTGTTGAAGACCCAACCCAAGTGAGGACAGATGATTCATAATAAAAATATAAAATTGATTTTTATTATACCATTTTTTATTCAACTCATTGTCATCGTATTTTGTGGTACCTTATATGCCGCAATCCAGAGGGCGCCACTGTCCCTGCGTTTCGTTCTGCAGTGAACAGCGTTTGTGCCGTTGTGGTAGTATGTATGTGTGTTAGTGTCAGGTCAGTGTGTTAGTACTGGTTGTTCGTTACTTTTGTTTCTCTTTTTTTTCATGTTCCTGATGTTAGGATGTAGCATTGTAGCGTAATAATATATTTTTAGTCCTAATGGTAACTTTTGATAATTTAAACTTTTCTCTCTAAAAATTATAAAATGAAATTAGTTGAAAAAATTCAAGGATTTGCTTTCACTTGCCATTTCAGCATACCACAGTACTATACATTTAACTCAAGAGTGAGTAAAGGAATAAAAGAACAAAAATTACTGGGAATATCTTCTTTATAATATGTTTCCGTCTCACACGTCCCATTCTATAAGGTGAACAGAATGAGATATCAACTTGTGTCAACCTGAAATTTTCAAAATAAAGAAATACACCTACAACCTACACCTTCATCTCTTTCATTATGAAGTAAATTGAATAGATGGAGACAATTTATTCATATTAATGAAAAATGGTATACCCAATATAATGGTGTATTGTAAAATCTAATATCTGTTCTTCAACTGGTCGCATTAAATTATTATCAAATCTCATCAGATTACCTCACTAATAAAACAAATGGGCCCTAGTTATTCCATGAATAGGTTGCATCGCCTGAAAATCTATGTTGGTTTTCGAGACATCGATATAATTATATTGATTGTGAATCTCGCATTAGGACGCAGGCCAAAACATGGTACATTATCTCTGTATTGAACTAAAATTGAACTTCTCGAATTCTGAATATTATTTCAGATTTGCAGTGAGATTGACAATATGTTTCAAAGTACTCATCTTTCTAAATTGCCAAGTTTTGAATTTCTCCCCTCCACTGGAATAATTTTCTCATCCCCTCCGTCCCGTCTCGTTTTGTTTGTTACACCACTGCTCCCGCTTCCATCCTGCTAAATTTTTAGCCACGCCCACGGTAGCAGCTCTGGCCACTTCCCCTTCCCCCTTTGACTTAACTTACGATTATACGAGAAAACGAGAAACGTCGCACACTGTAAAAAGCAAGAACTAGAAAGAATCGAGATTGCGTGGCAGTAAGTAGAAGGTGGAAATGCTAAAGTAAAGATTACGCCGGCGCCAGCGAGCTCTAGCTTACTAGCTAAACCTAGAGCAGCTGCTGCTCTGCATAAATTCAATTGTCTCAATTACTTCTGTAAAATCAAGTATCTAAATTATGATTAATTCAACTACAAGTTGCAGCCGCTCGTGCTCTGTAATAGTTTGGCTCATTTCGGATGGTGTGTGTAAAAGCTAAAAATGAACAAATGGTGGAGGGGATGCGGCTCACATTTATCGTTTGAAAAGAAAACAGTGGGGAGAAAAATGCCTTAGTTATCTAGAAATACCAGGTTTTACTCGATTACTCGGAGTACCTGGTGGTGTCATATATGACACCACAAGAGTAACCACGAAGGACCAGGTGGCGTCGTATGACACAAGTCAGGGGTTCTCAAAATATTGGTCTTTCGAGAAGTCCATCTCAAAATTTTGAGTGGTGTCGTATGTGACACCACCTGGTAGGTACTTTCAATGTTATTCAATGAATATGGTTCATTGCATGAAACTATTTGGCGACTTAGTTTTGCGAGTAATATAAACTATGGGTCTGGTAGCCCTCGCTTCTGTAATACAATTACAAATTTTCGGGCTGTATTCAAGGGTAGCGGACTTGGCTTGATTGAACTGGGAGGCTCACTTGATTTTCTTGGAGCGGGGAGGCGGTCATTTTCGGCTGTAGGAAGCGTCCCTGTCACCCCCAAAGTTTCTCCTGTGGCTAAGAAGAGCGATTTTATTTCAAGGTCGGTGAGGAAGTTGAAAATTATTTCTTGGGGCTGAAGAAATTCATGGGCATTGTTCGTTGCAGATGTTTATAATTTTGTGTTTGAGAGGTCGGGGACATGAACATGGCAATATTTAATTATAGTTTCTCATGTGCTAATGTGGTCACAGTCCTTCTGTGCTGTAAATGCACTAATGCAGTAATCGCGCATCCTCGCGCGTGTCCTAAAACCGTTGGGCACAGTGGAGTCGTCGTGGCTACCACGTTGCCGAACATATTCACCGTTTCTATGATTAATATTTTTTTGATTCCCTATTATTTACCCCCACTTCAACCTCCTATCGTTGTACCTTGTAGTACTCTCCGTCGTTGCGACGTTGTCACGTTGCCATTTCCCGTTGCCATCAGGTCTTGTCATGACGATCATTTTTGTTCTTCTTGTTCCCGGTTAGATCTTGTGCATGTGATCGGAATCGCTGATAACGACTGTTCAATATTGTGCTTACTGATTTGATCTGCTCGTTTTTTCATTGTTTTGCATTTCCCTTGATGATAAAATGTCGCCGCGATAATAATATTTTCATGCTAAACGTTTTCTTAATTTTTTTTTATAATGAAAAAACATTTATGGCTACCTGTAGCACGTGTGCATATGTTGATGACTTCAAAACGTTTAAATGTCTAATCCTGTAGGATTGAAACGCCATCAGCTCACTGTATTATTTGAACCGGGCGTAAGTGTCTATTTCTGTTGTATGACTTTTTTTCTCTCTCTCTCTCCTTGCCCCACTTCTAATCTGGGTTTTATCCGATCTGAATTTGGTTGTGGTAGTAGGTGTAGGTTTTAGTTTTGTGGAATCGTTTTTGTTTTCCATTAATTAAAACCCTGGTATTGTGTTCTATCAATAAAAATGATTTATTCTAAATTCATCAATGGCGGCCATGTCATGTTACCGGATAGAACACTTGACCGAAAAGAATTTCCGTATTTGCATTACATCTTTTTAGAATTGGGATTGTCACTAGATGCGGATTTGTTGTGGAAAAGTACTTTGAGTATGCCTAATGGCAAATGCAATTTTTTGAGCATGGCGAGTATGATAAAAATATAGAGTTAACAAGATGATGCGCGTAAGCGTTTTGCGTCGATGAAAAAATATTTACGGATGCTAGCGTACACCGCACCGCTCGTTTTTTTGTCGGTTTTTTCTTTTACGTCGACGATATTATATTGCCGATGGCGTTTTGGTAGTGGGAGGTGGAGGAACCGGTGAGGGAGAAAGTGACAGTGTTGCCAATCGTTTAGAGTTATACGATTTTGCATTGGTGGTTTGTTCCACTTTGGTTTGTCAGCTTATTGTTAGTTTTAGAGCTACTAATATAAATACAATACTTCATTTGGCTATTTTGTATTTTATTTTAGCTTGGTTTAGAAATGGAAATTTGCTTTCGTCTCTTATTAAGGGTGTAATCTAACTTAGCTACGAAGGCTACGCTCTACATCGACGTCTCCTAAATATTCACACTGTAATTTTTTATTTGCAAAAATGGTTATTTCAGGGCCCGCTCTATGCAGGTTAGCAGCCGATTATTTTGTTTTTATGCGAAAGCAGCTGTTCTATACAGGGTGTCCCGTTTCGAGTTCTCCACCTAGCAACTCTAGATAGAGCAACACTAGTTCATTTATGATACATAAGTAGTATACTCTCATATCGATAAGGGCTGTATAATGTTTGAATCATTTTTTACCCAGACCGATTCTAGTAATTATTTTTTTCAACTCATAAATTTTGTACGATAATAGTTAGAAACCTCCAGAAAATTCTCAATTTTTTTTTTTGTCGAAATGAAATGAAAAAAATGTTATGTCAGGGGCATTTCAAAAATGTATTATTAAAATAAGACCAACTGTGTCATATGACTTATATGACATGAAAAGAATTTCTCAAAGACCGTTGATTTTATTGTTAGAAAAATGAATCAGTCTGATTTTTCCAATTTTCTCTTCTTTTAAGAAAATGGCATAAGAATAAAGAAAAATTTTATAAGATAAACTTTCTCCGGAAAATTCTTTTTATGCCATATGATAAAGCAGTCGATTCTCCTTAAAAAAAGAAAATATGCTTTCATGTACCCTCTGAAATAACATTTTTGAATGTACGAGTAATTTTAGAAAAAATCGAAAAATTTCATCTCAAACTTATTGCACTTTCATTCATCATTTTTCTCTGCCCGCTTCGATTGCTCTTATTTTTGAAATTTAAACTCCGCGTCATAATTGCCGTATATTATGGTGCAAACTTGAATTTTTCAACTATCATAGTTTTGAATGTATGAATTTTTGCCAAATTTAACTATCCTATTTGCAGTTACTTCAAAGTGAACTCGAAACAGAACAACCTGTATTTGCGTCCTCACTTAAGCAAAACTGTAAAAATCCACTTATGATTTTACCTTGAAACCTTTGCTCTCCACTTACCTAATGAACTTTCTATCCTGTTTTATGTTGCTGTTTATTAGCAGCTTTTAAATATTCAATTTTTATTTTTATGATTTAGAAATGTAAAAGCTGTTGCTTGGATGTACCTCTCACTCCGTCAGTGTGTACCAATTTGATGAGTTCTCTGTCCAGAAACGGAGTATGGTATATTTTTCATAATGGTACGTTTCAGTTTCATTGCTCAGTTCACTGTACATAATGTAGTCTTGTTAATAATCTATTTTTAATTTCAGGTTGAACATCCAGTTTCCATTGAATATGTGGAACATTCGAGCGATATAGACCTTTCTCTAAATGTTACCGAAGAATCAATTTCTGCAGCATCAATTGGTGACTTATCCAAGAAAAAAGGTCTAGAAATGGAATCGCTGACAACCATGGATGAAAATACCACCGACTCCGTGTATAAAGATCTCAGTAGTAATAGTAGAGTAATTGAACCCATAGTGGACAGAGAAAAAGATGAGTCAACATCTTGTGACCCTGCCAGTAGATCATGTATGTATAAGCGTATCGTGCAGTTATGGAGAAAAATAAGAGTAGATGAAAAAATTTGCTTATTGTGAATTTTGTTTGTAGGTATTAAAATGAATTCGCTGGAAAGATCAGACAAGGAAAACAATAAAGACGAGACCAATAGTTATGAGATATCAAATCATGCTTCTGATGTAAGTGCGCGTATTTGTTCCTAAAAAATTAATTTGTAAAGCAGGTTCTCCTTAGTGGATTGTCATTATCAAGTGTTGGTAAAACTGTCGGTTTCGCTATCGCGTAGCTTTGAAGAGAAAATACTTTATGTTGCAGTCGTGTGCGAAAGTTAATGGTTTTTCATCAAAAAGGAGCAGTGATGATGATACTCATGAAGACGAAATTGATTCTCAATTAATTAGGACCAAGTGTACCCTTAGGAAGCTCTTCTTTAACGATTTGGATAAAGAAATTTGGCCTTCAGAAAATGAAAAGATAAATACTGAGGTTGAAGAATCAATTTCAGAAGAAACCAAAAAATCTTCAACAGGTATTGTATCTGAATTTTCAGATGTCTATTTTGTAAATGAGGCGTACTCAGGGAAACCGTAATATATTATCAAGTCGGCAAATGAAAAGATGGGAAAAAGCAAAAAAAACGAAATACTTTTTTTTTTCATGGCTTCTAAATTAATGTATTTTCCCGCTCTTTTCAATGAGCTAATTTTCGTGATTTTCCAAGTTGCTCATTTTTCAATGTGAAAATCGTTCTAGTACGGCGAATTTTAATCGTAGCGGCTTAATTGTTTTTTCTGTGAAAGCTCTTGATATGCTCTACAATCCTCACTTAAAATACGAAATTTTTTTTTGCCGACTTAATATTATGGTTTCGTTGAGCGCGCCTCAAATAATGAATATTACTGTCTTACTTTTCAGGAATTTATGCTTTGTACAGTTTTAAACTTTGCATTCAATTTATTTTTACGTGATGAACTACGTCTAATTCAATTTTCTCCTTTCTTCATAGATTTACCTATTGTTGATGCTGATAGCTGTGATAAGTCTATTCATCACTCGTCGAATGAATGTCGAGTGAATGGGGACATTCCGAAATTATGTGATGATATATCTGTGTCTCCAGGTATGTTGCTATTACTCCCTGCTGAGTTGATGTACCCTTCAATAGAGTTGTGTAATTCTGGTGCAATAGTAAATTCTTGAACTTCAGCAAAGTAATTATGTATTTTTTAGACAGATAATCTGAATTTATTCTTATATGTAAATTCGTATAACTTGATGATGATGATGAGGTTATCAGTCTTACAACCGGTTTGATGCAGCTCTCCATGTCTCCCTATATAATTTGTAAATTTACTCCCTTGCGACGAAAACCAAGATGTTGACACATAAAAAAAAAGATTGTGTCTGCTCGACTTAGTGGGCTTTAGATAATGTTTGAATTTTTCATCTCATGGAGTTAGGATTGACGCAATTTTGCTAAATTGTGCTTTTCTTGATCCTTTTGTAATGGATTTGTTTTCGTTCAATTTTTCAGATACGTGCAAACGAAAGCTGAACCCTGATCCGATTGACTCGGACAGTGGGTCAGCAAGCAGTTCGAGCTGTCCAGAGAAACGTCCAAAAATTGACGATTCCATTGTTCCTAATTGTAACGGCTTAATCAAAACCAGTATTAGTTCAGAAGCTACGAACAGCCATGAACGAAAAAAGAAAACCACAGCTCGCAAAAGTACGGGTGGAATGGTTCCGAAAACGATAATTCCCGTTGCGGAAGAGGAATGTGTCAAGGAGCAGTTAGCCGAAGAAGGGGAACTTAGTGTTCCTAATTGTAACGGCTTAATCGAAACCAGTATTAGTTCAGAAGTTACGAACTGGCATGGACGACAAAAGCAAACTGGAGCTCGCAAATGTACGGGTGGAGTGGTTCCGAAAACGATAATTCCCGTTGCGGAAGAGGAATGTGCCAAGGAGCAGTTAGCCGAAGAAGGGGAACTTAGTGTTCCTACGGAGAATGGCATTGATAACTTGTCAAGTGATTTCGTGGACGTGGATGCAGCACCTCCAGATAGAAAACGGTCTTTGACAGACGAAAACGATTATCGCATAAAATATACTCGGGAATCTATGTCCGACGAAACGCTTCAAAATGTCTTTAAGAAAATGAAAAAACAATTAAGTAGGCGGGTATGTACTAATTTTTCGCAGTATAATTAACTCATCGCTGTTACAGTGGCTATTCTCTGCTACTCAAATGCAAACAAACAACTGGAAACACAGCGAATGTTTCCAGTGAATGCGCGTCAAAACTAAGATGGTTGAAAAACTCCGGTTTGCGCTGTTATTCGACAAATGTGGTGTAGTTTTTCAGTTTCAAAAATCAGAACAATCGAAGCAAGCGGAGATAAATGATGAATAAAACTTGGAAAAGTTTGAGGTGAAAAAGTCTTCAATTTTTCATTTTTTTAGAAATTAAATTTAAAAATATTATTACAAAGGGTGCATGATGAAAATTTTTCTGAAAGAGTAGTAGCTTCTGTATTATGTAGCGTAAAAATAATTATTGTGAGACGGTCAATTTCTTTTGAAAAAAAATTCTATTCTCAGGCTTTTTTTTTTAAGTAGAAAAAATTCAAAAAATTTGACCAACGTATTTTTTTGTATGAAAATTGATAGTTTTCAAGGAATTATTAAGTACTAATGCACTACATCATATTTGCTAAATAATGGCGCAAACTGGAGATTTCTAACATCGTATACGTAGTAATGAATTTTTGAAGAAAATAATTACTCAAATCGGGTCGGGCAAAGAATGATTCAAACGAAAAAGAGAATTTGAATCGATTGTAGAATTTTATTTTGTTCATTAAGTGTGAGGAGAAATGATTATGATCTTGCCGTGCACTAATATCTTTCTGAAAAATTTATTAGTACGTAATGTCTATGTACGAAAATCTTTTACCAGCAGTCTACAGTGTATCATGTGATCCTTTGTCTCGGTTCTAACTTCTTTATTTTATTTTTTTTCAGCAAATAGAAGAAATAGCGTTGCAAAAATTTTGTGAAATGATTTCCGAAAGTAGTGACATCGGAGAAGCGAAAAGAAGAGTTCTAGAAGCCAAGGAGACCGAAGATTTCAGAAAAAAGCAAGTGTCCTCCTTGGAAAAACAAGTAATTTTATTCCTCAAATTGTTTTAATGACGAATAATTTCATTTTCTCTTCACTTAATACGGAATTTAGAAAACTGCACGTATCGATTCTTCTTCTTTGCGTTTAATGCATTTATTGATTGAACGTAGCAACTTCCGATTTGCGGCAGTTACGCACCAATCCAAATCACTACATTAATTTTTCTACTGCGAAGTAGCTAAAATATATTTAGAACTGCTGTGGTGTTTTCACTTTTGATTTAATTATTTTTCAATTTATTCTATTTCTACGCCCCACAATTCCAGCGACCACACATTTGACGCATCAACGTACGTCGTAATCGAATGTTTTAAGGTGACCGCGCATATCGACGAAGGTCTTTTATTAGAAACAGGTTGTCCGCAATAACCCTCAATCTCAGGGAATGTGTCGTCAATCTGGTTTCAGTTCTGTCCACCCGCCCGCTTCTCCATCTTAGCTACATCCCTGTCACGGTCCATCCTACTTTCTCTTTATTGCCTTCGAATAGCTTCCGCCTTGACTCTTTTTTCCGTTAGTCTAAAATCGAAATCTTCGCTCAATTTCGATTCGATTATATCAGTCTGCGCATCGGTCCGTATCAATATTTGCGTTATGCATTGATTTTTTTGAAATTAATTACTGTGCCGATTAATTATTTTCATTTTATTTACTCTCATCCAGACGCTATTACGTATTTTTTAGAATTTTCATATTTCAGATTCATCAATTGAAAGCTTTACTCGAGGTTTTCAACTCCCACGCGCGCTCATTCGAGGAACACGGTCAAATAATTCCACCCAAAGTTATTACTCGATCTGTGGGATTACAGGTCAATTTAGATAAATGTCAGGTATACTTTCTTCAAATAATACCCAATTTGTACCGAAACCCATGATTCTCACGTCTTCTACGATTTTAATTTGTTTCGTATTTTTGATAGTTCGTCAAATCCAAACCAGATTCGCCGTCAACTCGAGCAAATTCCGCCGATGAAAGCGACGAGAGAAGGTCTTCTGCTGTTGTAAGTTTTTAAGTTACGGTAATACCGGATACGAGAGTGGCTTCGTTTTGTTATATTTTATTGTTTTGTCGTAAAATGTCAGAAGATTACGGGTTTTCATTCGCAGACGACTAGAAAAAACCATTGAAGTTTATTCGTTTAGCCATTAGATTTGTAAATCCGATTCGAAACTGTTTTTTTCAGTTTCTGTTTAGATTCGTTTCAGTTTCGAATTAGATTCTTCTAAATACTGAAAAAGAACCTAAGGGACCAGTCCACCGTGTACCTTTGTTTTTGCTCACCCTCCCAACTAATCGGGATGTAGAAAAAGTAATCAAAATTTAAACTTCTTCGTATGATTGGTTCAAGTAAAACCCAAAATAGAAATACATTTTGAACGGTCCCTGACTTCTGTTCTTTTTATCAATACAGTCTCAAAACAACGCCAATAATAAATAAATGAAAAATCCATCCACTTTTCAGAAACTATTCTCAAGTACCTAGTTTAATTTTTTTTCGCAAACCATAACAGAAACGTTACTTTTGTGGCCGAAACGTGCATCCGCGGCTGAACGGATTAACGAATGTGTAAAGTGAATCTGTTTCATGAATCTGTGGCAAAACCCACATCTCAATAATATCGCGACATGATACTCTATAATACATACACGAAGAATATTCGATTTGATTATTTACTTATGTGATTATTTCTATGGTACGTGTTTTTTTTTTTTTTTTTTTACAGATGAATAGTCAAATTGCTTCCAGCGATACCGGTCACAATTCTGGCTCTTCATCACCAAGAACGTCATCTCCTGACATCGTGAAATCTGAAAAAACCCGAAAATCATCACTGCCAGCCCATGATAACACTGCCGCTAATAGTAAAAATGATACCAGTTCTCTAGTTAGAAATAATGTGGTCTCAGAAATGCCAGCACAATTATCTGCTGCCAGTGACGATGTCATTGTCGATCTCACAGAGTTGGATGATAACAGTAAGTCATCTAGACTATTTTGTTTTTTAAAGAGAACCATTCGCTGCATCCGTGTATCTAGTGCAACAACAACTTCAAACTCACGTCCATTGGTTGAATATTATCTCTTTTTTTCTTCTTTTTTTTTCTAGCTGATAGTCCACCAAGACCTTCGTCCACAGCTACAAGTAAGAATTTTTTTTGTTGCATTATTTAGTTTTAATTCTGGGAAGCTGTTTGTTATCGAGGAATATCAAATTGAAAAAAACCTAATACTGATATCGAGATGAAACTTGAAATGGCTATGGAATTCAGACTACTGTTTACTCAATTAAACCCCTGACCCCAGCCTTGCCATTAAAAAATCTGTTTTCCCGGGAAGAATAATTGCTAGCTATGATTTTCGTAGCTGATTTCATGATCCAACAGAATCATTTAATATTTATTCGTTTATTTTTCAATATCTGTCTCGACTTGATTATTTCATACTTTCTTCTTTACAGGGAATGGATTTCCGATATCGAGACCGCGACAGTCCTCGGAGGTTAGTTATCAGTGGTGCTGGTTTCGATATTAGATAACATAAACCTTGTAATCCCGAACGTACCACAAAATACGAAATCCAGTTTATTTATTTCAACATCTTCACGCATTTTATTTCCTTTTTATTTTTTTATCCTGGAAGTTTTCTTTTAGTTTTGGATTTCTTAATCTTTTTTCTCATTTTTCTATTTATTTTTTACTGATATTTTAATTTTCAGTAGGTTTTATGTCACTGTAGAACGGGGTGACTTTACACTCTTTTTTAATACCTATTTTTTAACTTTGTCCGCCCCCAATTTTGAAGTGAATTAGGTTCTAAAATTTTGGTCCAATATTTTTCCACACAGTCAGAAGCCTTCCTTCTATTTTTCTCGGTGGGGTGACTTTTTACTCCATTAATTTTATAATGTAAATTTGAAAGCAAAATACGAACTTTTCTAAGAAAAATGAACGTTGATGATAAAATCGAACATTTTGTCTGTTTTATTGGTGGTTTCTTTGAAAAAATTAATTTATATCTGTACAAGTTATACAATTAATTTTTATTTTTAGTAACCATAAAATTTCATTCTTCTCTAGCAAGTAAGTATTTAATAGTCCAAGACAAACATAAAATATTTTTTTGGTGGGTGATAAAAAAAAGGTTTCATTTGAAGTTGCACGCATCAATTTTAATTTTTATTCTTACGTTGTGAGTATTTATCAGGTCAAGACGGTAAGTGTAAAGTCACCCCTGTCGGTGGTTTTGTAACATTGAAGTATTTTTCTCCTAATGATGAATCAAGATGAAATTGAAATACTTTTGTTGCACAATTTGGTATAAGGATAACCCATAGTTTTATAACACTGGAAAATGCTTCCTGTGTAATGTTAATTCTTATCTCATGCATCTAAATTTTTCTCGCGTGTTTTATTTTATCAAATTGTTCTAATGCTACCTCATACTTGGACCATCATAGTTAATTTGTTTTATTGAATTGTTTAAAAATATTTTCCTGTTCTTTTTACCGCACTGGTAGCAATATTTTCAAATTAACAAGAGGTAATCTTCTCTGTTCTGTGGAGTTTTATTTTCATTTATAGATGCTGGTTGATAGCCAGATAAATATGGGAGTTTTTGATGTGGTATTGTTTTTTTTACTAATGATTTTGGGGTTTGTCTCTTGACGTTACTTATTGTTAGTTTATCGACATACAACCTGCTTCATGTGAGCAAGAATTATTGGTGGTCTGTGAAATCAACAGGTCCAAAATAAAAATTTACTTTCTGTTGTTCATTTATGCCGAGTATTCGCTTGATTTTTTTTTTTTCAAGTCTTAAGTTATGTATTTTAGTTACATCAGTTAATCTTTCGTTTTAATTTTCGCACAATTCTTCATTTCCTTCAAATTGATGACACTTGATATTCAGATTTTAATTGATTTTCCAGCTGCCTGTCTCTGCAAAACATCCGGCCCCATTACCTCCAACGCCAAAAGGTCCAAATATTCTTGGCTGGAAACTACCTCCACCCAAACCCAATCTGTCTATTCAGAAAAGTAATTTGGGTAAGTAACATGCGACTAGCAGTGCATACCTTCATTATTATTGAAGTGTCTGTGAACGATACATTGTTCCTGTACATTTTAGCTATTCAGATGACGTGGGATTTGACACTGAATGCGGAATACGAGCCTATAGACAAGTATCAAATTTACGCTTACCAAGAAACTGCTGGCATACCTGCATCTGTTTCCCTGTGGAAATTAGTTGGCGATGTTGAATCTTTAGATTTGCCAATGGCTTGCACCTTAACTCAAGTAAATTTGCTGATGCCTTTTAATTTATTTAGTGAGCGAAATTTCTGACTGTTTTTTGGAATTTTTAATTGGGAGCCATGGAGGCTTTCAACGTGATACCTCTTTTAAGAAGTACAAAATGAATTTAAGTGATCGTGCAAAAAATGTCGGACTTTCAATTATAGAATCACCAAATTGTTTTTAGCCGTCATTTTGAATTTTTTCTTGGAAATTTCAGTATTATTACTCACAAAATATATCTAACATCAGATATACAGGGACGGGTCTGAAAAAAATCCGAGCGGGGGGAAGGGCATTTTCCATGCATATTCAGAAAGACCCTTTCTTGTATTCGCATGTTTCTTATTGGACCATTAGTTTCCTGAGACTGACCTTATAGTCTTGAATTTACATTATTAAAACGATACTAAATTTAATTTTGATTAGCTTTCAATAAAAAATGACGATCTAACTTATATAAAAATAATAATAATATTATCTAATCGGAATTTAATTTTTCTTTCAGTTTGTAATTGGTTATACGTATCATTTTGCTGTTCGAGCTGTAGATAGAAAAGGCAGACACGGTCCATTTAGTTGTCCAAAAAGTATTGCTTTATAGTTTTTCAACTAATTGACCTCCTCAGAATAAACTTTTTAAAGAAGCTGGATAAAATGTCGTGACTTTGTTCAAAGGCAAAGTTTTCTTTCTTCTTTTGATAATTATTTTATTCTCAATCATTGTTTTATACGACGTAAAAACATCGCATTTTCTTGTCAAGTATTTTATTACTTATGGTTAAATTTACTTGATAATTTAATTTTCCTCTCTCTCTCTTTTCCTTTTACCTTGTTATTTTATGTACATTTGTGAAAATAAGTTTTTGTAAATTTATGAACAGGATTTTTAATACAACTGATGTTAAAATATGGATTAGTTCTTTTTAAAAATACCTACATTTTGGAAGAAATTGAAGGTGTTTTTAATTTAGTGTACCGGGGAATCACAGTATCAGTCAGAAATAATCTTGAAATTCGGAAGAGGTTTTTCCGGGTAAAAGAAATGATACTGTTGGTTTCTATTTTTTTAAATCCTCAGATCATGAAACGAATAATTGTAAGGCTGACCAAAATTTATAGCTAGGTTTTCTGTGAGAAACCAAAGGAAAAATCTGTTGAAAATTGAAAAATGGCCAAAGGAAAATTCATCTAAAAAACGAAGGATAAAATTAATAACGACTGCGACCGATGCCTAGGGCCTTTCCGCGAAGACGGAAGACAGAGTCGGTTGTGGTTGTCCATTCTGAACGCACTTTTAGTTTGGGCGCGACAAGACCAGAAAATGAGTAATCCATTGTCCAGGTCCAGACCAGATCACCAAAAGCAGGAATAGACAAGCACCAACGCCAAGCAGAGCTTTGCTAAAGGTAAGAACAAGAAAGATGAAGGAATTTGCGTCGTTACCCCTAATCTTTACTAAATTCTCATCTCGTTTTACATTACAATGTGATTGTGAATTCAATGTGTTTTGCTCCGTTGGATCAATGATTTACATGCGTTTGGTACTTTACTATGTAATTGCTAATCATATTGCTAATTGCCTAATTTTAGTCGATTTACCAACTCCACTTGTCGTTTGCATTTGTTTCTCGTCGTTCTAATCGCAGAGAAGCTGATCATCGCAAAAATTTGAGCGCCGCGTTATTACATTTTACCACTCAACTACTGATGGATTGTTAAAATATTTGGTATGTATTTCAAATTCGAGTTAATTTTCTAAGAACTTTCTCGTTTGTGAATTCTCATGAGATTTTGTCACTGCTGGAAGTGTTAGGTCCTAAGAATTAAATCTTGAAATAATCTCGCAGGTCTGTTATGAATACAGATGATAACAATGATATTTGTATTCTATGGAATATTTTATATTCCGTGAAATGATTCATCCTCTACACCCTTTAGTGATACTGTTATATATCTATAGACTTGAATTACTATTTTACAATGGAACCGGATAAGATAGAAGAGTACATAAAACGTATGTCGCTGTTCAAAAAGCCCGATTTGGAGAATTTTGAAGAAATTACATCAGCAGAATATTACTACGATCCTCAATGTCATATCAGCACTCACGAACAGATTGTTAATGATCATGAAACATTGGAGATATTCAAAGGATGGATCGAAGAGAATCCACAAATTATCAAGGTATAAATTATCGTAATTTCTGTTCTCTACGTGTTTTGTACTTTTTGTAGCATATAATTTTAATTTACAGGATAAAGTTGTTCTCGATGTTGGTTGCGGAACCGGCATTTTATCTTTGATGGCTGCAAGGGCAGGTGCGTCTCGTGTTATCAGTGTAGAATGGTCGAACATTGTGGAATTTACCAAGAGAATAGTGAGAGAAAATAATTACGAAAATGTGATTACCATTATAAAAGGAAAAATTGACCGCATTAAATTACCTCATGGTATTCAGAAGGTGGACGTTATCATTTCATTTTGGATGGGTTATTCGTTACTATGTGGCTGTAAGTATATTTATTATGATATTGCACGAATGGGTGATTCCGCAAGAATGTTAATATCGTCCCAGTTCAGGTTTTGGTTTTCTCTTCTATCTGGCCAAAATCAGCGAACTTTTAGCTTATCATCATACTATCATTTTGAGATCTGAAATTTTTTCATATTCTTTCTATTGAACTTCAAAAATCAAATTTATGTAAAATGGCGCGAAGTCTTGAAGCTGTAAAAATAAAGCTCTAGCTTTAAGCTTTCGACTTTTATGATAGACCAGAGAGCTTTCGCAGCTTTTGGCCTTATCAAATGGTCTCATCCTTCCAAATTGATTGGTTTTTTTGGCTCTTAACTGGCTTTCAAACTCTGCTTGCCAACCTGAACAGCCGAAATAAATTTTGTTTTTAGTATTATCTTTACAGATTTTAATTTTTATGTACCTGATTCATGTATTAGAAATATTTTACACGTCTTCTTACGCGCGTAAAATTAATCTTGAATGCTGCTACAATGGTCGAAATTTCTTCGATTCTGTCCACCCTTTCCACTGAGGTTTTGTCTTATTTAATACTATGATAAATTCTACGAAATACCTTAATTATTGCAATATGAGTTGAACCGATAAAAAAATATGATTTAAGATTGGTCTTTGAAAAACATATTTTGAAATTTGAAAGTAACCTTATTTCTATAAATGGTGTTCATAGCAACATTGAAAATGGAAAACGTGTCAACACAGTGTTATATGTTTTTACATCCCAATAATCTTCATGGGATACAATATCAATATTTTCGATTTTTTGTGGATCATTTAAAAAATTGTGTAGAATATTAATCAATCTTAAATGTCATAATTATAGGTAATTTTCGTGTTCCTGGTGCTGTTCAACGAGCTTTTTTTTCCATAGACAATTACCCTGGAAATTCTTTACCTCTTTCTTAAGGGTTCTCCTTCATTACTGATCTTACCAACATTTTGTGAGGGTTGCTTTCTAAATTTCAAAAAAACTATTTCCAAATGGCGGCCCCAAAATTTTTTCCGAAAATCGAGCTGAAATATCATTTTTGTATAGAATTGCCTCGAAATAATTTCTAATATTCGCGTGAAAATTAAAACGACTGTTTTATTCGCAGCTAAACTGAAAGCTGTACTCTATGCTAGAGACAAATTTCTGAAGCCAGAAGGATACATTTTACCAGACCGTGGTATTTTGTATATTAGTGGTGTTTCGGACGATGATTTTCGTGAAAACCACGTAGATTGGTGGAAAAACGTTTATGGTCATGATATGTCTTACCTGACGGATAGCGTTTTGAAGTATTCAGTTCAACGTATTGTGTCACCGAACAAGGTTTGTATGATGGTTTTCGTTCCTTTGATGGAATTAAATGAAGTCTGTCGTTTATTATAACCGCCATGTTTCAACAATACACCGTCGCAGCTAATGGAGACTAGCTGAAGCTTGGTCTCAGCTCGTTAGATTACATTTTTTTGTTATAATCATCTTTAGAAAAACGTATTTTCCTTCTCAAAGAGAGAAGAATTCACTTATTACTCGAACTGAGGCAGTGATGACATGTGAGATGTTATTTATAAACCGATTTTGATGATGCCTTAGATGATTTTTCTCGGCATTTTTCAATATTTTTCTACTGTATAAGAATTTTGCTACCTACGACGATTTACGAGTGTTTTGAAAATTTAATTACCGAATGAAATCGACAATTGCAAATGTTTTTTTCAAAAAATAACCTCTTTTTTTCAGCTTTGTACGAATAAATGCGAAGTTAAAAATTTTGACCTGAAGACGGTTAAATACAATGAAATTCTCAAAGAAAATGCATTTCAACTGACCGCCAAGTGTAACGATTATCTGCAAGGATTCTGCACATACTTTTGCGTGAAATTCAGCGCGGATGTTAAAAAACGTGAACTCAACACGGATCCATTATTACCGCCTCGAATGTGGGGTCAAAGTATTTTCTACTTCAAGGACTACCTGATGGTAAAGAAAAAAGAGAAATTGCAAGGTAGTTTATCTTTTTTTCATATTAACGAGGATAAAAGATTTTTAGGGGTGATTATTGGTATTCGCTTCTATGGGAATATACATGAGGCTTGCTCGATCAAGACGTTCATCATAACCTCTTGAAATGTATATATTTTTGTACTTTTTCTATTTCACTTTTATAGTTTACCTTTTTTTTTTCATTTTTTCCTTACTTCCTCGTATTTTTGAATTTTTTATTTTTTTTACAAATCTTACTACTTTGATCGTGATATGTCGAAATGTTTCTTTGATGAAGAGTATTTCATTAAATTTCTTTCGATACCATTGGTTTTAAATAAAGTGGTTTATTTTTTCGATCTAGTCTAGATTTGTTTATAGTTTGTCGAAGAGCCATGTTCCTATCCATCAATTACTCATTTCTTTTTCAGAATACCTATGAAAAATTATTTTTTCAATCGGAAATAATAGAATCTTGTAAAATTTTTCGCCGTTCATAAATACGACCGTGAATTATTATCAAGTTTCTATGAAAAATCAATATTATTAGTATGATTGACAGCTTAAAATTACAATTAGACAGGGAGAGGAAGCGAGTGTCCGAATGTGTCCCAATCTGCCCTATATAATATGATGAAAGCTGCAAAATATACTCTTCGAATTTAGCTATTTGAGCTTGTAAAAGATTCTTCTGAACAATAACACCCCATTTATACGATGAGAAATGTGACGGAAATAAAGAATCAAATATTCCACTTTGAAATAATGAACATTGTTTTTATGCTAATCTGACGTACGACCCCAGACGACAATCAATACATTTTCTAACCCCAGCAGTACTTGGGAAATTGTCGCTTTCTCTTTTTGCCTTTTTGCGTTTCAGTTTTGAACCTTCTCATCAGATATTACCCTCTCCCACTCTTATATACGGCTCACATACGTAGAGCACATGAAACGAATTTTTTCAATATTCACAACCTTCAACGAGACAATGACCTTTACGAAAATCGGCCTCGAGCAATGACCGAGAGTATCCCAGTGAACAGAATTTAATAACTGGAAGGAGCACTCGTAATAAAACCTTTTAAAACGTGACAAAAAGTAAGAAAGAGAAAGAAGACCGGCGAGGAATAAAAGTTGGAAGTTGTGTACTTGCTTTTGGTTTTTTCTTTTCGTCTTACACGCAGCGCCTGCGCAGTGAGCTGGATGCTCTTCAATGGGATTGCGGCAAGCATAATGACGAGTGTGAGAGAAAAAATACTAGACCACTATTTTTCTTTCTCTGTCTTTCTCTGTCTTTCGTTTCGTTGCGTTCTTACTTTTTAGCGGAGAGTGCTCCTTCCAGTTAACAAAGCCAGTTCAGTGGAGTCAGAGAAGCCATGTTTTTTTATTCGTACGATTGCATAATCTGGCAAGTGGCAACATTGAATTGAATTCATTATTTTTCCTGTTTACTTTTTTTTTTAATGGATTTTTTTCTCATGTAGCGAGCGGGGACTGGGGAAGGTTCATGAACTACGATCATACGGTCTAATAAATCATTAATCATATTGAGCAAAAAATTAAATTACTTTCGCTGCATTTTGTACTTTCATTACTTTTAGTATTATTTTTCTGATTTGTGATTTTAGTTGTGTGATTTTGTGTTCTTTGTTTTAACTTCGCGTGTTTGTTTCCGTCTCTCGAGAATGTCTCTTTGTTTGAATTTCAAG
Organism: Parthenolecanium corni; assembly: GCA_038050395.1. NCBI lineage: Eukaryota > Metazoa > Arthropoda > Insecta > Hemiptera > Coccidae > Parthenolecanium > Parthenolecanium corni. Next base: position 3,263,961 of record JBBCAQ010000020.1, read on the forward strand.
TTCTTCCAGATCTCTGCTCATTCGTCTGTTCTCAACCTCCCACAAAGCTGATTTCCTTCCAAGTTGTCAAAGCCAAACATGTGTTCATTTTCATACCATTCCTACGGCGACATTGGTTGGTAAATTTTTTTGTGAATTCTAACGATGACTTCTAAGCCGAAATCAGCTACAGAATGGAAGAAACGAGCAAAGTTAGAACTTATGAGATTGCTGCAAATCAAACGACATCGAAGAGCTGATGAAGTTAAGATCTCGTGGAGCACGAATCTTCAAAATCTATCAGGTAATAGTTTTCCACTTCTTTTTATGTGTCGGTATTAAATGTTTATCGTGAAGTTACTTGCTTTTTCGTGATTGCTTAGATGACAACTACGAGAGGCATGAAATATGGAAGCAGACTTGCAAAGCCATTTGGAGCTGCCGGCTAGATCCTCCGACAAATGTTACTCGTGTTAAACAATCGATTAGCACTTCGATCGAGGGTGAAACGATCTCATGTCCGATGAAAATCATTAATTTGGTCATCCCCATACCGACCATGTACACCTGGGCTCCTTTGCAGCAGAATATTATGGTAATTTATTCTGATTTGCTTTACTTTTTCCTTTGAATGGTGACAAATTATTTAGGTAGAGTAGTTGAGAATCGTATCCCAAAATTAAGCATCCGACCGCAAGTTTGAAATTATCTCATTTTACTAAAATTTTTTTTTTTTTCAAAAATAATTGTATCATTTGTTCTATAAGTGAATGACTTTACACAAAAACCTTTAGTTTATAGGTTAAGTAAGGCAACAAACAAGCTGAAGAGTTACATTGTACGATCATATGATGGGCTGAATGCCAAAAGGCAAAAAATGAATTTTACAAAGACTTTTTTAATTTTCGGATCACATTAGAGTTAAATAAGTAGAGTTTAAAATATTTTGAATCAAATTCCAAACAAATTTTAATATAGTAGATATTTTTAAAAAAAGCCTTAGGATGAAAAACTATTGACTCGGAGGTTAACAGTCAAGAGAATAGTTAAAAGTCTTGAGTTTAGCTTCAAATTAAGTTTCTTCATTCACTCAATAATATTTCATAAGTCATAACCTAGTACTCTTGTCCGAACTTTCTGTGGCACACAATTATTTAATCTGAACTTGAAATTTTTTTCAATTCCTTGATTTGAAACTACAATATCTAGACCCTTTTTGAAGATAGAGAGTTGTGGTTTGCGCCATCAGAATGGGCATGAAATTTTTTTGTTAAATAGCTTGAAGCTAAATTTTTGACTCTAGAACCGAAAGTCCATTTTTTAGGAGGCCCATTAAATCTAATTCCTGGCGTTGCAGAATTGAAGTTGACATTTTGAGGTGTGAATGGGTAAGATTATGACTCTCTTCTTTCGCTATAAGTTTTTTTTTTTAGTGACACAGCCCATCATACGATGTAAGTCTTCAAGTGATGAGAGACTGAAGTTGAAAATCGGCATCGGCGAAACAAATTTTAAAAGCTAGCGCGCAGCTCAATTATGATTTTGCGTACCCTCGCATTTTTTTCTCTTATTTTTGGCGTCTCTTCTCGCATGCACAAATTCCCATTTCCCCGTAGTTACTTCCCCCAATATTAATAGTTTTTAAAGATTTTGATGTCTGCTTCTTCCAATCTTCGTTGCATTTCTACATTCCAAGTGTTTTTATGCTTTAAATGCACTAATATGAATATTTTCATCATATCATTTTCATCTTCTTATTTCTTCATTTACATACTTCTCCAAACAATATTTCTCCTTTTACTTCAGTTTCCTCTATCTGCACTGATTTTCCCTCTAAATTTTACTGATTTTTTTTCCCTTCAAATTTTCTTCATTTTCTCCTTCAATTATTTATATTACTTATCGTTTATTATTACTTTTTAGGTTGAAGATGAAACGGTACTGCACAATATTCCTTATATGGGTGACGAAGTTCTCGAACAGGATGGCACATTTATTGAAGAGCTGATAAAAAATTACGATGGTAAAGTTCACAGTGATCGAGAGGGTAGTTTCATGGATGACCAAGTGTTCATGGATTTAGTAAATGCGCTTCTAACGTACCAAATTCGAGATCAGGTTTGTCAAGAGTTATTTCAAGTTCAGATTATAGCAGAATATTTAACCAGCGTTTAACTTCGTCGCTTCTCAGTCTACCTTTTCACCTGAATTTCATGAATTTTTTTGATCTTTCTTTGTCCATTTTGAATTTCCAATTTTGATAATTTTAGCGACATGGTATTATTTATTTATTCATTTTTTGTGAAAAACTGTTTTACTAAAATTCCCTTTCTTGATGAATTCCTAAATCCATTTCTGTTGGATGTACAAAATATTTCAAATTTTGAATTTCAGGAAGAAGAAGCAGCTGCTAGTATGGATAAAAATGGATGTGCCTCCGAGGATATTAAATTTTTCGTTGAGAAGAAACCGTTTCCTCTAAATGCGATTTTCCAGACTGTCTCGTCGTTGTTTCCAGAAAGGGGCAATCCTGACGAGCTGAAAGAAAAGTAAGATTATATTAATCTATGGAAATTTTCAATTTTTTTTTTCTTCAAATTTTCATATTTTTCTGATCAAGTTTCAACTTGTTTTAGTAGGAACTAAACACCGAGTAAACTAGATTCTGATGCTGCGGGTGTAGCATTAATTATCCGTTGGCTAGGGATTTTCTGTGTATTATATTCATTTTTTGTTCTTCTCTTGCTGAGACTGAAATTCTCGGACGATGCAAGTGAAAAATGAAAATCATACTTCTAACGCTAATTTTTCAACTTTTTTCTCGCAGATATAAGAAGCTCCTCATTTTGATAGATCCTGTCAATGCACCCTCAGAGTGCACACCTAATATTGACGGCCGAACTGCCGAATCTGTGGACCGGGACCAAACTATGCATTCATTTCATTCGTTATTTTGTCGCCGTTGTTATAAATATGACTGTTTTTTGCACCGTAAGTATTTCTGAATTTATTTCGGACTTAAACGTGGAGCTAACTTGTATACTAGCAATATTTCGTTGCTTCATTGTAGGTTTGAAATCTCATCATTCTGGGTTAAACTTACGTAAGCGGAAAGGACCAGATCTGAAGCCGTTTCCAGACCCTTGTGGACCTAAATGCTTCATGTTATTGGTAATTTTGATTCTTCTCATTGATTTATTTATTGTAGTTGAACCGACTACGAAGGCCCTACTCGGTTTGCTAATTTGTTGGAAGTAGTAGAAACGTGATATTGCTTGAGACGAAAAACCGATAAACTCTATGCCTACTAAAATTTAATGAAGCTAACTCTGGAAAAATACAAGAGGCAGACAAGAGTGGAAAGATATTGCGAGAAGGAAATAGGAAAAGGAAAAGTAGATAAACGATGATCAAATGCAGTAAAAAGCTGCGGATTCCTATTTGTTGCATTTATTGCAGAATTCAATTTTGTACCATGAATTTATCACGTTACAAGTTCACATATTAAAAAAATAAAATAAAATCTTGGACTCGAGGTCCCTTTTAGTTCCGCTTAGCAACAGCTACTTATGGTACTCAACACCGAAGGGTCCGCTCCAGCTGAATATGAAATCCACGAGCTTGTGATAAAGAACTGATTTATTTGATCTGGATCATTTTTATAATTTAATATACCCTAACAATCGGTACTTTTTAATTCTGACTATAAAAAGCTGATTTGATGTCTGATTTGCAGGAAGGTATGAAAGAGAAGCTAGCTGCCGACGCTGCATTCGCCGAATCTGAAGCGATGAGGATCAACGATGAAGAGGAGGAGGACGAAGATGAAGATGAAGATAGCGTTATCCAAGAGCACACTTCTAGAGCCAGGCGTAGAAACAGCGATGTGCTGTCTCGCAGCCAATCCGCGAATAACCATATCATCGAACAAACAATCAGCGGAGCTCGTACTCAAAGCTTGGATTGCTCAAGTTTACAGGATTTGAAAAAACAGATTTCGGTCGACTCAGGCAACGATGCCAGTTCTGAAGACAGCAATGACAGTAAAGGTATGCTTCAAAATCATTGTTGTCGTTAACATTTATGATCTCCCCGAGGGGGAAGCACAAGGGGTTAGGGCCCCCCGAGATTTTTTCCACTGATACTCTGTTTCACCTTTAACACATTCCAGGCATAAAATCTATTGTACCAATTTTTTTCCCCAGAATTGTTGAAAACTCAACTTTCCCGGGCTATAATTTGTTGTTGGCTAAACGTAACTAGTATAGTCTTCTCCACTCTCCTCATAACTCAAGTGACCCTTACTCGCTGCTTTCATCAAAAATTGAAATATAATATGATGAAATTTAAGAAAATCTGCACTGAAGTGAATAGCAAGTTTTCAGTACAGCGGAGAGCCGGTTGGAAAGTCAAAATGGTCGATTTCTGGATTTTGATGGAAATTTATTCTTTACATTCTGAAGAATATAAGATGTTATATTGAGAGATAGCATGTATTTCAAAGAAAATACCTGTATTGCAACGAGGGAGAAACAAGCTCAAGTTTCAGTTACACTGTTACAATTAATGTGTTAACATCTTATGATACCAGTAGTCGATATTAGCACACTTTTACACCAGACTAAACAGTTTTCTATATTATTATTCCGTAGCTTATTTTCATTTGATCACCATTCACCACAATTTTCTTCCGACAGAAAAAAATTAATAATATTTAATTCACGTTTGCAGCGGGCGTCGCGCATCGGCGTTCCGCACGTTTGTTCTGTTTTTAATCCGTTTTGGGCAAATTCCGAATTTACTCCCGAGTGAGAGTGATAATAAAAATGTTGACGCATCAAAAACTTATCAAACATGGAATACGTTTTTCTTGAAATTACATTTTTTCATTTTTCAATTTCGAAAGGCTTTATCTCAAAAAAATTTTCATTTAAAGATTTGAATCTTGGTTATTGAGAAGGTACTTAGGTAGTCTATCAGAATTTGCAAAAAAATCGATTTTGATCTGCTTCATCTGAAAATTTATTTCCTCAAATTTCGTCGCATCATTTTTGCGATGAATTTCATCGTGGCGTTCGTTTCTAGTTTTCAATTAATTTCTTATTTATTTATTTATTTATTTATTTTTGATTTCATTTTATTACTATTTTTTTTGGAGATTGTAACATGGATCCTCCCGAAACCGATAAACCCATGTCTACGACGACTTCTTTTTCGTTATTGGATGTCTTGGGAACCGATATCAGCGAGTGGACCGGCTCTGACCAGTCTCTGTTCCGAGCGTTGCACACAGTCTTCCTGAAAAATTATTGCGCCATTGCGCAAATCATGCTGACCAAAACATGCCAGCAGGTTGGTAATTCTTAGTCTTCATTATGTTTTCCAATTACGGCAGGCCCGAGGCCCGTATCGCGAAGCCTTTGCCAGGTAGGGCAAGCGCAATTCTTGTTGGGGCAAAAATTTTTCCCAGTCATCCTAGACATTCGAAAAAAATCGCCAAAATTTCTAAAAATTCAAAAAAAAATCGCCAAAATTTTTAAAAATTCAATAGGAGCTAAAATTCTTAAAAATATGAAAGAAATAGCCAAAATCTCTAAAAATACAAAATCCTCTGAAATTCGAAAAAAATTGGTAAAATTCCTAAAAATCTGAAAAAAATAGCCAAAAACCCGAAAATTTTCGCATTATTTAGGTTTGGCCATTTTTTTTCGGATTTTAAAGGGTTTTTAGTGCTTTTTTTTCTGATTTCTACGAATTTTGGCGATTTTTTTAGAATTTATAGGAATATTGACTCTTTTTCGGATTGTTAGGAATTTTGGCTGTTTTTTTTTCCGAATGTTTAGAAATTTTGACGATTTTTTTCGAATTTCTAAGATTTTTGGTTCTTTTTTTCGGATTTTTAGGAATTGACGAGTTATTTCGTCGTTTTTTATTTTTTGGGGCAAAATTCTGTGGAGGGAAAAATCCTCTAGGATGGGCAAAGTTTTCTTTAGGTAGGGCAATGTCCTGTTTGACCGCACGGGTGGTACGGGCCTGAAATACGGCTGCATTATTGGCTGTCAATCAATTGCCCCAATTTCTGTCGGTTTCTTAGGTTTACTATTTCGCCCAGAAAGAGGAGGGCAACAACTTGAGAATCGACTTCATGAGAGAGTCTACTCCGCCGCGTAAGAAAAAGAAGAAACGTCGTCTATGGTCGATGCACTACCGCAAAGTGCAAATGAAAAAGGACACTGCCTCCAATCAACTTTACAATTTCACGCCGTGCAATCATCCGTCCAGTCAGCAGTGCGACGAAACCTGTCGTTGCGTGCAATCTCAAAATTACTGCGAAAAATTCTGTCGCTGTAGCTCCGACTGTAAGTTTTATGTATATTATTCGAAAATACAGTTGGAAGGAACCGACCATACGAATGGATTGATAATTTTAAGAAATTTCGCCGTGTAAATAATATTTCGCGTTTTCATATTTTTCTATCTCTCGGTGATAAGTTTAGAATATTTAAGTTTATTGAATTGTTACATAAATGTGTATGTTCAAGCTGATTGATATGATCTCGTTTGTTCGCAGGTCAAAATCGATTTCCTGGCTGCCGATGCAAGGCTCAGTGCAATACGAAACAGTGTGCCTGTTTTTTGGCGGTGCGCGAATGCGATCCTGATTTATGTCAGACTTGCGGAGCTCACGAATTCGACGTGAACAAAATTTCGTGTCGCAACGTCAGTGTTCAGCGAGGACTGCGTGAGTAGAAGACACTGTCTTTTAAAAATAGAATTCATTTAAACGGTATCGGTATGAGACTTGAATCTGGTTAAAAATATCTTGACGAACACCTGTATCACACCTGTGTATTTATGTGCAGATACTAAGCTAAAAGTTGTAGTTTTCCGAAAGGGATTTGGGTTGAAGTAATTTAATTGTGGTACAAGAGAACATATTTGGGCCAGAGAACCGAAATGATCCAAGTGCAAATTTACTGATGTGAAGATATTAAATATTTTCCAAGTAGTTTATCGTGTAATTTCATATTATGAACTCGACGGTGCTGCAAAATAACTGCAGCCGTTGTTTCTAAAATGAAAACCAAAAGCTCCTGATATAAAGGAAGCGTAGATACTATTTTGAAAACTGTAACCGCGAATATATCAAAACTTGAAATTTCGACTTGGATCACTGTGGTTCTCAGGCTCACAGACATTTGAAGAGCTCAGAATCTAAAGTCTCATTTACTTGAAAAATTTTTTTTATGGATTCTGATGTAGAATTTTACGCTCTACAACGTGACGTGCTCGAGTTTTAATTCCCCCCACCCCCCTTATTCATCAAATTTGCCCTTCAAAAATAGGATTTAAATCGAAACTGCTAATTTTCATACACAAATGTGAGGTTTGACTATAGATTAGTAACTAAACTATCCCTTTTACAGAATCATAAATCATGAAATTCATGTGGTTCATGACAGCTTTGTACCATCTGTTGAAAACCTGCTTTTCTAGCGGAGCTTGCTGCGCTAGAATTTTTTTCTTTAATTATCTTCCTTCGTGCTCTTCAATTATGACTTTTTGAATTGCCGTCATTTTCTTTCGATTGCTCGCTTAATCAAAGCCGAAAATCGTGCTCGATGATTTCTTATTTGTAAATTAAAATATTTTTTCACCTTTTTTTTCTTTCCGTAGGCAAACATCTGCTCCTCGCACCATCAGATGTCGCTGGCTGGGGCATATTTTTGAAAGAGTCTGCTCAGAAAAACGAGTTCATTTCGGAGTATTGCGGCGAAATTATATCTCAAGATGAAGCCGATCGTCGCGGGAAAGTCTACGATAAATACATGTGCAGTTTTCTTTTTAACCTGAACAATGGTAAATGATCGATGTGGCCATAATGTTGTAAGAAAATGCGTTATGCATTTTGTTAGCAAACTAAGTGATTTGTGCGTGTTGCAGATTTTGTCGTAGACGCGACTCGTAAAGGCAATAAAATTCGATTCGCTAATCACTCGATAAATCCGAATTGCTACGCTAAAGTGATGATGGTGAACGGAGATCATCGAATTGGTATATTCGCCAAAAGACCCATTCAGTCGGGAGAGGAATTATTTTTCGATTACAGGTAATCGCGGTTAATAATTTTTTATCATGCTTTCACTCCAGTTGCACTTTGAAAATTATTATTTTTTACTTCCCTCGTCTATTTATTTTTTAGAAAAATTCTTATATTCGTTCTCAGTGCGAAAGAAAATCAGTTTTGTGTCCATACGAATCGAATCTTCGGGAAAATTTAAACATGTTACTTATTTTGATTTTCTCCTACGTCTTTCTGTTGGTTTTCTGATTTTCATAAAAATTGAAATGTTCTCAGTTGGAATAGATTCGAGTGGACGTGTGAAAAATTGAGTCAATTCCCGAATTACCCTACTAGCACCCTTATGCTTTTAATGTTGCAGAAAAATATTTTAAAACTAGGTATGATTGGAGCGTTATGAGAATATTTTCAAAATATTGTAAATATTGTAAATATTTTTAGAAGATAGTCGAAATGTTTTTATCTCTTTCTATATGGAAGTACGGTACCTTGATTCCTTAAACCATTTAATTGGTTGAAAAATCGCTGCTTATATGAAAGTCAACGTAAAATGTTGGTGAAAAATATCTATTGGTGAAATTAAATCTCCTTTTTCAACTTTTCCTACTAAATCAATAAAAGTGTTACAAACGAACATTTTTTCTGCACTATTACAAAATTTGTGAATTTAAATCCAAAATAATTATGATGAAATATTTTGATAAAACTGTGCAAAGCGCAAAAAAAATTTAATTTTTTGATTTTTCTATTTAAAAAAAATGAAATTTGATATACCTGAGAAAGGGCTTTTTGGCCCTTTTTTCCATATTTTTATGGATTTTGGCGGTTTTTTAATAATTTTCTTCTTTTTCTCGGATTCTTCGTGATTTTTACTATTTTTTCAGATTTTCGGGTATTTTGAATCTTTTTTCCATATTTTGACGGTGGGCTCTTTTTTTTCATATTTTCAGGGATTTTTGCTCTTTTTTTCGAATTCTTAGTAATTCTGGTTCTTTTTTCCAGATTTTTAGTGATTTTTGCTCTTTTTTTCGGATTTTCATGTATTTTGGTTCTTTTTTTAATATTTTTGTGGATGTAGGCAATTTTTTTCAGATTTTCAGTAATTTTGGCTCTTTTTTTCAAATATTTTGTAATTTTGGCGATTTATTTTTGTAATTTTGGGAATTTTGGCTGTTTTTTTTTCTGATTTTTAGGGATTTTGGCGATTTTATTTGAATTGTTTGGAATTTTGGTGATTTTTTTCGGATTTATCGGAATTTTGCCATTCTTACACTATCTAACCCATTCCTGAAAAATTGCTTTTTTCCCATTACTATATTTTCCCTCATAGTAGATAGTAGGAAAAAAAAAAAAAGTATAAAATTCTATAAACTAATGCTGTAAAAAAGAATTCATCTCCTGCCTTCACGAAACTTTAGGGAAGGCTACGGCTAATTTTTTTTTTTAAACTTTTAAATGAAATTTCATGCCAATGAAGGAAGGGCTTTAGACCCCTTAGTCTCCCAGGGGTGCCCTGCTGATTTAAATTTTCATTTTTCGGAAGTAACTTATTGTATCGGCGCTGCCGGAGAAACCATGACAACATGATTGTACTCGTATTTCCTGTAGAAGTTCAATTTTCTTTATACCCCACTCGGCTATTTTTCAAGAAAGTACCCATCTATTTGCTTGTTTTTCGTGCGGCGCGTCACTAATATTATGTGTTTGTAACGCAGATACGGACCCACGGAGCAGCTCAAATTTGTCGGTATCGAGCGTGAAATGGAATTTTTATAATCCAATTGAAATACCCACCACTGCCGTACAGGAAATTTTTTACAGACTGCCTGACTTTATTTTTGCATTTATGTAAGAGACTGCGTAGGATATCGTAAAAAAAAAAATTAAATAATTAACTGTAGGTACGATGTACTCGACCTTGTTCGATATGTAAGTAAGTAACATGATATTTTTTCATTTAAATCTCATTTTGATTACCTTTTCTTCTTTTTTTTTATTTTAATTTACGATTTGTTTCGCCAAAACGTTTTTGTAACCGATAGCTTTAATTTTTTCTTCGATATATATTTTAAGAATCCAGTTTCCTCAATTGTTTTTGCTGATGACTTTTTGGATCACATCTTTCCGAGGGCTTTTTATTATATACACTCGAAAAATGTAATTTATAATGTGTTCGATCCTGTATTTCTAAACGCCGAAAGAAGTATAGGTACATATTACATTCTCTTTGTTTGGAATTATTTTTCCTTTTCCTAAAAGACTGCCCTTCTTTGGGGGTATTATAAGAATTCATTTAAAGATCAATAATCTTATTTCAATTCAGTTAATAATTTAGTGTTTCGTAAAGTGTTTCAAAATAAAAGTCGAGTTGCCATTTTCCCTATTGATTTCTCGTAATTCGAAGCTAAGAATGATTAAATCCGAAAATAAATTGGCATTTCTTCCTTTCGAAAGCTTTAGAATTGATGAATAAATTTTAACACGACTGGCAAACGATGTACTGTAAATATAAGGCGGAGTATTTTTCGGGTTTCGAATATATTATGAAAAAGGTGACTTATTTATATATATTTTTTTTTTCAATTTCTGACTATTTTATATTTTTAACAGTCTGATAGTAATTGTAACATTGCTCGTAAATAAAATACAATATCCCACTATGTATTGTAAAAAAAAAACATTATATTCTATAGCCAACTCGGTTCAACGTAAAAAACCGCAGGCAAAACCTGCGAACTTATTGTCCATAGCGTACCCTTCTCTTCTCACGTATACGTCGTCACGTCTAAAAAGAACAAGTATTGTATACTAAATTTCTCCATAAATCAACTGGGTAAGCTTAAACGATTGCTAACAATTACTCCTTACTGTGACAGTTTTCACTAATTGATTTCTATATTGTGTTTTTCAGAATTACGAATCCGCATTGCTTTCAAGAGAAGTGAGCCGTGCGAATTGTGTCCAGCATTGAGGCGTAGATTCAAATTTTATCGAGGTAACTGTTGCTATGTACATATACATACTTTTATTAATGATAAGTGTATGGTGTTATATCTTCCCCGCTATTTATTGTAGCTTACCGAATCAACTTTTTCCCCCTCAACCCGTCGGGTCTTAAGGCCATCAAAACTGTAAAATCATGAATTTGTGGCGTTTTACGACCGAACACACTAGATTTGTTGCGAAAGGCAAAAAATCCAAACTAATTTGACATTAAATTCAATAAATTTCAAGTTTTCTTCAATAAAATTCCCTAATATTTTTATTGTCTCCACTATAACTTCCATCGTATAGAAGTTTAATGAATTTATAAATTCAGTTTTTTATTACTTTTTTTTTCCAATTTTATTGATGCAGAATTGAATGCTTATTGCTGCTATATCAGTACTGAAGTTGAATTATCGTATGGCATCCATCAAAACTTTCGCGAACATTTGCCTTGAATTAAAAAGACGAGACTTCAATCGTAAGTCAGCAGCTGGTCTGGATTTTTTGTCGGCGGTGAGTAATTGAAGGGGGCTATCCAAAAAGGGCCTAAGTGGCAATACAGTGTTTTGAGATATTAACGTTTGACGTTTTCGTTTAGTTGTAAAATGATGAACGTGTGAGATGGAATTCAAAGAGGGTATGAGCGTGTTTGTCTAATCTATGGACTAGACAATGAGCCATATTTCGCCATTCTACAATCCATAGAAATGGATTTATGGCTATTTAGCTAAAACCCTACATAGGCCCTTTTTGCATATCCTTTTAAGAAAATCAATTTTGAACGGTTTCAAGCGAATTTGAAGAGTAATTTTCAGTTTCCAATGATGAAAAGTCATGAAATACTGTCAGAAATGGAGTTTAGAATAATTATTGACCGATTTTTTCATTTTTATTGAAAATCTAGACTCTTGAAAGCTTTTTGGACCTGAGAATTCGGGTGATTCAAGTCTAAATTTTGTTATTAGGGAATTTTGTCTACCCTTTCAATGTAGTTTAGCTTCCACATTCATCTTATGAACTCATTGTTCCTGAATAACTGCTCATTATTCTCGAAATGAAAACAATGAGTGCTGAAAATAGGAGTATACCTAATACGCGGATTGAAAGTTCTTCAGTTTTATGATTCGTAAATGATTTATATTTTTTATATTGGCGTATTATTGTAATTTGTAATCGATATAAATATGTTTTCGAGCTCTCACCTTTGAATTTGCAGTTTGTTTGTGAGTAACGGGTTTTTTTTTATTGATTAATTTAATATAACATTTTACCCTGAATAAACTTTCAACGTTGATACTGATTTTAATGAAATTTAGTCATTTTATAAGCAAAATTTGGACCAACCATCATCATTATGTTTCATATGTTTCTGTTTTTTGTTTATAAATCGTACCTATATCAAACTTTTCTTTCAGTTGTGTTTCCAGTATTCAACAATTCGGAACTGAATGAAGATTATTGATTCAAGAAATCAACGTCAATAACTGCGCCATGATCCGGGTAAGAACTTTATTGCGAGATTTTTGGTACTTACTTTTTAAATTTTTTTCCAACAAATCTTTTTCGAGATTAGCTTTGATATGGGGGTTTTCGAGGTCGCTGAACACGAATCTAGAAGCCATTTTTGGCGACGGCTCTCGCCAAGCGAGATATGGTCGAAAAAAAATGAAAAATGGTCGAAAATGGACTTAAGTTGCGACGTAGAGTAAAATGGGCCGCAGATTCGGATTCAGCGTGAAAAATTTCATACTGTGCATTCCAAAATTGGTGTTATTCACTTAGTTTCTAGTCTCATATTTGTATCTCTATGTGATCCACTGAAATTTAATAAATTTTTGTTGCAGATTACATGATGGAAGCGGTTTTGTTGCGGTTTCTTTCAAAATTTGAGTTTTCACTTTCCAGTTGCCTTTGGGAACTTATTAGCCGGATGGAAGAAAGGTAATTATTTGTGCAGCAGTATAATTTAATATTTTTTTATTTCGTTACTGTCGCATTATGTGATAATCCATGCGTAAAGCCAGTTAGAAATTTTCAATTTTTGTCCAGCAGCTTGTTTTTTGTCAATTTTTTTATTTTCAAAAATTTTTTTTCGAGATTAGCGTTTTTGAGGCCGCTGAACCCGAATCCGAAATTCGATTTTGGCGGCGGCTCTCGCCAAGCGAGATATGGCCAAAAAAAGAAAAAAAATGGTCGAAAATGGACTTGAATGGCGACGTAGAGTGAAATGGGCTGTAGATTCGAATTCAGTGTGAAAAATTACATACTGTGCACATGTTTCCTGGAAAATTTCAAAAATCATCAATTTTTGTAAAAAGGGGAAGGTTAATCCCTTTGCATTTTTTTGATTTTTTTTCCAAAAATTTTTTTCGAAATTAGCGTCGATATGGGGGTTTTCGAGGTCGCTGAACCCGAATTCGAAGTTCGATTTCGGCGGCGACTCTCGCTAAGCGAGATATGGCCGAAAAAAAATGAAAAATGGTCGAAAATGGACTTAAATCGCGACGTAGAGTAGAAATGGCTGCAGATTTGGATTCAGCTTGATGAACTACATTCTGTGCATTCAAATTCGGTGTTCTTCACGTAGTTTTTAGTCTCTTATTTGTATCTTTATGTGATCCACTAAAATTTAATACATTTTTGTTTCAGCTGATAAGTGGGAAGCTGTTTCAGGTCCAGTCAAAAGACACGCTCGATATGCAAGATCGACTCCGCGTATAACAACACACTTCTGCCCCTACATGAATGGAGTACCAATGTTCAAGATCCAGTCTAAAAACCATTTTCTCAAAAATATTTTGTATCAGTCAAGATTTATTGTAATAATTATACATTCAAAACTTGTATTTGCAAACCTATCTGTGTTAAATATTTATTTTTCTGAGAAAATGAATAAACATAAAAATTTTTCGTGAATATGACTCTAAAATTCTTTCATTTACGAGCAGGCAATAGTAACTCACTGTGTTGAAAATATACGAGAAATATTCGTGAATATGGAAGAAAATCGACTTCAGCAACCTCCATACTTATCTATGACAACAGTTGGAGACTGATATTTCGCTTTAAAGTTTTCAGATTTCAGCTGCCTGAATTTATCAACTTCCTGAATATTTCCAATTAGGTTTTAGGTCGTTGGGTGGATTCCAGCTGTCTCAATTCTCATTCAGCTGTCTCAATTTTTGTCCAGTTGTCTCAATTTTCGTCCAGTTGTCTCAATTATCGTCTAGTTGTCTCAGTTTTTGCTGGATGTCTCATTTTTCGTCCAGTTGTCTCAATTTTCAAATATTTTCGAATTTAGATCGAGAACTGCCACCCCCCACATGCTCAATTTTAAAATATTTTCGAATTTAGCTCGAGTACCCCCCCACATGCTCAATTTTCGACATTTTAGCAGGGAAATAAAAATGTTGCATCGAAACGAAAACCTGCTAATCCTACAGAATAACGCTGAAATTTCAAACTGCACGGATCGGGCTGAAATTTGGATGGTAGCTTCCTTGGGCAATACCATTACCTGACAAACAGGTAATGGGTGGTCCAAATTTCGCTTATTTTTGCTGAAAAATGAGCCGTTTTCGAGATATTTGGCTTTAAAAAGTGATTTTTTGATTTTTCGCGTTTTTCAAAAATAATGTGGCGCGATCTATGGGAAGTTGTAGTTTCACGCTGTGTTTCGATTAAAGTTTCATAGATCGCGCCACATTATTTTTGAAAAACGCGAAAAATCAAAAAATCACTTTTTAAAGCCAAATATCTCGAAAACGGCTCATTTTTCAGCAAAAATAAGCGAAATTTGGACCACCCATTACCTGTTTGTCAGGTAATGGTATTGCCCAAGGAAGCTACCATCCAAATTTCAGCCCGATCCGTGCAGTTTGAAATTTCAGCGTTATTCTGTAGGATTAGCAGGTTTTCGTTTCGATGCAACATTTTTATTTCCCTGCTAAAATGTCGAAAATTGAGCATGTGGGGGGGTACTCGAGCTAAATTCGAAAATATTTTAAAATTGAGCATGTGGGGGGTGGCAGTTCTCGATCTAAATTCGAAAATATTTGAAAATTGAGACAACTGGACGAAAAATGAGACATCCAGCAAAAACTGAGACAACTAGACGATAATTGAGACAACTGGACGAAAATTGAGACAACTGGACAAAAATTGAGACAGCTGAATGAGAATTGAGACAGCTGGAATCCACCCAACGACCTAAAATCTAATTGGAAATCCAGTCAAGAGTTTAAAATCGAGCTGGAAATCTAGCCAACGAAATAAAGAATATATACAGGAATTCCAGCCAACGGCTCAAAATACGTGCTCGATTTTTGAGAATTTCTGATTTTAGTCACAGTGTATCTGCACGTTCTCCATTTTCCAATATATTTGAATATCCTCCACTTACAGCTATGTGTGTTACATATTCAAAAATGAGTCAACGAAATTCAGAAAGTTGATAAATTATGGCAGCTGAAATCTGAAAACTTTAAAGCCAAATATCAGTTTTCAACTTTTCTCATAGATGAGTTTATGTAGAGGGCGCTGAGTTTGATTTTCTTCCGAATTCACGGATCAGTCTGAAATTTCAGCATCGTTTCGGCGTTTGAGTAGGTTTTATTTCAATTTGACACATCTAGCCGAATTTCTAACAAGTGGCCTCAGACTGTCCAACGGATCCTGTTTAAAAGCCCTAACTTGTACTTAGCAAAAAACCACATTAGTGGACTTGCAGATACATTATTTTGTTGAAATTCGATAGAACTAAATACATCAAACTAGTTCAGAGTTTATTTTTATAATTTATTTTATTACAAAATATTCAGTCAATGTACGTAGATATTAGTATACTAAGGAAATTGGTTTACAATGCCGAATTAAAGAGGATTATACGAGATAACTGAAGTTAATAATAACAGGATATTTCGTGCGTAGAACCCAAGAATTCGCTGTCAAAATTCTCATAAGTATACCCTGTTTACCCGACCATTCACAAAGAAAATTTCAATTAGTTCGTTCATTTTCTTAAATCAATCAAATCAACAATTTGAAAGGTAAATACACGAGAGATGAGATACGGGGAAAAAAAAGGAGAAAAAACGAGACGAACAATTCTTTCCACCTTTAAATACTATGAAGACAAAAATTTGACTAGTTATCAACACCAGAAAATGAACGTGTCACAAGAACTATTAATATTATCATCATTACCATAAACGTTATACAGTAAATTACAAAAAAGTTGATTTGAAACGATTTCAATATTTTTTGAACACAAATTACAAAGTAAATGATTTATCAATATTTCCTTCTCGCGGATAACGAGTTTTTTGAACTCGGAGTTAGGTGAAATAAATTTGAAAAAAAAATTGTAATGAGTGCCAATTAATAATATCCTATTTTAATTTTAATGATTTATAAGTATATACACCTTATATATACATCGAAATTATCGACTAAACGATGAGGGCAATAAATAATCACGCGATTATCGAAATAATAAAAAAATCGATTATTAAAAATTTACTAAATTTTTCGAAATCACGTCAATCGTTATCAGATCATCGAGAGATAAAGGAGAAGAAATTTTCCAAAAGAATCTTCTCAACTACAGTTTGGTTAAAAAGAGCATAAGTCGTGCAGTCGTGGGTAATTGACAGAAAGAGGAGAATAAAAATTTTCAGTAACGAACTTTGAACAGAAAATAAATTATTTAAAAAAAAAACATCAAACAACTCTTTCATCCACCTCTCCTTTAGTTCACCACGCGACGGCAAAAAAATTAATTTTATCAATTTAATTACATATAAAAATAATATAGGAAAATGAAGTAACTATTTAAGGTAACTGGAATAATGAAACAGATTTTGACTGTCTTTCATCTAGTGGCTCTTCTTTTTAGTGGACCGAAATAAATTTCAAATGCTCGTGAAAAAAAATGAGTCTCGGAAAAATAAAGCATGGAAGAATATTATAGGAAAATTCAGATAATTTTTTTCTCGAATAAATACTGTTGTAAGTTTTCAAGTTTGTTATCTGACGTCAACGAAAAAGTTTTACATCATTCCCATTTTTGACTTATTCGGATAACGAAATTTAGTTCGCTTCTTCTACCTTTGAAAATAATCTTTACGCAGACTACTCATTATTAACTATTTGGTATCACAATTTGGCGCGGTAGAAAGCCCGAAGCTGAATATCTTTAGCCAAAAGACGAATCTGAAATAACTTTTCTCGAATTTTAAAAATCGAAACAAACACTAGTCAAAACCCAAAAATTTTGATCCCCAGCACACTGAGAGTAAACATTTGAGAAAGGAAGAGAGAAAAACATGAGCTACGACGAAATTCATTAATCATTGACTAAATACGTTAAAACGAAGGAATAAAATAAAGCTAGAAAAGTTATTGGCAGGAAAGAAACGTAAATCATAGAAATTGATAGTTCGTTCAAAGAAAAGAACAGGGTAATTGGACTAAATTCACCCTTACAGACTATTACAATAGAGAACGCTTCGGCATTTCATCTATTTGAAGAAAAAAAAAAAAAAAAACCAGAACAAAACAAAACAACAAAACAAGAAAATCGATCGAGCATAATCCTCATTTATCAGTAACCGTAATACTAATAGTAACAGTAATGATCATCAGCGCCACTTGAAAGCAGAGGAATTGAGCCGATTTACAATCGTACAATATTCACTGCCAAAATTCAACTTCTCAGTCAATAACCAGAAAAGTTCAAATATTATAGAAAAAAATTAATTCCAAAAAATTCGTAACTAATTAAGGTTCATGTTTAAAAAGAAAAAAAAGAAAAACAGTTAAAAATGCATTAGCACCGCTTTTCGACTTCTTATAAACCCTTTGTCAAGATAAAAAAAGCTGGATGTCGTATCTCAGGTACGATTAAAATGATATTCGTATACAGCCCTCAATTTTTTTCACGATGAATTTTACAAATGCATAAAAACTTGTCCAGTTTTTCCAACAAATACGTTTCCAACTTAGCATAAAGTACAAGGAGAAACATTTTCCCACTAATTTTTCTATAAAAAATTTATTAAAATACGAAATCTCAAGAAACTAGATGATTTAAAAAAACAAAAAAAAAAATAAAAATAAAAAAAAAAAAAAAAAAAACCAAATCATTCGATTATAAAAACAGACAATTTCTTCGGCATGCTGTTCAAGTTGGCACCGGTGATAATATTCACGACGTACATAGAATTAATCGGAATTAGTTAAAAATAATGATTAATAATGATAGCGATAACAAATAATAATATAAATAATTATAAAGGCCTACAAATAAGCGAAAAAAGTATCACAGTGAAAACGTGGATGCTAAAGAAAGAAAAAAAAGAAAAAGAAAAACAGAGACCACGACAAGTAACATACAAATTTCAACGTCGGTCAGTCAGTAACGTTAGCCATAATAAAATGCTTAAAAAAAAAAAAATCATAAATACTGTGACTATATACATCTACAGACATATAATTGTTTATTTATTTACTTTTTTTTTTTTTTTTTTTTTTTTTTTTTTTTTTTCAAATTTCGATTAAGACTGACCAACGTTTCGAAAAAGTTTTCATTTTTAACTAACTTAAAATCGTAATTCGACTAAATGAAAAAAAAAAAAAGAAAAAGAAAAAAAAAGAAAAAAAAAAGAAAAGATTAAACGTTTCTCGTTGAAACGGCTTCCAAGAGCTTTTCTCTTGAAAAGTATACGAAACAAAATTTCTATGTAATTTATTCGAGGAGAAAAAAAAAAATAAACAAAAGGTAAAGATTGATATAATTATAACTAATCGAAAAAGGAGAAAAAAATTATCGTTATGTATTCGTCACCGAATCGTACGTGTTGATTCTTACTTCTTCGATCGCCTTGCACCAGTCTAAAGCGAATCCTTCTGGGTCTTCTAGGTAATAAGTTCTGTTTGGCTGTAACGAAAAGAAAATAAGAAAATCAAAAATTTGAAGAGAAACTTTCGAAAAGAAAAATAAATTCACAATTTAAATTTAGCCGTTTCATCGACCAGTCAGTAAGCCCCACTATAATTACAACGCCGAAAATGGGGTTTTATTGAACTTGGTGCTGATCGACGTCATGTCTGACTATTAGTTAAATAAAATAATGAGATGCACGATGATAATTTTCACGTATTAAGTCTCCAGCTGCAGATACCGTCTTTTACTGCAAATTATTGTGTTTAGATAGCTGAGATGAATACGAAGAGTTAGACTTCCGGTATAAACACACCTCTCCATCCTTCACTCCAAAACATTCTCACAGAGGCCTTTTTCGAATTTTAATGAGAATAATTGACAACTAGCTACACCTCCAGATAGTATACACATATAACTAATTTTGTTTTACCCTGATATGCACATTGTCGACTTGTTATCGTAAACTGAACCCTATTAGATAGGTAGTATGGAAATATTTTCATACGCTACCACAGGTACATTTTCATTGTCTTCCAATAATATGGCGGGCCGAATATATTGATAAGGAAATGCTTTGGTCTGTTCAAAAAAGCCCTTCACACCCCTCCTCTCCAGTAGATAGATCCATCTATGTATGTTCCTTCAAAATACAACGATTTTTTTTTTTTACGAGCTACTTGGGACAAAATAAACAGATATTCGTACGAACAAAACAAAAAAGCGAATAATGAATTCAGAAAATTAAGTCGCACTGAATTTCCTCAAAATACCAACTACTCGATGAAAGGCGGCGAATAATAATATTTCAAATGAAATTTTCGTTTCCTCTTCGATTCCCGTCCCCAAAAAGTGATTTCTCGATGGTGAAAGTTATTATTCAGATTTTTGAAAGTTATTCTTGGGAGACGAATGAAAAACAAAAGGTTGAGAATATTGTTATCCGCCAGTTTATATTTGTTCGGTAGGTAGTTTTCACTTTTCCAACAACGAAATCAATCGTGTGGCAACATTAACGGGGAAAAATCTTTCATTCGAAAAACAGTTGAAAAATCTTTCATTCGAAAAACTGTTTTCTATCTACCACCACTATCGCATTTGGGCTCACTGGTTTAAGTTAAAAATAAGCACGTGTAGGTGTTCGAAGGTAAAAACTCATTGTAGCAACTCGCACACAGGTTTTGATTACCACTGAGTAGGTGCTGTCGAGTTTAATCTCTCAAATCACCTTCTCACCCTCCAGCCAAAAAAAAAAAAAAAATTAATAGAAAACAAAAAATGTCAAGTTAACCGAATTTAATATAAATCCCAACACCAAGATAATCGCACGCTGAAAAAAAAAAAAGGAACAAGCGGTTTAGCCATTCGAGACTTTCCCTTTTTTCGCGGGGTACTTCCATGTCAGACCCTGAAAAGCCAGGCACAAAATTTCATATTTGCTCGCCATATTATTTCTCTTTACCTTAGACGCCACCATTGGAAAATTGTAGAGACTTGAGAAGTGAAAGGCAAACACGGGACTTCCAACATTTTTTACTTTCGAGAAAAAAACGCATTTCAAATTTACATACGAGCGAAACGGGCGTTAAAATTGAGGTAGGATGCTGAAATTTGGAAGATATACAGACGAATATACATGTGTGAACGAACTTCAAATAAGTCAAAGGACGAGAAGTACGTGCACAGTGCATAGAACGGCCGCTGCAGAGAAGCCAATGAAGATATTCCCTTTCTCGGAGTTTTTATCCCAAATATCAGTCCACTAAATTTTCTATTCGCCATTTCTGAAGTTTCTATGCCATGTACCAGCCGAGAAAATGGTAAAAAAAAAAAAAAATTCAAAAATACTTTATAAGACTGTCGTGACGTTTAAGCGGAACATTTTCGCACACTGCTGATTTTCACCCGTTTGGAAGGGGAAGGGGGTATTTCCATTCTGCTGACTTTGTTTCTAAATACGATCGAAAAATATGTGGAATGTAAAATTTCAACTGGCCGTATCTCGAGAATGAGAGCAGATATCGAGAGTGCGGTGAAAAGCACCATCTTCAAGATTGTTCGTCGAACCAGAATCGCCGAAAACACCAAAAAGCGGGCGAGATTTTCCGTCGAAATCTTTTTCCTGCCCGTCACAACTCAATTCGAGATACAGAAGAAACAGCAGCAGAATAAGACAATACTTACAGTGTGGACGAAAAACGTTTTAAAACTTTTTGGTTCGACTCTGAGCTCGGGGCTCCAAGGTATTTCGCCTTTCAGCGTATAGGTAACAGGATCGGCGTAGTATAGGTGAGGACCCATTGTTAGCAGCAACATTCTCCGTCGAGAAAATAAGCCCTAAATCAGACAGGGGCAACGAAAACGAAGTAATTATTAAAGACGTCGACAAATAGTACACGGCAAAAATGAAAGGCTACATGGCTACAATAAACTACCAACTCGGAATGATTAACGACGTATCATAAAATTTTATCGTGATAATGGGACAGACAGACCACAACTGTGATAATTCAGAATGCAAAGGGTGGTTCAAGATTGCGAAGAAAAAGTTCTCAATCGGCGAATGTACGAGTATTTGCGAAAATTGTAAGTGAAACACATCATCAAAGAAGGAAGCTCAGGGTTAAACCTTTTTTGATTGGCAAAAAAAAAAAAAAAAAACAAACACATACATACATACATACATACGAAAAAGGGTTACGTGTGAGAAAATTTATTTCCGTTTCAATTTGAAACCTCCCAAAGGACCTTATAGAATAAAAGTTGAAAAAATTGTCAGTTATTCCACTGCTATATTACTTTACTCGAACATAGAGCATTTGTAATTACACTATGACTGTGAATTTCATTTGATGCATATTTTTCATTTTTCTGGAATTTATTGGAGTTCGTAAAATCAATTTTTAAACTACACCCTTGATTATACGGGTACGAAATTATCGGCTAACATTGCTCCAGATGAAATTAGAGTACGGATTCGGAAACTTTCCTACATTGCAAACATTCAAACATGTCAGAATCGTCGTCTAAATTTAGAGTAATGGAGGTCGATGATTTTAGAATGCGATAAAATAAAATATTAGACTTCTAAGTCAGCACTTGGAGGTTCTGACAAAAAAAGATCTACGGAGAGTTTGCAAAACTGCTAAGTTACTTGATTATAATAATAATAATACTACTACTACTACTACTACTACAACTACTACCACTACTACTGTAACAATGGGTCTACATTATCAACACATTTATGCCACGAGGGCGACACGACAACAAAACATCAGCTGATTATCCAAAATTTAGAGATATTGCTGATTCGTCAGCCCCATTTTTTAAATGTAACGATGAAAATATTATAAAATAAACTACATGAAAAGCAAAAAAGGTACATAAAAAGTAACTCACTTTTCGTTTATCAACTAAGCCTTGTTTGAGGATCAGATTGCCTTGCACCATCGAATCCCATTTGTTGTTTTTCTGCTTCTCGAGTTGCTGTTGAATTTCGACCGGATTCAGATCGAGGACACCGGACTTCTTTCGCGGTCTGACGACAGTGATGACGGTCGGTTCGGCGCATTTGATATCGAGTCCGAGCAGTCTTGTGAGCTGACGGTCATCCAGACCGGGTTCAAGGTGGTCAGGAACCTGGAAAAAGCCAAAACACACACATTTAGCCGACTGTAGATTTGTATCAAGTAAAAGTAAATGAGGATGGAGTTAAATGAGAAATGATAGAATGCTTGAAAGTGGCATCAAAATCTGAGTTCATATTACACTGGTGGGCTTCGCTATAAAAATGATTGGTAGATTCCTGATTTTTAACAAAATTGGTAATCAGTTATAGGTGATGTTGTTGCATTGTCTATAAAATATGGTAAATCCTGAATTTCACATCGATAAATATTGGCTTCGTTCACTTTTGGGCTTTAGCAATTCATCTGTCTCATAAAATTTACTCGTCATACATACTAACCCTATATTGACTTCGTAGTTCTTGACAATCAGGACTCGTACCCGGAAGGTACGGATAAATAGGAGGTGGCGTTTGCTGCTGTAAGGTGTCGAAATCCAAGTCCTCGTAGAACGGATGGCTTCGTATCGACGTATATCTGACTGAATCTTTAGCTCCGATTCGTTTCTCCGAATCCAAAACCTGAAAACAAAAGAAAAAAAACAAAAAAACTAGGTATTAGAAAAATCGATACAAAACAAAATTTACGGCTACTTAATTAACAATAATAAATCATTATCAAAAGATCGATCGTCATTTGATCGGAATATCAATTATTTTGTTTCGATTGATCAAATCAGCCGGATAAATGTGTTTGGGTGTTCAAACGTCACATGCTATACGAGTACAGCCGTTACACTCAATCCTCGATTTTATCCACCGCTCCACACCTCAATCGCTCCATCTCATCAATTTTACAAGAACGATCCACATACGAAGCTACACCTCGAGCCACCGTTCGAGTGGAGAAACCTTTTCCTTCGCATATGCACGTGCAAGGCACAGCCATACATTCATTTTATTGCACATCGAGCTCTGGGTTAGTATTTTAGTCGTATATTTTAGGCTTCGCGATTCGAGGTTACGATATTAAACTGGACATGGTGATGGGTGGAGGTCCAACATTCGAAGTTCGCCAACTAGAAACGGCGTTTAGGCCACCATCGGGTAATTATTACGACCGAAATTCGGTCATAATTCACAGCCACGAGCGCAATTTAAAAATATGCATTTTCGACCCACTCCCTCTTTCCCAGCTAGCATTGCCGACTGCCCCGCCGCAATCGCCAATATTCACGTGCCAATTAGTTTTTTAACGGGTCAACACGTTATTGGGTGAAGGACACTGAAATTTATGATCCCTCTTTTCCATCGTCACAAAAGGAGCGGGGGCGCAGCCTATCGAGAAACGCCATATAAACTCGGTTGCACGTTTTGAAAATTGCAACGTAAGTCAACAACAAAAAAGGGGGGAAGTTCACGCCAACTCACTTTTTCAGAAGTTCGCTACAAAGTCTATTTTTGGCATTTAACCTTTAATTGTTTTTTTTCTTCTTGACTCTCCAAATACATACATCACTTTGCTATAACTGCAATCCGAATCGAAGTGAAAAATCGCCACTACATGCTTTACGTATATGCACTTAATGCCGAACACAAAGTGCATGTGTGTCGATGTGTGTGTCTCGTGAACACAATAATGGCTAACCTTCTGCGGCTTCTAAGCTTTATTAAAAACTCGCAAGTGTCCTTCTAGTCGTTTCAACAGCTGCAGCCGATGCAGTTTTTTCACAAACACATGCGAATGAATAATTTCTCTACTAAACTTTATTTCCTTCATTTTTATTTTCATTTCAGCAAAAATGAATCCGTGGAAATCGCCATTTTTCCTCTCTCTCAGACCTGTACCTTATTCGGCAACGACCATTTCACTGTTTACAAGTTGCATTCTCTGCACGGATAAGTAATAATTATAATGCTGTTATATTCGCAGATGGGAAACTCAGCAAAATTTTTAGTTCACTATTTTTAAATAGATACATAGTAGTTTCCCTCGTAATACTGGCAGTGCGATTATAAAATCGAAATTTAAATAAAAATATCATCAATTATTGATAAGTCAAGCACGATTTAAATAATAAAGAAGTATTCTTCAAATTTGTAAAAAATATTATTCCTAGTTTCAGTCACTCAAAAGTATGATGAAGATAAAGATTCAAATATCAAGAGGAACAATTGTTAGCAACTGGTCCGGAGCAGTTGCTAAATTTTGATCATTCAGCATACCTCCCTCCTTTGGAGGACCTCCGTTTTTGCAGGGCAAATTAATAAATGAATTAACAAACCATTATTGAAAATAAAAACCGAAATACGTACCAAAAATAACACAAGCTATGAATCAAAATTTGAGCTATCAACATTTTACAATTAGGTTGACTAAATGTCAACGATTGATACCACTGATTAATAAATTGATAACTATGTTCTCAATTGCACTGTAGGAGAGCTAATGATAGAATAATTTACTACAAATTTTGTACCAGCAAAGGAAATCAATCATGGGTTACTTGCACTGCAAAAGCCAGAGCACTAACAACTGCGCCACATCAGGCTGCTTTATAATGAAAGATAGCATCAAAATATCATGAAAAAGTTTTTTACAGCGAAATCACTGAAGCGCCTACCAAACTGCAGTTATGCAACCTGTTGACGGGGCGAAGACCACGAATTTTTGTCGAGTTAGTTCCCCCTTTGATTATCTGATAAAAAGAAAAAAGTCTCTGCAAACGTCAACACGTGTGTAGATCATGACAGAGAACTTCCATCCTCAGTGAAATATTTCAACAAAAAGAAGGAAACCCGCTGTTAAATACAATTTTAATAAAGAAAAAATAAATAAAATCTAATCGATGATGATGTAATTCCGATTAGTGGTCGAGAAGAGAAGGAGTAGAGTAACGCGCAAGCGGATCATCAAAACAAATATTGTAGAAAACGAGACAGAAAAAAATAAGGTTTCCGGTACGGGTAATTAATAATGGAAAATGCCGTTAAAAAATGAGCTGATCGAATACCGAGAAAGTATCGTTTAAAATTAGAAAAAATATAATAAATATATTATTATTGCTTCAATGAGAGACAGACAGACAAACAAACGATTAATGTTCGTCGAAGATAATAATAATAATGCTCTTGACATGGAAGAAACAAACAAAGATGACGACAGTGGAAATAATAAAAGCAGTATTTCTGAGCATTTGATTGCTAGACAATGGCGTTTTTCACGTAAGTGTCACAATAATACAGATAAGTGGCGAAAATGAAATAAAACTCGTCATTTCACACGGAATACCAACACAGACCCTAAGTGCGGCGAATATGCGTGAGACACGATGTTAAAGAGGAGAGAACTAGCGTATTAATTAAAAACATACTTAGTAGGTAAAATATTTTTAACCCTTCCAGATATTCATTTGAGACCTCGGATAAATAATCCTGGTCAGAAAATATGCTTTCATGGGAAACAAAGATAAGAATCTAGACGGATACGTGCCACTACGCACCAGCGCAATAGAACATCGATTTCAGAAATTGCGCTGCAACTGATATTCAAGCGAGTTCCACAGGAAAACCGTTTTTGGATAATGTTCAATAATATATAAAGCGGAAAATTCAATATGGCACATCAATAAATGCAGAATACTTATGTTAAGAAATTCAAAGTCCAATAAGGTAACTACTTCCGACTTCAACATAATATCACCGACCCAATTCGAAAAAAAGCTAACTCTCCAAAAATTATTACCAACGTGCATGCGGTTTCGGCTTAATTAGCATGACTAGGAACCTAAATAACATTTACGCGCAAAAACTTGGGAAAATAGCAAGTCAAAGTTTTTCCAGTGATCAAATAAATCGAACAACATATTATACATGAGAGTTTTCATAAGTTTTTGAGTCCAATCATAATGAAAATAGCAAGTGGCGCTGTTGAATCGTTGTAATTTTCTAAAGGAATAAGCTTTTTATATGAGTTGAATAGAAGCTAATAAAAATGTGACAACTGTACAGTTGGGTAAATCGAATAAAGGCTCCATTAGAGAGAAAATACAAGACAACCAGAAAGGGTGAAGGTGAAAGAAGCAATGGACACAGGAAGGAAAGCATTTAACCGCCAAATGGGCCGTTTTGAAGGGCACTTGGGGGTACGTGACGACGCATTTATTAGAAGCAGCCACGCACGAAGGAAGATCGTCTTTTCTTTCAGCTTTTCTCACTTTTTTTTAATGATTCAAACGACGCGACGTATGTGTGGGACTGCATTCAAACATTTATAGGTCTATGCGGTGGTCTCGTTCGTTGGGCGATGGAAAATTTAGCGCCACCATTCGACAAGATGAAGCGAAATAAACGATGCGTCGGCAAGTCCACAAAAACGGTTTTAAAATTTACGTCATCACTACCCGGCGATCGGCTACACGACTACCATAAAAAGAGGGTTAGCGCCAATCGGAGGGATTACAATTTTGGAAATGGAGCGAACGATTGAAATGTCTCAAACGGCGTGGTCAGGGTCACAGCGTGGGAGGAGGGAGCCGATAATGTGAACACTGGAAAAACGTCGAATACTTCGACCCCGATAGAGTATAACTTTTCAAGCTCAAAACTCATTTTAGCGGAGCATATTGGGCCACGTAATCGTCTACCTACGGCACCCACAACTGTATCGCTAACATGAGGACTTATCTGGTTGGGTTGGAGGAGGGGGCTTAAACAGTTCATCTTGATGTATAAAAAGCAATCAAAAAAATTTAAAATTTCATTTACTCTCTCAGAACTAGAAGCGCTAATTTCAGCTCTGGGGAGCAATCCTCCCCCTTTCATCCCTCAAAAACCGCCTACATGGAATCTGTATGAAGAGTCAGTCTACAAATAATACCGGGGACAAAAATGTTTTCAGAAAAGAGGAATAACTTTACAAAAGTCTTTGATTCTTCACAACAAATAGAAACAGGTAGGTAAATTGAATAATTTAACGAAGTGACTCTTTCTAATAAACGAACAAATTATTCTAATTGATTCTTCAGTTAAATTGAATGAATTAAAATGAAAATATTCTTCACAATATACTGTTCGAACATGAGATATAAAATTTCAATACATGCTTATCTATTTATGAAATAAAATTATTTGGATAATTTATGGATCATAATGACTAACTTGTAATCAACAAATTTTGACTTCTTGGTGTTAGTAGACTGCTAAATTCGTCTTTCTCAAAAAAATCATTTTTTGGCCACACTCCAGTCAGCTTTTTTCTACCTTCACTCGCCAAAAAATGACGCATAGAGAAGAAGAAAATCTTACCGAAGCACATTCTCATTTCACGAAAGGCCACTTCCGAAGTTACACGAGCAACATTTTAAAATACCCGTCGATTTTAATGAGATTAAATAACTCACCAATAATTTTTCAACGAGATCTCTAGCTTTATCGCAAAATCCACTTGGAAATTCATATTCTAATTTCGTGATCTTTTGGAACATCAAGTATTCGCTCCTGAAAACATCAAAACATTCATGAGTGGTCATTAATGCTCGAAAGAAAAAAAATATATCGTTAAGTGCTAACAGATAGGCGAAATGAAAAAGAAGAAAAAATTAAGAGGAAAAAACAAATTCCAATGGAAATGACAATGGGATATATTTAAGTTCAAATGGATTATTTGTTCCTACTTAGCTTCTAACAACTCGTAGAAAGTACAAGTGTTTTTTTCATTGCTATCTTCTTTCTTCTTTTTTTTATTTTTATTATTGCAGCTAAATAAGCGAGAACGTTTCTATTTGCGAGTCGATGATATTTACGAAGACATCGCAAAATACGAGTAACTAATAAGCATCTTATCAATTTTTCAATAGTGCCAAAAATACCTAACACTGCTACCTAATACAGTGCTGGCATAAAAATAGCCGCAAGTAATAAATATCTCAACCTTGACGCTTACATCGTAGGAGACGCGAGGCAGAAATTTTAAATGATTTTTATCCTGGAAAACGGATTAATTTTTTTCGATTCAAAGAGCTAACAAACTAAAACAAAGAGTTTCTAAACATTTAAAAAACAAGCTCAAGTTTCAGTTACAATTAATGTGTTAACATCTTATGAAGAAGATACTGTATGTAACTTTTTTATCGTTTTTTGTCATGATAATTTGCTCTTTGGTTTCAATCACTTCAGAGTAAATTCCAATCTTTACAAAAAATATGTATATTCGAATCAAAGAAACCCCCCACCAAAAAAAAAACGAATAAGTAATATCATTTTATTCACGTTTGCAGCGGACGTCGCGCATCGGCGTTCCGCAAGTTTGTTCCGTTTTTCGTCTGTTTTGGGCAAATTCCGAATTTAGATTTTAGTCCCGGGTGAGAGTGATAATAAAGATGTTAACACATCATAAAAAAAAACCATTTTTTACCCGATAGCACAATATTGATCTCCGAACAGAAATTTTGAAAATCATAAACCCAATCGAGAATTCAGCATTTCATTGGCGACAGAAAGAGCAGAGCTAATAAAGATCAAAGAGCTTCGTAATTTATGCATTTACTAAATGCTCGAGACAATTATATGTATTATCGGATCCAAGCAGAAAATTCGTTGATTGTCCCCTTCGTTTTCACGCCTACTGAAGAAGGATTAACTGAATCGCTGTCTGAATGTGCTACAAAGAAGCTCTTGTCAATTCGTCGAGCATAACTAAAGCATAATACCCTCGATTTCATCGACTTTATATGTTTCACACTCAAATAGTCCACCCACTCAGGTGCTATAGCCCTTCTGACTCTTGTATGATAGTTAATTTCGCCGTATTTCTCAAACTATATGCAAATACAGCAGTCTTACAAAGATCCGATAATTTCAATTTGAATTTTAGCTTTTAGAACCATCAACATAATATTTGAAGAAAAATATCAATGACAAATTCTTACATGATTTCGAGGGGAAACGTTGACTAATCAAAATACTACCTGGTGAAAAACTCGCATATTTTAGTTTTCAACTAAAACCAATTCTGACCTCCTCTAAGGGTTAATAAGAAACAAAAAAAACAAAACCATAATAGCGAGAGAATTGCAAAAAAAAATGGCGAATGCACTT
The DNA here is from genome assembly GCA_038050395.1 of Parthenolecanium corni. Classification (NCBI taxonomy): domain Eukaryota; kingdom Metazoa; phylum Arthropoda; class Insecta; order Hemiptera; family Coccidae; genus Parthenolecanium; species Parthenolecanium corni. The sequence continues at coordinate 3,293,619 of JBBCAQ010000020.1, forward strand.
ACCTCGATCGGAAGGGTGGCAGACCGGAGATCATTTGGTAGATGATGCAGCCGAAGGCCCACAGGTCGGAGCTAGGGGTGACTGGCTTGTCGGTAAGCAGCTCCGGAGACACGTACTGGGCAGTGCCGACAAAACTGTTTTTGCGGCGACGCGGCTCATCATCATCGTCGTCGTCGTTGCAGCCGTTCATTCCGGCACCGGCTCCGTTCCTGGCCCGGTTGCGGTCGATCGGCGGCTTAAACATTTTGGCCGAGCCGAAATCGGTGATCATGATGTGCATGTTCTCGTCCAGCAGGATATTCTCCGGCTTCAGGTCGCGGTGGATGACGTTCATGTTATGCAGATACTCCAGGGCGACCAGAATCTCGCCAGAGTAGAATTTCGTGCATTCGACGTCGAATGAGCCGACCTTGTTGATGTGCGGCAGTAGTTCGCCGTTTTTCGCGTACGACAATACGAAATCTGAGCGAGATAGTGGTTAAGGAAAAAGAAGAAAGCTGAAAATTGAAAAAAATATAGCAATACTCAGCCAGCAAGGATAAAGCGAAAAATTCGAAACAGAAATTAGAATTAAAAAAAAAAGTTCATAAATCGATAAGAAACCGAAAGAAAATTAACACTCTACTTTTTCAACAGAACAATATACAACCATTCCAATTGTGAAAAAGAGAGCACGAGGGCATTTTTCGGCGTCTCAAAAAAATTAGTCAATCAAAATTCAAAATAGAAACTCGAGGCGAATGAAAACAATTTTTTTTTTTTGGCTTTCAGAAAGCGACAAAACGATAATTAGTTTTCATGGGGTACAAATTACCACTAATAACTGGTCATTACAAAAGTCAAAATTAATAATTATTCTTTTTAATTTCAACTTTTTCATGCAACTTGAAACAAAAAGGTTTAGATAAAGAAACTCGTAGCAAAGATATGAAAGGAAAAAATTTGAAAAAAAAATTACTTCGAAATAAGAGATGATTCAGTTGGGCTTAGATTACGTTTACATTTTACAAGGAATTAATTTGAGTGAAATGTAAATTCATTCGTAACGTGATCTGTACCATGAGTCAGAAGAAAATATGATTTTTCAGTTAATGAGTGCTCATGATAAAAAAAAGTACCTCCAACATTTCACAAGGAAAAAGTATTAATCGGCTGAAAAATGGGTGACATGACAATTTGAATTTTTGCACCTAATAATTGAAATCCAGAATTTCGAGAAAATCAAGTTTGAAGCCATTTTCAAACAGGAAAAGTACATTTTTTTCATGAACTATTCCATTAATTTTAACGAAATCGGAGTACGATATCTTCAAATGTGAGAAAATTTGAAAAAAACATACCTTCTGATGAGAGAAATTTCTTCCCAAAAATACCAAAATACTCGTAAGTTGTTAGGTTAAAATTATTGTTTTTCTAATTTTCACAAAAATAATTTATACTTAATCTGGAGAACATTTTAACCCCCGATTAACCACTAATTTTATTCACATTTTTTTGCAGAAGGACAAAGTAAAATGTAGAATATTTTCAGAAATTATGACCTTGCCCAATACATCAATCTGAAATGATCGAATGACCTAATACTAGAGACGTACAATTTCTTTGTTGCAGGAAATTGCTCAATGTTCCGAAATTGACAGAAAACGTTTTAAAATAAACCCCAAGTTTTAAGGCCCTTTTTTTCAAAATAAATTTTTTTCATTTTCAATTTCAAAAACTTCCATCAGTTGCTTCATTCAATACTGAATAAAAAATTATTTAATTCTCTTCATCCTAAGGTATAATTTCTCACATTACATCACAAATGTACCTTAGAAATTTCGATGAAATTCATTAACCGGTATTCAAATTACATTAACTCGTTTTTCTAATAGAGAAAGAGTAAATGTAGAATAGATTTTCCACGGGCAAATATGTATAAAAAATTCTCGCCAAAATAAGGACAAAGACACCATATAAATTTCTCAATAGAAATAAATACACCTTGAAGAAAAATAAGCATCGACTTTCCATTGTCTCGAATACTTCCATATTTACCCGCTATCAGGGTCATACTAAAACTGTACTAGCCGGACGAGCTGTCTATTTTTGACTATAAAAAAAAAAAAAAGAAAACATGGTCATTCTACACGAAGATAAAAATTAATTACATTCACTAAGTACCTAAATAGAATAATACATTCAATTTGTGAAATCCTTATCAATTAAAATACTCGAATAATTGACGAGTTACACAAATAACTTTCATTACATAGGTACACGATCAAAACTCGAAAAATAGAATTTCTGTAAGTAGCCAAAAACGACGATATCGCGACAAAAATAGCATGTTCATGCAAATTCTCTCAAACCTTTCGAAAAGTTTCACAAAATTTTCGAGTATTTGGGTACGAGTTCCGCTAATTTCGTTGTTCTCAGATAACGAAGAATTTCACTGACGCAACCAGACTTTCTAAATGAAAATTTTCAAAAAATATCTGGTAATTTTCCGTGAAAAAATACCCATAAAAATTTTTTCGCTACTTTCCCTCAGTCCCTTCGACGTCTTATCAAAATCAGTGTCTGACTAATGAAGTGGAAAACTTTCAATTCGCAGCAATTGAATATTTTTATATATCCTGGCAGGCCGACAACGTATATCTTCCTAAACCTTTAATCCTTCAACACAACTCTCAAGTTAAATGATTGACGAATTATATTTCCACTACACTCGAGACTCGTTCGATCTCTGCCTTTAATTTCGTCTTATCGAAAGTTTAATTCAATCGAATTCCTTTCGTTTCCTGTTCGTCGAATCGATATACAGATCATTTTCACGTTTCTAATTATAGACTATAGAGGCTACCAACAAAGGAAAGGATAAAAAAAAAATTATGAAAAATTAATAGCCTTCGATACGAATGATAATAAAATCAAGTGCTGCTTATCGGTCGATGACGAAACTGAAATTATTGCCCACAAGGATCTGCCACAACTCGAAAGTGTCTCGAGTGAAGGCGCTAACGCTAATTAAATACAACGACTGAATTTATTCTTCCTTCTCGAGTGTACCTACTCAGAAATGTTTCATACAAATTCAAAAAATTCTACTTCTTACAATGTAGCTTTCAGGTATCTACTTGAGAAAATAAAATTCAGATAATTCGAGATAAAAAATTCTACCGTCGCGACATAATACTTGGAATTCCTCAGTGATGACGAAAGAAACGGAACTTTAAATGCGTCAACATTTTTCCGCCTAACATTGTCAAAAAAAAATTCTATTCAATTTCTTAATAACTTGAAATGTTTGAGAAAATAAAACGCTATTATGATAGTTATTGAAAAATTTAGCCAGAAATGAGAGATCGAAACATGGAATAGATTAGTTGGTTCAAATTTGGAGGGAAAAAAAAATTCATTTTCACGAGCAATTAATGCTTCTGATTGAGTTAGAATCGTTATTGGGATATTAAATTATTACAACACCGGAGGGAAATTAATCAAAAATACAGCATGACAAGGATTTCAATAAATCTACCGTAGCTCGCCAACCACAGAAAACCTCCACGTTGAATTTATAATTATATATATTTCACTTGCCCTGAACTGAATGTACATACATACATTGAACTGAAAAAGAGAGAAAGCTAGTTATTTTTTGGTTTTTTTTGGTGTGGCCAAGAAAAATTGAAAAAAATCTCAACATCCAAAGAATTGATACTGACGTTACACTCCAAAATACACTCCTTAGTTTTTTGTTTTTTTTTAATACAATCTTTTCATATAATTTTCTTTCATTTACAGGGGGCCGGGGGCAGGATTTTTGTGGCTTTTTATGGCCTTCTTTTGATTCTGCCACCAGTTTAGTTCCATCCAGTTGAAAACAAAAAAATACGCACACGAAGTACGTAAACTGTAGACCTTCAAGTCCAAATCTTTTTCCAATGATTTTAGATCAATTTTTTTTTGACAGTGGCGGAACTAAGAGAGGGGCAGGGGGCCACGGCCCCTCTAGAAAAAATTCTCACTCCAAGAAATTTTCTCAAACCAACTAAAAACCAGTGAAAATAAAAAATTATTGAAAAATTAACAAATTACCAGCTTCGGTATCAATTTTTTGGTTGTTGACACTTTCGAATGATTTTTCTTGGCCCTCCACCCGGTCCTTTTAAAAAAAGCTGGTTTCACCACCGCTGGAAGGTAATGAAATGGCGTCCGACTTTCGGAATCGAGGCCCTAGAACGAACTGAGGATTTTCGTTCGACACGATATTGGCGATAAATGTCACCAGAAGAAACGAATTCGATAAAAAAGGATACATAGTCGTTCGGCGTCCTGAAAGGTGTAATACAGCCTTACGATGAACGGCGTGTTACTCAAATAGAACAGAATATCTTTTTCACGTTTCACGTACTCCGTTTTCTTCTCTCTAATAATGTAGTGTTTCTCGCAGACTTTAACTGAAACACAGCGAAGCAAAATGGAGACACATTACAGTTAACGTGCCAACTGGTCGAAATGAAAGGAGCAAAAATTGAATAAAAATAAGACGGTTATAAAACAATTAAATATAAAAATCGCGAGATCAACGCGAGGTAAAAAACATTTTTTCATCCGGTAAACGTCCCCCGTTGAAGACTAACATATAAAACACGTACAATATACACAGAGAAACTTGGCTCATTTCGTAATTAGCGTTTCTTGACGCACGTGTAATTCCTCACCGCTCTTTACCCTGCGTTTTTGAAAAAGTCTATAAACCTACTCTCTCACTCTCTCCGGGCGATGCAAAATGTTCGCATGTACATACACGCACACACCACAACACCACTAATGACTGAGTAATCGTACACCCAACACGTGTAATTTAGGAGTAAAGACACGTGTTGCGAAAGGCCAAGGATGGGGGACCTGGAGACGGCAGGGGAGCCGAGGGCCAGGCAGCGAAATAATAACGTATTTCTTACTGTCTCTCTTTCGTCCCCCATCCCGCCACCTTTTCGTTTCTTTCTTGCGATAATTTACTAGAATATTTAATGCTGGCAGTCGCAAAAATTTTCAAAGCATTTACGATCTACATGCACTTGTGAGCGTCGAGTACGCGACATGCACAGCGCACTGCATAAATTTCGCGGACAGCGGGTTATCCGCAGCGAGCGTAAGTAAAAGTGCAGCAGCACCGACGGGCTAGGCTGCACAGTGCACTGCAGCAGCGAATCGTTCGCGTGCACTTGGTGTGCACCGTGCAGCCAGACGGAGGCACCAACGTTGGTGTTGAGCGCACTTCAGGTATTTTCACGCGCGCTTTCCGCCGCTACTACTACGCGGAAACATTCGTCCTTCCGCGGACGACTATCGTCTAGCCCCCCGCCCACCACACCCCCCTGTAGCCACAAATTTCACTCGTGTGACATACAATTAGCATACCACCGATCGACAGACTACCACAACTGCCCTACCTACAGAATGACGGTAGCTTTTTTCTATTCGTTCCCGTCACCCCCCCCCCGGCCACACATACATTCTCTCAGCCCTGTGTTCACTCGCTCACAGTCACATTGTGTTTTTCACTTCCATCGCGAGAGGACGAAAGGGGGCCTTGGTAAACGGTCGAAACCATCAATTTTTGACGGTTATATATTATACTGCTTGAAATTTACAGTTCCTCTTTCGGCTCTCGCCCCATCCTCCGCGATCCTTTCCCTGCGTTCAGTCGGCCAACGGTTTTAGAATTAACGACCATCGCGTGCGAACACGTGTTTTAAAAAGGACTTACTTGCGAATTCTTTCTGAGTATGGATATCCTTGGTCAGGTATACCTGTTGAACAGAACGAGAGAAACATACAGGAAACAAGATTAGCATTTTCAAACATCTTCATGTAAAAAAAAAATTAATTTGCAAATTGCTTTCGACGAAGTCGTAGTTTGCGCATAATAAGACACTCACAGGTGCAAGCCCGTATTCGTTTGCGGAGCCAATCAAATTGCTTCTTCATACAGACAGAAGTTAACCTTAGATTGCTCAGAATGTTCACTTACCAGAAGAAACCTTCAAGCCATACATCTTGTTGCCTCAAGGTGTCCTCTGGTGCGTGCTACCATACTTGTGAAGGTTCACTCTGGAATACACTGCCAAAGAGTGGCACGTACCAGAGGCAGGCCTGCCGACAATTCGGTATTTCACCAGACTGTACCAAAAAATAATAATATTATAATTACGTACCGTTGAAAAGCTTCCTTCGCCGATGACCTTGCCAAATATGAAGTCGTTCGGAGTCCGCTTGGTAGGCGGCACTGTAGCTGGCATGGTTGCGCTAGGGCTGGTGCTGTTATTCGTGGTTGGAGTCATTACAGCGGTACCGATACAACACGATTTTTTTACAGTCTCATTTTCAGTCATAGGTGATAGTGGAGCCATACGTACGACGGGAATTGCTTTCTGTAATCAAATCAGACGTGTGGATGCATTAGTCGAGCTTGCAAAGCATATATTCGTGTACGCAATAATCTACACCCTAAATAATCATTATTCGAATAAGGCAATAGCTGATTCAGGATTATACTTGCTTCTTTGACAACTAAAAATTTACCAACATAAATAAAAGTAAATAAAACTTTTAAAACTCATGGTATTTACCACAATCGAAACTTTTTATGGACTTTGTAGGTGTAAAGAATCTATGAGGATTCACACGCAGAAGAATTTAGAAAAAGTATTTGAAAAGGAGAAATAAGAAAATTTAAATTTAGGAATAAGAATAAAATTAATAACACAATTCGAATAGAGAAATGCACAATTCTACAATAAAAAGAAGCAGAACAAGTCAATAAGTAAAAATAAAATAATACGTTTGAAGAACAATAATAATTGAAGATGTTACTCCATCCGCGTGTGGAAGAGAACTGAACCAGTGTTGTTCCTTGACGCGTCAAATAACTTTTTTGACATTTCATGTCAAAAAACGTCAAATAACGTAAAATTACAGTCAAAAAATTTTACTGTCAAATTATGTCAAAAAACGTCAGATAATAATTTTATTGTGAAAACTGAATTTATTGTTATCATTATGAGTTTTGTAATACATCGAGTTTGTTTGGTTTGGTTTTGGATGATTCATTTTCATTTTAAACTTGGGATTATTTTAGTCAGAAGGCCCAACAACCAAACTCCAAATAAAAAATAAAAAATTGATTTTGACGCTAAGCTCACATGGAGAATATCTTGATTTTATTGATCAAATTAATGACTACAAAGTACTTTAATTATTGTTTACATTTCCTTCGCTTCAATGTTAATCAGTAAAAAGAAAAACAAACAAGACATATTATCAATTTCTATTTTGAACCAAATTCTAAATCCTAATCTTAAAGTCTTGCAGGCACATTTATTTAAATTTCAAATTTCCAATTTCATTTTTATTAGTTTCAAAGCCAACTGCTGTCAGAAGAAAATTAGAAAATGTAAAAATGAGAGAATATTATTCAAAGACCACATAATAATCTTGCTTATATTAGAATTTACAAAATAAACCGAAAAAGTTTTTCTTTGCCCTGAGAAAGATAGAACATATAAAATCTGCAATTTTCGATCAATACTCGTGTAATAATTAAGGAATTCCTAAGTTTTTCCTGTTGTCTCTTTTGATAGTTTTTTGACATGAAATAATGTCAAAAAACTGTCAAATAATTAATTTTTTGACGTGTGTTATTTTACGTAATTTTACCAGTAAAATTACGGTAAAATAACTTGACTTATTTGACGGAACAACACTGAACTGAACTAAGAGGATGAACAGACCAAGAACAGAAACTCAAAAATAAATGAGAGCTAATGTACCAGTCACAGAGTAGTAAAAGTGAACACTATTGTTCTTCAAAGGAAACAATGAAAAATGAGAAGAAATGAGGAAAAGTATGAAACAAGAACTAAGCTGAATCTGATTTCTCTCTTCATCTTGGCAGTGTTGCCAGTTATGGAAAATTATACTACGCAGCAAACCATGTAGGAATTATTTTTCAATTTTCAACAGTAGACGTTCTTCGAAATGAAAAAATAGCACCGCCAAGTATAATAGGCAATATACAAATGGCTGATTAATTACAATTAACAAGAGATAAAAAAAGCTCGACTTTTGACACAAAAGTGATGATTTTTTTCTCTAAAAAATTACGTTATACTATTGTGAGTGAAATTGAGGATTATGCAGTAACATATTTCTACTTATGAATAAAAATATTCAAAATTTCCAACTTCGTATAATCTGCCTTTTTCATGAGAATTTCATCACTAGCGATATCTTGACGAGAGTAATCTGATGAAAATTTTTTATCCTACCTAATATAAGCTACTCACAATGCCACACAAATATTTTACAAACAAAACCCAGTAACCTATTTTAAATAAAATATGTCAAATATGTAAAAATACGAGAACTCGCTTTATTGCCAACAACTTGCGACGCGACATTTTCAACATTCGTACGGACCTAAGTCAAGTTTATCAAAAGTTTTAGTAAAAATAAAACGAAAAAAAAAAAGGTGGACCAAGAAACAATAAAAATTCTTAAAACCATAAACATATTTTTTTTTTTTTTTTGTTTTGTAAAAATTGTAAGCGTATAGGTACGCCATATCAATCATCGTCTTCGAGTTTGGAACATTTGATATCATGTCAAAGAGTAATTGAATGAAAATTCACTCGGATCTTACGTGTCCCCACGCATAAAAATGTTTGGGAAGATAATTTTTTTTTGGATAATTTGATTGGAGAGAGGAGTTATAAATCTGACATTTCGGATTTTAATCAGCGATAAAATTGAGGTTCGCATGAACTGGCGGGGATTTTAAAGCAAAATCAGGGAAGATTGTCTACGTGAAAACGGCCTTTATAGAGCTTTTTCTTTTGTTTCTTTCTGCAGGAGTATTGGAAGTGAACCGTGAACAGTGGATCCCATGTTTCTTTATTTTATCAACAATTCCAAATAATTACTTCCAATTTCTTTATTTTCGATATTTTGGACGTCTGTTTTGCTGATTGTGAAAAAAATGACAAATGTCATTCACAGTGTCGCTCACCACCGCGATTAAAATTGGCCAATAAATCATTTTATGTACGTAGGTCAATACGACAGCCCCGTCTTGGTATTCTCGCATGTAATTCTAAAAATTTCCGTCAGCCAAAGCTATTATGTGTTTATCTTTCGCCGAGGCCAAACAGCCTTTTCTCCCGCGCAATAACATGGGAAAATCTATATATCTTTCTAAAGAGTGTTTCTGTATATTCGAAACAAAATTTAAAATTATTGATATTCAAAGTTGAGCTTCAAATGTTGGCAGCCCTTCGTAAATTGAGCCACTGATAAGACGAATGGGTGTACAAATGTTTTCTTCTATATCCAATATATTATAATATTTTTCATCATTTTTTAAAATTCACCAAAAATTGAATAACACGTAGAATTTTTACACGTACTTAATTTAAATGAAATTAAACCTTGAAAACTATACTTCAAGAATCAGTAAACAAAAGAAAACCGAACACTATTATAAAAACCGCTTCGGGTGAAAAACATAATTCTCTCAAACAAGCACAATTTTGTCTACGATATCGTATAAACTGACCACCCATTCGCTCTTATCGTGCAGCGAATATTGGTCAGCATTAGCGCGATCTAGTTGACGTTCAAGCCCCATTGGCGATCGAAAAATTTACCAACAAAAATCGAGCCGAAATATCAACATTTGAGTAGAATTACCCTTCTACAGTTTGGAGGGGCTGAATAATAATACAGTATAAAACTGCAAAAATGTAAAACAAGTTTTTTTCTCTCACTTCTACAGACACTTGATATAATCCGAAAATACTCGTACAGTAGCAATAAAACTGGATATTCAGTCGAATGTACTAAAATTGACCTAGCTACTATCCGTATAAAATTCGTGATCGTGAACGTGGTGTTCCTTTAACGAAGTAAACCATTCAGTATAATGCACAAAAAGTAAACGAAAACTGGAAATTATATACGTTCCTTCAATTGACCTTTTCTCGAAGAAAATACTAATCGAAGGTGTGTCCCACACACCGGAAGAGAACCAGAAAAAGCAGCAACCAGTTTCCACAAGCGAGACGTGAAATTTTCGTTCCAATAGGTTACGTAAAAGTAGTCGCTGCTTCTTCGCCGCACCTCACTCTCCTGCCACCAAAATGCCACACCATCGTTCACAGGTGACTCTTTCAACATTCAACTAGCAAGTTCGCAGCTAAAATGCAAACTGACACCTCCCCCCCTCCCTTTCTCCGGCCCTCATCAGCGACAACACATCGCGTTCGTCCTCGCTCTACTTTCGCCGTATTCGACGAGAGACCGACCGCGACCGTGCCTTGTGGGGAGCTCATTAATGAGCCAACCTCCGGAGAAAGTCGCCGCCATGGCGTTTGCTGTTGTCGTCACTGGCGGCGACCAGTACCACCATAAAAGTCTACTGCATTTCGATCGTTGATAGGTACGCAGAGAGGTTCGCAATCACCCCGCGCCCGCCTCCTCACACGGATAAAATGCATTATAAGTAACGTAATCAGACGGTGAAACGGGCGCACGTAAGGGAAGCTTAGAGCAATTGGAGCTGTGTTTGTGTGTACGTTTTCCAAACGCAATAATGCCTCCCCGCTCACACGCACATATCGTAATCAGTATAAGTCACAGTCGTGCCCTACAAATTTCACTTGCAACAGGTGCGCGCAGATGTGGAAAAGAAAACGACCGACGAAAGCTAATCTAGACTACGAACACAGACTTTCAGGCAGACACCGGTACCTACGTACACGTAATTATACTGACCGCAGACCATTCGTACACCTTATTTATATGCACATTGAAAAAATTAATATTACCCGGTGCACGTCTATGACATAGACGTGCCAAAGATAACGGAGTCCTACGTATAAGGACTAAGCAGCACCAAGCAATTTCAACCGTCTATTCATTGTAGAAATAAAGAGGTGTTTCACTTGCACGAATTTTACTACTTCGGGGCGGCATATTCAGTTTTAAATCCTAGCCATAAAATATTTGGAAAAAAAGATTATATTGGAGATGTTGCAGAGCTAAAAAACAATGGCGCAGCAGCAACGTTCATCTTACATTCTCGCACAGGTTACTGCAACACGTTTGAAAAAGTAGGTGCTCAATTCACGCTAGACCGACCAGCATTCCAAAATCATGGAGGTACATACGAATTCAATTCGCCCATCCCCCAAAAAAATGAAAGTCATGAAACACACCTGAAATCATCAAATATCCATGAATTCTGCGATATCTCAAAACGCAAGCACCTTACCCAACGAGTGAAGCTAAGGACTTTTTAAGGAGAAAAAAAGCCTCAACTCTTGAATCGTAGTATACTTTACGCTCCGTGCATACACATCAATGTTGAAAAATTCACACTCATCCTGAGCCCAGATTTCAGGTAAGATTACACAATAACGAGCGCACGCCCGAATTTCTCTTGCTCTTTTCCCACACCAACCAACGACCTCCAGACTATCACTCGCTTTCCACAGGAAGTCTACCACCTCTCACCTTAGGGGGCACGTATCTACAGGCACTCGTCCACGAACAACACCACCGGACTATACAAGTCTCCCTCTCCGTTTTTAGCAAATGTCACCGCAAACAATAATTCGATGTGGAAGATCAGTGCGAAAAGAGACGTGGTAAAGGGGGCAGTGGAGCAATAGGGGAACAGTCACCGTTCATTCGTTATATTAATTTTTTCTCTCTCTCATTATCATCGTTTTTAGATCAGTCCGACCACTTTGCAACGGAGACCGGTATATCATTTTTCGCTCGGATTCTCTCACATTTGGAAAAATCTAGCTCTCGCTACCATAAACCAGTTCCATCCATCCATCTATCCATCCGGCGAAGTCGTCGCCTTCTGTTGGTTTAGTTCTCTCTCCTCCCCCCACTACAACTTCTGTCGGACGTAATCAAAATGCCATCGTCGGGCGGTTACGTAAACAGAAAGCTGAAATATTGGCAATGTTCCGCGGAGAAAGAGTGAAAGAGAGCGAAGGGGAAGACCGCCGCACTGGTGCAGGGATGCTGCAAAAACTAGTGGAAGTACAGCGAAAGGTAAACCGATTACATGCAAGATAGTTGACGTAGACGATTTTTAGCAGGTTTTCAACACAAAACCTTCTATTCGTTTTGGCTTGACTTCCACAAATAGACATGCGGGTCTCATAATTATTTGTTCCATGATCTCAAGATTCTAAAAATACCCATCTCGCATTTTCATATTTCTTCATTTCTTTGTTGGTGTATGTATGCGGGGAAGGGCCGGGGAATGTAAATCACAAATTTCGACTTTGAAAGCTAATTATAGCAAACCTATCAATCGGATCGAGCTGAAATTTTCACTTAACATCATTTTTGAAATCTTGGGAATACAACATCCACATTGCACGTTAATCCGTTCGCTAGTTTTGTGGTGAAGTCATTTTGAATGTTGAGAAACGTTGATTTTTCATTTGAACGTGCTCCCGCACGAACCACTGAATAAATAGGGCTGAAATTTACACCAGAGTTTATCCGGATGAGATTTGAGTCTGATGGAAATTTCGAGACGATCGGTTAGGTGGTTCTCTAAATAATAGCTAAAATGTTGCCAAAAAACTATGATTTTAGATAGATTTTTGAAGGAACAAATCTCATTCGAATTCTGTTTTTTTTTTTTTTTTTTTTTCCAGCTTTGATGGCTTTTACCTCAGAAAATACTTGACCGATTGAGCTGAAATTGATATAATGTGCAAATAGAAGCTTCTAAAATGTCCCATTCAAGTTTCAAGCCAATCTGTAGGTTGGTTTAGATAAAAAGTGGATTTGAATGTTTGGATCGAGAATTTGTTTTCGGAACTTGTGGGCAAGTTTCCAATAGAAATTCATTTTTCATCCAATTTTTGAATAATCCCAACTTCCAATGGTTCGTCAAAACTCCCTGTAATTCCATTCGAAAACCTGCTTTTCTAACGGGGCTTGCTGCGCTGGAATTTTCATGTTGCTTATTTCATTTCGGCCAAAAAAAAAAAGATTCAAAGATAAACTAGTCTACGTTGTATTAAATTTGCTGTAAATTTAGGACAGCCGCCTTTCGGTTACTGGGATATGCATCCCGCTGTGGCGGAGTCTGCAATTTTTGTTTGCTCGAAAACTACAAAAAGATGGTCGCCGACATAATTCCTCGAACTAGACTGCACACAGATGATTTGCGTGAAGACGGTACTAAAAAAAAAAAAAAAAAATAGTAAACAGAATTATGGGAAAATCGATGACGAATGTTTTTCGGGCATTTCAGCTTCTTTCTTTTTCGTCTGTCTTCTTTTCATTTTTTTTTTCTAGTCAGACTACTGGTCGGAAGATTTTACTCGTATATAGCCACGAGGAAATTTGGAGTATGAAAAATATTCGCGCACAAAGTATCCCGGCGAAGTAAATCCAAACTCGAGTTGAAAATAAATTTTTCAACAATACACACACGTTCAACATTATAAACCGAACGAGGATACGATTTTTTCGTTATTCACTAGAAAAAAAAACGTACGGTACGTAAAATTATACTGCATTATGCTTACATAAGCAGAAAAATATTTTTCAGACCATAATTATTGGAATTCCACATAATAACTCTTTTCTCGACCTAAGTCAACATTGCGACAATTGCAAAAAAAAATTACCTTGGTTCATTTTTCAGGACATAAAAACCCATAAATACTGAGGACAGGTAGGTACCTATCAAATAATTTTTTTCATAAGGTGAAAAAAAATTAAATAAATAAAAATAAATCAAGTTGCCAATTTTCGTACCAAAATAATAATACTGATCCGTGGTTGGTAATCAGAGTGAACCAAGTCCCAATTTAGTGCTAAGCCGATTTTGACTATTTTGGGTTCACCCTGCGCTTCCATCCTTTGAACTCAGTCTTTCAAAATAACTAACAACCCATTACCCTTCAAATTAAAGCCGTATAAGTACTGAGAACAACGAAAAAGGGTGTATTAGGAAAACCTTTAATTATTGCATTTTACACACAACTACGATTTTGGACTGCGGGATCACTCCGATTCTCAGCCATGGTGATAATAGCAATTTCATCAACGAAAATTTACTTACTAACAAAGGAAGTAGTTGGTAGTTTTAATCCAGCACTTCAGTGAACGCAGTTTGATTTAGATTTTGTAATGAGAACGTGAGTTTGGAAGAAAATTAATGCAGAATATGTTCGGTTTTCACAACTGTTCAGTAGGCCAACAATGAAAAAATGCAACAAAAGTACTGAAAAAATTGGGGGAAAAAAATACAGAGAATATTGCCAAAAAATGTTTCATTCTCCTCAACTTTCTTTAAATAATTACCTATAATGAAGCCAAATCTAATCAAAACGAAAAATTGACAAAAGTTTCCACTCACAAAAGTTTTTTTATATGTATTTTTCAAGCCAAGATAACTTAGTAAAAGTAATTATAAACATTTTTTTCATTTTTCATTGTTGAATTCGTGAATTATATAGCTCTAAAAAATCTAATGGAACTTAACATCTACACTTATTCACATCAAAACTGGCTTCCAATATTGTTTAATCTGATGTTCATATCGAAAGAAAAACAAAACCAACCTGTTCGCTATAGTGAATTAGCTACAAATTCAATTTACTGAAGGAATTTCAAGTTTTCAGGGAAAATTTCGACACTGAACAAAAAATTTACGTCTTTCATATTGAAAATGAAATACATGTAGGTAGGTACCTATGTGAAATTTTTTTATTTTCGCGAGTGCGTAAAAATTACCAGTATATATGATATACTGAAGCGAACTAAACGAAATTTATACTCAAAGTTCGTTGAAGTAATATGGATGCTCGATAGAAATGCAAAGTAGTTGACAGTCTTGGTGTCACGTCGATAACAAAACTACACTTTATCCTTTTTTTCTCCACAATGCGGTATTTTATTCCGCAATAAAACAACGAAGAATCCATATTTTTCCACACTGGCCAGACTGAAAATGAAGCAATATTTTATCGCTCAAAGTCGCCTCACTTTGAAAGAGAAGAAAAAAAAGTCGATAGACGCCAATGTAGAAATGGCCGACAGAGGTTAATTGATTCGCTGATACGGCCATACTAATAAACTATTCGCCGTATTCAAACAAGCATGAGAAAGAAAAAAACCTCACTGTCATATAAAATTCTAGGTCGTCGACATACGACCACAAAGGAAATGAAAAAAAAAAAAAAATTCAAATGAAAAATTTAAGCGTAAATTCGTCTCTCTCTCTCCTCTCTCTCTCTCTCTCTCTCTCTCTCTCTCTCTCTCTCTCTCTCTTTTTCCTTTTTTTTTTTTGTCAAAGCACGAATGTATTAAAGTCAGCAACAGAAAAATTTTAACGATATTAGACGAATCTACGAGAATATTTAACTGATATAATGATTACAGTCAAGCATCGGCCCGCTGAGCTTTTTTTTTTCGCGTTTTCCTAAGTTCAAGTTATCTAAAAAGATGAACGGAGGGGCGAACGTAAGGGGACACACACAATGCTGACACTAGAAATTCCGCCGAAATTTTACAGAAAAACGTTCGTGGACGGCCTTGACATTCAATTTTAGTGGCGTGAACTTGGAGAGTATACGATTTTTAATGCCCACGGTGGCGCAGAAAAAAAATTTCGTGGTCGACAAAAACGGTAAAAAAAATAATGAAGACGATAACGCGAATAGCTTAAAGTAACCAGCAGCTCTAGAAACACTAGATTTTTTTTGTGCTTAATGCTACCTCGTTTCAGTGGTAATCCGATTTCCAAAGTCAGGGTTGCGCAAATTTAGAAAGATTTTCAGGTCTCTGTCCCACAGAGAGAGGATTATCTTCATCGCGACGCGACGACCAATCCTAACAACCTCCAGCTCTATATTACCATTGAACCAACCCCCTCCCATCGTTGTGATTCACCCCTCTGGAATTATTGAACTACCATAACGATCTCGTAATTTCGAACGACCGTGACGCACACACGTTATCGCCGCCACGCACGCCGCCAAAAATCAAAAAATACGAAACAAAAATTTCGAAAAATTATAGCGCACCAAACTCCGCTAGAAAAGCAGGTTTTTGATTGATAGTACAGGGGTGTCACGAGCCACATAAATTGCATGTCTTAGCACTCTGTAAAGAGGAAAGAAACTTCAAATTAATGTTTGGTGAAAATTTCAGCTCAACTCGTTTTGTAGTTTTGCTGTAATTATCTTTCAAAGTCGAAATTTGCGATTTCCATACCCCCCTTCCCATACAAAAAACAAATAAAGAACGAAAGAAAGAAAGAAAGAACAAAACGCGCGATGGGTATTTCTGGAATCCAGAGATCATGAAACGAATAACTATGTAGGTCCTACGCCTATTTATGAAAGTCAGACCAAAATTAATAGAAGAATTTCTGTCGAAAACCTGCTAAAATGTGAAAAAATTGGGCCGAGTAATGGCGAAAATTTCTGGCCCGGATAAGCCGTATATGTGACATTTTTGGCCGTCGAAATACGCATTGAAACGTTTGAAGCGAGCAGTTTTTGAGAATACGACCATTTTTATGGAAGGTGACATATACGAAAGGGGAAGCGAGGGATGTGAGGGATGTGAGAATGTAAAATTAAAATACAAAACCCCGACAAAAGCGAATTCTGATCCAGATCTACAAATTTTCTACTACGTGGAAAAATGAATTTCCAAATTCTTCAAACGGACGTTTCTTGGAAAACTAAATTTTTATATCAATATTCGAAAAAATAATTTTTTGCGCGAATGTAACCGGAAACTGATACTAGGTAGACATTCTACAGCATTCATCCAACCAATCACATTTTCAAACTTATTTGAAAATTTTTGACGAATGAGTGAAGAAGAGTACACCCTAAATGACAATCTTCCTCCGGTTCCTCGTAAGCAGGTAAAACGATATCGATGAAATATAGTACATAGCCCAAAGCTTACTCACCCATCATCAGAAAATCAACAAAACTTTTTCAAACAATAAGGTCTCTTCGTCAGAATAAAAAGGGCACTCACCTGAAACAAGAGAAAAAATCAATTAGAATGCAGCTAAAAAAAAAAAAAAAAAAAAAAAGACAGTAACGATTTCATAAACAAAAGTATAATATCCATCTTTATCCAGCTTTTCATATTTTCAGTTGGCGGGTCCAAGGCTCGCTCACATGATCAAAGGTGAAAGGATCGTGCATTTTTGAAAATGTATCGTAAATGGGGGTAACTTGGCACACTTTTTCAGCATTTTCCAACTTCAACACTCCCTATTTGCCACATGGCAAATCACAATTTATGCTTCAAATAGGTATATCAAAATATGCGTTGAAGGCTCTTCTTTTCAACCATGCTCTCAAAAATTTGATCCATCAATTCTAGGAGCAAAAATACCCCCTCTCTTTTAAATATGCCAAGTTACCCGCAAAACGGCTAACTTGGCACACTACCCATTTACAGTTTTTAAGCGATATATTGGTAAAATTATGAAAATTAATTTATAAAAAATTCAAACAAACTTTGATTGAAGAGAAAATAGGTCTATAAAGAAAAAAGTTGTGGCATAATGGATACAAAGATACTGGGAACGTCACAATTTTTTTACCCCAAGTTAGTCGTATGCACCACCAAAAATTCAGTAATTAGTGGCTGCTAAAGAATCGTAAATGCAGATTCTTTATTTACAATTGCTTAGCAGTCGATAAAAATACTAAATTTTCAAAGTACAGACTTGCGACGTTGAGCTGTGAATAAAATTTCTTGGACGCCGGCGAAAAATATGTGGCTTCTTTTAGTTTTTTATTTAGAACTTCGGCATAAATTATCAGAATTTTGACTTCAAAAAATGATTTTGATGGTATTAAAAATTCTTATTGATCTATTCATAATTTACTTATCGAATAAATGATCCTCGCCTTTTTATTAGAGTAATTTTCAAACACTTTTTTTCGCACCAAACTTTTCTTCAACATAAAATGGCCATGTAAATTCGACAAATTCACAGTTTCAATATTTTAATACCACCATTCGAACGAGGAACGTGATGAAATGATTGAACAGTGTAGCCAAGTTAAAAACGGGTAAATTAAATAAAATTGAAAAAAAGTGCCGAATGTGCCAAGTTACTCTCAATGTTCCAAGTTATCCCCATTTACGGTAAATCAAAAATAAAAACTGCAAAAATGTAGATAGAAGCTTTATCGCTCCACGGATCATCGACATATGCCCTTCGATCTCCTGGTACAACACCAGGTCCAAAGCCTTACAATAAAATGTTCTCGTGAATTTGATGAAAATATACAGAGTTGAATACCAAAAATTCGAGACAGGTGCGACGACTCAACTCGGAACAGCAGTTTATGAAAAGGTGTTACCTTCAACATGTTTTCATCCATGCCACCCACAATCTATTCTCACAGCCACCGAAAAAAACTCTCGACAGATGGAGCAGGCTCGAGAGAAAAAAAGGGTGAAATTGTTACCTTTCCACTATCACTTTTCCACCCCTCCAAGTGCTTTTCTCTCTTTCTTTCAATTCTTCACCAGACCGGATCCAAGAAATCAGGCAACAGACACCCTAAAATCTCACCAGAGTGGTAGCCGGCAATTTTGTCAGCACAATCGAACATAGAGACAATACGTATTACGCTAGGTGAACAACTTTCACACATACACACGTAATTCGCGTCATCGACACATAGCCCCGCAACATCCTTCGCCGGGGGGGATGAATGACGTAAGCCGCCGACAGCTTTAATAAAAAGGTACAAATCCCCGTTTCCGGCCATCCAATTCGAGAGAAAAGAAGGTACAAAAAATCGGAGGAAAAGGGTAGTAAAATATATACACGCACACACACCCTTCATAGTGATTTTTAAAAAACCCTACACCCCCCCCGCACCCGAACAGGTGTTTAGATTACATTACGTACTTTTCATCATTCGTCTCGCATTACCCATATTATAGAAGACCGCGCCGACTTGCATAAATTCCGACGGCACCGGCAGACAGCGCTACAGACGCATCATCCTTCCAACACTTTTCCACCCCAACTCGTCTTCCACGCGCTACCCCGCCCCCTCAACACTTTCACTCTCTCGGTACTCGCCTCCGCAGACAGTGCAGTTAATGCGAGCCGAACAGACGAGGATGAACGAGACAAAGTAATTTCAAATTCTACGTAATTACAAGGACGGCTGTACATCACAAAAGGGGTGAAAGGGGTTGAAATTTATTTAGGCCTCCAGGCGACAGTCGCCGTTAAAATTGACAGCCGCCGTTAAAACTGCGTGCTCAGACGCCGTTAAATTGGGCGGCCAGTCGGTCGTCGGCCATAAGGCAAACGCAGAAATGCAAAACTCGGGGAGGATGCTAATTGGGTATGCATCCGAGACGCTCGTACTATTTTGGGAGGGGGACAGGAGGGTGATGTCGCCAAAAAAATTTTTGCACGGGATGAGCAACCGAGGGGGTGGTTGGGGATGTAGGGGGCATACAATTTTTTCGATCGCAGCCGTCAGACTACTTTCGCATAAAGCTACCGAGCATGCAAATGCAGGAGAACAGCCCCCTCCCGTTGCATAGAGACTACGAAGGTAATTTTCTCTCCCTCGCCTTATAACAGTTTTTTTTTTTCTACATCGTCAACACGTGTAAATTTTTTTAATGGCTTCTGCACTCGTCCTGTTGCGATGGCGGATAACGAGGTACAGTGCTGTAGCGCCATTATATTATAATATACAAGCTCGCATACGAACGCAGATACATATCGGGGTCAAATATTCATGCACAATGTCATAATAACGTCAATTCCTTCCCCCTACACACAGACACACACACACACACATCAATCAAGAGAAAAATTCTGGCACAAATTCGAAAAAATTAATGAAATTTGGACGAAAAAAATGAGACGTCTTCGATTTCCTCACGAAAATACCGATCGGTCAGAGGGTGAGTATGGAGATAGGAACTTTCAAAAGGTCTGAATTCGGATCGCAGGGGTGTGGAGTAGATACGTATGTGACAAAAATTACGAAAATGGGGTGTACTTTGCATCGATCAAATTATTTTTATTTCACACATATTAGTACTGTGTCCTGATGATACTCGTATTCGGTCAAAAGAATATTATTTCTGGATCTGCACGGAAAGAAATGAAAAAAATTGATTCTAAAAAGAATAGTAACTTTCCTCATCACAGTTGTAAAAATTACTATTCTTGTAAATAATCTAATACTTTTAGTACTTTTTAATATCTTAGATAAAACATATTATAACTTTTTTTTTTAGTAATTTCTGCAACAAATCTCTAATTGTCCCAATTTTTTCTATCCAAATTGTGAAAGTTGCCATTGAAATTTTGTTCACTGTGAGAAACTGAGAACCGAATGAAACAAGTCCAAATTGGCAGTATTGAAAATCTCCCTGACAGAATCGGGACTTGGATAACCGTTCGACGAACACGTCGAAAATTTCTCACTCACTCGTGCATTCACGTACCAACGTTTCTCCACGAACGTCAAAAATCAAACTCATTCGTACGTTCACCTTTTGCAAAATACCCACTCCGCATCTCAACCATCTGGCACAATATTTCTAAAATTTTGCACAGAAATAAAAAAAATGTTTTCGAAAACAACGACCGTTCTTCGAAGAACGGGAAAAAAACGAAAAATAAAAATAGCGAAGGTAACTTTTCCAGCAGCGCGTGGAGAAAATATCGCACGTTTCTGTAATTTGTGTCTCGTGGTGTCCAGCAAATATCAATTTCTCTCAAATAAAAAAACATGGGTAAGGTACGTAGCTGGCGAATAAAAGTACGCGTAACATGCGAGTCGATATGTATATAGTGTATACGAGTATAAGGGCCAATATTACCTATCATAATGTAAATGGGCCCTAACTCTGTTCCAAATATCATGGCCGATGACTGTAACAACGTTGCCAAAGAACTCATTATTTTGAATTTTGATCATTAGTAACACACATCGAATTTAATTGGCAACACCTTACGACACTCAACAAATGAGATTGATTAGTGCGAAAATTCTCCAGGATTTGTCACCAGCCATGATATTTGGAAACAAGTATAAAGACTTATCCAAAAAGCTTATAATTATAATAATAATAATAATAAATTATTTTCTTCGTAAAGACTCGCGTTTAAAATGTATTCCGAGTTTCAATCGAAATTATTTTGGATTAAGTAAATGAGCCATTGAAAATAATAAACACACGAAGGAGGCAGAGTGAACGACACAGTTCCCTAGCTAGAGAAGATTTAAGGACAACCTACATATGTATATCAGACACTGCACTATGCAGGAAGTCATTTATTTAGGAGTAAAAATCAGTATTAAGCAATTCAATTCTCAAGTTTTATGAAAATGTTGACCTTACTCGACAGTGGCAGAATTTTAGCGCAGTAGCCCACCATCCGAAATGACGAAGATCAAACCTAAACAGTACCTCTTCATTTGAAAAACGAGAACATATTAATTTTTTTTTTTTCGGCCTCCACCATTTTTTTTCAATCTTCCAAATATTTCGCCCTTCTCATTATACTTTTCGGTTTCTGATATGTAATCTTCTACGACAACGTAAATTAGATGACAATTGACCCGGAGCTCGAGGACTCCAAAACTTACACGATTTCCTCGAACAGGACTATCTCCATTTTGTTTTCACTCATTTTATTCGCTTAATTGGGGCCTCTAACACTCGACCCTTGCCTCACTTCGTCTCTCTCCGCTCGCACACATATATATATATATTATATTGTTATAGTGGCCGTACTTTCTTCATTGAATTCGACTAAATTAGGGTGACGCAGGAGCTGTGCAGCAGAGATGACGGAGAAAGAAACGAAGAAGAAGTACATATATCATTGATGGAAAAATGAATGTACAAAAGGAAACGATGCGGGATTTTACGCGCACAGTATTTATTTATTATGTACGTGAGTACGAGACTGTGGCAGATTGAAAAAAGGAGAGCGTGTGATTTTCAGTCTCACAATTGAGGCACCAGCGGATGTGGGAGAGATCTCACTTTTTGTGGTCGGCAATTTTCACATTATTTGAAATTGTGTAATCCGCAATCTCGACACGATATCAAACGGTTTCGTAATATCGGATCAAAGGATACCACGATAAGTGAACCGACCAGTATAACAGTTGCTAATTTTATACTTGACAAAATCAATTTGTAATTAATCAAATATTTTCAATTCTCGGCTACATTCATTCATCCTGATTCGAATGCAACTTTTATACGTTTCAATACGACGTCATTGATTTTTTTAACTGATAATTTACGGTCGATAATGCAAAGCCAACAATTCTCCTGAATTCTCCTTCACTGACTTTCTTTCTTTTTTTTTTTCCTAAAAGAAAAAATATTCAGACTATGTACACGGCAGACGAAGAATTTGTTTGGACGTAGATAAGGGTTATGATGCTGATTAAGAATAGAACTTCCTTTCGATTATAATATAACAGCTTATTGTTCGTCAAACGCAAAAAAATGGGAGGACCGCAAAATAAAATCACACATGAATGGTGCGCGTAGATATAAAATCTACAAAATATCATAACTGGATATTGCATTTTCAATCAATTTCTCTCTAAATCATCAGTATTCCAATCTACAGCGCCAAGTTATGATTACGAAGACTAAGTTTTTCAAGAATTTCCGCTACTTGGGAGATTTTTTTTTCAATTTTAGGAATTTTATGGATTTTTTTAAAATAAATTCCAAATTTCTAAAAAAGAAAAACCGATTTCAGGGAATTGTTTTTGGCTGGCAGCAGGAATTTTCAACAATTTGGGTTGGCAAATGGCAACGCTGCCTTTTTGTAGCCTAAATAGAGATACCTCAATGGGGAATCTAATCAGCTACAAGGCATCCAACAAGCTCCAAAGTTTACCAAGAAACAGGGTCGGCGCATCTTCTGTAGTAGACCCAAAAATTATAAAACTAGCAACAGTAGGGCCGACTTTTCACTGTTTACATTTTTTACAAAAATAAAGCGAATATTATATGATATTTCTGGAAATAAAACGCTAGTTAGATCTTGCAGATGAATTTAATACTAATTACTGGGAAAAATTGTAAAATTAATACAAACAAAAGATGTAGAAGAGAAAGTGATCTTTTTGATGATCTTATTGAAACCTTAATTTATCCAAGATGACTCAAATGTTGACATTTTAAACCAAATTACACGAAACCAGCGACTTTTCTAATTCTTTCAAGCCCTCCACTTTGAAAACTAGGTAACTCACTCTGAGCTGTAAGCTTATCAGTTTAAAGTTCCTGATAATTCTCAACAAAATAATAACATCACAGAAATATAGCTATTCTCTCATAAAAGTACATATTGCATGTACTATTTGTACGCAGCACTTTTTAAAGAAAGTATTATTAGAATGCACTCGAGCTTCGTCGGTAAAATGTTGCGAAGCTTTTTACATGCATACGAATGATCTGATTATGCAGTGAAACGCCCACAACATAACGCAATCTGGAATTTTGAAAATTAATCCGCTATATTATACTTCTCTCCATCGGCGTGTGTAATCGATATTTTCGACAGAGGCTATACGTTAACAAGATAAATATCATTAATCGAATTTCATTTTTATAAACGCACGTCAGACTGTCCTCGTCCACTGCAATAATGCATTTACAGGTTTTAAGGCCACCCACCCAATCGATTTGTAATTTCATCAGCCTCTCGCTTCGTTCAACTTGGTGTTCTTATAACGAACGGCTTCACTTAGTCGAGTGGCTATACTATCCTCAGTGTTGATACAGGTCAAGGAAAAATCGGCCCATTTTTCGCTCTTCAAAAAAAAAAAAAAAAAAAAAAAAACCGTTCATTTTATACGGTCTACAGATCGGTTTGAAAATTATAATTTTGGTAGAACCTAGAGCGAGCCCAAAGTTGACAACCTTTTAGATGCCTCAAATGAAGTAATTTCTGTCTGATTGAGTTGAAATTCGATGCACATAGTAGATCTCACGAAGTTTTACTCAAGTCTCTATCTGTAGAAGTATATGACGTATAGAGAAATTCTGAAGCTGCAGACCATCCTAGATTTTCTGTGTCGTTGCGAGCCGATTATAATAAGACGAATATGTTGGTCCCTAGCATCACTATGAAATGATACATAACTTGATTAAATCATGTTTTGAAAAGATGCCTTAGTAGAATGGTAGACTGTTCGCACACACTGAGTGTGGACTGTTCACACAGAAAATTGTCGTCCATCGTGCTATCAAGTCCGTGAAAAACCGGACATGTAGACGCGAGAGCGTATCAATGAAAAAAATTACGAGCTAATTTCACGTGTCTCCTTCATTCATGGTAAGCCATCACGCAATTTTACTCGCACGGTAGCCATTTGAAGCGGGGAAGGAGGGAAATTACTAAAAAAAAAAAAACACCACACCACAATATACACATACACACACAAGTGACACGAATACCATAAATATACGGCACGAATGAAGAAAAATCGGTCAATGGCGACTCTAGGACATATATAAGAGAATACTGAAAATTATTCATAACCAACCTTGACCAGCAGAGCAGAGAAAAGAGAAAGGCTGACAGAGATGGGCATTATGAGCTCAGCCAGTCAGCTGGATAAAAATAATTACAAAATACAATTACTATTTTAGCAGACGCATATATGTACGTGCACACCCTCTACCTTCGCCCTCCCCTCCAGTCAGTAATTCGTAATTAAATACGTAAGAACGGGAGAATATCTTCTCTACGCTTTTCGTCATCACTTAAAAAGTGGATACCTGGAATAGAAATTGTTGAAAAAATAAATACCTACGAGTACATTGTCACTTCTCGTAACTACACTCGGCTGTTGATCCATATTATTGATCCATTATTATTCTCAAGATGAATGGACTGAAGCCATTACTCAATTCTGTGTAACATTTTTGACATGAAAGTTATTCTATCTCCGTCGTGTTCAAAATTTAATTCTGTGTTCACAACACGATAGTTGATAGATCGCTACTATTATTTTTCCCGAATGAAAAAAGTTCACCACTCACAAGTTCTAGGCAGATATAACGACAACTCTTCTAACATTTCAGATGTAGATTTAACTAATTTAGTGACTCAAACATCACATAAAACACATCCATAAGCTTCAAAAATGAGTTTAAATATTTTCACAAAAATGGAAATACGAGTAGAATACAACGAGAAAAAATGCCAAACTTTTAACATATTTTACACAACTTAAAAGTACTTAACCAACTTTAAACGTACCCAAAAATCACGAAATACACGATTAAATGACATGATCTCAAACAAGTTCTTTACCAACGATATGAACGTTCCACATTCGCAAAATTGCAAATACTTAGACGAAAAAAATGTAAGCAGCTCATTTTATTCCATATACGACGGACTGGAAAAGTACTGCGCATACTTACATAAGTTTCTGCTTCACACAAAGAATGCATTTGCATGAAAATCTGCTCCCCATTCATTCGTGCGAATACAATAACATCGAATTAGAACTTTCCATTTATCCACATTTATTCACCATACACGCAGCACCACAAAAATCATTCTCAATAACGAACCGCATTCACAGAGTCAACCGAACACACATCGCGCTGCAAAAGCACATTTTAATAGCAGACTTCAACGTATTAAACCCTTGCAAAAATATGTTCATTCCGAATAATTACCGTAATCCTCATCCGTTCGATGCAGCAGATACACCTCGAACAATTTCCACAAAAATTAAGAAGACAATGCGAAACACACGCCAAAAATGGACAGAAAAAACGAAGAAAATTAAAAACAAAAAAAATCGTCCAACACGCGCACAAGTTTTTCGAACTTTCAAAAATTTTACTACAAAAAAATTGAAAAACCAGACGTTTTATCGTAGTGATCGATTCGCAACAAGTAAGTGCTCTCTTTCAACTTCACTTGTTCGAAGTACTAACGATTTTTTGCCCGACCAACATCATCGTCTCGATGGGCTCATTCACTGATAAGAAAAAGCGCAAGGTTAAACCTGATAATATTGATAACGACCCTAAATTTTAAAGCTTTAATAAAATTTATGTACATATAATTATGCTCTACATACATTCGACGCGCGCGCACATACACACACATACACACACTCTACCAAAGCAGAAGCACCATTTGATACAGTTGAGATACGTAATTACACTAATACACGAACCCCGTTATTTTTGCCACTTCAACGCGAAGGGCAACCTCCTTTTCTCGTTTTTTTTTTTTAAATTATTTTCATACTCGATCGTGATAAATGGTCTTCTCTGCGACAAATTTCGACGCCCGCCAGTCGCATCGCTCGAAGTGCACAGCCAACACCATACACGTAAGAACCCACAAACATTACATTCAACCATGCAGTAACCTTAGCAATTGCACAACATTGTTGCGATAACACAACTTCGTTAGTTAGTAAAAGTAACTGATCAGAGCCACAGCAGATATACAGGGTGTTCCGTCTCGAATTCACCACCAAGCAACGGTAGATAGAGCAACATGAGTTACATTCATTCATGATGGTTTGCCTACCTACTTTCCGGTCGGTAGGTGTTGGAAATTATTTTTACCTCCTGACCAATTTGGGTGATTAATTTCAAAAATTCATACATTCACAACTATGATAGTTGAAAGAAACTCCGGCTTACGTCATTATTTAGCACATAAGATGTAGTTTTTAGTTTAAAAAATCAGAGCAATCGCAGCAAGAGCAGAGAAAAATGATAAATAAAAATGTAAAAAGTTTGAGGTAAAAAATGCGAATTTTTTTTTTGTTGAAACTAATTTAAAAATGTTATTTTAGAGTAGGTGAAAAAATTATTTTAATGAAAATCAACTGCTGTATCATAATATATGGTCTAAAAAGAATTTTCAGGTCAAAGTTAGTCATCTAAGAAAAAATTTCAATTCTTAAGCTTTTTTCTTAAAGTTGAAGAAAAAATATCAAAAATCAAGCTGAATTATATTTTTATAAGAAAATTAACTTACTGAGAGAAATTATTTGGGACAACTTGAATAATAATAAAAAAAAGATATAAATTAGGTATTTCTTTCGCACTTCTCGTTCTGTTCACTCAGAATAACAACGTAGGTACTCATTAGTCATCAACTGAAATACAGGATATTCGTCAGGGTTATATCTTTGTTTTATATTGTATCTTTCATAGCCTACATAACCTAACTCAACTCCTTCATAAAATATGTATAGTACAGTTCAACAATTTTTATCGCCTCGTAATATTTGAGAAACATTTTCGGAGTTCTGAAAATTTCAATTTTTCACTGAAAAAAATGAATGTTACTCGAATATTTTTTCAGAATATCTCAAAATTTTATAAAAAATATTCAAAAACTTTTTGAAAACATTGTAAACATACTTATCAGGGAGATAAGAAATAGTCAAAAATTTTTTTTACAATTTGACAGCGATAAAATATTTTCTTAGAATATACCTACTACACTCTATTTCAAAAGTTGTTCAAGAAAATAAAAAATCCCCGAAACTCGGTAAACGATCACAGTTTTTCTCACAATAGTAATGCAAGATTTATCCTATACTCGATATGGATTTGAAAAAAAAAAAAAAAAATACAATAACTACCTACTTTTTCTGATTCTACCCGGATAATAAATCGAGTTATTAACATTTTTACCTGAAATTTGGTTTAAAAAAATTCCATAGATTCATTCAGAATGAAATGGTCATAAATAAATGGAAAAATTTTAACGAGTGATGCTTCGAAGTAACTTTTTTCTTCGTAAATTCGTGAATGATAACAGACAGATCGAAAAATACACCTTTTCAGACTCGGCAGTAATATTCAACTAATCGGGCAACATTTTCCAATTAAAGCACCAGTGCGGTACGAGAATGATCTAATAATATGTAAAAGCTCAGTCGAAAAATTCACAATTTTTTTAAATTCATTCACCACCGTACATGAACCCTTTTGACGTCACTGCCAACAAGTTGAACGTACAATAACTACGTCACCGAGGAAAATTCTAATGTATTTTTTAACACATTTGCGACATTGTAACACGAAAATTTCAACGACTCTTCGCAGTCAGAAGGAATTCATTAAGCGTAATTTTTTGGAAAATAATAATCTTGAAATACCTGACGTTTGATTTTCACATTACTCACGTCATGAAATTATTCGAAAAGAAATAAGCAAAGGCAGGTTTTCAAGTGAAACGACATTATTCGTTAATGAATACACTGAAAAATAAAATCCATATCGTACCACCTCGAAAGGAGAGGACACGTACGTCCAAAAAAATAGTTTTCACAATATACGAATCTCAAAGTGTGTTATCCTACTAGGTCAATACCCTTCCTCCTTTTGGCAGCTATCAGCCTAATATACTCAATGTCAGTTCAAGATCAGTGATGAAGAAAAATTAATTTTATAATCTGCAAAATGAAAAAAAAAAAAAAAACCTCGGAGTAAACATAAAAATTTCATCGCGCATTAACGATAAAATATTTGAAAATGGAAAGTTAACAATAATTGTCTTCCAGCAGGAGCAGACCACGAATTTAACCTTAATTCTCAAAAAAATTATCTCACCGGAGCACTGCGAACCCGATCGCCACGATCTTGGCATCAATTAAGCTGATTTCTCTGCCCAAATTGAAATTACAAGTGAATCGATCGAATAGAAAATAATGAAATCAAATAACCCAAAAGTTGTTTGAATGAAACATACTTTGTCCAAAAATAGAGAGAATTCACTATACGAACACTGAAATCTATTATTTACGTTTTTCTAATCGAAATTCCTGCTTTCACATTCGCATAACGTGTCCTGTGCTTAAAAAATGACTTTTTTTCATCAATACACTTCTCACTGAACACTGAAGAAAAAATTCCTTTAAGTGGAACGTCGTTCCAAAGGTTATTAAAGGCTAAATCTACGATTTAAACGTGCAACTGGTTTGACGATCTGGAGTTCCTCATAATAGAGACATGATTTCGCTGCGTGATTTCTCGTTGAAAGCACACGCGTTTGCACATGCGAGGAAAATTAAAATAAAACAAAAGCAAACTGATAACAAAGAGGCTAAAAGAACAAAATTCTATTGAACAGGTATAAATTACGAACACCTTTTCGAAAACAGGTGCACATAATACTTCGTCTATTTTTTTCTCGGGTTACCTTGCTCCTTTTTCCCCCGAATTCCATACAATTTACAGTTGATTTCCAAGATTTTGCGATTTTGTCTAATTAATGCAATTTGAAGACGATACAACTCGAGAAACTCGCCAAAAAATTTGGCGCAAAAAAAAAACATAAAAAAAGGTGGGCGAACGAGTATGTAACGCAGCGAATTTCAGAAAATGGTAATCGTACAAAGAAAATGGAAATTTCCACATAGTCCTTAAAAAATTTGTAAAAGTAGACACGACGACGGTCGCAAAAAATGGGAAGTGAAAAAAACGGAGAGAAATTTTCGCGTTGATGTGCGGGAAAAATTGAATTTTGTTACAGCGTTATGATCAGTCTTGAAATATTTTATCGAACTGGCAGTATTTTATAAACTGACCGTACAGCTTTAAATCCGAAAAGCGATAAGAAATTAGACGTTCTTAAATAAATAACCCTCGAATACGCAATAATGAATAATGTCGACAGTTGTAGATTGAATTAGCACACAAGTTCTATTTCATGTAAAGTAAACTTTATGAATAACCTTAATATTATACTGGTCATAAGCACATCCTCTGTGATGATTATAGATATGATATAAAATGAGTTCAACCCATTTTGTATTTTGTTGTATAAAATTTGCTACAAGGTAAATAGTTTTATCAAAAATGTAAATAATACCTAATATAGCTACAAATAATTTTTCAAGTAAAACAGTAGCTATACTCTCTTACTTTTCCGATCATCAAATGGCATTATCATTTGTTGATTAGAATTAAAATTCATCAAAGTTATCGCAAAATCGTTGATACACCTACTCGTAGCTCAGAAATATAGAAAAAATAATAATTCTTCAACTCGCATCTCATAAACAAGAAGACAGAAATCACGCCACGTAATATTCCCTCGATAGTATAACGCCGTATATAATCAAGATATGCTTTTAGCGATGCACCTGGAGAATAGTCGTCCGACGTTGGCATATTCCTCCTCCACCCGCCTCTTCGACGCACTGACCTACTTTCAAATACGAAAATAGCAAGTACTCGCGTCACAAATAATAATCGATAATTCCTCAAAAACTTACTATTTGCAGAAAATATTGGATCCGCAGCCAATAATGTCGAAAAAATTAGTTGAAAAATAATTTTTTGCGAGAATAAAATATGATTCTTTTATATTATAGAGAAAAAAATTCATAATTTTCATCTCCTTCGGAAATGATGGATATGGGTATTTATATTATTTAATTGTTTTGTTTTATAACGCTTCGACTTCATGAAAAATGATACAGGGAGAGAAAACTGCATATTAAATTTTAATATCTGCATACCAACTTTGGGTCAATTGATCCAGCAGCTGGATTCGTCTTTTCAGTATTCATCCTTTACTTCCAGTTCGTAAGAAGACTTTTAAATTGTACTCAAGACACTTTTAAATCCTATTTTATTAAAGGTCCTCGCTTAAAAAGCGAAATACCCAATTTTCCATTGTCAAATTTCCTATTCAAATGACCAGATTGCAAGAAGAAGAAGAAGCATAAAACTGAGTAAAGATACAGCGGTGTAATTCGCGTCGAACACGAATATAAAAATAGAGGAGTGGCACGTCGAAATACAATATAAAGGCGCCTGCAGGGTGTATATCTTTTAAAATTAGAAAAACCCAAGTTGACAATTTTCGGAGATTGCCTGACGCTGAAGCCGACGCCCAGCTACTGCTGCAGAAAGAAGGAGAGACACAGACGGATAAAATTCGAGAGAGGACACGAATGCAAGAGCTGACGCACGACGCCAGCTTGCCATCGAATATCTGTCCCTTGGGCAACACAATTTTAGCATCGCAAATATTGAGCCAACAAATACACACAATGTGAAACGACGCACACTTACATTCTTCACATTCGTCTAGACAGAAACGTTGTTGTATATGACACTTCAGCCGAATAAGAACATCCAGAAAACCGAGATCGGGTAAATGGTCGGCCCTCTTGAGGACGAATAAAACCGCCATTTCCTCGACACAACACTTACCACAGAGACCTCAGCGCGTAAGTCTATAATGTATTCGCATTTCACAATTAAGCTTATGTCCGTCCGGACCAGACAAGAAGATATGGCGAGTGGTACATTATAATAGTATTTAGGCGACTAATATCAGGTGAATAGTCGATTTATACGCAAAAAATTAAGTCACCACTCTCCTTAAACCGACACTTATAACTTAGACCTTACCAAACACAGCATAGGTGCGTTGTTCTTGCGTTACAATTTATAGTACGAGTACATTCAGACAGTAACACAGTGACCGCCAAAGAGACCAAATCTCTAAATTTTCCTAAAATCTAAAGCTCTCCAGGAATGAGGTTAAAATTTCCAGATTTCTCACCAAAACCTCAAAATTACGCAATTCAAAGTTTACCAGCACCAAATTCGAATTATATTTACCCGGCGAAATTTGCCACGCAAAACATGTACGAGTAAGTATTTCATACTTTCCTAAATTCGATTCGATGCAGTTGTCTTGTTTTCTAAAATCTATTCATTTTATCGATGAATTCACGCGTTTGTTCTTTTTCTTTCATTTCTAAAATATGTTATTTGGGGTCACACTTAACCCTATCTCTATACATATAGTGATCACAACTTTCGCCTTCATATGCAGCTATAATACTAAATGACCATGATGAAATTGGCGTCATAAACGACCCCATCGACAACCAAATTAACAGTCGCAGATCGACATTCTTAAATACTGAGCTACGAGATTTTTTTTTGAACCTACACTCGCCACACAGACAGACTCGCATTACGCAAACCTACACACGCGATGCAGACCTTTGCGAACCCACGCTCGTCACAAATTTGGCTCTTCCGAACCTCTTTAAACAGCGGGTAGAAGTACCAACTGCAAAATCTGGCAAACCATGCCATTAGAAGATAATGCGGTCAGCTACGATCCGAGCGATATTGAAAACGGCGAAAGGACACGACACATCGCTTACATCATTTTCCACCGCAAGTGGCCTGCCTATTCGAAACTACAGTTTTTCTCTCGAGTGTCGATCGAGAATTCTACCGCGGCCCCTTAACCCCTAGCCGAACGGAAATCGATCCTTCGCCCACCTAAAATAAGGAGAGCAGTTAAGTCGAACCCAAAACTTTACACGACTTCTTATTTATTTCTTCTTCGAAGTCATTTAAAGGGTGTACTACACACGCGGAGAAAAAAAAAAAACCAAAAATTCAGGTACAGAGTACTGCACATAAAGTGGAGGACGATTTAATAGAAATCAAACAATGTGCAGCATAAACTGAAAAAAATTAATAGCAACTTTTATCGTTGCATACAGGAAAACAGGGGCAATTCACCGAGATTGTAAATTTATATTATGTACTTAGTGTTTGTAGTACTTTTTACCATTTTAGATGGTATATTTTACTACTTTTGTTGTAATTTCTACTGTAAATCTTAAATCGTCCTAGTTTCCTCATACAAATATTAGAAATTACAACCGACATTTTGTTCGGTGTACCAATTTTCAATATCTTATCATTTTTATCAATCAGTTTTTGCATAAAACAATTAAACTGAAAACTCAATTTGTCATCAACACTGAAAAAAATTTCAATGGTAATTTTTACAATTTGGATAGGAAAATTGGGATCATTCAAGGATTTGTATCAACAATTACTATGAAAATAGTAAAATATGTTAGGCTATCTAAGATAGTAAAAAGTACAACAAATATTAAAATATTTACAATTTCATAACTGTGACGAGAAAAGTGACTATTAATCTATATACAATTAATACTATATCCATTTCTCTCAATGAAATTAGAAAAGATTTTGAGAGAAAGAAAAAAAGAACTTGAAAATTTTCACTTTTAGAACCAGAATTAAAAAACACAAAATTCATCATCTCATCATTTTATAATGAGATTTCAGCGAAAACAAATTAAATTATAATGGGTAATTCTAATCCCTAAATTTTTTAATGTACAATATACGAGTACATAGTGTACATCATAGAATGTGACCAAAAATTTTTCTCCGAAAAAATGAAAGAAATTATTGTTTATCATGTCTCTTATACTCTCAAGGGACCGATAAAATGACAATCGACAGACTAGATGAGTTATGAAGAGCTTTCGTTTAAAATTCCAGCTTTATATGCATCTTATTAACTTCCAAATATTCAAAAAACGGCAGAAAACATAGTGGATTTATTACGCTTCTTGACGACATACACTGAAGACTGAAGTGATTATAACAAATGGCTGCGTCAGAATAAAAGTATCCGGGTAGATACCTTCTTTAGTTTTTTACATTGGTTTACTTGTCCTTCCTACACAGTCGCGAATGTCGCCAACAATTTTACATAATTTACGTAATGCGAAAAGAGAGACAGCGAGAGAAAGTACGTATGTGTGTCCGTGTGTGAGAGACGAGGAAAGAGCGAGAATCGGGACGACAGGAGAGAAGTGAGGGGGAAAGTTCTCTCTGCATCCGGATCGCAGCCAACAAATTGATGTGTGGGTCGCCGTCAGCACAGACAATGTTTTGGATGTAAACTGAAGGACGTATTTAGGTTGATAAACTAGAGCACAGCAGGATAGAGATTTTATTTCCACCAACGTCTCTCGATAAGCAAGCGAAATTCAGATGAGAGTTATGCGTTTACACGTAGAAATATTTTTCTAATTCCCTTATAATTCCTTCTATTTGAAAAATTGGATGCATTTTTTTCGCAAGAACTGCACACGTACTTCGTCTGTTGATGTTCCTACTTAATTTACGATTTTTTGAAAGTTAATTAAAATCGCTTCAAAAGCCTGTGGGAAATATTTACAAGCTCAGATGAGATGGGATGATATGAATACAAGATTAAAGACGATTCCATCATCAAATATAGAAAGTCTAAACAAGTATTAGTCTACCAGTGAAGAACTAATTTTTAATTAATATAATTAGTTTACTCACAGAAGCTGAAATTTTTCGATCAGTAAAGATAATAGCAACCTTTCAAGGTAAAATGATTCTCAAATGCAGAAATACCAACCTATAACAGAGAAACACAGAGGACACATTAGTAAATGAGTAAGATAACTTCAAAAGAATATACAATTTAAACTAAATAAAATTAGTTTCAACTGGAAACAGGGTTCCAAAGCTATTCAATCGGGTTTTAATGTATTCCTACACACATCGAAAATTAGTGTCGTATCGCATTTCAAGTTTGTGGTTTCAGCATACGAAGTTATCTATTAATTTTTACCCGCAATAAATTGTAATGAAGCAACGAAAACTCAACTGTTATATTTTAAATATCACAAATAAAACTAAAACACTACGACCGATTGTTCTCAAAGAATGTCTCCAGAATGCTCTATTGGCGGAGTTTGGATTATCAATTTTGTTTGAAAATTATAGCATGCCAAAAAATTCCAATTCTCGCAGCCTCCTGTAGTTACTGTGAAGTAAAATATCAATATTCCACCAAAGGAGTACTCTGGGAGACATTCTTGAGGAAAAGATTGGAGAAAATTACAGATCAAATTGGTGCAACATTGAGCCATAAAAACGCATTCCCGTGAACATCCCTTTTAAACGTATTGGAACTACGCCCTTGAGTCGCCAAAAAACTGGAAGCTGGTTTGGCGAGCACCGCATATTATACAATGTGCCATCGTACGCGACCACAAAATACAAAATTCAAGCTCCCCAGAATCGTGTATCAACGGATCGACCGCATTCTCGAGTACCCGCATCAACCCCCAATTATTACGAGCAGCTCCACTCGGCCTAACGATGCTAAATACAGAACCAAAGCCGAGGTTAATTTACGCGCGATTCAGATTACACACGTTCGACGACCCCCAGCCATCCAGATCAATGACCTTCGCCTCAAATCCACGGCTCTCCGACAGCCGCAGCCACACGCGTACGCCAGCAGAAGTGCAGTTCGTAGAGGAGTACTACAAAAATGCGGACGAGAGAAAAAGTCGTCCTCGAAGCACTTCCCTCTCGCTCGCTTGCTCGCTCACTCTCTCTCTCTCTCTCTCTCTCTCTCTCTCTCTTGGGCACAACCTGCACTCACACACAGCCACTTCTTCGCTGCTGCCCAAGAGAAGGAAGCAGGCAGCAGCCCAAGAAGTCAGCGACCGAAGACCGCGTGTACCCGAAGAGTGTCTACGCGCGCAGGCGCACTCTGGCCAAAATGAAGCCCCCCCTCGCTTCTAGCTGCTCCCGCGTCGATTAAGCTGTGCCCCAGTTCCCCTCCGCCATTAGGTACACAGAGTCGGTATACATTATAACGGTCGAATGCACATACAATCGGTGAAATAATACACAGCAGTGCACACACACACGAGATGTGGAGGCGCGTCTGGCAACCAACGCACGCATTCCACGGCCAGGTTCCACGCACCGACCAGAAGAGAGCAGCACTTTTTCGAGTCGGCGACGAACATGTTTCCTCAACCACTCCCTCAGCCCTTCTCTGAGCACTCAGCACTTCGTGCTCGCTCTTCATCCAGTCGCTGTCTCTTCTTTCGCCACTCCACTCCGCATTCGAAACCGATTACCGCAGATTGGAATTTCAAGCACGTCGTGCCTCTGCCCCCCTCCCAGCGTCTCATCTGGATGGCGAGCACGAATGGAATTGCTCGCAGAAATGCACGCCAAGTAGAGCTTATAGTACAAGTTCACTCTCCTCGTCAGCGTGTCTTTCTCTGTTCTATACAAAAAACGATCTCGGTGCTGCGGGGCTACACTTGACGACCTACTTGTCGGCGAAACCCCAACGACTTTATAAATTCGCCGGTGAAAGGATCTGCGCCAGCTTCTGGCTCATGCAGAACGACTGGTGCGAGTGAAAAAATATCGAGTCCAGGAGGCAGGCTGCCCACACTGAAAGGACCGTATTTTTATATCAATCAATGGGTCTTCAACGAAAAGCGAATTGGGAAGCGTCGACGGAGGGCAGCGGACATCGAGTGGATTTTCAAATACTAAAACGAAAAGGGCTCTTCCGACAGTTCTCATCGCGCACGTACTCGTATTTCGTAAATCAGCTGAATATTACTCCGAAGACATCGTATCGTGGTTACCATTGTCCCTTTTCATGATATCCAGCCAGTGACCACACTCGGCTAATGTAAATCATCGATAACACACCAAGTTTCAGAGCTTGGCACTTGAAAAAATTATTTTTCTTACACAGACTATATAAATGATCAGCCGTACAAATTTACACAATGGAAGTGCAAACTGTCTAATTATAAGGTACCTGACTTCTTGAAAATGGTACATTCATAGGTAGGTAGTTTTAATTCACAAATCAAAAATTGCGAGTAATTCTCCGACTATAAGTTGAACATCCTTCATACCATCATTTATTTAATAGAAATTTGCTTTCAAATAGCACAAAAATAAATCACCATTCATCATCTATTTGCGTGTATAGATATTAATTAACTGAAACTTGAATTTATTAAATAAGTTTACTCAACAACCAATATAGCTTCCCCAAAATTTGTCTGTACGTTCAGCACGTTTATTGCGTCCGAAATCGGACACCATGATATGATATTCACTAATAGGGAATAATTCAAAAAACTTTACGGCAACATGAAAACGCCACAAATACATGAGATCAATTATTTTGTAGTTGAAAATATTTATATTTCGATAAATTTGACCTTTTCTTCGGGGTAGGGAGGGCACGCCACTTATTTATATAGATTATTTTGGAAAAAAATATCTTATTCTTTTTCAATCATTCTTCTTAAATACTCTCCTCAACAGCAGCCAAAACATCGAGAATCGAATACCAGTATACGTGCAAACTGAAATGTCAGTAATAAAAGCCTCTCCAGTCTGAGAAATCTCAATTTTTCTACCGGAGCTGTGACCTTTACATCGAATGGTCCTAGGTTAACTGCTACGTATTTTTATCGCAGTTTATTCTGGTTCGCAGTCTTTTTCTGCTTCACACATCCACAGTCTTCCTCTCATTTCTTCCCATAAATATACCTACTATATGTACACCGAATTCAACACGGAAATATATTTCCGGTTTGATAGACGATACACGATCGCTATATGGATGAATGGATGAAAGACGGTTAGATAGGTTCCTGTCTGATTTGTTGTTGTTGTTGTTGTTGTTGGTGTTGGTGTGATCGCGTCATTTTTCATCTCTGCGAACGGTGAAAGTTTACGATTGTGCTTGTCTGGCCAGAGAAATTTCATTCATTGTTTTCTCGACCTTTCTCTCTCTCCGCGCTGTCGCCACACCCCCTTCACCCTCGCTCCGCCACATTGCGGAGAGAACGTGCGAAAAATAAGTAGATAACGCATTCCATGTAACTCGTGAACCGCAACCGGTTCGAGTTTTGACGTTTGAGATAGATGACTGACTGAGGCACTTTAGCAGGTTGCCTTTTCCCTCTCACTCTTTTCACTCTTCGAGTAGATATACATAGAGCATTTATACATTAGTATACTTTGTGTGCATAAATATACCGTACCCAACTACCTATAATATACATATGTACAATCTCCACTCCTTTCTCGGTGAAAGATGATTCGCTAACAAAAAACTGACGAGTCTCGCCGAACGTGGGAGTATTAACGGTTCAACATCGAATAAATTCGAACGTCGGTGATCAATCATTTGGAAATGAGGCCACTTACACAAGGCGTCACATAGCTTGTAAACAACAACAAACTCGAATAAATACACTCCGCTAGCAACTTTGAATACGATGTGACGTCGTAGGTACTATCCAATACAGGATGGACCTTTTGCCTTTAAACTACGTCCTAATGCGATATTCTCAGTCAGTAACATGTTTTCTGCTACACAAAAATGAACAAGTTTCTTTTATAGGGTTTCTTATAAGAAAAAATTTACCTTCAAAAACCAATTAGACGATGTCTTGAAATTAGAGACGAAATAAGAAGTTTGAAGTTCATCTTCTTAAACTTGACACTTTTAGCTTCATCACGCCAAATAATAATGATTGAAAGGGCAAACTCAAGCAATTGAAATATTTCATCAAAGTGTCATTATCAAAATACATGGTCAAAACATGAACAATAATTGTTATATGTACACACCATAAGACGGAAAACAAGTCCAATTCGTTTAAACCTGTAATAAGATTTCATAATGAATTTTGATTTTGATAAATATGATAAATTACGAAATATTTTGTTTGTTTATCCAATAAATCATTATTATTCACGGCAGGAATTTGTTCTAGGACTATACAGCTCAAAATGAAGCTGAAAGTGTCTGATTTATCGACATTGACTTCAAACTTTTTAATTTGACTTCATTTGTTTTCAAAAGTAACTCGATAGTCACAGGATGGAGAGAGTGAAGGCAAAATAAGAAAAATATAAGTTCTTAGACCATGAACTGCGCGAGGTAAACGAGCAAAGAACATTTCGTTGTTTTCTTCACCAATCGTCACCCACGGTCTTTTCCAAATCCAATCATTCGTACAGACGTCAAATTCAAATTTTATTAAGGTCACCCGGGGTAAGTGAGAATCCGGGGTAAGTGAGAACCCTGTACGAATCAGCCGAATAACGTGCATATATTGAAGCGCTACCGATGAGAAGTGTTAGAAACTAACCCAATGCAAACAACTAGCATGATATATGCGCGATCCAGTTGTTATAACACACTTTATTTTGTGATAGTAAAATTGTGAGTTATCAAATTACGTTTGAAATTT
This sequence comes from Parthenolecanium corni, assembly GCA_038050395.1. Classification (NCBI taxonomy): domain Eukaryota; kingdom Metazoa; phylum Arthropoda; class Insecta; order Hemiptera; family Coccidae; genus Parthenolecanium; species Parthenolecanium corni. The sequence continues at coordinate 3,332,663 of JBBCAQ010000020.1, forward strand.
ATTTCAAATTTGAAAATTTGCAAATTCAGTCAACTTGTTTGAGGAAATATATGAACTTCACACAGTAAGTACATCATTTACGTACCAATAAATGCAACATATGTGGATTTGGGATTTAAAATGTTTTTTATCACACAAATACAGTTGCGTTCTCAATTTCCCTTAATAAATGTGAGCCTGGGGAAGTGAGACCGGGGCAAGTGAGAACTTGTAATTTATATGTAAATTTGAAAAAGCAAAAAAAAAATTTTTAAATCGTCTAAAATGGTGAAAATTTAATATTAATTGTTTGAATACAATAATGTTTCAATATTGCCGATATTTTGATGTAAAAAAAAAAAAATTGGTCTAAAATGGTGACAATATAATACTGATTGTTTTCACTTGCCCCAGATTATTTTTGCAGTTTTTTGATATACAATGTTCCTTGCGTTCTCACTTGCCCCATCCAGTGTTCTCACTTACCCCGTGGTACAGAAAAGTGAGAACACACTCAACTTTTTTAAAAAATCAAAAAAAAAAACTGAAAGAAGGTATGAGGCTGTAACTCAGCATACTTATTATAAAGAGTATCAAGTAATTGACCACAAAATTGGAGAGCACTGAGTCAATTTGTTCTCGAGTTATAAGGAATCAAAGTGCAATTAGTGAATTTTGCGTTCTCACTTACCCCGGGTGACCTTATACCATTTCATCCGCCATTGCCACCAGGCAGGTGAACTTTTTTGGATACTGTTTATATTTCTTTAAAGCTTCGAATCAACATTATTTTTACGTTATTTTTACGTCATTACAAGACATCTCCTCGACAATTCCCGCCTGTCATAGCGGTTCAAACACCTTTTCCATAAAAATTAAAACTACGATTGACCTGGCTTCACCTTACTCCCCTTCACAGTCATGCCCTATCTCACTCGATCTTCAGGTGAGCACGTTAGCAGCCTGTGTAGCCAGTGGCCCCAGACGTTGAGCCGAGTACCGGTCTGTGGCAAATGCGGGCGCGATTACCTCTTGTCGCAGATGTGTTCCACTCACTCGAACAAAATTATGAGCTGCGTAAAATGAAATTAAACATAGAATCGAAGGGGGCATTGCCAAGATGAGGGGGAGAAAATCACAATTATCGCGCTTAGCATCTGCTGCGAGAGTAGGCGTCGACGACCGTTCGAGTTTTCGGTTTCCATCTGGAACACGTGCTACGGAGTCTCATAATTTGCCTAATGGGAATCTTTTTTTTTTCTTATATGCTTCAGAAGATCATGGGTATATTTCATCGCCTTCAGTATCTATATCTACACGAGCATCTACATCATTTCTTTTCGACACTGCTGCCAGACCTTCGGATTTCCAAAATCTCTCATTTTTCAAGCTTGAAAAAAATTCAATTTTACAACGAAAAAAATTCTGAAAATGCTCCACAATTTTCGGAAATTCAAAGAATTGAAGGTTTTTTTTTTTCAAGATTTCCTCCAACTTCAGGAAAGCCTTTCTGCTGATACAGATACAAAAATTTTCACAAGATGAAAAATCACACACACACACAGAAATGTACCCATTGAGGCGGAAAATTAAACCCAAGACGAAGATACGTGTGAATGAAAGAATGTTGATGAGAATAAAAAAATCTTAAGAAAGAGTTGCATAGGTACACCTATAGTAACTATATACGCTTACACTTTTCAGTGACAACGCATAATTTTCAAAAGTGGCGTGCCTTAGTCACTCCGAAGTAAATTCCAAACAGAATATTCAGAGCTGGAGGTAGATATCAAAGAAGGGCCTTTATCAGGAAATAGCAGATAATGATACTGATAGTGATAGATTTCAAAAACGGGTGTCTATATCGGCCCTTCGCCTTTGATATCCCTTTTTGAATCAATTGAATTTATCATAATCATATTATTAAATGCTCAATTTAAGCGAGGTTGACTTCAAGTGCAACGACGAAATTAGTACGAAAGAATTTAGGAAAATGGATATTACTGTATACCAACGACTGCGAGAATGATTCAGGGTAATCAATAATTCAAGTGGCCTGGTGGTCGAGTAGATTTGAACGCTGCCTTTTAACCTCACAAACGTGGCTTCGAATCCCCAGTCCAGGCAAAGAATTTGGAAACAAACGATAGAAAGAGAGAAAAAGATATACAAGTATAATTTAACGTATCACCGAGCCACGCCAATTATAGCCGAGGTGGAGTTAGATTAAATGCCATCGGTAATCAAAAATAGTATGATTATGTTAGCCACGCATGTAAACTGCTAATACCTGACTGGTCTGGCGTGCCATGCAGGTTGCATATACTTTACATAGAAGGAAAACTCTTTCACAACCATTCCCCAACAATAGGACCTGAAACACTCGTTTCAAGGCTGAATAAAATCAACCATTTCCAACTTGGATTCTTTTGATTCTCATGTCCACTACTTCTCAATTCTCACGTTAGAGAGCTACAATTTTCACACCTCCTTGTCCACGCAAATAACATACGTAACAGTCATTATTCTACAATATTTCATATTCAGTGCACCAGGTATAGGTCTGACTCTGGGGTGACACCTTGTATGCGAAACCATATTGCACAACTTGCGTGCAGCCCATCACGCCCACCGACAAATGACAATACAAAATCTGTATCGTAAATTTGACCAAGTTCGTAAATCCATGCCGTCGTTTTTTTAAATTTTTTTTATATTTTTTTTTTAAATGCAGTTTAAGTTTTATTAACGAGTTTTTTTTTCCTGGTTTTTTCACCTTTGCCACCACTCCACCGGAGCCTCATATGCTGAAAACTCGACGATAAAATCGCGTCCACTGAGCCCCCCTCATCGCGAAAACCTTGTTTCACGCACGTGTAGTACACAGTTCGAGCGGACGACGACTTCGTCAAGTAATCAAGAACTTTAAACCGAAGAAAGAAATGAAAAATAAAAACAAAAAAAAAAAAGAAAAAGGGGGCACATTCAAGGTGCTCCAGTAAATTATCGTGTACCTCGATAACATTCAAGGTGCTCCAGTAAATTATCGTGTACCTCGATACTGCCTACCTGAAGAAACCGGATACGAATAGAGAGTGGGCAAAAAAAAAAACGCAGACAAAAATTGATCCATCACCCATGTTCTTCCTTTTATGTCTGGCAATTCTTGACACCTTTTTTTCTCATCGAATAGCTAGCTCTCTTTCTGCATAGTTCCAACACTTGACTCATTCGTTCGGATGGTGGGCGGGCGGGATGGGAGGGGGGAATTTTCATTTATTTTTTGCCCTACTCTGTTTTTCATGTGTCGAGCCATCGAGAGGAAATAGAAATGCAGAAGAAATATTTGATTACTGTGTCAACTGACCGCCAATCTGAGAACAAGGTTATTTTAAAATGTCTTGCTCGTATACACGTGAGAGATGCGCGCATGACGTCAGTACTATTATCAGCTTATTCTTACATTTTTTTTAATGCTAAGAAAGAAGACAAAAAAAATTGCTGGCGCCTCGCAAAATTTATTAATAATATTTTTTCGCGTGTAATATAATACTGCCATTGGCAATAACCGTTTTTACGTACGCATGATAATGAGATCGTATTTTGGTAGTAGTGAATATCACCTTTAACGAAGGGGTTAAAACACCTTTCCCCTCTACTTTCTTCATCGAAACAAAACTTGATAGGGCGACGACCTCACATTTCGAATAAGAATTCTGTGTTCGTTTCGTACGAGTCCTTCAAAGCTTCTAATGATCCCGTTAGCATGGGACAAAAATTATTTTTAAACTTTTGTTCTTCTGACTCGACCTATCCTTTGATGAAACCAAGTTCTTTTTGCGTTGAATAAAGACCAAAGTTGGAGGGAACTATTTCACGGCAAAACAGATTCTGTAAGTCGGAAAAAAATATTTGAAACCATAAGATGCGAAAATAAGAAGAACAGAGAAAAAGAGAGATAGTCCCAGCCCTAAATTTTCAATCAAACCACGTTGAAATAATGTTTTTACGGGGTTCAGTTACAAGCGAAAACATTTCATTCTTATTAAATTTTGTTTATTTTTAATGATGATTTCAAGAATTCTAATTTAAACAAAAATGCAGTCGCGTGATATGATTCATCGCACGAAAAACGTTCATTTAAAAATATTCAAAACGTTTGATGATAATGTAATAAAAAGTTTGCTAATAGCTTGTAACACGACGAAAATAACATACACAATTTTTTTAAATCCTGTCAGTTTTCGGAATCCAATGCATTCAAAACGGTTAACATTATTTTTTCTTTTTATGAGTTGAGTTCTAAAAGTGGTTATATCAGGGGGAATTCATTCTTACTCTGAGCTTGTTATCTCACGAGAGTCCTACCTAACATTTGTTACAACGAAATAGCATGACTGGGAAACTGAATTATTCAAAATAAGTCTACAATTTTTTTCGAATACCTAAGACGAAGTTTTTGTTCTACAAAAAATACAGTTTACTATTAGCCCAATGTTTACGATTCCATAACTAGCTTTTGATATTTTTTATTAATTCTTCATTATTTTTATCAATTTCCAATTTTTTTTTAGTATCGACTTTGAATTTTTTTTTCTCACTGCATTTTTCCCGCAGACTAATATAGGTAATCATTTTAAAAATTCCATAAATTCATTACGATGATAGTTAAGACACTTTCAATTTGCGTCATTATTTAGTAAATATGATGTAATTTATTAGCATCTAAACTTGGACCAATCGAAGTATAGGTAGAGAATGAAAAATGAAAATCTAAAAATTTCGAAGTAAGTCTTCATTTTTTTTTTTTTTAATCAAATGAAAAAAAAAATCACCTATTTCAATAGGATACCAGGTACTTGGAACAATTTATTTTTGAAAGAAGACCAACTGCTGTATCATAAGATATGAAAAGAATTTCTGGAGGAATGTCAATTCTCTTGACAAAAAAAAAAAAAAGTTATTTTGGTCGTTTTCAACTTTCTCTATTCTTTAGAAAAAAGCCCAAGAATTTAAATTTATAAAATAATATCAATTTTTATTGAATGCAAATAATTCATAACGTTCGACTAGACCAATTCTGGACTTGGCGAACCACTCGTCATCGCTGCCACAACCAGTTTAAAAATCCAATATTTTAAACGGCAATCACGAACCGTGTGCACTTCATTATGGTTGGCATGCAAGTTCACAGACAATGACACACTCGCTCAAATGGGTTTTACGGGTACCTTTCCTCGCCCAGCCCGGCCATTTCAGCTCATTATACCTACACAGCTGATAAATTCCGACCGACCAACACTCGAATCTTATCGGAATAACGTTTTTATGCGTAACCTTTCCTCAATACACGTGTTCGAAATCAGTTTACATAATTGCTGTTTATTTTCACGAGCTGCACAGAAATTATCTAGCACTGGTGGGGAAAAAAGAAACACTATCGCACGATACATTTTATAAGAACCAGCGCAGACGTGCTGTGCGCATAAAAAAAAAATAATAACCAACTTATCGCGACAACACGAATCAAAAATAAAACCGAAATGACTAAAAAAAATATAATATAAATTATATTTTACTTTTTTTTTCCTTCCTGTCCTTTTCCCTTTCACTACTTGGCATCCATATATATCTGTTCCGGAAATTGCAACTTTTTTTTTTTTTTTTTTCGTACATAACTCGTGGAATAATTAGTTCTAATTACTAGCCGTCTTCCTCGCGGCTTTTTGCAACCTGTCTGCTTCTTTCCCAACAGATAACCGGCGCACGTAAATGCATAATATTATACGTTCACTCAATGTAATAATATTATATTTACTCGACTTTATTAAAGTTTATAGTTACGTGGGCACCTAATTTTACTACATCAAAAGAGAAATTGAAGATTATACCTACCTACCTTCTTCCACGAGTCAATTAAAATTTTCTTCTCATTATTCATATATGCCCTAAAAACGTACCCATTAATATTAAAAGCGGATTTTTTTTTTTTTTTTTTTTTTTCGGTGGAAAAAGCACAAGGAGAAAATATACGAGATAAATACGTCCGTTTGGATTGAAAATTGGCGGCTATTAGTTTCTTTAAAGGTACCTACGTCTGGGAGTGACGTCAATCTTCTTATCAGTGGCCCATTTAAAAAAAAAAAAACTGTTTACGTTTTCATGGAGAAGTGACCGATTTCTCAAAAAAAAAAAAAATACCATTGAAAAATATATGAAACAATCGATAATTCCTCGAACTTAAATGCTCATAAGGTAATATCAACGATTAAATGAATGTACGTAGAACTTGGACTTACAATAAATTTGGGCAATGTCTAAAAATATACGTTATTCTTATTTATAAACTCAACATTAATGTGTAATTTTTTGCACACCTTTGAACTCGCTGTTGAAGCTGATGCGTAAAACGCCTTTTACCAATATTCAAGTTTTTGAATAATTAACACGGGTGCGAATAAAATAATAAAAGGAACAATTTTTTTTATCAATTCATCTGGTTGAAGTATTCCATACATTCAGTCAGGCAGACTTGTAAAAATAATTTTCACCTTTGGATCCAAATTTTTGGCCTCCGTAAAAATACGAAAACCAATATGGGTGAGAAAACGTTTCTCAACTTTTTTAGAATGAATGATTGCTACTTCGGATGTTTAATCCCCAAAACCGTTCACCATTTGGGATACCGTTCAAACTGTCTAGCAGAGCTGCGAGAAACCGGTTGCCGAGAATGAATTAAAAAAGAGAAATACGCAAACACGTATGTGCCAAAATAAACACAAAATAGCAGCCTGCCTCATCTCCAGCGGAGAGTCTACATATAACGGGAATCAAAATATGCTAGAGATGTACATGTTTTTATAATTCGACTTTATGAGAATGGACTTCGCTGGTGTTCGCCTTCGCATACAGCCGGAGGACCCTGATAATCTCTTTTTCACTCCACCTCGCTCGTCTTCAAATGAAATGATAGAAGAGCCACCAGTCAAAGGTATGTTGCTGCTGGAATGTACGAATGCGCCAGCACATTAATGAGCAACATGCTGGCGAAGAATGGAAAGAAGGCTTAGTCAGTCGCAGAAAAAGTAACGGCGGAGAGGGGGGAAATGACGACGAAAAAAAATCAGCAGAGACGGTGGCGCACGATGTAAACGCAGAGGATGCTGTAGAGTAGAAAAAATGAAGTGAACACACGCAGGCAAGCATCGAAGAGAGAGTAATCAGTGTGTAGAATTCCTTTCTTTTATAGCCAATACCATTCATGTGAAACACTGTCAGGCGTCAACACCTAAACGATTACGTGACCAATCTCTTCGCATTCCAGGAGATCGCTTCGGTGGGTGCAGAATACACTTCCAACTCTCGCCGTGTTTCTGCTCCACATCCAAAGAGATGCCAAGATGCCAGTAAAATGAAATGAATAACAACTGGAGAGTTGATGCAACACCATAACCCACGTGTTACACAATTCATCACAGGAAAATGATTTGGTTTAAACTACCATTAGAAAAAATTCAATGAAAATGAATTTCAATACAATAATTCTGCAAAAATACATTCCATAAGGATACTAATAAGAATAATGGCCAAGTCAAAATTTTCATGAGATGAATCATATCTTATCCCCCAAAAGTGTGGTACACCGACAAAATTTTGTAAGATTCATCCCAAATATAAAAGTTGTGCAAAATTAATTAGACTGATCGCCAGCACTGGGTAGGTTCATACTTCAGGGTTGCAGACAATTGGACTCACACGTACACATTTTCAAGTATTCTCGAGCAGTCAGTCAAGTTTCTTGCTTTCTTCTTCAACAATTTTTTTAGGTTTGCTCCTTTTACTGGTGACCTGTATTTCAAGACCGCATTCCGCACTATTCAGATTTGTATACCCAGAGTTTACTATCTGCTAGGGAAATTAAATCAATCAACTGAATCTGATTGAATCAACGGGTGACGAATTTGGTAATCAATTAATACAAATAGCTACATTCAACTCCTGTTTACTCGCATTAGCATCCAAATGAAAGTTGACCTCTTCTGGGAATCACACAAGTTGTTTTCGATAAACAAATGAAGAAAGAAAAAAATCCCATTTCTCATAAATGTACATTCCTTTTTCATCAGACAAAATTCCAATATGAGTCACAAGGTCGAAATTCAAAATAAATGATAATATTCTTGATCAATTTTCGTACAGTTCAAATCCAAACTGACATAAAAATAAACGGGGAAAAAAAAAATCGCATAAAAAGCGGGATATTTTTTATATAGTATCTGAAAGCATAAATCAGGAAAATAATAATGCCATAAAAGAAAAATTGTTTTTACGAAAATCAAAATTTGAATTTGGAAGAGTAGAAAGGGAAAAAACAAGCTATTGGTCAATTTTATCTAATCTTCAGTGAGGTAGTACTTTTTATTACATTACCATTTCATTGAAAAACATCGTAAACAATTTTAATGCTCAAGTATTTAATTTTTAAGCTGCATTACAGAGAATTTTATCAGATCTTCTGAAACCCATTTTTGAAAAACGTCTCCGGGCATATTTACATACTTTCTACTTATTTTGAGGTTATTCAGTTCATCAACAGGCTACTGGATACCCGCGCAAGCATCACACGAGTTTTCAGCCGCTTATTCGAAATTTTTTTCGCCAGTAATATCTTATCACATTATAGCAGGTTTCTCGAACATTTCAAAGTGAAAGCATCCGTTTCACGTGAAGCTCGAAATAATGAACTTAAACGAAAGAGCAAATCAAGTGAACGATGCAATCCCCAAGTTCATGGGGAAAACCATCAGATGACCTATCACGAAACCATTCCCCCTATAACGCACCTGCACTGCGGGCGAAAATATTATTCAGAGTACTTTACCTTTCAATATTATTTTGAAGGAAATTATCGCCGGTTGCTATCGAAGAGGGCAACGATCATACCGAACACTACAGAAATCACATCGAACTCCACAAAAACTCAAATCTTTGAACCTTCTCGGAAGGAGCCGAAATTAAAATACCGCAGCTGACGTTGGCAAAGCTCGTAAAAAAGTTCACCGTACAATAAAATGATGGGAATAAAACGAAATAAAGACAAAAATTTTCCTATTTTCTCGCGGAACTCGGAAAAAAGTTTGAGATAAAACAAAAACGCACAAATTTAGACGGCAAATTCGCAGAAAATTTTTCTCATCATTTTATTTCGAACGCTCTCCACAATCGCGGACACAAATACGACGCTTTCACCACGAGCGATCGCAGACGACACACTAACCTGCCGGAAGAGACGAAGAAGCAGCGATGGTGAATTGATGGGCAGGCGCGGTGAGCGTCGTTGGTGGGGTGGGAGGGGGACGTTGAACGAGTAGAAGTGCAAAAAAAAATTCCTTTTCTCTTTTCGCCGTCTGTCTCGCGCGCAAATACAAAATTAAATTGCCGCAGGGCTGAGGCTTATAAGCAAAACGTCAAACATTACGGAGGTCGATGGGGCGGGACGGGCGGGCGGGGGGGAAGGAGCGAAAGGAACGACAACTCGGTAAAAGGCCTTTTCGGGCAACGTGCACAAAGTTTACGTACGTGAAACGTTAACCTACGCTTTTCAACTTTTCAACGTAGCTATATAACGCACACATTATCAATATTAGGTATATGGTGTATAATACGTATACGCAGCATAATAAATGTAGCCCAATACTGGGGGGGAGGATGATAGAAGATAATACTGAATTAAATGTTACATCACTCAAAAGTGCTCATTCACAATTCTGGCTCATCGCCGAAGACTGAGGACGAGTATGTACTCGACCAACCAAATCGAAACGTAAAAGTGGGCAAAGATATTATCGCGATTGAACTCAATTTTCCTTTTGAAAACATCGATTACTTTTCTTTTCCGAATTTAATGCTGAATTCTTTGATGGTTCAAAATGCTGAGATGCATCCCAAGACCAATAAGTACTACAAGAAGTTTGTCGCAAATTCGTCAATTTCTCGTATAATTAATTTCTACATTATTCAATATTTTTATGAACACGATTTATGATTTTATTTCTGTAACGTGCTGCTGAATTATAATTTCATGGGGTGACTAACTTAATAATATTATTGTGAAAATTATCGATATTTTCTTCAAGCGCACACCAAATTAACTAACAAGAAAATGACTCAATTTCACTGAAAAAAAAATTAATAGTAATTTCAATTATTTTCCTATTAGGAAAAATGAGACAATTCAAAGATTCAAGTGAAAATCACATCACTACAAAAATGATAAAATTTATATTATTTCATGAGATTTATCACTATTTTTGAAGTGATTCCTACTATAATCTCAAAATTATCCCACTTTTCTCATTGTAAAAATTACTATCAATTTTTATCACTGTACTTGAATAAAATAATATCTAATTCAAAGATACTTGAACTGTCTGCTGATGTACGTAGCAGACATCCGGTAAAATTATTCAAATTATTTAGTTGCATTTCATCCTTTATCAATATAACTCCATCAACATATTGTATACACACAGAATAATAAAATACAATTTCCATGGAAATAATAAGTCCAATTTGCTTTCAATTGATTATTTATGAGTTAATTAAACCAAACACTCTTCGTCAGTGTAGAATACAGGAAAAGCCAAACGCACCCTGATTTCATACCAAAATAACCCCCTGCCGTAAACCACGCCCAATATCAAAGCCACGTTCCTGAAAACAGGGACCAAACTATACACAAGTTCAGAAACGTATAATAGCTGTGATACTCCAATTTCAAATCCAACCTAATTCGTTCCAACGCTGGCGTTCCTTTACGTTGCAGACTTTTATCTCATTCTCCTCCAGAGCGCACGTAGTCCTACATATAACATATTTGCTCCGACACAACCCTCTCTTCTCTTTACCCCGCTTCACGACGCACACCTCCAAATGCCCTAGTTTCGGGTTCGCCGTACCGACGCGCATTGCCGTCGCACTTTTAGGCCCGAAATGCCGCCGCACGCGAGCTTTTTCCACGCTCTGCATCGGCCTAAATCCACATTTTTCAGCCGACCAGCTCCCACAACGTCGGCGCATATAGTACAACCCCCCTCCCCCCGCCCACATCCTCGCGAAATGGCTCGTAAAGCAGAGTGAGTATGCCCCAACTGAGTGCACACACCGATGTTGCGCTCGTCATTGCCGTAGCTCCAACTCTGCGGCTGCAGCAGCCGCAGCCGGCCTAAAAAAATGTAGGTCAAACGGTCTGCGCAGCAATAAGGACGCGTCGATTCGACTCTAAGCGCGCATTTATGAACACATTCGAAGAATAACAACAACAACAACGATGACGACGACAAAAAATGAACAAACACATGCCAATCTATCTACCTATACCAGAATAAACATACATGTAGAAAAAATTCATGGCGAAGAACGCGCCAAATTTACCTGTGTGAGTACCTACATATACGTACAGCATAAGCGATGTGCACATAATGCGAGCAAACAAGCGACAATATTCTGCACATGCGACGAATACACCTATAAATGCAAGCGAGTCGCATTCACAGGAAACAAAACACGAGCAATAAATCGTGATTTGAAAAAAAAAATTAAATAAATAACTGCGATCAAACTTCACAACATTTGCACTCGACAAATTTTTATTCCAACACACCTCACCCATTGGCACAAATTGAGCGCAATTAGCGTGCAAAAGTTTCAGATCAAAAGTTCTAAATGGGTGGGGCTGCGCTGAAAATTTCGAGTGACTGTAGCAATACGGGAGGGGTAAGTGAGCGCTAACTTTGCAATTTACGACACAAAGTACGAATTGCGAGCATAATTAGAGTGCACAGTCACAGGTCAAAATTCCAAATGTCGCGGAGGGGTTAGCATTTCTAAAACCCCACCCGCAGGTTCTTGCTATAGTATCTTTGGAAGGCGATGAGCATAAATTCTGAAATTCGCGTCACTAGTTAGCTCAAACTGAACAAAATTGATACGCAAAATTTCAAATCGAAATTCCGAATGGGAGGGGCTGGAGAAATAGACCTACAGGAAGTTACTACGACAGAAACGAATACAGGGGGACAAATGGAAGAGCTGAAGTGAAAAGTGCAGAGTGGAAAAATCCAGAAAACTTTAGAACTCAATTGAACATATGTCGTCTATTGAGCCGTACCTAAAGTAAAAATAATACGACCAAAGATGCAATAATTGCTGAGAACAAAGACTTGAAAGTCGAGGTGCGATGCAAGAATTCAATAGGTCCATTCACCGAGTGATAGTAGCAGTAAAGATTATTTTCAATCAATTTTGAGAATTAATTTTTTCTCCCTTCAGTTTTACCAGACAGATTTTCAGTCTACTAGCCAAACACCCAGCATTTTATACGATTAAGTTTTTAGTTCATGATGTTTCTTTCATGTAAATTTTAGATTTCATTTTGCACTTTAAGGTTAATTATATCAATTGCATTAACATGAATCGTAAGACTTTGTTTTGGATAGTCGTCTAAATTTGGGACTTGATCAAATTTTGCTTTTCACGTAATACTTTTAATTAGCTACGCAAAAAGGTGATAAGTATCTCCATTTTCTCGATCATTCTATTTTTCCAGCAACTAATTCTTAGGATTGTTTCTCAAGTGTCTGACCTTTACCCCTATACGAGTACACCCGAACATGTGCTGGCTTAGCCACGCGCAATGGGATTTCATACGAGGATGTTTGTTTTGATTTCGTACGAATCACTGTTAATAAATGAATAGCAGACCTTAATTTAACCCTCACTGCGACTGAAATTTAATTCAGTCTTAGAGGAGTGAATATCACAAATCTAACCCAAATAGACCTTCAAATTCAACATTTTACAAAATATTCAAAAATCACAACTTCCTCTGCTGAAAACTCGACCCAACAAACTGTCAGGAAAAATGTTCAATTAGTGCTTAAATGTTTAAACGTATTACCTTTAATGAGATAATTTTTCGAAAAATGCTTTGTTTTGAAACCTATGAAAATTTTTCGGGCGTGTAATTTTTTACACATGTTACTTTCAATGGAGTGATGAGATGTCAGTCATCTCAAAAACTAATGAAACATGTTACTTTTCAAAGCTTACAGCTAATTCAGCATTGCCGGGTAGCAAAACATGAAAAATTGGTTAGAAGTGTTTTTTGGAATTTCGGCTGGTGATGATATAGTGGCAGCATATTATTATATGTTCCACGACCAGACGTAAACATCAACAAAGCGAGGAAGAGAAGCGATCTTACTGCGTCAACAAGTGCCAGAATAAAAAGAATAAATAAAATGAAAATTAACTTTCTTGCCCCCTTCTTTCACCCGATTCGCTAATCAATTTCCACGCCGAATTCGGCGTACATAAACAAAACGAGGACGTCGTAAATAATATTTGTGGCCTATATACAATAGGTATATAACGAGAAATTCGCCACACCATTACGTCGTAAACGTGCTCCAAACACCCCAAGCCAGGCTTTTCGAAAAGGCGCGTCGAAGCAACCTAAAAAACACCAACCAAACCGCCATCGCACCGGCGTCATCGTCATCAACACCGCCAAAATGTAGGCCAAAACAACGACGCAAAATTCAGCGATCGTCTCCTCTACCCGACTGGGCGCCTTCTTCACGCCGTTTTATTCGCACCCTATAAATTAGGCGGATACACCCTTTCGTACCTGCCACCGCCCCCCCTCCCGTCATCCAAATAATATTACTCCAATTTTTTGGGTCACAAATCTTCGACCCGTCGTATTCTCATCGCGGAGCATGCTTTCGTCGAGACGATCCGTACATGTATTCGAAAAACAAAACCGTAAAAACAACGCAAAAAATGAAAATACAAATACGAGTCTTAGAAAAAATGAAGGATTCTAGCCCAAGTTGGGCAACACGAGCAGGTTAATTGTGGCAATATCTCTGTACCATAGTTCGTTGTAATTATAAATTCCAGCTCGATCGTAAGAAGCTTACAAAAATCTATTTTTCATTCAATTTACTCGTACTATATACCAACTGCAGATGAACCATCAAATTGATTTGCAACAACATTTTAATCAGCTTTATTTGCTTTTCCCGCTCTTATATCAAACAAAGTTATAGGAAACTTCGAAATGGTATTTTAGGAATCTGCAAACCGTGAAACAAAAAACTGTCCATGTCCCACGCCTATTTTACGGAGTTGAGTCGAACTTGTGACAGTACGCGTTGAGACAAAGCTGCATATTAAATTTTTAATAACTGCAAACTGATTTTAGGAAAATTCAGGTCTAACATGAAAAATTAATATAAATTTATTAAGAATTAGTAATAGCTTCTTATTAAAATTTAATTTAATATTTTGTACTAATTTTCCACTCAAACCCAGAATTGTCCCAAAGTTAGCATGTAGCATACTAATTTTTTTTCTCCGAGTGTAGATACGCACTGTATTGAATCGAAAACCTGCTAAAAATTTTAGCGCTTGAAAGCGAATATATAAAGCGGTGAGAACCGAAAAAGCGAGAGAATAAGGACCGCGCAGCAGCGACTATAAAGGGTTAAAAAAGCAACCCTCGGAAAATGTTCGCGAACGGCGGAAAATGGCGGCGACGCACAATCGGAATGTGGGTCATTCGGTATGCCGACAGCTCCCCGCACTTCACCATATGCAGGCCTACGCTATGCCAATCACCCGGCATGGCCGGATACGGGGTGGTGGGAGAGGAAACAGACTCTCAACTCCTAAAAAGGCTGTAGGGTGTACGTTTTACGATGACAGCGCTGGGGTGAAGCAAGGAGGAATTTATAGCTCGCAGCTACAGCACACGCGAAGTGTAATTGTCGTTCGTTCGAACCGTGAAACACGTAGTAAAAGTTTAATCCAGCTTTTTTTATCAGCCATTTTAGGATACTGTAGGTCATCAGGACCAAGAATGTTTTTCCATAAATTTATATATTCACAACAATAGATTTTTGAGAACTTACTCTTCACTCACTAAGCATTTGAATTGAAGGGTTGCTATCTAAAACCCTGCAGCATTGACGTGACAAGTATTTTTCAATAAAAGTAAGAATCATTTTTATATAAGGAGGAAACATTCTACCAATATGATACTAATTATGAAAGTACTGAAGCTCCACAGCTCCCAAGTTTCATTTACATACTTGGAGCGCCGAGAAAAATGTAAAAATAGAAAATCGTGGAGTTTCAACAACCTATTCGGGGAGTTGAGAGAAGTAGATGTGACTTAAATTTTCCAACTGATGAAAAAACATTAAAACATTAAAAGTAGCTATATAGAATACGAAAACGATTCCATTATTTTTATTTCTAGCTCAGTGGGTTGATTTAAAAAATTCCACTGTCATAGGCGGACTTAACTTGATGTAAGGAAAGCAGAAATTTTCATCACGAACAAAAATACCTAATAAAGATTGTAAAAAGAAAAAACATCGTCTCAAAAAGTTGGTTATCAGCTTTGAAAGGGGCGGGAAAAATTTGATATTTTTTGGAGGAGCTAATTTCAGCTCAAGGGAGTGCATATAGCTACCCCTACCACCCTTCAAAGTCTGAAAATGCCCACAAGGTGTATCGAGCTTTATAGTTGCTGTCTTGCTGAACATGGCAAATAATAAGAAAGAAAAAATTACTGCTGTCTTGCTGAACATGGCAAATAATAAGAAAGAAAAAATTACATTCCTAGTTTTGATCGGGCACCATCCAGCTCTTCGAAATATTCTTGAATAAGGTCTAAGGAGCTAGGAGAGCTTTTTAGTTTTTTTTCGCCCAACTATTGTTCAAAATCTACGTCACTGACACTTGCATAACGCGTTCATCATTTTCTACCTTCTTTTGGATGAACGATGACGCGGATCCGCAAGGGTCTAAATTTATTTTCTGCTTTCAAATGTTAATGTTGAGGTTTTCCCAAAACTTTTTATCCGCAATTTAGAAAAACGCAATCGACTGGGTAACTGCGCCGGGCTTTCAAACTGATACGAATACTATAACCTGCCAAGCGTTGATTCTGTATACGTATAGTTTTCCTTCGTACTTACCTCACCCCCTCTACCTCCAAGTCCATCACTCAATAACGTTAATCGTCATCGAAGCGTTACGTTAGCGACGTGAACGGCGACAACATAACAACGTCACAATTCTTCAAGGTAGCAATGGGAGTATAAAATATGTATAATAAATAAGCGCGAGAAAGATACGACAGAGAGGGAGAGAGAGAGAGACAGACAGACAAGCAGACAGAGAGACGTGTACAGAGCCATCGAGAAAGCCTTTACTAGGTCACTGCGCAACATTCCAAACGAAAATATGCGATGCATTGGCACACTCGGCGAAAAAGCACGCATGAAATACACGGCGAAACGCCCTACGCTACGGTCGCAAAGAATGAGGAAATTCCATTCCTTTCGACCGCTGAAGGAAGAAGAGGGGCGAGCTGGTAATGAGGAACCAGAAAGGCAGCACGAGGCGACGGCGTGGAAGGCGAAAATGCGATTCGGGTACGGAAAAGCCGCCGATATCGAGCTCGCAGTCGCACCGAGGCCACTTTTACACGTACTACCCGTACGACGCCAGTCAACCACCGGCGTCGTAGGGGGAAGCCAATGAGAAGTGCCGAATTTCGAAGGGCGAGCGAGAGGCGAGGGAGGCAGAAAAACTGGGCCACTGTCGGAAAGCTGTATACGCCGCATAGTAAAATCGACCTTCGAATACAACGTGGTTATGTTTACATTTTTCGTCGACAGTCGAAAAGGGAGGATGGGGTGCGGGCGAGGGGTAAACACGACGTTGAACGGCGAAAAGCGCCCATAAAAAGTTACCACAGAGATGGAGACCACGAACGGCCAAATAATGTGAAATTTTTCCCAGAAAGACGAGCTTCCAAAAATGAAAATCGAGAGAAAAATCATAAAACTAAAAGACTGCGAAGTAAAATCTGCGATTGCCCCAAAATTCAAAGCGTTAGAGGTTCCCGCAAACAACGAAAAAGCATACACCTACCCATTCCAAAAAAAAACTAGGAGCAAAAAACCAACATTTTCAAAAAATTAGAAAAAAGTACAACCCCTAACCTGTGAGTTTTGAAAGGTTGGTTCCAATGCAGTTATTTAAATTCACTAATTTCCCACAGATTTACAGAAAAAAATTTTTTCCATTTCCATACCTATTTTGTGAACAAAAGAGTGAACTTTGAAAAAAAAAAATTGATTACTTATGGCGCACTTTGAAATCTGAATTTATGCGCTTAGCTCTCTTTGGAATAGAAATATGTGAACTGAGTGCATTTTGGCACAGATATGAGTAATGTGGAATATACTAAACTCTAATACACTTAGCGCATTTTTAGATACGCGGACTTCGTTTTGGAAAAGTTGAGACAAATAAATGCAACAGTCGATGACGAAACCACTATCATGCTGATTTACTCCCAAGCTACAGTTTTGGGGAAGATTTACGAGAAGTCTTTTTAGAATCCTCAAACAAAACGAAGTCCAAAAAATCTGCCCGATTTTTTGTGTAGTAGGATTACGCGGCACGACTGCACATTTGAATATTGAATTTTGCATAAATTTATTATTCCATACTTTGACGGTTTGACCTATTTCCGAATGAAACGGTCGCATCTTGATTTCATTATTCATAGTTACGTTAAATAAGCATTTCATGCAATGAAAGCCTGCTCGCATAATGTGTTCTCATTGGACATAGGTGCGTTTGGCCAATGGTTCAAGGTAACGTTTTCATTCTATCTTTCTCAATGGCGATTACAAATATCCGCAAACGAGGCTCGGCGGCAAGGGAAACCGCCATTCACTCATTTGAAGTTTAAATAATCATGAGTTTCATGACGCATATTCAACCGCATCGACTACCAAAATTCCAATAAATTCGATAATATAGCTTCCATTAGGACGCAGAAGATCGGCTAAAATAAATCTCAAAATTTCACCACAAGGGAATCCATAAGAATATACTAAGGTAGTAAAAAAGCCTCTTTCTTTTTTAGTGGGCTCGGGAGGGGAGAGAGAGGTAGGTTACAAAAGCAACTTAAAAAGAGGTAAGATACCTAAAAAATTAATTGATAATAAGTAATAACTGATAATACATAAAAGTAAGTGCAATTGTACCATACGTAAGTACGTAAGAGATTCGATTTGATTTGAACTATGATGGAAGCGGGGGTGGGGACAGAGAGGTACACGGCGATAAATAGAGAAACTGTACAATTATGATTCTGACGGAGGCGGGGTATGAATGTTAGATTGTAAGAGTGGATAAATACGTTGGAGGGGTCATTTTTCAAGAAAACTAGTATTGTAAAAACGAGTATTGTAAATTCTGTATAATATTATTAACAGTAGTTATACAACCCGTTGAAGGTGAATATTTTCTGAAATAATATTTCAAAATGAACAACGGGGCTCAATCGCCGGAACTTCGCAACACAAAGGAGACCATACTGGAATGATAAGAAGTTTGGTCGAACGCACTCGAATGGGACACCCATATCTGATGTTCGGTATACGATGTGGGCTAATTATTTAAAAAAGAACTTATCGCTTTTCTTTTCCTCGAATACTAACCATTTCAAAACCCAACAACTATATACTCAGTGACTTCACACTTGTCACTCAAAACGATCAGTAAAGTCATTAATGTTTTCCTCGAAATTTCTGCATTACAATATTGTTCTCATTGTTCGGCTGGCGAACGTACATTCGTTTCTCGGAAAAAGATCACAATCGCAAATGAAAACATTTTTTTTACACTCGTATTTTCGCGAAAATGTGATCGTTTTTAAAAAATGTTTTCACCTTTCCAGCGTATAAAGAGGGACTATAAAATACAATAAATAATGTTTGAAAATTCTCACAAGCTAGCTCAAATAATTTCAGACTATATGTTTCCAATATTTATTTATTTTTTTATTATTTGGAAACACAAATTATCTACCGTATGACCCTTAAGTTTCTAAATAAATGTGACTTTTTCCGAAACAGTCGTAAAATAGAACTACGTTTATTCTCGAAATCAACCCTTCAATAATCAATAACAAGTCTTCCAGATTTCTTTGAAATGATCAGACCAAAACAGGTCATGAAGAGTAGCGGAATGAACGAATTAATATGGATGAAGCAAAGTCGTTGCAAGCAGAGGCAATAATCGTACTCGAAAATTTTTTCCTCTGAATGAAGAGTAGCTATAGCAACTCACAATTCGTAACACTCGTACAATTTACTGCGGGTAGCAGCACAACCCAATCCTTCTCACACTTTATATGCGAAGCGAACAAAACAGGATACGCTCCTGTCCTCGTAAATTAGAAACTGGTGCCAAAATCGAGCTTCTATACATCAACAACACATAGATCACGAATTTTTAAAGCGCTCACTGAATTCTCATTCAAAAAATCAACGGATTCGCTTTCAATATAAGCACCCCATCCACAACGAACTTCAAAACTGCAAACACCGATATTCAACACGTGCAACAAACACCAGCCACCTCCACCCCTCTGACACCCTACACATGAAATTTCATTCAAATTTTCCATGAAATTTTTGAAAAAACAACAGACGGTGTCGTGTTTACTCGACGCTTTACTACCTTCACTGCAGACGTCAGCAACTCAACACCCATTTCGCCAAACTAAAATATCTGCACTCGCACAAATTAATCGATTTTCGTAGTATGTAATTCAATTGTCAACGAACACGACTAAACACGAATTTCACGAATGTGGTGCTCCTTTTGTTCGCCGATACGTCAACGCACCATTAATTCGGGCATGATAAACGACAAATCTTAGGCAAACAAAATGCAGAATTTGGCAAAATTTGACGTCATTTTGAGACAGCTGTTATGTGGCACGCGAATAACCGCATATACGAGTACGTGAATTTCTGGTATTTGCACATGGAGACCCACAAACGCTGACACAAAAACAACTACATGAGTAAAAACTAAACTAGCAAATGGAATTGGCGGAATTCTGGTGTTTCACGTAATGATTGGTCAAATTTTATAATCAACTAGAACGAGCTTATCACCTTCTTCCCTGACTAAATCTAAGCACGGCATTTTTGGTAATCCATAAAATAATAGATCGATACAATTAAAACAAGAAAGACCCGTTTTTCACCGATCAGTGAACTACATATAAACAAAAATATTTGTAATGAAGTAGCGATTTCAATTTTTAAAACTATTTTCACAAAAGGAAACGAAGCTATAGTATTTCAAGAGGCTACTAACGTGACCAGATGAGGGCTGAGGCTCTGCTCCTCCTGATCTCACTACAGCAAGACCACGACATTCCAGTATTTTTTCAAACAAATAATAACCTTTCTCCATAGTAGAACGAAAAAAAAAAATTGTACTTTCTCTTCTTTCCCTAAAACGCAGGATTGTATTTTGTAAAACACTACTAGAAAATTTAAAAAAATAAACTGAGGCTAAACTAAATGGGGAATGTGGGTAAAAAACAGAGAGTGGGAGAGAATATTTTCACTTTTTGAATGGAAATACATAGTGACGCAGAACGCCTTTTTCTCCCTCAAGTTTCAACATTTCATGAAAGCAGAAAAAATATCATCCAAGTAGAAAAGCATCTAATACAGCTAGATAGAACATTTTTAAATACCTACCCGAAATGAAAGAAAGAAAAAAAAACGTGTAGGCACATTAATACTACAAATAAATATACATGTTTAAACTCTTAACGAAGTGACACCCAGGTTATTCAGCGTCATTGTGGCACCCATGTATTGAAAATGTAAGTAAATGTCTTTGTGACCCACCGTAAGTAAATGCTATTGTGGCACCCATGTATGTAGATTAGTGAATGTCATTATAGCACCCAGAGGCGTTGCCAAATATCTACCTTTCAGGGTGTCACAATGACATTTATTAATGCATATACATGGGTGCCACAACAGCATTTACTCAAATAAATTTGTAGCCTAGCTCAGTAAAGGTGGCTCCAAACGAACCCATAATGTGACGAAGTCACACTTATAAGTACTTACATTGAATTTAATTTAAAAATTTTAAAAATACATACAAGATAAGGTTCAGTTTTGATTCGCCTGATTTTATTTAAATTCCCATTTAGCTAGCCTGCGCAGTCACGAAAATTTAAATTCTCATTTAGCCAGCCTCCACAGTTTCAAAAATTCAAGTTCCCATTTAGCCCGCTCCCGCAGTCTTTAAACTTTAAATTCCCATTTAGCCAGCCTCCGCAATCTCAAAAATTTTATTTTCCCATTTAGCCAGCCTCCTCGTCCTCAGTCTCGATAATGCAAATTCCATTTAGCCAGCTTCCACAGTCTCAGAAATTTAAATTGCCATTTAGCCAGCCTCCGCAGTTTCAAAAATGCAAATTGCCATTTAGCCCCTTCCACAGTATTTAAAATTAAAATTCCCATTTAACTAGCCTCCGTAATCTCAAAAATTTTCTTTTCCCATTTAGCCAGCCTCCTCAATCTTGAAAAGCTAAAAAAATTACTGATTACAGAGTACAGACTAAAGACTCATTCAAAAACTATATAATTAATCTGATGAGTGAAAAAAAAGCCAATATTTAACTAACCCTATTTGCAAAATCTTATTTTGCATTGTTGTCATGTTTTGGGTGCCACATTGTATCTTATTATCAATGGGTCACAAAGACATTTACTTGCAGCTCATGTATGTTTGTATGTAACACTCCGCACTCTGGTGGAACATACAGGGAACCCCCCAGTATGTAGGATGAGTTTGGATGTCAATGTGACACCCGGGGTAAAATGTGGATTTGCATCCCCCATGCCCCCTAGACCCCAAAACCACCAATTTTAGCTAAAAACGTTGTGGCACCGAAATCCGGGTGCCACAAAGCAAAAATGGGTGCCACAAGAACATCCAATAAGGAAATTGGGGGTCACAATAACGCTTAACAAAAATACGAGTATAAAGTAGAAAATAAATTCTTTCTTACATACAAATTGAATAGTTAATCCTATTTATAGCATTTAAAAATCTGCGACAAGATCAAAAATATTCAACATAATAGTGATTTTTACATGCAACTTTGCTACTTTCAACTGACATGAAACGATCAATAAAATCGTATGATAAAAATTTGTTGTTTTTTTTCCCAAGAATTTACAACGTAAACAACGCGAGTGAGGGCATAAATACTCGTACCTTCACTAAATCCATCCAAACCGATGCATCCGAAGGGCGCTCAACGCGGAAGTTATTCGATAGCTCGAAAAACGACGAAAATGGCGAATTAACGAAGAAATTCGGCGACGACCTCGCAAAATTTCGTCGCTCGAATAGTCGACACCACCTTGTTTGTGCAATATTGTTTCGAGGACTTATACGAGCCTTCCTCAGTTTCCCCTCCACAACTAAGTATATACGTCCGTACTCGGTAAATCGGTGAGAAATCAAAAGTGAAAAATTATTAGAAAATCAATAGGCAAAGTTTTAAAATAAATTATTGATTGTGGCATGTATAGAAATCTATTGATGAATGGATACCACGCAGAGGACAGTAGCCAAGTAAAGTACCTACACTCAGAGAAAACTGAAATGAATTCCTTTTCCAATTTCTGTACCACAAAAAAAGCATTTGTCCGAATTTTCTATGCAATCGTAAATGCGCAAGCCCATAAGTTTCGCTACAAAAATTAGAGAATCAATAATGATTTCAAAAAATAATCATTATAATCAATAATGTACCTACCTGATGACATTCGTCAATTTTTTCAAAAATCGGTGACAATAATTTAAAACTCGGTTGAAAAAGACTGGGAAACCTAAATCAGTGCAAAAATCAGTGATGACCTAGTAACGATTATAAAACCAGTGCATAAATCTAATAATGATAAATCAGTTAAATTACCACCTGCCATTTCTGGAGAGACACCACCAATCAAAGTTCGGTGCATACCATTGGTGAGCACTACTACGTTGACTTTTTATCCAATAAAGTAAATTTTTTTTGCCCACTTGTTCTCAATTCGACGTCGAAAAGATACAACCTCGACCCTACTCTTTGCCATATAGACGTCCTTCTCGGTGCGACATTGGAGGAACGATTTGTTTACATTTCTCTTTCGAGGAACGCACGTATTTTTATTTTTTTTTTTCGAACGCCACGCACACAGCGAGACATAACGACGTCGACCTCGATTCGGCTTTACAATTTTTCAAAATGAAGAAATAGTCGCGCGAAGAAGGGGAATAAAATAACACCAACTTATTCGCCACTAACGACATAGTCGGCAAGAGAAACCGTCTCAATTAAAGAAACTTCGTAAACTAATTACAAGGTTTTTTCTCTCGATATTGCGAGCAGTGTAGGTACGTGTGGTGCGTAAAAAACGAGCAAAAAAAGAGATACTAACGAGTCGACAGAGAAATAGAATAGCAAAACAGAGAGGAAGGCAGAGGGCAAGGCGAACTATAAACAAATATCACAAACTCAGTACTATACTCCATACAGCACCAAAAAAAGAAAACAAACACAGAGCAAAACAGGAAGACATTTGCCAAGTAGTTTTTTCTCATTTCTTTCGATGTCAATTATTATGTAATTCATCTTAATTGGGTATGCAGAGGTCGAATCGAATAACAAACAAAATATTCGACTTCAACCATTTACCATACAAATAAAAGTGAGAAAAAAAACAACAACAATAATGAAAAACATAATTCGAACGCCCGACAGAGTAGTTTTCGTGTCTACGACCTTGTGCACCGTTTTTTTTTTTGACAGTACCAAAAGAAAAGATATCGCGAATACTACAAAAAACAATAAAAAAAGAAAATGATCAACTATTTGAAAATGACAATCAATGGCTTCCTCAGAATGATAGGTAAGTGCGTAACTAATAAATTTTCGCAATTTTGGCGTCTTCTTTCACGTTCGACGAGCTGTCGGTTCTGGGTTAAAACGAGCTCCAGAGTGTGAACTGAGCACCGCCTCCAACGTCGCCTTCTCCTTGCACAGCATTATTTCATAATCGGCGGCGAACAAAAACGAGGGAACGAACGACCCAGCAGCGAAGAAAAATAGACCACGACCCCGCGGAAGGTCGCTTCGCCGCGTTCGAACAGAATAAGACCTCATTTCGTGAAACGACCGGAGTCGAGGCGAAATAAACAGCCAACAGAGGGAGCCGAGGTGCGGGGTAGGGTGGCAGGCCGCCACCGTCAATTCTTAAAATATCAACGCGGAAGCCAAAAGTAGAAACGAACGAAAATAATATTATGTACGTAATTATTATCGGTAAGGACACGCACGCGGTTTGGTCATGAGAGCCATTACAAACCCAAGCGGCCAAGCCAGACGATTATAGTTACACAAATCGAGAGAGGAAATAAATGAACGCAAGTAAAATTTCTACTCGCTAATAGGTGGGTAGGTGGGAACAGTCGAAAGTTTAAAAATAAAATTCATTTACGCGTTGCCCTGGCCGTTTAGCGAGACGACCAAAGAATCCACGGGGCCGTATTTAATTTCCATCTAAAATGTCGCCGTGTCACCTCCCCGGCTAGGTGCACAACAAAATGACGAATCACCATTCGAATAGAAGCTGCGTTTACGTCACTACATGGTCACTTCTCGCTCGTTCGCCAAATTTCCGAACAATTAGCGCGGCAAGAGTGCATCAAGTTTCACAAGAACGAACACTACATGGTAGCCTTTCTCCTCTAGAAAAGGAGGTTTTCTCACGCAGCGAGATGGACAGAATTTACAAATTTACATTTTCTTCCGAAAACTATTGATCAATAGACAGAAAAATTTCAAGGGATTTTCTTTTACATGGTATCCTTAACATTTGGACCAAAAGAAAGTCATATTGAAAATGGTAAAACACGATTCGACTATATATTTAGACCAAAAAATTGAGAGAGAACTAAACTAAGTTGAAACAATAATAGATACCTAAATATGTACAATAAATCTCCAACATAATCGTGTTACGAGTTTCATCAGGTCACTGGTCATTGACGGAAAATTTGCCCATAAACAAACAAATAAAACAAATCGAGGAATAAATAAATGAGTAAGTAGATATAATTAGATATATGAATTAACAATATAAATATTTTTGGAATCATCGCATCGTCAAACAAAAAACCATCTCACTTCTAAATCCCATTTCCTTCATGAGAGTATTTCGAATGCAGTAATTTCTTTCAATTTCATAAACGTTCTGTCCGAATATAATACTTCGCATGCTCGCGCTTCCACGTTTACATTTGACAGATTTTGGTTTCGAAAAAATTATTAACTACTAATTATTCAACCATTAGTTCGCAGTTCATTTTTTCACGCATGAATTTTTTCAAGCGCTACATTTTTGAAAACTCATTTCATTGGTCCAAAAACGTTCATTGTGGAACGGAAAAAATCACTCCGGTATAAACACGTATTTTTTTTCACTTTCAAAAGCATTCTCAGTTACTTATAGCTTTTCAGCTAAATTTGAAATTAAATAAAGAATTGGGTCGGAAGTCTGAACATTTTCATCGAAATCTATAATTTTCACATGAGTAATTTCTTCAAAGAGAACAAAAAGGGAAGTCCGCGAAACGGCGATAAAGAACTGCGTATTACGCAGACTTCCAGACAGCAGCGTATGCACGAGTGTCTGTTCGGAGAGCAAATATTCGTGAGTAAACGACAGGTAGATACGGCCTCGAGTAAAAGCATGAGAAACTTGCTGGGTGAAGAGAAGTAACGATGATCATGCAAAAACGTAGCAGACAGAACGCAATATACATTTTTTTTTCAACTTGTATAAATGGGAAATGAGGTGCTCAGATTGAAAGCACATTTTTCAAGATCGGTGAAACAATTTTCCTGAGACTCTAACGAAGGAATGAAATAAAATATGCGTATGTGTAGTTCACTAGCACATAAAAGCGAGTAGGTCACATTTTTGAAGGAGAAAAAAAATTCTAATACATATTACAAAAATCAGCTAATGTTTGGTAAGTGACGAGTGGAGGGTAGCCTTTTGTTTATAGAAATGAATTTTTGCAATAACTCAACGGATTACCGTTTCAAGACGTAATTACCGCTTCATTTTTCTTTTTTTTTACGAATTTATGACGATGCGTTACGATGTATATAGTTGAAAAGTGGGGAAGACGAAGAAGATTATAGAAACACAGAAAAATAGAAAATTGAAGAAATGAGACAGAAAGACTCGAGTACGAATTAAAGACAGCAAAGTATATGTAAATTCTAAATTGTCAATGAAACTGCCAGATTCCAAATCCGACACAGCGATCGAATGACTGATGACTTTAGTAGCAGCACCAACTTTTCGCCTTATAAAGCGGATATATGAGGCAGTGTTTTTTTCGTTAAAACGCAAAATACGGGCCAAAACTGATCGATTACCACCCCGAAAGGAGGAAATACGCGCACATCATGGAGGCTGTGTAAAAGAACAAGAATGAAATTTCGCGCATCGATACGAACGTAGCGCACACAAGAACAATAAAGGGGAATGGAAAAAGGGACGTTTGTAAGTGACCTCAGAGACTTCGACCCAAATTCCAACAAAAAACTGACAAATCAGGCGTTGCGTCAGCCAGCAGAAAAACAATAGAGAAAATCGGAAAACCTTGAAGAAACAAAAAGCTTTTACATGTAAACAGTTTCATACATAAAATGGAAGAAAAGTCCAATTTTCAGAAATTTAAAAAAATAGTAAACACACTTTACTAGAGACACGTCGCATGTTTATTGGCTGTAGACACTTTCTGAAATGACTAAAAAATAAGACTATCCCCTTTGTCTAAAAAAGCGAGAGAAAAAACTGGAAAGACTATTTTCTGAAATAACTTTCAAAAAAGTAATTTCCAAATGGCGAAGACGTTTAACCCGTAAATACACTTCTAGGGTCTAGAAGACCCCACATGATATTTTTCACGATCTTACCTCTAATACGAGAACAATTGTCAAAAGACCCCATATCAGCGAGATTCGGACAGAACGTAAATGAAATTGAAAGGAACTATTCCAGCGTCCCACAATCAGTGTTGTTCCTTGACGCGTCAAATAACTTTTTTGACATTTCATGTCAAAAAAACGTCAAATAACGTAAAATTACAGTCAAAAAATTTTACTGTCAAATTATGTCAAAAAATGTCGGATAATAATTTTATTGTGAAAACTGAATTTATTGTTATCATTATGAGTTTTGTAATACATCAAGTTTGTTTGGTTTGGTTTTGGATGATTCATTTTCATTTTAAACTTTGGATTATTTTAGTCAGAAGGCCCAACAACCGCAAACTCCAAATAAAAAATTGATTTCGACGCTAAGCTCACATGGAGAATATCTTGATTTTATTGATCAAATTAATGACTACAAAGTACTTTAATTATTGTTTACATTTCCATTTGCTTCAGTGTTAATCAGTAAAAAGAAAAACAAAAGATATATTATCAATTTCTATTATGAACCAAGTTCTAAATCCTAATCTTAAAGTCTTGCAGGCACATTAATTTAAATTTCAAATTTCAAATTTCCAATTTCACTTTTATTAGTTTCAAAGCCAACTGCTGTCAGAAGAAAATTAGAAAATGTAAAAATGAGAGAATATTATTCAAAGACCACATAATAATCTTAATGCTTATTTTAGAATTTACAAAATAAACCGAAAAAGTTTTTCTTTGCCCTGAGAAAGATAGAGCATATAAAATCTGCAATTTTCAATCAATACTCGAGCAATAATTAAGGAATTCCCAAGTTTTTCCTGTTGTCTCTTTTGATAGTTTAACTTGACTCATTTGACGGAACAACACTGCCCACAATACGATAAATTCAGCACAAGATTTAAGAAGGAAAAAAACAAAAATTATCAGGAATATCGTTTATAATAATTTCCCTCTCACACTTCCCTTTCTATAAAGCTCTAACTTATCAGTAAGTAGGTACATTGTATTGCATGAAAATATTTGTTGACTTAGGTTTTGCGAGTTACAATAAGTGTGGGGTCTATGAGACCCCCACTGGCCACTGTTATTATAACGTCACAAATTCTTGATCGTATACAAGGGTTAAATCACTGATGCACGCGTCTACAAGAAAAAAAAAAGGCAGAGAAAACACAAGTAATATCAACCATAATACTTCTGTCATATTTTATTATCACTGGCGCCGCCACTTATCGTCGTTTCTGTCACGATATGGCGTATGCTCTATGCTTGGAGCTGCCGTTTTTTTTTTTTCCAAATGGATACCTTACCCAACATCGTGACACAAGCGAAAAGAAAATACTATTACGAGAGGTTGGCTCAATGGGGCTGAGAAGGGGGAGTTTGTTACGCGAATGATGCAACCGAGAAAGCTATGCGTGCAACTTGGCGTAAGATAGGCTGCCTTTTCCTCCTTCCGCCCCCTTCGCCGCAATTTGGCAGCGCCAAAATAGATTAGAGGAAGTGCCTGAATGGAGCCGGGGGACGGAATAAGATTAGGGAAGCGTAAAAGGGGTACGAAATAGCGAGCAGCGGTGGGGGGGAGGAGGTCGCAAAGGTTGTGGCGCGGGGTCGGAAGAGACTTGCGCAACCTTGTTTGGCGAGGCGAACGACCTGAAGTCATTCTCCGATGAGCTGGGCCGCTATCAAGGACGCAAAACTGGGGACGAAAAAAAAGGGTGCGTTGGTTCGACGACCTACGCCAGTTCCTTTCCGCCCATCCTCTCACCCTCTCATCCACCAATCACGCAACGCCCACCACTCGAAAAACATACGACCAAAATTCAAAAATTTCCGGGCAAAACGAGAACGAAGGCGGCAGTTGGGCGCGGTTCGACGCTGAAAAATTTGGTCCCATATTTCTATGCGACGAGTTGCAGATGTTTCACGAGCCGAGCTTGAAAATTTATTCGTCAAAATGAAAATTTTCTCGCCGATGAAGGCAAACTTTCGAATTAGAAACTACGAGTACGTCGAGTGGACGAAGTGCGGCGCGGTGAAACTGAAATTTTACGACTGGAAAGGAACGAAGAAACGCTGCCCCACAGCTACAATTTCGGAGATTTACTTCCACAATTGTACGTGGGTTGGGTCATGTGGTCTTAAATCATTCACTCTATTATATAGTTGTACTCGTCTATTGTGGTCCTGAACGAGCATCCTCTCGACTCCAGAGCATTCAGAGCCCGGATAGTTCAAGCGTGTAGTTCCAAAAATTACAAACTCATCATTTGTAGAAAAACCAAGTGCGGAATTGGGGAATTTAAAATGAAATGTAAGAATACTAATTGAGGGTTTCATTTTCCAAAAAAAAAAAAGATAGAAGTTTTGGTACAGACTGTTTTTCAATTTTTCAAGGAAAAAATGCATCTAAGGAATGCGATTTAGATTTCAGATAATTTAGTGCACAAAAATTAAAATTCGCTTTTTCACTCTGATTTTGCAAGAATGGACTTTAATACGAGTACATCATTTCAGTACGGTAAAAAAACCCTAAAAAGTGAATTAATCCTCTTAAAAATAAAATTTTTGAATACGGTTCCGAACCGTTTATAACTCTTACGCAATATTCTAAATATACAGTACCTACTAAACTATCGACGAAAAAAGTTGCATTCATAATTTTACCTTCCAATCTTTACGTCATTTTGTTCGACATGACTAAATTGTTTGCTCAACACTAACACGTGAAAATAATAATTCTGTTATCTGAGAGCGACAGGTAATCGACATTTCCTAGAAATGGCATCACATCGGGGTAAAACACACAAGTTTTAAGAATAACATAATTAGATATTTATGTCCTCGTAAACGAAAAGGGCGACGAATTCTGAAATAGGTATGAAATCCAATTTTCTGAATTTGACTGATGTTAAGTGGCTGGTCTCAAATGACAAGATCTTCTGACGACACTGAATATATTCATACATCAAAATGGGGTAGAGGGAGCTAATTTAGTATCATATAATGCAACGAGGATAAATGTCAACAGATCACTCTGATACGGGAGAGCTACTGATATATGATTGGTGGATGTCTATATTTGGGTAAAATGTCGCGTTGTGCAATCATAAATAGACATTAAGAAACTTGACGTTTGTTATTATTTAATTAATGAATTAGGTACATGTTTAGCTCCATCAGTTATTCTAGCTTCTGAACTAGCTACCAAATATCTCTTCCATAATTATGTTAGTAGGTATGTATACAATTTGAGTACTGATTGATAATAGCAAGTAATGGTGACTACGAATTAAAGAACTTTATCATACGAAAAATGCATCAATCAAGCCTTGCGTACGTCTCCTCTGTCTCTATAGATGGATCTATAGTCGATACTTTTGTCACATATCATCAGATTACAACATCAAATGAAGTTTATGATTGCGAGTTGTCAAGAATATTGGAATAAGTTGGAAATCTAAAAACATGACTCAAGTAGTTTTCAAAGTCATACATGAATCAAAAGAAAATACAGGATTCTTGAGCGAAAAAGAATGTGAAATGGAACTTACAATAATTGGTATTACACAGTATACCTAATAAGATTCACAAACCTTGAAGAAACGCAAGACAAAAATTAACCGACTCAAACTTATTGTTACTTTTCGTTGACATGGACAAAGGACGCATCTTTATTACAACTAACAAAAAAAAAGAAGAAGAAGAAGAAAGTCGTTATTTCGCCAAGTATCGCTGCTATTAACTTTGCAGACCTCATTAACTTCCACAACATACTCAATGAAATACTCAAATATTATAAATTAATGACTAAAAATGCTGCAGTTATCACTTGCTCAATGCCACCGATTCAAAATAGCCGCATTAACGATCAGAAAGAATTTAGTATACATCATTAAATTTTAATTTATCTCACGAAGACTTTATACTGATAACATTTCGACGAAACTTAGTATCTCATCATTCGAACAGAAAAAACTATTTTTTAACTATACTCCACTATCCATACCGTCATCACGAGTCATTCACAAAATTGAGGTTACTACGTCGTTCGACTTTGTGCCTGCCTTACGAAGGAAAAAAAAACAAAACAAAAACAAAACAAAAAAAAAACATAACACGATGAGGAAAATATTTGTTTACATCGGGTGCGAGTAAGAAGCAGGAGAAAAGTAGGTAAGTAGGTCAACCAAACGTGAAACGTTTGTCAAAAGGAATGAATAATAAAATAATACATAAAATGAAATGAATTTGTTTAGGAAAAATGAGATCATTCTCTGCGCACCCTCCCTCCCACTCACTCTATTAGCTTCCACACATCTACGCTTTCTCTCTCTCACACTCGTGTTTACATTCTCAGCAAATGTTTACGAAATAAACAATACGCTTTTCACTCCTTCCTTCCTCCGTTTCCCTTTCACGAACAAATGCCAGTTATGTATTATTGCACACATTTCAAACGATTACGTAATGTCAAAGTGAAAACAACGCATAATCGCCATACATAATCGATGCACTGCGCGCACCATTTTTCTCCCTCTCATTTACCTGAAATACAAAACTAAAAGGCACAACACAAACGCTAACGAATGCAGTACAAATTACTTTCAAATGACACATCTTGCGTATTAAAAATCTCAATGGCAAACGATCTCATCTAACCGACCATCCGTTAATTAGTTGGTTAAACAGAAAAAAAAAAAGTTGAGGAAAAGTTGAATGAAAATGCAATCGTTGTCATCCTCGCCGTGGCCAAGGCTATTCATAGAATTCCGAAACTAACCACTTCATGCGATGACTCATGCTGCCCATTCATAATGACGTCATGAAGTAATTATTGATACTAGTTATAAAAAGCAAACATAACGTTGTACAGAGAAAAAATGTTTACAACTTCCGATTTCCAGTTAAATTATAGACAAAATCATGATCAAGAAGTTATTTCAGTTTGAGACGACAGAATCAATGGAAAAACATCTGGTGCCCAGAATGGAAACAATAAAATGCATTGCTGAATAGATAAACGACGTCGAGAGTATCGATAAAACTACGATATTAATTACGACTGTATGAAAAATTTTACTCGAATTCTTTGTGGCTCGCAAATAGCCGAGTTTATATACATTTTGTTCAAGTACTTCGATTATTGGAAATAATGACCATCGCAGTGACGTCATCAAATTTCATAATACAAGAATAAAACTGTAAGATGCACGAGTATTTAGTTGGCTGCTATTCCATTAGTGGATATCACATAACATTTATGTGTCTTCATTATATAGGGTAGATACAGACTTCTTGCCCTCATGCAAGCTGCAATCTCAGTGGCGAGGCAAGCATGAATGAAAGCAGCAGGTTTGGACAGGGCTTGAATGCAAGAAGACACTAGGTTATACAGTCATAAGGGAAACGCTGGAAATTATTTAACTCTGCTCCTCAAGGTGAATATAGCTCGATTACGATTGGTTAGTTTTGGTATTTATTCGAGTGGTTGATTATCTGTTTCATGTTTTTTTTTTTTAAATTACAGTCAAAAAATAACAATGCTGGTTACCTAAGACTTGGTTTTACACTCGATACTTTTACATCAAGTATTCTTTAAAAACTTGAACCAAATTTTCAAAACCCACTTCAATGACTCCTCCTCAAGACATGCTTCCAAAATAACAATAAAAAAATTTAGGTAAAACGTATAAGCATTTTCATAAGCTTTCATGAGAAACTGTACTTCATAATTTCATCATGAGCATTCTACTACGTTGATAAGATAACGAAAATAATAAGTGGCGCTAAGACGACGTTGTGATCGTCGAGCTGAATAAATGCTTCAGATAGATAAGAAAAATTTAAGATAAATCCACTTCCATTCGAGTGCGAACGCATATCCTTTCGGTGAATGACGGAAGGAAAATTATTTAGCACACTAACTTTTGTTCGAATTATAAAAAACAAAACTTATTGAATCTTGAAATTCGGACAGCCGCAGAATGAACCGAATTTTTTGAACATAGCTACTCGTTGTCAGCGGTAGGCACATACTCATATAAAAATTTCAACCGAGTAAGAGTAAACTCGAGTAATTTGGACCCAAATATTACGTTTAAATTTCGTATAATTATACCTATGTTAGGTACCAATTAAAACAGATTACAAATCACACGTTTATAGCCTGGTACAATCATGCATCTACATGGCGCCCGAACTAAAGACACGTCATCTTTCTTGGGCGTAGCTCATCGAGTCTAATTAAAAATTTTTTCAAGTATAGCTATCACTTTTGAAACTTGAAACGAACGAGACATGAAGCGAAAAAGAAAACAGGACTTTTTTCGAAACCCTGGTAAAAGAAATACATCTTTTCTAAACAATCAGATTTGAAGTAAATGAAAACAAAAAACAAATTACTGATAAGTACACGTGAATAAGTCATAAATCAAATTTGAAAGATAAATGTTAATTTGAACCACTGTTCTAGAGCCTGCAAATTTGACTGAGAGTGCTACTGTGATTTCATTGAGCTAGGACTAAAAAGTCTGTCAGCTCTTCGGATAAGTTACATAATTTTGAATATTTTCATCATTATTATTTTATCAATTGTGAGGACACACTAGTCGGTTTTTATATCAGTTTATTACGAGGGTGTTGGCTTTGCTTTCTGATTCTCGGTCATTTTAGTCCCAATGCCAGTTCTGACACGTTGTATAAGGGTAAAAGAATCCATTATTCCTTTTTCAATATCATTGGGTTCGCCATCGACTGTTTCATAATAAAACGGTATTTCTGATCCATTTGATCAACTCGGACGAATAAAAACCAAGCTATACTAAAATTACATCGATTTTGCCGAATTCGCAACAAATTGAATATTTTCATCTGCTTGAACACTAGAAGTACCAGAAGGCGTCATATACGACGCCACTCGAAATTTTGAGATGGATTTTTCAAAGGACCAATATTTTGAGAAGCCCTGACTTGTGTCATACGACGCCACCTGGTCCTTTGAGTAATCGAATAAAACCACGTTTTTCCAGTGTTGAAACATTCTACTACGTAATTTTTAAATAACTTTCACTACGACTCATTAAGCTAAATGAAATAAAAAAACACTCGAATATCGAGGGCCACTAAAAAAACGTAGAAAAAAAAGAAGAATACAGAACTGAAACAAGGGCGCATGGCATCAAATCGAGCGCAAGGATAAGCTTTTGTTTACACTCTGTCGAAAATATCTGTGTCAACAGCTTACACTGGCCCAAGAACGTAATTTCCTATTGACGAAAAGTTCGAGGACGAACCCATCGTTTCTGGTTTCCGACCGAAAATGCGCGCATTCCGGAAATGCTGCTTGGAAAGCGCGAATTTCAAACAACTGTTGAGAAAATTTTCGCACATCCGACAGCCGAAATCAATTTCCGCAAGCACGGGAACCTTTTTACTCAAAGTAGAGCGCAAAAGTCGAGAAGCGAAAAGGTTTATAGGGGGAACCGGAAGGGGGTGGACATATAAGGGGGTTGTTTGAGAGGCTCGCAGGTTTATGTGCCATAATATTTTTTCGTTTTCCATGATCGTCAACTTGGTAGCGAAACCAAGTTGCGACAAGGTCGTAGAGGCAGTAAAGACACCACAAAAAACTTTATGCGGCCAACTTTTTCTCTCACGAAAAAAAAGCTCTCTCGT
Source organism: Parthenolecanium corni (assembly GCA_038050395.1). NCBI lineage: Eukaryota > Metazoa > Arthropoda > Insecta > Hemiptera > Coccidae > Parthenolecanium > Parthenolecanium corni. The sequence goes on from JBBCAQ010000020.1 coordinate 3,367,287, forward strand.
AACGACGACATAATTTCAGATAAAAAGTGACAAGAATCGAAAATTCCCTCGAAATTTAACCAATTTTTTCGTCGTTTTTTTTCGCTCCCTTTTTCCTCAAGTATCATTGATTCAGCACAGTAGCCCAACTGCTCACCTTGCTCTTCGTCTGGAGTTACATTTTTACCCCTCATTTATACGGTTCCTACATAAAAATCCTATTGCTTTTACTTCGATTACATTTCGAGGTCGAAAAAGAAGAAGCGAGAAACAGAAGGAAAGAAGTCGTTATCCCCCCCCCCCCCGTTCGTAAAAAGCCATTAAAAACAAGGAGAAAATAAAGAACGAGCCCAAATAACAATGAAACTTACTGAAAAAACACCCTTCAATTTTTCTGTATAAAAAGAAAATTGGTCGAATCTAAAATCGAATAGTGAAAAGACAGATGATACACTCGAAAAGACGTGGAAGGCAAACGGCAAACAGGGTGAGAATGCGAAAAACCAAAAAAGCCAAAACGAAAATGTTGATCAATAAAAATGCTCCTGTTTCTAAAACATACCCAATTATATAATTCTTTTCTTAGCAGTTATTTTTTCATTCTGTTCGTTTTTCTCTTTTTTCAATGGCTTGTATGAACGACAAAAGTGACTTACACGTTAGTAGTTGAATAAAAAATCGTATTGTAAACTTATTTTCTAATTATGTTTCGTCAAATTACAAAAACGGTGGTTCACTCACCACTTTCTACAAGCATTCGATTGCTCAAATGGAGACTGACCAACAGACAATTAATTCGAGTGTACTCACCTAAAACAAAGAAATAAAACACAAATTAATTTTCAGAAAATACATACATGTTAGAGTGACAGAATAACATACGCGGGAGAAAATTAATTGAACTGGTAAGCCAAAGATCTACTAGAAAGAACAGCCATAGACTGTGCTTCAGTGGATACTCATTTCTTGTTACGTTTCAACCAGATATAAGTACTTATGGATTCTTAAATAAACATCAAATGAAACAGGATTTGGGAAATACTTATAGTAAATCATCCTTATAACGCTCACGGTCATAACGTTATTATTGGACATTTTGCGTCTTAATCTCGAGTCTTATTAGCTTTCAGATATTAATCACTTTTTGGGTCTTCAGTTTTCAGATTATCCCTCAGTTACTTTTCGTCCATACAGACAGCAAATCCACAGTCTCTACTGCACAACAGAAGAATTAAAAAAAGGGACAAACTCAGACTAAAACGACTATCTTTTCTACGTGATGTCTTTGCTACATGACGGAACATCAACAAACCATATTGTCGACGACCCCTGGCCCCAAATCAACCATTCCAACAGTTAATCCATTTACCAAAAACACAATAAACTTGCCAACCTCAAACGCGTTCGCCTTTAAAAATAGGGTGCGGCTGCCCACACGTTAATCCAATTTCACAAGCCTTTATTTTTCTGTACTCATTCCCCCCTCGCAGACCTGCCCCTACACATACACGTGGAAACAACTGACGCGACAAACGCATACAACAGCAGCATCAGCTACTGCAGCAGCGACCAACGACTTTTGGCGCAGCTGCATTATTAACCCCCCGAAAATCCCGAAGGATGATCTCAAAAGGTCAAAGACCTCTTTCTCCGGCACACCAGCACACATACATAAAAATGAAAAAAAGAAAAAAAGACAGACTCCTGCACACGAGCGCTTCGCCCCAACATTTTTGTGAAATGCAACACGTCTCTTTCTTTTTTTTCTTCTCTCCTCGAACTATGCACTCTCTCCCATTTCAGTGGTTCCTCATAAACGTGTACGATTGTTTGAAAGGTCCACAGTCCCCTCGCCTCTTCTTCCTTCTTTTGGAAGAAAACAAATCGACTATCCACCGGCACCCCTTCGACCTGGCTGCATTTGATAGGAGCAGCTGCAATTGCTGCACATCCGAGCAGTTCAAAAAGACGATCGAGAGATGGGGGACGCGAGGAGGGAGCAGAAAAGCCGACGACCGGAATGGCAGGTGAAAATGCAGCGCAAGATCGTCGTCTATATGTGTTCTTCGAGATGACGATGTGCATCGTAAATACAGCACGCGTGCCCATATTCCAGGTGTTATCAAAAGAGATCCTCCAGACACATGCACCTATAAGCTACACACGCACCAAGCATGTACTGGAATGCGTATTAAATGCACTAACACATACGCAGACATCAGACATGCAACATACACCACCACCCGCTAACATCTCTGATACGTTTTTCTTCTCCAGCTTCTTTACAAGGTACCCATACCTATTTATTTTCTTTAAATATTCTTTTTTATTCACCCATCGTCTTTTCATTTTTCCAGGGAAAAAAAGATCAACCATTTCTTTTGTATTGAATAGGCTTATTATGTTTTTTTTTCCCTTCTAGACACCGCTAGCGCCGCACACCAAAATGCAAAGGCGATTGCTTTTCGTGATAGAAATCACTTCAAAAAAAAAAGTACCTACACGCATGGGCATTCGCATACAAGGTGTTTTGGGAGTATAGAAGAGCAAAAGGTTGGATAATATCTAGCGAATGGGCCAAAATAATATAAATGGTGCTTCCAATGAGTGGTTTGCTATTCAGTACCAGTAATTAATACACATAAAAATAAGAAAAAAAAAAGTGATAGAAACATGTGGTTCTTGGTCAATTTCACAGGAACTGTAGGGACGCTTTGTAGATTTTTTTCGTTTTCATAAAATGTTTCTCGACTGAAAGAAATGAACATACTCTGTTCAACTTAAGAATGCCTAAAACGGATTGCAGTTTGCAGGGCTCCGGGGAGAGGAAAAGGTACTCGTTCACATTCAGCAACAATATTTGACTACGCTTCCGATTTTATTTTCTTGTTTTTTATCACACATCCGATTTTTATATTGTTGATAAATGTAAATTTGACGTTCCGTTTTAGGCATTCTTAAGTTGAACAGAGTATAGTAATTTTTACAACTGTTTATTGCAAAATAATTCAAGATTCGTAACAGGTAATCATAACCTCAAGCTGGAAATCCATTTAAGTTAGCCTTGATACATTACAACACAGTACAGTAAGGCTGAAATTCTGACATAGAATATAAAAATCTTTTCATTCATAGGAAACTCGTCGAAGTTTAACTCAATCTAAAAAAAACGTGTACTTATATGTATACGAACTTTTTCGACTCATAAGCTGATCTGCGTAGCTTTCCATCATTACATGTATTGCGGAAAAATATCTGAATTGAAAAGAAAAATCATAACTCTCTTCGTCAACTCTCGATACACCCTGTATACCTGCACTAAAATATACCTACACATACGTTAAATGTTATAAATAGTCTTATACAACAAAAGCCTGTTCCATTTCTTTTTACACTCCACTCCCGATATGCTCCTATTTCAATAATTCTTTCACTTCATCTTTTTTCGTCTCCAGCTTCCTTTTTTTCTTCTTTACTCAACTGGATGCCTGTCTACATCTAAGCTCCCTTTCTTCTCGTCGTCGTCGACGACGGCGCAGATGCATTTTCTTCAAATTCGATCACGGTTCGTGCAAAGAAATTCATATTGTGTTTCAGTGGGAGGGGGCCACAGAGAACGAACACTGCCCCACCTCGATTTCATACAATGTACCTACGTTTTTTGGCAGGGCGGTGGCGGTGTCATTTCGAATGCGAAATCGTAAATCAAAAAAATAAAAAAAAGGTACAAAACGCAGGACGCATATCTAATGGTATTCGAGGGGGGCAGAAAATTCGCACATGGAATCGACTCCAATGCAGAACAGAATACGTCTCTACCTAAACGTATGAAAAATGGCAAAACTGGTAGAATACAGGATAAGAATTCGACAACAATTTTGACGTAACTTAGAGTCCGTCTGAAATATTTTCTTCAGATTTTTACAATTTGAATGGGAAAACATAATATATACTCGAATGATGAGGGATGTCTAGAATAACAAATATTTTTTTCTCGTTGAAAATTGTAACAAATATTCAGCATTTTTATTGGAAAACATGCAAATTTCACCTAGAAAAATGCATACTTCCATTGTTTCAACAAAAAAATATTTTAATCTTGCAAACTGATGACTGGAAGGATATTTACGATTTTATGCCGCCCATAATTAAATAAAATTGCTTTTCAATATAAATGTAATGTGATCTATGAAAAAGTACCCCAAATCGGAAATTTCATTTTAAAGCTAATGATTGCTTTTGATAGAGGAAGGTGTCGCGAGCATTTTGCAAGAAAATATACATGTAAGCCCAATCAGGTAAAAACTGAGAGATACGCTTTGAATTTCACATTTAAATCATAATTTCGAGAAAAAAAGTGTTTTTTCTCAAAAATTGCCGAGTCAATTTCAACGAAATTTTCATATTTTATTATAAAGTTGACCCTAAATGTATCCAGCAAAATTTTAATAAAATTAATTAGATAGTTTTTACACTACAATAGTTGAAAAGTTAATATAAAAAAGGGAAGAAAGGTAAAGAAAATAACAAAACATCGAGCCTCACTGTCCTGTCCGCCGCGCAATCGTCTCGCCTCATAAATCAGCCAATTTTTTTTTTGTTACAATATGGCGCGAAAATTTTTGTTAGTCGGAAAATTTCGATGACGTCATTCGGGCATCTGCCAAATCGCGACGCGTCGCCGTTTCCTAGCTTCCTCCACCACCACCCGATTCACACACCGCCACCGCTCCTCACTCTCCTTGCCACGCAAGATACCATCGCCTCCTTCCCGCCCATCCAAAGCTCGTTTTTCCTGCGTCGACGGTCGTAAAAATTCGTACGCTTTCGTGGAAACGAAAAAAATTCGTCGAAAGCTCAAGGCATCGTCGAAGATGATACGCGAATTTTCGGCGGTCCGTGAATGTAAAGTTTCACACGCTGATGGTCACAATTTAGTCGCCTCCGCTTCGCAATTCCCCACTCCCCTTCGCCTTGTTTACAGCGAATTTTTTTCCCAAGTGCCTGTCAATCTATCCGAAATTTTCCCACCGCACAGGGTCGAATGATTTGGCGTCGTTGGATTCTTCTCCATAAACAATATATCATCTGCTTGCGCTACTGCTGCTGCGCCTTGTGACGTCATCGCGCAGCAGAGGAGTTGAGCGGAAAGCTTGATTTATGGGAATAAAATCGCGTAAAATTTTACGTTCTGCGTCCCAAAAATAGCGGATACGCAAATGCGTAGTGCAACATGCTTTCCAAGATGTATAGCTACGTGAATTTCCCAAAGATCTCTAATCGCTGGAAACGATACATTTTCTGCGAATTCCGATAGATTATAAAAATAAGGCTAGACTACCTTGAGCGACCGAAATGCGCAGCACAAAGCTTAAAATAGATAAAACATCTACAGAAGACGATGCTACAGGGTGCTCTAAAATTAAAGATGCAGATATAAAACAAGGGAAGAGGTAGGAGCGGTTTCTCCCAGCGAAACACACAGAAGAAAAAAGTAAACTCTCAGATCTCACTGTCACATTTGGATGAACTAATGCCAAGTAAAAAAGCCTGCGTCTGTTGGTCGAGCACAACTGTGGATAAAAAATCAAAAAAGAAAGAAAATCAGCCCAATCGCAGCAGTCAATTCTCAGAAAAAGGAACCTGAGAGTAGAAAAAGAATCAACCCTTAAGTTATAAGATGAATTTTCACTAGTGGTTAAAAATTTAGCACAATTACTGAGAACCAGCCTGATAATGCGGTTAATTTGCATCTTCTTCAAATATTTATAGTTTCTAAACGGCATTGATATGAATTTCGCTTTATTTTGAATAGCCGAGTATTTTACTTGTTTTTCAAATACATAATTGAATTTTCATGAATTTCTTCCCCTGCAAAATCACAATTTTCACACACTACAGAAACAAATCAACGACAAATTATTGCATCATTTCTAAAAGAAAATGAAAAACTCAAATTTGTTTCTTTTTTTTTTAATCGAAAATAGATCTTCGTCCCCGCTTCGGTAAGGAAATCAAATTATAAAACACACTGCGGTACAAATTTTTTTGCACAGTACGTTTCTCATTACCCACCTTCTTCGTTCGTCTTCAAAAAATTCGTTCCAAGCGTTAAGCTATCCGAGTCCTCCTAACATATAACAACTCGCAGCCTTTGCCGGCTTTTCCATTATCTCCCACCTACGCCTAATACCCAAAGGGGGCGAGTGCTGTGGGGTGGCGGCGGATGAGGGTGAAATTGTCGAGATTTGGTTAAAACGTTTTTCTCCGTATACGCACTCCACCCGTTTTTGCGGCCACCTCACGACGACCCACGCGGATAAAAATGTGCGAGCAACACACGAAGGCAAAGTGGAAAATAAGGGGGAGCCACGGTTGGCGACGGCTAAAGGGGGTGACATGAAAAGCCGAACGGAGCAACATTTCACCAGTGTGACGTCATACTCGACGACGACGAAAAATTTTCTCCTTTTTCACGCTTCTGCCGCCTTTTTCCCACCATCGTTACAAATAAATAACTAGCTATTTTCTACCGCATCCTTTTCGCCCGCCGTTCCAGGGTGCCGACGAAAAGTGGACCCGGGGGGGGGTTTCCTCCCCTACGAAAGGGGTACTCGACGCGTACATCGACGTGGTCGCCGCCGCCGCCATTGCCGTCGCTTCCGCTCACGCCACCCACACCAACCTCCATTTTTTCTTTCCACTCTTCGTACGAGTATGTAAAGAGGGCCAACGTGGAGGTGCGTGTGCCCCCCAAAAAACTCCAGTCTGCCACCCCCTCGAGCCTGCAAAAACTGGAGTGTGCGTTTGCGTTCTGGGTGTACGCGTCGCGAGGCTTATATACGAGTACGTATCCACTCGTACACGATGCGGAAAATTTGTAGAAATGGCGGCGGTGGCCACGAAAAAGCGCGCAGAGGTGTGTTGCGATTCGCTGGAAAAGCGACGCGAAAGTACGCGGTACGCTACTAGAATTGAGGGTCGGCGGTGGGGGGTGCGGGGCAGGGGCGCTGGTAGTTGACGATAAATTCGGCCGTTTTGATCGACGTTCGCGGCGGGAAAACGAGACGCCGTCGGCGGTTGATGCAACCGTATAAAATACCTACTACACAGCAGCGCTACTTGAATGAATATTTCATCATTTTCCCGCCATTACGATAATTCAAGGTTTAGGTACGTCAGTGGTGGGCTTGGTGGCTGAAATTGAACTTCACTCAAGAACGAGAAAACTCGTCGTTTTAGAAGGTTTCGCAACAGCCAACTATTAGAATATTGCGCTCGTGAACGAATTCGCAGGAATCCATTCCTTCAGTAACTCATCAAAATTTATTGTTTTCGGCTACATTTTCGTCAATATATCCAGACAACCGCGAAACCGACCTTCACTGACCTGAGGAAAAAATTTCAGCCCTATTGGTTTAGCGGGTTCGCGCATCCGAGAACGCGAGGAAATCGGAAATTCACGTTTTTCAACCTTCAAAATGACTTTTTTCCGAAACCAACGAACGGATTGGCTGGACATCCGAATGATGAACTCTTCAATTCATGTTCAATTAAAATTTCACCCCAATCTGATAAGTTATTTTGCTGTAATTAACTTTCAAAGTGAAAATGTAAGATTTCTATACCTATATCCACATCTCCACCCATCTATCCATCCCCATAGATGAATACGAGTACGAGTAAATAAACTATGGGAAAAAAAAACTGAAACACGAGATGGGTATTTTTGGAGTCCTGAAATCATGAAACGAATTACTAGGTGGGTACCATGCGCGTATTAGTGAAAGTCAGATCAAAATTAATAGACGCGGTTTGAAGATACGAATTTTTCTTCGAATTTTTCAGCTTCGAAGTCTCCATAATAGGGAAAGTACGAAATTGATTGAGCTGAAACTGATATGGTGTGCAAATAGAAGCTTCAAAAATGCACCATTCAAGTTTCATGCTAATCTGTTGGGTGTTCGTAGAAAGTATGATTTCGAAGGTTCAGAATGTGAATGTATTTCTTCGGAACTTGCTGTCAGGTTTCAGACAGAAATTAATTATTTACCCAATTATTACATACAGAATCCTCAAACATATATAGATGGTTCATAGGACGCATGTATAGTTCCATCCGAAAAACTGTTTTTCTAACGGGGCTGAGCTTGTTGCGCTAGAACCTTTTTTGGCGTTCAGATTATCCATCAAATTTATAGTTTTTAACAAAAATAAATCTGAAGAAGGAGAGGGGCTACGACCAACCATTTCATGTTACTTAATGTTTGAGAAGAAAATTTTTGCTTTCTCTATGGTCAGCATGGCAGGCTACATCATTATTATACAATTTCCCGAGGCAAATACACTGTCGAGTCTTCAAGAGTATTGGTAACACACAACTATACGTCACCAACGGCATCCTACAAGTTTAAGATCAGCGAGTACAAGTTCATCAAACAACAATAGATTTTCATACCTTAGTATTATTTACCCGAGGGACGACGATATCGTTTCGTTATGGAAAAGCTCGCAAAAAAACACAGAATGGACTGTCTGCACGACTATGAACTTCTAGCAACTTTTCGACGGTCTCTAGTCGCACAATTATGTACGAGCACTAGCGAACGTTTTTTCATTCTACGATCCAACACTTTATTTTTACATTCGGTCATTGGCACGCATTCACAAGAGACTGAAGTTTGTTCGCAGTACAGCGTCAGACCTCGATTACTTATGGATACGCTTACGTGGCTCCTTCAATTTCCTCTTCTTTCACGATGCCTACCGACGATTGCGTCATATTTACTTCCACGTCGTCGTTTATGACTAATTTCCTCAACACAATACCAACAGCGTCGGTGCGGAGGGATTTTCATTATATTTCGCAACGTTGTCCCCTAATAAATGTTGGGCCACCAAAAGAAAAATTAATGTACCACTCGAGTTTGTTTACCAACGAACAGAAATAAATTAGAAAATTCTTTCAATACCTACACCTTCATTTGATTAATTGAACAAAAACTGCCCTAAAAAGTGGAACATGATTTTCTTTTCAAGAAAATTACTCGTAAATCAACTTTTCCTGGAACACAGATAATTGCGACAAAGAAAGTGGGGCCCTAAGCATTTGTAATGATGTTTTACAAGAATTCACTTACTTTCTGTAGTGTATACATACAGGTTGTTCCGCCATCAATTCACCACTAAGCAACAGCAGACAGACCAACACAAGTAATATACCTATTAGCACTAGAAAAACTAGAACGATGTCATTTAACATTTTCAGACAGACTGCTCAAAGGACCAGGTGACGTCGTATATGACATTGCCCGGTGGTTACTTCAATATGCTGATCATCAATTTAAAGAAAATTTCTTCAACTGGTGAAGCTAATTTTTTGAGTACATCATTTTCGTGATATTATTCTCATAACCTAACTACGCTCCGTTGCAAAAGTCGACCTTCGAAAACTCTTAATTGGAGATAAAATTTTTTTCAAATTTCATTTCCCACGTAATTTGAATGGGATATTGATAATGAGTTTACTCAGAGGATGTCATAATTTTATTTTGCACCCGGACTGGTTTGTGAAATGCACCGACCTGTATATTTATATTTTGCTGTTCTACCTTTCAAGCTCATGTGCTATCGAACTTCATAAACTTGCAATGCAAATACACAACTCTATTCAAATTTTTTCTGGAAATTTCAAACATTGGGAAAAACCAGCTACAGTCACAGCTAAGATAAAAATTCTCATAAACAACAATTGGCACAGCGACTATAAATAGGTACGGTTCGTCGCGAGCGAAAAACCAATCGGGAAATTTTCGAAGCTGGAAAATAAACTATACAATCTTAAAGTTCAAGAAACATCTTGCCGCGAAAACTGGCCCACTCAGAAATATTTTCGCGCATATTTCATTCGATTCGAGAGCACAACGTTGCTCTCGACCAACTCTCTTCGGATAGTCTAAAAAAAAATATTCGATTTACAGGCTCGCTTATCTTTGAACGCGATGCTCTCGACTTTGCAAAGCGGGTTTTCATTATTTTTTGCAGCAGAAGCTTAGTTGGGAGTCCATTAAAAAAACGAATATCAAGTAGTAGAAAATAATATTCATTACCAAACGCTGTTTTTCCGCTTGCATTTTCTTGTTCACACACACCGCGCAACCAATAATAATAACAGTTAATCTTCCAACATCCTATAAACAAACTACGTCAACAAGGCCAACAACCTGTAAACAAACCTTCTTTCCCCCACCACCTATCTATATCGTTTACATTTCTCTCTCACTCTCTCTCTCTCTCGAAAATTTTTACACTATACGAACGTACCTATTTCATTTTTCTGTCTCCCCCCTACCCGTGCTAAATTGAAAACTAACCTGCTACATAGCGTCGTAAATCTCGAACATAAACTACTTAAAATTTTGCACAATAACCGTCAAAAAAATTTTCATACAAATTTACGAACAAACTTGATAAGAAAAGACGTAAACAAACGGCACGGGGAAAAAACAAAAAGAAAAAAAAAAGTAAAATGTATCGACCTTGTAATCAACGACGAAGCGGCTGCATATATTTCCGTATACCACCACTGCTGATTAGTAAACATAGTATCGATATGTCATAATTTAACGAGATCGACAAAATAACGCAACCAACGAAAAAAAAAAGAGAAAAATAGGAAAACATAAGAAATAAGAATGGCAATGCGGTGACCAACGACACAACAACTTAATTTAAAGGAGCTGACCTATCTTCAAAAATTGGTGGTGCAAGCTTCAAAGTAAAAAGTTTATAGAGAACTATTCTTGAAATAAACTAATACCTGATAGTTTGTCTAACCACAGGATTTATTATTCACGATAGCCCCAGAATTAAATTACAAGTTGGTATGGTGAGCATGGTGACGTGTACCAGACCAGAGGAAACCTTCATGCGTCAAGATATGGGGCGTAAAGGTTCTCTCGAGTACACGAGCAATTAACGACTGACTGGTAACTACATTTAAATCGTAATTCTTGAGGAAAATTTTGAAAAATTCAGTCTTACAAACAAAATGCTAACCAACTATTACTATGGTAATTAAAAATTTTTGCAAAAAATACTACCACAATAATGCAGGAAAAGTCAAATTCAGAGATATGAGTAGCTATTATCGTTTTCTGCGATTTTGAACAAATCAACTTCTACAAAGTGAAGAGTCACAATCAGTTCCAGTCAAGAGTTCTATGACGTAAGGATTTGAGAACGGTGATTGGTCGAAATCTAAAATACTGTCTACTTATTTGTTGGAGCCTTGTATGGAACTCTTAACTGGAACAGACAGTTTAGACTATACATAAAAAATTACACATCAATGTAAAACGTGTTAAAAATACACACTTTGTGTTTTTTTTTCAACAAATTTATATTGATGGGTAATTTCTTATACACCTTTGCGAAGTTAATCTTAAAAAATTATACGGCTTGGTATTCTACGGCTAAGACAGTTTCAATTACATTTAAATTTGGAAAGCTGAATCCATAAACTCTACTCACAATGAAAAAGCTCCACTTTTTACAATAGCATATATACATATTATATATATATATATCTGAATAAAATATTTTGAGCATCGGACTGATTGTGAGTCACAAAACAAAGAAAGCCAACGGATACGAAAACTATTGCGAGACCGAAGCGATGAGTCTCGTCACCATCAGATACGGTTGACAAGAATAACGGTACTCCAATTATAATGACGAAAAAAGTATGTTTTTCTAACGCAAGCACTCGACAATCTAAAGCAGTTTCTACAATTTTAAAAATTTGTAGAAAATCAAAATTCGCAAAAAAAAAAAAAAAAAAAGAAGAAATGGAAATATTCGATACCAGATGCTTGCGATTGACAAAATGCCATGCCATCGTACAAAAACGTACGTACAACCAAAACGTGGGGCGAAAAAAGAAGAAAAGTTCGTTAACATTGAAAATGAAAATTTTTATGGGTTAATGAACTATACAGTTAGGTGTACTCGAATGTACACAACGACAGTGTGTGTGTACGTGTGTGCGAGTGCGCCACCATTCAAAAATGATGGACGAAGGGGGTAAATGAAATAAATATGGACGTTATTACACGAAAGCATCGTTTTTTTCCCGTCTTATACGTTCGTATTTTTTCCCCCTTTTCATACCATTTTGTGCAATTAATCATTTTGTCGATTGGACAAATGAGGATCATAAATTTTACGTCAACGTACATTGGTAACCCTTTTTTTCGGCTTCCCTCTTCCTCACTGATAAGCACGCTAATACGGGGATCAAGAGGTTGTGCAAGGGTTGAAAAATGTACTTTTCTTGAAAAGAAAAAAAGAAACCATCGAGTCATCTACAAGTACGTATAGTTTGCGTATAGGTGCGACCCATAATACCAGTATAATTATTCTCTCGAACTCAAGTTTTACTCATGCGGAATCGAATATAAAAAAATCAAATCAACGATGAAGACCACGCAATAACTACACTTTGAGAAAAAAAATTAAAAATTAATATGCTGCGTAAGGATTTGAAGACAGCGATCCTAGTGGAAATCAAAAATACTTCCTCCTCGTTTATGGAACTCTCAACTGTAACAGACTATAGACTTACGTTAGTACGAGTATTATAGTAAACCTTTTCGTTTATCAACTATAGCCATTCATTATACCTCAAATTTTTTCTTCTCCTAATAGATACCTATATTAACTTTGCTTTTGCATATTATATCACAATTTACTTTCTTATTCGAGTCTTGTTTCTCGTAAAACAATATTTTTCAATTGGTATGCGGCTCAGATCATCGAGTTTCGATAAAGTCGTTTGCAATGCAGGTACTCCTACATAGTGCATACCCATTTACCAGTGGCGCCCACGGTGGGGTTCAAGTGGGGCAGCTGCCCCACTTGATTTGAGGTGGGTAGTCTGAAAAGAGTGAAGTAGGTAGGGAAAAATTGAGGAAAAATAGAATTTTTTCAAAAATAAAAATCGTCTTGCATTATAGGTGAAATAACCTATTGATTTTAGGCTTTTAAGTTAAAATTGGGTGGTTAATTTGAGGTTTTGCCCACTTTATTTAGAATACGTGGGCGCCACTGCCATTTACCAAAAATCTGGACTAGATATTCGTGAAAACCAGGTAAACGAAACTAACTTCAATCCTTCCCTTCAAAAATTGGACAATGTTACGAATCCTTTTATAAACCCTTCGATGCAAGTCATTTTGAAAAAAAAAAAAAAACCTTCATGACATCAACCCTACCGTCTCATATGATTTGAAATGTTTTTCAGCATTAACCAAATCAGGTAATGTAGGTAAGGAATCTTTGGAATAATCATAGACGAGTAGGATGTTTTGTCGTAGAAGAAAATGTTCGAACGAGATCAGGTATAGAGCATTTTTATGAGTTTTCGAATTTACGTTTTCGTGTATCGCACCTCAACTAATACATCACCGTATACTTATGCCCCATCAATTTTCAAATATTTTATATGTTGCGGGTATAAGCACATATTTTGACGTATCTTGGTTGTTTACAATGTACAGGTATCCTGTTTATTTGTTTAAGCGCATATTTTGCGAACACAACATTTTAGCGTATTTTTGAAGAACTTTTGCGTCAGTTTCTTATAAATATTTATATAGGTACAAAAATAGTGGTGAGATATAAGGTGACCTTCACCAGCCAAGCAAAACCAATTTCTCATCATCGGCGGTAGCTTTGAAACCGGGATGCCAACTGCAGGGATTAATCCCCGAAAGCAGGGATTCTCACTGTATTGAAAAATGTCACGGATAGTCGGGGATTTTTTTTTTTGAAATTTTGGGGTGTTTTTTGTAGAATCTTGACCATTTTGTCTCAATGTTCCAATTATTTTTCATTATTCAAAATTAAGCAATGATATTGGTACTTCACCCTTGTGATTAAAAATTTAAATTTTTTCAATTAAAATTCAACAAGCCATTAGGAACTTTTTTTTAAAGCTAATATCTTCAATTTCAACGAAAAAACAGGTTTTAGGGATTTTTTCACCACCAGGTACTTTTTTTTTGGATCGAAGCACGAATTATTAACAATTTGGGTCGGCAGCGCTGCTCTGAAAATGCACTTTTCTCATAATAATACGAACTGAACTGTTTTAGTTCCATCAATTGTACGACAAAAATGCTTCCTATAATCGAGATAATTTTCCTCTACTTTGTAATTCCTTCAATTTGCACCCTACTTTACTGCATCAGCATAATAATTCAATCCTACATACATTCAATTTATCAAATTAAAAAATGAAAAGTATTCTGACGTACATATCAATATCGATGTTTTCGCCAGTATACGAACGTACTTGATCGGTCACTGATATTCCCAATCAAAATGAAATTACCAACAAAGTTTCAACCAGATATTTTGGACGCATCACGCGTTCCTCGCATGAAAATAATATTTACACTCGACGGTGAAAGAAAAAAATAACACAGAAATTACCCTGACACATCGGGCAAATTGTGTGTGTATATTTTTACTTCGCTTTATCATCATCTCTCACCTCGTCGAAGAACGTTAATTCGTTGTAAAATTTGAAAAAAATAATTGTTTGTTATTCGCCATCATATCGCCAAAAAAACACGACATTACCGCGTAGAATGAATTCTCCATCAATTTTAAATCTGCGCTATTTCAAGCGAGTACATATTCGCGGTAAATCTCACTGGCAAAAGTCAATCACACAAAATATTTATATCCATCGTTCAAATTGCACACAGCGAACGTGGCATTAGGGTCTACAGAAATTACTACGAGTATATTGAATAACCACTTTAAAATTAAAAAAAAAAAATTATGCTCGACTGATTTGAGAAATATTCATACGGATTAAGTCATTAAGTTTCGTACTAACAGTGTAGTGGAACAAGCAGAAACTTCTTCCAAGGTTGATAGTTGTCTGAGTAAAAATAAATTTTACTAACCTGTATCATAGCACCATAGTAAAGAGAAAATTATGCGTCAAAAATCTGTATAAAGTATCGAGTAAATTTGGAAACTGAGCCCTCAAGTGTTCGGGAGGAAGATAAGGCTATTCAGCATATAAATTTCAAAAATGTTTTCAACGTTTCCCAAGGAAGATAATTATAATATTTAAATTATAAGCTTTTTTGTTCAAGAAAGACCTATATTTCAACTTATTCTTACTTCTTATTAAATCAAATTCCTATTTTCTCCTCATTCCAAATCTGCGCGCAAACTGCCAATTCTTGGATAAAAATTGTGCGCAGCGCGTCCGTTGTAAAAAGGAACAATCACACTTTCAATTACAAAAACGTTCACCTCCATAAGTTAATTGAATAGACCTATACCAAATGACAGCGATTTTCGTATCAGGGAAAATACGAAATCCAAAATACAGCTAAGAAAGAGTCAACCGCAAGAAAGACCTATTCAAATGTATCATTTTTATAAAATATTTTCGTAGAGGAAGTTATTTATAAATCCCTGCGGTTTTCCCCCAACCTCTACCTTAAATAAACAGGAAAATGTTTTTAATCGTTCATCATTATAATTAGATCATATCGAACTATTTACAGCGAAGAAATTGTTTGTTTCAATTGATAAGAATTAATTGAACTGGTCCGTTATTCATATCCATAAGGTTCATACATAAAAAACAAAAACAGTCTGAAATTAACTTCTCATAACTAATGTAAGTATATTATAATATTATGCTATACACGAAAAACATACATGTTTTTGGAAGACCATTCATACCCTTTTCTTTCGTTTTCAATTTTTGTGACTCAGTTTTTTTTTTTTTTTGAAAATAAACCAAATAAAAAAAGAGAGAGACCAATTCCACGAAAAGAAATATTTTTTCAACAAATCGAGAACAAGTATAACAGCACGCGGAGGCAGAGCCGTCAGAGGAACGAGGGGTATCGAAATAGACCCAATAATGAATGACAATAACAAAAAAATTCGTATCTATATAAAAATTGGCATTCATGAGCATTGGTTAGCAAGCCCGAATATGTAGCTGAAACCAACTAGAAAACAGTAGAAAAGTCATCAAACGAAAAACAAAATTAAAAACAATATCACTTAGAGCCACTACATTAAAGAAGTAATGGGAAATCCGAGATGTAAAAATTTATAATTCCCAATTCCTACGAGATTAATAATTCACATAAAATTTTCGTCAGACGACTCGAACTCACGCAATCATAAATTTTCAAAGTTCTCACCCGAGAGACAGACATTTTACAAATAAATAAAAAGAGTTTTTCTGTTCAATATTCAGCCCCGACTAAACATGGTAAAAACTAAAAATGGGTAAGAAAAATATTCGAATAAATAAACTACAAATTTTGGACATCCCAAGAATTAATTAATTTATAGAAAATAAATCCTCTCAGGGTAGATTATCTGATAAAATTTGAAACTAATATACAAAGTTGCAGAAACATATAACGCAATACATGCAATCTGACTTCATCTCACTCGAAAGAAAGGCACGATGATTCAATATTTTGAGACGACTTTTCTAAAATATAAAATTATTCGAGTAATTTCAGATATCTCCATACGACCGATTCCCCCGAGGCTATATCAATGATTCATTATCGTACAAATTTGGCCAAAAACGATGGCCATATTTTCGCCAAGTGTTCATACTTCGTTAACAGCCATCATTTTACAAAAAATGCAAAGAAAATTACAAAAAACTATAATTAATCGGTGCGAAATTGCTGGCTGTAATTTGCGCACATAAGTACGGAAAAATTCGCCAAGGATCCTCGTAAAAAAAAAAAGTCATATTGAAAGATACAACCCCGTGTCGGTCTACAGTACACTATGCTAAAGTGCATTCTACATAAACGAAGCCGAAGTTTACAGTTACAACCTTGATAAGTGCAAATTAAATATTTGAAATTCGAATGCAATTTCATGGTTCTTTCCAAAGTTCGTGACGAAGAAATAAAAATACCTATCCTTTCTGACGATACATTAGTAAAATCTTGAATTTAAAAAAATTGAGAACATGACACAAAATTGATCGGGGAGTATTTCATCAAAATAAGACATCCAGCAGACAAATGTCTTGAAAAAAATTCATAATAACTTAGACAATTTTTCATGAGCAACAAGGGCCGTAATAAAAAAAAAGATTCCCATCCATGTATGCACTTCTACATGATTCATGTTTACCGTAGCTTCAAAATTTATTTTTGAAATTTTTCGACTACGCCAATCAAAAGGGCATATTTTCATCAATTGAAATGGACCAGAAAGCAGAAATATTAAGTTTCTTGATATTAAGGTACCTTACTTGAGAATGCGGCGTAAATAATTTTAGTAGGATTTAATGACCAAACTAACATTAACACTAGAAGTACCAGGAAATTTTGAGATAAATTTCTCAAAGGACCAATATTTTGAAAACCCCTGACTTGTGTCATACGACGCCACCTGGTCCTTTGAGGTTACTATTGTGGTGTTATGAATGACACCACCTGGTCCTTTGAGTAATCAAGTTAAATCTGATATTTATTGTGTTAACAGACTTCAAATCAAAAAAATTACATCAGTATTTCCAAATCTAAGTTAGGAAAAGGATGGAAATAGTGTTTTCTTACATTTCATACTCTTACTTCATCATGTACAAGACCTATTGTTTTGAATAGATGAAGGTTTACACATTAACTGAGTATTAAAACACTCCAGATAAATTTTTCTCTTGGCAGTAGTGTACTCAAAAATTTACCAAGGTAGGAGCTGAATCTTAAATTTATCACCAAAAGATAGAAATTCCAAAAAAGATTCACCTACTTTCCGTTCTCGATTCGAGAAATTGTCAGAAATTTTGTTCTTCCCAGTTTCCAGTATTTCCCGCCAATTTCCCTCGAATACGTAATGCTCGGGAATTGAATTTTACAATATTTCTTTTACGGTAATACTGATGGCATGTAATTCACGAAAATGTGGAATGATGAGAAAATTCTTGGAATAAAATAGTTAATGAATGAACAACTTCAACACAATGATTCATAAAAGAAGCATGATGACTGCCGAGAAGAGAAATCAACAGTTTCGTATATGATTCACGATGACTACACTGACACGGGGAATCAACGATTTCGTACACGATTCAAAATAGGAGTGCATCACTTACCTTTTTGTTTGCTTTTTTGTTTTGGCCGATTTTGAAGATTTTCGCTACCGTATGCACGAATATGCCGCCGGAACTACACCAATTTGGAGACTTGTTCGAGCTGTATTCCATTATACGACCACCACCGGCAAGCTAATCGCATCCATACACATCCGTCGATCATATACATGTGGAAGTTCGTCGAAATACCAAAATCTCACCGATCACCCGCCAAAATATCACGAAAATGTAATATTATCAAGTAGCCAAACGAAACACACGTACACAACGCACAACAATTCGAGAATTCAGTTAATCTTAAATTCAACAATGCTCACGTTTTGGAGCGAAGTATATTTTACGCGTAAATTATGGCGCTTGATATCGATTAAAAACGACAGAAAATCGACGTAGATTGAAAATTGAATACCGACAACAAAATAGCCGAAGAAATTGGAAAAGACTTGCAAAGAAGAACACTCACGAAAAAACACTAAAACCAGAAAAATGTGCGAGCCCAATGGAACACAATAACGTTCTGTTACACGTTAAGCAAAGACGACGCTAACGAAATGACTAACTAGCAAAGTAACTACACGCTCGACTGGAGTATATTTTGATGAAGAAAAGGAACGAAAAAAAAAAAGAAGCCGAACGACGAGAAACGCTAGCTGCCCTAACACGTGAACACATGCGCACATGAACTACACGCATACACACATACACGACTAGACGCGACAATGTATATAGGCATAAAAGAACGGAATGTAGGACTACGTTCGGGTGGAGGGGGTAAAATTAAAGCGCGGGAAACGTTCGTAGACCTTGGAAAGGGACGGTGTAAGAGGAGTTGACCGTCGTCGTTCATTCCCCTCGAGTAGGAAAAAAAAGACGAAGAGAAAGAGAGAGGAACGAGAAAAACGACAGAGAGACGACGACAGAACTCGTGCAGGAGAGACTTGGTGAAGAGGAGGGGTAAGAGAAAAACTCAGCGCGCGACATTCTCCGAAACTAAGAACGCGCGAGCGGGGCGGCACTATACGCGTACGACTTACGAGTCGAAAGAAGGTGTCAGTGTTGCCAGGATAAACGATCTCAAAATGTAAACGCGTAAAAGCGCGGGCTTTTCCAATGGCTTTTCCAGCTTTGCGTTTTCGCAATTTCTAATTACTAAAAGAGCAGCTTTTTCAATACGGCGTTTTTCTTCGCTCCTCTCTTTAGTTCTTCATTTTCGTCGTTGAAGATTCATCTTTTGGGTCGTAGAAATGAAGGGATAATTAAAAATAATTCAAAGCAATAGATTATCGCATTCATCTGGTAATTTTCATTCTTCCTCTTTCAACCCTTTTTCTGTTAGTGTAAAAATGTTAATTACCCCACCAATCAACATTACTATACTCTTTCAACTCTTTTAGCCTCTTTCTCAGTACGCGTATACGTAAACAAATTTTTGTTGTTTTTTGCACAAGGTGTACGTATTTGGAAATAGTAAACATTAGCTGATTTGCAATAATAACATTCGTCAGAGGTCAGATAACAGTTCCATGAAAAATATTGAATGATTTTGATCGTTTGGAATCGAAACACTAGTCTATTCATATGTATATCGTCAAGCTTGAAAGAGAATTATTTTTGAGTCGATCCTTTCTTCTCAATTACCCAATACAAATCATGTTCAGTTTCGAACTTGGAAAAGGGAAAACATTAGTTACATCAATTATCTTCAGGATATGGCAGGTTTTGGACTCGCATCGGCAACAGTGGCGCACCCAAGCAAGGCTAGAGGGCTAAAACACTTCTCCTTAGGCAATATTATGTGAGCAGTGAGACCTCACCCTTTGTATGAGTTCGTTTGCTAGATGGGTTCTTCAACCTGTTGAAATGAATAAATAATATTCCTATTTAATAAAAAAAAATCGAAACTTTTTGGGTAATATCGGCCTTTTCCGCTAACGTCATTTTCCGCTGGAAGGGGTTAGATGGCTGAGCAAAGGAAGGCCCTCGGGGGGGGGGGGCGAAATCCCAAGTAAACAAATAAATTCGGTTTTTTGGTGATAAATTCAAAACTTAGCCCTTCCCTTAGCAAATTTCTGGGTGCGCCACCGGCCGGCAATGTACAAAAAAAAAACGTTTAAAATGTTTTAATAGTGTTTTTCTCAATACATATTTTAGATTTCCAAAAATATATGATAATGTACCATCTACTTTGAAAGTTTAATATGGAGATAGTTTTACTGCAAATTGATGGTATTGTCAAATTCTATAAAATGAGAATCGTTTGAAAAATGTACTTCGATAAAAACGTCTAGACTATTATTCTCCAAGTGTAATATTTGAAAAACTTCATTATCAGGGCGCTAGTGGCGCACCCTTGTAGTTTAGAATTACGTCAGTACATTCCTATAGGCAATGAACTAATAGGTCTTTGAAAACAACTTCATTGAGAAGGCAATGACTTCACCGCCACTCCAGTGAGGTCGACATGTGGACGGGACGGATTCATGGAGTAAAAGAAGAAACTAGCGTATGAAATGGTGGTAGCACTGCTTTACTCTGGTGTTTACGAATGAACGTAAAAAGAGTAAAACCGATCTGATGAACGCGAGCAATCTTTCCTCTAGTTTTTATAATTTACTTCTCACGCTTTACACCCTTCACCTCGTGCATCCACCCATTACGACCACCATCGTCACCATCCAAAAACAGAAAATGAAATAACTTGCCGCCAAAAAATCTGGATAGTACACTCGTCGGGAGTCCACAGTCCATTGTGAAAAGATCTTTTTACGAATGCCAAGACGTAGAGGCGTGAGATAAATTTCCTCGCCTGTTGCGTAGCAGGTTTAGCTTATAAACTACGAAAGCTGTCAATGGCCTTATGTACTCGTAAAACATTTTAGGAATGCAAGTGTTGACAAAATATGTGATGCATGTCAAGCCACCATTCAAAATTCATTAATCCGGCCCACCCCAGAAATTAATTAGGAGAAGATTTAAGGTTCGTTTTACTTGCAACTAAGTTCGCAGTTCGCACTATTAGCACTTTTTTTTAAAAAGATTTAAACTCACTTGAAAAGGTACAGAATTTAGATTTATTGTCAGCTCAGAACTCAGAGGCGCATCAGGAAAAAGGGCTAAGAAGCTGAAGCCCCCCCAAGCATCGAATTTCATTTTAAAGAATCAAATTGAAATATTTTGCATCCTTCGTGCGAATTTTTTGTGGAATTTTTGTCATTTGAAGATGAATTTAGACTCAACCTCGCTTTTAGCGGATTTCTTGATGTGTCCAGTTCGACTTTGAAAAGAATTCTAGTTATCAAAATATACTTCTGCGCTTTAGAGCTCATTCGACAAGTAAGTTCAGTGTCATTCTGCAAGTTCTCAGTTTTTACTATGTTTGTTAATTCCACTTCTCATTCATGATTCTATTTTTCCTTGGATAACAAAATCTGTGATGAGAAAAGTTTTTCAATGATGAACAAAATTTAGTTTTCAGTGCTACACTTGGTTTGCATTTTATCCGAGCTAGACTAAACTTCGAGAGTTGAAGCGCTGTATTTCTTTACCAACAGAACAAGCGTTTTGAGGATTCATTTCATGGAACCCAGCGACACATTTAAAAGGAGGACTAAGGAGGCTAAAGCCCCCTCCCTTATGTTTGAAATTTCATTAAAAAAAAACTGAATAAACAAAATTTCCTCGCTCTGCGCGGAATTTTCGCGGAATTCCTGTATTTTGGAGATAAATTCAAGACGCAACCCCTCTCTTAGCAAATTCCTGGTACGCCACTAATGGAACCATCAATTTTTATTCAGAAGGTTAGTTACAGTATCGGAATCAGTGACCTGAATCCAAAATTTGTCATAGTCCCGAAAAATGAAAATTTGATTGTTTTCACTTATTGTGGCAAAATTGTGCTAGAACCCTCAAAAAGTTGAACTAACCCCTTTGAAATAATATTCGCAACAAATAAACTACTAAAGCCAGTAGAACCAAATAATATGCAGATATGTTTTTGTAATGTTTTGTAAAAATTGACGAATTTGTCGCTTACCAAAACTTTATTCGATTCTAAAGGACCACCAGCAGGTTTATTTTTGAATTATCAAGACTACCCAATCCCACTAAAGGCACCTACTGTTTCAGTAGAAAAGACTTAATCCAGGCGGTCCACTATCTACTATATTGTTGAAGGTATTACTCCATTTTTAAAGCTATATTATGGCATTTGAGACACTATAACATTTGGCTTATCTGGAGACACAACGCTTGGCTCCCTTCCCACTCTTCGAAAAAGAAAGAAAACGAGACCGATTAATTAGTTACCTGAACTTGATCGATGGTGTGAAATGAATTTAATTTCCAGTTTAACCGGCGTTTAGATTAATAATACACGTCGCGTAGTCGGCGCAAACAATGCAGCCTTAGTCTGTGGGTATAGACGTGGAAGCGTTCTTGCACCTTACTGCGAAAGAATTTCACTTTATATTAGAGAGCCGCTGGCGCCACGTAGGATACGTCAAATCAAAATGGAATCGTCCACAATCCCGTAGATCGTACGCATTCTGGCGCGCATTATGGATACTATGCTCACATGTATATGTAGTAAGGCGTATATGAACTCAAAAGTACCAATTGAAAGTGTGTAAAGGGTGTATACCTATCTGATTACCAACAATTTGTTTACATATCTTTTGTTTTCGAGTCTGAGCTGAACCCGAATAGTTTTTTCTTCACCCATTAATGCCGGACGTATCGCCCAACGATACCCGATATATCGTATCAATATCGATTACAGCGATTACAGAAATATCATATCGATATTTCTAGCAATATCGTTCCCGATGGGCAAATAATGAGAAAATGATCCGTAAAATGAGAATTTTATCCGTTGTCAGTCCGTTTTTATTTTCGATCATCGGATCTGAAAATTTGCAGTTATTTTTGTCATCTTGATTAATTTTCCAAATCCGTTTGTAAAACGGATTTCCTGATTATAATCAGTGATAATTTTTGGGCAATTTTTCTAAATCCGTTAGTAAAACGGTTTCACGGATTATAACCCGGGCTAACAAATATGATAAAACAGCTTTCACGGAAAATAATCCGGACTCATTTCCGGCAAGACTGATTACAATCCGTTCGAAATCCGTTTTAGAAGCCGGAAAACAGGAAAATTCCGGGTTATAATCCAGAAACGGATTATAACCCGGAATAAAACGGATCCGTTTTCAAAATATTTTGCCCATAGGGTTATCGGCGATATATTAATTTTCTTTTAAAGATGAATTCTTTTTACCGCAGACGTTTAAACGAAATTTTATGCGGCCGTGTGTGTTCAATGTAATCGTATGATGACGTCATCATATCAGGGACGTCACTAAGCATAATATGTAAGTTTGATGATGTCATCATACATAATCTTAATGAGACTCTTAATCGATTTTGTGCGTGTCCTTGTTGGTCCAATGTTATCATTTATGATGACGTCTGTCCGGACGAAACTTTTTTTTAATCCCAAATTGAGCTACAAATTAAGCTACAAAATGAACTGCAAAATGAGGTACGAATTGAGCTACAAAATGAGCAACAAAATGAACATAAAGAGACCCCAGGGCAAAGCAGATCATGAAGTAAAAAGTATCAGTTGAATCAACTTATCAATACCAGGCTTATAGTTAAGGAAAAATGCTTAGGGGAGCAAATGAAATTCCTATAAGGAAAAATAGAATTCTGCTCAAGGCATCTACCAGATTAGCCGCCAAGTTCACAATACAATTCATTTTTTCCTCACTAATTTGATAACCTCCTGCGAATACTGACAAACATATCCGCAGCGATGACCCGCCGACTTCGATTCCACATACTCGTTATCTCATTGTCATTGTCAGGTGCCAATTAAAATGGGCTATTAATTAAAATTCGGTTGAAAAAACGTATATTCTTTCTGCAAACACTTTACCAAGTCATTCTCCCACGATCTACTTACAGACAGTAGTTATCCTCGCAGACCTATCACTGCACACATGTCCTAACGTTCGAACCGATTAAAACAGTAATCAATCAATAGGGTGAGGTTAGCATTTTAAAAAGAGAATCAATCGAGTATAAAAAGAGTTTTTCAAACTTTTCATTTTGTTGCCCAGAAAAGGACGCGAGGAAAAAAAAAGATAAAGAAAAAAATAAATTAATATCAGCATGTAAAAACACTTCCGTTCTATTTTACTCGTATCAAAGGAAAATAAAATATGGTGGCACGTATACCTACGAATATCTATATAAAATGTAAAGGGTGCGAGAGAGAGACACTCGTACGTAAATAAATGGAGTAAAAAATGAAAATTAAAAATAATTAAAATCGAAATCGTCGACGACGAAAATACGCTTACCACCGTGAAAAATTATGTTTTCCTGTGAACTGAGTGCGAGGTCGAGGGTCGAAGGGGTGAAGATTGGTGCTTTTTCCGATCTTTTCTTGTTTCGAACCCCCCCCCCTCACTCACCCTTCCTTGCCCCATCGCTCGGGTACCGATTCTAATTTATGGCGATGCGATCGAGGCGAAAAAAAAAATTTATTTCAACGTTTAAATACAATAGATTTGTTTGTTTGGTATCGAAGAGTTTTATAATAGGCGTACACAACGTGATGTGAAAAACTGAAAACTATTGCATCACATTTTGGCAACCAAAATTTTACACGAAAAAGCTAATTGCTGCGTGAAAAGGTTGTGCAAACGGACAGTTCGGAGAGCAACCCAAAGGAGCTCCTATATCGCATAGCTCCAAAAAGGAGAGTCCTGTACACGGAAAAAAGTTTCAGTAGAAATTCTCACAAGGACATGGAACTAACTTCTTGATTTTAGCCAAAATCATTCAAGATGACTGATAAAATATGTAGTAGGTACTCGTAAGTATAAAAGAAAAATATTTTCTTCATAAAATGTGAAATTATTTTTCGGATTATTACTGACTGGAGTTTTCCACAGAAAGTCTCAACACTAGAAAAACCAGGTTTTATACTCGATTACTCAAAGGACCAGGTGGTGTCATATACGACGCCACAATTATAACCTCTGAAGACCAGGGGACGTCGTATGACACAAGTCGGGGTTTCTCAAAATATTGTTCCTTTGAGTAGTCCATCTCAAAATTTTGAGTGGCGTCATATGACGGCCCCTGGTACTTCTAGCGTTAATTTTTGGATATGTTGTACAAAAACATCAAGTTCAAAGTTCTCTATGATTATGAATAGATTTTCCGTCATAAATTTGTGACCGAGCATGAGATAAAAAATTGCACTCCGTTCCAAAAGAGAAAGGGTAACTAGCAATTCTTTTTATTAATGGTAGTAAGTTATGACTGAGTGAGGTAAGTCATGCTAGAAACTGTTAGTAAATCTATTAAAAATTAACATTTTTATCTTAAAATACTGATTATGAGGCGAGGTGAGGAAAACGCGAAGTATACTTACCCAAATTTTATTCATTTTCACAAACTTATTTCTACTATTCTAATCTTTCTAGTGGCGGAACTAATAGAGGGGCAGGGTGGACGGTGACCCGCCCAAAGAAAATTCTGACCCACCCAAAAATTTTTCGAAATCAACTAAAAAACCAGTAAAAATAAGAAATTATTGAAAAAGAATAATAAAATTCAGCTTCAGTATCAATTTTTTGGGTGTTAAAACTTTCGAATGATTTTTCTTGCCCCCCCCCCCGGGCCAACCCTTCAAAAACTGGTTCCGCCACTGAATTTTGCCAACTGAAAAAATTCTGTTTTTGGAGGGGTGGGGGCGCATGTGATACCACTTGAACACCATCAGTAAGTCTTTGAAAAGGACGAGTTTCTGGACTGACACTATTTTATTGTGTTTTCCCGTTTAGGTACTTAGTTGCGAGGTTATTTGGGACAGTTTTAAATGTTAATTCTACAAACACGAATCATCAAACTTACTCAACTAAATGAGCTTTCCTCAGGTTCCACGCTGTAATAGGAATATGGCGGTGGATTCAAGAGACACAAAGCACAATAACTTTACAAATAAATGAACACGAAGCTTTTTACTCGCTATTTTTAATGGAAAAAAAAGTGTTTTCAAATTTTCTTCTTCAAAATTACTTTTTGCAAAGCTATGGCTTACTAATCACTATAGGGATCGAATTTATATGAAAACGCATATTTTTTTGTAATTCACATGGAAGGGTGAGAGTCAGATAGTTTTTCGTTTCACGCCATTCTGATTAAAATAAGCCCAACTTGTTTTCACATATTTCGCATATTCGAGGTATATTTGCATATTTCGACATATTTCACAAAAATTCATGCATATTTCAAGAATTATACCATTTTCATACTTTAATTTGTGATCTGATCTCTAATGTAGTCATAAATTGTGATGTTAGTATCAAGATTTTATACCAAAACGACATTTTAAAATTAAGAATTACCTACTCAATAAAATTATTTTTTTGTTTCGTTCATTCAGAAATTGTATCTTAAATTATTAGGTAATTGCGGTATGAAGGTCAAATTTAGCTTTAGCTCAGTTAACTGAGGAAAGCGATACCAATATTGATATTTCCATATTTTTCGCATATTTAAAAATAAATCATGCATATTTAAATTTTAATCGCATAAGCGCATATTTACCACTTTTTAGAGCATATAAATCCGATCCCTACTAATCACATACACATGTACACGAACTACCGTATTCTTCTCCAGTATTTATGAAAACGTCTTTTTTGGAGTTGCAAACAAAATTATACTCCAGAGAGACTACATCGTGGCTGTCTCTCAATTTGTGAAAAGTGCAAAGGGGTTAAAAAACTATTGATGGTGCAGACATGCTAAGGGAATATGCTAGTCGAACGCTAAACCAGCAACCTCTTAGACCACACTCCTTATACTTCATTTATTATTACTAATACACCGTTTTCCAGCAGTATCCTTTTTCCTTATTGTTCGCCCAGCTTCGTCATTTCTTTTAATTAAGGTTCACGTATACCAACAAAATATCATTATTCGGTGTACATATTATAGCGAAGCCAAAAACCTCATATTCCTAGAAGTAAGTTTTCGAAGGGAGAAAAAAATAAAGATGAGGAAGTGGAAAGGGTGCACAACCAACGCCCATCCTCGTTTTCTCATCGCATTCATTTTTTTTTCTGCGACAAGTGTTTCTTGGAATGTCTAATTTTTTTGTTTTCTTTTTTGTCCCTCCATATCAATCTCCTTCAGAAACACATACACGGTGCCCTATGCGTGAACAACCCATTACATCTTCATGATCACTTGTCTCCGACAGCCTTCGATTTAAAATTCGTTTCCTGCAGATCACCGCCATGCTCGTCGTCTAAAACGGATATTCGAAAGCCCTGGGCTCATCCTTCAAAAAGCGTATGCAGAAAATAAGAAAAAGGCAATCGTACAGACAGCACAAGGAAAACCCCTCTCAAGGTATCCACAAACACATTTTTAGTTTATATACGAATTCGCGCCTCAGCTCTTTGTTCACTTTATAAATGTTTCATTTCCGGATTGCATTCTTTTCATTCACTCTGTATACTTATATCATTTATTCTGAATTTTTTTTTTTAAATACTTTTATCCTGCTTCAGTACTATTCATATACGGTGGGATCTATAATTTAAAAATGGAACATCAACTTCATTTTTTGCTAATGCATAACATCTGGGTTTTCGGGTTCAAGTGTATTCACCATCTGACTCCTTTCTCTTTCATTCCTATTGAAATACATTTTTGTCAGTCTAAATATTATAAAAGCTACGAATACGACACCGCCGGAGCAGGTAACAATAACGAAACTGGAAATTATGGTTAAGCAAATTTTTCTACATCTCTATTAAAGGTGTGCTCTTATGAAATGATTGATTTAAAACTATCCACAACCTGTTCTGTGACTACAAAGATGCTGACGGAGTAAATGAGAAGACGCTTATAATTTAACAAGGGGGCTGATGCGATTATCGAAGAAATTTCATTCAGTATAGATATAAGAGCAGTGCAGTAGTGCCACACCCAGAAATTTTCTACGGAAGGGCCTGAGTCTCAAAGGTACATGTATTGCAAAAAAAAAAAAAAAGAACATGAAAAATCCGTTGTTCAGTTTTACTAAATAGAAGGAGAACGGCAGAACCAATCGACACCAAATTTTACACTGCAATTCCTCACATCGTGTATAACCTCTGGTTAAACCCTGGGCCCTGCAGTTCGTCCTATCTCATGTCCCAAAGAAAAATCCACATTTTTCGAGGTTCAAAATCGCTTTTCTCAGGAACCAACCATTAAATAAGGTTGACTTGTAATAAACTCTCAAAACTTCAATTAATGTACGCAGTTAAAATTTCAGCTTGATCCGATCGGTACTGCACTACTTTCTCTGTAATCAGCTTTCAAAGTCAAAATTTACGATGTTTCGTACCCAATGGACATCCTCTCATTCAATTTTCAGCTTTCTACAAGTATGTATATCTGTTTTCCCAAAGTTTTGCAGTTTTTTGTGGTATTCCGTAAATTTTGAAAATTGCAGTCAACTGGTTGTTGCGTTATAAGTTATTCATTCGTCAAAGTCATACCAAAATTATGAAATATACATGTACAAGTTTATCTGCCGAAAATCTGCTAATAAAGGAAGTACATTATATCTAAACAGATTGTAAATATTTGGATGCCTTCAAGCATAATCATACAAACTGGCAAGTTTAATATACCGATCAATCACAACCGAGCGAGGGAGACTTCGAACTTTCCGGAATCTTCAATCTCTCAAGTCAACTGACAATGCAAACCTTAAACCATAAAAAACTTCTAGAATTGAACGACTCGAGTGTGAATGAGTCGGTCGAAGGACACCAGTCAAAGCAACGAACTTTAACCCCTTAGTCCGTACAAAACCTTGATCGCTAATTATCGACGTTCGCAAATATTCGAGGGGCAAGGCTACAGGAGAGCAGCGCATAGAAAATCGTTTCCCGTAGTGCGCGCTATATTTTTTCCACTCGAATCCAGTACTGTCAATCTCTTGTTATTTTTTTATCATTTTTTTTTTTTTTAGCAATCAAAACTTTAACGACTATTTGAGGACGATTTCAGACGCACCCGAAATGAAAAAAAAAGAAAAAAAAAAATCTAAAAATACGTGAACCTCGGCATCAAGATGATAGACGGTAGCTTTATAAGTGGCAATACACATGATAAATCATTTACGTACAGATAGATTTCTTTTTGAAATATGGCTCGTCACTAATTTATTTGACCGCGAAAAATTTCGGTAAGCATTCCCCAACGTTTACTGAAAACTTATTTATAAAATTTACGTCAGATAATTCGTCGTCAATGTCGACATAGAATAATGGAAGATTAGGTGCCCGAGATTGAAGAAAATCCTACAGAAAAATATTTTTTACCACTTCACCCTTCACCACAAAAATTATTTCATTTTATGTACTCGAGATTATTATATTATATATCAACACAAAGACTAGAACTTGCGGCTCGCTCCCAGCGAGATATATGTATATCACTTTGAAAAAGTGAAAAATGCTCGAAATTAAGTCTAAGTTGTGACGCATGTAGCAAAAACTGACTACAGATTTGGTTTCAGTGTGAAATATTGCACTAATTGGAAACAGCACCTAGATTTATGATCACTTCACTATATGAGCTTCGGTAAATAAAAGCTTCAAAAATATTCCAACCAAGGCTGCCGCGAACCGGGTCTCTAAAACGTAAGAGAACTCATCTATGTATAGCTCGTGAATAGAATAATCTAAATAGATAAATTAGGACTTTCGTCGATGCAAATTCGAAAAGGTACACTCATCAAATGCCAAGGTGTTTGCGCTATCGCCTCTCTTAATTGTGTATACGGTGGCTTCATTTATTTTCGTCTCTTTGATGAATAGAAAGTAATTAAACGTCTTAGTGGGTTGTATTAAAAGCAACTAGGTAGGTATATACATGTTTCAAAAGTTCTTCGGCGAGCTCAACTTGATAGAATCGTCAATAATAAATGATTATAGATAAGTTGTCAGGTAGGTAGCTCTAATAAAGGCAGAATAAATAAAGTTGAAAATTGATCTTGTAATTCACCAAAAAGTCTTTCATCTACATATAAAGGATAATCACGCCTTCAATTTCTTTTGTCCTCAGTGTGGGAATAAAATTGTCACATAATATTACAATTTCTCATATCCACCTAATGTTACACAGCTCGACATTATCACTATAGTATTTTCCTCACTTCATCATGATAAAACGTGATTTTTACTATTGTTATGAGAAACCTGGGACAATTCGAGATTTATAGCAGACATTATCACAAATATAGTAAAATATACCATCTAAGATGATAGAAAGCACTACAAATGCTAAGAATATCAACAACGAATCGTGAATTGATTTGTCCTTGTTTTCCAATAAAAAATAGTAAAAATATAACTTACCATTTTTCTCAGTGCACAAAAACAATATTGTCACTTTGAAAAGGATAAAGGTGAAATACCCAAACATTCCAAAAAATTATATTTTTACATTTTTGCGTTTTTGGCTTTTTCAAGATCATAAAATTCACATTTTGTCCAACACTCCTCTGAAAACGTGTACACTAAAATAATTTTTTCAATAATTTAAACTATATAAATCGTGAATTATTCCTTTTTTCTAATCCAAAATGGTGAAAATTACAACTGAAATGTAAGGAAATGCCTCAGGGCGAAAATATTGAAAAATGAATTTGTCATTTCTATCACTGCAGCAAAGTGTAAAAATATATCCACGTCGAAAAGTATTTTTTCATTTATGCAAATTTTTGCCGATATAAAGACTGCAAAATGATATGAATAAAAAGAAGTAAAATTATTTATTGGAATGGAGTGGAAGAGAAGCAAAAAATAGTCTAAAATATCATTATGTCTTGCTACAAATAAGAGGTAACAGTGCTTAGCAAAGAGATAAGTCACAATGCCAACCAGTGCGTCTAGTGAAACGTGCAGAAATTGGACTTACTCGTATTTCAGCTTTTTGAAAAAAAACGCTGAAAACAATCGCGACTTAGTTTTGAAAATTGAAAAAAACATCAACTCCCACCACACTGTCACAAACACGCGGATCCTCCGCATATTTCGACTAATTCCAACAAAGTGCAATTCTTACACTCGTACAACACTTTCATATACCACAATGATCAAATAAAAATACTGTAATCGTAAAAAACGAAAACCGCTGAAACAATTAGCACGACCACGAAAAAACTGCAATTTTATGTTTTTTCAAGCTGAGCCGCAGAAACAGAATGTAAAATCGAAATTCCATGGCAGATATTTAACCAGTGAAAGAGTGAGAAAAATACTTTTCAATTGAATCAAATGCTCTTAAAGTAACCCTATCATTATGAATTTTATTTTGTGAAATATTGTTTCATCGTCTATGAACAATTGATCATTCGACAGGGTCTTTCATTCTTCAACCACGACCTCATTCTTCATCTTAGGGCTCTAGTATTCCATGCACTATTTCGCAGCTTTGAGAAAAATTTGCGAATTCATCTCACTGTACATCACAAATAAATTCGTAAACAAATTTTTTCAAAGGGAAGCAGACTTGGTCCAGGTACGAAACTACTCACGCATTGCCTTTTTCGTATCTCTTGAGGCTCATTATTCTGGCTTAGGGACTCTGCAATAATCCTGAAAATTCTTAATTTTTCTCAATTTTTGTCGCAGATCTGCACGCTATATTTCAATGTACCATTTTTTTTTTTGCAGTTCATGCTTCGAATATCCTCGAAGCACAATGTTACTGAGGATCAAATTTGGGTGCTTTCACAGGATGCCATTAGTATAGGGCATATAGTTATACATCTGGTTTCGGCTAATAAATTCATTTTGCAGATGGTAGGATGTAACCTTTCAATTTTTTTTCTTCCATTAAAAATCTTTGAAACGACTGACAATCAGCTCATTGCAGTTAGCTATTCAGTTTCAGAATCTGGAAATTGCATTCGAATTAAAATTTTGCTAAGTTTCTCACTTTACCTATAACTTTTCATCAGTGACAAATGCGTAGTACCATCTTTCCAATTTAATTGCCATCAACTTGATTTTAAAAATTTGTATTTACGTAACAGAGTATCATTTCACATCTGGTGGAGCATCTCTTCTAGAGCAACCCCAAAAGTACCTTGTGCCCACCGGGTTTCAAGTAAAAAATTCTTCGTTATTCACCCTTATAAACGTCAGTGTTTTTTTCTTCATAATTGTATAAAATTTACTGTAATACAAATTATATAAAACTGTTATTGATTTAAAATGAACTTGGTTTTCTAATTTTACTTAAATGAAAGTCGGTTCATCGATAGATCATGGGTTCTGAAAAATAATGTGGGTATATATAAGTCGAGTAAAAAGTTGAAAATTTTAACTCGCATCAAGATTAAAATCAGACCCACCTCCTAGTAACTGTGCGAATTTGTGATAAGAATTAAGAACAAATATCGAGTAAGGGGTGGTTTGCATATTTAAGTAAAGAAAATATCTTTCATCTTCTCTCAGAGAATCACTTTGAGCTGTGATAAAGAATCTTTCCATCAATCATCTGTCAAATTCACGATAAAGTAAATAATGAAAGATAGATTTAGATAATTTCAGTGTTGCGCAATGTTTAGAAAACAGAAATCACCAGATGAACCTAATTTGCTAATCCGTTCCACCATCGAAAACCTTATCAACAAAGGCAAAAAGGGTGTCCCATTATTACAATGAAACCAACGAAGTAGGAAAATGGAACATCAAAATACTGTTTCGTTATCCATAAAACCATTTTAAACGAGAAAAAAACGTTGAAATTCGTTCATGTCAATTATTATCGAAACACGTTTTAAAGACAATAAGATACAAGGACAAGATAAACAGCTGGCGCAGGGTATACTGCTCAGGAAGTGGTGAGCACAATTCCAAGAATTCTTTTACAAAAGCTCCTGCTGATGTCTTATTTGCGATAACATAATATACTACATGTACAACAAAAAGAAATTTCCATAGGATTCTATTTTCTGGTAAGTATATGGTAACTTTAGGAATGATAGCGATGTTTAATTTTCGAATATGTTTTAAATCCATTATCACACTCTTTAGTTGTCACCAACAATGAGATACCGTCCGTTATCTATTAGTGTCCATGTGGCTAAAGCATTGTTTACATTTCTTTAATTTCACTTCTTGTGCGTTCGAATCAACTGAAAAACAGTTTTTAGGTTTTCACTGACACGAACTCATTTAGCGGCACTAGATTCATGAATCTAATCAGAAACTGATTTCAATAATTTCAATTTGGATTTGTTTTATTTAGCATGACATATTCTGCAGAAAATAATGAAAAAGCATTCTAGCGCAGCAAGCCCCGCTATAGAAAAACAGGTTTTCCATTGATAGTACAGTGGTGTCATGAACCTCAAAAAATTTTATGTTTCAGGATTTTGTAGAACAGTGAAAGTTTGCCCGAATTTCTGTAAGCAAAAAATCACAAAAAAATTATTTCCCATAACGACCATTTTGTAAAATGGCTGCCGGGAAATACAACCGCAAAATGTTTATTTTGATTGGTTAAATGGAAACAGTTTCAATACAACTCTAAACTCCGAGAGATTTAATTTTTCAGTTGTGATAGTGAGATTTAAAAAGGTCGCGCCCATCCAAAAGAGCCACAATTATGACTGCTTAACGTTAATTATAATCGAACAAAACTGCAGCAAGGCGATTTTATTTAGGCCCCTTGGAAATTCGATTTAGTCCACCAAGCATTTAGCCCTAGGTATGAAAGCATTGATAGACGGATAAAAACTGTACCTATTTCATATAAATTCAAGCGCAGAAAAAGCAAAATATGATGAAATATAAAGTATGCACCGTCTGCCAATGCCAAATGAACACTATTATCACGTTATCTTGGTGTTCAGTCACAGGTCAATTTATTTTCATTATTGGCAATTCGCACATCATTTTGCTCACAAATATCCTTTTTTCTCAATTCTCATCTCATTAAATTATGCAGAAATTGAATAACTAACCAATTCGAAGAAAAAACGTCCATTTATATCCTGTATGGTTTTTTCTTTCATCATGAAGCCGTTGATAACCTCTAGATACGGAGTAATTCCGTTTTTCCAAGCACGTGCAGCAAACATAAAAAAACAGAGTACCTATACATTCATTAAAATCGAAATTTTTACCCGACTCAGGAATGCGCACCTCAAAAATTTAGGTCAGCTTCCAGTTTTCTTCCACTTTACAAGGTGAAGAAAAAGGGAACACGAGTAAATATAAATAATTCAATTATTCAAAATAATTTACATACATCCTATTATTATTCAATTACTTCTACACTTATTTCGCTATTTTTTTGGAATACGTACCAACTTATTTTCGAATTGCGTATA
This sequence comes from Parthenolecanium corni, assembly GCA_038050395.1. Taxonomy (NCBI): domain Eukaryota; kingdom Metazoa; phylum Arthropoda; class Insecta; order Hemiptera; family Coccidae; genus Parthenolecanium; species Parthenolecanium corni. Next base: position 3,401,876 of record JBBCAQ010000020.1, read on the forward strand.
TATTCGAAACGCTCGTCAATTTTTATCGGATACGTTTGTATACGTATAATTAATGAGGCTTTTATAGAATTTCAACGAAAATGGATTATGCACAAGTTCGAGAAAATTTTCTCGAAACTATAATATAATACTCGTGCGCACGAGAACTGAAAACTGTGCCAAGTTCTGCGAACGCGGGTCAAGAATCTCTGGTTACTCATTAAAAGACAGTACTATAAGATGTTTTACCAGAAATAAAATCCTAAATCTGTCGAACCTTGACCTTGATCGGTTTGAGCGTGGAGCACGTGTTCCAAAATTATTTTTTCCACTTTCTTATATTTGTCCTCTTGCACTGACAATCATGGCTGTTATTTTCATCCCGCAAAATACAATGGCGTGTGAAAAATTACACATTATTCCGATATAAATAATTAAATAACACATCGATGTAAATTAACTCCTCTTCAATATGCATAATACTACCAGCTCTACAAGTTATAGGGGTATCTAGAAAGGGAAAAAACGTAATAGTCCAAGCCAATGTGGATTCAACGACCATTTACTATGAAATGATATTAAATCGACTAATATGAATTACACATGTAGGAGAAGCTCTTTCAATTATTTTATTTTTATATTGCTCGAGTAATAGACTCGAGTAGATTCGAGTCGAAGATGCAGATGATTTTAAATTTTCTATTTTACTCGAGGTGATGAAGAAAATCTTTTGACCCAATCTGGTTTCCAAAGTTCCGCCCTTTTTACAACACAATAAATACGTCTTGTGACAGTGGCGGCAATTCTGATTTTTTCAAGGTATTGCATCACAAATTTTTCACTCCTTTCCATCGGTAAGAATTTCTAATACAGCCACTAGCAAATTCATGTTCTCATTTTCTTTTTCAGCAACAACAACTATATACATCTCTCAAGCGTAAATTATTTACAATCAATGTAATTTCTTTTAAACACCGAAATTTATGCAATCTACACTCTGAACTAGTTCTGAAAAAGTGTACGCATGGTGTAGTTCGTGTATTCGACTTGCGTTGCACTTTAATTTGACAATTTAATCGAAAATATGTTGCAAAAAATGTACGCAAAATTCGCCATTTCGTTCGCGATCTGTCATTTGTGCACATCGGTGATCATCAATATCAGACCAATCAAGATAATCAAATACGCAAAATCGTCTACCGGGCACGCATTCGCCAATACGACCACAAGATACGACGATTTCGGCGCACATGCCGACTACCTCAACACCACAGACGACATCAAAGACTACGAAGACTACGTTTACAACGACAGGACGGAGAGCTACGACGAATTCGAAGGGTCTGCCGACGACGAGAATGTCTACAACGACTACTACGATACGACCACCGACACTCTCGAGTCGCAAGACGAAGACGAGACGAGCTGCGAGGAGGAAGAAGAGAACGAGCGATGCGTGGAGCACGCAAAACGTAAACGACCGATAGTGACCCCAGGCGGCGCAACGGTGCTCAACCCGTACGACAGGGATGGCAGCAAGAATGCCAGCTCCGTGGTGCCACTGTTTGGCAGCACGCCCAACTACTCCGGCTACCTGTCCATAAACGAGCGCTACGGGGCTTTCCTCTTCTTCTGGTTCTTCTACAGCCAAACGAATCCGGCCACTGCGCCTCTGGTCATCTGGCTGCAGGGCCAGCCGGGCACCAGCGTACTGGTGGGCTTGTTCGAGGAGCACGGCCCCTACCACATCGACAAGAACGGAACGATGCATCGGCGAGAATTCACTTGGAATCGCGAGTTCAACGTACTCTACCTGGACCACTGCATACCGTGCGGTTTCAGCTTCGCCCGGGACGACGACGGCGCCACGACCACCCTGGAGGCGTCGGCCGAGGCAGTGTACCAGGGGCTGCAGCAGTTCTTCGGCGTGTTCACCGAGTTCGCCAACAACGAGGTGTACCTGGCCGGCGAGTACGGATGCGGCAAGATCATACCGATCGTCTGCCTCACCATACAGTCGCGTAACCAGAACGCAGCGGTCATACCGGTGAACTTGAAAGGCGCCATGATCGGCAGCGCCATGGTCGACGTCAACTACATGGTCAACTATGGCCACTACTGGTACACGTGGGGTCTGGCGGATCCGCAGATTCGACAGACGCTCGGCTTCTTGGAGGAGATAGCGCGCGGTTACATTCGAGCCGATTTCGAAGACGACGTCCTCAACTACTTTCGCTACCACATCTTCGTCAAGCTCAGCGAACGCGATTACAACAGTCCCTACGACTTGCGCTTCGTGAACGCGTCCCTCGATGAGAGGGTCACCACCTACATCGACGAAAGGCTGTTTCGCCAGTGGCTGCACGTCGGCAATTCGACCTACCACTTTGGCCACAAGTATCTGTCTATTAAGTTGTTGAGGGACATCAGCAGCTATATACCGCAGGTGCTGCAGAATTTCAGGCTCATGTTCTACAGCGGCCAATTCGATCCGCTGTTCACCTATAACCAAGCTTCCAAATTTCTACAAAGGATAAGCTGGTCCGAACTGGATAAGTGGTTCCGCAGCAGTCGTCAGAATTGGTACATCAACGATCGGTTGGTCGGCTATTCCAAGAGTCATCGAACGTTGACGCAGGTTCTGGTACGTAATGCCGGTCACATGGTGGGCAAGACGCAGCCCGAAGCGTTATTTTATTTACTTAAATGGTTCGTAGAGGATAAGTTTCCGCATTCGGTAGAATTTGGTTTGCAATCGAAATGATGGCATAATATCTAGTCTATATAATAATATAATATAAGTTTACCATACAGACGAGTTAAAAATTATTCGAGAACATATCCTGATCGTAAGCAAATGAAGTCTAATGACAGCAAAAAGTTGATAATGAAATTACAAATAATTAAGGGAAATCTCCTTTGAAATGGATAAATTCAAATTCAACAAAATCTTCATGTTTCCAGAAGGTCCACCTCCTTCAATATACACGTAGATTGTTATTCTGCCAGGCGTAGGTAACATCGTATGTGACGTCATGAGTGAAAGGATCAATATTTTTACAGCAAGTTAAGTTTGGTCTGTATCACTCGAATAGAAGAAATCAATTTTTGTTTAGTGAGCTTATTCTCTTTTCGCATATCACTCTGCACTTTTATTTTACTCAATAGTTCAGCCTTAACGAAGCATCAATGTTCTCAACCAGCACTCCAAGCTCGAAATATACTTAAATAGAAAAATGAGAAGAAAATAATAAAAAACTTTCTTACCGTCGAACCGCCAAGATAGATTGCATTCTTCGAATATTTTCTCGCATTAATTCCTCATTCCAACTAATTTCTTCTTTCCTCTTCCCATTTTCATTATTTCACCGAGGTTAAATACCATTCTTACATTCCTCGACTGAACTTCTGGCCTCTGAATACGGCTGCTGAAACGCAGATGCAGCAGCGTACGACCCTACGAGCTTCAATTTTCAACGACCTCAAATGGTTAACATTGATATTATCAGATTGTGCCACATTAAGAACAAAATATTTTGATGAAAATTATAATGAAAAAATGATAGAAATTACGGGAAAATATTATTGAAAGTTGGTAAATATTATTAGGAAGCAGGTACTGCACGCTAAAATTTAGTGAATGCCAAGAAATTTTACGAGTAAAATAAATTATAAATGTAATCATATCGCAGCCACAAAGTTGCTAAGTCCCAACAAATTGTAACACGAAGACTAGATATATTATATCTAAATTTTAATACTCGACGCTTATTTTAAATATTCAACTAATCTGAATAGCTGTCCAGTTGGTGTGCTGTACAATGTAATTAGAGCACAAATCTTTCCTGGCATTTTCTGTTTTTTTTTTGTTTTTTTTTTTTCTTTCAAAATTTGCTTTTCTTTTGGCAAAGATTACCGAGCAGATCATTTACCTACACTACTGTGGTCTTTGCACGTGATTTGAACGTGTCTCTGAATAATATTGCGGACATAAACGTTTTAGGAGAATGGCCCAATAAATTTTCTGCGTTTCGTAGAAGAGGAATCTAATTTGAAACACACACGGTAACGAGAGTGAGTCGGTCAGTTTCTCAGAATTTGGCAGAAAAAAAAAAGAAGAAAACAAAATAAAAAATAAGTAAGTAAAGAAAGAAAAAAAGAAGAAAATCAAAAACGGAAATTAAATAAACAAATTAAATTGTTGTGGAGGGCGAATACATACAACTCGTACAAATGGACATGAGCAAGCACGTACGTAGGCGGATTGTTCAGGAAGAGAATCGAAACAAAATCATTATTTAGCCGAATTTCGGCCGTTAAATTGATTTTACGAGCTTACAAGCTGCAGGAATTAAATTAAATACCGAACGAGCGAGGAGAAAGGAAAATATTGGGTGCCCACACAGAGACAAATATACGAGTACCTTCGTGTTTTACGTCAATTTCTTTCTTTCTTTCTTTCTTGTCAACAAATGAGTATTAGCAATCACGTATTGTTTGTTTGTTTGTCTCGATTTTGTTAGCATTTCGCGGTATCTGCTCCTTGGAAATTACGTAGGACTCTACTTAACCCGAACAGTAGAATTAGCCGGAAACTATTTGGTTATATGAAATGCATTCTTTTGGATAATTCGACGGTATTATATGGCATGTTGAAAGTCATTTCTAGGTCCCCTCCACCATGGATAGAGAATCTAAACTTGCATACAGAATGTTGGATACACTACAGACCGATTTCCTCTGACGTCACATTCATCATTTTAGCTAAACAGCGTTACACTTCGAATACAAAAATTCACCAACTTCAATAAATTATTATCAAAAGCGCAGCTAATTACCGGAATATCATACAAAAACGTCATTATTCTTTCACAAATGCTGCATATAAAGACCACACTGGCGCTAAACACATCCATGACGTGTCCTACATGCAACACTTTTGAAAGGAAACGTGTGTTTTGCAAAAAATATGAAAAAAATTTCAACTGATAAGCTTATTAATCAGCTCACAATGGGCCAATTCGCAATGTTTAGGGTACAAAAAAGAGGTAGAAGCCTCTTGTTTTATAAAAAGTGTTTTAAATGTCAACATTCGAGAAAATGAGGTCATATCAGGTACAAAAAAATCATATTTTGTTTTACGTCTGTATGCCCTTATTTTTTACTTTTATCCAGTAAATTGGTTATGAAATTAACACTAGAAGTACCAGATGGCGTCATATACGACGCCACTCAAAATTTTTAGATGGATTTCTCAAATGACCAATATTTTGAGAACCCCTGATTTGTGTCATACGACGCCACCTGGTCCTTTGAGTAATCGAGTAAAACCTGGTTTTTCTAGTGTTAATCTGCAAGATATCTAAGCAGTAATATTTCATTTCCAAAACCATTCCTCAATCTTTGATACTGAGGAAGAAATTTCGTTTCAAAGTGGACCATTTTCACGTAAAAGTGTAATCAGCAACTGCTTGGCTCAGGAAAACACTGAATTACGGTTTTAGCGTCACCACAAAATCGGTTTATTTTGATTTGTCGGCTGTCATCATTAATTAAATGCTTGTAGAGGAAACCTCGCAGCACGCCAAGATAAACGCTCATTTAATTCAACAACGTCACAACTCAAAAAATCATAATTTTTGAGTTGAATATATGCAAATGTTTTTTTTATGTCTGCTTTAAAATGGTATAACTTTTTGAAAATATTGAAAATTTTGAGATGTGACGTTGTTGTATTAAATGAGCGAATTATGTGACGCTAATACAATGTATCGCAGACAATTATTGCCAAGGCATTGAAAAAAAGATTTCTTATACTTTTGAATTAAAAAGATTTTAGAGTTGATCTCAGGCGATAGAGATGGCACGTACGTTGCATACTCTCATTCATCCTGACCACAATTCTCTAAATTAGAAATGCAAATATACCTAATTCAGTTCTCGAAAATCTGTTCGATTCGCGCGAAAACAATTGTTTTTGTGAGAAGAAAAACTTTCCACTAGGGAGCCACGAGAATGTAAACATGTTTGTGAAAAAGCGAGCATCTCGAGTTACCTTTCTCTCCATTTTCTCGATGAATTTCTGATTTTTTTGGGGTGTGGCAGCTACGACAATTCAAACGAAAGATACTATCCGGAAGCGTTATAGTACGTCTTCTTATTTTACTCCTTTTCTTCCGCACAAGCCCCCCCCCCCCCCGCAACTCACATAGCTCCCCCTCAAACCTTACCTAACTCTGTCCCCGTTCCACTCGTTCGATTGCTTCCTAGCTCCTAACCCTCTCACTCTCTCTCTCTCTCTTCGTCGAAGGAATGTGCATCTCTTCACATAGCGGAGTCAACCAGAGAGAGCAAAAACAAGAGAGAAATATTTTCGTGCAGATAGGAGAGAAATGGAAGTTTATTTACTATACGGGGCTTGCGTAGAATGCGTCGTTCCAGACCCCCTCGGCGACCTCACATCCAGTCTTGCTATCTCACTTTCCATCATATTTCCAACGCCATTCTCTGTCCTCGTCTCATTTTGCCGCATACACATACACATATACACACAACACATGAATGGGAAGAGATGCCCGGATGAACGGTGCGAATGAACTGACGCTGAATTAGGGGTAGGTGGTGAGGGACGCAGGGAACTAGTTGTAGAATATAGGTCGAATTACATAATACGATACTCCACCGAACGTTTTTCCTTCTTTTCACCGTACGCTGCGTCAAAAACACTTGTGTGTGTCTTTGAACAAACTCAAATTCTCTAATGTTCATCCCTGCAGTTGTAGAGCACTGCATATTTTCCGCCATTCAGCCCATTCGAGCTTTTTTCCCTCTTTCTCACTTTGATCCTTCAGGTGAAAATGTATCTCAGTGCTGTGGTAGATAATAATTGCACACGCTCTCATACAGGGTGTTCCACCTCAAGTTCACCACCAAGTAAATGAAGATAGAGCAACATGAATTCATTTATGATGGTTTGCCAACCCTTAGCTTGATAGGGGTTGAAAATCCTCCAGACTAATGGAGGCGATTTCTCGCAAAAATAGGACAATCGAAAAACTCCGGCTTGCACCATTATCAAGTAAATATGATGACGTTTTTTAGTTTAAAAAATTATTGAAAACCAAACATTCAATTATTTATCCAAGAAGCAATATGAGAAAAATCGGCTCCGAACGTGATGCTTATAAAAATGCAACTATCTTTTATTGCCTTTTCGCTATGTTTCCACCATAGAAGCTTAGCCCCCCCCCCCCCCCCCTCAGAAAAGCAAGATTCTAGCAATTCTGCGTGAATAGCTCGCATCCGAGCAAAAAGGAAAATTCGTCTGGTATGCCGGATACGAAACGAGTATAGAGCTTTTAATTGATGATTTCCTGTCCGTAGGATGTACACCGTAGTGTTCATTCACGAATACCAAATCAGTGAGTGGTTACGCGAATTCATTTTAATATTCAGCCAGCGTCGTGCAGATTGTCTCATAAACTTGGTCGCATAAACTTATATAAACTCAAAGACCAATACATTCTTACGCATTACAACTTTGGCTGGACAGTTCTTCTTTTGAAACCAATTTTCATACGAACGCACTGGTATACAAATTTCATTTTGGGACAGGTGTTAGTACAAACAGCACCAGCAAATTTATAGCAGACTACTGACAAAGATAAGTCAAGTTCCATTTCGCGACTATAAATCACCATCTATAGTGCACGAAGCATACACTTGGCCTTTTCCTGAGGATACGCAATTCCATTCGACACGGGAGAATAAAGAATCACGAACTTTAAACTGAAAAAAAAAAAAAATTGCCACTATGGCACGTCGCCAAATTTTATTTTCCATTCACTCTTCTAAAGGCGAGTTCAAGAACCAGCATTCGACCAAAAAATATCAACAGCAGTCTGAGGAGGTTGGAGACACACTTCTCATAAATTTTGTGAAACGACACACTGTGAGACAAAATTTTCTAGCCACCAGTTGAATTCGAAAAAAAATGACGAGGCTTAAATGGCTAATAAAATAGTTCAAAGAGCATTAAGTGTCACCATCAGGAGTTATATATATGTATACATATGTAGCATTCTGAGAATACGAGGAAAAATTTGACACGAGCAACTCGTCGACGCCGTTTAAATTGAAATTTGTAGGCGAAAAAATAAATTCTGTCTACTACTTGGAATCGAATGATTCAAATTTACAGAATGGCTGCTAATACCCAAGCGTACTTGAACAGGGCAACATTCAACCGCTGACAGCTAATTGCTATTTCCTGCAATTCTCCCCCCCCCCAAGATTGTATTTACTTATAATATGTAGAATGGAAAAGTTCATTAGAACTTGTACCTACATATTCGTGCGTTGGTACCGAAAAATTGTCGGAATTTTTTCGCCACGACATCATTATAGAAGAAAAGGAAAATTTTCGAACCGAATCGAAGAATTTAGAAAAAGTAATTTCCATTAGATTCGCGGCTATCCTAGATTTTTTGTGGACTATAGGGAACGACATAGTGAAACCGAAAGGTAAAATTGGGATGCCATCACCTACGAGCCCTTTATAGTGTACATGCGATACTGCTTCACATTTCACTTTTGAAGCAGTCTCAAATTTTCCTTTTTTTAACCCTTAAAGGTCCATCTGGTGTCTACAGCACCCCACAAAATATTCAATGTGTAATATCTGCAGAATAAAGCGAGCCTGCTAGCTATGGTACTGAGGTAAAAAAAAAAGTATTAATCCTACCCTATTATTCCCCCATTCTCTTCTTTGAGTGGTTCATACTTGAGGTGGAAAAATGAATGGGGTCTTATAGATCCCAGGTGGACTCTAATGGAGTCAAAAAGCCTTGCTCCACAAGGGATTCTTACATAGCAACCTAGGATGTATTAGCTCAACCTGCGAGAATTATAATAAGCTGAGGAATGTCTTAGGGGTCAGTAAGTAACCATGACAAAATAAAAGGATGTTTAAGGTGAACATTAACATATTTCAGTGCTGCCAACCTACAGAAAGATTGAACTAGTAAATCTCTGCGTGTTTTGAAGCTATAGCGAGATGCGATGGTACCGTTAGATTCAGCGTTAAATTTTACATACAAACCGACATATGGAGCTATTTGCAGAATTTTTGTACGTAAATTAGAAAAAATTTAAAAACGGCTTCTACCCAGGTGGACTATAACGGAGTCAAAATTCAGGTGGACTCGCAGGAGTTAATATTTCCCCGTCTTGGCCAGGATATCAGCAGCTTGGCTCCAATCCCACGATATTTGACAGGTCATCCTTTACCCGACTATTCGGCATATATCGGTGCTATAAAACTGCCCATAGGACACGACGTTTTGGCAGGTTGTCCCGAATTCACAAGATCCCAACCATCCGCCGTTAGTTGGCACTGCCCCACTCAGATCAAGATCTAACCCATTTGGCTCGGGTTAGCCCACCAAAATTGTTAAAAATATCAAAACTGGATGCATCGTACCCCAGAGGCTAATCTTTTCTTATAAATAGGGACGATCAGCTGGACCAGGAGCCATAATTTTCGCAACTTCATCTGCTACTAATAATCAAGTCCGGCTTTTCACTTTCACCTCACAGCACTCTTCTCACCAACCAGAATTCGTTTAACTTTCCATCCAGACTATTTGTGGCATTCACAAATCCGTATTTAACCAATAACATTTTGTATACCCGTCATTTTTCCAGGTATTATCGCATAATTTACTTGAAAATCGACGCTAACCTCCTCTCTCGCAGTGCGGCATCGCATTCGAGATTCCGCTTCATCGAATTTGCCAATTGGCGCCATATCGTTCGTCATTCGCCGCCGCCGATTTCCACGCAGTGGAAAATAAAAATGAAAATAAAAGGGAAAAAAAAACTTGAAAATTTATTTTCTTTCCCCGTTAGAGGCACTTTTTTTATGAGAAAGAATTAAAAAATATTCTCCGTACTCATTGAGCGTATAAAAGCGAAAACGACCTCGCTGCAGTATTTAAACGGCCGTTAAGCATTACTTTTCACATTTTTCTTTTCTCTCTCTCTTTCTCTCCGTCTCTCTCTCTCTCTCTCTTTAACGCACATACTCGAACTTACAAGGGGGTATAACGCCACAGTGTAGTTTATTAAATGAACAAATTACACGTGCCTTAAACATGGCCAATAGGATGACGTGTTACGAGGTCAGTAGTTACTGCGGTGAAATTTGGTGAGTGTGCTAACACATACCAGGAAACCAAACACTAAATTTTATTTCAACAATTTTTTCACTATACCCACGGATCAGACCGGCAATACTGTATATGTTCAAGTTTCAAAGAATCCTAGTTCAAAAAAATGAAGGTCGTACTGAGAAAAAATTAAAATTTTCAATAACGTCTTTACTTTTACAGCATATTTTTAAGATTAGTTTCAAAATGGTGGTTGAAAATATTTTTCAGTCACACACAAAAAAAAAACAAGTTGACTAAGAATTTGAAAAAAAAAAAAATTAATCCAGAGTTCCATCAAATAAATCCCTTATTCCATAATACCCTTTTAGTTATTTTCTGTGACCTGGAGATAGAGGCCAAGTTCAACTCCAAGTCTGTCATCCTCCAAAATCCACCTACGTGTAACTCCTGGTTTTCCAGAACTGGAGCCATACAACCGCACCCTGTCCACAGCTATAAGGACCATTTATATTAAGACGAAGTTAGTTTTTTAAATCGCAACTTTCAACAAAATCCTCCCCGTTTTGTAAGGAGAAATAAAACGACTTTCGAAGAAACTTTAAAATCAACCGATGATCTAAATTTTCTCTTTTCCCTTTCTTTCGTGCAAAAATGTCTAACCAGCTCAATTTCAATTCACTCGAAAACATGTCATTAGTTCATTTGAATGTTTTGAAATAAACGGAGATCGCTGTATGGAAATTGTAAACAGAATCGTTCCAAATCTATCTGACACTGACACACTGACATGTCCTATTTAGCAATATTTCGACATGTAACATACTTTGTTCGATGCAAAATTTACGACATAAACAAGGCCGCTGTCAAAATATTGGAAACGAGCACACTTTTTCCCCCACTTCCTATAAATTTAAGTAACGAGTTATTGAAAAATAAAAATATTTTTACCTCCACTTTCTGTTTCAATGATTATCTCATATTTCCGAAGAAAAACTAGAATTTAAAAAATGAAAAAAAAAAAATTGCAATATTCCTACTGCAACGGTGAAATAAAGAGACGTGTTTTTTTTTTTCTGGCATAATATAATAAATTTAAATTTTTACAAATACGTGCCAGCAAACGCAGATATTGGTTTATGGAAAATTGAAAAATTCAGCCGAGTCACCGAAAAGTTAATTGTCAAGAGTATAGAAAAAGATACAGTCTTGAAACTAAATATTTACTTGATGAAAGAAATGAAGGAAAAAGGAGTAGCAATAAAAAACAAAAAAACCTGCTAAAAACAAATTAAGTCAGCAGTTCAGCACTAAGTCTGGAGTGATTTTTCGGAAATTGAAGTTCGAACACTCAAATAAAAGACCCTCGATGAAGAAATAATTTTTCATGCACTTGTTTTTATTGAATAGGCAGATGACGATGAATTTAGGATGTATCTTACTTTTTCTCTCTCCAATACTTTATTTTTGATTTATGGGTCAAAAATCAACTGCGGTATCACATCGAATTTACCGCCAGCCCGCGTTGCCAACCCAAAATACTAAAAATCCTTGCTTCGAGCCAAAATAAAATCCCCAAAATCGGCATTTTTGTTCTGAATTTGGGTCACCTAAAAAATGAGCTTAAGGTCAGTAGAATTTTAATTGGAAAAATTCGAAACTACAAGGGTGAAATAATTACATGAAATAATAATTTAATCTCTTACTCGAGTAATAATTCGAAAAAATCCTCAAATATCCCTCAAAAAATGCTTAAAATTCCAAAAAAAGTCCAAATATTGCTAAACTAGTGAGAAGTCAATATGCCTATGTGGTAATGCACTATGTACAAGGCGCGAGGTGAATGAACTCTACAACCCTCTGTAAGAGTGAAGCAGAGTTCATGAACTTCTGGTATGTAGCTGTGTGGCTGACGAAATAAGGTTGATGCAAGAATAAGCTAGTAGGCGCTTAGTATTGCATCAGCCTCTGCAAGGTCCAACTTGCAGCTGGGCATTTTAGAGGAGTAAACAAGTCAATAAACACTGAACTTTAAGACTTTTTTTTACCAAGAGCTGTGAGAGCTCTTCTAGCTCCGCGGACTATATAATCTGGAGTAGCTGGAGTGCTTCTTCAGTTCTCTTAGAGAGATTCGTCCTATCTGGTAGCTAGGTACAGTAAGGTTCAACAACTGAACTACTGTGTGACCTTTCTTTATTTTTGCCACAGTTTGGCCTTTAAATAAAGTTCTTATTCAGTCTATTTATGCAGCCTTTTATTTCCTTTGGAGTACATGGGGTCGTCTGTGTGTCAGTCCAGCCGCCCCATTCCAACAGTTTACAAAAAATCCCTGGTTTAATCCCCGACATTTTTTGTGACAATAAAAAATCCCCACTTTCAGGGATTAATGCCAGCAGTTGGCATCCCTGCCACCAGCAGACGACACACTGGAATCTCGTCGTTTCCCTCTAATTGACCTCAAACAATCTCACTTCTAATCACCTCTCTTCACCACCTATTGCAGTCACACATAAATGCATCAAAACCAATAAATGTTCCCAAAACGGACGAACAATTTATTTTGACGGCGCGGCGCACGATGCACACTTCGGTTCTCCAAAAAGTTCCCCATGTATTCTCTCCCCCTTTTTTCTCTTTCTCCGGGGGGGTATTCATTTTCACCTACATCGTAGTCCTGGCACTTCGTACCCTCTACCCCTCCAGAAAAAATGAACTCCTTATTAGTCATCCGCCGTCGACGTCGTTATACTCTGTTTGGTCGTTACAATGAAAAATAGCGACGTGTAAGGTCAATGCACTCTCTTCTCACTCACATCCTTCTGTGTGAGTTTGTGTGCGTGATATATTGTTGTTGTTGTTGTTGGTGCATTTAGGGGAGAGAACCACAAAACGCATATAAGACGAGAAGAGTACTGTTTGCCGACAAAAATTAACATTATTTTGTAGAGCAAAAGAAATCAACAAAGAGTCTGAGAGGAAGAGAGAATGAAAACCGACCGGGAGGGGGGGAGGGTACAAAAAAGGTGTATATCTGCAATTAATTCTTTCCATATCAGACGGGTGTGCGACTTCATACACACGATTAATATTAATTTCGCGAGTTCGCCAAATAACCGTATATTTGGTTGAAGGGGTCATGTGGTTTATTATTATACTTTTTGCTCTTTATTTTTTTTTTTTTCAATTCTTTTTCACAATACTACTGGTGTTCATACAAGGTGTGTTTTTTACGTCTTTCATACGGATGTCTAACACGCAATAAATTTGCGGGGTCAGTAACTGGAATACAGTATAAAACGCAATACTTGCGTACGGTTGCCGAATAAATGCCACTTTTCACAAAAAGGTAGCCAACAAAAGCTAACTTTGGTGAATATACTCGTACGATACAGAATGCAAAAAAATTGAGCTAAAATGTATATTTCAAATGGAATGAGTTAATTTGAGAACAAAATTGGGAATAAACGACGAAAAAACTTCAAGGCTGAAAAAATGGGCAACTATGGAAATATTTCTACACAGTTTGCAGACTAAAATCATCTTCTTGACTAAAACCTTCCCCTCTTACAGCACACTTCGTTTTAAAATATAAGACTGTAATCAAGGACGCATCCAAGCCCTTCTTCAACATCGAATTTCATCAAAAAAAGGCGAGAAATTTCTGCAAATTTCTGTTTTTATTTTTTTAAATAAATTTCAAACGCAGCCCCATCTTTGGAAAATTTTTGAGTGCGACATTGCCAGTAATATTATCAACACTAGAAAAATCAGGTTTTACTCATCGATTACTCAAAGGACCAGGAAGCGTCATATACGACACCACAAGAATAGCCTCTAAAGACCAGGTGGCGTCGTATGACACAAGTCGGGGTTTCTCAAAATATTGTTTCTTTGAGTAGTCCATCTCAAAACTTTGAGTGGCGTCGTATATGATGCCACCTGGTACTTCAAGTGTTAAAATATTTTTGAAATATATAAACTATTTTTAAAAACAATATCAATTTTCTTGGAGAGCATGTGGCTGGTATTTCACGTGTAATTCTCGGATGCAAACTACTAGAATAAATGATTTGAAAATATTTTAAACAAATTATAACTGTATCAGGTTGTAGAAAATACCCAATAAATTAAAACAAAAAACTTTTTACGCGAGTACTTTGACTGAATTATAGTCAACAACTTTAAAATCCCAGGTGTCGATATTACCCTTATTGATGATACTACAATAAAAAAGGGCAAACAAATTAGTTTTCATTCACTTCACCCGAAAGTATGTTTTCTCAACTCGATAATATCCAAGGTAATTTTAGAGAGGGAGTTTATTTTACAATATTGCCCCGTAAATACAAATAAATACGCGAGAATTTTCAAGTTATGAAATGAAAATATAGTACCGTGAGTTATTCATCTCTACTATACAGCTATACTCATCAACCAGAGAAACAAAAAATCCAACCCGAATTCTATTCTGAAAGTTCATTTTTTAAGAAAATATTAAGTTTTTTACTGATTTCAGCAGACTTATGGAACACCCTGTGCAATTTAAAACCATCTCCCTAACGCATAAAAATTACTATAAAGCGACGAATGAAATACTCGTACAAAGCTGCAGGCTAGAACAAAAAGACCTTATCCAAATGAGAATCCTCCTTTCATCCTATCACACAATGACAAAACGTACACACACAGTATAGAAAGAGGTACTCCATTCAAGTATGAAGCTGTAAAAGTTACTCGCTGCATTACGTGCTACGTTAAAAGTAACAAATACTCGTATAGTAGTGCAAAAAAGGGGAAAATTTTGAAGAAGAAAAAAAAATCCACTCGCCATAACCGTTTTCCATGTCCCAGTGCCTTTAAAATGCGTCTAACCTAAGTAAAATGAAATTGAGGTAGTCACCAGAGAAGACAAGCAGTATTGCAACACATAAGAGACAATTCTGTTGAACACAAAAACTGATATTTGAAAATGGACTTTGAAAAAAAAAAAGGGGGAAATTCAGAAAAAAGTTGAGAAATTTCTCATTGGATGCGGTTCGTTTTGGAAATACGACCACGCCCAATTTTTTTTCAAAAATTTATGCCCGCAAACTGTATCTGCAATGCACATATGTTCTTTTTTTTTCTACCATCGTTTTACTCGGTTCAACATTTCTGTAGTAAACTAGGCGGATGAAGTACGTGAAACAATAAAAAAATATATTTTATGACCATTTAACTGGTAACCTTAACGGGGCAAAATTAATTACCTAAGGAATGTAAGGATAAAGTTGAATATAATTTTTATGTTCGTTATTTTAGTGTTAAGTAAAAAAGGGCGTCGGATAGTGATCGTAGACGAACCAGGACTTGAAAAAAAAAAAGATTAATAAATAAAGTGGTAATATTTCATTTTCCAACATGAAATCAGGTATTATCAATCAATTTATCAACTTCGAATCGTCTCCATCGATAAATTGTTTCCCTCATTCAGTAATCTTTCGACGAATTGTCCACCGCCAATTTTCTGTCGATGAATTGTTTTACCTTTAACACTTGAAAAACCAGGTTTCACTCGATTACTCGAAGGACCAATAAGTGGCGTCGCATATTCGACTCGACAGTAAAAGAACCTCAAAGGACCGGACAATGTCATATATGACGCCACCTGGTCCTTTGAGGAATGACGCATCCGAATTCAAATGGCGTCGTATACGACACCACCTAGTCTTTCTAGTGTTAATTATCGTGCTACGGATTTTATAGCTATCAAAAGGTATACACATACAAGTCGCAGCTTCACCCATGCAAAAATTATGTTGAAAGTCAGCTCCATGTAGAAGTGGATACCAGATAAGAAGCTAACTTCCACAATTTCGTAGATAGATTTTTCTCATTGTGTACATCACATTTTGAAATGGTACACTCGAATAATGGGATTATCAAAATTTTTCGATTTTTCATACCGAAGCTAATTTTCACTATTAATGTATACAGCTGTATATTAAAACCCACCCCTGGGGGACGTCTGAAGCCTTTCGATCCACTCCTATATCTATCACAGTTCATAGAGAAAGGAGCTGACTTCTATGATGTATACCTTTACAGATATACATAAACTCACACGAGTATAAAAAATACAAAATTTGAATTCTTTGATTCTAAACACAGCGCAGATATCAAACTCTCACTCTGACGAGCAAATTTGCATAATTCATGCTCGTTTTCTCAACACCTTAGGCCAGCTATACCGTTGCTGAGATGTCACCTTGAGGGCAACTCCACGAGTACGTTCTTGGAATTCAAACGGCGTACGAGCCGAGAAAATTTCTAAATAATTTTTTCACCGCGAAAAAAACGATGGCAAAGAGGGGTGAAAGCGTGGGAGGGTGCGTTAAGAGACAAACGAAACTGGGTGCGACGAATACACAATTCTCACATCCCCACCTGCCACCAAAAAGAGCACAGTCGAAGCGATGTGAAAAGCAGGCTGGAAAATTTTTTTGCACATTTTCTGCCAGGTGCTGGCGGCCTATGTTTCAGAATATCGTTTTTACCTCTGGCGCGTCTTACGAATTATCGATCCATTTCTACGGCTGCACCCCCTTTTTTTCCCAGACATTGTGCGTTCGTGTGAGTGTGTAGATTACACTTATATATATATGCATATGCTGTACAGGCATTACCGACGTCTAGACCCAGACTGTTTAGGTCGAGATACGATTTTCTGTGAAAAGTACCTGTGTGCAAATCATTTCACTTGTCATCTCTCCAGATTACTGGCATTTTAGAAGTTTAGGGGGCGGGCGGGCGGGCACATAGTAGTGGCTCAGAGCGAATATTATGGGGCTTATATCTCTACGCAATATTTCGGACTACCACTAGTAAGTGTGCCTCCAAGGTTGTACGGGAGAAATGGCATTTATTCTCCTGCGGTACATGGACCAGCTAAAATGAAGTGAACCTCGATGAGAGCGAGGGGGGCATAAACAGCGAGGCGAAATGCTTGTAAAGCATTTACGAGGCGGTTGGCAAAATTCTCGACGAGATATCGGCGTCGCGTCACATCGGTGAGCCTTTGCTGGCGGCCAAAATGCCGAGTAGTTCACTCGAGCAAGGTCGTCCGTACGGTGAACCACGAACATGGAATATAATTAAAAGGCTCGCTGTAGGTGAGATGGACGTCGACGAGTTGAAATGACGAGCGAGCAAGCTTGTCCATGGTCAGTGCTTTCCAGTATATATATATGTATATATCCGCCCATTGACCTTCATCAATAAAAAAGTCTACCTCGAGTAAAATTTGAGGACGCGCGACGCCAGAGTAATCCATCATCTCGAGAATCAAGTCGTCAGAATAATGTCAAATCACTTTGACGGATGCTTCAGCATACAAAATGCAAAACTCTTTACTCTTTTCTATTAATCCAACTGATATTTCTCAGCGGTTATTTGTCCTGACGTCACCAATTCGATTCACAGGAAAAACGGATTTTTGTGATCTTCACTATAAGGTGGGTTTTCCCATAGCGCCTCACATTTTATAATTCTGCGAAAAATAATTTGATAATTCTGCGAAAAATTTTATAATTCTTATCAAACTTTGTATTATAAAATTTATTATAATTGACCTACAATTTACATTATCAAGAGTAATATAACAGATAGCGACGATGAAATGGACTAAGTATATCGGATTAAGTACGGAGCGTGCAACAAATTAACCTTTGTTTTGTCGATAGCAATCAATGGGTGCACTTGTACCTGCATTCTTAATTGCATACATTTTTGCGAGAAAATATATTTAATTAGTTTAAAGTACTTTGATCCCATCCCGTATCATGGATGATGCGAGTATTTAATCGGATAGAGAGAGCAGCTGCATCCACAGAGTAGGTAACTGAATACGTTCTCTACAGTTGCATTCTGAAGTGTTTTTTTTTTTTCATTCATTGTTCGCGTTGCATGATCGAGTGCCCTGGAAATATGAAATTCGCGATTTTCTGTTTGGCCGCCGTACTGGCTACGGTTTGCGCCGAAATGGTTTCCGATATACACAACTTGGTCAACTCGATCAGGGATCACTTGGCGCGAAGATTCAAGCCGGACTTCAAATCCGGTCCACTTTTCCACATCTCCCCAAAAGGTTCGATTAACT
The DNA here is from genome assembly GCA_038050395.1 of Parthenolecanium corni. NCBI lineage: Eukaryota > Metazoa > Arthropoda > Insecta > Hemiptera > Coccidae > Parthenolecanium > Parthenolecanium corni. The sequence continues at coordinate 3,420,161 of JBBCAQ010000020.1, forward strand.
ACCCAATAGGCTCCCAGAATTACCCAGGAGGCTCGCAGAACTACCCAGGAGGTTTGCAGAACTACCCAGGAGGCTCGCAGAACTACTCAGGAGGTTTGCAGAACTACCCAGGAGGCTCGCAGAACTACTCAGGAGGTTCGCAGAACTACCCAGGAGGTTTGCAGAACTACCCAGGAGGCTTGCAAAACTACCCAGGAGGCTTGCAAAACTACCCAGGAGGCTTGCAGAACTACTCAGGAGGTTCGCAGAACTACCCAGGAGGTTTGCAGAACTACCCAGGAGGCTTGCAAAACTACCCAGGAGGTTCGCAGAACTACCCAGGAGGCTCGCAGAACTACTCAGGAGGTTCGCAGAACTACCCAGGAGGTTTGCAGAACTACCCAGGAGGCTTGCAAAACTACCCAGGAGGCTTGCAAAACTACCCAAGAGGCTCGCAGAACTACCCAGGAGGTTCGCAGAACTACCCAGAAGGTTCGCAGAACTACCCAGGAGATTCGCAGAACTGCCAAGGAGGTTCGCAGAACTACCCAGGAGGCTCGCAGAACTACTCAGGAGGTTCGCAGAACTACCCAGGAGGTTTGCAGAACTACCCAGGAGGCTTGCAAAACTACCCAGGAGGCTTGCAAAACTACCCAAGAGGCTCGCAGAACTACCCAGGAGGTTCGCAGAACTACCCAGAAGGTTCGCAGAACTACCCAGGAGATTCGCAGAACTATCCAGGAGGTTCGCAGAACTACCCAGGAGGCTCGCAGAACTACTCAGGAGGTTCGCAGAACTACCCAGGAGGCTCGCAGAACTACTCAGGAGGTTTGCAGAACTACCCAGGAGGCTTGCAGAACTACCCAGGAGGCTTGCAGAACTACTCAGGAGGTTCGCAGAACTACCCCGGAGGTTCACAGAACTACCCAGGAGGTTCGCAGAACTACCCAGGAGGTTCGCAGAACTACTCAGGAGGTTCGCAGAACTACCCAGGAGGCTTGCAGAACTACTCAGGAGGTTCGCAGAACTACCCCGGAGGTTCACAGAACTACCCAGGAGGTTCGCAGAACTACCCAGGAGGTTCGCAGAACTACCCAGGAGGTTTGCAGAACTACCCAGGAGGTTCGCAGAACTACCCAGGAGGCTCGCAGAACTACCCAGGAGGCTCGCAGAACTACCCAGCAGGCTCGAAGAACTACCCAGGAAGCTTGCAGAACTACCCAGGAGGTTCGCAGAACTACCCAGGAGGCTCGCAGAACTACCCAGGAGGCTCGCAGAACTACCCAGGAGGTTCGCAGAACTACCCAGGAGGCTTGCAGAACTACCCAGGAGGCTTGCAGAACTACCCAGGAGGTTCGCAGAACTACCCAGGAGGCTTGCAGAACTACCCAGGAGGTTCGCAGAACTACCCAGGAGGCTCGCAGAACTACCCAGGAGGTTCGCAGAATTACCCAGGAGGTCCGCAGATTTACTCAGGAGGCTCGCAGAATTACCCAGGAGGCTCGCAAAATTACCCAGGAGGCTCGCAGAACTACCCAGGCGGATCACAGAACCTCCCAAGCGGATCACAGAACTACCCAGGTGGTTCTTCGGGCACCTCGCAGTTCCCCCCACAACAGCGACAGCTGCCATTTGGTCAAAATGGAAGCATCGAGGTCCGTAACAAAGGACTGTTCGGCACTTTGCAATTTATCGTCGAGTACAACCTCCATGGCTACAGAATGCACCAAGAGTCAGGCGGTTTCAGACTTGGAAAGACTAGAAGCATTGAAATTCCCGCCCAAGCCGAGGACATCACTGTCACCATTCAACGCATTAAATTATTAGAACCGAACCCCGAATCCTTCTTCAGACAATTCAAATACCCGGTCATCAGATGCTACGTATCCAATCATACCACAACAGCTACCGAAATCGGCTGCTAAGTATCATCGGTTCACAAATCGTAATCTCTTTTAAAAGTAGTACGTAATTGAAGTTTTTAGTTGATTATACTCATATTTTCTCACTAAATTGCTTTACGAATTAATACACAAATTCTAGCAAAAACCGAGTTGCTCAATTTCATTTTGCCACGTCTCTCCCAACTCGGTACTGTTAACGCCAAAACCCAAACCAAAACCCAAACCATAAACTAAAACCAAAAAAGGCCCGCAATAAGGGCTCCCCTGGAGGCACTTTTTGCCCTCCCGGCAAAATTTTCAATTTTATTTTTTCGAATTTTAAAAAATGGAAAGAACCCCATTTAACAATTATGTTTCTCAATTTAAAAAAAATTCTGCTCCATCTATGGTTTGCGAATTGGTCCCCTTGGGATTGTACTCCAGCCACAGGCCCCAACTGGATCCAAAACCAGACCAATTGTTTAGATTGAGTTTTGGTTATTTCATATTCTTAAGCCATCCTTTAATTACCCTCATTTGTAGTATCTGCACGTTTCTTTTTGATCGCACAATTCAATATCTTAAGGCTATAGCCAATTTTATACTTTTGTGGGTTTACTGAACTGCTACGAGTAATATTACACCTATCAATATTTATGTTAGGTCAAATTCATTTACTCTTTTCCATTAATATTTTCTAGTATCATCTCACAACCTTGCTGCCCTTGCATATGCAGCTAGAAAAAATATCTATCGTAGCACGTGGTTTCTCGAACATTGAAAATATGGACAAGAGAAGGAAACGATTTTTTCCTACAAATCTTCTCACCTTGCTTCATAAAAGGGCAGGGGGGAGAGTGAGGCAAAAGAAATCATCGTGCAAAAAGAACCACCTTGATTAGGTACCCTTCGATAAATTATTAAAGATGAATTACTCTTTTAACCATAGACGTTTAGTCGGTGTGTCCGTACGTGCCCAATGTTATCATATGATGACGTCATCATATTGCTCCCGTATTGAGCTTACAAGTTGAGCTCACAAATAGAATTATGTACTTATTTTATGTAAAACATGAAAATTTATAACTTATGCTTCAAGTTTCATTTGATAATGTTTTTTCTCATGAAAAGTTAATGAACCTTTTTTATATACTCGTACTCGTACAATTGTTGTAAAAGAGAATTCATCTTCGCCTTCACGACTCTTCGTGAAGGCTACAGCTATTTAACATAATTGATAACGCTGCAAGAAGGTGACCTTTCAAGTACACCTTTTGAAAAAAGAGAAAAAAAAAGAATTTGCGTCCATTCCGTAAACTTTTATCAGTGACATTGGAATGTTTGTTTTGATGATACATTCAACACTGAAATGAGAAAATTTAATTGAAAATCATTTAGCACCAAGTTGAAAGAGGTACTTCCATCTAGTCTTATTGTAGCGAGAATTTCATTATCTAACGAAAACTGAAAGGTTTTTGTATTACAGAGTTTTAACACACTTTTATTAAAATATTGTGAACATAAGGACAAAAGGATCCAATAAAAAATAATATTGAATTTCTCGTTTTTCAAAAGTCAACTCAGAATTTTGATGGAATATGACAAAAATGATTTATATTATAATTCGTTATTGAATTTCAAAAAAATATACTCTCAGACTGGGGGCTTCTCCCCTGAGGTCCTCGCTTTGCTTAGCCCTTCAACCCCTTTCAGCAGAAAGGGACCTTAGGATGAAAGGCCTGAAAATTTCAAGTATGGCTTTGTCCTGGTACTTGGTATCTATTGCCCAGGTAGTTTTGAGAGTATGGAAAAAAGGTGGTCCAGAACAGAATATAGAATTTCTGCGGGGGGGGGGGATATATATATTGTGAAAATATTTCAATAATATTTCACCATATAGACGAGATCTTTTCCTCTGAAATAAAATCAAATACTCAGTTCTCTCACAGCAATAGTTTCTGAAATATATGAGACTTAGAAACATGTTTTTTTTCCTCGTTTTCATGCAGTAACTTTTTCGAATCATACTCAAGCAGTACCCCCCCTATTCAATTTAAACGGTTCAGTACTCTTCGCAAGTCTTTCAAAGTTCAACGTACTCGAGACACGAACATTAATTAGTAAGGCAATTGCTGAGAAAACGGCCAACATATGTCATTTTACGCACAGGTAGACCGAAACCGATTAACACACTATGTCCTCCCCCTTTGATTGCGATCGTCAACAATGTTCACACCAAAAAAAAAAAAAAAACTCAACATCAATTACAATAATATATCTTACTAATAAAATCTAAACAAATGTCGCAGTTTTACGACCGAAAAAAAAAAGAAGCTATTCTGGGATATGAAAATGGAAATAGCAAGAAATTTTACGAACACCAGCAGGCGACTCTAAATCCCAGAGAAAATCTACCAATTATTTCTCAGCCATTTTAGAAAATTCGGTGTTAACAAGATTTTCACAGCGCGACAATATATAGAAGAGGGATCCGAGGGAAACGAATAGAAATTATTTTCGAGAATATTTTTTGAAGGGTCAATTAAACGATTTTATCCTCAGGGAGTCTCGAGACAATTTCTTTTTCTCTAATCTTTTAGAAGAGAAAAAGAAGAAGAACCGAGGCTTTAGAATTTCTGTTCGTATCCGAACAGAGAGTCGATAAATCATTGAATGACCCTAGAAAAATGGGGGAAAGAGTTTGATGAATACACTACGCGGCTATCTGTACATCTGATAAAAAATTGCCCATAAATGGCGGATCTTAAGCAGTCATAGCAGTCTTAAAAAGTAACTTTGTTATTCCAAAAAATTGCTGTGTAAAACGCACATTTTTCTTTCACTCATACAGCTACAAAAAAAAAAATATATACATAGGTAGCTACAAAAAATAATAATAATAATAATAAGGAGCATCATAATTACACGAATATGACTTCAACAGGATGCCAATCGCAGGCATTAATCTCTGAAACCAGGGATTTTTTATTGCTTTGAAAAGTGTCAGGGATAATGCCAGGGGTTTTTTGGGAGATTTGAAGGATTTTGTCTCAATTGGCCAATCATTATTGAAAATAAGAGTTGATATTACTTGGTATTTTTTATCATTGGAGTTTCTTTACATTTTTAAAAGCAACGCTTAAGATCATAAATCAAATTCTACAAAACTTTCAAGTTGAGGGCAACATAATATCTGGAAATCAGACTTTCTGTCGAAAACGTAAATCTAGCCAGAAACAATCGGGAGAAGTTCCTCATTTTTTTAGAATAATTTTTTAAATTACTCGTATAATTTCATCGGATAGTTTAATAGAAAAATCCTAAATTTTAGATGGTTTTCGCTAATTAAGGCCATGCTTTACCGGGGGGGCTGAACTCTACATTTAAGACAACAAAAACGGGAAATGAGAGAGAAAAATCAAAGAAATACGAAAGAATTTACCAAAACATGCTCCTCTTTTTTAGGGGGTCTAGGGCCTTAATTTTATTTCGAATTTCGTGATTTCTTGATATGTTAGTTGACCTGCTAGCGCCACAGAATTAGAATTTTAAGACTTCATTTTCCAATTCTGACCCACCTTTCTTGAAAACAGAAAACTTTGAGCTAAAACTTCAGCAAAACCAAACTGAAATTTAAAATTTTAACTCTGTAGCGCCAACAGGTCATCCTTTGCCTACAGCATACCAATATATCATAGAATTTGACTAAAAATTGAAATTGTTCATAGTTGAACAAAAAAATCGGCCATTAAAGCATTGCCTCAAGAGGTTAGATTCATATTTTTTCATATTCCATATTCCATATTCAGAAGTACCTCCATCAAGATTTTAGTATTACTGAATTGCGGAGTCAGGATTTCTAGAGGAGCATATAGCGGAGCATATACTCATAACAAGTATAGCACACAATATACGACTTTTCGGCCTTCGCAAATCAAGGAAAACCTCTACGTCAAATTATTCTTATCCAGTCCAGCTACAGCCACCACCTGATCCTTGCAAGAACTTGTACGCTTGATTCTCCGGTTATTTAACTATTTTTTTAAGCTGTTCAGCCGCCAAGCCAACACTTATGGTATAGCATCGTATTCTATCACGACCAGCACACGGAAACGGCGATTGTGTGGCTCCACACGCCTCGAGGCCGAGCCACTAAGTTCACACCTTCATCGCAGCAAATATCTGCAAAAGGTTCTCTCCACAATGCCAATAATAATAACAACAACAACAACAACAACAACAATGATAACAACGACGTAGAAAAACTGCAATGCAACGAAATGGCGCGCAAATCTGCGAATCCGTATTCACAAAAGTACGAGGTCAACGAACTCTCGTAATTTGCTCGCTCCAAGAATTCGATAAAACTACGTTCGTCTCTTCTTTCGTTTTTCGCCTCCACCGCAGCCCCGCTCGACCCACTCTGCCAAACCTTCTCCGATGCTACACGTCTCCATAACCTCGCCGATAGCGTCCCCAGAGCTGGTACACCGCTCGCCGTACACCCCCTCTTGTTTGCCCAGAATCAGGGTGCGTCCACCAAACCTTCCAGGACCGGGCAGGGGGCAGGCTTCGAAGGAAACGTCGACCAGAAAAAGAAAAAGCACTGAAAATGCCTAGCTGCTAAAAATTGTCCGACGAACAGCACACAGCCCATATCCGCGCGCATCATTTTTCGCACAACCACCCTCACACACAACTGCTCCCCCAAACCCGCCCGCCCTCGCTGCCGACAATCGCAGCTTTCTGCACTTTTTGCTCAAATTAACGAGAGTGAAGCAGAGTGAGAGTGGCAGCAACGAGAGAGTGAGACGAAAGCTTTTGCCAAATGTTTTTTGGCGGTTGTTAGCGAGAACGATGCTAGGCTTTCTTTTTTTCGCCCCCCCCCCCCCTTTCTTCAACCATCTCCTGGCACATTACACGCCAATAAAGGGGGCCAGGACTATGGGGTGGGACGCGTTTGCAGAGAGGCAAACAGAGGGTAGCACCGAGCGAAGAACGAGACGCAGGGTATATTGAGCACTGTGTGTGTGTGTGTGTGTGTGTGTGTTTGTGTGAGTGCGTGTACATAAGATGAGAAAAGGACAAAGCGCCAGAGTCGGAGAAAAGAGACGGACGGCGAGGGGGCCGCAGAGGAGTGCGAGTGAGAGAGACAGAGCACGCACTCGCACGTCCCAAGGACACGCACCCATCATCTCCTCGCGTCGACGCCGCCACCATCGTAGCTCAGGTTCGTTGACCGTCGCCCTTTTTTTCTCGTATTCCTTACTCTCCCCCTTCGGCCCCGACCCCCACAAGCAGAGTACGATAGTGTGTGCGCTGCGTGTACGCTTCCAGCCAGCCGAGCTACTGATCGGCGTGAGTGAGAGAAAGACGGACTGAGTCGCAGAGAAAGACAGGCGACCACACGCAGACGAAGAGGGAGAAGAGGGAGACGAAACTTCCGACCATTTCCCGCCAAAACGCACCGGCGCGCCAGAAACTCCTCACCCCTCCGCACAATACACGCAGCTCATTCCCGCCGAATAGACGCGTGCGCACGCACACACGCACACATCAGACATTCGTGTTTTACACACACGCATCATGGGGAAAAAAAAAAAGGAGAATAGTAAAAACAGTTTTCGATTTCCCGCCTAAAGTTTACCCTCGCTTCAGACCTCTTCACCCTGTCTGGTCCTCATCCTCCATTCACTTCGTCTGCGTTCGTATATGTACTATGTATTTCTTCTTTTTTTTCCTCTCTAGCCCTTGGGTACATGCTTTTCTACTCTCTCGCTGGAACTTCAATGTGTTCGAAAGCAGGTTTATAGGAAATTAAAAAAGAAAACCTGCACAATTTAGATGAAATGCTTTTGAAATCATACACCATTCGTTGATGATTAGGTACAACTTTATCCTTGTAAAGGCTGTTTCAAAGGAATCTAAATTCAGTAGCAGAGGTATGAACGAGTATCTTCGTAAAATCTCAAAAAATGCAGTGCCAGATTAACAAATGTATTCTGTAAGAAAAAACATTCAATTTTGTACCTTGAAATGTTTCCTCTCTCTCTTGTAACAACAAATATAATGTAAGTTCGAGAGTTTATGACAGCACAATTTTCCATGGCCTACGTGAGACTAAAAATTAAATATTCAGCATACAACGCAAATCCTTCAAGGATTGTACGGTTGATGCAGCTGTTTGAATTTTGAATAGACTTATTGCTGGAACTGTAAGAACAGTGAGAACTTATTTCGATATATCTTCGTGGTAACACTGCGTGAGACAATTTTTCTGTAGGTTGGCAGCACTGAAATATGAAAACTTTAGCACTATCGAACTCCTCATCGAGTTTCTGATGGAAAATAACACTTCACCCACTTATCACTTCGGTCACACTTCTGCAATAATAAAAACAAAAATCCCACGTATTTTCTTAAAGTGCTTGTGGCAGTTTGAAACGCAACACCCTGTATAAGATAGCAATCGATAGAAAAATTATTCAAAGAAGAGTAAAAATATCAGCCTAATTTGTTCACTTTTTCGTCAATTCTTTACCATCATAAAACCTGCTTTTCTATAGCGTTGGCATTTTTTTTCTCGATTCCATTTAAAACGCATAACCCCTCGACCAACCCGCGTATCATAGGTGTCCTCAAAATCGTAGCCCCTTATTACCGGGACAGACAGATACAAATGGAAAAAAAAGGGGAAAAGAGACGACGAAATAAAAAAAAAAAAAATAAAAAAAAAGGTTTTTCACAATAATCCAGACTGTACGTCCTCCTCATCGTCTCTCTTTTTCATTCTCAAAATATTCTCTCTCAGCGTTCCAAATTGTGTGAGGGGGAATTCGTGGTGTCTGGTAGATGGCTCCACGTGCCACAATCGAACGACGAACTTAGCTCCATCTCATTCTCGACGAATACCCTCTTCCTCTTATACTTATATTACCTACATAGTTGGTTTAGTCATCCAGTTCCCTCTTTGGTGTGCTAGCGTGGATGTATTTTTTCTCCCCTGCCATCCCCCAAAATATTTTTACCTTCTCCTTCGCGGTCCCCTACACGTTCCTTTAAGCAGTTACCGCCGAATACAGATTCGGTGGCTGAAAAATCCGACACCACAAAATACTCGATTCTTCACGTGCAACATATCCCATATAACCCAAGCCTGTTTCAGACACCCTAATAAAGAGGATAATCCAGTTCAGGAGAAAGCTGCGCGACTTAGACCCTGGGATCCGAATTATGGCCACTAAAATAAAATTAGACGAATCGATGATTTTGAATGATTTGAAAAATGAGAAAAATGCAGCAAAATTGGCCGGAAAATGCTTAAATGCTCATTTTAAGAAATAATTCAACGAAAAAAAAAAACGAATTACCTATCGATAATTATCGATATTATTGATGATGAAGTCAATGTTTTAAAAAGAACTAATGAATCAAAATTAATGTGAATTTTTCAGAAGGCTATTCAAAAATAAAGATTCCCATGCATTCATATGCACTTTCTTACGATTGATGTGAGGATTTTAGAGGGTCTACAAACTTCTTTTTTTTTTTCTCAATTTTTTCGATTTAACCCATTTGAAACAGCAACTTCATTCGTCGAAATTGACCAAAAAACATAAATTAATTTTTTCTTTTGAAACATTAAGGATTTGAGTAAGTTAACTTTTTAGATCATAAAATATTTTTTTAAAGAATGAAAATTTTTTCCAGGCAATGGCTTCAAATAATAATTTGAGCCCTAGAAAATGAAGAATTTCTGGGGAATTCAAAGGAACTATTTTTACACCTTCTCTCATATCGTTATTCATATTATTTCTACGTCACCTCGTACTTTTCACTTGTTTTTCAGAACTTGTTCAACTTTCACGGTTTTAATTGACACCAAAAAATTTTATTCTTCAACTTTTTGTTGGTACGAGTAAATGCAACCAAAAATCGAAACAGAAAATGTATTTAAAAAAAAAAAATTACGTAACTTGTAATTTTTTTATACTTACAAACAGCAGAACCTACTTTTTTTCCCCCTTCAGTGTACCGCCAAAATACCAGACAACCTACCTACTTCGTTTCCTGTCAGATAAAGAATATGCATGCCATACTTCCAATACGAACGTTAGACTAAATTATGTGAATCTTTCTTTTGGATCTGCATAAATTTCCGATGACAACGATACGTATCGCAGACCGAGAAGGCATTAAGCACTCTGGGTCATAGATTGATTATCTAACAAGGTCATAAAGAAACAATGGTAAAGTGGCGGTTTTAACAAGTGAATTCCTTATACCCGTAAATATTATTCGAACGTTCAACAATTTCGTTCACTGGAAGTATACTCGACCAATTAAAAACGATGCCGTTGAAAATTATAAGAAGTAGCTGGCAATTAAGAAGAATCTATTTTATCGAGGCATAAAACGTCTTATAGAAAGACTAATTACTTTCCTACTCTCAAGAGGAACGATGAGCCCTGCAAAATGAAATTATGGAAAATTTGGAGCAAATTAGCAGATCACTAAGCAAAAGGGATTAACTGATTGTTTCATGGCTGAGGTCATCCACAAAAAAAAAAAAGCCAGCCAACCAATGAGACATATTCATGAACTAGCGAACCCTCTTGCCCTGCGCTAGTCCCAGGGATCTGTTATTTCAAAACTTTTTTCTTTAGTAAAGTTGAAATTTACATTAATACAACTTAAACTTGGCTCAAATTTCGCTCAAATTCCGTTTAAACTTCGCTTAAAGTCCGCTCGATTTCGTTCGAATTTAATTCTAATTTGGCTCCGATTCCGCTCATATTCCACTCAAATTCCGCTCGTATTCCACTCAAATTCCATTCAAAATCCGCTCAAACTTGGCTCCAATTCCGCTCATATACCACTCACACTTCGCTCCTATTCCGTTCACTCAACATCCGCTCGTACGCCACTCAAATTCCATATTCCATTCAAAATCCGCTCAAACTTCGCTTCGATTCCGCTCATATTGCGGTCAAACTTCGCTCGAATTCCGGTCAAACTTTCCTCAGATTCCGCTCAAATTTGGCTCAAACTCCGCTCATATTTAGCTCGAATCTGGCTCAATAATCTGCTAATGATGGCAGGTTCACTTCAATAAAATCATAACTCGATAGGTTGATTTATTCACAAAAGTCAATTCTAAATGAATTAAACCCAAATCCAAAGGCGTCTGGCAGCTTCTCAAAATTCTACATCATCTTTTCGAGCTTCCCGCACAGTTTCAAATCACAATAATTAAGGTCTTCCCTGTGCAGACTAAAATTTTGCTTATCGTTGGAACGCGCCGACTTTTCGCAGAGCTCAGACTATCCACGCTCCACTTTTGCGACAGTGTCTAGACGAGCCATAAAAAATTTCCTTCTTTTACGGTTATCGCGTACACACTTTAGGTATTTACATAAAGCTTGCGCAGAAATAGCAGTAGCTGTGGCAACGAGGGCAGCGGCGGAAAGGGCTTCGTTCGACAGAATTGCAAAAAAAAAGAAAAAAAAAGAAGAAAAGTCGGACTGAGACGAAAACGCTGGAAAAAATGGCGGGAAATCGTATCCAAAAGGAGTGGTTGTAGTAGTAGTACGGGGATGATGGAGACGGTGGTAGTCGAGGGTGTATAAGACGAAGAGACCATAATGCACACGCGGAGTCCGTCCGCAGAGATAGACGAAAACTATAATTTTCTCAGAAAAAAAAAGGGGCGAAAAATGGAATTATTATGTCGACGGTTATTAGGTGAGGGGTTCTCAGAGCATGTGATAATTTTAGTAGAAACGATGAAAGATTATAAGAGATACCTGCATCATGGAAACATCCATCGAGACGTTTTTAATCTATCTATTCCACCTGTTTCTGCCTAGTTTCTTCACTACCCTATTTTTTATATTATTATTATTTTATTTCTGGTGGCGGCTCTGAACAAAATGTCTGTTCTTTGAGAGGAATACAGACCCGTGGATACCAGATTTTCAAAGAAATCATCTTCATGAACGGCAACTTGTAAATTTCCCAGCAAGAAGTGCTGAGTTTTAAAAATGTGTACCTATTTTATGCGAAATCGTTTAAAACAAAAAATGCCTTCAAATTGTCTCATTATTCTCTCTAGTAGACTTGATGTAAAAATTCTTTTTCATCTATACTATGTATTTTTCGGAAATAACTGTTCTTACTTTTGTTTTCTGCTTTTTCTCGTCGATTAGTTGCCGTCCATGATCATCTTGTTAAATTGACTCGACTAGGAAATATTCGAAGTTTGTATATAGGATGCTAAAAATCAGAAATTTACTGCAATAGCCTTTTCGTACGAACTCGTGCGTAGTCTGAGGTAATTATTGACAATAATTCAGTATATATTAACAAAAAATTAGTATCATCACGATTTTCGAAGGGCTGTCGAAGTTCACAAACTAAAAAAGCCAGAAAAATCATCGCCCATTTTTTCGGTTGATTCAGCATCACCAGGGGCCAAAAGATCATTCAAGTGCCAATAAAGGCTGATAATTTTTGACGTGTCAACAACTTCGTTTTCGCTAAGCGGGAGTAAATTCGTAAATTTAACACCAAGTTAAAAATTGACACTCGAAATCGATAACGTACACACCCTTTCCTCCCCATACTCAAACAAAGTAATAAATGAATAAACGCCACAATGTGAGATGGATATTTTTGGAATCTTGAGATCATGAAACGAGTAACTATGAGAGTCCCATACCTTATTTGTGAAAGTCAAACCAAAATTAATTAAAGGTTTTCTGTTGAAAACCTGCTAAAAAAGAAATTAAACTACATTAAAATTGTGTAATAATTATTGAGAATACACGCCTTTGACTTGACGAATGTTTTATATTAATAATAATTGGTAGTAAAAAGTACAGTAAATATCAAGAATATCAACAATAATATCTTGAACTGTCGCTTTTTTTCCTTATCGAAAGTGATGTACTCGTAAATTACTATTCATTTCTCCTAATCTATATACAGGCTCTAACCACACGTGGAAACGTGAATGGTTACCGGTGAACTTCTCAAGGGTTGAACTGTATTAAAAAACCAGCTAGTTAGCATCCAGACAGTAGGGTGACTACGACGAGTCATGGTTGAACAGGTTTTTTTAGCGGCGAAAAAGAACCGTAATCGTTTATTTCGGCAATGTCTAGAGGTGAAGAATAGCGGATTTTAGGCCCGCACGTGTAAAAAAGAACCAAAGATTTCTGTATCCCTAAGCAACGACGTAAAATAAGGTTCGTGAACTCCGTCAAAATAGGGGAAGCCAAATGAACAGAAAAAAAAAAAAAGGGGGCGAAGGAGACGTATAAAATGTGTTTTATAAAGAAACGAGGAGAACTACTCATACGCAGAGTCTTGTCAGAAGTCGAATTGCGTACATTTCCGAACCGATATATGTATATGCTTCTCATACCCCAGACGTTCCAAATATCAGTCAACGACCTTCAAAAAGCGGCCATTTTTTGAATACACTGGTCCCTGCCTATCGAGCCAAACTCTTTAAGACTACTCGTATATACTCGTATATGGAAAGCAACCCAACATACCAACAAAAAATCTTCACGGTCGTTTGCGTAGGCTATTTAAGAAACTGTAACATTTATAAAATTAATTTGATGATAATACGTTTAAGGGTAGGATGCGAATTTTGGCACTCGTGGCCAGACAGTTGGCTGCTGTGCCCAAGCTGAACGTAAATTATACTGGCTGGACGGCCAGAAATTAATGTATAAAAGTAGAAATGTTTTCGCACGACAAAAGAAACGGTCTAAATAATTTAATTTCAAATAAATCATATAGTTGCTCACTGTCATCTTTAACATCGATATTATTAAAAGACTAATTGGGAAACCAACAAAAAAAAAAAAAAACTAACAAACTTCGACGCAGTGAACCCTGCCAAAAAAAGTAGCTTTTCGAAAAATTGCACGGTGATTATCGTGGTTTGTCTTATAGTCCACAAATAGTTTCTTCAAACTTATTTTAGCGCTTTCAAGCTTTCCTCAATAATGAATCTTCAAACTGACTGACTTGATATTTAAATACTCGTATGGTTCATTCAGGAGTCACACATTTACACATTATGTTATGAATTTCAGTTATATCAATAAAGGACTTCGCTATAAGTAATTATTTCACTATAAGAAACAGAATTTTAAAAATTATACCTTCGGGTGAAGGAAATCAAAATTCATTTTTTTTACATTAATTTGTTCATTCAATACTGAACAACGAATTCGATGGTAGAAGCGAGGCTCACAGAAGTTTTGGAAATTGAAAAATAAAAAAAAAACTTTTAAAGGCTTCAAAATTTGGTAATCATTATTACAACGCTTTCTGAAAATTCCAAAAAATTTGGCATTTTTTGCAAAAAAAAAAAGTTGTGCCAACCTGACATTAGGTCACTCGAGTCCCCGCTCAAAGTTCCCCTTGTCTTCTATAATTTTATAGAATGCCACCTGGGTGAGAAAAACAGAAAGAAGTCATTTCAAAAGTATTTTACTCGTACCCCCTACATGCGTAAATAATAATAAAGAAATAAACACCAAAATGCGAGACGGATATTTCTGGAATACCAAGATCATGCAACGAATAACTAAGAGCGTCCCATATGCCTATTTGTGATAGTCAAACCAAAGATAGCAGGTTTTCTCTCGGAAACCTGCTAAAAAAGACACAAATGTTGACCAAATACAATTTTCGCCCACAAAGATTCAACGGCTATTCACAAACAACTGGAGAGCAATCCAAATGTTCATAATGCCATCAAACGGACTGAATGCGTATACTTCGGGTAAGAAATTTTTGACGTCTCGTCGGCAATCATTGGGTACGAAGTGGTCATTGTTTGATCGCGGTCAAGTACACTCGAGCGTCTAAGAATCGATGACGATCGTCAAGAAAACACACTCACACACAAGAGGGACACGCGTCCGCCATTTTACACGTGCACCTTTTCCTTTTTCCGCCCATATTAATGTCGCAGCAAATATATTAATTTATTGAATTCATATCGATATATATATTTGCATGCCATATGATTTATCGAACTAGCGAGAAAACAAAAAATTTGTCGAATCTTTCATGTAACGGTGATTCGAGTGAGTATATAGCAGCTGCCGAGTGTACAGCTCCCGTTACTTCCAGACCAAATAACAACAACGAAAACATTTTTATGAAAAAAGTCAGCAATGCCAAAAGCTGTTTACCATCCCCTGCGTATACGAGAGTATAAGAGCATGTAGATATGTGCGCAGTGTGTTTACGACTCGATGATGTAATATTAAATAGTAATAAAATATGGAATGGCATCAGTGGAAAGATGAAAAGTAGGAAAAAATATAAAATATTATACTTACGAGGGAAAACTTTCCGTCTAGTCGATGTTCCTGGTTTTTCCTCGAATCGTGAACAATCGTAGTATTGTCGTTATATTTTTTCACAAAAAAAAAAAGATAGAAAAAAAGAACTGAACATGAGAAAAAAAACGTAAAGGGTACGACACGTATAGAACGTTGAACTTTCGGTACCACCAAACAACGTATTTACACATTTATACATACACGATACACATACACAATTGGGATACAAGTCGTTCGCTAAAAAAGAGTCTATATAGGGGTTGGAAAATGAGCAAGTTGGTAAGAAACTGACACGTAATAACGTGCTCTACAGTCATACATCCACGTGGAGAAAGTGAAGCAACATTTTCAAATTTCCAGTGAGCGTTATCTTTTGAAAAATACCGTCTCTGTGGAAGCGATTTCTACTTAGTAAGCCGGAAATCCCTCGTTCGATTACAGATACACGTATAGAGGCCAAAATTTTCCAATTTTGAATTTGATTTTCTTCAGTTTAATTGAACAATACAGGTTGGAAAATGACATTCAAACTGAATTGAAATTATAATATGACCATTAAAATTTTTTCTAGCTTTAGAACGATGTAATCTTCAGGACGAGTTTCAAGTTATAAATAATACTATGGTCATCGTTTTTATCGGTTTAAATGACAATACGGATAATTATACAGAGTGTTTCAAAAGTATTCAACTTCACCGTAACTTCAAGTTTTTTTTTAACGGATGATCAATAGTTCAGCTAGAAATCTGAAATATACACCAGTTGACAGTGGCGTATCTAGACTGACCTCAAGGGGGGAGGGGTCTATCATTATGACGACACATACCCCCTCCCCCCGTAAAAAAATTGGAGAATCGAAAAAATTAAAAACATTTTTATTCGAAAAAAAAAGGTCAAGGGGGGTCCGGACTCCATGGACCCCCCCCTAAATACGCCTCTGCCAGTTGACCCCGCTTACACCATTGCCACGCAATTCGTAAAATCATCTTTCCCCGTAGCAACGATTTATAACAAAAAAAATTACTGCCCCTTCCCCCACCGACGCGCGTAGTGATATTTCCGCGTGTGCCAATGATACACATCAGTGATCCGAGCAAACAGGGACTTTGGAGGGAAAAAATTGTTCTATCATTTTTTGCCTTTTTTCGTGTTATACACTCGACCCTACGAGTACAATATATAAAAACTAGCAAAAAATGAGATAAAAAGTTTCACCCTGAGGTCCCTTTTCCCTCGGACCAGCTGTTAATATTCAAATAATTGTTTCTATACTTTAGTCCTTTCGACTAATCTTTTTCTATGACTTAGTGGGTAAGTTACTTTTGAAACACTCTGTACAACCAGAAAATGTAAAAACATTTTAGCCTTCTCTTGGATTCGAATGAGGAACTTTCCAGCTGACTGATGAGAAATATAGCTTCTACACAAACCTATTGCAACTCCGAGCTCGTCATTTTAATGCGTATGTTAATGTTAAGATTTTCAACGCTCAACTCGTTCATTTCTTTTCTCGCATCTCGTAAATTCTTCAATATGAACAGTGGACACAGCACCTCACTTTTTCGCCTTTACGAATCGATATCGTTTTTCGCAATTTTCGTGCGGAATTGTTACGTATGTGTCCATCTACGCAAATTCTTCCCTTTTTTCACTTGTTAACCTTCACGCCACATCCGCGTTATTTTTCTATTAATCTCACCTTATTCTTAATTTCATTTTTTCTTTACGCATACCATATCTTAATATTTATTCATTAATCAATAATTCAAACATTTTTTCATTAATCAACAATTCAAACATTCTTTTTCCATTAAAACTGCCCATTTATATTAAAATGAGCTGTTTTCACGTTCAAGTTCGCACTTTATTAACTTACATATTACTTTGTAATACTTTGTCGCATTTCCAAAACTTCTAGGAAAAACAAGATCATAAACTATCGATTTTGGGCCTTTAGTGCTTGATCTTATGATTATTCATGGACCAAAGCGCCAAAAATCGAGTATATAACGAGCCTATTTCGACAGGCTCCTGTCTCTTGTTTAACTTCAATTTTATGTGTTTCACACGTTACAATGTAACTTGTCTTAACGTTGTAAATTCAACAATAAATAAAGTTATTTTGCAACAGAATTATATATCGCTACCAGCATACCATTCATCATTCTATAGATACTCTTATTACTCATTTCACAGGTTGTTTTTTCATCAGAATACAAATTTCTATTCTCTGTCATTTTTATTTTCACCGAGACCATAGGGTAATTCGAGTGCAGGTAGAATACGCTTAAATACACACTACACTACATGTAAAAAGCTCGCGCGAGTCTGCAGTCTAATGTATTTTTTTTCTCCCTTCTTCTAGTCTTTTCCCGACTCTCGCCCCGAATTAATATTCGCCCCCAAGAAATTCAACCCACTCTACACTTTTGGGGCGCACGGTTAATGGCTGTATTACGTACTATCCGTATATGTGGGAAGAATGCGAAAATGTAATTTTCTTCGTACACGTTGAGAAAATACTCTTCTACTCTTCTACGAGATTGATGATTAAAGGCGTTGTGCTTTCACAATTGCCGACGGTCATTTATCAGAAATATACTATACGAGTAAAGGGATGCATGGTGATGAAATTGCGAAACGAGAGGGAGTATAGGGGTCGGGCGGACGGCTGATTCACATCCCTTCAAAATGCGAGTATGGAAATGCTGCCGTTTCAGCCAGGCAAATATCTAAGGCGGGGAAAAAATTGGCGAGAAAAAATGTCTTTACGTGAACAGCAAAAGGGATTCATGATATATTTTATGTATATCTACACACTGTAAATCAGATTTATCAGAAGACAAATATCTATTGTCCGATTATCTTGTTAGAAAAGACGGTAATACGAGAATGAGAAGGTGTTAAGTCATTCACATTCAGATCCTTCTCAAGTTTTCGACATGTACGGGTAGTTAGAGCAGAATACTTTGGCTGGGGCAAATCAAATGCCTAGGGAGGACAAAATCGAGCCCTCTACCCGGCTGTTCTGGGAGAAAAATTTTCCCCGATCTACAAACTGTGACACAAATGTGGAAGAGAAATGTGACGCGAAATGTAAAGCCGGCTACACACTATTCCATTTTTCCTGTTTCCATTTTCCTGTTTCGCTGTTTCCTTGTTTCCAACTGTTTCCAAAATCTGTTTCCTGTTTCTTCTAAATTGATGAAACAGGGCTGTCCACACTATTCTTGTTTCACTCTGTTTCATGTTTCCTCAATACTGTTTCACCAATTACCATTTTCCACCTTTTCAGTTGAGGAAACAGAGTGTTGACTGCTGGATGTGGTTTTCAGGGTGTTGAGAGTATTCTCAATGCTTCAACCCTATGGGCAAAATATTTTGAAAACGGATCCGTTTTATTCCGGGTTATAATCCGTTTCTGGATTATAACCCGGAATTTTCCTGTTTTCCGGCTTCTAAAACGGATTTCGAACGGATTGTAATCAGTCTTGCCGGAAATGAGTCCGGATTATTTTCCGTGAAGGCCGTTTTATCATATTTGTTGGCCCGGATTATAATCCGTGAAACCGTTTTACAAACGGATTTGGAAAAATAATCAAGATGACAAAAATATCTGCAAATTTTCAGATCCGATGGTCGAAAATAAAAACGGACTGACAACGGATAAAATTCTCATTTTCCGGATCATTTTCTCATTTTTTGCCCATCGGGAAGTCGCACAAAACAGCTCATGCCGGCTTGAGATGCAATTCCAAAAGAAAGTATTCAAGTCAACCAATGGAAAAAGACCAGTGAAACAGGGTGAAAAAGGACGAAACAAGGCGAAATAAAGGCGAAACGCTCCACACTATATGTGGAAAAAAACTTTATGTTTCGTCAAAAAACCGCTCTTGGCAAAAAAGCAGACGAAACACGAAACAGCTTGTTTCCACGAAACATTTATCGGCGAAAAACGTCTACACAGTATCATGGAAACAGGGGGAAACAAGGAAACACGAAACTGGAAACAGGAAAAATGGAATAGTGTGTAGCCGGCTTAACGCGGATGTGGCAAAAATTCAACCAATCGGGAAGCAGTGGCACTTATGTGACAATTGATGTGACTTATAATTTTTGCACTGGTAAAATAATAGGTCAGGTCACATCAGTGTCACAAAAGTCACATTTCTCCTCCGCATTTGTATCACATCGCAGATCGGGTCCTCGTGTTGGACAATTGACTTTAATTGGGGGCATTGTTAACCAGGCTCCCAGCTACAGCCCTTCATGTATTTCAAGAAAGAGGTATTTCTTACGGATAGTAATCAAATTGAAATATCAACAAGTTCTAAGAATCACCTATACACTTATACCTCAAAAAGAGTAAATAACATTATTTTTTTTTAGCAACATTGTAATGTATGTAGCAATTACTATGGTTCAATAAAAAACTTTCTGTTTTTTGCAGATTGCAAAACGTTTGAATTTTTCCTCATTAATTTTTAACACATATCGTAACACATAATTTGTGGGATGCCAACATTTATACGGAGAGAATAAAGCCAATCGAACCGTTTTAGTTTATATCTCACAATGGTGCTACCTAGGATTGATTCATCAATACCAGCTCCTTATTGCCGCACCAGCGACTAAACCCCAACTATCTGGACACTTATATTATTTAAATCTAACCTCAATTCACGACAGTAAAATAAGTTTTTCAAATAACATACCTGTCTGCCGCGAAAGTTCACAAACGTACGTCACGTCCCGATGGTGGTTTGTGCCAAATGCATTCTTGTCAATCATTTGGCTGAGTATTCCTCCGTCCAAATTCGTCACATTCTTCGCACCTGAAATGTAGAAACAGAGCCGATTGAGAGATTTTTTTAAAAGCAGACGAGTTATGTCTGTGTACAAGATTTATAGGGCATATGCTGCAGCGTTCGAAAAGTGCATTTGAGAGCAGTGTCGACAACCAGAGATGTGATTTTCGATTTCGCATAGTTGCGACGACCTTGTGCCACACAAAAAACTATTTTTTAAATTCGTTAAATCGTTGGCAAAGATAACGGTAGCTGCCAGGAGTACGAATATTTTCGTATAAATAAATTTATTGAAAAATGTTCGGGTGTGTCTGAAAATTGGCTCATCTACGAGCTCAATCATAGGGGCAACTATACAAGATATGGAATATAGATATACGTTTGAATAAAATCACAAATATTTCCGCCACACCTAGCAAAATATGGTATGTGATGATTGGATCAGGAAATCGAAATTGAAAATATAATTTGTTTCGCGTCATCAGAAAATTTGAATTTTTTTTTTGAAACATTTTGAAAGCATGGTACAGCTATTATAATTTTTATTTTCCAATAAATTGCTCATGAAAATTAATCGATTTCGTGTTATGTCATATTCAGAATTTTTGCCAGATTCGATTAAAAAGTATGAAAATTTATCGCTCTTAATCAGAATTATTCTCAAAATCACAGATAATCGCAGAAAATTGGACGTTATTGTTTCCTTCAGAAAATGCTAAACACTTCACGCAAAACTGTTACAGAGAAACTCGACATTTTTCTGTATGGTCTCTGATTTTGCTAGAAAATCAGCCGATAATTAGCTTATTACTCAGCTCAGAATGAGCTAATTTTCAAATTGAAGAGCTTGAGAGATCTGTGGAAGCCTCTGATTTCATAAACATTCGAGTTGCCTTATAAGGTCCGTATCCGCTGGAAGGGGGTTTTGGGGGACTTTTTGGTAATATCGGCATTTACCCCGAAGTCCCTTTTCGCTGGAAGGGGTTGGAGGTTCGAGCGAAGCGAAGACATCAGAGGCGAAGCCCTCAGTATTGTATAATTTGATTGAACAAAGATATATAATCATCGATCACAACAAATTGGTCTGATCTATCATCATTCTGATAATCGAAAAAATATACAGTTTTTGTGATCAATCAATGAAAAATGATCGACGGTCAAATTTTTATACGGATCACTACGAGAGAAGTCAGAATTTGGAGGGGGGAAGGAAGTGACCTCTTCTGGTCTACCTTTCATTCTTCCACCACTGACCACTTTACCAACCCTTTTTCCATGAAACTGTAAAAAAAGGCATCTCAAAACTTTTTATCAAATTCCAGCTACAAATCTGTGCAACTGAAAGGTTCTTCCGTTTTGCTTTCTCACACAAATCCAGAACAGATGTACAAATCGATTCTCGAGGAGAATCGATTAAGCTGATTAAAATCAGTACCTACCACACAAAAGAATCGCGTGCGTACTCCAGTCTACTTCATGAGAATAAAATTCTCATTTTATTTATTTACTCTTTTTTTTTTTCTTCGATCTTAATTTCAGCGTGTTATTTTTCCATTAACTTTTTGGTGAGGTACGTTTTGACAAACGTAAAACACGTCAGAAACAGAAAAGTAGAGACAAAACGCACGATAAGAGTCACGAGAAATTTCCAGACTGCCGGCGCTTTTCTCCAGCCAAACATTAAAAACTGTCTCACACAACGAAAGGTGAATGAACTCGTACTACAGTGTCTTATTTATTTCTCATTTTATTCTATTCCTCTTCCTCTCGCCTTCTTCCGTCATACAACTTCATTCTCTCGTTTGGTCTTCATTCTTTCCGTTCTCCAATTTTTTTTTTTTTTTTAATTAAAAGGTAAATTCGTTGTGATATTGCCGCAGACGAGTTTCTCTACAAACCATATTATAGTCATTCGCCAGCAGGGATAACACACTTCCGCTTTTTAAAGCGCAAACATTTTCAAAAATATTCACCAACTTTCAAAATAATGTACCCAAAACTCGAAAGTAATAAAGTCGAAGACTAAATTCGATAGAAAGAAAAAGAAGAAGAAGAAGATATAAACGTAAATAAAGTGAAAAAAAATATATATATAAGAAAACTTAATGGAACAAATGAGTTTAGTTGAGAAGAAACTACGAGTAACTTCCGTGCAAGTTCAATGACACTTTTCAATAGAGGAAACTCGCCGAAACAAAAAAGTGAGAAAGAAAATAAGATTTCCCGATATCCTGTGAGAAAAAATACTTGAATTCTCACCGATTATCGCGCGATATTATTATAACCCTTAATTTAATGGTAATTAAAAAACTGTTTAACCATCGTTTTAACATATTTTCGCTGCAATTTACGATATTACATTAAAACCAAATAAAACGAAATGACTGCGCCTTATTTTATACACTCGTATAATAATATGGAGAACATATATTGCAGGTCTGGAATCTCCATTCTCGCTGTCCTGTGAGTTGAGGAGGTAAGATATTAAATGTCAATGGGGTGAGATTGAATACTTTTTTTCAAGCTACAGCAGGCATGTGTTTTCAAACATTGAAAAGGATTTATTGATTTTATATCGATATCTTAAAGCGAAAAAGTACTAGGTACGATTATTTTAATCCTTTGCGACCAGTGCGAGAGATCCAGCCATGATACATGAAATTGTTCGATAGATTCAGTTAATTAGCAACTATTCTCATTACAAATCTCAAATGTGGAGAAAAAAAAACTCGACCTAAAATAATTATAGGACCATTCATTCGTTCTCAAACGGATTCGTATAACTTCAAAGGTAATTTCACGAGTTACAAAAATGTTTACAGAATAAGATGCACAAGAAAGGGTGTAAATATTGTTCGCTTTGGGAAACCTCAGAAGCAAAATAAGAATCTGTTCGCTACAACAAAACACAACTTCTCTCGTCGGCATGCATGACCCACATTACTATAACTCCTCAAGTACGTGCTGCATAATTCGCTTTATGAATTATTGTGTTTCAAAGTTTTATGAAATGTAAACATATTTGCGTCGCGAGATAAGAACTATAACGGATTACATACAGACTGTTGATCTGTTGATTCGCTAGAGTGCGTCACAGATAGCAGTACGAAATGTAAAGTCTAGCAGACGTCGTCCTTTTCTCCCCTAGAAGTCTGAATGCCGATGCACAAACGAGTTCTTCGACATTAGTCAAAAAATTTCAGAAGTACATGACTGTATTCGACGAGTAGAAAAAAATTGGGCAAATTATTTTCGTAAGGTACACAGAGACAAACCCCCATAACCTTGCCAGCACTAAATCAAACAAGTCCTTCGTTTAGTTTACAATATGTTCTTCTGACATGTCCAAGTGCGGTTTAGCAAACACACGTTTTTGAATTTTATTCGAAATATAAATAAAGAAATTTTTACGAATTTAACGAGTTTCCAAGTACGTGTTTTCTCATAATATGGCAACGCACGTGGCAGAATTTTGGCGACATTCTTGCTCGTGAGAATTTGACAAGTCGATAGTGCAGAGAGGACAGTTGTGGTGGCGAAAATTGACAGAAATTGATACTTGGGCTCACCGTATGCAAAATGCGAGACTGAATCACAAAAACAAAAAATACGTAGCCCAAGAATATTATATAGCTTCCAAAACCAGAAAGATACTAAAAAATTAGTACTGTAGGTTTTATGCAGAATGTATTAAGGGGGGGGGGAGTTGGTCCACGGAGTATGTATAGTTGATAATCATCGTCTCCATCTTCTAGCCTCCCCTGTGGAATACAAACGCGAGAAAATTGGGTATTTTTCAGCTAAGACTTGGAAATTATACATGATATCGATTTGAAACGTAGTGTAACTTTTCTCCATCAATCTTTATCATTAAAAAAAAAAAGAAAAACTCATTTCAACGAATAAAGTTTAGAGGTCTGATTTCTCTTCATTATCGATTTATTGAAGAAAAATTCGATTTGTATCTTTTTTATGGCGAAAAATAGCTGTCAAAGTTAGATCCACTTGGCATGTAAATAAAAGCAGATATTCAATCAAAAATGAAAATCCAACAACTCTATATACTATGAGCATCATACCGTATAAGTTGAGGTGTCCGAAGACACAACCGAAAGAAATCTTTTATTAGACTCACGAGATCGAATAAAGCAAGACAGCAAGAGTTAGTTTTAAGAAACCCCTAAAAAGATTAAATTCTAGAAATTCCAGCAAAGGAAAACCTAAGCTACATAAAAAAAATGGATTGAGGAGAATAAAAAAAAAGAGAAAAGAGAGAGGGAGTTTTCAACCTGTTTTACATGACGAGATTGGATATTGCAAGTGTTGACTAGAATACCACACCTAACCTACATCGTTATTCCCCATATTGGAGGGGTAAAATTAGAACTTCATACCTCCTACCCCACAAGACAAGAATAACAGATAGAAGTAAGAATACATACCAAACCAATTTATACACCATTTATTGACACCAATTGTAACTCGAATGGCACAACAAAAAAAAATCAAAGTTCAAAAAAAAATAAAAGTCACGGATAATATTCCAAAAGTAGATACGAAAAATTAAATGAAGATTCTACTTCAGCAATGAGAGACACAAGAAAATAATAGTCATGAAAATAACGATTTCAACTCCAAAAATAAAATATTTAACTTCAAAGAAAAAATGACAAGTTTAACGATTTCAAACACCAAATGACAATTAAACCGGATTTCAACTTGACAACCGTTTTCCTCAGCAGGGAAAAATCAAGTAAGGATTTCAAATCTCAAACTGAACAAGTGTTCAGGAGAATACAATTCCTCAACCGATTCTTAAACGATATTGCACCCCACTCACATGCGCGCTCAGCTTGTCAGAGTGAGTAGACTTCCGAAAATAAAACTTACCAAAAATAATTAGAATTTCCCTAATTATAAACGTTTTGACAAGCTTCAAAAAAAAATAGAAAATAAAATGAGCGTTTCTAAAATAATTTCGAAGTTGGCATGAAAATTAAAAAAAATAAAAATAAATCGAATTTAGTAGAACCCCTCTCTTCGGTTCCCTCAAAGTAAAACATATTATTTAATAAAAACTCAGCCAGAAAACCGTACTGAAAAGTTCCTCATATCACTAGAACAAATTTACTTTAATGTCATTTAATCAGACAATTTGATAAAGAAAATTCTTGGTCCTGGATTCATATTTTTCCATACTTCAAATTATCTATTAGAAAGAACCTACATCAGATAAAAGTATTACATAGTTACGAAGTTCGGGCTTCTAGTGGAGCATACCATTAAATTGCTATATTATAAGAATTCATTAAGTTGAATACTTTTTCCAAGCTTTATAAAACGAGACCCATCCATAAGAAAAAAAAAAAAAGTCCATTAACGGTGTTTTTAAAGATTCACTCTGTTGTTTGTTTTCGCCCGATGATTATTTTTCTCACAATCAAATTACAGCATCTCGTGTATCTCGTGTGCACACGCGATACTTCTAATCTGAAAAATTAAAATTTTCTGACACGAGTTGGACGAATGAGCACGTGAAAAATAGATGAAAAAACACCCTTGAAATGAGTGCAATTACCAAAACGGTGCGAAAAAACCTGAAGTGTTCACACTTTATGAATAGGATAAAAAACCTATAGTTCTTATTATCTACGTTTTTGCAGCCACTCTCGAAAGGAGATACCTATAAGTCATTTCATGACTTATATCGACGCTTCAATACAAACACTGACAACAAAATATTTCAACTCATTCGAAGCCCTCGCTTTGCTCAGCCCTTCAACCCCTTCTGCTCGGCCCTCCAACTCCATCCAGTTTAAAAGGAGACCTTAGGGTGAAAGGCCGATATTACCCTAAAAGTCCTTAAATTATTTTTGGACGATATTAACCACAAATTCTCCAAGTTGGTTTTTACTAAATATGAAGATAGGAAGACTTTAGATAATATCGTGATCAATCTATGTTATGAATACACATCTCTGGACCAGTAAGATCACAACAACTTCCCTTCGTGCACACCACTCGACAAATACCCAGGTTGATTGACATTCTCAATCTGGCCAACGAATATATTACCAACAGACCACCCAAAAAAGGTCAATGAAAAGTCGTTGAACTGAAAGTGGCATAAATGAGATCATTATCACTGACTTGGGAAAACAATGCCAAAATAATGAAAAATACTCGTACGTAGGCATAATAAGCAACACCACACCACATTCGGATAGGTGTAAAATGACCTCCCACATAACATACAGTAATATTAAAAAACGACAGAAGGTGCTTTCAAACGATGAGTCATTCATAAATCGTAGGTAAGCATTTTATTATTATTTATTTTTTTCATTTTTGCAAAAACAAACAGATTGCTCGGGGAAAAAAAATCTACATAATACGATCGTCTTCAAACGGAAGCAGAGCCATTTTCTTTTTTCGCAGACGGGTCTGATGCCAAAATTATTGAACTAAATAATAAACGGTACTCGTACGTGCGCTGGTCTGTTCTCATATTTTTTTTCTTCTAGCATCAATAACCCTATGCTTATGTAGGATCCGCGAAAAAATTTTCGCTTGAGAGAATTTTTCCATACGATAACATCTGCTGATGATCTGCATTCTCACGACAAGACAACTATATATATAGCAGCCTACCGCTAAAGTACTTCAAAGAGTTATACTTTCGCCCACTCGTTGTGGTTTATTCTGCAGTCTATATAAGTTTCCAATTTCAGATGCAAACAGGAGGCCTGAATTCAACCCTCACAATGACAGAAACTTCAGCACTAAGGGACTGGAAATTCAAAAATCAAATCTTATAGACCTCTTGTAAGTTCAATATTTGGTGAACAAAATATTCAACAATCTTAATGATTTTTAAGGTAATATCAGTTTTTCACCCTAAGGTTGCTTTCCGCTAGAAGGGGCTGAAAAAATATTTTGGGTAATCGTGTCGGCAAAAACATTTCAGGAGTTCAAGGGTAATATCGGCCTTTCACCCTAAGGTCCCTTTCTGCTGGAAGGAGATGAAGGGCTGAGCACAGAAGGTCTGCAGTTGGTTTTTTTTTCTTCAAATATTACAGACTGGAAAAAGTTGGTAAAAAATTTATAAGTTTTTCATAAAAAATAGTGCCAATAGTTTTTTTCAGTTAAGCATTATTTTATATTATCAGAAAATTTAAAATTAATTCGCATATCTCAATTCTTGAAAGACATTTTTTCAAAAATCAGTCGTCTACTGTCTTAAAATCCATTTTATAGTGATCTGTGGACTATAGCGGTGATTATATATGTACATATGTGTAATATACTATGTGAATAAAGCTTGTAGAAAATCAGCCCCGCTCACTTCTATCAAACGAATCCATCATTTCATTAGAAGCGAAACTTCTCAACTTACGAAGCCGCACTGAGTAACTCCCTTCAATTTTACAACGATTTTCAAAGCGCTAAACGTACCTATAGTATACTTGTAATGTATATGCCAGAGTAAAGATGAATTTGAATAACTAATTCGTCCGAGGTACGCTCCACAAAGTTTTCCGCCAAATATTCGCCGAAATACATCGTATCACGTATGCATATTGCATGCCACTAACGAAAACCATAAATCACACAACGTATTTAACTCAAGTCCCTTATTTCTAACCTCTCCTCGTACTCGGTCATTCTACCTCTTTCTCACTCTCGTGTTTTCTCTGCACACCCGTCAATACCATTATCAACGTACTCGATGCGACACGAAAATTACTCTCTTTCTGCTCCCCCAAAATGGGAGAAGAAAAATCTGCCATTTCACTCGACTCACTCAGTCTGGCAATTACTCTCACTGAAGAAACGAAAATTCATCGGGGCCATTGACACCAAGTCGTCTAGCCACACGGTGAAAATTCAATTTGATAAAAACTTTATCGTTGTTTATTTTATTACGAATGCATTACGCGAAATGTACAAAAATACACTTGTGTAGCGGGTTGGTGGAAAGGGGCTGTGAAACGAGAGCATAAGAGACAGAAGAAAGTTAGCTGCGAGACACATTTATACAGGGTCTTTCATAATAAACGCTCACGAGAAATATGTGGTTAGCAAGGGTTTAAAACTATCATTTTCTTTTGTTATCGCCACCAATGCATTCTCCCAACCATGACAATTACTCTGACGATTTCCTAATGGGGTATCCATATCAAAAAGGGACCTTGAGGTGAAAAATAATTTTTTCAATTTTTTATGGTTTAGAGCATAAAAAAAGAAAGAAAATTTTTTTTTCACCCTAAGATCCTATTTCCGTAGTGGAACCCCCGTGTATTTATGATTGGTATGTTTGTGCGGATACAGTGGTATCATTTTTTGAGTAAAAAATTCATCCACGTAATCATAAAATTTGTTTTTCTGATGAGCCCTATTTAAAAAAATACTCTGTATTTTATATTATAAAAAAATACTTTTTCGGAAGAATACATTTATCCTCGATAAATCAAACCGAATTAAGTCATTCCATAGCACGTGAGAATTGTCATGGTTGGGAGAAAGCAGTGGTGGCGATAACAAAAGAAAAAAATAATTTTAGACCCTTGCTAACCACATATTTCTCGTGAGCGTTTATTGTGAAAGACCCTGTAGAAAAAGATGGAAAACGAAAAACGAAGACAAATTTTCGCATTTAAAAAGCGATCATTATAGTGTAGCACACAAACGAACGAAAGTGTTCCCTAAGGCGGATAAGGATGGGTCTGGAAAAATTGCAGAACACGTAGATGGCTTGTGTCCAAAAAAAATTCTAAAGGACCTTTATTTTAGATTTTTTTTCTCACTATGGCTTGTGTAAAAAATCTATAACAAATATGTATACATATAATATATAAAATTTTAGTACACACAGCATACTGATTTTCAATGTTTTTTATTGACTTAATATTTTTTACAAATTCTTAAGAAATTTATATCAATTTTCCATAGAAAACCTGAATTGTCCTAAAATTAGTAGCTATATGGAGATATTAAGATTTAATATGCAGTTTCGCTCAGTGCAGTGTGCAGACAAAATCAAAAATCCAAACTCTACCGAATGAACACCGAGGAGCGATATGTTTTTTTGAAAACAGATGGCAGATCAGTCGCTGCATAATTGATTGATAAAAGTGCATTTTCGTTGAAAAAATTTAGAAAATAGTCTTTCTTTAAAATTCGAATCTTTTTTTTTTTTAATGAAGCACTAAAATGATTTAATTTATGCCTTTATATCAATCATTTTAAATTCCTTACTTTGCTTTTTCATTTTCCACACAAGCCGAGTTAAGAATTTTTGTAGTGAACACCCTCGAACTCAACACCCCTCGTAATTACGAGTATACAAAATTCTTTTCACCAACTCCTTCACACACTGTGATGGGGGGGGGGGTGAAAAACATGGACTAACCTAATTTCAGTCTATATGAATCTAGCAGGAGTAAATTGATTTTATCGTCGCTTTAATTTAGGGGGACTTTAGAACTTGATTAAAAGTCATAAAGAAGGTAATTTGAACTGAACATTTACATACATTTCGAACAAATTGACAACGAAATTGTTTTGAAAAGATGGGCATTACGTTGTTTTGATTTTCCGTTCTAAAAATATACATGAAGTGACAGTGGGGCCGTAAGGTGAAGCACCTAACTCACCATTTAATGAACGATTAGGTAGCGCCATGAAAGAATAAAGCCGTTAACTCCGTCTTGTTTTCATCGTCGGCTGTATCGTTGGTTCTTGCACTAATGACGAATTTATACGAATGTGTCTAGTGACTGTTTTGTAAACAAATTTGGAAAAAAACACACACACACACAGGCAAAAAGACGAGGCCGAAAAATAAGCAATTTAGTTTCCTTGGTAAAATGAAGATATTTTCCTAATCGGGAAATAATTTGCTACCAAAAAAAAAAAAGGCTCCAGCTGAGAGCTGAAGAATATTTAGACAAGTTAATGAATATATGTAGCTATAGGGGAAAGCCATTGGCTATAATAACATTTGATGAAGTAATTTGAAACGAGAACGTTTTGAAGTTTCAGAAGACGATGAAACTTATATTTTAAAGAAAATCTTTCCAAATATAAGAGTATTTTCGCAAAAGGTCGGCCAAATGAGAAATTCAGGTACTAATATTTGCGATTAAAGGGGATATATTTGCATCTCAGTATGGTTTTCCTATCATTACTCGTAAATTTCAATAAATCTGAGAGCATCTAAAATATTTTTACTTTATTTTTTCAAAGCAACACATCATTAGAGCCAGCCATAGGGGAGTTTAAATTCAAACAATATATAAAAGCATATAAGAGGCATGTAAAAATGGGGGAAAAAATGTTGAAAAACGCAAATTGGCAAAATTGTCCGTCTTAATTCGAACTAATATTAATAAATTTATTGTTTGAAATGCGTTTTTAGTTGCTCAAACACTCAGAGAGGATGGTATATGACTACCAAGACATGGGTTTCATTATCAGCAGATGAAAAATATAGGTCCACACTGAGAAAAATGAACAGTAATTTTTACTATATTTTTTATTGCAAAACACCCGATGGGCAAAAAATGAGAAAATGATCTGGAAAATGAGAATTTTATCCGTTGTCAGGCCGTTTTTATTTTCGACCATCGGATCTGAAAATTTGCAGATATTTTTGTCATCTTGATTATTTTTCCGAATCCGTTTGTAAAACGGATTTCCTGATTATAATCAGTGATAATTTTTGAGCAATTTTTCTAAATCCGTTAAACGGTTTCACGGATTATAACCCGGGCCAACAAATATGATAAAAAAGCCTTCATGGAAAATAATCCGGACTCATTTCCGAAAAGACTGATTACAATCCGTTCGAAATCCGTTTTAGAAGCCGGAAAGCAGGAAAATTCCGGGTTATAATCCAGAAACGGATTATAACCCGGAATAAAACGGATCCGTTTTCAAAATATTTTGCCCATAGGGCAGGGACAATCAAGATTCATTGAAAATATTCTTAGCGTTTGTAGTACTTTCTAAATTTTTTTTTTTCGTTCCATGTGAACAGCACTGTTCGTACTATTTTTACAAAATTAGCTCGGTAATTTCTTTACTACACCATGACTGTATTTGTTTCGTGAAATAATTATATCTACTATAGAATTAATGTAGCCCTAATTTCGCAAAAAAAAAAGTCTTACGTGTTTGCAAAAACATTAGTAATAAATGACCTTAAATTAGAAATTTTTTTTGTTCATACTATTGACAAGCAGCAAATGGAAATAATCAAGTTCGACATTTTCAGACCAGAGTGACTAACATATTTTTTTTCTTTATCAAACATTTTCTTCTTTTCTATATTAATTAACTTGGTACGTATTAATTTTAATAATCTTTGCACGACCGAGTTACTCCAACAACTCATTTACTTTCTCGGGGAAGTGCAATTATTCTGTAACAACGCGGCACTACGATTAATCCTTGGCCCAAGTATTTTAATGGGTATTATAGTTTGAAGACGAGAGACGAGTACAAATTAGAAAATTACAGAACAGCGGAAAGAAAAACGGACAAAACGTGTAAAGGAAAAAACTACATATACCTAGCTTTTCCGCGTGTGCACAAATACATAAAATGAAACGACGATTGTTCTCATTAAGAAACTTTTTTCCTCTCATTACTGCGGATAAATTGTTTATTAATTTTCGCATTTCCTTTCGTCTAAAGCTCATATACGTGCCATTTCTCCATTTGCGAGTCATAAAATAACTATCGAGATACAAGCTGTAATCCAATATTCCTCACACCAGCCCACCTTATCATACGTCTCCACAGCTATCGAAAAACTGCTGTTATTTTTCTTCTACAACACCAAGAAAATAACATGAAAAACATTTTTTTAAATATTGAATGAGATCGCAATAATTTATTTTCGTCGTTTTGAATAATATGTTACTATACATTTTTTCATTCCCTCTTTTGTAACTCATTTGTGAAATGTGAATATTCCAAAAGTGGATGACAATCAAGAAAAAATAATAATAACAATACATAATATAGCTTTCATTAGTTTATGGTCATGTCACGTCAAATTCAAAAGTCCTGTAAGAAATATAGAAGGCTCAATGTCCCTCCATTGTAGAAATTGAGCAACCTAGATTAGTTTTTTAGACGATTACTCAGTCTTATGATTCCAATTTGAGAAAGACGTCAGTCTAAAAATATTCAGTCATGTTGATTCTACATAAAAAATGTTATTGGCAAATTTCAAGTATGGTCCATAGAATAGCCATATCTTTCAAATTGCCACGTAAAAACCAAAATACATACGATTATATGATTAACACAATCACACACTATTAAAAGGGAGAGAGGTAATAAAGCTTCAAAAATATAGTGGAAACGTGGAAATTGGATATGAGTTTGCAGTCGCTGAATCCACATATAACATTACTTTTCCACCTCACACCTTTGTTCTTTCTATTTTTACAGAGCATAGGTCATATAAGATGGGAATAGACGCCACCAAGTGTAGAACATCATTAGGCACAACATACGAGTATAATAAATAAAATTCACAATTGAACAACCGCATAATTTACCCATAGTTCACGCAAAATCTGGGTTGATTTTTTGTATAGATACTATAATTTGAGAGAAACTATACATAATCAATTATCTCACGATTTAAGCTAGATGATTAAAGCGGTATCACTACCACAGAAATGCGTGCAAGTAATAACATAATTCCTTTCTCACATCTCACAAATGTTATAATCAAATGAGTGTAGAAATCCTTATGATTCAATAATATTGTTGACACGAAATGAAATAGTGGCGGAAAAAACAGTGACGCGGAATCGCTGGTTATATCCAGATATACGAGTAAATACCCAGTTCATTATGCTCAGCCCCTTTACAACGACTATTATACTCGTATGAAAACCAAACAGCATGGGGGTCCAGTTTTGAAGAGTACACCAAATTATAAATGAGTAGCTCATTAAAGTAAATTGACTACAATGCAATGGATTTCAACTCCAAATGAACGAACTCCGAATAAAAACTTGGAACAAAATATAAATACAGAGGAAAAAACCCGAGTAGATAGCACTTATTTGTATATTTGAAAATGGTAGGTCAAATGATGACTGAAGTAGAGACGCGAATTGTCATTCCAAGAAATCACTTCAACACACACAGTTAAAATTAATTTAAGCAGTAATTTTGACAATTTGAGAGGAAAAACTGGGACAATTCAAGATTTATGGCGGAGACTACTAGAAAAATGGTAAAATACGTTATCTAAGATAATGAAAAGTACTATAATTATCAATATTAAGAATGTCTACAATAAATGATAATTTTCTTCACTGTGATGAGAAAAGTTACTATGCTGTTTGTAATTTAGTAGACTATTTAATTTCTCTCAGAGCAGTTTATGAGAACTCCAGTTACCAAACAATATATTATATTGCAATGATTATTCAACCTAGGGAATCATTTCATTCAACAGCTGAGAAATTATTACTTGACATATGTACTCGCAGAAATGAAATTGTTCAAAAATTTGATTCATGAACTAAAATCACCAGCACTCGAAAAAAATTTATATTATTTTTTACCATTTAAAAAAATTCTGAGATTATAATAAAAATAACTACAAAAACAATTAAAATCACTATATTTCATGAGATTTACAGCTATTTTAGTAGTAATTTTTTCTTCTATAATCTCAAAATTATCCCTTTTTTCTCATTAAAAAATAGTAAAAAGTACTATTCATTTTTCACAATATGACAATCAGGTAACCATTCTCAGACCTCTTCTATCCGAATGAGCATTTTCTATTTCTTGCAACGCGCACGTTACTTCGACGATTCACTATATAAAATGACATAAATAGATACCCTGTATGGCTGTATAACTGCACAAGGTTAAACATTTTTTGCAGAACAATACAGACGTAAGTTTTTTTTTTTCAACAGATGAATGAATTCTGATAAACGTTAAAAAAAAAACTCAAGAAAATCAGCAAAAAAAAATGTAGGCAAATTTATCAAGAGACAAAGGTCAAACAGCTGTACATAATTAAAAATTATCACAGCAAGAAAAGATATTTTAATTTTCAAGTTTACTTCATCAGTACTCCACGTTACACTATTTTTTGTGCGATGAATTCGTAAATTCAAATTTTAAAATTCTATTCATTTTTATTTTACCGTTATTTATTTCCCTCTGAAAAAAATCTATGCCGAATTAATTCATAATGAAGTTAATGTGGATATTGTGTTTGTGGTTTGTCTCGTTACACCAAATAGGTAAGTAAAGTGTCAATCCTAACACAAGAAGATGGTGAAAATAATTTTCAAAATTCCGAGATTTATATATTTCTATCCCTCCGAATGTTTTGAAGTATTTGCACGACAAGATATTATGTGCGTCCAAAAACGAGACCCATGTTCATGCCATAACATTACATTCGTGCTTTGTACTTTCACATCTGCTCAGTAAGCTAAAACGAGTAATTCGTCACCGAGCATTAAAAACTATTCAAAACGGTTCAAGTCCAACTTTCGTAAGACACGGTGATCTCATTTGCGAGCAGAAAAAGTCACGTGATCAATT
The DNA here is from genome assembly GCA_038050395.1 of Parthenolecanium corni. Classification (NCBI taxonomy): domain Eukaryota; kingdom Metazoa; phylum Arthropoda; class Insecta; order Hemiptera; family Coccidae; genus Parthenolecanium; species Parthenolecanium corni. The sequence goes on from JBBCAQ010000020.1 coordinate 3,454,808, forward strand.
GCGTGAATTCATAAATACACATATTGACGTCGTACTTCTACATTAAAATGTGAGAAACATGGTCGTAGTCCAATCAAAATTATCAGAAAATGGCTATCAATTTCAAATAACGAATCCGTATTACCTTTCGAACACACTCGAAGAAATAATTTCTTTTTCTTTTTTGGAAAATAAAATGGTGATCAAACTGAAGGGAAAAAAATGCAAGAACAAGTATAAACCTCCAAAGCTATAGTAATCTTTCTTAGACAGAGTTATTTGTCTGAGAAAAATTACTATAGCTGAGAGACAGTAGAATCCAAGTCCAGTTTTCAGTTTTCGGATACGTTCAGTATCTGCTCATCATTAAATTTGGACTCGAATCCTTCTGAAAGTCCATAATGGTGACCTGACACATTCGGTAATCGTACTGAAGTATCCCCGAACGAACTAAATACGTGCAATATGAGGGTACTAATACTAATTTAAACAGCAGAAAATGTATACGTTCTACATCCGTGTTATATAACTTATACGATTAGTAATATATGAACCAAATGAATTTTTTCGAATTGCAGTTAGTGGTGACGATGAACCAGCCTCAACTCTTATTAACACCGCAATACCCGACGCAGAAACCACTACCACACTTCCGAGCAATTTTACCACAGTGAAAGACACAAGCCACAAAGATAACAGTAAGCCACAAGCAACCCCAGCTGCAGAAACAACAGCAGAAACGACTCTCGCGACGAGTGAGTCAATATCTGTAACTACAGAAGGAATTACAACTAAGGGATCACCGCCTGAAATAAATACTACCCTGGTGTTCCTCACGCTGGGCAACCAAGTCAAACTGATAATGGAACATTTCCAGAAAGTAAACCCGGTCGGTTTTCCCGGACAAGAAATTCTGCCTGACCCCTTGCCTGCTCCGAATGTTACCGAGTCATTCGGTTTAGTCGGCAAAAGCGAATTTTACGATATCATAGTGCACGGATTGTCTAATTTCACGGTGGAAAGTGTGAACATGCTGTTGGCCCAAATGACAGTTAGTACTATAATTATTTACTAAAAAAGCAAAAAATCTCAATTTTGAAATAGAAATGAGAGAAGGGATAAATTTTGATAAAAATTCCAATATTTTAATTTTATAAATGAAAAAGTATAAATACATTAAGGTTCATTCAGCCAATTTGTCGAATTCAAGCTGACACTTTGTTAAGTTGCTTGGTGTAGAAAGAAAAACGAATACGTTTTTAGTACATGGAAATATTTGCATAGAAGGATCCGAGATTACTTTTTTTGCTCGATAATTTTTTCTCTCAAAGCATAAGTTAAATAATGGAGGAGTTAAGTGTGATGTGATGTCATTGATGAAGCAGGTGATTCCTTTTTTCTTATCATTGAGCCCAAATACTCGGTAAAATGTATTCAAGTCGGAGGTGCAGTTGATTTTCAGTATTTCTAAAATTTCTTTGAGGAGATTAAGAAAATTTTTCGACAAATTCCGGTTCTCTAAATTCCCTTCTTCCAAACACAATGAAATACTTTCTTGGCACTGGCGTATTGTTTTTGAGAGTACCATCATTTGCCAATGGCGGACACCTTAAGGCATTTTTTTCCTTAATTTTTTCATAGCTTGCTGAAAAATGCTTCAATTATTTTGCTTGATGCCTTGAATATTTGCCCCCACCTTCTTCTAAAAACTTCTCCCCTTTTGGCCCCCGTAACCCATACACATATTACACCCTATCATTTTTCCCATTTATCTAAATTTTGCCTATGGCGGACATCAAAATTTTCATTTTTCCAGTAGCAGACACACCAATGGCGGACACCTAGAAAAATATTTGTAATGTAGAAAAAAACGTGAATAATTGTTATTATATTTTTCAATTATGATGTTGACTAGTAAGGGGCTTCACCCTCTGTCCATTCCGGGGCTCAACTCCCCTCCACACATCCACTTACAGAGACAACTGGATAAAAAACAAATTGAAAACATTTTACCACGCACATTTGTGTAGATATATTCATTTTTCAAATAATTAAATGAACCAAAAAAAAAAACAAATCCAATTAAACTCAATGATGTCACAAGGCATGGCAGTCACCCTTTGGCTTCATACCTTGGGGTTATGGTAGGTATAGGATTTATTCCAGTCTCAAGTTGTGCATAAAAGCAAGTGTCCGCCACTGGAAACCTTCAAACAGACTGAATTTTCCAATGGCGGACACCCTCAAAAAAACGTTTGAAACAGATCAAATAATTCTAAAACTGTAAAATTCAATGTTTGTAATGGTTTAGTATCATTGATGCTTTAAAGGAACATTAATAATCACAGGAATATAATTATCAGTTTTAAAAATGTTTACTATCTAATCTTTTTCTTTGCAATAATTACGAAATTGAATATTTTAATTGACAAGAACATAATTAATGGCCAAATATTTCTATTGGATGGAGCAAAAATTTAACTGAGTGATTCAACGCATTACCATGGGTAACAGCTACCATGTGACATCATGAGTTTCATAATAAGTCGGTTTAAACACTAAATATACAAAAATGAAAAAGAAGGTGACCCATTGGGAAGGTGTCCGCCATTGGCAAATGACGGTATATAAAATCAAATTTTATTAATGCGATGGTTCAGTTCATTCCCACATTAGTTCGTTTCTTACTTTTTTTTTTTTTTTGTAAAGTGATGTAAAAGTAGGTTCAAATTTATAATTTGAAGTAAAACAAAAGGAACTTCAAAATGAAATTTAAAAAAATTTGATAAATAGTAAAAGTTATACGAGTAGGATTATCATTTTTTCAAGGATATGGTTTATAATGAGATGAGAATTTGCTATGACTGACTTTTACATTGATCAACCAATCAGAGTAAAGAAAAACTAATGAAAAAAATATGCAATGTGGAAAGACAAAAGCTATAATTGCTATTGCAAACCAAACTTCAATTTTTTTCATCTTTTAGCAGACATCCGTCAAAGGAAAACTGTTCGTCGCAGTAATATTAATAATTCTTAGCAACGCAAATGATGACTAATCTAATTAAATCGTTAATAAGTACATCTTTCACGAAACTGATAGCAATAGATCAAAGCATACTTTTTTAATAATCGATTTGAATCAAGATAATTGGGTCATGGTTATGAAATTCGATAAAGCCTACACCAATCAACGAAATTTGATAAGAGTAATGATCATTCTATAATTCTCCGATAAAAACATGTACTTTTATGTAAAAATCTATATTTTTATTACCTTAAAGGTCGAGTTATACACGGCGCGTTACTTTAAATATGTACCTTTTTTTTTTCCTAGGTCATTTTTCATGTTTTTTCTTCTTACTTAATTAAAATTGTTTTATTTCATTCATATCTCCTCACCTATCACAATATTATTTTGATTCTGAAACTTCTTTGTATAAGGAATTTTCTTCTAAATTATGCTTACTTATACGAGATTTAAAAAAGTATAAATACACTGCAGAAGATGAGGTAAATCATTATCCAGATAAAGGGAATTTCTCCAGCATTTAGGGGGAGGGAGAAGAAAAAAAATTTTCAGTAACCCCGCGGTACCGATATCCTGTTTATAAATACAACGTAATATCTGTGATTTTCTAGAATAAAATTTTTACGAATTTTAACAAAGTTTGTGTAAATATGTTTTCACTCTTCAAATTAAAACTGTTTCCCGTTTGGCAGAAAATACTTTGCGGTACTCCTGAAATGAAATTTTTTTATTTTTCAGGTTTACGTCCAAATACGCATGAAGGTTGTGAATATTTTGGGAAACTATACCCAAACTAATGTAATGTTTTTCACATCTCAAGGACCAATCAATCTCACCCTGACAAATGTCACAGCAGAAGGGATTGTATTTTTGGAAGTGGAACCCGACGGCTCGTTACATGCAAACCGGTCGGTGACAGAAATAAAATACGAAAAAGTCGCGGTAAGTGTTAAAAAATGGCATTTAAACCTCCTTTTTCCTAATGCCATTTTTCCTATTTTTTCCCCTCGCGGTCATTCTTCCTGTCAGTATGTCCGGTATTTTTATGGTAATGGGAAAAAAATGTGGCAAAGCGAGCTGTTGAAACTTTCTGAGGGTTGCCATTATAGATTTAGGATCATTGTTGGAAAACACCATTCTGATTTATGTATATGTCGCCCTCTGAGAGTTCCAGAAGGAACAAGCTGCGACCAAAATATAAGCATTGCAGAACTTGCGTTAGGCAAGAAAATCAAAGAAAAAAGGCCTCGCCGTAGATGGCAATTGAGTAACAGCGAAGACTCAGGACTGTAAGATTAGGATATAATGAATACATACAGAGGAAGAGAAGGGGATGAGTTGGAATACTTGAAAACAATTGGCTAAAATATAAATTTATACAAATTTGATAAGACTGTTTTGATTCCGAATAAGGAACATTTTCATTCAGAAAACTAGCATTAGGAAACATGTCTGGGAAGCCAAGCAACAGTCGATGGGGAGTGTAGACCACTTCAAAATTCGTTTCTTTGCATATACTAGTGTGTGTTTTGGAATTCAGCCCTTCTGCTTTCAATGTATTGTTATTCATTTTTTTCAGATCCACGTGGGAGAGAAAAACACGGCACCGCTCTCGACATTTGTCGACGCTGCTGGTCTAGCGGTGGTCGGCGCCATACTGCCCTTCATCCAAGCTCGTATCGACGAACGACTGACGACGGAAGTGAACAAGAAGCTCAAAGACAGTCCTCGCTTCCCGGCCCTCAGAAACATATCTCCGGCCGACCTGCTGGTGCTGAAGAGTCGCGAATACGTGCGCAAGAATTTCGAGCCGCACAAAGTGCAGAACATGATCAACTTCGACAGCGATTACTTCACGCTGTCGGTGGGACCCGTCACTCTACGAGGCCTGTCGAATTTCGCACGCGTCGGCGACATCTCATTGGGAATGGTAAACAAGACGATGGTGGTCAAGGTGCGCTTCGTCACTGGCCGAGTTGGCGGAGAAGGTCAGTTCTTATTGAACTTGGGCAAGGTACCGCAAGTAGCGGCCAACCAACGCCGGGCCAACATATCGATCGACCGTCTGCAATTCGAGGCCACCCTACACCAGTCACTCGACATGACGCAGAAGCCACGTCTGGAGGAACTGAATCTGGAGATGAGCCCTGTGCACGTGCAACTAGATAACAACGGCCAATTCAACTATCTCATCGAGCAGCTCATTTATCGACTGCCCGACTACCTCAGATACTACTTGATCGACGTTTTGGCCGAACCCATCAAGAAGAAAATACAAAAGGACATTCTGGACGAGGTAAACGTCGAGGAGATGATGGCCAAAAATCTACCTTTGTTGGACAAACTGTTGCAAGAGAATAAGATATAAGAGAAACTGCGTTACGGTTATCATTATATTGTTCTCAAAAATTGAAGAATTTTTTTTTTTTTGCAAACCGCAACACACACCATTGAAAATATGCTGAGAGTTACCAAAAAACTGTCCTAATATTAGTAAACAGAAGCTTTTTTCCCCGCATGACGACCGGATCTCTTCTTTAGTTTAGACTGAACTACTTCCTTATTACGCTCACGGTTGTAACACTATCCTGCTTGTAATGCTGAATAGCATTGGTCCCCTGCCCCCAGAAAACATTTCCCACCTCCCCGATAGGAACACTTTCCGCTGCTATCATAAATAGCGTTATAACGAAGTTTTACTGTATTTCATTAAAACTGTATATTCCCCGCCTTTCTCACAGCCATTATTTGAAATAATCAAAAATCTGTTCTAAAATGAGCACCTAAAGGCCCTATTTTCACGTAAAGATGATTCAAATCAATTAATTTCTTAAAGTAAGTAAAACCAAACTTTCATTGCAGCTATGTTTCCCTTCCTCTGATAGTCCGCAAGTCAGAATTGGAACGATCTGTCATAAAAATGGTGTTTGTTGCGTTTTGCAACAAAATTCCTCATTTAATAACCAAACCGTTGGGTAAACTGGAAGGTTACCGCAGGCACGGATTTCCAAAGGCGACAAATGTACTGGCACTGGTATAAATAATATAATAGCATTTTTTGGTCGAATTTTATAGTTTTCCATCAACATTTCTTCGTTTTACTATAATTAAATTCCCCCCCCCCTTATCCTTAATGTAAATATATTTTTGATATTCGAAGAATGAATAAAAATTAATTTAACAGTTGTAATATACTGAAATCGGTTGGCAAATTATCGGATCATCAGCTCCATGTCGCTGGTTCCCCACCTACTGCAATTTGAAATTTTGACACATGTATTCGTTTGTGCTACGTTTGTGCTGGTTTGTGTTGGAATTTTCATCGTTTGTGCTGCTTTCCCTTCAGAGATATTTGAGAAAAAAATTTTCAAGATCAGTGGGGAACTAGCGACATGCTCTTCCCCACCAAAGAGATATTGGAAATCCGAATGAGCCATTTGTTTGTGCTACGTTTGTGCTGGTTTGTGCTGCCATTTATTTCGTTTGTGCTGCTCCCCTTTCTCCTCCACAACCAAAACAAATGCTCATACCCTTGAATGTATGAAATTTTCAAACAGGCCAAAAAGGTTCAAAACTAGTACCATTTGTTTGTGCTACGTTTGTGCTGGATTGTGCTGACCTTTTTTTGGTTTGTGCTGTCACCCCCTCCCCTCTAATGAGTGTATAAGTGTTTGAAAAATTTTCAAATTTTGCTTCTATATAAGCTAACCTCTTAGCACCTACACACTCACTAGAGGGGAGGGGGTGACAGCACAAACCAAAAAAAGGTCAGCACAATCCAGCACAAACGTAGCACAAACAAATGGTACTAGTTTTGAACCTTTCTGACCAGTTTGAAAATTTCATACATTCAAGGGTATGAGCTCTTGTTTTGGTTGTGGAGGGGAGAGGGAAGCAGCACAAATTAAATAAATGGCAGCACAAACCAGCACGTAGCACAAACAAATGGCTCATTTGGATTTCCAATATCTCTTTGGTGGGGAAGAGTTCCCCACTGACTTTGAAAATGTTTTTCTCAAATATTTCTGAAGGGAAAGTAGCACAAACGATGAAAATTCCAGCACAAACCAACACAAACGTAGCACAAACGAATACATGTGTCAAAATTTCAAAATTCAATAGGTGGGGAACTAGCGACATGGAGCTCGGATCAGCTGTCTCTAAGTTATACTGAATAATGTAGAGAATTTCGCTAAAGAATGAGGTGTTTATGGGGCATTGTGCATATTTCAAAATAATCTTCGAATGAAAAATTGGGCCTGAGACCTTTCTTAAAATTTACCAGGGGATATGTGGAATAATAGGCGATTTTTCGTAGTGATTTCAAATCTACTAATCTGCTGCCAGTTTTGCTGTACGTTACGATTTAGACCCATTTTGGAGTTGCTTTTTTTTTTTGTCATATCTCGCTGGGATCGAGTCGCAGCCAAAAACAGCTTGCAGATTCGTATTCAGCGACTTCAAAAAACCCCATACAATTGCTAAAGTTCAAATTTTATGGCACATTTTTTCATTATAATCACCCACGAGTAGATATGTCTCAGAATTACTCCACTCGATTCCACTCGATTCATTCAAACTGAAAATAAACTTATTAACGTCTTCATCAGGAAATTAGCCTCATACTAATCTTACACTTGATCCACGTTGACATATTTTTAGAAAATATTTTCAATCACTTTTCCTCCAAACAATGGGTGTATATATACGGGCTGTATGTATCTCCCGAAAAACTGTAATCATGTTTACGTCCCACACGTTGACCTTCAAAAAAAAAGTTGTCACTGCCAAACGGTTGGTTGCCTGAAAATAAAAATGAATGTTCTTGACATCAGCCAAAAATTCGAAGGCTTAAAATTTGTTTACGTTACCACTGGAACAAAGTAAAACGAATGAAATCCTTCTGTTATTGTTATTTTGTTTTTGGCAATATTCTAGAACAATGGAAAGCATCGAGCCGATTACCCTTCGAATAACAGAAGGTGACCAAAAGTGTATGAGGTGAAAGTAATACAAAACTTTCTCAAAGTCTTCATAACATTTATTTAAGGTTTTTCACAATTTTCCTTTTCTTTCTTTTTTTTTCTTTGTCCAATAAATGCATTCTACGTACAAGCTCGTCTAACTTTTTGCAAGGCGATTAGTCAGCGGACTTCGAAAAAAAAATTGAGGCTGTTGGTCTATGCGAACTCACACTTTTCTTTTCACTTTTATCAAGCTATCAATCAACTGAATTAATATACAAGCAAAAGAATTACTTTTCTAGACTCACCCCCATATTTCGCATCATGATCTGAGAATTCTAAAAATACTCATCTCGCATTCTCATATTTCATTCTTTCTTCATTTCTCTCTGAATATGGGTGGCGGCTGCATAGAAATCGCCAAGACTCTGAATCTTAAGTATAGCAAAACTAGAGAATCGATTGAGGTGAAATTTATATCATGAATAAATACACGTCTTGCGATAGTACCATCCAAGTTTAAAGTTAATTTGTGGAATAGTTTCGGAGAAAAACATTTTTGAACCACGAAAAACATAGAATTTTCTCAGGAAAATGCGTCGAGATGAGACAAAGTACTGGACCAACTGGACAGAAATTTTCAACGAAGGTCAGTCTTGATGAGCTCAAGGTCTGATAAAAACTTTTTGACGAACCTTTCGATGGTTTTCAAGAAATCAGCAAATAACGAGGAAAACTAAAGCCATATAAGTCAATTCCAAAAAGTGCCATAAGTCACGCTCACGTAATATGGTCGGCATTTATCCGTCGTTGGAATGGTTACACAATATAAATAAATAAATATTCTGTCGCCTACGTACCAACAATTCTAAGAAAACAAATGTCAAAATGGCGGTCGAAAATTTTTCCAAAACTTCGTACACTGTCTAAAGAATCGGCCAACTACACCCTTAAGCTCGACAGCAAATGGCTACTCTCAAACTCACCTCCTCAACCCACGTCCGCGTGATTCTATTATTTTTCAAGAGTTGTAAAAAGACGAAGAACAAAAAAAAAATACAGACATTCAAATAATCGTGTGTACTCGCCCCATTCACACTAAACACATAAATTAACGGGTTCGTTGACAAGCTAGTTTTTAATGAATTAAGTGTTAAAAGTAATTTCAAATCGCAGATGCAAGCTCTGAAACAATCGCCGACGGTGCGGCATATGGTTATTTATAAAACACCAAAAGTCGACATTTACGTCTCCTTCTCGCTCACCCTTTCCCCCCCACCACAAATCGCTGTACACTAACTCATTCATCCCTCAACAGTCACCTCATAGCACTATAATATTGATGAGTATACTGCACCTATAGCCACGCAACTTTTCATTCCATTTTCGGCGAAATAATATACGCGGCGCGCGATCTTCTATTTACTCGTTCCACTCCTCCTCCCCCCCCCCGGGCACCAGTCACCACATTCTCGTATTTATGACGACCGAGTAACAACATACGACCTTCCGAGCGGACATTATTCTTTCGAAAGTGACGGATAGCGGGGCTGGCAGGGTTAAAAAAATGTACACACAACGGGGGCCTATTAATTATACTATAGTGTGGTAAAATAAATTTTCCCTCCCCCCCGCCCCATATCCGCGCATTCGCCGCCCTTCTCCAAACATATATCAGACGACAAAAAAAAAAAAAAAAAAAACAGAGAGAAAAAAAAATGGTTATGTAACATCGTCGGCATACGGAGGAGAGGAAATTGGCGGATAACGGGCGACACCAATTTTCGCAGAAATTTTCGCAGAAATTTGTCGTTTTTCAAGGCCACGAAGCGAATGAGCCAGCACACGCATACGCAGGCTCGGCGGCGGCGGCGGATCGAGGGGTGCGAAATTTTTCAAAATGTCGTCGTGTTTTTTAACTATATAGGTACACTTCTGTCGATCCGCAAGGTATAAGAAAAATTTACGTTCGGCCGCAAATGGTGGGATGAAATTGGAAACGGGTGAGATGCTTTATATTGAAATTTTTATTACCCATAGTAATTGTGGCAGATTTTCTTACGTTTTTTCATTTTATTTTCCTCTTCAATTTTTTTTTTTTTTACTCCTTTCAGCTGCCTCGAAGGTGGCAGATGGTACGGATAAGGTTATATATAAGAACGCGTTCATTACTTTTGTTGCCAGAATAAAAAAATGAAATACACCTGGACACGCAGTCGATGATCTTATTCAATGAGGCAGGTGATTAAATATCTTCTTCCAAGATGAGTGATCGTTAATGGGGAAATAAGTTACAAGTATAGGTTGTAAAAGTAGGATTCCCTGAAGTGAACCTATATAGACTACTGTTTTCTTCAAATACTAAAATAAGTACGAAAAAATTAAAGCTATCTTTCGACTACACGTATTTATGTTGCGTTTATTTTCTAAATACACGGCTTAATGCCGATGAAATTTGACCAAATTTATAAATTTTCATTTATAATACGTGATTATTTTGGGTTTTGACCCATGTCCATGTTGAACTTCGAATCTGTCGAATAATACAGTTGAAAAAAACAAAACGAAAACCAGTAAAAACCGCTAAAGAACTCCTTAAACCAAAATCGAAACCAAAACCACAACTGAAACCAATATTCGTTTTGCTCCACATCATTAGTGATAATATTTTTCAAATTTATTGCAGCAATAGCACTGCAGGAGTCCGGAACCTCAACTATCCATAACAAGTTTTTGACGGCTTTGAAATTTACATTATGTAGTGCATCTACTCTACCCATTTGTAAAATCTGCCATAACTTCTCATCATTTTCACTGGGAGGAGGAGTATAAAGAGGGACAATTTGAAATATGTTCGGTTCTTTTTCAATAGAAAAAGCTTTCCTACTCTTTCAGCGCTTCAAACCTTCTTAATAGCGAATTTCATTAAGGATACAAATCAGAAGACTTCAAAAGACTCAAAACCAACAGAGTATCATATTACAGTTTAAAACTATGATTAAATGAAACCTCTCAAATTTTTCTCAAAGCTGAGTATAAATTAATCTTTTAAATCAATTCGAGCGATTTAATTCATTTCACTGACACCCAGTGAAACTTCTTCATCAATATTTTGTAATTAGAATGTACTTCAGCCTCAAAATGAATTCTTTCACCAAAATGTCACAACATAAAAATCGGATTGTCAATTATAAGAATTATAATCATTTTAATAACGTCACTGCTGGGTACAATTCTCTCGAAATTAATTATTCAGCAGAAAATAAAGGTTTCGCTAATTCAAAATAAAAGTGAGACCATTGCACAAAGAAATCCATCCGCCATCACCTACAGCTATACGGAATAAAACGGAAATTAAATGTCTAGAAATTTCAATTTTCCAACACCTCGAACTTTTCGCCGCTACAGTCTATAATTTGATGTCACACAAATGCCCACCGCTGCAGGCAGACTTCATTTTTTCGAAAATTTATATTCTTCTGGAGGCGACATCGTGTCGACTCCATCAGCCGCACATCGCTCTATTTAATTTTCGCCTGGCATTTTATTCTAAAACGTCAACTCGAATCATTGCGTTAATACGTCAAAATTATTGTTTCGCAAAACTGGGTTACCGTTGATGAAGAATATTTTCCTCGGTACACAGATTAATCCCAAACCACATTTCCCCTACTCGACCGACCCACTTAACCAACACACACAAATACACACACACACACACGCGCACGCACGGTCCATCGAATACATTTTATACGTATTTACGGCGCATCGAACGCAAACTGCAGTACCACGGTGCTTTGCTAGGAGCAGCTCTCTTGTTAAAATACTTTTCAACTTGGAAAATAAGACGAGTGTATAACATTTTATAATCATCTCATAATTCGATGTCGAGCCTCGAAAAATGAATTATAAAAATAAAAGAGAAAGCAGCAACCATATAAAATGGGGAATGAGGTTCCCGCGAATGCGAGGAAAAAGATAGATTTTTGGGGTTATTCATATCCCCCCCCCCAATTAAACTGCATTCGGAGAAAAAATATCAAAAAATTAGTATGCTGCATCGAGTTTTATGCGAAAAATTAATATAAAATACAAACTGGATTTTAGTATATGCAGCACATTATTTATGCTAATTTTCAATATTTTGTACTGATTTTCATTACTTTCTACCGATTCTCAACAATTTATATTTATTTTTCATATAAAACCTGAATTATTATCCTAAAGTTAGCACACGCAGATGTTGAAATTTAATACGCGGTTTTCTCTCGACGTGAAAATACGGTGCGGGTAGAAAATCAAACTGGGCACGAATTCAAACATGTGATAAAACAAATTTCCAAACTATTTCAGAATTTCCGATTAAATAAGTATTCCACGTGTGGCTATTTTTCCCTATTGATATAATGTGCACATTCAACACTCATAACAATCACACTTTCTATTGGTGGGTAAATAAAAATGAAACTAGTGAACGATTAATCAAGAATATTTAGTATTATTTAAATTGGTAAGAACTGTTTCACACGAAGAGCTATATGTATTATGGAGGATAAGATTTCTCAATAGTGAAATAAAACAATGTCACAATCTAACCCACTGAACTATGACAGGGTTTGTCCCAATTCGACCAAGAAACTCGAATCTATTATAGAAGCATTGGAACAGCCTTTTAAAAAAATTGGATATAAGTTACACCTTTGGATCAATTTTAATAAAGTGTCAGTAGCCAAAGCTCTTTTTATGCGTTTATGAAAGGTGAAAAAATTAAAATTAGACTTACTTATATCTCTTTTTTGCAAAAAAAAAAAAAAACTTCCTACACTTCCCATGCAAATTTGTGTACCTCTCCACTTCCTGGTAAAGACCCTTTTTGATGTGAGCAGGATGTGGATGCAATAAACTTGACAACGCGTTTACTTCATTTTGCAGCCCATCAATTTCATAAATTTCTTCCGTACCCTGCCCCACTTCGTTGCGATACCCAGCCCCTCTCCATTTTCGACCGCGCATTCATTCCATTACACTTTGACCTCCCTTTGACCCTCTTCAAACCATTTGACTTGCCCAACTTTGCTTCTATACGTAGTCTAGTTTATTGCAATAATATTCGCAAAACTCTGCAAGCAAACCATTTCGAAGTGGCCATTAACCCTCTTCGCTCGTTAAGCTAGAAACTATACGATTTTCCATTTTCATTTATTTACTCGCTCGTCTCTCTTACACCTCTCTCTCTCTCTCTCTGTCCTTAATATTCTTCAGCTGAGGTACTATCCTTTCTATCTCTGCCTTTTTCCAACTGTTTTTTTTCTTTTTCCTCCTCAATATTTTAAAAGCTTTATTACCATCTTCTTTAGCTGCTGAGGAAGAAGGTAAAAAGTTCGTTACTGCGGACTTCATCGCGTTTGAAATTCTGTCGAAAGTTTCGAAAGTGTACTTTTTTACACCTCCACCCCCTCCACCCAAAGTATGTAACGTTTCGTTTCACGGTCGGCTAACCTTCTCGGCGACCCTTTAGCGTGAACATGTTGTGCGATTGTTTCGAGCAATGTTTCATGCTCGAGAGTTTGGTGCTTGATGAAATGTTAATACCGTAAGTTGGACGAGGAAATAGGTTCGAAGGAGTTGCTTCAAGCGCATAAATTAAGTCGATGTTATAATCCCTTGAACGTAATTTGGCCATTGTGGTAATGTACCGAAACGATAATCTTTTCACCAGCGTAATGAGTGGACTGGGGATGTGATGGGAGGGAGCGTTGAAGAGGGTTCAGTCACTTCTATACTCGCTGAATGAGGAAAAAAAAATATTCGTAATTAATAAAAAATACTAAAAAGTTGGAGTAAAATTCGAAAAGCTATACCTAGTGGATATTATTAAAAAAAACTTTCAACGGTATTTCAAATTCGCTTTGCCAGGCTTATCCTATACTCTTATATGGATGGTAACGAGCACACAACGAAATCCTATCTGCAGTTTTGAATTGCCCCGTACCAATTTTTCTCAATTACAGTATTTACAAAATTTAGTCGTTTATATTCGAAAGGTTTCGATACCCTATAATGACGATAGGACAAGAGTATTCGATATAGTCAATAGGCTATTGGCTACCCCTGGCTAAAAACCTCCAAGAAACACTTGAATTTTTTATAAAACGTTCGAGCTTAAAATTGAAAAATACATATTTACGCACCTACGTGAAAATAACTTTTTTTTTCCAACCACACTGAATGCATCTCATTATTTTCGATTAATAAGTAGTTCCTTATTCTTTTCCACTGTCCTTCAGTCTTTTCCTCTTACATTCCAAGAATGAAGCGCTATATACCTGTTCCATTGTATTCACGAAGCTTTCCACATACGAACAGACATCAAATAAAACACAAAACAAACTTAATTTTTGCAACGATTTCTGCGAATTTTCGTTTTACATACGGCCTCTTTTCGTCTTTAGAAATAACAGCATTCCACGAAAATGAATTAGCAAATAATGGCGAGTATACCTTTAATTATTAATGAATTAGCTATCATTCCGATGAACTTTCTTTATCCATTAATGCAATGCGTAAGGGTAACAGCCTATTTTCCACTATTTTCAAACATTTTCTCAGTATCTGGTGTTGAAAAATAAGTACGCACGACTGCGTTTTTAGATGGGGAAAAAATAAATTCCCTGTTCGTGACCAAAAATTATGCATAAACTCTAGCCTTGACAACGAGCCAGGGGAACATTTGAACGAAGATTTGAACTAACTTTAATTGGGTAGAGTAAATGGACAATAAGGGAGTTTTCGCCAAAATCTTAATTCGTACGTCTTTTCACCAATTTCAGTTTCGCAAAAATTCCTGTGGATAGCACTTTTTATTGCATGTTAATCTCGAGATTAGGTCATTGTTGGAAATTTAAAAAATTTCACACAATTTATTTGTATTTTATCTGAATGGTTGCACTGCTAAGATAAAGGAGAAGCTTGCTTCAGATAACACTTTCTTTCCATTATTTTCATACTCGTCTTCCTACATTATTTTCATATCCTTTCCTACCTTCTTAATATTAAGTGATTGTTGTATAGGTTTATTAAAAGTATTTTCAAGATTCATCATCTCTTTTCAGACTGGTATTTGGCATGAAAATTCAGGAACTGTGAAAAGGCGATTCCAGATATGTTGAGATATCCTCCTCTTTTGACCATTCTATGCGATGCACACACTTCTATTTTGATATAAGAGTTCAAGATTGCCTTAATATAATTCCAAACTTCATCGGCTTAATATGATTTATTCATAAAATATCGATGTTGCTCACGCATGCAAACTTATAATGAGTTTCTCTCAAAAATAGATTTTGTTAGAAATCACCTTCATGCTTTTCACTACTCAATTAATGAACAATCTTTCACAAAGATTATCACTATATCCTGACTATCACAGAGTTACATTTTTCTGGGACTTTTCATACTCCTTATTTCTTCACGTCTTCCTTTCCTTGCTCGGTGAAATCAAGAGGCCAGTACTAAATAATTTGCAACAGGGGGAATACCAGTAAATCGTGACCAAAATAAAAAGTACTCGTAAAAAACATGAACGTTTCACATGATTCTCTGAACAATTTCTCAAAATATTTGATAGCTTTGAAGGAGATACAGTGACGTCGTCAGAATGCCTTAAAACAGTTGTTTGACGTCATATTCCGGTCTCTTGGGTATCGTTACGCGAAATGTATTTAAATTCCCATCAGTTTTTTTATTGATAACATTTTACTTACACGGGCCAAGTAGGCCGCAAGAAGACGTCAACAGATTAATTTTAATGACGACATTTTAACCAACTGTTGGAGCTGCGAACAATGCGTATAATAATTACGTAAATTTTTAAAGCCCTTGGGAGGACATTAAAAATACCGCCAAAAAAAGAGTCACTGATAAGCAAATATAGAAATAGAGATTCTACATATGTTTCAGAATAATATAACATTAAATTTTAATGACTAACACAAGTTTTCGTAAAGTAAAACTGCATCGTCCTCCATTTGGCGTTTTAAACATTTGAAATTCACTAGGGGGTACACGTTTCTTCGGCCGTTATAATTCAACAATGAGATATCGAAACTTTTCACAATTTTTCCCGCGAAAGAGTATAAAATATAGGCTTACATTTTGCTACTCCGTTTTAGCTTGTAACTTGAATTTTTTTTTCTATTAGCAATTTTCGTATATCATTTTCTGGTAACGCTATCTACAAGAACTTATCAACGTTTTATCGACCCTCAAACGATCCTCCTGAGCGTGAAATAAAATTTTATGCCCGATGTAGGATCTTTAGCTCTCAATGTCAGCTTAGGTCGACAAACTCAGTGACATCTACAGTGCAATCTCGGTACCACATAAAGCTACAAAATAAATAATACAAACGCTTTAAAAAAAAAAAAAAGCCAAAAGACCAACCATAGCGAAACGGAGCAATGAGAATTTTTATGCGCGTATCGGCGTGCACAACCAGCACATGCGTGCACAACCGTGGAATTTACGAGTGAATTTGAATAGCGCGCGAACTCTACAAGAAGACGACCCGAACCAAATCCATTAAAGGGGGGAACGTACCCATACAAAGCGGATGAGAATGACGAGAGAGAGAAAAACACAGGAAGAGATTGATGAGGGGTGTCAGTAATTTAAGGGGCCAGTTTTTCAATTCATACGCCTTGACAACAAGGAAAAATACATAGAAGAAGAAAAACCCCAAAGTACACACAAGACTGATGATTTTCTAGACCGGAAGAATGGTAAGCAGGCTTTTCTAGATTGTAACCAAAATATCGATCCGGTTAAAACTGTTTTCTTCCAGCGAATGGGAAATTCTTCCATTTCTTACTGGAATTGACGAAAATTTCATAACTCGGGTCGATGCGCAAGAATTTTTCTTCAGTTATAAAATTGTTATAAAATTATTATAAAATAACGGCGGTAGCCTTCGCGAAGAGTCGTGAAGGCGATGAAGATGCAGAATTCTCTTTTACATCAGTTGTACGAGTACAAGTATATATAAAAGGTTCATCAACTTAACTTGAGAAAAAAACATTTTCTTTTTTAATCAAACTTGAAGCATAATACATGTATGTTGGCAGCAATATCGATTGACAGGCAAAATCTATAATGTCGTGCCAGCTCATTTTGTAAGTTCAGTTTGTAGCTCATTTTGTAATCTAATTTTTTAGCTCAATTTGTAGCTGATTTTGTAAAAAAAAGCTTCGCGATAACATTGGACACACAAGGACACGCACAAAATCGACTGAAAGTCTCATGAAGCTTATGTATGATGACGTCATCAAACTTACATATGCTTGATGACGTCATCAAGCTTATACATGATGGCGTCATCGTACAATAACATTGGACACACATGGACACACACGGACACACAAAATTTTGACTAAACGTCTAGTAAAAAGAATTCGTCTTTAAAACAAAAGATGAAACCACGAATTGGACTATTCGAGCAAGGTCGATTTAGATCAGACTTTAAATTATAGTTCACTATCGCGATTTGCATTTTCTTCAACTTTTTCGATTCACTTAGCCGGTGCAGCGAAAACGAAGATGTTAACGTAACAAAACATTTCCATTCTCTCACAGAGTCTCTCTAGTATGATCGATCACAAATTACTCGACTATTCCTTTTTCATAATTTTACAGTCTTATCAGTTGAATCGATGCTAACGCACTCTCGGTGAGGTTAACATTCCAATAGTTCTTCTCATAATATTGGGACTCGGACAAAAAATGTTGCGAATTCGATCTCTTCACTCAAGATTATAAGATTTCCTCAAAATTTTAAGACCTCAATGAGGAAAAATATCTCGAGCCTCAGCAACACTGACACAGCACTGACCAATCGAGATTTAATATGGCAACACTCGTTCTATAGGCAGTTTATTGGTTTCAAAATATGGCAATATATGTAGTGCAGGGGAAATAAAATCTGTATTCACGTCTATCTTTTTCCACTAGATTCTCTCTTCCACATATATCTACCCTTTCTTCACTTTGAAAAATCGAAAATGTCGATTTTTAATGGGAATGCGGGCTCGTTGTCAACTGTTGCGAGGTTCGGTACCTCCGGAAATTCCCCGTAAAATCTGCGAGCTTCTCTTTCCCAATCCAACAATATGCAAAAAATGGAGCAAAAACCTACTAACGCACGTTTGTAAATATTTTCCAGCAACGCTAATCGAATTCCTCGAACATTATAATATTATTGATTTGTCCTGGCCGATTTTAATCGTGCGCCAACAACCATCACTGTAATTTCTACATATTTTGCTGAGTTTAAAATGTTTTTCTTGCACGCAAAACATGTTATGGGTATTTCAGCATTGCATGGCACGTGCATAAAATACTGTTATTTTTGACACAAAATAAAAAATTCCAAGAGTAAACGTGCGGAAAACAGATGACGAGAAAGGAGAAAGAGAAGAGTAACGACAAACGGTCTCCGAATTCAAAAACAAATAAGTAACCATACTTTCCAATTAGTGAGAAAGCATTTGGAAAAGAACAAAACAATGAGCCTTAACAACTGGATGTATTGAATCGTGTACAGTAGGGCCTACGAATATTAGGCGAGCGTTGTACCATGCACCCAAAAATGAGAAATTCTTACAATTTGACTACGAATATGTCGTTTCGGAAACTAAAATCGAATGTTTGCGTATGCACCAATTCAAATTGAGTGACTGAATAGGTGATTTTGAGAGGCAATTGGTGAATATTCTGCAACCTGCCAGAGCTAACTCAGTTTTAGTTTTTTTGCCATCGAAAATGTTTAACTTTCTATTTGTTTCGTAGTATTATATACTCGTATGCTGGAGGTAAAATACAAAAAACGAAATAACTTGGAAATTAAAGTTAATGTCTTCATTAAGATTAATGACTTCAATTAAGGTTTAAGGCTCGTTAATTTATAAAAATACAACATACTCGTACCTTTACTGAAGCAGAGAATAACAGATATACCAATTTTAAAGTGTGACACAATAACATCATGGATATAAAAATGGCTGATTTTCAAGTACGATACATCGCTCAATATAAATTTGAGGGCGAGGTAATCCGCATTTCAGGTCAACTTTTAGAGCGAGTTGTACATTTACGTGACTTAAGCTAGATTTAATTAAATCTAGATTTAACCTTAAACTTGGTTCAACATTTTTTGTGTTGTACAATTCATCAACCTCACGGATTTAGTTAAACCACCCATGAGTATGCATGAGGATGAATTAACCAATAAAATTGCACACAGAAAAACCACATACTACTGCTTACTTCAATTATCACTACTCAACATTTTTCAACTCATTAAAATGTACTGAAATCAAACTATGTGATTCTTAAAGTATTTTTCACGCTGAATTCAATGGTAATCTTCATTTTTCTCCATCAGGTCCCAATCGCAAGTAATTTCGTTGTTTTTGTGCGAAATTATCAACATTAGTCATTTAGAAAAAAAGAAATATAATCATGAAAAAAACACAACAAGTTCATAAAAGTGGGTTTATTTACTTCGTCAATGATTGAATTAACAATGGGAAACCTAATTTTATCCTTAATCTTCATTGTTTTGTTGTAATCAGCGATTCTAATAGCTGAATACATTAAATGGTTGATGAAAACAGTGTTAACATAAATCCTATGATGATCTCAATGAAATAATTGATGATTACAACGAAACAATGAAGATTAAGAATAAAATAAGGTTTCCCACTGTTAATTCAATCATTGACGAAGTAAATAATCCCACTTTTATGAACTTGTTGCGTTTTTTTCATGATGATATTTCCTTTTTTCTAAATGACTAATGTTGATCATTTCGCACAAAAACAACGAAATTACTCGCGATTGGGACCTGATGAAGAAAAATGAAGATCACCATTGAATTCAGCGTGAAAAATACTTTAAGAATCACATAGTTTGATTTCAGTACATTTTAATGAGTTGAAAAATGTTGAGTAGTGCAGCTGGTATTATTTCAAATGTGGCGCCAAGAAAACAGTGAGGGGATAAGATTTAGTTAAATCTGGACTTAAAACCCCAAAATCGGGGGATTAAAGTTAATACTTGATTTTGTCTTAAAACAGTATTGTACAACACGCACAGCGGCTTAAATCTGGACTTAAGTCAAGGACACGACTTAAGTCACTGTGGTACAACTCGCTCAGCAATCTACTACTTCCCCTGTACTTGAAATGAAAATGAAAAATGATTGAAATTGGAATCAAATAATTTCTAAGACTGATTTCAAATTTTAGTTTTTTTTCTTTCTTTCACTATTTACTAATAGCTACAATAAGTAAAATTAAGCCAAAAATTGACTTTTTGATCATAGTTATTTAAAATTATAAGTTTCAACTGTTATATCGACAATATGGCAGGACATGACGTATCACATTCTCTTTTTGGGTGTAATATTATATTAATTTTATAATTTATCTCTACCCTTCGATAGGATTAGTTCTCCTATTGGTTGATGATACTCGTGACAAATAAGACGAGGAAAGAATGAATGATATCTGCTGGTCATTAGTATCATCATGTTGTTCAGAAGAGACTAATTTCATAGAGCTCTACAGATTTCCTAGAGAAAATGATTTAGTTTTACAACAAACAGTACATTGAAATATTCGACTAATGTATAGTCATTTTCAATGTCTTCCTATGTTTAAACTTGGTTGAACATTTTAAATCCGTGAATATTTGAGAGAGTAAAAAATGATGTTCCATTACTCATAAAACCATTTACTAACTTCTTTGAAGTATTTTCAATAGACGGCTACGAGCGTAACTAAGCACTAAAGAAAATAATACGTAATAAAATTCATATCAGACTTTTGACGACAATGTTTTGAAAATTCGTATTATTTTTATGAGGATATTGAGAAAGTTTTAACGAAAAACTGAAAGTACCTACTTAAAATTAACGATACCTAGGTGTTTTACGTACCCTTGACAAAAAATATTACATTTATTCGACCAAAAACAAAATACATTTGACAATCGAGGGTCGAGAAATATAAAAGAGACAAAGTAGACAAAATCGTAAAATTTTATTATTCCTTCCTTCTAGTTGTTCTGAGGAAGTAGGTCATCCACTATTAACAATTTAGATTGTACGTATAAGTTGAACTGGCTAAATAATCACATTAATGAATTTCAACATTTCTTATGCCATAAAAGGTAGGAATAAGTTTTCTTCTTTTGGCTGCCATCAACCCGGCCGATTTTATTACGAATTTTTATTTGTCCCTTCGAGAAAATCCTCCAAACATGGCCATTCAATATTTGCAATAAAATTTATGTAATGGGAAAATGAAAACGAGATCACAGAACTGCCAATTTTTCCAAGTTCTACAAAAAAACTACGAGTATTTTCAACAACTTTCCACATTTCTCAAATCGCCCGCATAAACAAAAAAATATTAGCAAATACCGAAGTTTTTAGCAGAAACGACCGAATCTAATTACAATTTATCGGCTTTTCTCCTCAAGAATAAATATATTTTTTCTCAAAATCCATACTCTATTACGTCGTTTACTCGGCAAATATAGCAGCTATCACACCTACAACATCAGATTTGACGACTTATTGTGACATCGTCATCTGACCTGCACCACACGTATACCGACGTCATTTTCCTCTCGAACGAGATATTGTTTTTTTCAGTTTCCCTCAAATGGAGCACCGTCAGCGTGCAAAGAGCGTATTTGCAATTCCCTTTCGCCCTTCGATAACAGGTTAATTCCATCGGTGACGTCAATTCGACATTCATATGCACACACATTTAATTTCCAATGCACACAAAACATTCTGGGTGTAGAAAAGACAAACAGGAACAAACAAAAGCAGCCACGAGTACTCGAAACGGTCATAAAAATGTGATAGTCAACACGCGCGATTCGCGAGCAAACACTACCTATTAGTATCGCAGAGGAAAACAGCAAAACAAATAATAAAATGTATCATACAAAACAATCGGGAACGTTAAATATTATACTGATTACGAATACCTAATTATGTTTTTGACGAAAGAAATTGCAACGAGCAAGCAGCATTTTAATAAACTTTTGTTGACGTTGACACCGAAACCAAAATAATCGCTGTGGTGAGGAAAATGCACGAGTGCTTGAAACAAGATACCCAACTGAAACTATAAGGGACCAAAATCTTAAGTCTTAAATTCGGAGTAAAAGACTGGAAATTCATTGAATGTTGATGGAATGTGGAGCACGCCTCGCAGTTCTCGACACACTGAGAGAAATGAACAGTAATAATTATACATTTGTATGTACATATGTATTTTACGAAAAATGTAGAAACTTTTTTCATAAAGTTACAAAAAATTGAAAAATAACAATCTCGTAGCAAAAAATCCTGATAAAATGTTGAAATTTACCACAAAGATAATATTTCTCACCCATCCCGATGGGCAAAAAATGAGAAAATGATCTGGAAAATGAGAATTTTATCCGTTGTCAGTCCGTTTTTATTTTCGACCATCGGATCTGAAAATTTGCAGATATTTTTGTCATCTTGATTATTTTTCCAAATCCGTTTGGAAAACGGATTTCCTGATTATAATCAGTGATAATTTTTGGGAAATTTTTCTAAATCCGTTTGTAAAACGGTTTCACGGATTATAACCCGGGCCAACAAATATGATAAAACAGCCTTCACGGAAAATAATCCGGACTCATTTCCGGCAAGACTGATTACAATCCGTTCGAAATCCGTTTTAGAAGCCGGAAAACAGGAAAATTCCGGGTTATAATCCAGAAACGGATTATAACCCGGAATAAAACGGATCCGTTTTCAAAATATTTTGCCCATAGGGATCGTATCAGGTACTACCTATCTTTTATAATAAATTTCAGAAATTTTTCAATGCCTTTCACCATTATAACACTCCTGTATTATAAATAACATTATTGTTAAAACAGCACTCACCTCATCATAATTATTATAAAGTCACCATTTCATTGATTTTCTTTAGAGGGAGAGAGAGAGAGAAAAAAAAACTAAATTAATGCAGTACCTGAAGCAAAGTTCGAAAGTACGTACGTATCAGTTTAATTTCTCATTTTCTATGACATCGATTATGGTAGCACACTTTGGAAGGAGTCAGTCAGACTGTTATGCTAAAGGTGCCGATTACTAACCCCCCCCCCCCCCCCCCCGCAACTGGCGCAGAATTTAAAGGCTAGTAAATTATTCGTAAAATTCAAATATTTGTAAATTGAATTCAGAGAAAACTAATTGGGCTGCGATGTAAAGTAAATTGATAAAAATTGACGAGCACAAACGAAAACTCCGTTTCAACGTGAAGGGGAAAAAAATGCTGTACATAAAATCAGATTATTATGCTGTATGCGGTATTATAATGAATGCTATTTTCATGAAAAATCAGCAGCGCGGATCTGCCCACAATGCGCGACCCATTTATACTTTCATTGAAGATAATAAAGTTTCGATTCGACATTCGACAGCTGGCTCAAAATTTATGCAACTTGTCGATTTCGTAGCCGTGGGTGCCGATGTGGAAGGGTATGGCGGACGAGGCGCGCCTCTCGTTCTTGCGCTCCATGCGCAGCGCCTCCGTCGTCTTCTGCGCCAGATGCGCCAGGTAGACGCTGCGGCGCGTCTCCGGCCCGCGTTCCCCGTACACCGCCACGTTCTCCACGTAGAAGCGGCGCCAGTTGGCCGACGGCTGCCGCAGCACCAGCCGGATCTCGCTCACCTCCGGCCAGCAGGCGCCGTACGGCGGCGACCGCGGCGCCACCGCGAATTGGGCGCGCGCGCCGCCCTCGCAGTGCGGATGCGGCATCAGCTGCAGCCGCGCCACCGTCGCCTCCCACTCGCGGCAGCCGCCCGCGAACTTCATCAGCACGCTCAGCTGGGCCACGTAGTGGTTGCGGAAGCGGATCTCGGCGACGGCCGCCGGCTCCACGAAGAACAGGTCGACGGCCAGGCAGCGCGCCTCCTGCTGCAGCGGCGCGTATAGCTGGAACGGGTACGGCCCTTTGCGCTCGAACGCCAGCCCTTTGCGGCGGTCGTCGGCGCACGAGCGCAGCGCAGGCGGCGGCGGCGAGCCGGCCGCCCCTTCGCCGCACTCGTCGACAAGTGTGACGCCCGCCTTGTACACTTCGCCCAGGTTCAGCTTTTGCTTGCCGTCGACCAGCCGGCACATCCAGTGCAGCGGGTCTTGCTTGGCGCTCTCGACGGACGACTGCATTTGCAGCAGAAGTCTATTTCGCCGGTTAGCAGCGAGAAGAACTGCAACAAAACGTCGAGCAGGGACGTCAAGTGAATATGAGATCTTGGAGGCGCGGCCAGAGGCGAGGGTCGTGCAATGTGACGCCAGCTACGAGCAAACGAAGCAACGTTGTGCTTGTGCAGAAAACTAAATACACGAGCAGCGTTTACTTTGACACCCGATAGGGAGTTGACAAAGTTGTACGCTGCAGCCAGCAAATATGTACAACGAGCAAATAAGTGAATCGTCAAAAATCAAAAGAAATTTCCAATACGTACTTCTTAGCTGTACGGCGATACGATTTGTTTTTTTTTGCGCAGTGCCGTCGATTTTATATTGAGGTGAAGAATGTACAGAATTCACTTCAAGCAGACGGTGAAAGTAGAGAATTAAAAGAATTGGTGTAAACAATGTAAATAATTAGCACAAAGAATCTAAAAAAGGTGTGAAAAATGAAAAATATGTAAAGAATTACTTTTTTTTTTGAAAAGTCGTTCATCATTTCAAGGTCAAGAATTTAAGGTGAAGGTCATTGAGTTACAATATTAGTCGTCAAGTTAGGTCAATATTAGCCTAATTCCCATCTGAGCAGAAATATCAGAAATATATTACATTATAAACGTTAAATTATTCAAAGATGAAGCATATTTGATATGTTTAGTCAACTAGCAATAATATTGCGAAGGAATGTGAATCATATAAAAGAGAATTCATCTCAGCCTTAACGTGCATCGTGAAAGCCTGCAGCTGTTTTCCCTCATTGGCAACACTGCCCACATGAAAGGGAGAAACTTGATTTAGTTTCTGGGTAAAAAGTACAACAAATACTAAGAATATTTAAGAGTACAATAACTTGTAAATTATCCCCATTTTTTTTTACTAAATAGTAAAAATTACTACCTATTCATTCTCAAGTGTAAGTGGAGTTCAAACGTGAACCAGGTTCGGGACTAACAATTACGTCAGTGGCGTCGCGTGGTAGCATATTTTGGGTGTTCAACTCCAAAAATCAAACCCTTCCTTCTTCTCCTCTTCCCCGTCCCCCCACCAAAAAAAAAAGATAGAAATTGAGGGAGAAAAATAGAAAATACAAAACTGAAAACAGAAGAGGATCTTCAGCTGTTAACAAAAATTTTGAAGGAAGGAGAAAAATAAGAAGCGCAAGAATACAAGTGCGCAAGAATACATAGTGCGCAAGAATATAAGTGCGCATACGTTCATATACACTGACTGAACACCCTGCCATATACTATTCACAAGAACTCCTCTTTCCTCTTGACATAATTTCTGCCCATTGCAGTTCCCTATGGGCAAAATATTTTGAAAACGGATCCGTTTTATTCCGGGTTATAATCCGTGACACCGTTTTACAAACGGATTTAGAAAAATTTCCCAAAAATTATCACTGATTATAATCAGGAAATCCGTTTTACAAACGGATTTGGAAAAATAATCAAGATGACAAAAATATCTGCAAATTTTCAGATCCGATGGTCGAAAATAAAAACGGACTGACAACGGATAAAATTCTCATTTTCCAGATCATTTTCTCATTTTTTGCCCATCGGGTTATGTCAAAGCGTTCATTATAAAATATGAATAACCAATTCCACGATACTCACACAAGTTGAGTTTATTGCGGAAGGAAGATTTTTCAGTTTTTTTCTCTTTTTGGGGGGCATTTTTGTGGCATTTTCTTCTCATTTCTTTTTGTTTAAAAAAAAATCATTTACATTCTACTTTTTCTATTCTGTTTTCCTATTTAATAGTAACTTATTAATTAATGATTAATGAATTTTTTATTTTTTTTTGAATTTGGTTGGGTGTGCAGTGAACACCCTGCACACCCAGAGCAGACGCCACTGAATTACATTCAAAAATGTGGAGTTGAACCTGATTCAAGGCTGAGCCCCACATAAGCCATTATTGTGTAAACCCCGTCCTTTCAAGTTCAAACCCAACTCGCCATCACTATAAGAAAAGTAAATTATTATAAGTCAACCAGACTTTCACCACAGATAAATAAGCTTCACCCGCACCATTAAAGAGGTCAAACTGAGAAACTGACACCGACAGACACAGAAAAAAGAAAAACAAAGAAACAGCGGACTGCCAGCTGACTTTCATGAGGGTCTGCTATAGACAGACTCGCATTTCGCACACTTCAATCATCGATTCTACCGACATTCACACACATTTGCGAGTACTTAATTACAGTACATTCACTCTATCCAACCCCTTTGGCAACCGCAAACAGCCAGCTAGCCTTTTACATGTAATACGAAAATATACGACTATATGGGTTAATAATGTTATCTGATATGGTGTGCAGAAAAAACAAAACGACCAATTTGTCGTGCCACTAAATAATCGCGAATCCCACCGAGAAACCAATTTCAAACTGGCTGAAAGTGTGTAGTAGAATTTCAGCAGCAGTGCCGCATCGGCGCGGGTCTAGCCGAATGCTATTTTCTATAATTTTTTGAGCTTTTTCCAAGAAACAGGCGTCGTAAACGACGGTTTTCGAGGCATACGTTTCCCCCCCCTCGTCCTCGCCTTTTTCCTACATTATTATCTTTGTCCATCCGAGCAGTTCGGCTATATAACGAATTTCTGCACAAATGGGCGTTGAACTTTCCCATTTGGGACGACATGCGGCGGCTTTATATACGTGTATATATTCATTCTCCTATATGTAATCCTCTAAAACGAAAAACACATAAGTACGATATTTTTCAGCGCCGCATCGTCCTGGCGAGACGAGACTACACCAAGCTGTTTTACATTTTATTGCAGAAAAAAAAATCAGGCTATTACATTACATAGCGGTGGCGGCGACTGTTAGCCAAAAAAAAAAAAGAAAGAAGAAAGAATAAAAGCATCAATTTTATGGCTTTACTGACCTTTCCTCAGTCTTTTCCTCGTAATACTTATTCTATTTTTTCTTTCTCGATTGGCTATATACAGATTTTAACCTTTACAGGCTCTAAAACGAGAAGCCAAAATGTGAATTAAATGTAAAGAAGGTTCGATGCCTCCATTAGTTCAGTTACTTTAGAAAACTGAAAAGCGAGGGAAAACAGCGCAGAAAGACTTTCAATTTAGTCACGAGAGTGAAATTTATAAGGTTAATTTGGATAATTTTTCAGTTCTTTTTTCCTCCAAAGAATCTGCATATGATTCGTTAATTCATTTAGAAAACAATACAACGAGTAATAGAAATTTTCATTCTCATCGTTAAAAGCCAATCTATACAGATGCAATATGCACTCAATAAGAAATTTTAGGGACAGACAAAAATTTTACCATGCTTCTGGGTCACTCGCACCTTAACTGGAGGACAAAATTTTAGAAACGAGCTTTTTAATTTTACTTCACTGTTATTGTTAGAAGATACGATTGAATAAAGCTACTGTATTCGGCACGTATTGTTACGTTTAGTTTCAATAAATAATATTTAAACTATAATGCAGGCTTTGTACGAGTAGAAGAATTTAAAATGAGTTTCATTTTGTTTTTTAAATACAGGAATTCCTAATACCTTAGACGCTTGTTCCACAATAGATCTTCTGGAAAATTTGATACATCAAAAAATAACTTGCTTCATCAACATTTAAAAAAAAATTATTTCAAATTAATATTTCTCTGTACCCTATCTGTGTCCAGAAATTACTGCGTCAAAATCTAAATTTTTCAACAAAAAAAAAAAGTAAATAAAAATTTTTCGAATAATCTGAGGAGCTTAAATTCCATAAGAATGTCTGAAAAAACCAGTTGAAATGTAATTTGGGAAAGATACTGAATAAAATAACTTCAAAAGGAGCCTCGCAAGAATGTATAAAGACATTCCTTCATTAAAATTATAAAATGAGAGGTATGTGTATTCAAAAAATTATCGCATATTATTTCATGATATTAATATGCAGCACGAGGTTGATTGAAAGAATTTTCATATTTTATCAAACCCTGTATAGCTTAGTGGGTATTCTGCTCGTCTCGTAATAGTGAGGGTTACAAGCAGTGTTGTTCCTTGACGCGTCAAATAACTTTTTTTACATTTCATGTCAAAAAACGTCAAATAACGTAAAATTACAGTCAAAAAATTTTACTGTCAAATTATGTCAAAAAAGGTCAGATAATAATTTTATTGTGAAAACTGAATTTATTGTTATCATCATGAGTTTTGTAATACATCGAGTTTGTTTGGTTTGGTTTTGGATGATTCATTTTCATTTTAAACTTTGAATTATTTTAGTCAGAAGGCCCAACAACCAAACTCCAAATAAAAAATAAAAAATTGATTTCGACGCTAAGCTCACATGGAGAATATCTTGATTTTATTGATCAAATTAATGACTACAAAGTACTTCAATTATTGTTTACATTTCCTTCGCTTCAATGTTAATCAGTAAAAAGAAAAACAAACAAGACATATTATCAATTTCTATTATGAATCAACTTCTAAATCCAAATCTTAAAGTCTTGCAGGAACATTAATTTAAATTTCAAATTTCAAATTTCCAATTTCATTTTTATTATTTTCAAAGCCAACTGCTGTCAGAAGAAAATTAGAAAATGTAGAATTGAGAGAATATTATTCAAAGACCACATAATAATCTTGCTTATGTTAGAATTTACAAAATAAACCAAAAAAGTTTTTCTTTGCCCTGAGATAGATAAAGCATATAAAATCTGCAATTTTCAATAAATAATCGAGCAATAATTAAGGAATTCCTAAGTTTTTCCTGTTGTCTTTTTTGATAATTTTTTGACGTGTGTTAAAGAGGATTGAAATGTTGAAACCTGTTCAACATGACTTAGTCTTGGTTATAGGTAGCCTAAACTCGGATTATTTTTTGAATTAGGCTTGTACGTTTGACTTTGAGGCAGCTAAACGAACTGAGGATAAAGGCATTGGTTCCACCCTGATTATTGTAATTTCTCACTCAACACCATTTACAGTAAGCTTGCTGGATTCCAGATTAAGAACAAGTCCTTGAGCATCTTCTTGTCTCTCATACTGATGGAGAAGCTATGGAAGATGAAACTTTTGTAAAACAACGACTGTCTATAATGTATATCGTGAAGCAGTTGCACAGGTTCTCGATTTTCACAGACTAATTGAATAGCTCAGTGGAAAATTCTTAGACAATTGCAATTTTCAGAATTTACGGAAAAACACAAAAAACAGCGAAACTTTGGGAAAACAGTTCAAACAAAGCTGAATAGGCTTTTGAAAATTGAAAACTTAGTTGATTGAAAGTGAAATTTTTGCACTTGGCTGGTTGTTGCCTTAACATTCTTGACCTTTGCTACTTTTTGCTATAATTAATTGCAAATAAAAAAAATATTCAAAGCGTAGGGCACAAGGATTTGTGTTTTCGTATTTGGAACAATAATCCGTAAAAAAGTCAATTTTTAAAAATATGTCCTTTGGCAGATAGTTACGTTGGGCTATTCAATTACTGACCAACGATTCCATGAAATATACCTGCGCGTATAACGGGAACAACAAGCCAATCAAAACTCATCTCTATATCTATTCAGAATAGGGCACGTCTGCGCCATTACTATAATGATCATCTTTTTGGGAGGTCGCCGTTCCCTCTATTCCACAGGTGATATACAAGCTCCTTGTTTCGTGCCGAATTATCACGAAGAATATAGTGGAAAAAATTGAAACATCTTCGCCGCCATTATCAAGTGAAACACTCGTATAAATGGTATTAAAAATGGAAAAATGTAACAAAAACGTCGAGCCAAGAGTAGAATGAACTCTCGAGAGATAATGTTCACGACCAGCCACAAAGTACAGGAAAACGTGTTGTGGTTTGGGATAGGTCGGGTTTCGCATTCGACAAAAAATAAACTTCTAATAATTTCTTTTCACGCTTCACGATAATGACGATAGAGAAATGGAAAAGAAGAATTCCTCGCGAATCCAGTCGTTAAAACATAGAAACATGGGAAAAAAAATCGGATTACACCTAAATCGTAAGCAAAAACTGAGCACTGGAGAAGGTACACGAGGCAGTTATTCTTAACACTAAAATCAAATGGGAATTTCTTCTAACGAAAAAATAATTCAACACTCAACGGGTTATACGGAGACAAACTAATGGAAGGTAGTGATGGATTATCCTCCGCTCCTCGCTGCAAAGCGGATTGAGAATAAATATTTCGGTGAAGGGGCTATTTTGACGGAGGGTGAGTCCAAATTTTGAAATTCAAACTGCATCGTCCATAAATGCAGTTCTCATAGTCCAACGATGGCCATTTCTTTTAGGGGTTAATGGGTGAGATAATCAACAGTCTCAATTTGCAAAACCAAAAAAAAATAAAAATATTCAATAAGCATTTACTGCAAGACGTATAGTTTCGTGCTCCATACTGTCTGATTACGAAAAATAGTGTAGAAAAGCAAAGCATTTGAACGAAGGCAACACTGATCCGTTAAATTCTTCAAATTCAAAATACTCGAGCATACAACCGAACGTAATGAAAAATGAGAATTTTTCCAAGAGAAAGGACACAATTCGAAATTAATGTAGCAGTGCATAGGATTATTGAAACGTCTTCCATCCATACCTTAATAATGACATTCGAGAACCAACAACTTGAAAGATTTCGCCATATTTACATCTTGACCAAATTATTTTCGCTCGCAATGAAGCCAAGAAAATATCTGCAGGTTTTTCGCAGTCGCTACGTAAACGCTAATCAATAAGCACGTGCCTTCCTTGGTTACCGCATTCGACATAGGGGAAAAAGTTCCATAAAAATAGCAGTCCACCAAAGAGAGGCATAGTCAGGGTGCTTGAACAGCGGGGGCAAACGAAATTCTTGAGCCGGGGGACAATAAATCTTTCAATAACCCATTTTGTCGGGCGAGAAATTTTCTTATTCAGTTTTGTTTGTTCATTTAGATCAGATTAGATGCCCAATAAAGGCTTTGGAGTCCTCCGACCTCATCTTGGGGGCCCCACTGGGACGCAAATTTTACTAAAGGGGGGGGGTGGCGATGAAAGATCCTGTCAATGGAAAATGATCCCCTGGATCACCTGTCGAAAAGTTTAATATCTCCATAGAAAAGTCGAATACTTACAATGTCACAAATTGCGGAAAATTTTTAGTGGGAAAAAATTAAGTCACGTCAATAGCCTTTGGAATAAGAGCAGTCCCCACTCGCCGCTGCTTTGGTTTACCCTATATACGGAGAACATATACGAGGGGTCAAAAAGTAAGTTTCCCTATGCCTTCAAGCCCCCCCAACGCAATGACAGTGACTTGCACCGCCAACATGGTGAAGAGGGGGTGTGAAGGGAAGCACATGCCAAGTTTCAAGCCTATCAGTCTTAATTTCATTGTGTGGCACTGAAAAAAGGATGAAATTGAGACTCAGTAAGGCCGCCAAATATGAAAATCCCTTTAAAATGTTAGTGGTGCAGGGCAGTTTAGATGCGTCCCTTACATTCGCAGGCATAATTAACTTCACTTTTCTACTGCCTCTCGTATCATAAATTATATTTCAAATAAAAAAAAATTTTTTTTCCAACAACTGCAATTGTGTGTGTGTACGCATCCAATGTCAATCTGAGCAGTATTTTTTTGACGTCTCCTCACCCCCCCCTTGAAACATTTACACACACTTCCACACGCTCATTACGTTGGGCCATGTTGCTGCTGTATCACTACTGACGGTGGTTATCCATCCACCTCCCCCTTTCCCTGTTATACGTGAATAAAGATCCCCGCGCGCACTTCCCTTTTGGCGGCCTTTCCATAAAATAAAATTACGTTTTTCAATTGCTATGCAGCCCAAATGTAACCGATTGACTTGAAACTTGGCATGTGCTTCCCTTCACACCCCCTCTTCGCCATGTTGGCGGTGCAAGTCACTTTCATTGTGTTGGGGGGGCTTGAAGGTCTGGAAACTTACTTTTTGACCGCCCCTCGTAGTAAAGTCGAAGCTTGCTTTTAAGCTTGTTTTAGTAGGTACGTCTACTTCGCACATTCGTCCAAATGATACAGTCTCACGTGCATTAACGAGCAAAACTCTGCACTCCCGATAATACCATCGAAGTGCCTACGGAATGGAGTGGAAAACCGTGTGGCATAATCGATAACTGGTACGGAGCCAATGCGACACGGAAGTAGGACGACGCGACGAAGATGCAGAAAGGTCGGTCGTGTAGGACGGTGCGCATTCAGCGGATAACAGGAGCAATAAAATGATAACGCA
The DNA here is from genome assembly GCA_038050395.1 of Parthenolecanium corni. Taxonomy (NCBI): domain Eukaryota; kingdom Metazoa; phylum Arthropoda; class Insecta; order Hemiptera; family Coccidae; genus Parthenolecanium; species Parthenolecanium corni. The sequence goes on from JBBCAQ010000020.1 coordinate 3,487,325, forward strand.
TACACATAATACGTTTGCCGTGTCTTTTCCGTCTACGTAGGTACAATACACACTCCAGCACATTCGCTTTCTCGCCATCAATGAAACCTCCGCAAACCGATGAATGAAGCCAAAATAGGAGAGAGAGAAAAAAAGGAGTGCCGTACAAAAAAAAACAACAAAAAGCAAAACAAAAAAAAAAGCACGAGCAGACTGGTGCAACGGTAATTCGACGCCGACGCTGTCCATTCTAATCGGCAACTTTTTTACGATCCTCTAGTCGAAAAGTCTGGATTTGACACTATACACAGCCTGCCGAGTACGTCCTCTCTGACACCTCGACCACATGGAGATGCAACCCTCCAAAAGACTATTTTCATTTTGGAGTTAGTCGGTTTTGTGATTTTGGGACTTGTTACAATTTGCAATTATTTTTCACATAATGTACTCAAACTAGAATACTTTTTTCAATGTCACATACTCCCTCGCACTCGAATACTTCTTTTCACTTTCACATATTACGTACATTCTCCCAATCGAACACTCGCGTGCAAGATAACTTTGAAAAATTAATTCAGCTCACTAGCTAAACCGATTTTGGATTTGGTAGTCTAGAATACCGAACAGATCGACACTAAACTTGGAGCACCTAATACGAGTACGTAAAGCTTGAATTTATTTTTTTTAATACAAGAAATGAAAAATTCAGGGCTTTTCTCCAAGAAGAGTGTATCTCGAGATACGCCCTACTTGAAGAAATTCAAAAAAATTATTCTTTTATGCCTCCTTTTTATGGCACTGAAGAAAACCGCATCCTTCCATCTATTGTCATTATAAAGATATAAATTACAAAAAAAACTTAGCTGAAATTCTCGTATTTTTGTAATTGATGGCATAACAATTTTCAAAAAGAGCCTGCTAAAAGCTCAGAATCTGAACTAAGATCACATTCGCTAAAAATAAAATTATTTTACGGATTCTGATACAGAATTTCATATTTTGAACGGTGAAAAAATTGGTTTTTCATTCAACCACAAAATTTTCCCTCAACAAATAGGAATGGAGTTGAAAATGACATCAGCAATTGGCATTATTAACTTCCACATTTTATAAAGTACTGACATTAAAAGTGATAAAAAAGTAGTTTTCTTCAAGAAGGGCGTATTCAAGCACTCCCTTCAGCCAAATCTTACTTCTACCCTTGTTAACCCTATGGGCAAAATATTTTGAAAACGGATCCGTTTTATTCCGGGTCATAATCCGTTTCTGGATTATAACCCGGAATTTTCCTGTTTTCCGGCTTCTAAAACTGATTTCGAACGGATTGTAATCAGTCTTGCCGGAAATGAGTCCGGATTATTTTCCGTGAAGGCTGTTTTATCATATTTGTTGGCCCGGGTTATAATCCGTGAAACCGTTTTACAAACGGATTTAGAAGAATTGCCCAAAAATTATCATCGATTATAATCAGGAAATCCGTTTTACAAACGGATTTGGAAAAATAATCAAGATGACAATATCAGCAAATTTTCAGATCCGATGGTCGAAAATAAAAACGGACTGACAACGGATAAAATTCTCATTTTCCGGATCATTTTCTCATTTTTTGCCCATCGGGAAGTAATCCGCTGAATCATTAGCAATACTTATAGAGGATGAATGTAGCAGTCTAAACATTAAAAACCGTTCAACATTTTAAATGAATTTTTCTCAAAACGGACTTTTTAAAGATATCTACGCCCTTCTTGAAGAAGAGCACTCAATTGTACATTTAAAGGAAACCATTTTTCCAACAGAACGTTTGTTTTGTTAAAACACCACCAAATCTGGTTATCAAACATCCAGGCCACTGCAGTTTTTTATGCATCTATTTTCTGACTCGGGAGGGGGATTAAACCCCCGAACCTCGCTCGCTCGCGGCTAGTATGCCACTGGCCCGCAGCCAAATATCATGAATCGTACGCGAAAATTCCGAAAAGAGCAACGAGCTGGGGCTCGGCGAGTGGACGAAAGAGCTGCAGCACCGAGACGATGCAAGTCGATGAATGGGACGGATTCTCGAGGGGCCGAAATCGTGGACGTAGGCGTTCGCCGCCGATGCGGTCGTGACTGGCGGCGCCCTAATTTCGCCTCACTGACCAGCCGCAACACAGTCGGCCGAAAGGCAGGCAGCGGCACACTGGCAGTGCGCCTGCAGAGTGCACTCTGCATGGCCCATCCATGCGCAACGAAAGCCAAGCCCATTATAAACAGCATTTGCAACGAACTCGGTACACTACTCGTAACGTATACACCATCGAGTGTGCAATTAAGTTTCTTGCGAAGAGCAGAAAATGACTAGAGAATTGTTCATAGAAAATTCGCACTTTCTGTAAGGGGCTACTGGGAACTTCGTGAAATTTCAGTTTACACAGGGGAGAGTTGTGAAACGGAAAAAGCTGCAATTTAAAAAAAAAAATTTAAGTACAACTTTTCAATACGACGTCCCAAAATCTACTCTAATGTTGAGAGATTTTTTCATAAAAAATTAAAAACAAAGAAAAGTTGATAAGAACCGCAAGGAGAATTTGACATATCATACGCAAATACAGCAGCAGCTTAGAAACTAAAACACGCCAATATGAAATATACAACAGAGTAACCGTGCCCAATAAATGCACCAGAATAAGCTCACAAAAGCGAGCATACCAGCCATTCTCGCTACAAAATGAGAGATGCACTCATTACAACGGAGTGACTAAAATACGGAGAGCATCGACCTCGTCATTATGAGGATTAATTTTCGTTCTCTACAAAATATGCACATTTTACCGACGAAGTCGTTAACGATTTCATCATTCCACGTCAAAAATGACGTCACATTTTCAACTATAGACTGTAAACATTTTACAAAACAAAATACCTATCCGCGCACGAAATCTAGCTCCTAATCTGCTATAAAAAGTGCATTTATTACTATAGCACTCGGGCGAATAGCCTTGCCACCCACTTCTCTGCACCTCCTGCTCAGACTATAAAAATTAATGGAAAAAAATTAGGGAGCGACAAAAAAAAAAAGAATGATAACACACATTGTTTCGTTCACGCCATTTTGCGTAGACAATAATATTACAAATTATGGCGAACTGGCGCCTAATTTTGAAACGCTTCAACAAAATTTTTCATTAACCCGAATTTTAATTGTCTTCTTTGTTTCCCCTCTTTAATTCGTTTTTTTCTTCCCTCTTTAATTCCGTTTTTCTCCCCCCCAACGTTTTTGAATTTCTTCGACTAACGAGAAAACAAAAATATTCGACAAAAAACCCGTTAACTTCATTAAGTATAAAGTAAATGCCAAAATTAATTTGGAAAATATTTTTTTAAATAATAAACCGCTTATACAAAGTCTGACAAAATAGTTTTTTCGGACATGCAAAATATCACTTTTCTGAGGATAATAATTTGTTACGGTTCGAAAAATTTTAGATAACTTCGCAGTAATAATGTTCGCAATTGTTTTTTTTTTCTCATGTTTTTTTTTGTCATTTATTTTTTTTTTTTTTTAGTTGAAGCAATCCTTTTTTTTTTTTCATTGCATTTGCTCATTTAGGTTAATAACTTTTTCTCCAATTTTATAGAAGTTTTGTCGGGCTGCTAATGCTATATATAACGTACAGGTCACACCTACATGAAGATATTTCAGGGAAAAAGTTAAGTGTGCGCTGTCAAAGTAGAATTTTCGAGAAGAATTTTCGCTAAAAATAGGAAAATTGACAAAATATATCGAGAAACTAAAAGTTTCATTTGTACAGCCAAATTATACGAAATTTAAAAAAATTATAATAGCCCAACGCAACAATCAGCAAACTGAAATATGTTTTTTAAATTAACTTTTCTGAGGATTATTGTTCCAAATATGAAAACACATATCGCTTGTGCAAAAAAAAAAAGTAATTCAAGTTTTTCAATCTTTTCTATTTGCAAATTGTTGTTAAAACCAGCCAAGTTCAAGTTATGCTAAAGGGCAACAACCAGCCAAGTGCGAAAATTTTATTTTTATTAAAAACATTTTTTTTATTTTAATTGTTAATTTATATTAAGTCGCTTGGTTTTTATGCAAAAGTCAATCATTACGGGGTCATTTCTCTCAGGATGACGATATAATTGCAAATATTACTGCAAAGTTGTTAAAAATTTTTCCAACCGTAACAAATTACTGTCTTCGGCAAAGTGGTTTTTTGCGTGTCTGAAAAAACTCTTGTCAGACTATGATATTTACAATAAACACAATGAAAACAAAAAATTAATTCAACTAAAAATATCAAATGAAAAATGGTCATAGTCTGAGACTCCTCTATTGACTATTCCTCTGACTGTATAAATTCAGCTGCTGGGGGAAAAAACAACGGTCTATCCACTATTTCTATAACTAGATTTGCAACGAAATACTCATCCAAAATTTCATTTCAGCCATCTTTTGTTCGTTGAACACTTGAAACGTGGTCACCACCCTCTACAGAAGCAAGAATTTTCTCCACCTGTTCATCATTTTCTCACTAAACTAATCAAACGTCAAGTGGAATCCACGTATGTACTCGTATTTACATCGAGTCAATTTTTTTACGAATCAGTCTCGTAAATATATTCAGTCACTTTTTTCTCATCTTCACGACCAAAACACAAGATAAATTAGATTTTTCGGAGAAATGAACTCCAATCCGTATAGTTTCTTTAACCCGAATAAACAAGCTAAAAACATATTCAAGCTACTTCAAAATATTGTTGACAGTAATCTCATCAACCACTTAACCGTCTAAGTAATTCTCCAATAACTCTTTGGACATCAATTCGTCGAAAATTAAAGTGAAATAAAAATTAACTACCTTATTTTTGCATAATATGTCAGTAATTCGTTTTATGGTAATCGTAAATCAAAAATAAAAATAAAGTCAGGAATAGTTAATTATTCAGTATTCCCAGGGCAAGATCCAAACTTAAAATCCCAACAGGTAAAAAAAAGTAAAAGTTCTAACCGGATGTTGATGTAAATAAATGCACTAATAAGTGGACCTTATAAATTATTGTATACGTGCATAATTATAATCTCGTATGAAACATATTGGACAGGAGTACGTTTCAGTCTTCGACAATCAAGAAGATACATGTATAAGTGAATAAAAATTAAGTGCGAGGTCAAGGATAAGGTCTGGTCTGTCTGGTAATTCATTTTTACATGAAAGAAATGGTAATAATTAATTTTAATTGAGCTTAAACGGTGTTGAAATGAGGAGTGATTTTCCAAACGGGACCCGGGACTAAACTTGTAAGAGAAAAAGCTTCATTTCTTGTTTTTTTTTTTTCATTATATAAAACACTGATTTGGGATCAGTGTAAATTGAAGAATACTTGAAAATCTCGAATACCAAGAAAATACCAACTTGAATATGTACCCTCTATGACCCCTTCGGGTTTGTGGTTTGGAGTATTTATAGTAATACTTTTTTTCTGCGATTGGCTGCACTGAAACATGTCATCATCCTTATCTCAGATACTGTCACAACTTATATTTTGATTTCTCATGATTTATGTAAAAATGAAAGAGAAAATCTACTCGGGTCCCTATGGGCAAAATATTTTGAAAACGGATCCGTTTTATTCCGTGTTATAATCCGTTTCTGGATTATAACCCGAAATTTTCCTGTTTTCCGGCTTCTAAAACGGATTTCGAACGGATTGTAATCAGTCTTGCTGGAAATGAGTCCGGATTATTTTCCGTGAAGGCTGTTTTATCATATTTGTTGGCCCGTGTTATAATCCGTGAAACCGTTTTACAAACGGATTTAGAAAAATTGCCCAAAAATTATCACTGATTATAATCAGGAAATCCGTTTTACAAACGGATTTGGAAAATTAATCAAAATGACACAAATATCTGCAAACTTTCAGATCCGATGGTCGAAAATAAAAACGGACTGACAACGGATAAAATTCTCATTTTCCGGATCATTTTCTCATTTTTTGCCCATCGGGGTATTACAATACTAATGAAAAGCAAGAAACAAATTATCAATTTAGGCTTTTCTGACAAAAACCTGAGCCAATTTTGGGCTGAACTGGTACCATGAGGTACCGAAAGCTAATTTCAATGCCAAATGTCGGTGGTCGTGTTTTTCGCACTTTGGCTAGGCAGAAACTCTCCAAGTCAAACACGTTTTTATCTGCTATCGATCCACTATGTTCGATAAATAAAATGAATTTGATGAAAATTCTCAGCCCTCGATTCATAATATTTTGAATTTATTAAACAGAACAATAAAACGGTAACAACGATCAACTTTCTCTTCAAACCAATATAACTTCTGAAGGCATTTACCAGCTTCATTTCCGGACGACAACCCCAGGCTATTTCCGTGGCGCAATATTACGTGCGAGTGCACTGTTACACACCAAGACCTATTACGGTCGACATTGATTTTACAAGCAGGATTGTATAAATAATTTATACTAATATCTTTCCACTTTTATAGTTGAATTAACCATTAGCGCAGTTTGTTTGAATATTCATTCTTGTTAATTCATCAAATAACAACCTCATTACGCTAAGCGTCGCATTAACCAAAACCATAAACGTCGTCCGCATTACGAGATTTTTTAATGTTTACTAAATGAATGCGGATAAACGCACCATTAAGAGTTTGACATTTGTCGACGACAGACCAATTTCACCTGAATTCAAGGCACCGTATACCGGACAGTTTTACCACTGGAAACAAACAATTTAATTCTCTTTTTTCTACATTCATTATAATTTCCAAGGCAGTATTATTTCGAAGTTCGAAAAGGGCAAGCAACTCAGGAGGACAAGGCTAATGCGCCGTCATTTTGTATTAAAGCAAATGCTTATGCCCTAATTACGGATAGACGTATTTTTGTTCTATTTTCCATAATTATTTCGTTGGCCAGTTGGTTAGGAAAGTCCATATTATCCAGCATGATTCGTTAAAAGACAATCAATCCTGTCCAGTCAATTGCATATAGATAAACAATGAAAATTTTTGGAATTGAGACGCATGCAACAGATGAAATATTTAACAATTTTTTCAACTGAAAAAGTGTAGAGTAAAGAAAAAAAAAAAACACTGGCACAAGTTTCGTTAGAAAAGTAGCCAAGTTTTCCTCAGAAATGATATAATATCAAGTTGGACAAGTAAATTCAATGAGTCACTTACGCTTTTTTCATTCACGCTCACTCAATTGCCTTTTTACTTGTAAAAAAAAAATTGTACACCATCTCATACAGACATTCCTCTGCACGGCGAGGTGATCGATACTAAAGTAGGAACGTATTAAGATGTATTATTTTGCCAAAGCACATTCCTAGATTCCAGCAACCTCCGCACATTCGCAGCATCATTGTGCACTACCACCAATCCGACTTCTTGACAAATGAGCGCCGGTACAATATATTTGTCAATTTTTTCATTCATTCTGACGACCATGGTCGTAGGTCATGCTACACAACAAATGCACGTATAATTCTGTTTCAATGCTGTTCACATTCCTCTCCACCATCTTCCGCCATATACATCTTTTCGTTAAACACGATTCGCACAATACCGGGCAGGAAATGCCCGAGCTATATTAGCGTTACATTATTACTTCTTCCCCCCCCCACCCGCCACCGGCCCTTCGTTGCAAAAAGAAAAATAGAAAGAGAATGGAATGTATACTAGCATTTTACAGACCAATATGTAACATAGAAATACGTACACATATATTCTCAATGATGGTCAATGACTCCAATGGGTGCGTTTTCCATTCTGCGATCCTACATTTTTCGCATAGCTTCTCCACATATTAGTATACATATAAATATACGAGGTACTAACTGGTTCTTCGTGATTTAAATAGCTCTCGTTTATTAAAACTGTTTGCGCACGATAGTATAGTGCGCTGTTTATTCTCCTCAATCCACGAGTATACACACTCGTCTGTGGTCTCTTTTCCACGCATCCGAAGCCATCATTTTTCTCATCTTCTGAGTAGGCGCTCATTACAGCCGTGGGCCGGTATAATTCTTCACTCATCTCTCTAGTCTCTTCGTTTTTCTTTTTTTTTTTCTTTTTTCGCACTCTACAACAATAGATGCCACAGCTTAGCAGCAAAAAAACGTTCGTACATGTTCAAGTCGCACGAGTCATCCAAGGATTTTTCATCCACATGACGTATATCAGAGCTGTCCAATCACGTGGTCTCCAACGGCGAATTGCCTGCACAGCTACGCGATTAATCCTTGAACGAGCGTTCACACAAGTCGAATAAAAAATCAGACCGAATGTAAAGCGAGTGTGAGTTAGACGCCAAGATCGAGGGGGGAGGGGTGGGGGGAAAGAGACGAGCCACGATGTGCGAAAAGTTGGGCCTCTTCTTCTTCGGGTAATCCGGCGATAACGGGGCTTCGAATTGGGTGGGCGCAAATTCCGACGACGACGATTCCGCGTTATTTTTTATACGTTCGGCTTCTCGTTCCCTCGTATGTAGAAGAATGGCTATGTTGCATGGCAATGAGCCATCAACTTCCGAGCAAACGGATAACATCGACTTGGAAAATAATTAAGTGTTTTCGGGCAAAAAATGAAATAGAGTAAGGGTAGCCTCATTTCGGTTCGTCCGGTACAAACATATTTTACACATTAATAGGTTAATTAAAAAAAAAAAAAACATGAACGCGAAAACTCGAGTTATTGAAAAAGAGATCCGCAATAAGTTTTAGCTACTCCCAGAACATACATCGATGGTTCTGCGGCAAAAGGGCCAATCTCCAATTCTTTTCTACAACAGATTGGCCCTTTTGCCGCAGAACCATCGACATACTCCTGAAGATGATAGCAGTCGTTGATTTTTCAAAAGAACATTTAATAAAAGTCAATTTTCCTGCTAGTGCTGTTAAACAAACCCAAAACCAGCAGAACGTTTGAAAACTAAAACCAAAACGATATATTGGTTTCGTTTTGGTTAATTCATGTTTTTATGCCACCCTTTGACTAAGCGACTAACCCTTTATTGAATGACTATACCTTTATTTATAGTTTCTTTTCTGAATACCTTGCTTAGTTTCAACGAAGTTTTAGCAAATTTCTAAATTTTCAACTCGCAACAATGATATTTTTGAGTTTTGAATTATTTTGGACAACGAATCTGTCGAATAGCGTAGCTAACTCGAACAAAACCAGTAAAAACCACTAAGAAAACTCCGTTAGCAAAAACTGAAACACAAATGATGGAAAACCAAAACAGTAACCAAAACCCAAATGTTCGAAAACCAAAACGCAACATTTGAAAACCAAAACCAATATTTATTTTAGTCAACAGAACTGATATCTGCTGATATATTGAACGACGAAAGTTTTTCATAGATGACTAAGGCGTTTTGCCTCTTAATACCCTCTCTTCACTCAAGCCTTCAAACTCTTCAACTGGAGTTACATTATAATCGTCTTCACCTTTTCTAACTCCTGTTCCTCTTCTTCAGTTTAATATAATGCCGCATATATTGATAAAGAATACTACAGAAGTATGGCAAAACATCAACGAAATAGAGAATAATTTATAACCATCAAACTTGCGCTATTTTGAGATTTTTTTCGGATGATACTCAGGATACAGGCTGCATTACTCCTCGTTATCGTCCCCTCAGCCTCCTCTGCCCCACCTCTAACCACTATATTTCTTTGACTCCTTCTTTCCCAACTCCACGTCTCCATCTTCCCCTACTGTAATACAAGGTACTCGGTTTATATTACCACCACCACCACTACTACCAGATTCTGGTCCATTTTCCCAATACCCCTTTTTTCTCAAATGGACAATTCTCTACAATTTCGAATTATTTTGGAACTTAATTACAGCAAAACTACCGAGTAGATTAAGCTGAAATTTGAACTGTCAGTAAATTAAAATTTGGGGAGTTTGCCATTTAAATTTCAAGCCAACCACTATAGCTTCTCCTCCGCTCCATCTTCCTCAGTCGCCTCTCTACAACAACTGATTCTGGCCAGCCCCTATAAAAAAATTACGAGTAATTACGTGACCGGCAGGTTTTACTTTCGGGTAGAAAAATCAAATGATTGCTACTTTCTTACGCACAGAATGCAGAAAACTCGCCAGAAACTATAACGGTGAAGCTACGAAAAATATTAAACTATTTCGTTAATTAACAAGAATATTGAAAATGTAACTTTACAAAGTATCGTTAACAAGATCTGGTCGCTTATTAAAGTTGACGAACCGATGAGTGCACGCCAACAATACTCGTAAATACGAGTAATATGAAGTTTGAAAAAGTGAAAAAGCTCATTATTCATCGTTCCAGTTATTTTACAAGCTAATATATAGCCTCTTCCCCTTCTTTCATAATTTGTTATTAATTGTATGTCAATTAAATTTTACAAGCGCCGTAAGTACGAGTAGTAAGAATTTCATGCTACTTGAACATTTTTCTTCCTCAACTTTGCTCTTGTTATAAATAAAGATTTTGGAAATCCAAGAATATCTACATTTCTGCCCATCGTATTCATTAAGGATCATTTTGAGGTCTGCAGGGCTGGAGGGCCTGTAGTTGGCATGCCTTCTCCGCCGATCATAAATCGGCAGATCTCACCCTTACAGACTCCATTTGTCGTTTTCGCAACCAATATATACACGATTATACGCGACGTATTTTAGTATTCACAGACGGTGCGTGAGAGGAGGGAACTGGTTTTTGCTTTGTGTCATCGAAGCTAAAGAAAAGGGAAAAAGAAAAATGAAGCGAAACATTGACCCACGGCCTTGAATATGGTCGATGTTTTTTCTTTTAAGGTTATGTCCTTGCTGTTTTTCTGCCTGGCGCGCCATTTATTCTGCCTGTTTTTCGTATTTTAGAGAAAGATATATACGAACTACGACCGCGAGTGGGATGGAAAGACAGAGACAGTGAGAAAGGGTTATGGACTTATTGTTTTATTTTGCCCCCCCTCCCCCCGCCGCCTCTTCTAAAGGATCATCATCTCTTCGATCTTCTTCCGCCTGCACCAGAGTCACAGTTTCACATGTTTCGATGGCCTTATATGTCGCACGCTCGTGGTAAGCGTGAAATTTTCAATTTTGTAAAAAGCAATTTTTTTTTTTCGTACAGCGCACAATTTGTTATCGGATAGGCACTTGGTGGAAGGGGGGTAAGGTAGCCTACGTATCTTGTAAATACGAATAACGATATAATACGAACTGTCCTTCGTCGAAGTCGATTACCCAAAATGGTAGGAGGAAACCAACGTACCCTATACACATTTCTCACTCAAGATGCGCACACCAGACGAAAGCATTTTTCATTTTCTCTTGAAAAACGCTGGCTACCAAAACAAAAACGAAATTACGAATTTTAAATGAAATATTTCGATATAACGGAAACTATACATAGAGATATGACGTGCGATAATGCCGGATTAAATTGGAGGAAATATCGAAAACCTGATGATATGGGGAGGTATAAATACAAACATCAATAATTATTTTCGTCGGTTTATTAATCAATTTTTTTTACTGGAGGTGAAAAATATTGAAAAAATACTTGAAGGGGGGAGGGCAAGTGATTTTAGTTTATCTCAGCATCTACGGTACTTTGTGAAGGCCTGCAACTATTTCATCAATATTGCAGCTTGCAAGTGAGGATTTTTGCCCCATTCACTTCGAGTTTTTACCTCATCCTATTTTTTCTTCTTTCAGCCAGCCATAACTGAGGAGGAAATACTCACAAATTTTTGAATACGATTACAGTCAAAAAGGGTTACATTAATTGATTCCTGAAGGAAAAAAAAAGGTTTCCACTCTTCCACTAATCAATTCCGCAGCATCAGAACCCGATGGGCAAAAAATGAGAAAATGATCTGGAAAATGAGAATTTTATCCGTTGTCAGTCCGTTTTTATTTTCGACCATCGGATCTGAAAATTTGCAGATATTTTTGTCATCTTGATTATTTTTCCGAATCCGTTTGTAAAACGGATTTCCTGATTATAATCAGTGATAATTTTTGGGCAATTTTTCTAAATCCGTTTGTAAAACGGTTTCACGGATTATAACCCGGGCCAACAAATATGATAAAACAGCCTTCACGGAAAATAATCCGGACTCATTTCCGGCAAGACTGATTACAATCCGTTCGAAATCCGTTTTAGAAGCCGGAAAACAGGAAAATTCCGGGTTATAATCCAGAAACGGATTATAACCCAGAATAAAACGGATCCGTTTTCAAAATATTTTGCCCATAGGGAAGTTGAATGCGATTTCAGTCAAGAAGGGTTTCATTAATTGATTTCTGAAGGAAAAAAACCAGGTTTCCACCCTTCCACTAGTCAATTCCGCAGCATTATAAGTTAAGTGCGGATTCGTATCCGCCCTTACTCCATTTTACGACTTGTTCAACTCCAGTTAGATACTCTATATAGATATGTACACCAAGTAGTAATATTTGCGAGTGGAAAATAAAACCGAATTTACGTGACACTCGCCTCCTACCAGAATGATAGAATTTATCGAGGGGAAGAGTGAGATTTTCATGAAAATACACCACAAAGACTCTTTAGTGGTCCTACACGAGGGAATCTGACGGACTCATTTTTTTGAACACAGGGCCCAGACTGGTGTTCAAGGTGACGGTGCGGAGGGTGTCGGAAATTGGCGCTAAATTTCGGCGTAAATTCTGACGTCTACGTCTGCGAATGTCCTCCGGGGTGGCGGTAGGCTTTTCACGTGCGCTCTACGGTCGTCTGTCACGTCGTCCTGCGTACCATTCCCTTCGGTGCCCCCTTGCCCATTTGTAGGTGGTCCAAACCAGTTCATCTGTCGACGGAGACCGCGACGACGACGACGACCGAGGCTCACAGAGAGGCTGAACAATGAAAAATTCCATTTTACCGCTGTCGACCACCTTCGTTACTGACGACCCTCCCACTCCTCCAGCCATGTCCTTGTTTTCGGATTTGCCATTATTTTAACCCGCTCTTTGATCTTTTGGCGATAGGAATTGGGCTGACGATTGCGAAAGCGTTCTCATGCGCTTCGTTTTGTTTTCAGAATCTCTCCCCACCCCCGCCCCCCAATGAATAGAATTCAGTCGAAATTGGAAATATAGCTTCTACAGTGATCTACATACGAATAAAAACATCGTGAGCAGCCGAACTAGATTGTTGTGAGGCGTATTATAAAAGCACAAACTAATTAGTATCAATATGTCCGTTATTCCGTTTTCCTCTTCAAGCGATCTGGAAAGGACGAATGCGTTTGATTTTCATGATAGCTGATTTCAAACTCACATTTACGTTCACGGGCTACTTAAACACTAGAAAAATCAGATTTTACTCGATTACTCAAAGGATCAGGTGGCGTTATATTTGACTCCATAGTATAAGAACCTCGAAGGACCGGAGAATGTCATATATGACGCCACCAGGTCCTTTGAGGAATGGCGCATCCAAATTCAAATGGCGTCGTATGCGACACCACCTGGTCTTTCTAGTGTTAATAAATATTAGGGTGGTCCTTATTTATAGGAAGAAAAAAATTTATTTTTGCAATTTCTGATATATGCAAATACTGGCATTATTTCACATTATCATCTGTATCACATAGAAATAGACAAAAACATGCATTTTCTCCTTCAACTTATTAGTAAAATGAAGTGTGATGCATAGAAAATAGATTTGTGGGATTTGAGGGGGTTTGGACCTACCCTTAAGATAACCAAAAAATCACTATAATATGTCTTTTTGTCAAAAAAATGTTTTTCTTATTGTGAATGGCAGAAATGAAAATATTGTGAATAATCTTGAAAAGAAAGAAAGCTTTGCCTCAACTAACCCCCCCCCCCTCCATTCATCCGTTGACATCCTAGTATTATAGTTTTCAAAACCACCCCTCATGAATAGAGAATATACTTATTACAGAATTTACTTTTTGTTCTGGCTAAACTGTTGAAAATCTGTAAGCGGATGATGTAATAAAGATAAATTAGAATAGAACACATATTTCTTATCAAGAATTCGTTTTGTACTTCTAATTTCATGCAGTTCTCAAGTTTTAAGACAAATCAATAAAAATTGATACTTAAATTAACTAATATTTCCATTATTCACTAGAGCTGTGTAAAATCAATAGAACAAAACAAATTCTTGATGAGAAATATGTGTTCTATTCTAACTTATCTTCATTGTATCATCTGCTTACAGCTTGTCAACAGTTTAGTCAAAATAAGAAGAACAAAAAGTAAATTCTGTAATAGGTATATTCTTTACTCATGAGGGGTGATTTTGAAAACTTTATTACTAGGATGTCAACGGATGAATGGAAGGGGGGGGGGGTTAGTTGAGGCAAAGCTTTTTTTCTTTTCAAGATTATTCACAATATTTTCATTTCTGCCATTCACAATAAGAAAAACATTTTTTTGACTAAAAGACATATTATAGTGATTTTTTGGTTATCTTAAGGGTAGGTCCAAACCCCCTCAAATCCCACAGATCTATTTTCTATGCATCACACTTCATTTTACTAATAAGTTGAAGGAGAAAATGCATGTTTTTGTCTATTTCTATGTGATACAGATAGTAATGTGAAATAATGCCAGTATTTGCATTTATGAATTTTCAACCCCCTCGAGGCACCACTTAATTTCAACCTAGGAAGCTGAAATTTTTTTGGAATTTTTTTTTTCATGAAATGGAACAAATTCGGGGGGTGGGATGTAAAAATTTCCAAACTTCGAAAATAAGGACCACCCTAATAAATATGGTTATTAGTTTGCTAACCTTGACCGAATTCAAAATGATTTTGAACGGCATACCTATTCGTAATTCACAAGTCGATGAAGGGTTTGGGATGAGTAAAAACTTAGTCGCAATTTGGCATTCAAATTCTTATAAAGGCTCTGTCTAACTCGCAAAATTTAATCCTCGATTGCGCACGAAATATATTCTCACAGCATTTGTTCTCTCGTATCCAACCATAATATTTAGCTTGAATAGAAACAAATTAAAATGATTTATCCTCGAGACAAACGACTATAATTAGGTATACTCAGCTGAAAAACATGCAGAGAACAACTCCGCAGAAATTCGGTAAGTTGTTTATGGTCGGACTTGCGAGGAAAAACTTCGACAGGAACAACAAATTAGCAGTTCGCAAAATATTATGTAAACAAAATTCCAAAGAAAAGCCAAAAGTAAAGGAAAAATACCTCATCTTTGACGAGCAAAATGAATAAATCCTTTCCAAACAAGTGAAAAGTTTGAAACGAAATAGAATTTAAATCCGTATAAAATAAAATGGAAGTATTCAATGCCTGAAAAGCCGACATGTATTCAGATTCCATCTTTCAAAGTTTATAAATCCGAACTGTTTTTCAAGGGTTACAAAATTTGTAAATACTCGTCTTCCATAAAAGAAAAAGATTCTTATTTCTTACTTCTTTGCTCTCATATTTTCTCTTTCACATTATTATAAGTTATTATTTACTTATTTTTGGCCGTAGTATATTCGGACCATTAATCATCGTCGTGTTTACGGAAAAAGTTAATAATTTAGGTAACGAATTTGCACCTTCCACGAGGTAAACAATTTTTTTGAAGCGAATAATGAGTTTATCATTCGCATATATTTTGCGACCTGGTTGAATTTTATCAAGATTTCGACACGTATAAAAACAAAACAAAAAAATAATAATAAATAATAATAATAAATCTACAAACGCGAAAGTATTGACAATAAATGCGAATACGAGGAGGCATTTATATAATTTTTCAAAGAAAAATCGTTTCAAAACATTTTGGACGACGCGAAAACAATGCCAAACTAATTCCGAGCCGTTATACGCAGACAAAAACAGTTCCTATTTCAAATCAGGTACCGAGGTATTTCTGCGAAAAATATGTTTTTCAGACAAAAACAATTATATGGTACGCTAACTTGAGTAATGTCGACAAAGCAAAACAAAGTAAGCTTTTTTTATACATACACAACAGAAAAATGACTATTTATTTAATGTATGAAATTATTTAAGCTGGAAGGTACTATAAATTGGGGTAACATTTGAACGTATATTACTTGAACGCCCTCTACAGGTCATATACGAGTAAATGATGAAAAATAAATAATTTTTCAATGAAATATTCGCAAATACACGTTCCTGCATACATAATAAATCGTTGATGAGCTCGTATAGAAAGACCAATTTTTGATTCATGCACAAGCTTCCCAAAAATTCGTAGATTTTAACCCAATTAAAGTTAGGAGAGCGTGCGTCAGCTGAATACATGTATGTTAATGTGTCGTAAAATTAGATAATTTATGTCAGTAAACCTGAAAAGTTATATGAAATTAGTCTCTTAAATAACAGCTGATTCAGAATCGTTCAACATCTATAAGTGATTTCTTTTCCATTCCTATATAATGAGTAGATACGACGCGTATCATCAAGTCATTCGCACACAACAATAATCAAAGTTTAATGTTTCCGCTTTAAATACACTCTCAAACTGTATTTCAAAGCAACATTTCCAGGTATAGATTAGGTGAAGACGAAAAGAATATGTGCACGCTAACGTAAAGACCAGAATCCAATCATAGTATACAAAAGGCACCGAATTATAACGAGCCCATTTAAGATGAAAGACTGCGAGCATAAGGAAAATAAGCCCACGTCGTAAAATAATTTCAGTCACGGAAAACTGGGAAACCACCTGGTTGATACCCAACAGCTCGTCTTCGGCAGCGAGCCACAATTAAAGCCACCATTAAAACTAATACTCCACGATGGAATGAATAAACATAAAAAAAAATAAATAAAAATAAGTAGGCACTCGAACCAAACAAACGTCTCCCAAATTCTAATCTAAAAACCTCATTTCCTTTTTTTTCCTCTAGCCGAGGTCGATGGCCACGCGTTTCCTTCCACTTGAACCTATAATCAAGGAGACGCGAAGCTGGAGTACAGGAGCATACGATTCTAATTTTCTATACGGTTTCTATTTTTATACTAGGTACAATTTATTTTTCGATCACCTCCGACCGCCTCCCTTTCATTGAGTAACACACGATCTGCGAACTCACCTCAGCATCAAACACTGATTTTTTGTTGTTTTTTTCAGACTATTTCGACTATGAATATAGGGGAAGGTAGGGCAACAGAAACCACTTTATATCAATTTTCATAAAATTATTTTACTCAACTGGTAACACTGCATTTCTGCAAAATAGTATGGCGTCATCTTTTGAAAGAAAAACAAAAGTATTCATTCCACGAGACTTTCTCTGTGAAATTAAAATTATTGTTTTGATGGCGCAGTTTTCATTGAATTGAAAATCTTCAATTTAAAATCATTTCGTACCCAGTTGAGATAGATATACTTCTTTCAAGTCTCATTCTCAGGAGGATTTTGTCATTTTTTTGAATACGTATCTCTAGAAATGTTCAGGTGTGTTTGTAGTTTTCGAACGTCAACACTAGAGGTACCGAGTGGCGTCATATACGACGCCACTCAAAATTTTGAGATGGACTACTCAAAGCACCAATATTTTGAGAAACCCTGACTTGTGTCATACGACGCCACCTAGTCCTCTGAGTAATCGAGTAAGACCTGGTTTTTCAAGGGTCAACATTAAAATATGGAAAACATATTATATCCTTAGGCAAAAGGAACCAATGATAATTGATATTAAATTTCACATTTTCAAGAATCTAACTCAGAATTTTTACAGACCTTGAAAAAAAGTAACTTTTGTACCTTTGAAGTATAATCATGGTATTAAATTTCAAAAGTATATCCATGGTAAACCATTGCTACAGTTTCCTTTGCCTGAGTGGCTACTTCAAACGAGTTTCATATAATGCAACAAACGCCATGCATGTCATTTTGAGAGGAAGCCAAAAAACTGTTTCTCTGTGATTGATGGACCCACCCGATGGGCAAAAAATGAGAAAATGATCCGGAAAATGAGAATTTTATCCGTTATCAGTCCGTTTTTATTTTCGACCATCGGATCTGAAAATTTGCAGATATTTTTGTCATCTTGATTATTTTTCCAAATCCGTTTATAAAACGGATTTCCTGATTATAATCAGTGATAATTTTTGGGCAATTTTTCTAAATCCGTTTGTAAAACGGTTTCACGGACTATAACCCGGGCCAACAAATATGATAAAACAGTCTTCACGGAAAATAATCCGGACTCATTTCCGGCAAGACTGATTACAATCCGTTCGAAATCAGTTTTAGAAGCCGGAAAACAGGAAAATTCTGGGTTATAATCCAGAAACGGATTATAACCCGGAATAAAACGGATCCATTTTCAAAATATTTTGCTCATAGGGCATCTTCATGCTTGATAGCTTGAAATCTTCCTACTTCAAACGAGTATAATCCAAATTTCAGCGAACTTTTTCGACCTCAACCCGAGGGGTAAACCTACAGGCCATAAAAGAGTGCAAAATCATACGTTGGTTGCGTTTCGCAACAAAACTCCTCTATCTATAGTCATACCTTCCATTTTTATACTTAACTGAACAGACTGAAAAATTACCTGATTTTGTTTTGATTTCAGACTCTTCAGTCGAGTGTTTCACATTCACTTTCAAGACATTCACTTCTCATTTCTTTTTCCTCACACACATCTCATCCTCTCCACAACCCTTTCGGTTCGTATTTACGCTACGTATTTGCACTGCAGCGTCAGCTCTGCCGATCACCTCCACCCCAATTCGTATGTATAGTCGACTTCGCTCACACTGGCTGGCTATCTTTCGCACGTTATAGCTACCCATTTCTACGTGGAAAAATACACCTCAACCAATTATTCGTGTAGACTACAATTTCACAAATATCCGGCAGATGGTGGCTATACGGTTGTGAAAAAGCGGCTGCTTTAGCCGATATAAAAATAAAATTGTGGAAAAAAAAACTCTTCCATCTACGGCGATTGGTAACCCTCGAGAGGCAGAATATACCCGACGAAAAAAAAAAAAATTGAATAAGACAGGACACAGGTAGAGGAGTAGACATACACACGTACAAAGGATGAGTTCATTGTATGCTCTCGCACACAGACATTCTATACCTATATAAAATAAACGAGACGCAGTTCTCCGAAGATCTCTCTTCTTCATTCTCTCAGGCTCTCTGTACGTAGAAGTTTTTTTTTTCTTCTTCTTTTCGTAATGAAAAAATCCTTGAAAAAGGCCAAAAACACGAAAGAGGCCACATCTTTGTTGCTCGACAACGACGACGATGAACTTGAACCTGAATTTTGTTCTTTTTCTTTCTCGTTTACCTCACTTTCCGCAATCGCCGGCAGTTGGTAAGACTGTTTTGGCGGGAGTACTACCATTTTATGGAGTATTTTCTGTCTCCATCATAATTTCCTCTTTTTTTTTTCTTCTTCAACAT
Organism: Parthenolecanium corni; assembly: GCA_038050395.1. Taxonomy (NCBI): domain Eukaryota; kingdom Metazoa; phylum Arthropoda; class Insecta; order Hemiptera; family Coccidae; genus Parthenolecanium; species Parthenolecanium corni. The sequence continues at coordinate 3,506,754 of JBBCAQ010000020.1, forward strand.
CTACTATTACAGTGTAGTATTCGGGAAGCGTGCAACACTTTACGAAGAATTGGTGCGTCTAAACAAAGATTCAAGTTTATTAACCCGTTCGTGTTTGGTAGATCAATGGAGTTATAATCCGCCCCCCCCCCCGAACTTCATGTAACTATAACCTAATCGAGAGTCAACGATACTTTTACGTATCAAAAAAAAAAAAAAGACAAGTTCAGGGTCGTTCGATTCGTAATGGCATATCTGGATGAAGACACATTGTTTCATTATACAGTATACGTTTTTCAATTATTTTTACTCTTCTCTCTACTCATGAAGTTTTGTGTTTTTTTTTCTACGTGATTTTTCGGATCATAAACTGTAATTAGTCCACGGCTTATTCGACTACCATTCCATTTTCTTTCCTCTTCAAATAAATTTCATCTAGATGCCGGACGACAAGTTGTAAAATTTAAATACTCACACACGAATCGAAACATTTGTGACACGCTCGCGCACATCAGACGCAAACAGGAAGTACCTGTTTGATACTATGTCAAATTTTTCTGTCAACTTTACAGGTATTATACAGGCATTTCAAGTTCACTGCCACTGCTCTGCCTGCACAAGACGACTGCATACTTAACCCAGTTTCACAAGGAGAAAAAGAGGGGGAGGGTGGTTCCAGTGCTTGGCTAACAATTAGGTATTCGCTGATTACCATCCCCATAGCAATTATATCACCAAAATTGTCAGTTAACTTTTAGAGGGCCCAGTATTGCTGAAATGAGTGTCTCCTAGTTGGAGGAAAAAATATTTTCATCATAGCAGCAGCTCTAATCACAATCCTGCTCCAATCCTGATCCGTCTCGAAAAAGTCAAAACACAGCCATCCACTGCAATAGACTTGGAATGACAGTTGTATTATGTTACATATATTTTTTTAATGATTAAATAATTGAACAAAGGGGATTGGTAGTCTATAACATGGGGAAATGTATTAGTCCAACTGTTGAAACAGCGGTTGATGTATACTTCGACTGAGAGCACAACGAACATGACAACCTTTACTTCTTCACAGACCAGTGCATTGGACGTTTTACAAAGGCAGCACTAGCACTGAGAGAAATTCGAGAAGTAATTCTCAAAACTGGGATGAGAGAACCGGGGGACAATTCATAGTACGTAGCAGAAATTAAAATATATTATCTAAGACAACGAAAAGTCTACCAAATATTAAGAATGTTCTTAATAACTATAGAAATTTTTCATCACAGCGATGACAAAAGTTATTATAAGAACTGTAGATCATGATAATGATAACTTATTCGGATCCCGAATTTCGGTTGGTATCTATATTTGAGGCACAAACTGCAGGAATAAATTATTCTGGCAAAAATATGTTCGCGGAATTGACCATTCGAGGGTACATGTCAGTTTTATCAAATTGCGATCATTCGCGGTAGTTCACTTCCATGGGCTTCAACTGCATAGCTATTTAACCCCGTAGTACTCTAAAGAAGTACATTCGGCTAAATATTTTGAATATCTAAAGACTCCTCAAATGCAACAAGGGCACAAGAATCAACGGAATCAATCTTTAGAGGTTGACATTTGCAGTAAGTATGCATCAATGCGATGACGTTGACTGGGCTCAAACACATGACTACAGAAATTGAATAACTGAACACACAACCAGTGAGCCAGCCAGACCCCAGTTATAATAGTCGCGTATTCACCGTGCCATCCAAGTAAGAATTAGACAGTTTTACAACATTCGAAAAAAAGAGGAACAAAATGTTACAACATTTTTCGAGATTGTTATCGAGGACTTAACACAGTTTTTAAGCGCGAGATAATAGTTCATAAAATTTATAAAATATTAAAATATAAGCACGCCATTCGAAGATTTGCTTCTCACAACATTCATCTCATACACGAAAACGATTGTGAAATTTCGCTTTCCTTCCAAATATTAATTATAGTCCGTATTATTGAACTAATTCTCTGACTGAGAATGCAGGTTGACATTCATATTTCACAACTGGTACACTGAGAAGAATTTCAATGGTATTTTTTACAATTTGTACGGGAAAATTGGGATAATTTGAGATTTGCAGCAGAAATTACAACAAAAACAGTAATATGTTTTATATAAGATAGTAAAAAGTACTGAAAATATTAGATTATTTACAATGAATAGTAATTTTCACAACTGTGATGAGAAAAGTTACTATTCTGTTCATAATTAATATATAAATGGGTACTATTCATTTCTCTCAGTGTAGATCACTATCTAAACGACAAAGGAAAGCTGGGAATCAGCTTAGACCGTATGTATCAATGTAAAAAATTGGACAGTGTTTAAACGTATAAGTATAAAATATAAATTGTATAAAGTTTTTCCAAAATAAGGGCGTTTTTGAAAAAATCAAAAAAAAAAAACTATCAGAAATGGATCAGTGAACTTATTTCTTCATGAAATTCAGGTCATATAGCAAGACCAAACCGTCCTGCACCGATTTTCGGTTAAAACCAAAATCTAACGAGAGATGAGAAAAGTCGTTAAAAAAGTGGAAAATAATGGATTTACTTGTTTTTCAAAAGGATCGCAATGTGGATAAAAATGCCTCTAAATTGATTTGAATATGCCGACAAAATACAGAAAGATCAGGTTTATCAAAAACACACACATCAAATTTTCTTTGGATTTTAAATTTAGAAATAAATAAAATAGCTTCAACTTGCACTAATTATATGATTTTGATAAAATTAGAAATTCAATTTTTCATTGAAAAGACTCGTGTTTATCGTCATGTGTACAACCGAATTGGTTGTAGAAATGTAGACACGAGGGGTAGGGTAACTGAGAGCTCTGATTTGACCCGGGGCAGTAGAAATTTGGCCCTCAAGGAGGACAGCCCAATGCGAGCAACTATACATGCAAACTACACGAAATCATTTTTTTTTTTTAGATCGTCAATAAAACTTAAAAGTAACCCAGCTTTAAATGTAAATATTGACGACAAAGCTGGTCATAGCCTTGTCTTGTACCCGAAATGAAATAACAATTTTTCAACATTACAATTATGAGAAAAAAAAATTGTTCCAACCTTTGCCCCTGCTGCTCTTTTACTTGCCGCACGAAACAGTGAAGTTCACACACCAGTACATGCTCTCTTCTGTTTAACACAATCGTAAAGTTAGTTTTCACGAAATAATTTTTTAGTGTCAATTCGCTTCGAATGCTCATGACCCGCGCGGAGCACCGTTTGGGACCTCGTTCTTTAGTTTTAAATATACGCCCTCTGGCGGCAGACATCACTCGTAGGGTGACCCGTTCATTCCAACCCTGTCTCAACGTTCAACAATTGGTCTAGCCGACGAAAACAATAAATTAACGTGCAAAATACCATCAGGCTATATACTTTTACGACCGTACCAAATGAAATCGACACTTTCCCCATCGGCTCTTTTATCACCCTTCATTTCTGTCGTCATACAATAAAAATAGGATCGTATAAGAGCGCCGTCCCACAGGTACTTTAATACTACCACATTGTTGTAACACGATTACCGTACATTTCCCCGAATCCATTTACCCGAATGCAAAACCCCCGAATTTCCCCTCCCCCCAAATCCATTTGCCCGAATGCTTTTTACCCGAACTAACCCGAATGCTTATTTGCCTTAATACCCGTTTCCCCGAATTCCTACCCCCAATACTGTACGCTCTATTTTGAATAGGAACTGTACACATATTGAAGTCTCTTGAGAAAGTGATATTGCAATATTGATTTGTGCCACCGTAATGAAAAATGATCAGTCAATGACGATAAAGCTGCCAGAATAATAGTAAACGATACGTAATAAAAAGCCAATATATATATAATAATTATAATATATAATTCGAATAGATAAGTTATAACATTAATCTTTAGTTAGAAACTTTACTTACAAATGAAAGTAGCAGCCAATACACGCATCATGCATTGAATAGGGAAAATGAAGAAGATTGAAATTCAGGGTTTTGTCATTTGGGTTAAGGGCATTCGGGCAAATGGATTCGGGTGGAGGGGGGAAATTCGGGGCTTTGGCATTCGGGAAATGGTCCATCCGGGTAAATGGATTCGGGGAAATGACCGGTAACCTTGTAACACACGCTCACGGCGAACTGTAAGCGTCATTTTTCTTTGCAGCACGATTTCTTAATCTGAGAAAAAGCAAATTCGTACAGATTAGCCATGGTAATAATACTGAGGCAAAATCATCGAGTGTCATCTCAAGGAAAGGAAATGTGTCAAGTTTCAAAACTTAGTTGTATTTTCATAGGATAACTAAAATAATTCGAAAAAATTTTCATTTCCAAATTTTTGACAGCTCATCTTGATGATTTTGGTCTAATACCAAACAAAAATTAGTTTTCAAAACTTGGAACATAATACGGATCATAGCAAGAAACATTTTCCTGAATTCATATTAGCCAAGGAGAAATATATGTAGAGATAAATTACAGTGGCGCTGCAAACGGCGCTAAGAAATAAGTAATTTCATAATAATTCACGCAAACAAAGAAGAACTTCAATTTTTTCATTGAAACTGAAGCCATTTCTCATAGAATTGGATGTCAAAAAGATCTTAATAACGCTCAGACTTCGAAGTTTACTAAGTTATTAGCTTTTGTATTCTTCCTTTGGAAATATACCTTTCAAACTTTGTCGGTGGAAAAAATTTGTATATTTTAAGAACATTTCAATAATCAAAAAGGGATAAAATTAATTTCGATTATACTCGTAATTTCATTAGTCATTGGTATTTCAACTCTTCAAAAATAAAATCAAAATAATAATATTGGGTTTTGATGTAACAGCAAACTTCGAAATTATAACTAACAGACCTTGCGAAAAAAAAGTCTGATTTTTGCAAATGTCACAGAAGTATGTGAAAAATGAAACTTCATTTTTTACATATTTTTTTCATTACAGAAATTTATTTAAATTGGTCAAAAAATGTGAATTTTGTAAAAGACTTCGAATACAAGTCCAATAAAATAAAAATGAAATTCATCTTTCTCCCACACATTTTATTAGTGGCTCAATCAGCTGAAGTATCAGCTGAGACATATTCTTAGATCATCAAACTACCAAAATTGTAGCACTCCAAGACGAAGGAAGTCACAGAAAAAAAATGTTTTTTCACATGTCCTTTCAAAACATCCTTAAATAGACCAAAAAATCATTACAATGATCAGTTATCTATTCCTGAAGAAGTATCAAATCAAGTTTTGGAACAACTTCATTATTTGGACCGAGGCTAGGGTGGAAGGTTGTTCTTCAGTTAAAAGGGGATAAGGGGATCCTACTCAACAAATATTAGTGTAAGTTGAAATAATATTATAAATTAAAAGAATTTTTTGGGTAAATTCTTATATCTTCACGCGCACTCCACTTTGTTAAATAAAGTCCATTTTCTGCTCCACGTCGTGGTTAAATAAATGCATTTTAAAAAAGCTGTTAACTCACTTTCAAAGGCACGCAATCCAACCAGGATCTAGACGAGAGCAGTTTTCCAACGATCTCACGCGCACTCCAGTTTTTTATATAACGTAACGTTTATTTTCTGCTCCACGTCGTAGTTGAAATATAGAAGCATGCAGAAAAAAAAACTGTTGACTCACTTTCAGAGGAACACAACCCAACCAGGATCTAGACGAGAGCAGTTTTCCAACGATATTCCATTCGTCTTTGACAGGATCGTAGCATTCAATTGTATCATGGTAACGATCCCATCCTTCTTCTCCACCCAGGACGTATATTTTTCTGTCAATCACAGCGACACCTAAGAAAGTCAAAACCATCAAATTATCAAACTAGAAATTCCAATACGAGAAAACTATACGTTAGAAATCTTAAATGTCATTCGAATTATTAGATTTGAAATTGCAAAAAGACTAGGGTAGAGCAACGACGAAGAAAAATAATTTCATAATTTATTCAAAATTAGTCTGTCGGAAGGCATACCAGGTCTGTATCTGCGTTCATTCATCGAAGATACTTTTTCCCAGCGATCGCTTTTCACGTCGAATCGTTCAACTCGGTTTGTGTTTTCTGTTGACGCATGCCAACCACCTATCGAATGGAAAAAAATTATTTCGTTAAAATTGTTACACTCTATTACGGCCAATAAGACGGAATCGAAGATTTTATTCAATTTTATTATTCGAGATCATTAACACTATGAAATACCTTACGTCACAAATAGTTAATCAATAGGAAGGAAAAATTTTCCTTCTTTTTTCAGCTATTGCATTCTACAAATCGTAGCGACTCGGTGACTCATATTGTATTTTTCACAACTGAATTATTTAATGCGAGGAAATAATTTTTTCCCCATTTCATTACTTGAAAAAATTGAAAACTGACCAACAAATGATGCATTGACATTTTTATGAAAAAATACCAGAAAAGATGGAAAGTTCTTATCTTACCTATGATATAAATATGACTGTCGAGAACGCAACATGCGGCACCACTTCGGGCGATTAACATAGGTGGCAATTCAGTCCACGTATCTGATCGAGGATCGTATCGCAGGACACAATCCATACCGTCGCCTTCTTCTAAAATTGCACCACCTGCGAGTTGAAAACGTCAAAAATATTGAGATTTCTGCGGAAGACCAACACGTTTCAGCAAAACATTACTGTACCGGCGACATAGAGCATTTTATTATGAGCCACGACCGCTGCACTAGTCACAGCAATTTTCAGTTTCCGCATAAACGACCATGTGTTCGCTTTAGGATCGTATCTCTCCACCGTGTCTAACCGATGAGCACTTTCCCAACCGCCGACCGCATAAATGTATCCATCCAGGGCTGCTAATCCTGAAATGTTAACGATATAAGAACATGGAGCGATTGACAATCTAAGATGAATAAATTCTTCATAATTTTGAACAGAAAATACTAATCTGGGCCACGATTCCTGAATTAAAATAGATAATGGTGGGATAATTGGCTCGTTAGAGAGAAACGAATTAAGAACTCGCTATAGGTAAACAGAAAATTATTCAATCAAAAATAGGTTACTAAGATGGGTTGAAAGTATCATTTGAGAAATTCCATCGGAATATGATTCTATACTATGGACTCCATTGTGAAACTCACAGATCATCTTGGTCAGCCTTTTTTCCAGGTAAAGGCATGAAATCTCCATTGCATTCTAATTCTTAAGCCGGGAATACACTTTGCGCTATTTCGCATTTCACATTTCACATTTCGCCATTTCATCCTTTTTCGCAGCTATTTCACGTTTTCACTGTTTTTCATGAAAAAGCTGTACACACTTTTCACAATTTCACCCTGCTTCATGTATTCTCCTTGTTTAAATACTTTTTTCGCCGAAATTTTCTTTTGATTTCGTCCAAAAACCGCTCAAGGCGAAAAACATGACGAAATGTGAAAAAATCTTTTTCACCCTTTTTCGTGAAAAAATTTTTCGCGAAAAAATGCCAACACACTTTTCGCGAAAAAGGATGAAATGGCGAAATGTGAAATGTGAAATGCGAAATAGCGCAAAGTGTATTCCCGGCTTTACGTTTCACAGTAGGTACTCGGCGTGAAATTGTGTATCATAATCATAATTTCAATAATAGGATAATGCATATACAATCAATTACTGTAACTTTATGATCCTCTACATAGAAGGCAGTTTTTTTTTTAAATTTCGAATTTATTCGTGAATTAAAACTGTTTCAACATCTTTTCCCATTTTGAAGATGGAAAACTACAATTTGAGCTACATTTTGTCCATAGATAAGATGTTGATATTTGTATTACCAATATTGCAATAAAATCAAAGGACTCAGAAGAAACCCAATACCTATGAGCCTTTTCGTACATTCAATTATTTGCTGGAAATTGAACGAACGAGACACTACGAAGAATATTAATAACATCTCCCAATTGCTAAGTTCCCTGAATAGGAGAAAGTAGTAACTAAATATCTCAATTGATATTCTTATTTTCAGCATTACAAAATAATTATTTGTAGAAACCGAGGAGGTCTACGTTGTTAATCATCAATACCCCATTCCCTCTAAACACACTATAAAATAGCGTGAAGAAACAATACCCATTATACTCTTGTCGATTGCGATCAACACTTCCTGATCGAAACATACATGAAACATAGTTTTCTCAACAATAAATTACCTAATTCAGATCTGGGCGTCAACATCGGAGCCATTTCCTGCCACACATCGAGCATTGAATCGTACCTCCAAAATCTGTTTGATACTTTTCCATCAGGATATTCGCCACCAGCTACGTATAAGTTGTTTTTCCCAGAGACTACGACTCCGTGCTTGCTGAAAACAAAATAATAATATACATATGTTGACATTAAACTGAATTAGTTGTTTATCAAACGAAATTTTCAAAATTAATAATAACTAGGATACGAACGAGTGATTAATTCGTAACATACAAAAAATAAATGAGATATAACGCTGACTGCATTTACGAAAAACACATTTAAAAAAAAATTATCACTTGCTACAATGAGAAATGCATCTTTTTTAATAAAGCTGAGCATCAGTCATTGAAAATATGCACGTCATGGAGTGAAATTAAAATACTGCGTGCAATACCAGTAACGAGAATAAAAACGAAGTGAATGCATTTTTAGAACCAACACTAAAGAAGCTCCTTATTTACTAATGCAATCGAAATTATAACCAACGTCAAAATTCTTGACAAGAAATGATCGTAATATGAATTTGAATACTTGAAATAATCATGATTATTTAGTCAAAATAATGAAAAATTTTAATTAAAACAGCAAACTAATGGACGGTTCAAAATTGAAAAACGAAATTTCTTGAATCAGTGGGAAACACATTTTGCTAGCTGGTTGTTTAAATGTTTTTCAAACATTAACATACACCCGGCCATAATTTTTATACAACGAATTTGATAACTAATAAAATTCTAATCCTCATTATTAAAGTGGAAGAAGCGAAGAAATATTGTTCGTTTTGCTTGCTGCACTCTCTTTTCTCTAAAATAGTTCATAATTAAAGTTTTGACGTAAAACTATGGGTATCAGACTTATCAACACTACATATCATTCCATTGACTCTTTTAAGCTCTCAATTTTCCAAAAATAAAATGAAATCTTGAAAAACATTAAAATAAAAACCAGAACGTACAAATAAGTGATAAAATCTCAAACAAGAAAGAATTTACAACAGTAAAGATCACATAATAACTTGTTTTCAATCTTCTAGTCCGTCCTTAGCCGGTACTTTTCTCTAATATTTCTCAATAACAAAACAAGAATACTTGATTACATAAAACATCAGCGCAGTTTCAATCGATTGCAGTAATCGAATAATTATTTTCTCTTCATTTCTAATCAACTATGCAGTTGCACAGACCATAAAACCATTAATGCCATTACCAACATCGTTTAGAATTACCTTATAGCAAACGTCAAACTAGTAAGGGTGTACCACGCGTTTGAAGAAGGACAGAAACATTCAACGGATCGTAAAACAACTTTATCATCTTCACCGCCAACTGCTACAATGACCTAAAGAAACATACACTCTTTAATTTTTAAAACAAAAAGCTAAAGCATAAAATTTAAAGACATTTATGGATTTGGGGCGGCCTGACTTCATTTTGACAAAGGATCTTTCTTCACGAACATTCACGGATAAAAGAATTCATCTATTCAAAATCCATTTATTAGTTCATCAAAAATGTTAGACTTATTTCATTTTTTTGATATGGAAAAGCTATGTTAAATCAGAAACTGCAATCTGAGAAAAAGTATTTCAAGTCTTCAGTGTTCTCACGCTTTCAAATTAAGTAACTAAATACGCTTCTTCTCCCACGGTAAGAACAAGCCACTTTTTATTAAGATCAGTGTGTGTCAGAAAGCGATGTGAACTTACGTCCATCATGTTGGCATTGTCTCGTTGCCTCGTTCGTTCGTTAAGAATTTCGGAGTTCCTATCTGGTAACAAATGAAAATATTTCGCCTCTTCCACCAACTTCATGCATTCCGGATTGGAATGGACGGGTGGAAACGACTGCACGCAATCAAATAGGAAATACGGATCGATCAATGGTAACCGTATCGTTTGCATTACCTGAAAATAAGGACCGTTGAATAGAAAAAATTGAAGTTGACAAAGTAGAAAAATTACAGACGAATTCTAATCCTACTTCGTGGAAATTTTCGCTACGTTCTTCAGGCTGCTCATTGTACCACCGTTTCACGGCTAAAAATACTAACTCTTCACTATCCACTTCAAGTTTATCGTTACTGGTTAGTTCAATTAATTTTTCAGCAGTGAGTTCAAGAAATTCTTCATTTTGAGATACGTTCCAAAAATTTCTGAAATAATTATTTTCATGAAAATATACATTATTGAGCAAGAATAACTCACAAAAATAAAATAATTTTGCCACAAAATACCGAATCAAATAAAAAATAATAATTTTTTCAAGTTGCATTCAAATCAAAATCAATGAGTCTCATTCAGGGCTTACATGGCTTCACACTAAACGACACTAAAAATTTAATTATTGAGAGAGAAGAATTGAATTATTACTTTAAAGCGAAATTGAACGCTTTTTGCTGAAGATCCAAACAAGCGTGCGACTCGGCAAAACAACAAATTCCCAAACAATTGCTGGTATCCATATGGCTTTCCAAAAAGTCGCAAGCAGCATTTCGGACAGGCATGACTTGTAGAAGATTCGCAGCGGATAATAAATTCTGACAATTCGTCCGCGTGATCGTTATGCCACTCGTGTAAGCGTAATTCAACAATAAACTCATGGTTTCAGCTTCGATACTCTTCAAATGCACTACATTTTGTTTCGATTCGACGTACTTGCTTTGAAACATAGTCTGTTGAAAGCAGATAAACATATTTCAATTCGGATGTCAGCAACAAGAGCGCTTGCATTAAGAACGTAGGAATGTAGGATTAAGATGACGATAAACCTAGTGACTCACTTTGAAGTAGGGACTGAAAGCTGCTAATACATTTCGATGAGCGGGAAATCGGGCATTGTCCACTTGAATGACGACATCACAAAATTCATCGCTTTCGCGAAGACTATTCAGACCTGACAGAATCTACGAAGGAGTAAAAATACAATTTTACGATCTACTGATAGCTACTGAGTGGAACTGACGAGAATTACTTACATTAGCTGCATGATATTTTCCCAAGAAAACGTACTCGTTGGAACTGGGTCCACAATCGAGAACTTCATCGGATGCGCTACTTTCGGTGCTGGGTAGACGTTGCCTTTGACGATTATTATAATATTTAACAGATATCATCGTACAGGATGATGGCGGTAAATCTGCAAACGAGGAACCGTATGAAAGAAGAGAATTAAACAATATAGGACAAACACGACGTACATACCTTCAGCTAATACAATAAGTTGACCAGCCCTTGATCCGTTCGAAAAACATAATTGGAAACGATTAAACGCACGAGAAGAAATTCTACAAACACAATTATCTTCAGACCTTAGCACCTTACAAAATGGAGGCCGAAGTAATTGCGGATGACTGATTTTTGCACGATTGTCCAACCACAGGTCTACCACGTTGTTTCATTGTAGCAGAGTAGTTCAATACAGACTCGAACTACTTCAATGCTCCAGCACAGTGCACACTCCAGCAGAATCAAGGCGCAATCGAGCTTCTGGAAGATGATTCATCACATCTCACGAACAATGAATTTAAACGAGAAATTTGTACGCACACGCACGACGACCGAACACGACCGAACACGGAATAACAAAAAACTAAAAATGAAATCACACAGCTACAGCTTTCAGCTGGTTTCAGCAGATCAGGACCATCAGAACACAGATCCAGCAGCCTGCAGCGTGCAGCTGTTGTGAAAATTTGAACGGCGAACACAAAGGCGAACGCATTTCTCTCAAGGACGTAAATATGGTCGCGAACGACTGAACTCCTGAAGTTGTGGTGGGGAAACAAGCGGGAAACAGTCGGAATCGGAAATAAAACAAGGAAGAAGGAACGAAGTATAGTTTTTAAAAAATGCGTTAGAAGCGCTATTGTTGGTTGAATAAAATAAAAAAGTTTCGGATGCTTTCGTTTGGAGCGCTATGAAGCATGTAATATCGAAACCTGATCGAAACCCTCCCATCCCATTCCCTTCTTTTTTCTGAAGTACAAGAACAAAACGTGGATCTCGTGTACATAATTTTTCCAATTTTTGATGAAGTTTTTTCTTTTTCCTCCTGTAATCAACTAGCAAAATGGTAAGTAAATGCAATTAATTATATCTGATGTTGATGAAGATCTGTTTAATGCACAATATTCATTCCTGATGTGACTGAATTCCTTCCAGAGTAATTGTTCTCAGCGGTACTAAAACCAAAGCATCATCAATTTTCTTATTTAATTGAAAATTTACTTTCGTACCTTATGTCCGATCTTCTGTACAGATTATATAACTAGGAAGCAGTTACTCCTCAAATTAAGCACCAGTACGAATCATACTAGTAATCTTATTCTTTTATTCCAGGGTATCGATATCGAGAACCGAAACAACAAGAAAAATCCGAGAGACTACCCACTTTCTAAAGATGTCTACAGATTACTTTTAGTGAAGGTATTACTTGAATATGATTTTGATATTTTTTAATATCGGTCTTTACATTTGACGGTGCTAGTGCTGCGTAGACAAGTGAAGTCTAGATTTAGTGATAAGGAAATATTGAAGCTATTTTTGACGTGATTTACTATGTATTTTCATTTTAAAAATTTTGTCACATAAATTAACCGATTTATATCCTTGTAATAGTAGTCACAAAGACTCGAGATGAAGAAAATTCTGTACTGCGGATTTCTCAAACTGATACTTTAGACTTGGAATTTCATTTTCTATCTAAACTGCGGGCTCCTGGCCCTGATAAAAAACCTAGCTTGCTCTTTTACTTACTTATTGCTAATTCTAAATATTAAAATTCAATTTTTTCTTCGTTTAGTTGTACAAATTTCTCGTTAGACGGACGAATTCGAAATTCAATAAGATTATATTGAAACGTCTGTACATGACCAGAGTGAACAGACCGCCAGTGAGTTTGTCGAAAATAACCAGTCTTATGTCACATCCCGATCGTGCGAAAAGGATCGCTGTTATTGTTGGCACTGTTGTTGATGATCCTCGTCTCTACACCGTTCCTGAGCTCACTGTAAGCTGTATTCTTCAATTTGATCGATGATTCGCTGTTTATTCTTCATTTACGACTACTTTATTTTATAATTTCCAGATATGTGCCCTTCGTGTTTCTGCCAAAGCTCGTGCACGCATTCTGAAAGCTGGAGGAACTATCTTAACTTTTGACCAACTTGCCCTTAAAGCTCCTACTGGCAATAAAACCGTCCTTCTGCAGGGTATGTAATTTTTTTTCTTCTTTTGTCAGAATCAAAGGTATTTCTCTCGGGTTAAAAGTATCTAATCCGACTGAGTAGTTCGATTGTCACTAGCAGTAAGGAATTGACGACTAAATTGGTCAGTTCAATTAGTCACCGGGTAATAAATGAAAGAGTTGAATTTAAAAAGTAGTCTCGTATTTTATAACGTTCTAAAAACTTGGAAAATTTTAAGATCTTTCGTGTGGTATACCAAAATTTTCACTTATTCTGCGAGTAACTTAATATCTACTGCAGAACAGTAATTAATTAACTGCTGAACATTTTATTATTTGCTTGTTTTTCATATTTTTTGGCTCTCTTATTCATTATTTATAACAAATTCCCCCAAGTCGTTGGTTTATATGTAATGGTCCTGTTTCTGAATTTCAGGTAAACGTACGTCGAGGGAAGCATGCAAACACTTTGGACCAGCTCCTGGTGTGCCACACAGTCACACCAAACCCTACGTGCGCTCCAAAGGACGTAAATTCGAGCGTGCCAGAGGTCGTAGACGTGGTTTGGGTTATAAGAAGTAAACATTACTATTTATAACTATTGAGATAATTTTTTTTTTTTATTGTTGAAACTTCGATATTGTAACATTTGCTTGTGGGCAGTCGAATAAACCTCTCAAAAAAAAATTTTGGTACCTTTATTCGTAATTGAACGACGCGAATGATAACTGGTGTGAGCTCAAAAAAAAATCTAAATTGCTGGAAACAAATTTAGGTCATTTTTTTGAATTTTGTAGTTCGTGCAGGAATTGTTCTAAATTTTTAAAAAAATATTTATTTCAATTACTATCATAAGACAAAAAAGAGTTTACTTTAGGATCAGATTAATTTGTAATTTTGTACAGCGAATCAAAGATGAGTGAAACACGAGTACGAGTCCTGCTGTCTCAGTCTGCTTAAAAAACCCTTTTCATTCGGAGTTGGAGTAAAGTTATTTAAGAAAAAAAAAGGAAATAATTGCAAGTTACTCACTCACGTCGTAATAAAATCCTTTTAAAAATTGATTTCACATGTTGTTAGGCAAAAGTCAACTCACACAATTTCCTCACTTCATATTCGTCACCGTTTCATTAGGTTCGCAGGAAGATTTGAGTCATTTGGTCCATTCTCTCGCTACATTCAGGCAAATGATTAAAAAAAGAAAATTGGTATTTTATTTACAAAACAATTCAACAAAAAAAATAAAAAGGTATGACTAGAAACGCTGAGAAGTGTAGATATCGGTTTTAAATTCATTTGTCGTCGAAGGGAGTTTTCACAAAGTACGTAACGAGAGTTCCTTTGCCTTTCACATAGGTGGGACCACGACATTCGCACACGTAACCCGCTGCTATAAGAATTTTTGCTGTGTCCTCAGTTACCTGTAAAACAGAACAAATTCGAGTATGAGACTTTAAATCGGTACGAGCACCGAAGACGATTTCAAATTGAAGATGAATGTATAAAAAAGTTAATTTGGATAAAAATGAGGAATTCGTGAGGTAGACGAAGAGTGAACATTTTGACTTTTTCCACTCTATACTGTGATGTTTAATTTATTTGAAGAGTTGGTTTTAATAACGACCATAATCAAAAATTATTAATTTCAAGTTAGTCGGGAAATATTTTAAGCCGACATATGTAAACAAACTTAATTTTTCGTAGCTAAAATATTTTGTTGTGGGGTGCGAAGAAGTTGTTGAATTTGGGTTAAACAAGTCAAAAATTTCGAATTTTTGCAAGCTAAATTTGGATTAATAAATAAAATTGAAAATATGGAAAATTTTTGGGAAATTTTTCGAAAAAAAAAAGGTTTCGATTTCAAAATATAAATACCGTGCATCGGTATGAGAAAAATATTAGAGAAATCAAGCTATAATTTGCCATCGCTCCCTCAAGAATGCAAATTCGTAATACTCTTTCGGGGCTTGAATTGTACTTTTTTTTACACAAAAAGCAAGTTTCTTCTACATATTTTGTACCTGTATTCGTCCCATCTGACCACAACTGTCCATCCTAGAAGCTACGTTTACCGTGTTCCCCCAAATATCATATTGAGGTTTTTGGGCTCCGACTACGCCGGCGATCACAGGTCCATGATTAATACCTGAAAAAGAGAAAAATGAAAAAAAAATATAACACCAATATTTTTGGCTTTATAAATATACGTTAAATTTTTTCCCGAGAACCATTCAAAATAATTTTTAAGCATTTAATTGCATTTTTTATAATAAACACGTGGATAGAGAACAAAAAGAACCAACCTATTCTTAATTTAAATCTTTGGAACGATTCTCTGTTTATTTGATCCAAAACAGTCATTAGGGCAACCGCAAAGTCGACCAGAACCACAACATTATGTTCTTGTTGTTTATTCTCTTCCTGAAAAATTAGTAAATATTGTTCGTTCACTCGGTCTATTTTGATTAGAGGCAGATTTTCGCCAGTACAACGAGAATACTCTTCTCAATACGTACTCCGAGTTTATCTTCTTTGCCCGGCCTCAGTCCGGAAGCCAGCATATACGTACTTCCGATAGTTTTAATTTTTTCAATAGAACTGAACTTTGGTTTCAATAGTAACTGGAACCAAAAAAATTTAGATAAATATCGATTTACTTAAACGAATTTGTGGAGAATTTGAGCACGCACGCTACCCCACGTGTACAAGATTTTAGCAAGGCTTATACCTTGTCGAAATCACAAATAATTTCATTTAATAGTCGCAGACATTCCAAGCCCTGCTTGTTCACATCATTTTCATCGTAGAACTCTTTGTAATTTGGAATAGAGGCGAACATCACGGCAATACTATTGTAACGTTCGTGATACAGTTCCTGAAAAGTAAATCCGGTGCAATTATAATTTGTCCTGCTCTACATAA
Source organism: Parthenolecanium corni (assembly GCA_038050395.1). Classification (NCBI taxonomy): domain Eukaryota; kingdom Metazoa; phylum Arthropoda; class Insecta; order Hemiptera; family Coccidae; genus Parthenolecanium; species Parthenolecanium corni. The sequence goes on from JBBCAQ010000020.1 coordinate 3,523,086, forward strand.
AGCTTCTACATCGAAATATGCAACCAACGCTCATATAAGCCCCAAAAAAATGAACAATAAATTTCTAAAAAAGTAAAAGAAATATTCTTCTTCATTATAGTTCGAAGATTAGAAGATCTTTTTTGTCAGATATAAAATGTTTACATGAAATACGAGTACCTACAGGTAATGAAAATTGGCAATGATTAAAAACTTGGGTGTAAGTAAATTACTTTCTCCGCTATTAAAATCAATAAATTTCATGTTTTCTCAATAGGAAGGAAATACCCGTGGCTTACTTGAGTTTTACGCTCCTGCAGAAAATGCTCGGCCACGTGAGCGGGTAAAATATTTTCCAGCAAAATTTTATTGATGCCGCGCATTGTTTCCACTTCTTCTTGCTCGACTTTCAATTTCGTCTGCCACAAGAAATCTGTTCTGGCAGTGAATTCGATTTGCCGATCGAGAACGTGCAGCATAATAATTATCACAATAATACACAGGAGCAATTTCAACTGCCACGGTATGTCAGGTAACTCGTACGAGCTGCCAAAATGAAAAAGAAAAAATGATCAGACATAAACCACGCAAAATATTTCCTCAGAACCCTTCGGACTTAGCAAGGAACCCAGGAGCTACGCCTCCTCTCTCGGAGGAAAATTCTCAATGGCATAGTGCCCCAGGGTGGATTTTCTCAAAATCCTTTTGATATTTGGGGTAAAGTCTTCTATGACAGTATTATTGACTCACCGGTACTCTAAAAAATTCAACATATCGTATGTATCCGACTGTTTTACGTAAATCAACAAATGGAAAGCTGCTGAAGCGACCATCATGAAAAATTTCAAAATAAAGCTAATCCTTAAGAATACGGATACCACAGCTAAAGTAATAATTGAACTGTACAGGTAATACTGGAAATAGAAAAAAGAAAGAAAATTAGAACCGTAAACTAACTGAAATGATAATGGGCATCGACTTTCAACCCTCAAGTTTTCAAAAAGCAGGACTCAATTGGGTTACATAGCCACTTTTTTAATAATTTCCACGAAAAGAAAGTTCGGTCTATAGAGTCCAGACCAGAGACCCCTCACTTCTGCCTATGCCACGTAGTTTCGTTTCTGTAAAGTTTTGAGCCCCGAGAGGGAGGAGAGATTCTTAATCAACTTATAGCCAATAAAACTTTTTGAAAACGGTAAATTGAAATATATTCGAGGACAGCCTGATGAAGCACTTCAGGGTTGAATTTTGAAGAACCGAATGCGTTTAGGTCGACATTCAAGCACTCATATACCTGCAACGAGTTGAACGAACAATTTTCAAAATCAAAGAAAATGACTGACGTTTCATTTCCAAATGAATCAGATCTATTGGTACCATTAAATGACAGTGTTTCATCACTTCTAATCACATCTGCTACGCAGTAAATCTTAAACAAATTAATTAGCCTTACTGTAATAAAACAAACAACATAAAACGAAACAAAACGAAAGGTAATTAACCATATTTTAGCACCTCTAAAGAATACGGAAATAAGTAAGGCAATGAAAACGGCTACAAGGCACAAAATTAATTAATTTTCTTTTCTTTCAACTTGAAAATTTTCTGGTTGAGTGACCGGAATTTTAACCTTAAAATTCTTCAACTTGATGACCTTCTCAACATTTTTTCTCTCGCTTTCTGATGAAACTATGGGCTATACATTTACGTAATAAAATATTTTGGATGAATAACTATGTACCTATATGGGTAAGTAATAATTTTTCAAAATTGTAATTTTAAAAGACAAATTGATTTTTGGTGGCACCAATAGCTCCATTTGGCACCAATTCAGTTTTCGGTGACACCAATGGCTCTATTTGGCGCCAATTGAATTTTTGTTGGCAGCAATGGGTCCATTTGGCGCAAAAATAATTTCCATTTTCATAACATAAATTAAAATTTGACAAAGAATTGAAACAAAAAAAGTTTTGGATGAATGAATGATATTTCATTGCAAGTTGAAATTGTTTTATAACACAGAAGTGGAAAATAAAAATTTTATCATTTCCGTATTTCCAACTAGAAGATTATTATCAGAAAATTTTACAAATCTTAGTCCAGTTTACCTACATAGATGCGTCATTTTACAGTAAATCGTGGAAAATAAAATTATTAGTATTCAACTCGTATTTACGACGCTCACCGAATCGATTCGTGTCGTATTTCTGCCTTCGATATGTTCCGTTAGGCAATTATTCCTACTTGCGTAATTCGAACAATTACTCTCTTCACAAAATAGGCAAGAACTCAACAACAACTGAACCGATTGACACCAAAGTTCACTCAGCACCTCTTCACTATAAACTCCACCTTTCATCCGAATTTCAACCCTATTGGTTCAGTAGTTCCTCAGCACTCTCAACCTCATCTGTGACTATCAGATTGACTGCAAGGAGTTGAAAACCCGCTAAAGATACAATTTTCGGAAGAATACATTTTTCCTCGATAAGTCAAACCGAATTTATAGCGATTCCATAGCTCGTGAGAATTGTCAATTGTCATGGTTGAGAGAATGCAGTGGTGACGATAACGAAAGAAAATAATTTTAAACACTTGCCAATCATTATATTTCTCGTGAGCATTATTTGTGAAAAACCCTGTATAATTTGAAAAAACAACAACAATATGACACACAGCACTCAAGGGTTGAACAGTAAATGTGATGAAAAACAAAAATAGAAAAATTCCACAGCTGCTACCGCACACGTGAAGTTGAAAACTCGGAAAGTTAAACTTCCACGCATCTGAATCGTAGTTATTTAATGCCGTTTGGCAGGAAATTCGAAACTATTTCAAAGTTAAAAACGAAATCCCCTCTGCCATATTTATAGTAACTACTAGGTACTAAATATTTTAGTTGGCATTTATCTGTACAACTTGCTAAAATCAACAGAGCTGACGAATTTCATCTTCGTATTTTTTATCCATCCACGCATGATGTATATTTAAATCAATTGAATGACCCTTAGAAATCATCATTTTTATTGTACATTGGTACGGATCGAAAAGCCTCAAAATTTTTAGGATTTCATTTTGACGTCCGGAGCTCTCTTTGATGGTGATCATGTTCGAAGAATTAACTTTCATTTCTCATATTAGATTTCAACAAAACCAGTCAAGCACGGTATCAAAAATTAATTGTGCCATTTCTTGGTAAAATTTGATTTTTCTATGAAAAACACCGGAAATATAATAAAATGGCAAAAAAAAAAGAAAAAAAAAGACACGAACCTAAACAAGAGAGGCAAAAAACAACCAAATTACAAACATTTGTTAAAAACCGAGGTTACTGTAGTTTCTTTTCCACTTTTGTCGGCTCTGGCGAAGGTTTGACACCCCCTCACAGGTACGTCACAGATTGCGCACCAACGTAATTTTCAAATGCCCTCTACTCATCGCACAACGAACCGAAGCCACAGTTTTACAATTATTTATTTATTCTTACCAGCGGAACCACGGCGCAAATTGATATCAACGTGATGGTGATACAAAAAATGGCCAATCGCAAGTAAACGGATTTGCTGACAATCGACTCCTTGTTGGCTGCGGTCTCTTCTTCGTGGTGCGAATCGGAGACAGCGGACACAGCTATGCTCTCTTCGTCGGAGCGCAGACGACAAAAATACACGAACAGCACCAGAGTCACCAGCGTCGGACCATACGTACCGTAAAGAATACCGTTCCTAATGAATGAAAAAAAAAAAAAAAAAAAAATTCCAACTAAAATAAACGATAAGTAGCATAGGAAAAGTAAGCCCAGCGATTATTTGCGAAGATTTGAATAATTGGACTGAGAATAGAAAATCGTGAAATCGACCCCCTTTTCCATTAGAAAAATTTGTCATTGGAACATTTCGTACCTATTTCACGATTTACCTGCAAATAGTTAAATTAAAAGTCAGGGGTGACTAGGTTTTTTTTTTTTTCAAGGGAAGCCGATGGGGGCAAAAAAGATCATTCGAAAATGTCAACATCCGAAAAATTGGTACCGAAACAAATTTTCTGTTTTTTTAAAAATATTTTTTCTTCTTTCTTCGATGATTTCCTTTTTTTTTTCACCAGTTTCTAGTTCATTTGAGCAAATTTCTGGGGGGCCGAAAATTTTTCTACGGAAGCTGTCGCCTCCCCTGCCCCCCTTAGTTGCGTCACTGTTGAAAATTCAGCCTTCTCGGCCTTTTTTCGTAAGTATATACGAGACCTGTGCCAAAAACTCGGTTGATCTGCACTTCATCCCTCAAAAAATAAAATAAAATAATAATAATAATAATAATAATAATAAAATAAAAGACGTAGAAAATACTGCCAGCAGAGAATTCTTTACAAATAAATGCCCAAAGGTTTGAGACGAGCACGCGAGTACAATCAGCCAAAACGAATGCAAATGTAATTAAAATTGCAAAACCGAACCGCTTCTGACGTATTACTAATTAAAATTAACCCAAACAGTCAGATAATTAATCAAACCAAGCGCTCGACTGCTAATGCTATACATATATAAGTACCTATTCGTATCGCCTTCATCTGCAAATTACTTCCAATAAGGACGTTCGTTCACTATTCTTCAAGTCCCATGAATTTACCGTCTTCCATTAAAGTTAACCCGCAAAAAGGTGCACTATATACTCTTGTACATTGTGTAGAAATAAAATAAATCTACGAATCCCAATTCAGTCATTATGTTTCAGCTAAAATCGTGCCTCTAGAAGATTATTGACCTACGTTAACACGAAGTCATCCTTGAATTTTTGGTGAAGCGTGCGCGGACACAATAGTAACTAAAATTTGCCAGTCACACGTCTTCGAAAGAAAATCAACACACATATAAGAGGATGGAGCCCAGGTCGCCAAACTGTTTATCTACCCTGCGGAAGATAATTCGCTGCGGCAAAATAAAAATGAATTGCAAGAAGAATAAAAAACCAGAGTTCAATATTTTCACACAAAGGATCGGCCAATTCTCAGTTGACGTACTTACCTGATACTTGTAATGCACATTTTGTCAGCACTACAACAATTTAAATTTTACGTCACTTCAAGTCGGCTACCTAAAGGTTGTTTACCAACAGTTTGGCCACAGATTTTCAACAATGGGGTAAATAAATTTGCGAGTCATCTAGCAACGCTCTCGGTCTCCAGCGCATAAAAAATCATCAAATTTCGAGGCATATTACCTGGGATCAATTAGAATCTGTATTAACGCCATGCACACGAACAGCACAATTGTGAAAGATAAATAATGATGAAATTCCGTATCCGCACGATTTCGATAGCAGTTCTCCCGATTCTTGTCCTTGAACCACAGAAATACGGAGTGCATATCCTCAGAATTCAAACATTTTCTAAAATAAACGAAAATAAAAGATTAGAAACAAATTCGCATAATTCGTCGAATTAGTTCAATTACCTAGACGTAGGTAGCCCATATAATTTTCGTCACACAAAAAAATCGCATTATTAGCAGCGGCTCACTGAATTTTAAGTAACTTTTTCAAAAATCAAATCACAAATTTATTGACATCATGCATCATTTAAAAAATAATCTTACACGATAGAACTAATTTTTCATGATTTTCAAATATCGGTAGATTTTATTACCAGCATTTTTCCTTCATTCGTCTCTGTAAATCTCATTCGACCACGTGATATGAGTTTCAAATACCACCAACAAATTGTGTTCACATGCAATTACCACAATAAAAATTAAGGTTTTCCAACTCTTTTCAGGTCCCAAAGAGGTCAGAAATAACTATAACACCGAGGTCTTACTCCTGTATTTCCATTACTTTCATCGAATTTCAACTAAACTGTTTTGTGAAGAGAAAAAAAAAAACTACGTCTGTATAAAATATAAGGCAACAACTTTGGTCGAACAAGAGAAATGCTGCCCCCTCTTCTGTCGCACTTTTCAGTCAGTATAACTTTCAACCAATATAACGAATAGGAAAGTAAAGTCCCTTCTATCTCCCTGGTGGTAAACAGTGTAAGCTCCTCAGTCTACTACAATCCTTAAATAATTGCGTCTTTTTAATTAACTTTCTCGGCACGTTTTAATGAAAAACGGAACACTTACTTGCATTCGAACCAATTTCCTTTATTCGGTAATAAATTCGATTCGATCATAGCAATGCTCTGCAAACACAAGCATACAAGAGGGAAAAGATTTCCCGTTAAATTCGCAAACACTATACAAAGTTGTGGCACAAGGGCTTAAAAAATTAAATCGAAAAAAGGGGAAAAAAAAAAACGTTCCCGTTCTCATAGTTTCCTATAGAGAAATAAAGGGTACAGAGGTATACACGCTTCTATGCATATATGTGTTATGTACAAGGTAATAAGTGAACAAACGGTAGAAAAAAGTGGTTTGATGAAAATAAACACAAGATAGGTACGCAAACTTATACGTATAGATATGGCATTGGGGTAAATGAGTTGGGGAGTAGGCAATATAGCTGTTATCGAGTAAACGTGAAAAATAATTTTATTTTTTTTTGCAAACTAAAATTTTTACCGCCTTCGAAAATACCGATAACGGTTGGCTTATTCGAAGACGTGGGGTTTTCTAACGCGAATCCGAGAAATTCCAATTTCGTAGACGTTGTTTGGAATGCAGTTAAACTCAACACCTTTTCTCTTCTTTCGATTTTCAAGAAGTAAACTCAATTTTTTCCATTATTCGATATCGAAAACATCGCTCAACAAAATTTACTACCCTCTATTTTGTGGAACAGAAAAAGGCGCCAGCCTTTGGGAATTCGCATAGAAAACGAAACAAGTAGAGGAACACTTCTACCACAATCACAACAAAAAATAGTTTGCAGCAGCGAAAAATCTAATCATTTTTCAGTTTAAAAGTCTGTCACCGCATATAGCGCCAGTCGAGGCCAAAAAAATGAGCCCTATACCGAAATAAAATTTGGCCCAAAATTCGTATATTTTTCGAAAGAGGAGCATATTTCTACTCTTCAAATTCAGGTCTTGATTTTTGTGCGAAGCGACTGCATTACTAAAAATATCAGAATAAGACAATTTCTATTTTATTCAAGTAGATGAAAAAAAACTTGAACACATGCAACGAGATAGAAGTAATTTTTAGAAACAGGTGATAGTTATTGGACTCGTTCGTTTTTTTTTCTCTTTATCACAGGAATGCATGTTTGTGCTTGGATTATTGAGGGAAAAAAAAACCTAAATGCCACGAAAAAGCAAAAAATCAATCCCAGATGTTTTTTCTCAACAATTACTCAGATACTGTGAAAGTTTGATTTATCCAGGGTGCACTCTCGCTATATCGCTCAGAAATTACTACCTCAGCTGGCTTTCCCCACCAACCTCTTCTCTCCTTTGCTCGCTACCTATTTCATATTATTAATTTTTTCGAAACTAGTTGTCATAAAATGTTTTGACCGATTCAACAGACCTTTTCCAACTTTTCCTCACCCACCTCCAAAAATTCCTATTTACTCAAGTGGACCGATTCCACTTGTGGCAGAGGGGCGCTCAGCCACCTCAGCTCCCAGTAAATCTGCTTGTATCTGTAACGTCAGTTTCTTAGCAGTGAAATATTATTGCATGCGTTTCGAATTCTCAAAAAAATATCAAAAGTCGACGGTTTTACGCATAAAACGAAACCATCAACTGTTTTAATCGCGTACCTATACAGAAAATTTTCATCTCGATTCGAAAAGAGCAAATGGACCTTGAAATATTCCAGCAAAGAGTTCCATCATTCAGCTACTGAAGAGGAATGCGAAAAAACTATTTTCTCAATCGGTTAAAAAAAAAAAAAGAAAAAAAAGATCCCCATTCGTAGCTAAGAATTTTCATTCGACTATATATATAGCGTCTGTACTGGAGACGTTATAATGTATATAATGTAAAAAAACGACATTCGTTTAGTTTTTTTTTTTTTTGCTGCAAATTTTTTTCTCAACCTGTTTTTCTTTCTCGTCCGAAAAAAAAAAATGTATGTACAGAAAACGTTTCGAACGAGTCAAACGGTCATAAGAGTCCTATCTTCCAGCTCGTGGGTCGACGAGCAAAATGTACAAACTCCATAAATTTGACAAAATGAAGCGTGAAACATTTCGCACACGATTGGACGAGAACGGCTGCCTCTTTTTATGCTCTTCTTTAGCTTTTTTTCCTCCTCTACACCCCCTTCCCACGACCTTATTTCCACGTATGTATACTTTTAAAAAGTTTTTCAAAAGTTTCTATTTGGTTAGTCGGCTGCTGCAGCGTATAAAATACAGTCGTCGACGGTATATACTAGCGAGGTAAGCCAAACAGAGAAAATCGGAAAAACCTTCGATAAATACGTAAACCTTACCCGATGGGCAAAAAATGAGAAAATGATCCGGAAAGTGAGAATTTTATCCGTTGTCAGTCCGTTTTTATTTTCGACCATCGGATCTAAAAATTTGCAGATATTTTTGTCATCTTGATTATTTTTCCAAATCCGTTTGTAAATCGGATTTCCTGATTATAATCGGAGATAATTTTTGGGCAATTTTTCTAAATCCATTTGTAAAACGGTTTCACGGATTATAACCCGGGCCAACAAATATCATAAAACAGCCTTCACGGAAAATGATCTGGACTCATTTCCGGCAAGCTGATTACAATCCGTTCGAAATCCGTTTTAGAAGCCGGAAAACAGGAAAATTCCGGGTTATAATCCAGAAACGGATTATAACCCGGAATAAAACGGATCCGTTTTCAAAATATTTTGCCCATAGGGTATAAAGAGAAGGCAAAGCGATTGGCTAATACGCGAAAAATTGGGGCGAAAGGGGACGAGAGTGGACGAAATAAATAGATTAAACGCGCGAGTCTCTATAAACAAAATAAAAACTTTTTCATTGCTCACAGTTAATCCGATGTTTTTGGCAAGAGTACTCTCGGTGATGTTGGCAAATGGTTTATCTGCCCCCCAGCACTCCACATATTTGGTCATCTTACTCGGAGAACGGTTTCTGCTAATGTTGCCCGCAGTTGCCTCTCCGCCGACTACTCCGTTGCTCGTCTTTCGAGTGTCTTTGGCATCGTCTGTCGACTGTTTGCTGCCTATCTTCTGAAACGTGTACCACGAAGGTTAAACATTGTAGCGAAAGACAAAAGAACAGCACATCTAACAATTACCACTAGGCACACATATTGAAGTTGGCAACGAGTATTGCTCCAAAGCTTGTCAACAATCAGCCAATATCAGCAGTGCTGTTCAAAATATTGCTGCGAGGCTATCTACATAAAGGTAGCACGATATAAGAATTCGGTTACATAAATGTAACCATTGCCTGTTAATTTTTCCTATATTTAAACTACGATACACCATTAAGATGTACGACATTGGATCAAGTTGCGAAATTCCATAAACCAGGATGACTTAGCCTGTTCTCAAGCTGCTTTTCAACTTCGACTACAGATATATATAGTTATATTGAGCTATCTGTTCCGAGATATTGAAAAACTAAAGACTGGTTGGAGAGATTTTTGTGAATAAAAACGGCTATGAAAAAGAGGTGAGAACAAAATTTCCTGAATTTTCAGAAGGATTTGAAAAAAGTCAGCAAAGTCATCCTTCCCCCTTGGAGGTGACTTAGCCTGTCTTCATTTTCCTATTTACCGGTATTTACTCCTACAGACGTTTTTAATTTTATAGCTATCATTTTTTATAAACTGAAAAATTGCAAGAATTTTCTCGAAAATTCAATAAAATCCTACAATGACCTAATAACTTAATAATTTTTGAACATTGCTTATTCCTAACTATATTATTCTATGCCTTCTTATATCATCCCAATACGTCCTAACATCATGCAGTGCTCCCAGAAGGTAGAAAAATGAAAATTGGCAGTCACGCTTTGATTCTGAAGTCACCTCGGGGCTCGGTTAACGATACTTGGCAAATTTTAGAACATATCTCAAAAGCTGCAGCCTGCTACAACTCTTCAAAGTCACAAATATTCATTCACAAAAAATGTTAAACTTCATAAGGAATTAATTAAGACTCCAGTTTCCAGAGGATATCAACTGCTCAGTTTACAATAGTTCGGTTTATATTCGCAAGCAGTATTTTGTACTTGATACAATGACATGATTTGTTCGAATCCTTAAAAACCACACATGTAAAGTATAAATATCGATAGCATATAACATCAATTTGGCATTTCGTTTTCAGTGGATAGCTATATACCTGCTCTAATAATTACAGTATAATAATTTTTCTTAATAAGAAGAATATTTTATAGGAAATTTCCGTCAATAGAGACGGACGAGAGGGATTCCAATCGACGGTAAGGAGAATTTAAAATTAGAAAACTTTACTTATTCAAATATTAAAGCCCGGTCAATTGTCAAGGCCAAAATGGCTAAAATTGTAATAAGTAGATATATAAACTTACATATCTAGATACATTTTTATTTTTTTGTTCAATTCTTACTTAACTTCGCACATAACACTCTACAAAGCAATCACAAACGACTATTCGAAAAATACTATCACCTCATAGATTTTACCATCGATTCCTAGAAAGAAACTTTCCATTTTAATTTACACGACCTCGAAAATTTTTGAATGAACATTTCTTTCAGCGCGAAGCCAACAACACACGAAAATTAAATTATGCACGATATTACAGTAATGACGATGACGATTCATATTTTACACGCCGTAATAACGACGATCGTTAGTTATGTAGTAGTTCAAAGGGAAATATTTCAAAAATATAATTGAAAGCCAAAACCATGGCAAAAAATAATGGATTGAGTGCAAATTGGACCGCGGATGTAAGTCGTAATTAGAGAGAGGATCGGGAGGCAGAGGAACGAAACGACAGGAAAATAAATGTAAGTACATGAGCCCGACAATTATACTGTTCTAAAACAATACGCAAAAAGTGTTAGTCAAAATATAAAGGAATGAAGCACACGAAGCAAACAGCTGAGCATTTTAAATGCTTGTAGAATGCAATCATTCTGAATTCTCAACAAGGATGGCAAGCGTAGTGAGGAGTTCTCAAGTAGCTGCTCAGCTTGCAGTTTTTAGGAGCGAGGAGCTGGTAGTAAAAGCCAAATTCGTCAATAAAAAAGAGGCAAAATCTAGTCCTTCAACAAGCTGGTTAATTGTCTCATTTCGAGTAGCAGTTGCTAATTACATTTTTTGGCTTCAAATATTCACAGAAACCTGGCAAAGCCAAAATAGCCCTGCAGGTTCAGAAGAGTCTCAAAAATGACAGTTTTAATTTTCCCAGCATTTTTTTCTTATTTTTTTTAAAGGCTTTAAAATTGAGAGATACTCGTACTCGGGGCAATGGCGAGCATGGAAGCATCATTTAACGAAGTTTCAGGCAGAGATATCGTATTTCTAGTTTAAAGTAGCTGAAAAAACTTTTTGCAACTTTTTGCAGTGAAACAGCACGATGCTGCAATCGCGTAACACGCAAAAAAAAAATACTTGACTCTACCAGAAATCACTTCAAAAACTATTTCGAAGAATGTATTTCTAAAAACTCGTAAATTGGCGTCATTAATTTTGGAATAGAATTTTCAGGTAGACTATACGCTTGTCTAATGTAAACGTACTTTCTTTTCGTAAGCAAAAGTGAAAAATTAACTTAAGTCGAATCGAACGTTTAATCTAGCACAAGAGAATTCAAACAGTTTTTCTTCGAATGAAAACTCGTCAAAGGAAGTCGGAATTAATGGTTTATGAAAAATTACTTAATCCAATATTTGAAAGGTAATTTTCAGTTTCTTCGCAGAAGTGATGAGAAAATGCGTTTATAAAATTTCAAAGAACTTAGTTGCGAGCTTTTAAAAGCAAAATTGAATGAAATAATTTCGATAGCGCATTCTACATTCAGCCAAATGTCTACTGAATAAAACATTGATTAAGTTTGTTTTTTTTTTGTTTTTTTTTTTGTGACTAAGTGACATTATATTCCCTCTCATTAGAAATTATGGACCTGATTATTACTAAGTTTGGCTATGTTGGCCTTGGGCGTTTTTCTGCCTTCCAAATCGATTGATACCTTATTAGACTTTTGAATTTCTGCATGTCACGAATAATGTCAAAGAGAAATTTCAGGCGGTCTGAAAATTCGTATGAATCAGGAAAGTAGATAAGTACCTATAATAAGTACATACATGAATAACATGCAGCTTTAAGAAAACTCTTAAAATGGAGGGTGAGTTTGTAGAGGCTAGAGAAAAAAAAGGCCGGAAAAAATGCTCTTTTATAGTGGTCATAAATACATTCAACTTCGAATTAGACATCCTCTATTTACGAACTATTTTACGCCGACTTCATAATAGCACCGCAGTGAACCATTAGCGTTTACCACTTTTTAAATTTCTCTGTTGAAATTTTCTTTTCCTTGTTCTACAACTGTTTCCAAATGTTCACCGTGGGAATTCCAACTTTCTTCTTCTTTTTTTTTTTCCACGTACGATTTAAAATAACATACAGCAACGGCAAAAGGTAAAGGTAAGGAATCATAAACGCATTCAGTCGTTTGCTCTATGGCCACCGAAGCGCAACTTTTTCGACAATTAGTCGCCGAAAGTTACTCGCCAACTTGCAGCTTTTCCACAGCATCCGAACTTAATTATGTAACTTCGAATATCTACATGGAAATCGATAAGACCACCTAATTTGGGTTTCGTGAAGCTTATTGGGAGCACCTACCTGCGTGCCAAGTGTGCAAAAAATGAGCACATGTGATCCATATGCGGCTGATGAAAGGTTATAAAGCAAGAGTAGCCTTTAATCGAGGCTTTGCTCATAAAAACAAACCGCCATACCCCTGGCTGCGACCCTGAGACTTTATTTTTACCAGAAACTCGATCTCTGGTAGTGCCCAAACACAGCCACGTGATCACATTTAAAAAAAAGTAATAAGTAAACAAAATGAGAAAAATTCATAAATAACGTACGGCAGGAGGAACGATAAGGAAAGTTTCAATTTTATGATCTGCAAGATACGATTCGCGTTCGCCACCATTGCCCGGCTCGACCTGGAATCGATCATTCAACTGCAGAAGTGTTGCTTTGGTAATGTGAACTTTTCTGAAAAGCGGGAAAAGAAAATAGAAAACTACATGAAGAAACGAATCAATTAAATTTTATAAAAAATTCAGGGTTCAGTAAGTATAAGCCTGTAGTAGACCAATACAAAAGGTGTCTTTCCAATGAGTATTACTGCACAACTCGCCATGCCATCAAAGTATGGCAGTAAGAAATGGCGAGCGAGAAGACATATTTTTTGCGACAGTTATTTTAGAAATCTACGCAGGCTTCGTACTCATGTGGCTCGTTCCTCAAAACCGAGTCTTAAATACTTTCAAATTTAAGACCGAAACGCGTAAATATACTCGTACAAGCGACCACAGAAATTCGTACGAGGCGATAATCAATCAGTATGAGCTAATTTCCCAAAGGCATACCTTAAGCATTTATGACGTTCTTAACGAGCAGTTTAGAATCACTCTACTCTACACACAAACACACACGTGCAGTGAAATCAATTTTCATTTACTCGTTTGGTCCTTTTACAAGCACACACCAATTTCTGTGTCAGATTAATACACATGAAAGCAGTAGCTCATCTTCGTACACAGTTACACACAATCACACTATCACTTCGGCTGTGAATCAAATTCCTATATTCCAGCCAGGGTATAGCTTGTTTCCGAATAATAATTCTGGGATATTTTTTAATGGCATCATGTTCTCACCCCCGATGGGCAAAAAATGAGAAAATGATCCGCAAAATGAGAATTTTATCCGTTGTCAGTCCGTTTTTATTTTCGATCATCGGATCTGAAAATTTGCAGTTATTTTTGTCATCTTGATTAATTTTCCAAATCCGTTTGTAAAACGGATTTCCTGATTATAATCAGTGATAATTTTTGGGCAATTTTTCTAAATCCGCTTGTAAAACGGTTTCACGGATTATAACCCGGGCCAACAAATATGATAAAACAACCTTCACGGAAAATAATCCGGACTCATTTCCGGCAAGACTGATTACAATCCGTTCGAAATCCGTTTTAGAAGCCGGAAAACAGGAAAATTCCGTGTTATAATCCAGAAACGGATTATAACCCGGAATAAAACGGATCCGTTTTAAAAATATTTTGCCCATAGGGCCTTTTTATACTCGAACGTGGATAGAACTTGGCAGCACGTGCGTTTTCAAAAATTGAGCCTTTTTTTTTTCTTTAAGGAGCTTTTTCGAGAATATTGAGCGCATGATATAAAATTTATTATCGGGGATTTGAATATTTACAGAGCTCAAAATGGATATCTTCCAAAAAAACAAAAAACAAATCAGAAAATGGAAATTGTAAGCCACGTTTTACCAACCCTCTGCATTCGTTAATTTTGGGTAATATATGAATGCGATCCAAATATGTCTAAGCAATAAATAAAGGTACCTTCAAGAGTACCTGCCTACCCATTAATCCTATATTTCTAGATCTGAGTTACACACATCGTCATAAGTTCTTGCCGTTACCAGAAGGAATTTTCTAATAAGTCAATAATTTGCGGGTTTTGAGAAAACATTATCGGTTTCAGAAATCCCTAAAATTTTCTGCACCAATTTAAAATATTATAAATAAAAACACCTTCGACACTCACCCAGGAACTCCACCAGATTCCATATGATTGGCCAGCGTCACATCGTCACTCCAGACGTCAAATTGCCATTTACGAAGCCCAAGAACTCCACACAACACATTCCCCGTATGAATGCCAATTCTCATATCCACATTAAATCCCGTAGCTTCGCGAACAAATCTGCAAAAAAAAATAAATAATAAAAGCGAGAAAAAAGTAAGCACATTTTTATATTAAAGTAAACAACAATAGCCTGTATTAGGCATTTTAGGACTCGCGAGTGACAGTAAAATTTTTCATTTTTCTTGATTAAAAAAAATCTCATTTCGTAGCCCATATTAAACGTTCCAGTTTCTACTTACAATAAGCAGGAAAATGCAGATATAGAAGTATAAAAACGTAGGGTAAGGTAGGTAAAAATATAACGTCAAAATTATGAGAAACATTTTAATGCTAGTAGGACAGGTAATTACACTGACATTTTCAAGAATAAAGTGTTTCATTATAACTATATTTTCAAGAGAATGAAAAAAAAATAAATGAGTACGTCACCAATTCAAACTCGTAAGGCAATTTGTAGTTTTTTTAGTGTTTTTTTTTTTTTACACCAACTCTCGACATAAAAAGTTTGTTATGATACAAATGAATAGGTCATTTTCGAGCAGGACGAGTGCTTTATTTTTAATATAAACGAGGTAAAATACATGGACAATGAGACAAACAAACACAAAAAGTCATTTCTTCCGGCTAATTTGCATGGGGCTTGGGGGAGACATTCGATTCGACGAAGTAGTCATATAACTACAAACACGAAAAATAAAGCCACGCAGTTTGGGGCACAACACGAATACCCAACACTCTATTTTCAGAATGTACACTCAAGTTATTTAAATATTCATTAGCGACAATCACCTTTCTTTTTACGTTCCTGATTTATCAGACCCGGCTCAACTGGGGGAAATAGAATACTTGAGCTGTTTTTATTTATTTTCATTTCTTTTGTTGGGTTTTGTTTTCATTTTCTATTCTCGAGATTATAGAAAAGCGTATTCGTCTTACAATATCACAAATCTCTGTATCATCAGGTAACCGTTATTTAATTAGAAATTCCAACACCCAAAATAATCAATCACCAATACTTTTTCACAATCAAAAATGGTAACACTGACTCTTCTACATCTAATATGAGACCGAACACTCTGCTCTACATTGCTTATTTCATAAGCATCTCACTCTCCCGATACCAGTTATGCTATGCGTAGCAAAGATCTATGGTAAAAAAATTTATATACTTCTCCATCAAATTGAACAGTTTTAGAATAGTTTCGCTATCAACTTACATGCAGACCTGGTGTAGAACATTCATTAAACTTCTATTAAGAAAAAAAAACTTGGACTCGAGATCTGCTCAAGATGTTATAACATTTTTGCTCTCTATTCTAGCCTCAGGAGCAGAAAAAAATCACCAGGGTCGCAAATTACTATTGAACACAAAGGAGTTCTAAGCGAATATAAATTAGAAAGCCTATTGGTGAAATAAATATAAATGAAGCCAGCGAGAGACGATCTTACCTAATAGCTTCGATCATTTGTAAGCCCATATTGACGCAATTGTAAGCATGATTTGGTCGCGAAACGGGTAATCCAGAAACGCAATAATAGCAATCACCGAGTATTTTGATTCTCATACACTGATTATCCTGAAAAAAAAAAAAAATTTCTTTTAAATATACCCCACACAGAAGCGTAGAGATCGATTTTCTTCTCTAGAGTATTCAGAAATTTTCATTGTTCCAGAGCCCATCTAGAAATTTGTTCCGGGAACATGGCGAAGATGTGGAAGAAGCGTCTAAAAATTAGCTAAAAGTATTTTTCTGAATTTCTATAACCAAAAAAACGAGTAGCAATATTATGAGCTAATTTGCTGGTGAATTAGTTAGTGAAAATTTGTCTACGTGTCTATGAATATTTTCGTTTTAGGACACTGGAAATTTAGCTGCGTCGACTTCTTGGTTATTGTCTTTTTATTTTGTATCTGCAAGAGTGATTTAAAAGTCCGTTCCAGCTAAGAGTTCCATAACAAACGAAGAGAGAAGATTTTTAATTTCAACTAATCGCCTTCTTCTATATCCTGACTGGAGAATACGACTGTATTATAGTCGACAGACTTTATGACGATGAACGTTTCATAAATATTATGAAATTCTAAATAGGGTTAGAAAAGCGAAACGATTTTTTAGTTTTTTCACAAACAAAAAAGAGGATTCGAAGGAACAACGTGTCATTAGGCTGCAGGAAGATATCCCATAATTAGGATAAAATATAGCAATTTAGCAGACCTTAAGTGACCACCTAATAAATTCAACAATCGCGAACAAGGCCACACAAAACGAACTAAGCAAACAAATCATTTTATTTGTACCGACCGAGGAAACGAAATAAGCTGGTTAAAAAAAAAAAAAAAAATTCTAGCGCAGTACGTCGCACTAGAAAAGCAGGTTTTCGATTTGCCGCTCGGTGGTCTAAAAACTAATTAAAATTTGCCACAAGTTAGTGCTTCTGGATCTGGTCAAGAGGAGGTATGAAATTATTTATGCATATTATAAACTGCAATTCAACCTAGCCAGTCGAGAATGAAATAAAAACGCTACATACCTACATAGTAATAAATATGATAAATATTTATTGAATCTTATTATTGACTGGGTCAGCAACACTGGATATGAATTTTGTCACACAGTATTCTGAAGACTTCTAAAAACTTGCCACAAGTTGGTGCTTTGGGATTTTAAAAGAATAATTGAAAAATGGGGCCACACTAGCCTATTTCTAAAAAATCAAACTTTTGATCAAACCACTCTCTGAAACTGCCCTATTTTCTGTAAAGTTAGTTCGTAGATGGTGCCAAAATGAAAATAATAGCCTATATTTAGACAAAGTTTCTATTTATACTTCACCCGACCGATTGAATTTCTAGATCAATAATCACCTGTAAAAAGTGGTGCGAAATTTTTGAGCAATATTGTTAAAATTTGCCACAAGTTAGTGCTTTGGGATTTTGAAAGAATAATTGAAAAATGAATTTGTCGTTTTGTCGCACAGTGATCAGAATAATACAAAAAATTTGCTACATGTTGGTGCTTCGGGTTTCTGTTACAATGATAAAAAAATTAATCTCTGTCGAAAACCGCCGCGCCAATTTGCAAAAATTACCCTTCGGTTTCAATTATTTTTGGGTCACCATTGTATTACAATTAGTATTATGAAATTCAAAGTTTTTATGTAGCTAACTTAAACAATAAAATAAGTCATTAACGAAATTTTATAATTTCTCGATACAAAGATTGTTATTACAAGAAATAATGCTTAAATGAAGGCAAACATATATGAAAATTTTCCCTCCATTTCAAAAATTTGTATCTCCATTTATGGTTACATTTGGCTATCAACAAATAATCAACCATGTTCAAAATATCTTACAAATAATTTATTTCGTATCTCATAAGGCTGAAGGATTTAATTTTTTAATTTTTGTGAATAATGATAATTTGATTCTTAGAGTATTTGATGGGTAATTGTTGCAAATTGGCGCGGCGGTTTTCGACAGAGATTAATTTTTTTATCATTGTAACAGAAACCCGAAGCACCAACATGTAGCAAATTTTTTGTATTATTCTGATCACTGTGCGACAAAACGACAAATTCATTTTTCAATTATTCTTTCAAAATCCCAAAGCACTAACTTGTGGCAAATTTTAACAATATTGCTCAAAAATTTCGCACCACTTTTTACAGGTGATTATTGATCTAGAAATTCAATTGGTCGGGTGAAGTATAAATAGAAACTTTGTCTAAATATAGGCTATTATTTTCATTTTGGCACCATCTACGAACTAACTTTACAGAAAATAGGGCAGTTTCAGAGAGTGGTTTGATCAAAAGTTTGATTTTTTAGAAATAGGCTAGTGTGGCCCCATTTTTCAATTATTCTTTTAAAATCCCAAAGCACCAACTTGTGGCAAGTTTTTAGAAGTCTTCAGAATACTGTGTGACAAAATTCATATCCAGTGTTGCTGACCCAGTCAATAATAAGATTCAATAAATATTTATCATATTTATTACTATGTAGGTATGTAGCGTTTTTATTTCATTCTCGACTGGCTAGGTTGAATTGCAGTTTATAATATGCATAAATAATTTCATACCTCCTCTTGACCAGATCCAGAAGCACTAACTTGTGGCAAATTTTAATTAGTTTTTAGACCACCGAGCGGCAAATCGAAAACCTGCTTTTCTAGTGCGACGTACTGCGCTAGAATTTTGTTGAATTTTTTTTTCAGTTTAATAAAATCAGTAATAATATTTGAAACACTGTTTAAATAAGTCTTCCCTTAAAAATTTTCTATCTCCTTGAAAAACTATGGTTCGAAACAATTTTTAAAATAAGTCCAGCAAAAGCAAAGATTGAAAATATTGGTGTCAAAAAGCAGGAGATTATGTCTGTATTTATAAAAATAAGTTAGCAATTGAAATTTTACAACCAAGTAGCTGGTTCGACCATTCATCAGTTATTGCGTTTCAAAGCAATGTAGCTCCTAATTACACCCAAAAATCATCATCTTGAACTACATTTTTGCTAATATCTCTAGACCCACTGATCAGATTGACCTCACAATGTATACAGAACTTGACCTGATCAAGATTGACCTTTGGTGAAAATTTCATGCCTCTTGGTTTGGCCGTTCAGTAGTAATCACGTTTCAAAGCAATGTAGCTCCTAATTACACCCAGAAATCCTCATCTTGAACTATGTTTTTGCTAATATCTATAGACCCACTGATCAGATTTACCTCAAAATTTATACAGACCTTGAACTGATCAATATTGACCTTTGGTGAAAATTTCATGCGTATTAGTTTGGCCTTTCATCAGTTATTGCGTTTCAAAGCAATGTAGCCCCTAATTGCACCCAAAAACCATCATCTTGAACTACATTTTTGCTAATATCTCTAGATCCACTGATCAGATTGACCTCAAAATGTATACAGTCTTTGACCCGATCAAGATTGACCTTTGGTGTAAATTTCATGTCTATTGGTTCGACCTTTCATGAGTTATTGCGTTTCAAAGCAATGTAGCTCCTTATTGTAGCCAAAAATCATCATCTTGAACTACATTTTTGCTAATATCTCTAGACCCGCTGATCAGATTGACCTCAAAATGTATACAGTCTTTGACCCGATCAAGATTGACCTTTGGTGTAAATTTCATGTCTATTGGTTCGGCCTTTCATCAGTTATTGCATTTCAAAGCAATGTAGCTCCTTATTGTAGCCAAAAATCAACATCTTGAGCTACATTTTTGCTAATATCTCTAAACCCGCTGATCAGATTGACCTCAAAATTTATACAGACCTTGACCTGATCAAGATTGACCTTTGGTGTAAATTTCATGTCTATTGGTTTGATCTTTCATGAGTTATTGCGTTTCAAAGCAATGTAGCTTCTTATTGCAGCCAAAAATCATCATCTTCAACTACATTTTTGCTAATATCTCCAGACTCGCTGATCATATTGACCTCAAAATGTATACAGAACTTGACCTGATCAAGATTGACCTTTGGTGAAAATTTCATGCCTCTTGGTTTGACCGTTCATCAGTAATCACGTTTCAAAGCAATGTAGCTCCTAATTACACCCAAAAATCATGATCTTGAACTACATTTTTGCTAATATCTCTAGACCCACTGATCAGATAGACTTAAAAATGTATACAGACCTTGACCTGATCAAGATTGACCTTTGGTGATAATTTCATGCCTATTGGTTTGGCCTTTCATGAGTTATTGCGTTTCAAATCAATGTAGCTCCTAATAGCACCCGAAAAAAATCATCTTGAACTACATTTTTGTTAATATCTATAGACCCACTGATCAGATTTACCTCAAAATTTATACAGACCTTGAACTGATCAAGATTGACCTTTGGTGAAAATTTCATGCGTATTAGTTTGGCCTTTCATCAGTTATTGCGTTTCAAATCAATGTAGCTCCTAATAGCACCCAAAAAAAATCATCTTGAACTACATTTTTGTTAATATCTCTAGACCCACTGATCAGATTGAACTCAAAATTTATACAGACCTTGACCTAATCAAGATTGACCTGTAGTGAGAATTTCATGCCTCTTGGTTTGGCCGTTCATCAGTTATTGCGTTTCAAAGCAATGTAGCCCCTAATCGCACCCAAAAACCATCATCTTGAACTACTTTTATGCTAATATCTCTAGATCCACTGATCAGATTGACCTCAAACTGTATACAGACTTTGACCCGATCACGATTGACCTTTGGTGAAAATTTTATGCCTCTTGGTTTGGCCTTTCATCAGTTATTGCGTTTCAAAGCAATGTAGCTCCTAATTACACCCAAAAATCCTCATCTTGAACTATGTTTTTGCTAATATCTATAGACCCACTGATCAGATTTACCTCAAAATTTATACAGACCTTGACCTGATCAAGGTTGACCTTTGGTGAAAATTTCATGCGTATTAGTTTGGCCTTTCATCAGTTATTGTGTTTCAAAGCAATGTAGCTCCTAATTGCACCCAAAAATCATGATCTTGAACTACAATTTTGCTAATATCTCTAGACCCACCGATCAGATTGATCTCAAAATGTATACAGACTTCGACCTGATCAAGATTGACCTTTGGTGAAAATTTCATGCGTATTGGTTTGGCCTTTCATCAGTTATTGCGTTTCAAAGCAATGTAGCTCCTTATTGTAGCCAAAAATCATCATCTTGAGCTACATTTTTGCTAATATCTCTAGACCCGCTGATCAGATTGACCTCAAAATTTATACAGACCTTTACATAATCAAGATTGACCTGTAGTGAGAATTTCATGCCTCTTGGTTTGGCCGTTCATCAGTTATTGCGTTTCAAAGCAATGTAGCTCCTTATTGCACCCAAAAGTCATAATCTTGAACTACATTTTTGCTTATATCTGAGGAACCGCTGAACCAATCGACTTCAGATTTCATACAGACCTTGACCAGGTCAAGTTTGAATTTTGGTGAAAATTTCATCCCTATTGGTTCAGCCGTTTTTCTGTTTTCACGTTACAATCAATGTAGCCCCTAATTGCACCCAAAAATCATCATCTTGAACTACATTTTTGCTAATATCTCTAGACTCGCTGATTATATTGACCTCAAAATGTATACAGAACTTGACCTGATCAAGATTGACCTTTGGTGGAAATTTCATGCCTCTTGGTTTGGCCGTTCATTAGTAATCACGTTTTAAAGCAATGTAGCTCCTAATTACACCCAAAAATCCTCATCTTGAACTATGTTTTTGCTAATATCTATAGACCCACTGATCAGATTTACCTCAAAATTTATACAGACCTTGAACTGATCAAGATTGACCTTTGGTGAAAATTTCATTCGTATTAGTTTGGCCTTTCATCAGTTATTGCGTTTCAAAGCAATGTAGCTCCTAATTGCACCCAAAAATCATGATCTTGAACTACAATTTTGCTAATATCTCTAGACCCACCGATCAGATTGACCTCAAAATGTATACAGACCTTGACCTGATCAAGATTGACCTTTGGTGAAAATTTCATGCCTATTGGTTTGGTCTTTCATCAGTTATTGCGTTTCAAATCAATGTAGCTCCTAATAGCACCCGAAAAAAATCATCTTGAACTACATTTTTGTTAATATCTCTAGACCCACTGATCAGACTGACCTCAAAATTTATACAGACCTTGACCTAATCAAGATTGACCGGTAGTGAGAATTTCATGCTTCTTGGTTTGGCCGTTCATCAGTTATTGCGTTTCAAAGCAATGTAGCCCCTAATTGCACCCAAAAACCATCATCTTGAACTACATTTTTGCTAATATCTCTAGATCCACTGATCAGATTGACCTCAAAATGTATACAGTCTTTGACCCGATCAAGATTGACCTTTGGTGTAAATTTCATGTCTATTGGTTCGACCTTTCATGAGTTATTGCGTTTCAAAGCAATGTAGCTCCTTATTGTAGCCAAAAATCATCATCTTGAACTACATTTTTGCTAATATCTCTAGACCCGCTGATCAGATTGACCTCAAAATGTATACAGTCTTTGACCCGATCAAGATTGACCTTTGGTGTAAATTTCATGTCTATTGGTTCGGCCTTTCATCAGTTATTGCATTTCAAAGCAATGTAGCTCCTTATTGTAGCCAAAAATCAACATCTTGAGCTACATTTTTGCTAATATCTCTAAACCCGCTGATCAGATTGACCTCAAAATTTATACAGACCTTGACCTGATCAAGGTTGACCTTTGGTGAAAATTTCATGCGTATTAGTTTGGCCTTTCATCAGTTATTGTGTTTCAAAGCAATGTAGCTCCTAATTGCACCCAAAAATCATGATCTTGAACTACAATTTTGCTAATATCTCTAGACCCACCGATCAGATTGATCTCAAAATGTATACAGACTTCGACCTGATCAAGATTGACCTTTGGTGAAAATTTCATGCGTATTGGTTTGGCCTTTCATCAGTTATTGCGTTTCAAAGCAATGTAGCTCCTTATTGTAGCCAAAAATCATCATCTTGAGCTACATTTTTGCTAATATCTCTAGACCCGCTGATCAGATTGACCTCAAAATTTATACAGACCTTTACATAATCAAGATTGACCTGTAGTGAGAATTTCATGCCTCTTGGTTTGGCCGTTCATCAGTTATTGCGTTTCAAAGCAATGTAGCTCCTTATTGCACCCAAAAGTCATAATCTTGAACTACATTTTTGCTTATATCTGAGGAACCGCTGAACCAATCGACTTCAGATTTCATACAGACCTTGACCAGGTCAAGTTTGAATTTTGGTGAAAATTTCATCCCTATTGGTTCAGCCGTTTTTCTGTTTTCACGTTACAATCAATGTAGCCCCTAATTGCACCCAAAAATCATCATCTTGAACTACATTTTTGCTAATATCTCTAGACTCGCTGATTATATTGACCTCAAAATGTATACAGAACTTGACCTGATCAAGATTGACCTTTGGTGGAAATTTCATGCCTCTTGGTTTGGCCGTTCATTAGTAATCACGTTTTAAAGCAATGTAGCTCCTAATTACACCCAAAAATCCTCATCTTGAACTATGTTTTTGCTAATATCTATAGACCCACTGATCAGATTTACCTCAAAATTTATACAGACCTTGAACTGATCAAGATTGACCTTTGGTGAAAATTTCATTCGTATTAGTTTGGCCTTTCATCAGTTATTGCGTTTCAAAGCAATGTAGCTCCTAATTGCACCCAAAAATCATGATCTTGAACTACAATTTTGCTAATATCTCTAGACCCACCGATCAGATTGACCTCAAAATGTATACAGACCTTGACCTGATCAAGATTGACCTTTGGTGAAAATTTCATGCCTATTGGTTTGGTCTTTCATCAGTTATTGCGTTTCAAATCAATGTAGCTCCTAATAGCACCCGAAAAAAATCATCTTGAACTACATTTTTGTTAATATCTCTAGACCCACTGATCAGACTGACCTCAAAATTTATACAGACCTTGACCTAATCAAGATTGACCTGTAGTGAGAATTTCATGCTTCTTGGTTTGGCCGTTCATCAGTTATTGCGTTTCAAAGCAATGTAGCCCCTAATTGCACCCAAAAACCATCATCTTGAACTACATTTTTGCTAATATCTCTAGATCCACTGATCAGATTGACCTCAAAATGTATACAGTCTTTGACCCGATCAAGATTGACCTTTGGTGTAAATTTCATGTCTATTGGTTCGACCTTTCATGAGTTATTGCGTTTCAAAGCAATGTAGCTCCTTATTGTAGCCAAAAATCATCATCTTGAACTACATTTTTGCTAATATCTCTAGACCCGCTGATCAGATTGACCTCAAAATGTATACAGTCTTTGACCCGATCAAGATTGACCTTTGGTGTAAATTTCATGTCTATTGGTTCGGCCTTTCATCAGTTATTGCATTTCAAAGCAATGTAGCTCCTTATTGTAGCCAAAAATCAACATCTTGAGCTACATTTTTGCTAATATCTCTAAACCCGCTGATCAGATTGACCTCAAAATTTATACAGACCTTGACCTGATCAAGGTTGACCTTTGGTGAAAATTTCATGCGTATTAGTTTGGCCTTTCATCAGTTATTGTGTTTCAAAGCAATGTAGCTCCTAATTGCACCCAAAAATCATGATCTTGAACTACAATTTTGCTAATATCTCTAGACCCACCGATCAGATTGATCTCAAAATGTATACAGACTTCGACCTGATCAAGATTGACCTTTGGTGAAAATTTCATGCGTATTGGTTTGGCCTTTCATCAGTTATTGCGTTTCAAAGCAATGTAGCTCCTTATTGTAGCCAAAAATCATCATCTTGAGCTACATTTTTGCTAATATCTCTAGACCCGCTGATCAGATTGACCTCAAAATTTATACAGACCTTTACATAATCAAGATTGACCTGTAGTGAGAATTTCATGCCTCTTGGTTTGGCCGTTCATCAGTTATTGCGTTTCAAAGCAATGTAGCTCCTTATTGCACCCAAAAGTCATAATCTTGAACTACATTTTTGCTTATATCTGAGGAACCGCTGAACCAATCGACTTCAGATTTCATACAGACCTTGACCAGGTCAAGTTTGAATTTTGGTGAAAATTTCATCCCTATTGGTTCAGCCGTTTTTCTGTTTTCACGTTACAATCAATGTAGCCCCTAATTGCACCCAAAAATCATCATCTTGAACTACATTTTTGCTAATATCTCTAGACTCGCTGATTATATTGACCTCAAAATGTATACAGAACTTGACCTGATCAAGATTGACCTTTGGTGGAAATTTCATGCCTCTTGGTTTGGCCGTTCATTAGTAATCACGTTTTAAAGCAATGTAGCTCCTAATTACACCCAAAAATCCTCATCTTGAACTATGTTTTTGCTAATATCTATAGACCCACTGATCAGATTTACCTCAAAATTTATACAGACCTTGAACTGATCAAGATTGACCTTTGGTGAAAATTTCATTCGTATTAGTTTGGCCTTTCATCAGTTATTGCGTTTCAAAGCAATGTAGCTCCTAATTGCACCCAAAAATCATGATCTTGAACTACAATTTTGCTAATATCTCTAGACCCACCGATCAGATTGACCTCAAAATGTATACAGACCTTGACCTGATCAAGATTGACCTTTGGTGAAAATTTCATGCCTATTGGTTTGGTCTTTCATCAGTTATTGCGTTTCAAATCAATGTAGCTCCTAATAGCACCCGAAAAAAATCATCTTGAACTACATTTTTGTTAATATCTCTAGACCCACTGATCAGACTGACCTCAAAATTTATACAGACCTTGACCTAATCAAGATTGACCTGTAGTGAGAATTTCATGCTTCTTGGTTTGGCCGTTCATCAGTTATTGCGTTTCAAAGCAATGTAGCCCCTAATTGCACCCAAAAACCATCATCTTGAACTACATTTTTGCTAATATCTCTAGATCCACTGATCAGATTGACCTCAAAATGTATACAGTCTTTGACCCGATCAAGATTGACCTTTGGTGTAAATTTCATGTCTATTGGTTCGACCTTTCATGAGTTATTGCGTTTCAAAGCAATGTAGCTCCTTATTGTAGCCAAAAATCATCATCTTGAACTACATTTTTGCTAATATCTCTAGACCCGCTGATCAGATTGACCTCAAAATGTATACAGTCTTTGACCCGATCAAGATTGACCTTTGGTGTAAATTTCATGTCTATTGGTTCGGCCTTTCATCAGTTATTGCATTTCAAAGCAATGTAGCTCCTTATTGTAGCCAAAAATCAACATCTTGAGCTACATTTTTGCTAATATCTCTAAACCCGCTGATCAGATTGACCTCAAAATTTATACAGACCTTGACCTGATCAAGATTGACCTTTGGTGTAAATTTCATGTCTATTGGTTTGATCTTTCATGAGTTATTGCGTTTCAAAGCAATGTAGCTTCTTATTGCAGCCAAAAATCATCATCTTCAACTACATTTTTGCTAATATCTCCAGACTCGCTGATCATATTGACCTCAAAATGTATACAGAACTTGACCTGATCAAGATTGACCTTTGGTGAAAATTTCATGCCTCTTGGTTTGACCGTTCATCAGTAATCACGTTTCAAAGCAATGTAGCTCCTAATTACACCCAAAAATCATGATCTTGAACTACATTTTTGCTAATATCTCTAGACCCACTGATCAGATAGACTTAAAAATGTATACAGACCTTGACCTGATCAAGATTGACCTTTGGTGATAATTTCATGCCTATTGGTTTGGCCTTTCATGAGTTATTGCGTTTCAAAGCAATGTAGCTCCTAATTGCACCCAAAAATCATCATCTTGAACTACATTTTTGCTAATATCTGAGGAACCGCTGAACCAATTGACTTCATATTTCATACAGACCTTCACCAGGTCAAGATTGACCTTTGCTGAAAATATCATCCCTATTGGTTCAGCTGTTTGTCTGTTTTCGCGTTACAATCAATGCAGCCCCTAATTGCACCCAAAAATCATCATCTTGATCTACATTTTTGCTAATATCTCCGGATCCGCTGATCAGATTGATCTCAAAAACTATACAGACCTTGACCAGGTCAAGATTGACCTTTGGTTAAAATTTCATCCCTATTGGTTCGGCCGTTCGTCTGTTTTCGCGTAGCAAAGAAATATATGTTCCTGATATCGAAGGAAAGAAAAAAAAAAAAAAAAAAAAATAAAGAAACACCAAAATTCGAGATAGGTATTTTTGGAATCAGGAGATCGTGAAACGAATAACTGTGATGGTCTGGTGCCTATTGGTTAAAGTCAGACCAAAATTAATAGAAGGTTTTCTAGTCGAAAACCTGCTAAAAAGAGAGAAAAGAAAAACGCGAAAACGAAACCTCCGAAGTATAATTACAGCAGGCATAATAGGTATTTTCTTCGACATTTTCTCAAGACCTGTTGATGAAGAAAACTTTTCTCCGGTTTTCTTGTTGCTTTTCAAATCACGTGGATATAATTTAATAAAACTCTTTCGGATAAGTACCGTACGCCCTAAACTTGTATCAGAAGTGCGAAAAAAAAAAAAGAAGAAATGAAAAACAAATTGAGCGGAAGTTTTTCAATAAACGGAAAATACTTATGCTTCAATAACGACGTCAAACTTTCTTTTATTGCAGAGTTTTTTTCCATTTCACCTCGGTTTTTGCGCATTCTTAATGTAATTTTACAATGTGTTCTTTCATTTGTATAAGCCTTTCAACTGTTAATCTTGAACAGCGTTGATTTTATAAAAGAAACACAAAATATTAGTAGACACGCATTACGAAAATAAATAAGTTTTGAAGCCAAGCTTATTTTTGAAATGAAAAAATACAAAAACTCGATGAAAAAAAATTTCTCATTCATAAAAATAAAATCAATCTCATCGATTTTTTTTTAATTTTATTTTAAGCAATTTTTTTCCAGACAATTGTAAACTCAGCATGCTTTTTTATTCTCTCGCCATTATTAACTGTAATATATTAATTTAGTCATTAAAAAACATGAATTTCATTCAATTCTTTCAAAATAATTTTTTTTAAATATTAAATATCATTTTTTGGTTTAATTACTTTTGTTCGCCTTAAGGTACGTTTTCTCAGATTTCGTCGCAAATACGAGTATAAACGAAAAATGCGGTTTGTTTATCGATTATTGTTACCTCGGGACATTAATTTTCAGACAAATGAGCTTCGCGAAAAAAGTTTCATCCCTATTGCTCAGACTAACCAAAATGAAATGGTAAGTAGCTGGCTTCAAATACCTTCTCCATAAGTAAACTGATTTAATGCGCTTTACTTCAACGAGATTGTGTGTTTTTCAATGAAAATTAGCAGCAGAAAGTGAACGATGAGAAAAAATTACCAAAATTGAAACCAGCACTGGCACTGCGAATTCGCGTCAAGCTTGTATAGGAGAGAAAAAAAAGTTCGCAGCATTCCTACACTTACACATAAAATCAAAGGTGACATTGGGCCAAAACAATATAATTTAATTTCCTTTTCCTCTAAACCAATTTAGCTCAAATCTCGACCCAGTTTAATTTGTCGAAATGTGCCTTGTCACATTCCTTTTCATACTTTCAATTTTTTACTACCGTAGGTTCTCTCTCTCTTTTTTTTTTATTTATTTATTTTTTTTTTTTTCGTAAAACAGTTGTCTACACATTTGTTTTTTCAATTTCATGATTAAAGTTCGAAAAGCGAAGGGATACAAATTTGAAATTTTGTGTTTTTAATATTAGCTCGAGCAAACTTTTCGAAAACAACTCGACATTTTTTTATAGGTATTTCTCATGAGGCAAAAAGCTGCTTAATAACGTTTAGGACGATATTGCGGGACTGGCAAAAACGAATAAAATTACTATAGTAAATTTTTTTTTTATAACACGCTCACTTTGGACAGCGATTCAAAGAAATAAAGCGTTCTCCACTTTACTTCACCCTCACACGCTCTCTTCGCGAGCAGGAACAAGTCGAGCTAAAACACGAATAAAATAATATATTCTTGCACGAGGAAATAAAACGTTTTGACTCGCGTAAGTTCATAATGCCTGCGGCACCAGAAGTGAAAAAATTTCCAACTATTCATAACAAAAAGAACGAAAAAGAGCAAACTGCATGGGGCGAAGTGAAGAAAAAAAAGAAAAAAAAACGTCTTCAAGAAAATTCTACAATTTTGTTATTATTACTCAATCTCGACTTCATCATCGATCATCGGAGGTATGAAAAACCTTCATTTCAGACCTCATTTTGATGATTGAGAGCAAAAATGAAAGGGTCTAGCAGGATAAGATAGGTGTTTCAACTTGTAGACTCCATAGGGTAAGAAGCTCCAAAATTTCCAGTTGGAGTTACTGGAAAACTACTGGAGGTGGAACCGCAAAATTTTGCTGATAGAGCTCATAGAGAACTAACTACCATAAAAATTTCAAATCAAATGAACAATTATGAAAAAAGTTATGAGCAAAAAACCTTCAAAATGGCCAAAACACATTTTCACTCCCCAGGGGGCAACCAGTTGAGGTGGGGGGCTGAAATTTGGGCTGAATTAGTTTTTCATCATTGTCAACCTGACCCCCAAGTTTCAGGTTGAAATTCGAAAAAGGACATTTCACCTTTCTTATTTTGCTAGACCCTTTCAACAAAAAAAAATATTTATAATTACTATTCGAGTAAAATGCGTTGTTTAAATTCGAATGTTTGTTCGGATTTTCAAGTATTTCCGACAAAGTCAAAGATAATGTAGAAGAAATATTGAGGCTGCAGAAAAGTTTGCTCATTTATCAATTTCACTTTTTTCAACTTAAGATTCTATAAATTCGAATGAAGAGAAATAACGCATCGAAAGTTGTATTTTTCAAAAATTTACAATGGTTTTTTTTGGGGGGGAAATTTGTTCTATCCTCTATTAATCGTATTACTGAACTAAAGAAATGAAAAATAGAAAAAAAGAAAAACATTTCACTGATAAAGGAAATCAGTTTTACAGACGACGCTTTAGTGAGTATAAAATTCACTTTTTTTTACCCTCGTTCCTCTCTCTCTTTTTTTTACCCTGCTTTTCTTCAAATACGCATCCATTCGATTCTGATTTATGCTATGAATTTATTTTAAAATTTCATGGTACTCGATATGGTGGCGTCGAATCAAGGACGCCACAACAAAATAATTCAGCCAAGCACATTCGTTTTCAGCAATGTGAAAAAAATCTTTCGAATGCGGAATGATTCACACATTAGCTGCGGAAAGGACATTCACCCACCGACGCTCAAATCCAACTGAATCAGCTAACACCACTTTCGAAAAACAAGATAAAAGCATTATACGTGTACAGCTTTAGAAAAAGTGAGAAGTGAAAGAACGACCTTTGTGTGAAAGCTTTAATTACGACGTTGGAGAGGGAAAAACAGCACTTGTGACTTCTTAACTAAATTAGATCCCGTCTCTTGTTTTCTCTTTCTTTCTTTCTTTCACGTTATTCGCTCGCACAGAAATAAAAAATCATCTCAAGAGAATGGCGCTAAAGATAAAATAAAATGGGATTCTAGTTTTATTTATCGTTCTCTACTTCGAGTATTTTACGGAATACTAATAAAGAAAGCAAAAAAATTTGTAAACCGTGAAAATTTTTCAAACTCAACAATGGGTATAGCTGAGGATGATATACATATATATAATTTTCACAGCGCTGGTTGGGTTTCATTTGCGGTCGTCTTGAACCCACGTAATCCGCAGTTACCACAAACCAAGTCGTAATTAATTTGCGATTGGTGCGCATTGTTTAACAATAGGTATATTATAGTCAAGAACCAGCAAACAAAAGATCGAAAAAAGTTTCGGCAATTGCTGTCGATTTACGAGTTTCAACTTTTGTTCACTGTTCCACTTCCACGCAATGGAATAGATACTGTAAGAGGTAGCCGTGCTCCCCTGAAATTGATTTTCCTCTCACAGCCAAAGGAGCAGGAAGAGAAGATAGAATCGCGAATACAAATATGAGCGGGCGTACATTGGCCATGTCCTCGAGGGTTCATCAGCCAGAATGCCAAGTGCACAGAATTGTCCATTTGCGAACGTAATTTTCAAGCGGTATTTACCCAGAGTAGCGAGAGGATTACCAGGAGGTCACAGTATTTTCCAAGGGCGTAGTCTACCCAGGCTTTTTACGATATTCATAATTTTTCATTTTACACGTTCGATTTCGAAGTTTATATTCATTTCCATGGCTCAGTTGTATTGGTGGTCAGTTCACTATCATTTCACATTCTAAACAGCCCTCATCATGTTTGTTCTCATTTTTAAATTTTCAATTTTCAAAGCCTCCTTCGAGGGCCCCCAAAACTATTTCTAGCGCTTCGAAAAAGGATTAAAATAGTGAAAATTCAAAACAGCGAATTCGGGAGGAGGGACTGTAGGGGGTATATTTAAGGGTAACATATATTCCTATCGAAGGTACGTTAGTGTTACGCCACCCTTAACTTGCAAAGAGTAGAATACGCAAAAATGTAGGTAGGCCTAATTCCATTAAAGGTAATTCGCTCATGAAAGAACGTCAATGGTTTGTTACAGAATTCAAAATATAGCCGAGAGATTTTGTAAATTCCAACCGACTCGCGATTAAAACTTCCGTCTTTTCGACGGGGTGAGCATCAGTTCTCATAAAATACATTCTTAAAGCGTGCACAATCTCCTCCTATCAAATCTGCAAAACCACTTCTGCATAATCTTCGAATTTTTCTTCGCGACAGTTTACGACAGGAACTTATTGTTTTTTCTACGATTCTTCCAAAAAATACGATACTCCTCGCAAGAAAACCAAACCGGGAAGGACCAAGTTTTAGGGGCAAAAAATAAGATAAAACACGTCCATAAACAAACTAAAAATTTACGGTTTTATGATTAATAATTTGAGACAGTATTCGCGGCACGTATCCTCATATTTCGCGCATTTATTTTGTCACTTTCTCTAACCTCGTTCATAAATTTTATTTATTTTTCTCTACGCTTCTCTTTTGCCAAACCGATATATAGTTACCGATACTATAGGTATAGTTCGAAAAGGCAAAAGCTGTCGAGCCGTCGGCCAAAAATGATCGAGGCTAACGGTTTCGGAAAGAGTATATAGAAGCAAAATGGAAAGAAAAATAGGAGCGCAAGAGTAATACATAAAGGTTATTCATAACACCAAGACGACGGGTTAAAAAGAACTTTAAGGCTTTCCACCAACTCGCATTCTCTTTTTTTTCTTTTTTTTTTTTTTCATGTATCGAGAATCGCACTATATTCGAGCCAAAAGTTTGTCCATCAAACATTCGAAGTTAGTATAAAAGGCCAAAAAAGTCAACATTAAACTGGTGCAGCAAAATTTGATTTCATTTTCCTTTCTTTCTTTTTCCCCCTTTTTTTTATTATTATTTTCATCGCAAAATTTAATGCCGCTATAAACCAAACTGAAAAAAGACTAGAACATTATACTTTTTTTTTTTTCAAGATAAATTTCATTTACCGATTTACCTAGTTTATTTAGATCATAAAAATCCGAGTAATTTGACCTCATTAGATTTAATTTTTTTTTTTTTTTCAGTTCATATTTTTTCGTCGAAGATGCGAGATTAAGCTACCGGGTAGAAAGTATGGCATTAAAATATTAATGCTAATAGTGTTACAAGTACCGAATAAAGAATTTAAATTTCATATTTTTCGGCAGCGAAGTTTTGGTTATAAGTCAAGATCTTAATTTTCAACAGAAAAAAGTGTAAAAATAATTATTTTCATCTAAGAACAAACAATTTTATTTTGCAACACGACTAATTTTTTTTTTCTTCAATTTATTAAAATTAAGGTTTCTTTCATTATCAAACGAATTAAGATCCTGAATTTTTAAATACACGGTAGCTAAAAATCAGATGCTGACATTATGATTTTATCATTTGTGTACATGATATTTAATTTCTCGAATAATTTCAACCAAAAATAGTTGGAAAAAAATAACTACCTACGCCATTATCTTCGAACAGAATCTTTTACGAAATTTTTGACGAGCAAGATTCACCAAATGAAATGTTAAAACGTGCACCATAGTCACTTATTGCTACATACGAACACTGTAAACCTTTCACTACTTTTTCTTAGAAGATAATAATAATAAAATGAAGAAAAAAATTTTATTTGTATTTCCAAGAAAAAAATTTCCCAATTCGTTTTTTCTTTTTGATAGCATATTTTTTCAGCGATACGCACCTTGAAAATAGCCTCATTATTTCAACATCATCCCCTCTTAGCCAAAAGAGTTTAGGACACTCGAGAGAAAACCCTTACAAGTACCAGCTAATTTCTTATTCAATATTTACATGAAAATGAACAGAGGTTTCCTCTCCAATGGGGAAACCTCTGGGGCGGGCTAATTGTACGATAGAATTTCGGTTACCAACGGTGAGTAATAATCTGGCATTTTTATAAGCAGTATTAAAAAACGACATAGACTATGTATAACTTACCTGAGCAATCTGATCGAAACGTCCGAAAAGTTCGTTCAATGTTTTTACTAAATCAGACGCGCTTAGTTTTTCCGATAGTGGAGTGAAATTCACGATGTCTGCATACAGGATACTGTAACATAAAGCTGTTATTAGCAAACCGATGCCAGTCAAGTTTTCAACATAAATTTCTGAATCGTTATAAACCACATTACATTACACCCAAGTTCGTTTATGAAAAACCTCCGACATGACTACATAGAGAATAAAAAACAAGTTATCCGTACAAATCTTACACCGATTCTGAAAAATGGTTTTTATTTTTATGAAATAAAAAATCCTAGGACCACTGAGGGGAAGAATTTGAAAATTACTATCGAAAAATCATAAACTTTTCATTCACGAATAATGAAAAAATTTCTCACCCTCGTGATTATGATGCGGACTATTTTTTCATGGCCATATCTACGAGTAGTTTTCAGAACGTATGTGATTTTCGGCTGCAACCGAGTTGAGTCCCGTCAGGAAATTAGAGGTAAAATATTCTCCGAGTTGAGTCCCTGGCAGCGGGGGGTATTTGCGGAGCTTATTAGTATGCAATTCCTAGTTGAGTCCCAGTTTTGCTTACCTAATTAATATGTAATTCCGAGTTGAGTCCCAAAACTTGCGGAGATAAGAAAGTTGACAGCAGGGAGTATTTGCGGAGCTTATTAGTATGTAATTCCGAGTTGAGTCCCAGTTTGGCTTATTCGCATGCATTAATGGACGAATGGTGAGAAACAACACTAACATTGTTAGCCATAACAAACCCACTCTTTAACTCCGACTTCTACTCTGCTCATCCAAATATTTTTGTATTTCTTGAGAATATTTTAGAAATACAATGTGAAACATATGCTAAAATGTTGGATGCAAAAAAATCCAAAAAACCAGCAGTGTCGCAACAAAAGGAAAAGAGTATTGCCACTCTCATGAACCGAAGGGATTTAGGTGAACTCAACCGACTAGAATTCCTCAAACAGGTATCATACAAGTTCTTACCATTTAAAAACTAAAAGACGCCTCAAAATTGTTTACGTTCTTATTTTTAATCACACCGATGTATATCGACAGTCCTAAGTCTGTAAAAGTGAGAATAGAAATAAGAATTGAAAACATACTGGGACTCAACTCGGATATTACATATTAATTAGGTAAGCAAAACTGGGACTCAACTTGGAATTGCATACTAATGAGCTCCGCAAATACCCCCTGCTGTCATCTTTCTTCTCTCCGCAAGTTTTGGGACTCAACTCGGATATTACATATTAATTAGTTCCGCAAAACAGGGACTCAACTCGGATAGAAATTCTGGTTTGGGACTCAACTCGGGTTCGCCGGATTTTCATCTGGCTGAAAAGAAATCCTTTCACTCACGCACTTGAAATTTTCACACTAGCTACTAGCTTCTCAAAGGTGATAATATAATTACTTTGCTTCATTAAAAAAGGAAATATAGATTTAAATGTTATTTCACCCACATTCCAGATTTCAGATGCCATATTTGTTTAATAATATCATACAATAAGGAAATGAACGAATTACATAGTTATGTTAAGGCTACCCGTTTAGGAGCAAAGTCCAAAGAATATAATGCGAAACTTTCAGCATACTCAATTTTCGCAAACAATATTAACATTTGCAGGATAAAAAACTCGCGTTAATATTTTCCTGCAATCCTTAAGCTTCCTTGACGGGGCTATGAAAACGATCACTCAAAGTACATCAAACTTATATCGTACTTTCTCCCTTCCCGAATGCACGCGGAGAGCAGAAAAAACGAATTAAAATTTTCCTCCACGAACTCGTATCGCTTTCCTCGTTTTCCAGTAGATACGTCGGGACAGCTGAAAAGCTCACGTGAAAAAAATCCAAAAAAATAGAAGGTTTTCTACATTTTAACGTACAATATACAGTAGACAACCGAACATCATAAAACATACAGACCCTTGTACCTCGTAAGGTTTGGAAAAAACGAAAACAAGAAGGCGGAGTGTGGGTTGGAGAAAAAAAAAACACCGAAGAAACAACACAAAATCTGGTCTAAAGTATACACGTTCAAGGAAACCCTTACCTGACATTGTTATGTCTTTGAACGTACATTTCGTGAAATCTCGTCTGTTTATTCGACATATCTTGACACGCATCTGCCATCTTCAACATGATGCTCCGTTTAACCTGAAATCAACCCCACAAACGAGGGTGGCAAAAAAAAAAAAAAAAAAAAAAAAAAACATACACGAATAAGTAACGTCTTTCTGCAACAAAATTTCTCGGTTCGTGACTTACAACATTTTTGCGCGGGAGTTTATAAATAATAGGTAGACTGTTTCGAGAACAAGTTTCGAGGAGTGAGAGAGTTTTAATGCTGACAACACTCTAATGAGGATGAACTTGTACAAAAAGTACTCGCGGTCGAGTAGCTACAAGTCACGAGAAAAAAAACATACTCACATAAAAATGAAAATGCATGACAATATTATTCATGTTCTAAAATTGCACACAACGGTACATTCAAATAATTATTCGAAATTCGATTCTATTTTTTTCACAGACGAATATTTAA
This sequence comes from Parthenolecanium corni, assembly GCA_038050395.1. Lineage (NCBI taxonomy): Eukaryota > Metazoa > Arthropoda > Insecta > Hemiptera > Coccidae > Parthenolecanium > Parthenolecanium corni. The sequence continues at coordinate 3,559,442 of JBBCAQ010000020.1, forward strand.
AGGTTTCTCAGTTTTTAAAATTGAAAACCTTTACGAATACAGTACTACGTGAATTAGTCATCAATAATTTTCTTAAAAATTAAAAAATTTAATTTTGTAAAGTCACTGTGATCGCTTTTCTGCAAATATTAAATATTTATACTTTCAAAATTTCAACAGTATGTCATTGTTCAAAATCCCTGCTTTGTGCCACAAAAAATCCCTGGAGGTGAAAAAAATTCTTGACTCCAGTTTTTTAGTTGTTGGATCTCGCAGTCACACACACAAAAAGGATTAGTCTGTAGAATTTTAATTAGAAAAATAAAATTTGAAACTACAAGGATAAGTTCTCAAATTTCTTCTTCTTTGAATAACGATTGGAAAATTGAGACAAAATTCTTCGAATCCTCAACAAAAAAAAACCCTTAAATTTCAAAAAATCTAGAAAATCCATGGTTTTATCTCTGATATTTTTCAAGACAGTAAAACATCCCTGCTTTCCGGGATTAATCCCTGCAGTTGGCATCCCAACCAAAAAGAGAAGTTTGAGGGGGTACGAAGACCTCCAACTTTCATTTACAAATTTTTATAATTACCCATATCTCCCACATATTCTAGTCACGAATGAATGAAAATAGTCAAAAGTGTTTCAAGTCACACCCGCCCTGCCCATGTGCATCCCCAACTACTCGTACAACCGAGTCGCAGATCTGTTTATCTTGACAGCATAGCTTGATAGCAATCTGCTACTTAATAGTTTCAGCTGTCGACCCAATCACACTATCGCCGGATAAAATACGAAGTCGTCACTTTCTTGTAACGACTGCCACACGCAGAAAGTCACTGAAAGACTTAAACCTATATAATATGTATAGGTACAAATATTTGTAATGCATCAACGACAATCGCGAAAATCGACGCGTCGAATGTTGACGGATGAGAAAGGGGTGGTGTCTAGAAAGGGCATAATATCGTGGCTTGGTAAATATGCCTTTCTGCGTGTCGAAAATTTTTCACTTAAAGAAATGACAAATTGTAGACGACGCGACGAAAAGGTTGCGATTATGCATTTTCAACTGCCATTGGGGAGAACGAAGTGAAGAGGGTTAAAAAAAATATTTCTACGTGTTTTCATATATCGTCGAGAAAGATACTATTCATATCTACTCGCCGGATGAACGATTGATTCGACTCGCAAAATGCGCAGAAAACATTTACGCAACATTTGAATTCAATAATACAATATACTGTCGGGTACTCGGTTGGTAAGGTATACAAATAAACTTTCAAAATTCCAACATATCAAATTCGAACCTAACTTCAATAAAAAAGTTTATTTCAGACTCATACGTATACCCATAAATCAAAAAGCCATTAATTTTTTCTCAAATTTCCAACTCCAGCGCCAAAAATATTTAAATTTATTTTCTAGAAATGAAAGTATAATATGCTAGCAGAGAAGACGAGCGACATCTTCGAAGAATAACGTGCTTCTCAAACTCATTCAATTTTACTCATAAATAGATCACGAAAATAGCTATAGGCAAAGTAGTTTCTAGATTTTTAAATTTCAAATATTCGTCTGACATGAAAACGTCAAAACAAATGCTAAAATCAAACAAATTCTAGATTTCAAATGTTTGAATTAAGGAAATTCAAAGGTTTTTAAAATTGTAGTCGGTATCCAACTTGAAACGAGTTAAGGGTGACTGGTGAAAGCGTTCACTGTTTAGAGTCTAGTCCCATCAACTAATTTTCTAATTTTATCCGAAAAAAAAAAAGAAGATAATTCTGTGACTTTCTATCACTTGAATTCATAAAACAAGAATACAAAACAGCGTTTCGCTCCCTAAGAGACTAAAAATTTCTTCAACGTCACATTATAGTAGAAAAACACACGAGTTATAACGTCTACTTCTGGATCATTGATTGTAAAAACGTATTTTCCGCATAGAAAATAGAAAAATTATTTTGATCTTTCATTACCAAACCCCATTTAGATGATCTATCGCGCACTTTTGAGGCACTTTTCAGCCAAAAGCACCTTTTAAGTGACTTTGGAGCCCCCGTCAAATTCGGATAGAGCTAGATTTTGCTGAAAACTAATGTATCCGGAGTAAATATGAGGCCATAATTACATGTAATTTAGGAAAATCAAGCAAACTCTTGATATAATTACGATCCGTCTGGCCAATTCGAGAAATTACCTGGTCCGGCTAAATTTATGCAATGATTCATTGGCTCGCGAGCCACACAATTAAATTGCCAAATAAGCTCCGCGACCGGATAAAGGGGTTTCCGTTGAAAAGAAATTTATGACATTTTTCTTTTCTCTCTCGCACCAGTATACACTTCTTTTTCTCGTGCATAATTACAAAATGGCTGTAAACTGCGAATCGCTATATACTAATTACTTTTTCTTGAGCGAAATTCACTTTTTTTTTCTCCTAAATTACGTTTTTCTTCTTTTCGACCCAAAAAATCTTAGCCGTTCCTGTCGCCTTGTTGCAACCTTCGGCTAAGTAATTTTCCTTCTTCATTCGCAAATATCTAATTCATTTTTCCTACAAAAATATAGGAAGCGTAAAAATTTATTCAATTACTTTTTCTTCCTTATTTGATATTCAACTTACAGTGAAAAGAAATATGAGACAGAAGAAAATTACAATGATGTGATACAGGTGAACCACATTTGATAGTCCAAGATTACAGCAGTAGAATGTGATTGACACGAGTATGAAATATTGTAAAATAATAATCCACCAAGCTACATAAAGAGTTGCAGTGGTCGGCTAAGAGGAATCACCAACTATGTAACATTCACTTTTAATATCTGCAGAGAATAGTGAAGTAAAGTCAACTTTATACTCCCTGTCATCATTATTCGGCTTGCGAATTCGAATTACACCCACAAATCATTTACAATCCAACCAGAGTGATTCGATAGAGTTGCTTCACATTTCAGTGCCACTGAAAAAATGATAAAGAATTTCAACGCTAAATTTGGTTCAAAACACCAGACTGCATCCAACTTCATACGTCTTTTAAGAAACTTCCAATTAGTAAAAGACCTAATTAATGAAAATCGTTTCAGCCTTTTCCCACAAAGTATACCCATTCTCAGACAAGCAACTTGAAACGGAATTTCGATTGCAATTGACGAAAATTTTCGACCAAAATTAAACATTTTCGCATCTTTCACACATAATGTACACGTTCACATCAATTTCTCATCACCAGAGTATAGACGACATAAGAGGCAGAAAAAAACGATAATTTTAGAAAAATTTAATACGAGTACGCGCTAAAATCCACCAATAGATATCGATGCCACAAAATGCAGCATTAGATTTGGCCAAATGCTGGTTGAACGTTGATTGATTACCCAATATATTTGATAGCGTGACAACATTTCTGCACCGGACGGGAAAAAAAAAAAAAGAACAAAAAGAAAGAAAGTGAGATGGCCTTGTGACGGTGTCATAAACAGCCGCTAAAAGGCAGATAGGTTTTGTCAAAATAAACACGTGCTAAGACGCACGATTACCACACTCTGCAAGACGCACTGCCACAAGCCACAAATGCCTTCTCCTTTGCGAAGGCGGTTGCCAAATGAAATTTAGTTTACTCTTCTATTTTCATTTTGTTCTCTCTCTCTCTCTCTCAAAGGAAAATTATCGTGTAATGCGTTTACCAAGAATATTTTAAAGCCTGTTTTCGCAGATGAGGCTGGTTCGAGGAAGATAACCGCAGTATTGTTCCGTATATGTGAACAAAATACTTTCATTCGAGATGACAAAATGAAATGAAATTAAAAACCTTTTTACAGTGTTTTCAATGAAAAAGCAATTATATCTAATCAAAGAGAAGAGCAATGTTGATATAGAACAACTCCTTATCGAGTAGCTCGTACAGACTCACCATCACAGATGAGGTATGCAAATTCCATACGGATTCATTAGAGAATGCCCTCAATTTTTGTGTTTATTGTATACACACTTTCAAAATGTGTACTCTCCTCCTAACAGAGATAGGGCTTTCAAAAGATTCACACCCCCCACCCCAATTTGGCATTTAAAGACAAGACTTGCTGGAGAAACTGTGCTTATATAGTTGAGTTGGTTTCAACTTTGCAAAAATTTTCCGAATTCTTTTAATGCCAGCTTCATTCACTCAAATACGTACAAAAAAAAAAAGGAATCGACTAATCTATATAAGCCATATTCCATTACAATCGTTCTGAAATGAGTAGCAAATTCTAAATCTTGCAAGGATAGACATTTTAATTTCAAGATCAAAGGAAATATTGGCGGAGGATTTTTCATTCATGTTCTCCCAATAAAGTAGCTACCTACCTATCTGATACGAAAATAGTTGAAGAGGAAGAACATTTTTTTTTCATAGGTTATGTAAGTACTCGTACGTATACTTACAAAAAAAAACTGTCAACTTGAAGTTTGCAAGTAAAATAAATGTAATCGAATGGATAGCATACATGTAAATCAACGTTTTATGACTAAAACGCACAGCCTTGGTGAAAAGGTGGCTATGAAATTATGAATAAAGTGTATCCTTTTTTCAAGAACAATATACGAGATGGCATGAATGTTCCATATTCTCGTCCGTTTTCGCCACTGATCAAATTTTATACATCCTAACGACCCACCTCTATTTTCATGAGAAAAAAAAAACAATTCCACATAAAATCAAATCCAAGTGCCTGCCAACGCAAAAATTGCTGAATCAAAAGACGTCATAAAAGGTAGGACTGTAGCATGTCGGAATACTATTATAGAAGACAAGAAAAAACCGTTGACTGAAAATTTATCTAGTCGAGGAGATAAAGGTCATAGTGAATAGTGAAAAATAAATGAGGCTCAAATGTCATGTGCCGAAAAAAGGAAAAAGAAAAAAAGAAAAAAAGAAAAAAAGAAAAAAAGAAAAAAAGAAAAAAAGAAAAAAAGAAAAAAGAAGCAAAATAAAAAGAAAAAAAGAGGAAAAAATGTCGAAAACGAGGGAAAGTTTTCAAAATAAAAGACGATACAAAAGAGTATTGAGACGAGGAAATTAAGTACGAAACGGTTCCATGTTAGAAAACAAAATTAAAGGGAAAAATTATAATACAGGTAGGTGACTACACTGTACGAATAACAGTAAGTATGTAGCCCAACTAATGAATTGAAATCTGGAAAGTGAGAATTTCGAAAATAAAAAATAAAAAACAGATTAAAGTAGAAAATCGTAAAAGTTGAAAGCAGCTCCTGTACGAATTCCAGACAATTAACTCGAATAAGCGTTAAAAAAAAAAAAAAAAAAAAAACAGACCTATGGCGAGGAGAAAAAGCTTGCTTAAAATAATATAATGAGGTGAGCACTGCGCAAATAAATAGTAAAAGTGGATGAAAACGTAATCAGCAGGCTATAAAAATACAGAAAAGCTCCAAAAAATAATGAAACTCGAGTTAAAAACGTTGCTTATATACAGGGTGTTATTTAATTACTCGGGTAAATACCTTAAATACTTTTTTAGCTCAAGTCGAGGACGCACTAATTGAATTTTCCGTTTAGAGAGGTAGTTTTTTCAAATAGATAGTTCTCTCTATTTACGGTTTCGCGGATGTTCGTAGGTCAATGTGAAGGCAAGTAACAATCTTCACTATTCTCAAGTTGTAATACATAGTTAGTTATAGATTCACATAAGGGCTGTAAATACGAGTATAGCAAATTTCGATCCAACCCTCAGACCAGAAAAATGTTTTCTAGTCTGGACCTTTTCAATTTGATGATAGAGGAAAATGGCTTATTTCCGCCAAGAATAATGTAATCTATAGCTACCAGAATAAATTTATATATACATATTTGTGTATAATTTTTCAAAGTTTTGCGATGACAGTACCCATATTTTTCAAGCAAATTTGAATTATAGTTTAGATACCTATACATATTTCGTAAATATTCGATTGCTGAATTCCATAAAATAGGTGTACTCGTCCGTACTCCGTTGTATAATTCAAACAGTTTCTTCCCACGAGGGATCGCAGTGAAATTAGTTTTTCATCTTATGATGCTCGTAATTCCCTCGTGCGATACAGGTAGATATGTAGGCTACCTGAACACAGACGGTACCGAGTGTATTTTACGTATCATTACACCCAGAAGACATCCACAATACCGATCCCATCATACGATGTAAAACCACATATAACACATCTAATATAAATTCTGTCCATCGTTATATGTACGTAGGTACTATAGATACAAATAATTTACAACGAGCGAAAAACTTTTTTTTTTCCAAATAAATACGTAGATATATGGAAAAAAAGTTCAAAAACATACATAGACATGGGGAAAAGAAGAAAGCTATACCACAGCAAATACAATATTTCCTCGCAAACAATGAATGCATATGTGGATACGTTTTTGACAGTGATTAAGTGCGGTTTTTACTTTTTGCAGTAAAAAAAAAAAAAAAAAAGTCAACCACATGTAATGGGAATGAAACAGAGAGGCGCAGAGAAGTTGAAAAAATCTTATGAAAATGTCGTAACGCGGAATTACAAATGCTGGACTCTCGGATATGATGATGGATTAGTGAATTTAGCTATGTATCAGGATTAATGCGCCGATAAAATATTTTCTTTTACTCTCCAATCTCAATGATGGATGCGATCATTTTTATACCGACACTTTATATCGAAAAACGATTACGTAGTTTTTACGCCGTGTACGAGCTATCGAAATATAGACACGCGTACAGGCCTTTGAAATGCAAGCCAAAGGCTGAGAATATTCCATTTCGGCTCGATGTTGATAACGTACGGTTAGAAATATCAACAAATCATTCCTGCATTTTTGAGTATACCGACATTTTGTTCAAAAAGTCTCACTCACAGCCTTCGATTCTCAAGTCCTTCAGTCACATGGGCTGAGGAAAGGACGAACATGCGAGAGTATCTACATGATTCGGATGGGCGTACAGAGTAGAATTTGTATTGATCAAAAATACCCCAAAGTACCCTATGGACGAAATTATTACTTTTGACGGTGCCTTGGGATGGCACTTCCATCTACTGAAAAGAATACTTTTCAAAGAGTAAGTAATACTTTTAAAAGTTATTATTTCGCACTTAAGTCTTAATTCTTAAGGTAGCATTTGAAGTATACCCATGTAGTTACTTGACGATTGCTTTGCTTATAAAAATATAATACTTTTTAATATGTACTTTCAAAAGTATTGCTAGATTAGAGGATAATTATAGGAATGCCAAATTAATACTTTTTCAAGCATGAAGTAAATTGGCAGAAACTACTGTAATAAATAATATTTCTGAATTCTTATGAAACGAATAAAATAATTCGCGGAACCGAATTTGTTTACTCTATATTGCCATTTCCCCTCGCCATCGAGTATATTTTCATGGACGTATAAATCAGAAGCAAAAAATAAGAGAGAACTCCGTATCAGGGTACCGACGCTAAATTTGCATTACTATGAGAAGGATTTTCTTTTTATGTTCCCTCTGCTTTTTCCTCACTGTTAAGTGTTATTCGACGAACCCAAAGTCGTAAAACCGAGAAAGAGTAAACGAATTTTTTTTTATAGGCTACTCAAGTCGAGTAGGTAGGACACAATTCACACAAAAGCAATGGCATTTCCCATAGTCGTAGCATTTTGGGGGGGGGGGGGGGGAATAATTCAAGTTAACAACAGAATCAAAAATTTACTGCTGGTTAATAATAAAGTATACCTACCCTGAATTCAGTTCAACACACGCACCAAACTTTCGAGTACTACCTTAACGGGAACATTTTCTAAAATTAATTAGCTCAAAGAACTTTTTGATAAGTTAATGTTGACCGAACTGTTCTTCCACTAACTGTCAATTCTTCCTTATCTCGTTCACTGTATAACAGCTATTGTTAAATTTATAAACTTCACTTTCCTTATCAAGATTTAGTAATTCAGATTCCACCAAATTATTTTTGGAATAAATAAAAATCGCAGAGGACCTGTTTCCATGTTGAGATATTCACCAGTTGAGAATGTTTTTCTCACATTTTCAAAAATCTTACAAATCGTCACAAATTCGAGAAAATCGGTATTATACGTACTATGATATTGAAATTTCGTACCTATCCGCGAAGCACAAAATAATTTATAGGTACATTTGCTTCGTGATATATGTGTGTAAAGCCGATTACCGAATTATTTCGGCTGAATTTTGAAATACCCATTCTGGAAATCGGGTACGTCGTCACAAAGCGGTTTACAAAAAGGCTGAACGAGTGCCACTGTGGTTTCATTTTTTTTGGCATAAACGCGAATGGCTGAATCGGCGCGAGGCGCAAAGTGTATATAATGTGCTTAAATATGCGCTCAGCCGCGACTTAGGGACGAGCCACAGAGCACAATATTATTCGACGAAACGTGTATTATACGGTATAATGAGGAGGTATTTACCTCGGCGGCGATATACGCTGGAATGACGCTGAGCAATAATTGTTCCTGCTGCTCCTTTTCGCACTCCAGTTTCACTCTCGATTCGATGCACGTTCGCGTCCCAGTGAACGTCCTTCGATGAGCCGACTCCGTCATGTGTCGATAGTAAAAGCCGGTGCCGATGGCGCACAACAAAAATATCAGATTACTGGTCGTCTGAAACACGAATAAAAGCTTATTTGAAAAAAAAAAAAATACATGAGGATTGGGTACTTATTATCTATATAGCGAAGCGAAAACATGCTGGAAAAGGCAACGTTTCAGTCGAAAGGCCACAATTCTGGGAAAGAGCAGCAGCTGTGAACGCGTACCTATAGCGGGCAATACACGCGTGTCTTGAGGACGGTATACCTGTAAAATGGAGGGGAGGGGGTCGACTAAATGAAGGCGAGGGAGAGCTGCGAAGAAGGATACACAGGCAGTGATGATGTTGAACGTCGTGTCGCTCAAACGAAATCACGCAGATGGAAAGAAGGTATAAGGCCTCTTATAGTTACTGATGGCGAAAGGATTTTTCTGGACGAGTGAAAGAGGGGACAGGGAAAAGGTACGGAAACACGTAGCTGACGAAAGGAAACAGCGGCTTCCAAGCAATTCTGAACCTATAGTAACATATTGTAGGTACACCAATTTTCAAAGCTAGTGTCACATCATACTCAAAACTTTACCCTACCTTTTGAAACTTAAGCTCAACAAATTGGAGCGGGTATGCGGTTAACTGTTTTTTTTATTTTTCAGTTTAATTTCACATGGTAATGAACAGAGGCAATGCTACATAAGCTTGCGTAAAGGATAATCATAAATTTGATGAGGTGATTCTACATTCAGGGGGTGACAATGCATGGTCATATTTATACACTGACACTTTTTTTCTTTTTTTTTCGACTAATGAATATTGTAAATCCTCGAATTCATTTACGGGTACAAAAGCAAACAGCTTCGAGTGGAAAGGACCACTTACTGCTAGAACATTTCCAAGAAATAGTCGTTCCAGTCTCTCCAGCTGACAATCGAAGATAGTTCTCATTTCCAACAAAGATTTATTTTTCTGCACTACCTACGTCAGAAATGTTGAAAGACCAACGAAAGTGAATAATTTTCACGCCACGAGCGAGTATCCGCCAAGGGTTAGTGAAGCACGAATGTTTCGCTTCGTAAAAGCTTTTTTCTTTCATGATTTAGTTCATAGTGGGCCAAAAGTCGAACTACTTTTCCTCGTCCATTCAACAGGTGCAGACTTAATTTTTGTCAAAAGACAACCGTGAGAATTTAATTCCTTTCCCAAATACAAAGCAAGGCACACAGAGTGAAAATTCAGTAAGATATCGACGTTTCTGTGGCAGCCAAATCAATTCTAAGCCGGTTCAGAAATATAGAAGGCAAAACTGTAACAAGAACCTAAGTAATGAACGAAAACTTTGAGACAAGACTTGATAATAAATTAGATTTCGACGAAGAATAGTTGGTAAAATTATACGGATTGGATGAGATTGGACGGTCGCTATGAAGCGAATCAGCAAATTTGCAAAAGAGAAAAAAGCTGCGAAGATTTGCACTTTTTTTAAACGAAATCGAAATAATTTTAGCTCGTAGAAGCAGCCTTTTTTTCTTCTTCTTTTTTTTTTAAGAAAAGAAACAAAAAATCGTAATTATTCAACCCGAACCTTTGATTTATCAAGTCTTTATTTAAACTATGAGGAAGTAATTTTTCAAAAGATGACAACATTAAAAGGCAGATTGTCGAATAAAAAGGTCGATTTAAAATGACGATCATTTTTCTGCAAGGAGACGTACTTGGAGGATGGAACCCAATTTATCAAGCCATTTATTTTCTCATTCACTAAAGGAGGAAACTTTATTCTAATCTAATTTACATCGATCGTAATTCAATTTTGAAGCCGCTGAAAAAACTTTCTCTTTCGGGGCACTGAAAAAGCTGAAAAAATCTGATGGGTTCTTTCATTTTCTTAAAAAATAAAAGTCATTTCGAAGACTCCGTCAATGAAAGAAAGCACCCTCATTATTTACATAATTCGATGACAATTTTGAATAACTTTTCCATTAGGTACTGGAAAATTAAATTTTAGGTGATGCGACGTTGCTTCCTGGTTAGTTCTAAAGCCATAATGCCTCTCCACACTCATTCAAAACAGCTGAGGATGATGTTCAATTTTAAATACGAACAAATTAATTTTTCTAAAATTAATATAAACTTACTTGTCTATAAAACGGTCCATCAAATGTCGACTTGGCATCCATTACACATAAGATCACATACACGGTCAATAAAATACCAGTCATGGCAAACGATGCAATCCTGGAAACGGGTAACATAGCGTGGACAGCCAGCAGCAAAGCGAACAGCAGAGGTGTACTTTGCGACGAAGCGATCAGGAACAGAATACCGGCAAATACGAAAACGGTAAGAAATGACACCAAAGCCGCTATACGCTCTGAAACCAGCACCGAAGGTAACTGGCTAACTGCTAATGCGACCAGCAGAAAAAATGACAGAAATATCAGACGAAAAATGTTTCCCAGGCATTCGTTTAAGTTCTGCAAACACAAGAAACACAAAAGATTTTGTTTTCTCACAATGTCAATACAAGGTACCTTCGTTATTATTCGCAATTATTTACAACCAATGGACAAAACTTTCCTTTTAAAAAAATAAACTTTTGGGCAAAAAAAGAGAAATGAAATTCGACAATTTTTTTCATTTTGAAATAAACATCATCGCCCTTTTTTGCACTCAAATGATGTTTTATGGCCTGAAAATACTACATCAAAATGATAATGTTGTTGGAACTTAGAAGGTTTGCACTCGGACTGGCAATAGATATACGACGTGTATTATGTAGTTTTGCATAAATGAAATAGGAAAAAAAATAAGAAAAACACATAAATTAGAAACACGAGTGGCAAAACTGAATGTATCAACTTAAAAGCAGACAGTAAGTTGGATTTATTATTTGAATGCATTCTTTACCTCAGCAAATATCACAATTAGCACCATCAGAAGGATGCAACCGGTAAATGCCACGGCCAGACAAGCTAGGAAGAGCGAGTGCTTCAGTCGAATGCAATAACGTCGATACAGGTCCTCCAACTCCATGGCTGAAGAGGTAACGCAGATTTTCCTGAAATAGAACATACGAATTAGTTGATTTTTCATTGCTCCAGAAAGTGATTGCAAATTATGATTAAAGTTAGCGACTTCCTGATGGACAAAAAATGAGAAAATGATCCGGAAAATGAGAATTTTATCTGTTGTCAGTCCGTTTTTATTTTCGATCATCGGATCTGAAAATTTGCAGTTATTTTTGTCATCTTGATTAATTTTCCAAATCCGTTTGTAAAACGGATTTCCTGATTATAATCAGTGATAATTTTTGGTCAATTTTTCTAAATCCGCTTGTAAAACGGTTTCACGGATTATACCCCGGGCCAACAAATATGATAAAACAGCCTTCACGGAAAATAATCCGGACTCATTTCCGGCAAGACTGATTACAGTCCATTCAAAATCCGTTTTAGAAGCCGGAAAACAGGAAAATTCCGAACGGATTATAACCCGGAATAAAACGGATCCGTTTTCAAAATATTTTGCCCATAGGGTTCGATTAAGACCTAGCGACTTTAATTATCTCTAACTTGACATATTGCACAGCACGATGGCAAGAACAATACTTATAGCATTCTTGTTTAGCTACCTATCTTTCCTTGCGGCTGAAATGAGGTCGAAAAATAGCTGCAAAATGAACGAATGGCTGATTTACAAAAATGATATGTTTATCATTGAATATAGACTTGAGGGTGTGAAATCTGAATTTCGGATCAAATTTCAGTTATACATGGCTACTTCTTTTGTGGCCAAAATGAGGCTGAAAAATTACTGAAAGATGAAATGGTTGATTTTTAAGGGAAATATGTCATTATATAGATTTGAGGATGTGAAATCTAAATTTCGGGTCATATTATAAGCTACCTATATTTACTTCCCTTTGTGGCAAAAACGAGGCTGAAAAATGACTGTAAGTGAAATGAAATAATTTATAAATGTGATATAGCGAGTTAAAAGACATGATATGCGATAAACATTCTGAGCCGTGAACCGCGAGTGAAAAATACTCGAGAAAAACCGTAAGATCTGTTTATTCAGGAACCTAATGGAAGCCTACCCCAACTGCCAAAAACGCGTGCCTCAGCAGCTTTCCAAGTTACTGGCGCAGCACGCAGCCTAAGCGAATAATATAAATCTCTTTATCTAGATTTGACCCGCACCTGTGAGACGTAGCAAAATTGCGACCATGCGATTATCTACGGATGAGAACGATGATTCACCTTCCGGCCACCAATAACCGTTTCCGGTTGACGACATTTTCTACGATGCCCCGATCCCCGCGGAAAGTTAAAATCGTCTAAAACGGCCAAAAAGGGAGGCAAAATGGAGAGAGAAGAAAAAATATACTATATAAAAGATCTCGAAGTCATTTCCACCTACGACGCCGACGAACGCGTTCCATTCTCCGAACGGTCGTCCGGAGGGGGTGAACGGGGTGCGAAAAAAATTACCGCTAAGTAGCAATTTCGCAAAGTGGCAGCGAAAAAGTGGCGGCCATTTCGCCAAACTTGTTAAAAACTTTTCAAATTAATACGATGTGTCGACGAAACGAGTATTTACGGCATACGTAGAAGAAATCCGGCTTAATAATGAGAACTATAGTACACACCTAATTTTCGCCGAGAAAATAGGACAACCATTTTCCACCCTTGACTCGGTATTAAAAAAAAAAAATTGCCATGGGGCAGCTACATAATATTATATGTACACATCGTACGTATACTCTAGTGGATTCCGAAACGAGAAAACACACTCGTACTTTTATTCGTTCGATCATGAGATTTCAAAAGTGTAGTTTTCGTACGTGTAAAAAGATGCATTTATAGGAATGCCAACTTCTATTACTCAACTATGCCCGAATTGATCTGAAAATTTCGGTAGTGGTAGGGTGGTCCTTATTTCGAAGTTTTGCATCTCTTACCTTTCACCTTACAGAAAGGTTCCATATTATGAGGCGAAAAAAAAATCCATAAAAATTTCATCCACTTTAAGTTGAAAGGAAGTAGTGCCTCCAGAGGTTTGCCAAAATCCGTACATGTAAATACAGGGTGCGACAAAATGACCCGCTAGATTTATTTTTCGAATTATACACGCGAAAGAAATGAAAATAGAGACGCGCGCATTCTTCCGTTGGTTTTAAATTAAAATTCATTCTTTAAGGTCGTGTAAAATATGAAATAAAAGTTTCACTCGAATGCTGATCGAACTCAATTTTCAAAGACTTGGCTAATCAATGGTCATATTTATTTATTTTTATCAATTTCTAACATGATCGCTGGGGGGAGGGTTTTACCTCCATGCGCTAACCGTGGAGAATTCCTCGTCCGCTGTCAATTTTATACATCACTATATATAGTGGTATTCGGAAGAAAAAATTATAACATAATGCGACCATTTCTTAGCAAAGTCAACAAATTGGGTTTTATGCTTTTGAGAATGTGTTAGAAATGGTCAACATTCGATTGAAATTGTGTTCAGTGGCGCACCAAAGTGGGGATATGGAAATGAAGACTTCTCTTTGAACCTAAAATTTCATCGAAAAAAAAGCGGGATAAAATATTTTCAGTTTTTTTGGGATTAAATTGACAACTAAGCCCATCTCTTAAGAAATTCTTACTTACAATAATATGTTGATTGTGACTCTTTTCATTTGACGGACAACAGAGCCGCACATTCTAAAATTGTCTCTCAGAGCATTGACTTTTTATGTAACTTTCGATTCGCATATCCAGTTTTTATGGCCAGATAATTCTGCGAAAAATAATTTGTGAAGCGCTATAGGAAAACCCACCTTCGGGTGAAAAACAAAATTTCTCAGAAAAGCCATTTAAGTAAAAAAAGTCAAAATTAAAAAAAAATTTTCTTTAGTGAAATTGGTACACTGAAGCTTCCTCTATACGATACTATTAAAAAAAAATCCGAATTTTTATTTTTTTGGTTGCTTATAGGCAAAAATGTAAGTACAAGATTAAAATTTTGTATAACAGATTTCAACGAAAAAAGACTCTTGAATGTGCTCGACGGGTGTTCTTATCCTCAAATTCGGATTCCTCATGAAATTTCATGTAAGAATCTCGTATTTTGACTTCACTAGCAGGGTCAAGAATCAATTGATATGACGATAAACGCTGCTCTTCTTATTTTAAAGTCGCTTTTTCAAGCGTTTTTCTGGCATTTTCGTTTTTCCGTCTTCCACGCGCCAACTGATATTTCTCAGCGGTTATTTGTCCTGACGTCACCAATTCAATTCACACGAAAAACCGATTTTTGTGATCTTCACTCTAAGGTGGGTTTTCCCATAGCGCCTCACATTTTATAATTCTGCAAAAAATAATTTTGTAATTCTTATCAAACTTTGTATTATAAAATTTATTATAATTGACTCACAATTTACATTATCAAGAGTAACATAACAGATAGCGACGATGAAATGGACTATGTATATCGGATTAAGTACGGAGCGTGCAACAAATTAACCTTTGTTTTGTCAACAGCAATCAATGGGTGCACTTGTACCTGCATTCTTAATTGCATACATTTTTGCGAGAAAATATATTTAATTAGTTTAACGTACTTTGATCCCATCCCGTATCATGGATGATGCAAGTATTTAATCGGATAGAGCAGCTGCATCCACAGAGTGGGTAACTGAATACGTTGTCTCTACAGTTGCGTTCTGAAGTGTTTTTTTTTTTCATTCACTGTTCGCGTTGCATGATCGAGTGCCCTGGAAATATGAAATTCGCGATTTTCTGTTTGGCCGCCGTACTGGCTACGGTTTGCGCCGAAATCGTTTCCGATATACACAACTTGGTCAACTCGATCGGGGATCACTCAGCGCGAAGATTCAACTCGCCTCAACAATTCATCCCGCCTCAACAATTCATCCCGCCTCAACAATTCATCCCGCCTCAACAATTCATCCCGCCTCAACAGCCATCCGGTCCGGAGTACAACTCAGGAGATTCGCAGAATTACCAAGGAGGCTTGAAGCCTCAACCATTCATCCCGCCTCAACAATTCATCCCGCCTCAACAGCCATCCGGTCCGGAGTACAACTCAGGAGATTCGCAGAATTACCAAGGAGGCTTGAAGCCTCAACCATTCATCCCGCCTCAACAATTCATCCCGCCTCAACAGCCATCCGGTCCGGAGTACTACCCAGGAGGTTTGCATAATAACCAAGGAAGTTTGCCGAAATACCAAGGACCCCGGCAGAACAACAAAAACGAATCACAGAACAACCCAGGTGGTGATCCGGGCACCTTGCAGTTCCCCCCACAACAGCGAGAGCTGCCATTTAGTCAAAATGGAATCATCAAGGTCCGTAATGATGGACTGGTCAGCACTCTGCAATTTATCGTCGAGTACAACCTCAATGGCTACAGAATGCAACAAGAGTCAGGCAGTTTCCACTTCGGAATGGGTAAAATCATTATAATTCCCGCCCAAGCCGAGGACATCACTGTCACCATTCGACGCAGTAAAATATTCAACGCGATCCCCGAAATCTTCCTCAGACAATTCAAATACCCAGTTATCAAATGCTACGTATCCAATGATGGCAAAATAGCTACCGAAAGCAAATGCAATCTCTTTTAAAAGTAGTACGTAACTGAAGTTTTTAGTGATTATACTCATATTTTCTCACTAAATTGCTTTACGAATTAATACACGAATTCTAACAAAAACCGAGTTGCTCAATTTCATTTTGCCACGTTTCTCCCAACTCGGTACTGTTAACCCCAAAACCCAAACCAAAACCAAAACCATAAACTAAAACCAAAAAAGGCCCGCAATAAGGGCTCCCCTGGAGGCACTTTTTGCCCTCCCGGCAAAATTTTCAATTTTATTTTTTCGAATTTTAAAAAATGGAAAGAACCTCATTTAACAATTATGTTTCTCAATTTAAAAAAAATTCTGCTCCATCTATGGTTTGCGAATTGGTCCCCTTGGGATTGTACTCCAGCCACAGGCCCCAACTGGATCCAAAACCAGACCAATTGTTTAGATTTAGTTTTGGTTATTTCATATTCTTAAGCCATCCTTTAATTACCCTCATTTGTAGTATCTGCACGTTTCTTTTTGATCGCACAATTCAATATCTTAAGGCTATTGCCAATT
The DNA here is from genome assembly GCA_038050395.1 of Parthenolecanium corni. Taxonomy (NCBI): domain Eukaryota; kingdom Metazoa; phylum Arthropoda; class Insecta; order Hemiptera; family Coccidae; genus Parthenolecanium; species Parthenolecanium corni. The sequence goes on from JBBCAQ010000020.1 coordinate 3,576,172, forward strand.
TTATACTTTTGTGGGTTTACTGAACTGCTACGAGTAATATTACACCTATCAATATTTATGTTAGGTCAAATTCATTATTTGCTCTCTAAGAAAATTACGACTAGGAAGGGATTTACAATATTGGCTTTAATGGTGATTCAAAATCAAATCTTGGTTCAGGACACAAATATCTGTAAATGTGAGGTTGACGCCGATTCAAGTCTGAAACTCGTTTAAACGAGAATAGTACGTCCTGCCATAAAACTCCACATTCTTTACAAAAAATTGTCATGTTTACCCCTAAGTTACCTTTTGAGAACATCGTGTAGTGAAAACATAACTTCTGCTTTTTGACTTCTCTCCCCCCCTCTCTACCCCAACCGTAGATCTAACATATAATTTCGTTGAAAATTACATATGAAAAATATTTAGAAAATTTCAAGTAATCACAAAGCGAATGGAAAAAACGAAGGTAAGTTACCAAATTGTGTTAGATATTTTTCAGAAAGAGTTTTAACTTTCCACTAGCTATACGATGAAAAGATAACTGAGAAACATCACAGGGTTAGTTGTTCTAACCAGAGGGAGGGGTTAAAACTTTATTTCACCAGCAGAAGAATGCTACTTCAACCGTTCGCGTACGGCCGTCGCCCAAGTTTACCGCGATAAATATTCATGTCGACCACAACTTTTGAATATCATCAAAGAAAATGGCGAGCTTTAACGAAGCACTCTTCGAGAAAAACGAATGAGATAGCGTTCGCCGTGACACTCGAGGGCTTTCAAAGGTGCAATCGCGCGAAGCACATTTCCAAAGCACTTTTTAAACGGGTAATTATATTAATTTACAGGCGCAAACTTTCGTCACTTTCGAAATTTCTTACCCCTTGGGTCTTCGCTTTGCAGTATAATTTCCTCTATTACCTGAACTGTCGCCGATTCAACTTTTTTACCCAAGGTCAAACAATGAATTTCCTTCATTGGGTCCCTCTAATGGAATTACGAATATAAGTGTAAACATGTACGAGATAATTAAAATGCATATTTCGAAAATGTGAGAAGTCCGAAACAGTGATTTTGAGAAAATAATGAAAAGCTGTCTAAAACAAGACGGTCCTCATGTTCAAATTTGGATTTAGCAAGACCAATTCAACCTGCACTAATTGTTGGCGTAAAATTCAATCTCCAAAGAGAACGAGATGAGGAGAAATAAGAACTTCAAAGTTGAAAATCTAAACTGAGTCTAATTTTGTGTATTATAATTGTATTTATTTTCTCCACAGCTCTTGGGGCCAATTATGAGAGCTACCTACATAATGAAGTTGCAAATTCTTTGTTCTCGATTCAGGCTTTCACTATCACATGAAACATCATCAATAGTATATTATATGTATTTGTATTTAAAATGTCGGTAATGATTTGTATGTGTAGATCTATAAATGGACACTTGAAATTAGAAAAAAAAAAATCATTCAATCGAGCAATATAGAGTAGAATCGTGTTTTTTAAACTTTGCATAGAAGCTTTGGGACAGTGATTGTGTTTTTTACATTTCCATTAAAAATGCTCGATCCTATACACAACTGAGCAAAATACATCAGAAAAGTTACTTTTTGTGGAATATTTTAAAAATAATCTTACGGATATTCGGGAAACTTTTACAGAATAAGGTGCATGAAAGTAATTAAAGTAATTTCTCTTATAATTATATTTCCTTTAAAAAAAATATTCAATAGGATAAAAATCTTTATTTTCCTGTTCAAATTGTTGAAAGGGTCTAGCAGGATAAGATAGGTGAAATGACCTTTTTCGAATTTCAACCTGAAACTTGGGGGTCAGGTTGACAATGATGAAAAACTAATTCAGCCCAAATTTCAGCCCCCCACCTCAACTGGTTGCCCCCTGGGGAGTGAAAATGTGTTTCAGCCATTTTGAAGGTTTTTTGCCCATAAATTTTTTCATAATTGTTCATTTGATTTGAAATTTTTATGGTAGTTAGTCCTCTATGAGCTCTATCTACCAGCAAAATTTTGCGGTTCCACCTCCAGTAGTTTTCCAGTAACTCCAGCTGGAAATTTTGGAGCTTCTTACCCTATGGAGTCTACAAGTTGAAATTTTCACTGATGATAGCTTATCCAGTCTACATTACACCCATATAATTTGTTTTCCAAAATTCAGGGTGGACAAGGTAGTTTTTTGGCATTGGAATATCAGTTTTTTCTAGTGGCGTCTGCTCCGGGTGTGCAAGGTGTTCACTGCATACCCAACCAAATTCAAAAATAAATTTTGTCTGTGATTATGGTAATAAATAAATTATGTGTATTTTGTAAGCATATGGCATATATTAGATGGTGTTGTGACAGAAAATGTAATAAATTTTTATTTAAGACGACAGAAAAAGTGGCGCCCACCTGGGGGGGTCAAGTGGTGCGGTCGCACCTGACCTCATAATTTAGGGGCCTCATCAGATGGGAATTTTGACTGCCTTTTACTACTAATATGTTGAAAAACATGGAAGTGAACAAAATTATGAGGGGGCCACTTTGCTGAAAAGGGCCTCACAAGTGATCTTGCACCACCTATTTCAAAATACATGTGCGCCACTGAAAAACCTTGGTTTGAAGTTCAACATAATAAATTAAATGTACTGAAATGAAATTTACCAGAGACAGATGTAGTATTTGTTTTATTAATTTCTCCTTCTTTTGAAATTGAAAAGGTTGAAACAATGATCTTTTTACTGAGAAAATATATGTATGAGTGCAATAGTGCATTATTGCAATAATTTTCAAAGTTACAGTAAGGTAACTTTTTTACCAACTGATGCAATAATCTGTTTAAAGGTGACTTCTTAGTTAATTAGTGAAGAAAACTTATGCAATAATCTGTTCAAAGGTGACTTCTGTTAATTAGTGAAGAAACTACGTACATACAAAAAATGGATGATAAGATAAGTTAATCCTTTTGTTAAGTAAAAGCAGTGTAATAATATCTTATGACTAATTGTTCTGCAGTGCAATGTGTGGTTTTTTTTTCATATTTTTGAATCCAGAAATGTTAGGTAACAGGAAATCCCAATTGGTGAAAATAACAATAAATTAGTGTTACCTAACATTTCTGAATTCAAAAATATGAAAAAAAAACCACACATTGCACTGCAGAACAATTAGTCATAAGATATTATTACACTGCTTTTACTTAACAAAAGGATTAACTTATCTTATCATCCATTTTTTGTATGTACCTATTTTCTTCACTAATTAACTAAGAAGTCACTTTTGAACAGATTATTGCATAAGTTGGTAAAAAAGTTACCTTACTGTAACTTTGAAAATTATTGCAATAATGCACTATTGCACTCATACATATATTTTCTCAGTAAAAAGATCATTATTTCAACCTTTTCAATTTCAAAAGAAGGAGAAATTAATTTAAAATATACTAAATCTGTCTCTGGTAAATTTCATTTCAGTACATTTAATTTATTATGTTGAACTTCAAACCAAGGTTTTTCTCAGTGGCGCACACGTATTTTGAAATAGGTGGTGCAAGATCACTTGTGAGGCCCTTTTCAGCAAAGTGGCCCCCTCATAATTTTGTTCACTTCCATGTTTTTCAACATATTGGTAGTAAAGGGCGGTCAAAATTGTGAGGCCTGGTGCGACCGCACCACTTAACCCCCCAGGTGGGCGCCACTTTTTCTGTTGTCTTAAATAAAAATTTATTACGTTGAATTTTCTGTCACAACACCGTCTAATATATGCCATATGCTTACAAAATACACATAATTTATTTATCACCATAATCACAGACAAAATTTCTTTTTGTATTTGGTTGGGTGTGCAGTGAACACCTTGCATACCCAGAGCAGACGCCACTGGAAAAAACTGATATTCCAATGCCAAAAAACTACCTTGTCCACCCTGAATTTCGGAAAATAATATCTTATCACTAATTATTGTTCTGCAGTGCAATGTGTGGTTTGTTTTTTCATACTTTTGAATCCAGAAATGTTAGGTAACACTAATTTATTGTGATTTACACCAATTCCTGAAATAGGAATTGGTAATGCATCAGTTGGTAAAAAAGTTACCTTACTGTAACTTTGAAAATTATTGCAATAATGCACTATTGCACTCATACATATATTTTCTCAGTAAAAAGATCATTGTTTCAACCTTTTCAATTTCAAAAGAAGGAGAAATTAATAAAAAAAATACTAAATCTGTCTCTGGTAAATTTCATTTCAGTACATTTAATTTATGTGTATTATGTTGAACTTCAAACCAAGGTTTTTCAGTGGCGCACACGTATTTTGAAATAGGTGGTGCAAGATCACTTGTGAGGCCTCACATTTTATAATTCTGCGAAAAATAATTTTATAATTCTTATCAAACTTTGTGTTGGAATTGGACGACTAGTGAGAAGTCAATATACCTACGTGGTAATACACTATGTACAAGGAGTAAAGCAAATGAACACTACAACCCTCTGAAAGAGTGTAGCAGAGTTCATGAACCTTTGGTGCGTAGCTGTTTGGCCTACGGAATGTGGTTGATGCAAGAATAAGCCTCGTACCGCTTAGTATTGCATCAGCCACAGCAAGCGCTGTCTTGCAGTTGGGTATTTTGGAAGTAAACAAGTCAATAAACTAAAGGGTTTACGACTTTGTTTACTAAAGAGCTGTGAGGGCTCTTCTAGCTCTGTGGGACTATATAATCTGGAGTAGCTGGTGAGCCAGCGGGGACACAGACATGTAGACGAAAATGCATGTAGGAGAAAAAAAATGTAGACGAAAAAATATGTAGACGAAAATAATTGTAGCCGAATATTGGGATGGATGAATTTTCAGCCAGTTTTACCAACTGCTCTCTAATTTTTGCAAAAAAATTATTTCCCTCAGAAGGAGAAAAATGTCTGCCAAAATAGGGCTGAGAATTGTGGACAAAATTCATTGTAAACGAAAAAAAATGTAGACAAAAAAGCATGTAGAAGAAAATGCCAGTAGACTAACTGAAAATGTAGACGAAAAATAAGGTAGACGAAAAAAAAGGTAGACGAAAAAAAAGGTAGACGAAAAATAAGGTAGACGAAAAATAAGGTAGACGAAAAAAAAGGTAGATGAAAAAAAAGGTAGCCAAAAAAAAAAGTAGACAAAAATGAAGGTGAACAAAAATGATTACGATGTTGAATAAGTAGTATATCCTCTCTCATGAAGGTAGTGTAGAAGCAGTAAGATAACAAAGGCATGAAAGGCTTGTGCGAGTTATTTAGAAGAGGAGTTCAGACTTCAGAATCAGAGGGTATGCTATTTACATATAACCCTTCTTCAGAAACTGAAATATGATCTTGTCCAATTACAAAGAAAGTATAAAACACTAAAAAGACCCAGACTTTGGAATATTAAGGAGAAGACTGAAAAGCTAAAGAAACTCATTTCAGAATTATAGAGGTGATTCTATAAAAACATTAAATTTTCATAAATTTAATCACCAAATTATTTTTTGCTGCTTATTTCACATTACTCAGTATTTCTCATAATAATATTATGATAACCCCAAAACAATCCCATTATACCAGGCTTTTAGGCTGCTTTGTGCTGCTTAAATAATCTGAACAAGACTGAAATATGACATTTGATTTGTAATTAAAAAACGAGACTTTCGGTTTGAACCTAGATCTGTAGTTAAAAACAGATTCAACTTAGTTAAATTTATTTCTTTATTTCTTTATTTTTTTCCAATAGATAATCCAACACAGTTGTTTTTACACTTTTTATTTTTCATCAGTCCTTGATTCAAAGTAACCGACAATATTAATTATATTGAAAAAAGGTTTAATAACTTTTCACTAGAAAAAAATCTATAATGCCGCACCAGCGTAGTTAAATTTGTAGCTCAATTTGTAGACTCAATTTATAGGCACAATTTGTAGGCTCAATTTGTAAACTCAATTTGCAAGTTCAATTTGTAGACTCAATTTGTGAGCTGTTTGTAGTTCATTTTGTAAGCTTAGTCTGTGGACTCAGTTTGTAAGCTCAATTTGTAATCTCTATTTTCAAGGTAGTAAGCTCAATGTATAAGCTCAATTTTCATGTTCAATTTGAGAGTAAAAAAAGCTTTGTTTGGACAGACGTCTTTATGACGTCATCAAACTTAAATACGAGTATGATGAAGTCATCATACAATAACAATGGATTCACACAGACACACAAAATTTTGACTATACGTCTAGTTAAAAAAATTCATCTTTAATAAAATAAAATTATACATCTTCAACTTTTAACTTCTTCCATCACTTTTAAATCAACAATACCCAACCTTCCAATGTCTCTATTGAGATTTTGAGAAACATTTTGAAAATTTTCTTTCAATGCTGCGGCATAATAACTCATGTCGGACTAGTTTTTGCTGAAAAAAAGAATATATCGTCATTCAAAATGATGAATCTACATCTAGCACACTGAGCCTCAATTTTGAATCAAGGTCTGATTCCGCCTGTTCTTAATTCTTACAAATTGAAAACATTATAAGAATTGCCAAAGTCATTTAATTAGAATTTGTTTTTTTTAATTGTTCCTTAATTTTTTATATCTAAATCATAAAATCCGATAGCTGATAGTCAGATGTCTGTCGATACACGAAATTTGTAAACAAATTATTTTTCATTTTGTCATTACTCAGCTTCTACTCAACATAGTAAGCTGAATTTGGTCTCATTAAAAAAAGGTAAATCTTAGAAATATGTTTATGAATAGATCTTTCTGATTAGATATTTAATTTCACTACTAATGATGAAAACATTAGAGCAATTTTCATTCATTCATTTCATGATACACAAAATTTGAGCGACATTTGAGCAGGATTGAGCGTAATTTAAGTGGAATTGAGAGCTGAATTACTACAAAAGTTCTAAAGTAACAGGTCCCTGTGACTAGCGGGGCAAGAGGGGCCACGCTAGTTTTATTATAAAAATAATACGGTATGCTGGTAATTACATACAAAGAAGTGAAGAAGTCAGAATAAATTAATGAGATCAACCAATATTATCTTGGGTTATTTTGTTCATTCGAGGACTCGAAGAAAAAAAAAAAAAAAAAAAAAACTTAAATGAAAAACTTTGAGTAGGTAAGTGGAATTAGTTTTCAACTCTAGATCGAGGTTTACCTAAAGTCTTGTTTCTTTAGTATTCATCAAACGTGAATTTCAATCTCATCAATTTAGAATTTCACTCAGCAGTACTATTTCTGGAATCTACTCGTACGAGTATAAATCATGGGAAAGTAAAATGCTACTACCGCAGAAGACTCCACTAGAAAAGCAGGTTTTCTAAATTCGATTGGAACTGCAATTGTCTTAATAATACTCGTATTAAATAATTAAAAATTTATGGGCAGGTATATTCACTATTCAGGCAGTTTTAGATCAGCACAGCCTCTCCTTTTTGTCTTCTCTCACTAGTGTGGAGGTTTCCTCTAGCACGCTATGGACAAAATGATATTAAGCTATTATTGAAACTTAATTTTATCTTCCACTACCAAATATGTAGTAGCCACTTTGATGTGAAAAAATTGTAAAATTGGACTGTGGTTATTCTTATGACCAACTCCTTCATTTTTGTTCGAACTAGGTGGATTAGATTTTCAAGCCATACAATAAGTGTACGACGATGAGTTTAAACCGCTAATTGATTCATTTTTGTAACAGATTAGTTGGTTAAAGGCCAAATAGGTATGGTTTAAAATGTGTGGCAAATGTAGGAAAAAATATTTTACAAAGAATAGGTACAAAAGATGTAACCGTCTGAGAGAAAGCAGGATTCCAAAAGTCTGTAGAAGAAGGAAAAGAAGATTGTTGACCTAACTCACCCTTCTGGAAATCACTGTTTCGAATGATCCACAATTCATTCCCAAAAAGAAACCGGTTTGCAATCGTCAACTGGAAGAAGGTTTATTGTTGGTCAAATAAAGATGTATAGCGTATCGAATTCTAAATAAATGCATAAAGAATGACGCGATTCTTTCTATCAGATCTTTTTTAATGTGATAACATTTTCATTTTTATTTTTCAGAGAAATACGAAGTCGAAAAAAAAAAGGTGTAAAAACCAGAGTTTGGAAGCCGTAAGATATGGCTTTAGCTTTCGGCTTTTAGCTTCTGACCTTGAAAATAAAACTTGGGCTTTCAACTTTTGACTTTTATGATAAAGCTTTTGGCTTTCGGCTTACTGGTTTTTCCTTCAAAAATTGATGGCTTTCGGCTTTTAGCTTTCGGCTTTTGGCTTTTCACAAAAATATACTTTTTCACAGGAAATTTTGTGCTGACTTCGAAAATTTGGGTGGAAATTTTTTAAAATATTTTTTATTAATTATTTGATTAATTTATCTGTTTACACTTCACTTTTGTGATTTGTGATTTTTTTGTTTGTTTGTAAAAAGCTAAAAAGCCGTATAAAAGCCATAAAAATACGGCTTTTGCTTTCAGCTTTCAGCTTTTTTGATAAAGCTTTCGGCTTTTGGCTTACCGGTTTTTCCTTCAAAAATCAATGGCTTTCGGCTTTTAGCTTTCGGCTTTCAGCTAGCTTCCGAACTCTGGTAAAAACCGGCCAAGCGTCATTCTGAATGCAAGCCATGTAGGCATTGCTCCATTTCATGCCTAGGCTTCATAATATATCCGCTCAAAAAATTTTTTAAATGTGGCCGGCCCCCTTCAGAAGGTTTTTTAATGCGGCCAGCCCATTCCAAAAATTTTTCTGAATTTGACCAACCAACTCGAAAAATTTTCAAGATAAGTCTTTCAGATGAATTCTTTTTACTTGACGTTTAGTCGAAATTTTGTGTGTCCAATGTTATCGTATGATTACGTCATCATACATAAGCTTAATGACACTTTTAGTCGTGCGTGTCCTTGTAGGTCCAGTGTTATCATATGAGGACGTTGCGTCAGTTGGGATGACGCTTGCTCCCAAATTTAGCTTGAAAATTGAGTCCAAAATTTAAGCTTACAAATTGAGTCTACAAATTGAATTCAGTATTCTATGCAAAATATGAAAAGTTTTATGTGGCAAGTTTTATTTGAAATTGTTTTTTCTTGAGAAAAGTTGATGAACTTTTTCATATACAATTGATGTTAAAGAGAATTCATCTATCACAAACTGAATCCAAGAGTTTCAATCTCATATTATTTCTTTATGACTACCACATCACGGAGGATGCTTCAAAAGATTGTTTTCTTTCTCTTCAAGTCAGCAATCGGCCAGTGGAGTAAGGAGCTCAGTCATCTCTCTCTGGCATAATCATTTGCCCCAACAAAATGTGCGTTCAAGATGGGTTTGGCGGACTGAAACCTCTTTTAGGCAACAAATTATACCCAAAAAAAGACTTAGTCTACAAATTTTCCACACTTAACGCGTATTTTCCGTTCAGTGTTTACTTTTTTGATGATTTTGAAACTGTCTATTAACACTTGTCAAATTTCTGGTTGCTTTCCAGTACAACAGTTGGTGAAAAAAAAAATAGGTGCCAGAAAAATAATTGCCCCCTCAAGAATGTCATTCGTCCAGTCCACTAAAGCGCTCTGGCTAAGCCCCTCAAAATACAGGGGGTTTGTCAGCCAGTAATAAAAATAAATCAATTAAAAATTACATACGATGACAGATGGAAGTCAAAATAGGCTACATTGTAAAGAAGAACCCGGTTTGAAAAATAAACTAGGTTTTCCTCTCTCGTATTTTCGAATAGATGGTTGTTTTTGTTCCGCCAATCACCGGCGAATGTTAGCGACAAATAGGCGAAAAATGAAAATACGACAAACAGTAGAAAAACATTATGTAACAAATTAAATTGAATATTCCAATTTTTTGGTATTATAATTCAACAAATTTTTTTTAAATTTGATATTTTCTTTGATACTCGCATTATTGACAACATCCTCTTCTCTTGAGAACTAAATAATAATTGTTAAAGATAAACTTTAAACACATACCTCTTCCTTTCCCAGGCCTATAGCTGGGTAAGATAATGAAGAACTGAGCACCCCTTGACCAAGGAGAGCCAAGTCTGAGTAAGGAGTAGGTTAGGGAAGAAGGAGTTGTAGTATTAAGAGATGGGGAGAGAAAAGCCTACCTAGTGAGCTTCAAGTGAGCATCTTTAACTTGAGAAATATTTTAGTTTTGGGCCTATATCCTTTCCCTTTTTATCAAACATCACACAGTTTCAAATTTGAATGTCTGGGATGAACTGACTATAAATATAACACTGTGGGCTTATATTAAAAATAAGCACTCACTGAAAAAATATCTGGCTGTTTATTCAACCATCTGTGAGTATACGTATTGTATGTGCAATGTAATAAATAATTGAGTGAGCGTACAGGTATCACAAAAATGTATATTTCAAGAAAAACGCATTTGAAATATTCAATTGATCATAATCTTTTTTACAATGACTTGGTGACCAGCGGATTTTTGGGTTTGATTTCTACATTCCTCCTCTATAAGAATTGCTAATGAGTCAGTGGATTAGGTACTTAGCAAGAGCAGAAATAATATTTGGCTGAAGGGAGCGCCTATAGATACCCCTCTCTTGAAGAAAACTACTTTTTTCTCACTTTTAATGCCAGTAATTTATAGAATGTGTAAGTTAATAATGCCAAATACGAGTACGTGAAAAATGGCATGTGCAATACTGTAAGATACAGCATGGTCGTTTTTATGACGATAAGAAAATTGCTGATGTCATTTTCAACTCTTATTTGTATTTGTTGAGGGAAAATTTGTGGCTAAATGAAAAACCAAGTAGGTATTCCACACAGTTCAGAATGTGAAATTCTCTATCAGAATCTTTAGTTACCCTTTCATCACAAAATACACATCCTTCGTTAAGTATTAAAAACCATGTAATCAAGGTTCAAGCCCATTTCCAGGCGTGGAATTTTTCTGGTCTATTTGCACGGAACTGTTTGCATTACTTAAATATTTTAATAATTCAATTATAATCAAATAAATTGAAGGAATGAAGTTTCAAGGTGATTCGAGTAATTTAAAACTCTGTACTAGAATCCTTTTGTCATCTCTAATTTGATACTTTTGTTTACTCATTTTTTTTAGCTGGACCAAAAAAGAAAAAAAATTAGGAAAAAAAAATTTGAAAAAACTGTGTATAGGAATATAAAAAAGAATGGAGAAAAACTTGTGAAGAAACGGAGGTATATTAGTGTTGCAATTTTAGTGAATTTGACAAATAGAGTTGGGTCAAAATAATTTGTATCTTGTTAGATTGATTACCTAGTCAAAACCAGAGGGTATTTTAATCCAAATTTTTAGCTAAATAGTATAAGATGATTTAACGTGCGCCTCCCCCCCCCAAGAAATTTGAGTTCCGAGCATGTCATACTTGAATACCAAACTTAGGATTATACATAACATAGAACTGCACTCATGATTTCAGGTCTGTTACTTCTTTTAGAGAAAAAAGTTTCGCAATTTTAGCCCCAAATTGACTAAAATTTAAAAGTACAGTTGAGTGATTTTTGTCAGATACGCCCTTCTTGGAGAAATTCAATAAAATGATTATAATTATTATGCTTCCTCTTGCTGATAGTGAAAACAGCATCCTTCTATCTATTGTCATTGTAAAAATATTTACAAGAAAGTAGCTGGAATCCTCATATTTTTGTAATTAATGGCATACAAATTTTCAAGAAGAGCCTATGAGAAGCTCAGAATTTGAACTAAGGTCACATTCGCCAAAATTCAAATTTTTTAATGGATTCTGATAGAGAATTTTATATTCTGAATGGCAGAAAGAGTTTTTCATTTAGCCACAAATTTTCCCTCAACTAATAGAAATGGAGTTGAAAATAACATCATCAATTTTTGTATAGACATAAGAACTCCTAGCATGTGGTATCTAACAGTATTGCTCAAGTAATTTTTCGATTATTTCGCATTATAAACTTCCACATTCTATAATGTATAGCTATTGACATTAAAAAAGAGAAAAAAGTAGTTTTCTCAAGAACGGTGTATCTAAACAGTAAATACTCCCTTCACCTTCAGCCAAATATCGTTTCTACCCTTGCTATGTATCCACTGACTCATTAAAAATTCTTATAGAGGAGGAATGTAACAATCAAACACAAAAAACCGCTCCTATAAGTCAATGTAAAAAAAAGTTAGGATCAGTTGAATATTTCAAATGCATTTTTCTCAAAACTTAATTTTTAGAGACACGCCCTTCTTGAGGAAAAGCGCTCAATTTTATAAAAATTCAAGTTTAACCTTCATAAAAAACATACTAAAAAATCATAGCTTTTAGAATAAAACTTGGAGCCTTATCATCTTATGAACTTGACCTGTTTTTCATGCCTGGTAAAGCATACCAGTGAGGGTGGTTTATTGCTTCCCTTTGCCTTTAGAAGAGATGATATGCTACTCCTTCAACATCATTATCATTTTTGGCCACTTTGTTTTTCGTCTACTTTTTTTTTCGTCTACTTTTTTTTTCATCTACTTTTTTTTTCGTCTACTTTTTTTTTGTCCACTTTAATTTTTGTCCACATTTCTAGCCGTTTGGCTACAGTTTTCTTCTACCTACTTTTTCGTCCACCTTTTTTTTCAGCTACATTATTTTTCGTCCACATATTTTTCAAATTTATTAAACTTCACTGAAAATTATTTTTCCAAGAGAATTTTTTGGTCTCCATTTTTATACAGTTGGTACTGCTGATTTTTCTTGCCAGTTTTTGTATTTTTTATATATTTTATTTTCTTTATTCAGTCAGGGTGTGGCTTTTATATAAAGTTCTTATTCAGTCTATTATGCAGCCCTTATTTCTTTTGGAGTACATGGGATTGTCTGTTTGTGAGTCCAGACGTCCCATTCCAACACTTTGTATTATAAAATTTATTATAATTGACTCACAATTTACATTATCAAGAGTAACATAACAGATAGCAACGATGAAATGGACTGTGTATATCGGATTAAGTACGGAGCAAGCAACAAATTAACCTTTGTTTTGTCGATAGCAATCAATGGGTGCACTTGTACCTTCATTCTTAATTGCATACATTTTTGCGAGAAAATATATTTAATTAGTTTAAAGTACTTTGATCTCATCCCGAATATGCGAATATTTAATCGGATAGAGAGAGCAGCTGCATCCACAGAGTAGGTAACTGAATACGTTGTCTCTACAGTTGCATTCTGAAGTGTTTTTTTTTTTTTCATTCATTGTTCGCGTTGCATGATCGAGTGCCCTGGAAATATGAAATTCGCGATTTTCTGTTTGACCGCCGTACTAGCTACGGTTCGCGCCAAAATCGGTTTCGATATACCCAACTTGTTCAACTTGAACTTGATCGGGGGTCGATCGGCGCAACAATTCATCTTGCCTCATCAATTCATCTCGCCTAAACAGCCATCCCGTCCGCAGTACTACTCAGGAGGTCCGCAGTACTACTCAGGAGGTCCGCAGTACTACTCAGGAGGTTCGCAGAATCACCCAGGAGGTTCGCGGAATTACCAAGGAGGCTCGCAGAATAACCAAGGAAGTTCGCCGATATACCAAGGACCCTCGCAGAACGACCAAGACGAATCACAGAACAACCCAGGTGGTTATCCGGGCACCTCGCAGTTCCCCCTACAACAGCGAGAGCTGCCATTTGGTCAAAATGGATTCATCAAGGTCCGCAACGATAGACTGCTCGGCACTCTGCAATTTATCGTCGAGTACAACCTCAATGGCAACAGAATGCGCCAAGAGTCAGGCCGTATACTCATCGGAATAAGTAAAATCATTAAAATTCCCGCCCGAGCCGAGGACATCACTGTCACCATTCAACGCATTAGATTAATAAAACAGCCCGAATTCTTCTTCAGACAATTCAAATACCCGGTCATCAGATGCTACGAATCCAAATATGGCACAACAGCTACCGAAATCGGCTGCTAAGTATTATCGGTTCACAAATCGTAATCTCTTTTAAAAGTAGTACGTAACTGAAGTTTTTAGTTGATTATACTCATATTTTCTCACTAAATTGCTTTACGAATTAATACACGAATTCTAGCAAAAACCGAGTTGCTCAATTTCATTTTGCCACGTTTCTCCCAACTCGGTACTGTTAACCCCAAAACCCAAACCAAAACCAAAACCATAAACTAAAACCAAAAAAGGCCCGCAATAAGGGCTCCCCTGGAGGCACTTTTTGCCCTCCCGGCAAAATTTTCAATTTTATTTTTTCGAATTTTAAAAAATGGAAAGAACCTCATTTAACAATTATGTTTCTCAATTTAAAAAAAATTCTGCTCCATCTATGGTTTGCGAATTGGTCCCCTTGGGATTGTACTCCAGCCACAGGCCCCAACTGGATCCAAAACCAGACCAATTGTTTAGATTTAGTTTTGGTTATTTCATATTCTTAAGCCATCCTTTAATTACCCTCATTTGTAGTATCTGCACGTTTCTTTTTGATCGCACAATTCAATATCTTAAGGCTATTGCCAATTTTATACTTTTGTGGGTTTACTGAACTGCTACGAGTAATATTACACCTATCAATATTTATGTTAGGTCAAATTCATTATGTGCTCTCTAAGAAAATTACGACTAGGAAGGGATTTACAATATTGGCTTTAATGGTGATTCAAAATCAGATCTTGGTTCAGGACACAAATATCTGTAAATGTGAGGTTGACGCTGATTCAAGTCTGAAACTCGTTTAAACGAGAATAGTACGTCCTGCCATAAAACTCCACATTCTTCACAAAAAATTGTCATGTTTACCCCTAAGTTACCTTTTGAGAACATCGTGTAGTGAAAACATAACTTCTAGCGACAAAATTTATGAACCAAATTTTACGCAACTTGGAACATAAATACCTTGAAGCATTATCTTCAGGTTTATGTATAAGTTTTATGAGTAAAGCACTCATGCGGATTTTCTGTCTGATTTACTAAAGTGTGTTTGTGTAAAATATTTTTCCAGGAAATTGGGGTGATTGCAACAATGTTTTTTTACTCAATTAATTATGCTGTATTTTATATTACAATCCCCCAGACATGAGAGTAGACTGAATTACCTATATTTATACAAATAAATTGCTGCAATATCTCAATTCAGATTTGACTTATGATTATGAACTTTGTTTTATTGCATGAGCGTTTTTGAAATTTCAATATCGATAATATCAACTTTATTATAGCCAAAAATATCGATGTAGATAGATATATATTAATATTTCTTCTTCAATATATTTATCAATTCGTTTAAAGCTTGTACAGGCTTGTATTTTGACCATTTTTTGTCAGTTAATTTTTTTTTTTTTTTAATTCAGAGTAAATGCAACATAAAGAGATGTCTTCGGGAAAGTTATCAGGACAACAATTTCTTGTCCTAACGTCATGTGCGTCATTGAAAAAAGTTGTCTGGACACGGCAAGACACCGTCCCTTAACAACACCATGTAATAACATAGCCTGTTTAGTATGTTGCATTTACCCCAAAATTTCTTAAATCGGGGTAAATGCAACAACTCAAAAATTTTGCAGAAATTTTCGTTTGTTGTACATTTCTTAGCCATAATATTAAAATTTATAGAAAAATAAGTAGGAATAAAAAAAAAATCATTAATTTACCGTATTTTTTGAATGAAATATTTCTTTATGAAAATATAGATAGTCACTCATAAAATTTGATAAAATTTCATCTTCACGAAATTTGAAATTTATTCATGCAGCCATGTATATCTTGTAGTTCAATTGTTACATTACTCATACCACTAGAGAGAATTATGTTCCAAAATATGACAGGGCAAGTAAATGGTCAATTGTTGCAATTACCCCGGTGTTGCAATTACCCGACTAAACCTTACGTATTTTCTTCACTAATTAACAGAAGTCACCTTTGAACAGATTATTGCATCAGTTGGTAAAAAAGTTACCTTACTGTAACTTTGAAAATTATTGCAATAATGCACTATTGCACTCATACATATATTTTCTCAGTAAAAAGATCATTGTTTCAACCTTTTCAATTTCAAAAGAAGGAGAAATTAATAAAACAAATACTACATCTGTCTCTGGTAAATTTCATTTCAGTACATTTAATTTATTATGTTGAACTTCAAACCAAGGTTTTTCAGTGGCGCACACGTATTTTGAAATAGGTGGTGCAAGATCACTTGTGAGGCCCTTTTCAGCAAAGTGGCCCCCTCATAATTTTGTTCACTTCCATGTTTTTCAACATATTAGTAGTAAAGGGCAGTCAAAATTCCCATCTGATGAGGCCCCTAAATTATGAGGTCTGGTGCGACCGCACCACTTGACCCCCCAGGTGGGCGCCACTTTTTCTGTCGTCTTAAATAAAAATTTATTACATTTTCTGTCACAACACCATCTAATATATACCATATGCTTACAAAATACACATAATTTATTTATTACCATAATCACAGACAAAATTTATTTTTGAATTTGGTTGGGTATGCAGTGAACACCTTGCACACCCGGAGCAGACGCCACTAGAAAAAACTGATATTCCAATGCCAAAAAACTACCTTGTCCACCCTGAATTTTGGAAAACAAATTATATGGGTGTAATGTAGACTGGATAAGCTATCATCAGTGAAAATTTCAACTTGTAGACTCCATAGGGTAAGAAGCTCCAAAATTTCCAGCTGGAGTTACTGGAAAACTACTGGAGGTGGAACCGCAAAATTTTGCTGGTAGATAGAGCTTATAGAGGACTAACTACCATAAAAATTTCAAATCAAATGAACAATTATGAAAAAATTTATGGGCAAAAAACCTTCAAAATGGCCGAAACACATTTTCACTCCCCAGGGGGCAACCAGTTGAGGTGGGGGGCTGAAATTTGGGATGAATTAGTTTTTCATCATTGTCAACCTGACCCCCAAGTTTCAGGTTGAAATTTGAAAAAGGTCATTTCACCTATCTTATCCTGCCAGACCCTTTAAATTGAATTACTCAAGTTGAAATTTTTTGGGGTGTAATCTAAGAATACTGAAACTGCTTAAAAAAACTTGATTCGTCTTCTAAAATATCTTTCATCACTCATAAATATGAAAAAAAAAAAAACGAAATCGAGAATAAAAAAATTTCCCTCCTCGTTAAAATTAATGAGTGCTTCTATGTGGTAAATTTTTTTTTTGCAGACAACTAACGCCATGGTAAGCATTCCAACAAGTTATTCAATGCGTGAGAATTTAGAGAGAAAAATAAAAGCAAATAAAAGTAATTCCATCAATTTTTTCCAGAAAAGCAAAAGTATAAGTACAAAGCGTAACTTCCAAAAATCGTACAACTATACTTTGACAAAAACTCCAAAATGTTATATCAGAGTCTATTCCTTCCGAATCAGCGAAAAAGTTGATTTCAATTTTTTCTCGCAGACTATTGAGACGAGAGTCCACGCGATAAATCTCGTAAGTAATAGAAAATCATATGCTTTTTCATAGACCAAAAACAACCCTTTCATCATCAGTAGAAAACCATCCAAGACTATTACTACATTTATGTTAGAAGTAGAACCATTGAAAATATCGTCGAGAGACAAAACACAAACAAACGACGTGAACTCGTCACAAGACGGGCGGCGGTGGGGGGTGTCTCGAAAACCTTTCACTAAGAAGAACGAGGAAAAACTGTCCCACAATCGCCTTCATTTGCAGGTAGAATAAAGAGGAAAAAAAAATCCGCTGAATACTTAATGAATCTTATAATCTGCGAGAAGAATCTCGTTAAATAATAATACATGTAAATTTTAACAAAATGAAAAACTGCTTTACCAAGAGAGAAAGAGAGAGACAAAATTGTAAAAAAAAAAAAAAAATGCATACACAGTACTGATTTGAGAAAACACTGCTTTGTAAACCACCGTGAATTTTCATCGTCGTTTTGAGTTCACGTTAAATTGGACCACCGTTTCAATCAAGAAATGCCCTGAGAGAATTTTTCTTTTTTTTTTCCCGTTGTTGTAGCTTTACCTCAGCTGTGAATGGAGAAATGGAAACGATGCAATAAACAGTCTCTGTAGTCTCTCGCTTTCATTGTATTACACTTGCACCAGACAAATTTTTTATTCAATCCCTCCTCCATTCAATCAATTTTTTCCCTTTTTTTCCCCTTCGAACAAATTGTCTCTCGAGATTAAAAAAAAAAAAAAAATTGAAAACCAATAATGAGAATAAATTCGAATAAATACGACGAGCCAGTAGAAAAGGAAAATTTCGTGTAAAACAAATACGCTGCTGCACTGTAACCACCCTAAATTTGAATAAATAAATAAACGGAATCGAATATACGGACACAGAATGGTTACCGACATAAGTAATATTTATTTTTATTTCATTTTTTCATCCGCGTGCTACCGATGGCCTGAAAGTTCTATATAAAAGCTGCGTATGTGTATATTCACTATGAATGGGCAACAGCAGTGCTATCCTTAGCAATGAGTTTTTGCAAAAAGAATGGTGTGTTTGCGAACCGTACTAACAACAGACTTCATTATACACTATCGTGACCAGAGGGGGCTACACACCCTCTTACCCCGCTACTCCCAGGGACCTGCGTTATTTCAAAACTTTCGTAGTAATTCACAGCTTCAAAGATAAAATTTTCATTAATACAAGTTATATTTTCAGTATTTCACTACTATTTTTCTTTAAGATAACCCCAATTTGTTTCTTCATTATCTGCAGAGCTGATGAAAATATAACTTGAATTTACTACGAGTATAAGGCAAGTTATGATTTATTGTTGCACACTGCAACAGTCCTATTATCTACAAATTTTCTTCTTTATTTCAAATTTTTCCTGGACTACGTACCTAATTAAATATTTTATGGTTCAACCAGTATCAATTTTGCTTGGGAATGTGACAACCTTAGCTGACATTATAACATCTTCCATTCTGTCTGCAGTCATCAAACTCGCTGTGAAGATACTTTTTCAAAAATGACTCGACTTTTGCAGTTATAGCTCAACCAGTCGTCATTATGTCAACTATATACTAAAGTTTCCATCGTTGTCAACTCCTCTTTCATTACAGTAGCTTTCTACCTGTACCCCAGAGACGATACCAAAACTTTTCTAAAATCAAAATTGTTTTAAACTAGAAAAAATTTCAAAAGAAAACAAGACTTCTGGCAAAGGCATTCGAGCTGCAACGAGCGTATAATAATATGAAACTGTATATTCCGTTTCTCGAAGTACTTTTTCGCGCGCGTCTCATCATCGCATGAAATTCACATCAAAATGAACTTATTTCCACAATCTAATGTCAAATGATACCATTACTCAGCAAAAACTCGAGCCAGTCAAAGCGCAATAATACGAACAATGCGCGCCACTTGGCTGCACAGAATGGTGCGAGGGTAACAAAGCTGTCGCCTCGCAAACTGTGAACTGAAGAAAGTTTTATGGCAATTTAAAGAGTTTGTCGCTATTCCCCAGGTCATACATTGACACACACATTTATGCAGCAAACAGTACAGAAATGCATGCATCTTACTCGCAGGTGAGAGCGAAGATGCGATGACGAATGCGAAAATGCTAATAAAATTGTACCTTCCCGCGCATTGTGCGATGAGTGCAAATTGGATGGTGGAACGAGGCGGGTTCAGCTCATTACCAAGTCAATATACTGTCTCGTATGGAGTAAAAATATTCTGGTATATTCTTCGGAAGAAAATGGCGACCGATAAGTTATAGCAATCTCGAAGACGAAAAAGAAATGCCATGAGTTTCATCTTCCACGTTAAGTTTACGCGGAAAAATGAATGCTTAAACCCTCAAACAGTGGTCCGAGAGTCCGTCCGTAACTTTTAGCAGCCTTAGCTTGGCAAAACTGATATTTTTTAGGACCTGGCATTCATCTATAAAAAATGATCCGTTGGGATACAATTGCCGGTCTACATCAAGACAACCGAGAATTTTCTTCTACCTCGAATATGGCTCAAACCGCCCCCTTCAATTCGGGTCTAAGTACGCCACTGATTGCAATAATTACTGCCACCCAGTGAAAATCTCCTAAAATATGCTCTGGCAAATAGATGTGTTCTTATTCGAGCTTACCTTAAATCTTGATTCCACAGGAACAAATTCTTGGCTTCACACTATTTCCCACCGATAAGAAACATGGTTCTTCTAATACGATGGGATGATAACTGAATTTTTTTGTTTCTATCCATCACTGGTAGGCAGCACAGTTTTAAATCTGAAAAAAAAAAAGATAACAAAAATTCAAAAATTATGAATTAAAAAGCAACGCATATGTCAATTAGAATGATACAGTCACTTTCTCAACCACTAGTTTTTGAAGTCTTTCTAAAGATTTTAGTGCCCTTTTGAAAGAGTTTCGAACATTTTGATAAATTTTTGATTAAGTATAAGTTTAAAGATTTGAACGAATTTTAAGGTAAGTATCTTCAAATATTTTAATGATTTTTCAAATTTTTGTTTGAGATTTTAATGAATTTTTCGAGTATTTTTCGTCATTTTAATGAATTTTTTCCACTGTTTGCAGAGGTGTAAGTGAATTTTTCATTTTAGTACTGGGGGCATCGTCCGTGAGGCCCTCGTTTCTGCCTGCATCATGTCTGTTGCTATATCTATCGCCAGTTTCTCCACCTTGATAACGTCATCATTAATAAAGATCGTGATGACGTCAATCACGTTGGTTTATTCGTTTTATGTTTGTAGTTGATTCAAAGCTATAAAGGGACTTGAAAAAAAAAAAGTATCGCAGAAAATTCTTTCTCACACAAAGGCATTTTCTGCTTTGAATTCCTAATTCAATTGCAAGTTTCTCTGGTTTGTTTAATTTTTTTGCATTAGTTTTCCATTTGTTTTATTTTTGTCTTAATAGCACACTTTTTACCTTTTTATTTCATCATACAGAGAGATAAAGCAAGTTAAACAGCTTTCAGACAGTTAATTGCAGAGATGCGAAAGTTGACTTGAAAACTGGTAAAACGGATCTCCGCAGCCTTACACCCACAATGTAACTACAGATCCCTCAAAATATAGTGGACACCATTCAAAACTGTCAAAACGTCATAATTATAGTTCAACAAGCTCACGGACGAATGATAATTTTCCACATTGGAGACGAGTTCAATTATACGTACTACACGCCAAACTGAAAAGCCATGTACGACGTCATTACTACTCGTATACGTATACTCGTATGCGACTGAGAAATTGAAAGCAAAGACAATAAACTACGGTTCGCGACCAATGGGCAATAAATTTCGAACAAATCCGAAGGCCAGGGACACTCGCAATCGACTCTGTACACGATATCATTAACAACCTCTCGACATTTCGCTAATTCGATTTTGGCATTAGCTGGATACGCGATACAATATTGTATACCGCAGATACAGTATACGTACAGATGGAGCTATATAGTAGCTGCTGCAGCCACAGCACTTTCGACATAAAAGTTTTACCTGTGTTCACAGTCGGCCATAAATTACCGGTAAAATCGCAATAGCCGACTCATTTTTTCCGCCCATGATCGGCAAATACAGTAGAATCGAATAAAAATTCCGCAAAGCCATTTTTTTTTTCTGTATTTTTTTTTTCTTTCATTTTCGCTCGGCAGACTCGTTCTTGCGTGATGCCATATTCTACGGATATAGGTATACACAGAATATACGCGTGGGTATCGGCCACGGAAGGGGGCAAGGGCAATGCGGAAAACATATTAATCATATTTTTCTTCTCTATCGCAGCGCAGCTTTATTCGCAAATTTTCAAGTACATCAAAGCCCCCCCCCCCTCCGTTCCCAGCGTATGGAGCAGTTATCTGCGCTTTTTACGCACGACTACCTTCACCCGGCGAGAGGAATATAGCTATGCCGCATCCTCTTTGGCTAAATACGATCGTACTTTCTTCGAAGATTGCCTCTCGGCTAGCGAAAGTATATAAAGCTCCTTTTCTGCGATTTATTATCGGTATTTACTATATAGGAACGACATCAATTCGTTGGATAATCTTGTCGTCTACGCATAAATGCTGACTCGCAGTTGAAGCTGAAATATTGCATTGTTATACATCTAGGTATTCTGGTCCAGAGAAATTAGACAAAAAATTGCCGTTCGTTCGCAAGTAAAATATCTATAGCAGGAAGGAATCTTCCTCAAAAGCGTTATATGGACTTTTTCCACAACCCACCTATGGAAATTATCTTCACCACAAATGCCATAACCCAGTCAAATGCAGTATTTACTCTGAGTGATTCTACCTAGGATGTTGGTTTACTTATGTCTTGACTGAATATCTCGCGCCAACCAAAAGAATTAAACCACGAAGGCTCCAACTTTTTGCTTATTCTACACATTTCATATTTTGGGAAAACTTAAGGTTATGATGAAGAATTTTCAGTTCAAAGTATTTCTATCCTATAACAACTTGGTGAGTTACACGTGAGTCCCTGAGGCACATATGTAACTCACAAAAGGTTTCTATAATCTGGTTCGTGAATACTTAATCGAAATTAATCTTCTCCAAAATACGTTCTTCGGAAGCTCCGATAAAATTGATCGTCATACATGAGAGAAAACAGAATCTCACAACTTGTGGGCAAATGTACGTATTATTAGGTCATGATAATCAAACAGCAGCACATACATGTCTTTTGTGGTAGTACGTGCATGGAAAATTATATATTATTTGTATGTGTTCGAAGGATTTTATAACGTGGCAATAATTCCTGCTTTCCGCTCTCCATTTATGAAATGTGGGACTTGCTGGTGCCAAGTTATCCCACTTTTTTATTTTCTCTTCTACACTTTTCACTTTTTGCACACTTTTCCGTTTTCATGTACGAGTACGCATCTCTCAATTCGCAAAAAAAAAAAAATTTTCACAAACTCCGATGTTTTTCTCCTCGATTAAGGCTAATTTTTCGATAGAAGTAATTACATCTACATCGAATTGCAGGGTCTAACCAATGTTACGTAATACTTTTTCGGGTAGGAAGGGCAGTGGCACACCCAGAGGGAGCTAGGAGGGCGCTTAGGAATCTGGCTAGCCGGGAATTTAAATTCTCGAAAAAAAATTTCATCGAAAAAAGGATAAATAATTTTCCGCGCCGAATTTCTGTTTTTTGGGAATAAATTCAAGTCTCGGCACCTCCCTTGACAAATTTCTGGGTGCGCCACTGAGGATGGATGAGGTTATTGCGAACAATATCAAGTGATATAATCTGGCCCAAATAAGAAGTGTGTGACGTCATACGGATTTGATGAAAGCGATTGGTCTAAATCAAAAATATTGTCGGCTTATTTGTTGAAGTCTTGAGACGTCACGCACTTCTTCTTTGGGTCCGGCTATAAACTTTTTACTATCATCAATTCATCATCATCATCATCATCATTAGACTTGAAACACAAATTAAGCAAAGCACAATTTTTAGCAGTGGTTTCTTCTAAGCAAATTAAAAATTGACTCACTTTAGCCAACCGTCATAAAAGTACATTGCTGGTCTGTAACTGAACTCATTCGAATTGTGCTGATAACGAAGAGGTTGAAGAATCTAATCTTAAATTGTCCAATTGATATAAGCAAAAACCCTTATTTTCTATCTGCCTTTATGTTTTATGATCCCCAACCTCTTAAAGGTGGAGTTGACGAAATAAGATGCAAATTTTACAACAATAATTCGGTCTCTCGGAACTCCATGCAAGTATGCAACCTTAGATTAGGGAAATATTCCAACACCCTTCCTCCTCCTTTTTACAAAAAAAAAAAAAAAAACACTTATTTACTTATTTACTGTTATTATGTTCCTAATAATAGCTTGCTCGCGTGTTTTGCTTTAAAACAGAAATTAATAATGCAACGTTTTCCAATGCGAAAATATGGGCTTTCTTCATTTTTAAAAATTCTATAGTCATATTGGTTTTTTTTTTTTTTTTTTTTTAGAAAATCAACTCGTTACATGAGAGTAATTATGAGTTCGTAAAATCATTTTAGGTCAGCAAAGGTCGTGTAGCTCAGTATACAATTTTTATGATCGATAATTTTTTTAATGATGTTATCCTGTTGTTAGCACAAGAATTTGTTCGGTACAGTCTACATTTAAATCTCGAGATTATACGTGTTATGTTTACATTTATATATCAGCTACACAGTAGGATGCTCATCATATACTCGTATGATAAACCAATTACGAAATTTTAATCGTCGAGAACTACATCGTTTCCTTTTTTTTCGGCACTCCCGTCGAACTTTGTTATTGATGATGACCTTTTTAATTTTCACAGTTTATCATTATCACATACGAGGCAGCTTTTCGCTCAGCTCTTTCGTTATTCATAAGATTTTAAAAATTCATATACTGTAGCTGGTTTCTATTTAATTATTGTAGTCTATTGATTTATTTTTCGGTCGTTAAATCTTTCATGTAACTTTTCAGTACAGTTAACGATACGATTTAGTACTTCAACTTCAGACTTCAGCCAATTCAATAAACTAACTTTCCACAAAATGACAACGACTAAGGTTTGCTAAATCTAAAAATTGTGAGCATGCGGATACATGTATATATGTAGACGTGAATATTTATAATGCTCAAATGTAACTCCATACTAGTCACGATTATACCACCATACCAGGATACCACAGATTCACAGACATGAACAATAAGTATCTCTACCTGCAATAAAACCAATGTAATATTATTATCCATCGCGTTTTAGTTCCCAAACTGCCATCAGAGTGAAAAGTCGATGATATTTCAGAGATTTAAGGATGTTTTTTAGCAGTTTGCTTCTCTTTAGGTCAAGTGTAGATAATAGCTGCAGCCTTCACTAAAGTTTCGTGAAGGCGAAAGATGAATTCTCTTTTACAACAAGAGATTATAAAAAGTATCCAAAAATGTTTCTTATAAAAACAAAATTGTTTTAATATGAAGCGCATAGGGACTTATAAATATTTCTTCATAATTCTTTCCTGAAAAATTATACTTGGTTACTTTTCCAATCTTATAAGTAAATGAATAATGACGTCATCAACATCTTTTGAAATGTTATATCTAGTGTTCTATGTTATACTTAGGTATGATGACGTCATATACTCAGTTATAACATTGAGCTATAAAGAAATCTTATAAGTGTATGATGACGTCATCAACAGCTTTTTAACTGTTATTACATATAACATTGAGCAATATGTTATATCTAGGTATGATGACGTCATCATCTGTGTTTCCTACGTAGGTATGATGACGTCATCATAACATTGGACTATCACGGAAGGACAAAAACTGACGGACATTATGTTTTGATTGACTAACGCCCAGTACAAAGAATTCATCTTCAATAATGAGACCATTTTGGAGCATTTTTCTGGAGTTTGTAGGTCAACCCCCTATCCGAGACTAAGTAGGGGAACAGTAAAAAATGTTATTTTGCCACCCGATGGGCAAAAAATGAGAAAATGATCCGCAAAATGAGAATTTTATCCGTTGTCAGTCCGTTTTTATTTTCGACCATCGGATCTGAAAATTTGCAGATATTTTTGTCATCTTGATTGTTTTTCCAAATCCGTTTGTAAAACGGATTTCCGGATTATAATCAGTGATAATTTTTGGGCAATTTTTCTAAATCCGTTTGTAAAACGGTCTCACGGATTATAACCCGGGCCAAAACAGCCTTCACGGAAAATAATCCGGACTCATTTCCGGCAAGACTGATTACAATCCGTTTGAAATCCGTTTTAGAAGCCGGAAAACAGGAAAATTCCGGGTTATAATCCAGAAACGGATTATAACCCGGAATAAAACGGATCCGTTTTCAAAATATTTTGCCCATAGGGCAGTACAAAACGGTAAAAAATGATTACAAAATAATGAGACCATTTTGGAGCATTTTTCTGTACTTTAAAGATGGGTGCCCTATCTATGACTAGGTAAGGGAGCAGTACAAAATGTTTTTTTGCCAGTACAAAACGGTACAAAATGAGTACAAAATAATGAGACCATTTTGGAGCATTTTTCTGTAGTTTAAAGATGGGTTCCCTATCTATGACTAGATAAGGGAGCAGTACAAAATGTTTTTTTGCCAGTACAAAACGGTACAAAATGAGTACAAAATAATGAGACCATTTTGGAGCATTTTTCTGTAGTTTAAAGATGGGTTCCCTATCTATGACTAGATAAGGGAGCAGTACAATAGGTTTTTTTGCCAGTACAAAACGGTACAAAATGAGTACAAAATAATGAGACCATTTTGGAGCATTTTTCTGTAGTTTAAAGGGGGGCCCCCTATCTATGACTAGGTAAGGCAGCAGTACAAAATGTTTTTTTACCAGTACAAAACGGTACAAAATGAGTACAAAATAATGAGACTATTTTGGAGCATTTTTCTGGAGTTTAAAGGTCAGCCCCCTATCCGAGTATAGGTAGGGGACCAGTACAAAATGTTATTTTGCCAGTACAAAACGGTACAAAATGAGTACAAAATAATGAGACCATTTTGGAGCATTGTTCTGAAGTTTAAAGGTGGGCCCCCTATCTATGACTAGGTAAGGGAGCAGTACAAAATGTTATTTTACCAGTACAAAACAGAACAAAATAAGGAGACCATTTTGGAGCATTTTTCTGGAGTTTGAAGGTCAACCCCCTATCTCAGACTAAGTAGGGGAGCAGTACAAAACAGCCTTCACTGAAGTTTTGTGAAGGCGAAAGATGAATTCTCTTTTACAACAGGAAATTATAAAAAGTATCCCAAAATGTTTCTTTTAAGAACAAAATTGTTTGAATATGAAGCGCATAGGGACTTATTAATATTTCTCATAAGTTTATGAAGAAAATTAGTATGTGTTCTACGTTATAGGTACCTATGATGACGTCATCAGCTGAGGTATAATATTGAACTATAACAGAAACTTATAAGTGTATGATGACGTCATCGTACCTATTTACAATGTATAAACTGTAGATGATAACGTCAGCATTTATATGTAGCGTAGGTATGATCACGTCATCATAACATTGGACTCTGATGATAACGTCATCCTAACATTGGACTATCACGGAAGGACGGACATTATGCTTTGAAATTCTGGAACGCCCAGTACAAAGAATTCATCTTCAATAAGTTCATTCTAGTGGTTAAAAGAAGTGCAACACTAGAACTTTCAAGGTTTTGTTATGTTCTGATGAAATTCAAAACAACAACAGAACTCAAAACTGCCTCCTCAATCATTATTGGTAGCGATTTCAGTCTACCTTTTGGCTACAAATCATTCTTGGGAGATGAAATTCGAGATAACACGAGGAGAAAAAAAAAGTTGAAAAAGTTGATACGAAAAACTGAAAAGCACTGTCCACTGTGAATTACTACGTAATAATGGACGACAATTTAGAAGTTATAACTTCTTATAAGATTTAAAAAAAAATCTCATCTCATTTTACAAAGTTTTTAAATTAAGAAGGTAATCCCACGAATCCCTCAACATTACCACTGGCAGCCACGAGTATAAAATCTAGCGGATTTCTGCTCACGTTCCTTCTACAGCTACCGTTAGGAGAAAGAAGAGAAAAAATGCGATCCTTTTAAATTTTTTTAGGGCTAGCTTATTTTATTATACACGAGCAACTATCAAGTTCAATTATACGCGTATAAGAATTAAACAAAACAAAAATACCCTCGTTTCACACTCTCCGTTTTTTTCAGTTTTACATTTTTTTGCCCTGGGTTTCGGGTGTGCCCCTTCTTCTTAGTAAATTTCTGCCCAACAACAAGCACAATCTGAGGCGCGGTTACAATTAGATAAATTTCGCAAACCCAAAACAAAAAATACGACCGCGGTTGTAGGATTAATTCGATTTAAAATGGATTATGTACAAATTTTTCATGCTCGAAAAATAAAAAATAGTTCACCACATTTTAAATTTGGATCTTACGCAGACTACAAAACCGAAATAAACGAAAACGGCTATAATAAATGAAAACCTGCCGCCTCCAATTAACAATACTGATAAAACTCGTAACCCACAGGATTAAGAGGTTTAGAAACAGAAGATGAAACGTCGCTTGAAATTGAGTAAACGTATGTAAAATGAAAACGCCCGAGACACTTAATGGTTCATTGTATTAGAAAAACATTAATTTTCTTTTTTAAATTAAATAATAATTGACGTGCTAGTTGTAAAACTTTTCGTTTAGATATACACTTCTATTGACTTTTATGACTCTGTACTCAATCTGAGCAATCCACAGTCCTTTGGCCCTTAGGATCACCCTAAAGGAGATGCTTCTCCAGGTACCTATACAATTTGCTATCTTCACTCTCATGTTTAAAATTAAGCTGATTTCACCTAAATAACTTCATCTTCAATCTATTCTAAGCCCTAATTTTAGCAACACTTTCCCAAAACTGTAACTACATTCCCGTATGAGTTCACCAATTTTTTGGACGATTTGAAAGCACGGGCATAGCAGTATAATTGACCAAACATCTCAAATTTCATCGACTTGGGTATTTTTTTGGGCGAATATTGTTTTAAAAAATTTGATGCAATTTTTTCTCAGTCTGCTCCTGCCAAGTGAATTGAAAAACAAACTTCTTTTCGAGGATTTACAAACTAATTACAATAATTTCAGTTAATATGTAACGTATATGCTGTACAGTTCATGTTACTTATATAAATAATGGGGAAAATTTGCTCCGAATGTAATATTAGATGAGAACATATCGCACACCCTCTACAAAACTGCTACAACTCGCAAAAAGCGTTTTTTCAGGAGAGCTGTTTGAAATTTTGAATTTTAAAACTGTCAGTAATCAGTGAATTTTCAACGGATTTTGTTTGTTGAAACGTCAAAAGACTCGTATTGTGGTCTAGTTTCTGAATATGATAATATTTCTCCCTTCAGTGGTCAACAAATAGCCCCCATGCAAGTTGTATCCCTTTTGTCCAGCCAATAATGAAGAAAATGGTCCAGTTGTATCAGTTTTGTACATAATTTGAGTGTTGTTGTTTCATAAATGACGTGGTTGTAGAACTGCAAATTGTATCAGTTTAGTAGAGTAATGTTGAGTTGTATCAGTTTTGTCAAGTAATTTTATCAGTTTGTTTGAAAAAGTTGAGTTGTAGCAGTTTGGTCCATTGAATAACCTCATATTTCTGAAATTGTAAACTGATACAACTGTCCTGGAGGTGGAATTTCGCCAAGGTGAATATGGGGGATCAAAGTAGGACCCTTATAGACCATTTTTTCACTACTAACTCAAAACTCGATTTTTGCGAGTTGTAGCAGTTTTGTAGAGGGTGTGCGATATCTGGACGACGAGCCAGTCTTTTCTCTTCAGTTTCAATTTGAAAAATATATACGTATTTTGCTCAGAACAGTCTCGTCTTTCTTATACCCTTTGATTATAATATGTAGAAGAATTTATAGACCTCATGCAGTGCATAGTGCATATGTTACGGTTAATGTGTGTAATTGGTGATTCTACAGAATAACCTAGGGTGGTTGGTGAATGTATAAAAAAATACCAGAAAATGCATTTTAAGATAGCATATTATTACAAAATTAATACGAACTTACTCACAGTTTGGACAATTGGTAAAACTTTGAGATAATGTATTATGCCTTTACCAGCTAGTCTGGTGAAAAGCCTTGGGAATTGAGGAGAGAGAGTGATTCGTAATGCCATTTCATGTTCGGTCTTCAAAGTCTGTATAGATAGATCTGACTCTCCACCAAACACACACAATGATACTCAGTTGTAAGAAAGACTGGTCTGCTCATCTTTTAAGACAGGTATTACCATGAAAATGTCCTGACTACATACATTCCCCAAGACATACAGGCGATTCTATAGAATAACCGGCCAATGTGTGAAATTTTTCTTCATTTCATACATTCACCAAAACGCTAGGCGATTCTGTAGAATTACCGGATTATACACATTAACCGTAACACATACATATATACGAGTCACTTAATTCACGCAGCAAAGTCAATTAATTTCCTTTTCAATCTGATTTTATTCTTTTATTGTGAAAATTTAACGAATTGTCGTCGTCTACGAAAATTCGACTACCAACTTTTATCACGCCTTCGCGCCTCACCGCATTCAATATTTCTGACAAAAATGAAGAAATCAAAGCGCAGGAAAAATATATAGGATAGGTATATAAGAGAAGTGGAGATGGAAAGGGATTCTGCATGTATTTCAGTGATAATGTACCTCCCCTTTTCTATTCCATCTTTAAATCGAATCGTAAATAATGTCCAATTTCTTCGTAGATATTCTTCAGGTTTTTTTTTTTTTTTCCAGGCATATAGCAACGATCAAATTTGCGGTGACGGAAATTGAAATCGAAGAAAAGATTGTCGTTATTCTTATCTGCCAGGAAAATGTTTTCCGTACCTATACCTACCAGCAGTATTTATCGAGCCACCAACGAATTCTCAATGGTTATTCGACACAGAAATGAATTTGCTGGCTCAATGGCGAGGAGATAATGCACTTCTTCCATTCATTCATAAATGCCGTAAACACATATACTTTCCCAAGATTTCCAAATTATTATTCAAACAAGAGATGATATCATTATTCTAAGTGTTTTACTCTCGTGGATTCAGATTTTACCCGATTAAGATTCTACACATCGTAATTTTATTTTTTAGTGGCACAATGTTTAACAAAAAAAAACCGGTTTCAGGGATTTTTTTTTTGACTTGAAGCAGGGATTTTTAGCTACTGGCAATGCTGTTTGAGTCTTCAATAAACTTTTTTCCAAGCGCGTGGTACAGTAAACCCCAGTGGCGTCGCGTGGTAGCATTTTTTGGGTGTTCAACTCCAAAAATCAAATCCTTCCTTCTTCTCCTCTTCCCCGTCCCCCCCCCCCCCAAAAAAAAAGATAGAAATTGAGGGAGAAAAATAGAAAATACAAAACTGAAAACAGAAGAGGATCTTCAGCTGTTAACAAAAATTTTGAAGGAAGGAGAAAAATAAGAAGCGCAAGAATACAAGTGCGCAAGAATACATAGTGCGCAAGAATATAAGTGCGCATACGTTCATATACACTGACTGAACACCCTGCCATATACTATTCACAAGAACTCTTCTTTCCTCTTGACATAATTTCTGCCCATTGCAGTTCCCTATGGGCAAAATATTTTGAAAACGGATTCGTTTTATTCCGGGTTATAATCCGTTTCTGGATTATAACCCGAAATTTTCCTGTTTTCCGGCTTCTAAAACGGATTTCGAGCGGATTGTAATCAGTCTTGCCGGAAATGAGTCCGGATTATTTTCCGTGAAGGCTGTTTTATCATATTTGTTGGCCCGGGTTATAATCCGTGAAACCGTTTTACAAACGGATTTAGAAAAATTGCCCAAAAATTATCACTGATTATAATCAGGAAATCCGTTTTACAAACGGATTTGGAAAAATAATCAAGATGACAAAAATATCTGCAAATTTTCAGATCCGATGGTCGAAAATAAAAACGGACTGACAACGGATAAAATTCTCATTTTCCAGATCATTTTCTCATTTTTTGCCCATCGGGTTATGTCAAAGCGTTCATTATAAAATATGAATAACCAATTCCACGATACTCACACAAGTTGAGTTTATTGCGGAAGGAAGATTTTTCAGTTTTTTTCTCTTTTTGGGGGGCATTTTTGTGGCATTTTCTTCTCATTTCTTTTTGTTTAAAAAAAATTCTTTTACATTCTACTTTTTCTATTCTGTTTTCCTATTTAATAGTAACTTATTAAGTAATGATATTAATGAATTTTTTTTTTTTTGAATTATGTTGGGTGTGCAGTGAACACCCTGCACACCCAGAGCAGACGCCACTGGTAAACCCTCAAATTCTCAGGACCTATACTTCAAGTAGGTATTCATCCTTAACAAAGCTACTGCTCTTGAATACGAATCAGTTCTTCGGTAAAATTAATTTATTTTTATTCTATTCGAGTAAAAATGATGATTACTATTCGTGGAGCCATCCTTCAGAGAAACTGCTGAGTTCTTGTTCATCCATTCGAGTAAAAGGAGAAAAATTATCCATTATATATTTTTCAACAATAATAATTCACCGTGAATTATTAAATTAACGGATGTTATGGTACTAAATAATAATTAGAGCCTGCTTTTAAAAAATGGTTAAAACGTTTATTATTTTCATCGAATAAGTTGCGAACATTTCTCTGAAATGCTTCCCCACCTAATCCTGCTGAAAATCGGAAGAACGTATTTCCTGTTCGACTGAGAAGAGAAATATTATAGCATCTCATAATAGTATAATTTCGCGTTGGAAGAAAAATACCGTTTCCTCTCTCTCTCTCTTTTTTTTCCCCGCTAAAATTATGCGAAACTGCAAAAAAGAATCAGTAGGGGGGAAAAATGGGAGAAAAAATATTATTTGTTCGCAACTAAACGCAGAATGTTGCGAGGGTAAATATGCAAAAACATAATAGCTATTTATTATTGAGAGATAGTAAAGCCGTCAAGAACACTTGTTGACTGTATAAACGACGAATGTCGAGAGGGAAAGGGGGAGGAGGAGAAAAAAATTCGAAAATTCTCATCCGTGCATAAGTTAAACGAACATACCTATATGTATCTACTTTGGTTCGACAATACTGGCGTTATACAGGTTTTTCTCCCTAATTTTTTCAAATAATTTACTCCACAGCCAAAAATATGCAATTAAGATAAGATTAATTAACATATTATCTATACATCGATACCATGGCCCATTGAAAGATTTGTTCAAAAGACAACTTTATTTTTTCACATTTTAGACTACGGTGGGCTAATTTTCATTTTCGGACCGCAATTAGATACACAGCATGATGGTAATTGGAAAGTATTGAAAAAATCTAAAATTCCACATTTTTACAACACGTATTACTTATTCAGTCACTTACGTGCATTTTTCACTTGAACATGGGTAGTTATTTTATTCGCATAACTAGAGGTACCTATTCACACTCATAAGCAGACACAGTTCGAGAAAATTATTTTATAGACCATTACAAAATTATTCTTTCGAAATTATGTGTATGATTAGATTTTATGTTAATTCGGTATAGCTGAGAACATATTTTATCAGTCGAGATGAATAGGAATTTAGTTGGAGGAAGGGGGCTAAAGAACATCGATTAGGCACAATTATTCGTATTCAAAGAAAAAGTGTAGGAAAAGATACTTTCTAGAGATGCAATGAATACTTTCATGACAAAATGAGACAGAAGCGCATAATTACAACAGAATGTCAACAGCATGACTTGTGCAGGTCTTTTAGTATGACCTTTTTGGCAAGAATTTTTTCACGAGTTGACTAAAAATTCAATAAGAGCCAGTGTAGGTACAGCAATAAATAATCCATAGAAAAATTTGATTATGAAAAATCAGTAGCCCTCAGTGATGCGCACGAATCACAAAAATTGATTTGAATCACGAATCATTAAGTAAAAAACTGATTAGAATCTCAAATTAGATACGAATCATTTTTCCGAAGAGATTGAAATCATGAATGACAATATTATTAAGTCACTGCATAAAATACGAATGATTCAAAGCATGAATCACGAATCATGACCGCAAATCATTTCAAATCAAAAACTTTGAATATGAATTTTGAAACTTCATATAAGTACCCAACTGTCACTAACGTATTCATAATGGAACGTGATCCATATAATTAAAGATTTGTGAATCATCAATGCGATTCGAATCACGAAAACACCAATCATCATACATAAATACGATTCGTGATTTGAATCACGAATTGTATTGTAGAATTTATTTGAATCAATCGCAAAAATACAATTTGTGATTTGTATTTGTGCACATGACTGGCAGCCAACTATTATTTGAAAAATTAAAATCATGACTTTCGCATGAAGGTTGATATTTTTCTCCAAGAAAGAAGAGAGGCTCGGCCTGCTTGAGGAAAAATATTATTTCTCGTCTTAATTGCTTTCAACATAAATCCAAAATATTTACTTTCGAGTTGGACTCATCTTTTTTTCTGGCCTATTGATAAAATTCAATAATTTTTTCCTTAAGCAAACGTCTACTGAACCCGTGAATCATTCACACTTTCATTCATTTCGCGAAAATCTTGGGTCAAAGATGAAAAGAGAGAAAACAAAACCGTGTCTTTGGTCTTGATTTTTGAATGTTTGCCCACCATTTTAACCTTTATTGGCCTATACGACTGTATTTTGCAACTTGACGACCTAATTTTACAACACAACATAATCGACAAACGACTCGCACTTGATTATTTTTACTAAAATGAATAATTATAAATTTGTTCGGAGACTGTCTTATGCAGAAACGCAATTTTTACTTTTCTACTCGTAGCAGTCATAAAAAATCATTTTACGTTTATACTGAACAAACTAATTATATATAAAAGCTTGGACTTGAAATACTTTTGAGCCTACCTACTCATTTTTTGTTCTTCCTTTTCCCTCCCAATTTTGTTTTCCACACGCAGAAAACATCTGTTCTTGGTGGTCAGTAAACGCAAATGAAATACTAGGTGAGACGTCACATTCAATTTTTTTAAAAGAACTAATTTCTTACGCTGTTTCCACAAATTACATAAGCTAGTAGAAAATGTGTGGTCTTCGTCGCACTTACAAATTTCTTCGTAGTCCAAGAAATTCGCAGGATAGTCCCAGATTTGGCTCAGAAGTTAGTAGACTTAACCTACAGAGAGTGCGCAGCGAGGACATATCTCAAATTATACGTAATATCGTACGTAAAAGAGAAAGTTATCAATTTTAATGAGTCCTTACATACGAGCGTACCTTTCCAAAACGCATTAAGTAAAAAAAAAGTGATTTTTCAAGAAAGACCAAAAACTGTTTTTCTTTTTCTCAACTATTGGAGATAACTCGATGAAAGTTGGCAGGTTTACAGTTGAGGATCTATGCAAGAGGAGCTTATGTTGTGTTTCACCCTCCTCCCCACCGCAGTTATTCAAATCACGAGCCTTCAGGTCCCCAAAGAGAGAGATGTCAATGAGTTGATTTGGGAATTTCTTGGAGTCTATAAAAAATAATGGCAATTAATCATTGGCACTCTTACATGACAGAGGCTTATATATGCCACAGCCAACGTAACCTCGTGCATAATTTTTCTTATCTGCACCTTCACAGCAGCCTAACCCTTTCACAACTGACAACATTTTGAAGAAATTTAAGAAATTCCTGAAAAATTTAAAATAGCTCAACGTCAGGTACAATGCAGCACTAAAATTTCAATATTTTATTAACTGCTAAGCAATTTGAAAATGATAGGAACATATTTTCATCATTAATTACCAATGCTTAGTAGCTAATAAAAACAGATATTTCAATGACTTGATGCGTTTTGAAAAATGAGAATTGTTAGTCATTTTCCTTCTTTTTTTTCCGCTACAATATCAAAAACCATGGAAATTTTTCGCAGCTTCGGTGAATTTATGTAGTCCGCATGGTAAAAGCTGCCCAATGGCATCACTAACTCATTTTTGGCAAAAATTGACTTAATGCGTTTGGCAAAGTTACGCCTCATATTATGAGAGCCAAATGAAGCATACATTAGGGGAACCTCCACCTTTCCGTGAAACATTTGCCTATACTGAGGGTACCTTCTCTTTGTTTTGTTTTTTTTGTTTTTTGGTTGCAAGAGTCACCGCATTTAGCGGCTCCGAGTCCTTGGCAAGGACACGGATCCTCACTTTTTCATCAACTGCATGTACTAGCGGTAAAAAGTCTTCCACTTTTCGTAATTAATAATATTTCAAGAAACTCGAATATCATCCATTACATATAGTTCAATTTTTGACTGATGCCAATAATGAATGTCAAGCACAAGTCACTACGCACGCACGAATTATAGACAAAGTAACAACGAGGCAAATTGATGTACGATGACGTGGATCTGGGCATGGCTAGAAAGAGCGACGATTAGTAGGAGC
The DNA here is from genome assembly GCA_038050395.1 of Parthenolecanium corni. Lineage (NCBI taxonomy): Eukaryota > Metazoa > Arthropoda > Insecta > Hemiptera > Coccidae > Parthenolecanium > Parthenolecanium corni. The sequence goes on from JBBCAQ010000020.1 coordinate 3,612,136, forward strand.
GATATAAAAATAATTTTGACGCTAAAAAGTGGCCGTTTAAAAATAAACGCTGTCGACCAGATGGAATCGAAATTAATTGTAATAATAATAAACCCAGGCGGTAGGTACACATCGAGGGACAAAGCTACACTTAATTTCTTTGCACACAAGTGAGCACCATCATGTATACGTGAGGAAATCTCTTAAAATAAATCCACGTTCCCACTCTCTGCTCGGCGCAGAAAGCTTTGGGTCAATGAATATATATAGGTGCCAGCTTATAGTTTCAGTCAGAATAAATAAAACGAAGAACATCAAAAAGGGCGAGAAAAACAAAGAATTCCAAATTTGTTGTCAGTCAAATTGTTACCACAGTCGTTGCTCTACATTTAATACGTTTGGGTGGCCGAAAAGAACTTCTTTGTGAGCACGTACCTACATCCAAAGGCTAGAAAATGAAACAACTGAATTTATTCTTGTGGTGCGATTGTAGCAGAGTGTGAATGGGATATTTTCGTACGAGTTCATGCATACAAGGTGATGTAAAATGACCAAATATCGGCACCTTTGAGATTTGAGATATTGGCAACATTGGGTAGAGTAACTTCAGCAGGATCTTTGAAAAAATAAAAAATAAATAATCAAAGCTTGATCTAGGAAATTCGCAGATTCGAAATTTTGAATTTGCGAGGAAAAAAATGAAAAAATCTACCCACAAGAAAAAAAAAGGATCGAAAAGGTGGAATTAAATAAAAAAATTTGATTGAATACCTGTATTTATCCTTCATTTGCTTATTTTTTGTATTCTGTTTTTTTTTTTCAGTCTCAGACCACGGGAATAATATCTAATAAGAAAAGGAAAAGGGACTATATAATTGTCGGCTGTCTATACTTTGAACTCAATTTTCTCAAATTCAATTTTGCTGACATGACATTTGCGGTACTTTTTCTCAGATCCGATTACAGATTTAGTTTTTACAATTACACGCGTAAGAAAAAAGAAGATAAAGATATGCGACTGGTTTTTAATTACGAGTAAAATTGATTCTATAGGGTCGCATAGTATGAAATAAAATTTGATCCGAGTACTAAGCATTTTGCTAAACGCATTATTGATGGCGTGAAACCCAATTTTCAAAGACATTGCTCAGCAATGGTTACATTATTTTGGCATTTTCTTCCTCGATACACCGTCAAAGATAATATACATACGAGATTGACAGGTGAGGAGGACAGATATGTAAGTGTGACGTTTTTCTTGCAGCGCAATGAGGAGCCCCTTCCCTTCAATCCTATACATAATTGCTAAAATAATCTGATCATTGCTAAGCAGAGTTCTTAAAAATTGAGTTTATCATATTATCATGCAGGTACTTTTCAGAATGCGCTGGGTAAAATGGTTTTAACATTCAAGTGAGACTCTATTTCATATAAGTACATACACTGTACTTGTACGTTTAATAAATGCATTTTAATTGAAAACCAACCCCCATATCATACTTGTGTTCTCTTTCAGGTATAATTGAAATGAAATAATAACAGCCGGTAATTTTGCGTTAACCCTGTACATGTTGCTCATCTCTTGATGGAAATTATCTGAAAAGTTTCACAATTGTCAAGGGCACTAGTATGAATGGGAAAAATGATAAAATCGTAGTCACTATAGTCCATTAAAAATATGAGACACCATATTGCACCTAACATAAAGTTTTTTTTACGAGGTTTTTTTCAATACTATAGGCAGTTAAATCCAAACAAAGAGTTCGTCTAAAAACGTCGTAAGTCGAAAAAGTGATTTTTCAGCTAATAGTTACGATTAATGGTTGTAGCCTCGGTGTCTATTGAATTTTAATACAAGCACAGAGTAATGATAATAATATAATAATAATAATAATAATAATGATGATGATGATGATGATGATGATGATGATACAAACACAAGGAATCACTCTATCAACTACATAAACTTCATCACGGAATAAAAGACAATTATTTCACTTCACAAAGCAAGCCAGTAGCAGGAGATTAAGAATTATTGCCTACATTCTTCTTATGGTCGAACTTTAGTCCAAGAAATGCGACAGACCGAAACTAAATTTATACTAACGACGAGGGCTTATTCTTCTTTGTACAGAATTTTTCAACATTTTTATTTTGCACGAACAAATTAAAATGATTCAGTCTATGCCGGCGCCTGTCAAACTTCAGATTTTTCTTTTTTTTTTCACAAAACAAGAATATGTCGCCCAAGTCTGTAAATTGCTTATACAAAACCATTATACATACTCCCAAGCTTACATTTACCCGGACACGTGTTTCGCATCATTGCCCACTTCGAGGTGGAATGAAAATTAATTGGGCCCAGTTCAGCCACCATACGGTTAACTAATCTTTCTCGACATTGTTTTACTCAACTACAACAAAAAAGGCTGAAGAACTAAACGATGGAGCTCCATACAAAACCAATATTTGGGAAATGCCAAAAAAAAAAAAATCCACTAAATAGGAACCACAATATTATACAAGTACCTAATTTAAAAATTAATTATTTATGCTCGCCGGCCAAGTGGATCGTTGATAGAATTATGGGTTTCTGTTTAGAACACAAAATATAGTCGTTTCACAGTGACATAGATAATGACCGAATAACATATGTTGGAATTCTAAAATTATAACGCGACAGTTAAATAGTACTCATTTATCTGGACCAAGTTTAGAACTGAAAATGTATGTCAAGAAAATAACTCATTACCGCAACTAAAAAGAAGACAGAATTGAAACCCAAGCGTAAACGATAATATTTTTCAAAAGAATCACGATCAGGAATTTTAATAATAATATCTTTGAATATTCGAATTCTCACAACGAAGGGTACAGGCGATGAATATTAAAAATTCTGACAAAAAGAGATTTCAACATTTCTCACTTACAATTCATTATTTCGTCATTTCTAGAGAAGACGACTTGATGTAGTACCTTAATTCATTGTCTATTTTTTACATTTTCCTGCAAAATAAAAGTAAGATTAGCTATAACTCAATCACTTAACAGTCTTTTGTCCAGGAATAATTGAATACATTCAAAGAAAGAAACCTCTTGTGCATATCCAAGCACGAATGAAATTAAAACCATCCGAGACTACAGTTCGAGAAAATTGGCTATGAAATTGGCTATAGGTATGAAGCACAAAATTCCATTTACCCGACCAAAATAAAATCATTTTTCTTTTTTTTTTTTAAAAATTAAATTTTCAATAACAAAAAGAACAGAGCCGGAATTTAAAAAAAAAAGTCATCGAAAAAAGAGATTATACTTTTTTTTTTTTAAATACCGAAGTAATCTTTTCACATTTTTTCGTCTAAGCTTTCTGCACGAAAGTATACGTATATATCGGTTCGAAAGGAATTCGAGACATTTAGAAGGATTGTTATTCAAATTTTTTCTCTTTGAAAATGATTTTGGAGTACAGCACGCAATAAGAAAAGCAATATAAAAAAATAATAATAAACGAAAAAAGAGTGGCCTTTTGAAAACTGCTACAGCTACTTACATGGGAAACATTTTAAGAGGATAGAAAAAATATAGAACCTTCCGGATGTCAGAGAGGAATTTTATTTCCTTCAGAATCTGCAAATACGATTGCGGCATAGTAAAAGGAAGACTCGCTGAGTAAGAACATTTTGGAGACTCCACTGAGGATCCCGGAGCTACGACCACATACTATACCTACATGTATTGTTATGAAATCGAAAAATAGTCGACTTTCAAGAATGTATTTTCGCCATAAATCCTACCTCGAAACTCGACTCGGAGGACGGAGCATAAAATTCAAAAGATGCACGCAAGAAAAACACCATCAACTTACACACTTACAAATTAGTATCAGCTACAGATTATGGTAAAAAGTTATACGAAATATTTTGAAAATTAGGTAGATATACGATAAAATTAATAAAAATATGAAAACAGAATAAGAAAAACCACTACACACGAGCGACGAAGAGCTGTTAAAAAACTATACCTAGTCCAAATACGAGGAAAAAAAATCTATGTTTAATACGTGATGCAAATTGGAATAACAATAGGCGCAATTATGTAAACGATGACGAATTTTAAAATTATAGAATGTGTTTTTCTTATTTATCCAATCTTTTCCCTCGTTTCTTCATTTTTTTAACGAACTGCGGCAATTAGTTAAGTACGCACACTTTTTTTTTTTTTTTTCTTTGCAATACATCTACACACTATCGTCGGCTGGCAGTGGTCATCGTCGTAAAATTATAATTATCAACGCTGTCGTATAATTAACAAAACATACAGGTGCGCAGCTTCTGTGATAATTACTGGGCGCATAATAAATGAAGAAATACGATCCTCATACAACGATTAGGCACATACATACCTTTCTTCCTATTTGAACCACTAATCACAAGTTCCTACGAAAACGATAAATTACAAATCTCTCGCATTTTAAATTGTTTAGCTTTTTTTTTTTTTGTAGGAACGTGTTTTCAGTCTTTTTCTTTCTTCCTCGTCAATACCAATCGCATTATAAAAAAACAGCGGCGCGAAGTAAGCTTACAAACATTTGTATACCGTAATTATTATAGGTACCCACTGAATAGGTGAATAATATCCACAGAAATACACATGAAGAGGATGTATAGTAAGCCTTCAAAATCGATTTTAAGATGAAAAAATTTGTATAGTTTGAGTCATTTACGAAGTTAGGTGACGTCATACAAGGAATAAACTAAAAAGGAGACGTAGCATTTTCGTTTTCCTCCACTCTCTTTCTCTAAATCTGTGTGACGTCACGTACTAATTAAATGAATCGGATGGTAATAATGATGATGATGATGATGATGATAAGGCTATCAGTCTTACGAACGGTTTGATGCAGCTCTCTATTTCTCCCTATCTTCCCCAAGTTCTATTTCATTTCCAAATAACTCTCATACATTTGACATCTTCAATTGGGATTTAAAGTTAAGCTCCAAATGTTGGCAGCCCTGCGTGAATTACACACTGAAAACGTAGATTGGGTGTACGAATTCTTTCTCCCATATAACGCAATACCTATATTCATTTTTCAAATAATTAAATGAACAAAAAAAAAACAAATCCAATTAAACTCAATGATGTCACAAGGCATGGCAGTCATCCTTTGGCTTCATACCTAGGGTTTATATTAGGTATAGGATTTATTTCAGCCTCAAGTTGTGCATAAAAGCAAGTGTCCGCCACTGGAAACCTTCGAACAGACTGAATTTTCCAATGGCGGACACCCTCAAAAAAACGTTTGAAACAGATGAAATAATTCTAAAACTGTAAAATTCAATGTTTGTAATGGTTTAGGATCATTGATGCTTTGAAGGAACATTATTTAATAATCACAGGAATAGATATTATCAGTTTTAAAAATGTTTATTATCTAATCTTTTTCTTTGCAATAATTACGAAATTGAATATTTTAATTGACAAGAACATAATTAATGGCCAAATATTTCTATTGGATGGAGCAAAAATTTACTTGAGTGATTCAACGCATTACCATGGGTAACAGCTACCATGTGACATCATCAGTTTCATTATAAGTCGGTTTAAACACTAAATATACAAAAATGAAAAAGAAGGTGACCGTCATTGGGAAGGTGTCCGCCATTCATCATTAATTTAAAAAATTCACTAAAAATTGAATTTGAAACATTTTTACATGCGTAGCATTTTCGTATTTGATCATCGCTGAGGATCGTAAAAATGACGTCATATTCAGGTGACATCACTAACATATCGATGTATTTTTAAATTATCGAGTTTCACTTTCTTTCCCTATGCTAAGTAGGTATCCGCCTTTAGTACCACATTTCAAAAGCTTCTATATCCTTCTCTGGTTTATTCTATGGTCCAAGTTTCACATCCATACACAAGCCTTCAGAAAATGATTAACTGAAACACCCTTGCTAAATTATGACGCGGTACTTGAAGGAGTGGTCAAAGCGAGTAAATTATACTCCAAGTTCTCTGCACGCATATACGGGAAAATGAAAAAGTGCTCGCCCCTGTGAAAGTCCTTCCTAAAATCACGGATTGAACGATGACAAGTTTGATTTCGTCATCGTCAGCAACATTATCAATTTTTTTGGTTTGAGGAAATAATCGAAAAAAAAAAAACAACCAAATTTTTACTTTTTTCTGCCTCTCGATTCTCCATCTCCGCGTGAAATTTAAATACATAAATGCGATTCAATTCTTTCGCACGGTGATTGGGTTAGTAAATGCCATGCTACTACATATTCATGCGAATTCGTAAATTTACATTTTCCACCCTCCACGCCAAACTTTCGACATTTTTCCATTCGCAATCGGTACGCCTCAAAAATCGAGCTATAATAAAGAATTGTGCGCATTTCTACAGGTAAACATTTTTTCGATCAAATCCTTGATGCGCAGCCAATAAAAATAAATCCGACGTGAATCAAGAAAAGCTGAAAAGCGTTTTCAGTAAAGACGAGTTATGCAAGTACACAATTTTTACAGTAACCATAGTATTTTCTACACCTGACTACCAAACGAGAAGTTGTAATTCGACCCAAAAAGATGAACGAAAAAAAGTTCTCGAAAATATTCTTTTATGACTACGAAAGTGTAACTTTCCCACTGGATGTAAATTACATTTCTGACGAAACAAGTCTAGCTCTTTATTTCATCGCTGACGAGAGAAGACTTTACGTATAATGCTACCATCATTAATCACGGCTTAGCGGCAAAGGGTTAAGGGAACGGCTGAGGGATAGAAGTATTGTGAATGAGCACTCATTCATTTTAAACACCATTGCCGTTACAATAAACACCATTTTATGCCAGATAATATTACACTTTTGAGCAGACCTAGAGCTTACGTTTGACTATTCGTCCGTCGTGTTTGTATTTCAGTAAAAAGCTCGTTACAGTATTATACTCGTATATAGAGGTATAACTAACAATAAGTAAAGTAATTAACTTACTACTAGTAAGTCAATAGTGACTTCAAATAGCCAAGTCAAAAGCCCGATCGAATGTAATAAAAGTAGTTTTCAACTTGCACTGAAAAAAATACCCTGATAGTGATTTTCACCAGTTTTGGAAAACGGGGGACAATTTGTGATTTACTATACTAAAGAAATTGCAACAAAAATATAGAAATATATAATCTACCGGAGTGAAGAGAATTGCAAATACTAGGAATATCGACTATTGATCTCCAACTGTTTTTTTTCTATATGCTCTTATTTATAACTCAGTCTGGGAGCGGATATTAAAATTTGTATAACAAATTGAAGTGCGCAGGGAAAAAAAGTTGGATTCTCAGTTTGAAAAAAAAACTTCATTGAAGTGCGGATTAAGATAAAAGCATTTCCCTAAAAAACATTTCTCAACTATATTATTTGAATTCTTCTTAAATAATGAAAATTACTTAGAAAAACACAACTAAATTTAAATTTATAAGACTGAAAGACTTACTGAAAAAGAAAATAAAAGAATTAAAGCAAAAGTAACAAATCTTTGTCAGATATCAAGACTTATGTGTATTTTTTATAAAATATCAGGACTTTATTACGACTATCAGGACTAGTTTTCAAATACATATCAGGCCTTATCAGGTTTAGCATAACTGTGCAGACATCATGTTGCACCTATTTATCGACTACCCAAAACAAAGTGCATATGAATGGCACAAGCAACTGAGTTCATCAACTAGCAAAAATGACGCACTGAATGATTCAACTTCAATCACACACTGATAGTAGATATATTGCTATCTTACAATATAAAAGTCAACTTAAGTACTGCAAATCATTAACAGGCTTAGAAAGTACGCATCTCGTTTCTGAGATGTCGAAAGTGTAAGTTGAACGGTTATCCATCCAACTGAATCACCAAATATGGCTGCTGAACTTTAATTACTATAATCGAACAATACTGCCACTTCGCACATTAGCACCGCATTGCCAACTGATTATTACTAGAAATTTTGTTAATTCCAGTGTTGTTCCTTGACGCATCAAGTAACTTTTTTAACATTTCATGTCAAAAAACGTCAAATAACGTAAAATTACAGTCAAAAAATTTTACTGTCAAATTATGTCAAAAAACGTCAGATAATAATTTTATTGTGAAAACTGAATTTATTGTTATCATATTATGAGTTTTGTAATACATCGAGTTTGTTTGATTTGGTTTTGGATGATTCATTTTCATTTTAAACTTTGGATTATTTTAGTCAGAAGGCCCAACAACCAAACTTCAAATAAAAAATAAAAAATTGATTTCGACGCTAAGCTCACATGGAGAATATCTTGATTTTATTGATCAAATTAATGACTACAAAGTACTTTAATTATTGTTTACATTTCCTTCGCTTCAATGTTAATCAGTAAAAAAAAAAACAAACAAGACATATTATCAATTTCTATTATGAACCAACTTCTAAATCCTAATCTTAAAGTCTTGCAGGCACATTTATTTTAATTTCAAATTTCAAATTTCCAATTTCATTTTTATTAGTTTCAAAGCCAACTGCTGTCAGAAGAAAATTAGAAAATGTAAAAATGAGAGAATATTATTCAAAGACCACATAATAATCTTAATGCTTATGTTAGAATTTACAAAATAAACCGTTTCTTTGCCCTGAGAAATATAGAGCATATAAAATCTGCAATTTTCAATCAATACTCGTGCAATAATTAAGGAATTCCTAAGTTTTTCCTGTTGTCTCTTTTGATAATTTTTGGAGTGTGTTATTTTACGGTAAAATTACTACGGTAAAATAACTTGACTTATTTGATGGAACAACACTGGTTAATTCATAATAATATATTTCCTAAACCCCGAAAAAAATTTACCCCCAGAAACAGCGAGGTATTGAAGGTCTCTTTCACCCTTTTCCCCTAGAAATTTGCTTGGTCATCCACCAACCATTTTGCTTCAACAACGGTCTTGACTTATACACTGATAAATGTGGTCTACGAATGGCTATCTGACAGTCAGGTAATATACGTCATATTTTGATAGGTATACAACGTTTGATAACAGTTCTCAAACTTCGATTTAAATTTATTTCATTCTGCTAACTTTGAAGACGCTTTTTTGAGAAAAAAATCTACTCCTCTGGCTATGGCTAGTTAAAATTATTAATTTACGAGATCTAGGGCAGGAAGTCATAGATACGGGCAAATTTTTCCTCTTTTTTTTTTCCACTTTTCACACCATCTACCCATACGTAAAGTATACAAAGCAAAACAAAAACAAAGTCCATCTCCAAGGTGAAAAAACTCTACCACATAAAATTTATACACGATGACAGTGACAGCCGATTCAAAGACGAAATCCAGTCAATCTTCCTGTGTGTTTCCAAAAATATCAAAAAAATTAGCGACACGATTTCAGTTCTTCACTTTCTCTATATTCAGTTTCTCTCCTCCACCCTCTCCTCGCCAACTTTTATACACCGACCGGCACATTTAAAGATATTTTCAAATTTCGAAAGAATTGGCACGCCTTCAACGCGAGCCCACCAATGCGACAAAATGGTTGACATAATTTGTGACAAAATTTATAATAGACTATAGTAAGTATAATTCTCCGCGTTTGCTTATATTATTATGAATTAAATATGAAAACATAAATACGAGTACGTAATCTAGAGCAACGAATCTTATATGCATGCGTGTATCTCCAAATGTTTATTTAAATAAACGATTTGTCTCCCCTCGCCCTCCACAAAAAAAAAATCTTCGATTCGAAGAAATGGTCAATTTTATGTGGTTAAATTGTTTGTAACTCATTTAAAACGATATTCACGCGTAGAAAAGAAAGGGTAAACGCAGTACCTAATAGTACACCTAGAAATATAAATATAGCATTTATATCCTCCATCGACGTGTGCATTATAAGGTGCAATAACAAACAAACAAACAAACAAAAAAAAAACCTAAAAAAAAGGTGCTAAGTTGGGTTAATGGCGACAAATAGATAGTACCAGCTATACACATATTGAGCGTCATTAAGGTGAAATAAACATCTTTCGGAGGGGTACAAATGATTTATTTTGTTACATGATTAAAAGAATTCACGCCAGCTAAAGAGAAAAAGGAAAATGAGAAAAACCATCGACGCGTTTGAAAATTCAAAACACTTGAGCGCGTAAAACTCGTGTTTTTAGCAGGTTTTCGGTTGAAAATCTACGACACATAGGAAGTATCAGAAAATGGCCGGGACGCTATCGTTTTGAGAGTTTTTCGTATCACAAGAAGAACCTAAAAATACAAATCTCGTATTTTGTCAGTGGGTAACTATATCGATTAATTCGTTCATTTATGCATGGAGAGGATGAATGGGGACGTAAAAGTTTGGAGTTTTACAAAAACCAAAATAGGAGCAAAATTAAAATTTTCATGTAGGAGGTAGATATCAAAGCCTGACGAAAATACTTTCTGCTTTCAGTTTAACCGACCAATATACAGGTTCGTCGTTGAGGAAGCAAAAAAGAACCCCTTAAGAGTGAATTTTCATCAACATGCAACTTACAGCATTCGTGCAGGATCCGGCTAATGAGATTATTTTATCTGATCCACAAGAACGATTTGAGTATTTGATTTGAAAAAATAAAACAAAAATGCCCTACACAAAAAGTTATGTGGTCTTGAACCAGGGATGCCAACTGCAGGGATTTATATCGGAAAGCAGGTTCTTATTTTATACGGTCTTGAAAAATGTCAAGAATAAAACCACGGAGTTTTTGAAATTTCAGCGATTTTCGTGAATTTTAGGTATTTTAAAAAATTTTACGGATTATTTTGGGGGATTTTGAAGATTTATTCGAGTAAGAGATGATATAATTTAGTATTTGTTTCCCCCCCTTTTTTTTAGTGACTAATATATTCAAATTTTCAAAGACAAATCCGGTTTCAGGAGTTTTTCTCACCTTCAGGTTTTTTTTTTTGCTCGAAGCAGGGATTTCCAACAATTTGGGTTCGCAACGCTGTCTTGAACCACCATAAATTGAATGACTTCAAACCATCCTTTTTGCACGCCCTCTACAGCTAATTATAAAGATTTGGTAATAGAGAAAAGTCAAAGTGACGACGAGCTCCATATTGAGAAGTTTTGTAGCAAAACGCAACTAATGCAATTGGAAAAATGTGGAAAAGTCACCAACAAACTGTCGATAAATGAAGAAGCAGAATTTCAAATACAAAAGCGAGTTAGAAGAGTGACGGCAGAATAAAAATCAAATAGATAACCGCTGAAAAATTTATCTCCTACGAGTGCTTACGATTATGTTTATTAAAAACTGCGGTTAATGTCAAAATAAATAAAATGTACACACTGAGATGCACTTTAAAATTTAGAGAGTACTACTTCTAAATATGAAATAAATCAAAATTTCAGCGAGCATGAAATTGAAGTTTGCCATAAAACACATTAAAATTTTTAATTTTATACTATAATCAGAATTAACGTTAGCAGGAAGTATTTATAGCTGACAGATTATGGGAGAGAGATTAGAACTACCAAATTAGGTATAAACTATACACTGAGAGAAAACTGCATACCTACATTTAATTTTTCAATATCTGCATACTAACTTTGGGACAACTCCGGGATCTCACACACGAATGAATGAAAATACTATGGATTCGTAACAATTTACAATAATAATTCATTAACAACCTTTTTTTTTTTACCAAAATCAAATTAGGTAATATTAAAAAATCAATAAGAAAATTGGAGTAATTTTAAAAAGAGGAAGAAACCTAGCTAACCCAACTTTCTGATTACAATTCGAAAAATGAGAAAAATACCAACATTTACTAGATCGTTAATAGGAAAAATTGAAAATTAAAATGACGATCCAGCATATTTTTTAAAAGTTTCTGCTTCGAATGTCGGTCAGAGTCAGTCAATTCTTGTGTATCAAATTATACTGCGAGTATCAACTTTTATTTTTTCAAAACATATCCGTCCAAAACAACATATCTGACGATCATTTCACCAGATCTTTGAATCAATTTCTAGATACGAGTCACATACTCGGTGGAAATTAAAATATAGCAAAAGGATAGCTTTTTCATTTTTGCCCATTTTTTTTTTTTTTTTTTAATAGTTACGCAATGCATATTATACGAGTAAATTTCTTTTGCTTTCAAAAAGTTTCGTTCGCTTCAATCTCTCATATCTTTTTTTTTTTCATACAGTAGCTATAGTCAGACAAATAAGCGCCAAAATATTTTTGTTAACTCATTAGATTAAAACGGTTGTTTTTCGAAAGAGTGTAATTTTTCAAGCTGACACACTTTAATGCTTACTGTAGCGTTTATACATTCGATGCGGAAAAAATCGTAATTTAGATTTTTGTTCTCTTAATATACCTATAGCCAGCTAGAATGACAGCGTTTTTTGGAGGTTTTGAAAAAATTAATATTTTTTTGAAAAAGATAATGAAGCAATAATGTCATTCACTGATTTGGATTATTTCCTAATTACATGAAAAATTAATTGCATTTGCGAAAAATTAATTTGTTACACAATGCGATGAGCGATAGACAATATGACAAGTTCAGCCAACTAAATATTTCATAGAATAAAAAAAACTCGAGTTTCAATTTTTCATAAGTCATTGTTACATTTTAATGCGTAAAAACTTGCAAAATAGCTGAATACTTTGGGAAATATAGCTGATAAAAAACATAACGCGTATTGCACATATTACCCATAACAGTTTTGTCAATAGAGCCCGAATTCATCCTTCTTTAAAATCACTTTTACTCAACTCTAACACGAAGCAGAGATTAGAGTCTGTATAACAAACTGATGGAGTACGCAGCAGGAAAAAGTTGGTTTCTTGGTGTACGGAATCGATCAGGAAAAGATTTAATTTGAAAAATTATTAGGAAAATCACAATCATAAAAGGACAGCAAAAAATGAAAGACATATTTTGATGGAAAGTAGCAAAATAGTTCAACAAGCAAAAAGAAAAGAAAATACTGCTAAAAATTATGAAGAGTAAAAATCAAAGATAATATTCCATCTGCGAGTGGAAGAGTACATAGGTATAGCTAAGGTTGGTCAAGGATAGGTGAAAAATGCTGGCGAATAGGATACTCCCATATAGTAATCTTCCACACACATCATTTCACACAAAACCGATTCCGTGACCGAAGACGATAATAGTTTCACCACATCAATCGACAATCGCAGCCATTTAGCACAGACGAAATAATCTTAATAGTCGCAAACCGAAAACCTTTCACGAAAATTAAGGCCTTTTACACACTTGACCTATATTTAGTAACTTCGTGATGGCTGCATTCCGCAGATCTTTCATCGACCAAAATGTTCCAAGTCGATTCGTTTCATTTGTATACAGAATTGATAATCACGAAGACCCTTCGCCAGAGGCGCAACTAGAGGGGGGTCGGGTGGGCCGGGCCCTCCCAAGAAATTGGCTGGCTCTCCCGTGGCCCACCCAAAAAATTTCAGTACAATGGAATTTTTCTAGGGGAAATTTTTTGCGGGGGGGGGGATGGGGGGAGTTGATGATTATGTAAGCGTACCTTTTTGCATAAAAGAGTACCTACAATTGATTTACTTTAACTATTTATTGTGTCATTTTAACAACCCTAAAACTTATAACTAACTATACAAGTTTCTACACTAAAGTGCTTCTAACAGAGCACTGTAATTGAATGAATAATTGAATGAATAAACATGCTTGGTTTAACCTGCTTATATACTAACAATTAACCACTAACAAGGAGAGAGTGGAGTGAGGAGTGTGAGAACACATGTCACAGCAAATATGCTGAGTAAGAAAGTGATAGTAGAGAATATTGAATTACCACAGGATGTTCAACAGATAATGTGTGAGAAAGTGCTGATTTAGAAGTATAAAGGTAGAAGGTTTAGGATTACAGAATGCATGAATATTTCAGGAATCAGACTGCAAATTAGGCAGTCTGGTTTTTAGACAGAGTGAGGTTGGCGTGTTTCCTGTGAGAAAGGAAATGCGTCAGCATTTATTTTAGGCGTGTGTAGCGTCATCATTCACGTCAGCGAATGAGGAACGTTACAGATTATGGGCTGGCCCACCCTGAAAATTGATAGCCCTCGCTTGGCCCACCTAAAAATTTATTCCTGGTTACGCTACTGTCCTTCGCTCAGCTGTTGAATACATATAGTAGTCCGAGGGAAAAAGTGCAATCAATTTCAACTGCGAGTAAGTGCCAAGACTCAAGGTGCAACTACACTAAATGGAAATGAAATATCAGGACTTTTTTTATGACTCATTATTACTCTAAGATCGAAGGGGGGTCGGGTCGCTGAGTCGCTAATCAAAAACGAAAAAAAAATGAATTTAAATTAATAATTATGACTGAAAGACATCTTCTGAGGTCAAAATCACCTCAACCGTCACCTTCTAAAAATATGTATCTCATTACGGCCTCTACTTTTTCCATATTGCTATATCTAATACTCGCATAATTCGAAAAAATTACAAGTATCATCAAGAACCTCTCAACAAGCTACCAGGTATACAGCCTTCAAACAGATTTCCAACCCAATATCCTTCTGCTACTAGGTCAATATTACTTCAACAAGTACCTTACTACCTTCTCATATCCAGTACCATTGGATAATATTCAACATTGTTCCATTTCTTTCGCAGCTACTCGTACATACAAATACGCGTAATACTCGGAACCCTAAAAGAATTAAGGAAATGACGAAGCTCAGAAAACAGAACAAGTATCTAATGAAAGTAAAATGAGTATCATTCCATCGTTTTATTCATATGCTAAACAATACACATACCAAATATTTTGCTTATTGTAACTACTCTATATAGTTAACATTGAACTAATTGAGTAATCTAATTGAGACGATATAAGTACTGCTATACGGCTCAAGGTCCTGTTATTTAAACGAGATAAGACGAAAGCAGGTTAGAAAATAAAAAATAAGACAACCACGAATAACCCTCAAGGCATATTTTCTGCATTTCCGCTGCTTATTACGAATATCAGTATACCTACGAGTAGGTACTTTAATTTTAAAATAATCCAAACGATTCTCCCCTCCCTTCCAGAATATTCAATATTCGACGAACGATAATAATCTTAATTAAGTTATTTAAAACACTTATATCGGCTGAAATTTCAATTTGTCAACTCAAGGTGTGATTTTAAATCGTAGGTACATAAAGATCGCACATTTTCTCACGTAGCTTTCGTCTAAAACCGAAATTAAGATCTGATTGAGATAAGAAGAAATAAAGTGACTAAGTCGGTGGCCTGTTAAATACCACCTAATGTGTTGAAAATTTTGCAAATGATGTGTTGGGGTTCGTCGAATTTCTCTGCTCAAAACAAATCCAATGAGCCCAAACACAACACATAATTTTTTTAATAGGAGGTATTTAGCAGGCCACCGACGATACGAAACTTACACGGGGGCCTCTAACATTTCCTACGGGCAAAATATTTTGAAAACGGATCCGTTTTATTCTGGGTTATAATCCGTTTCTGGATTAGAACCCGGAATTTTCCTGTTTTCTGGCTTCTAAAACGGATTTCGAACGGATTGTAATCAGTCTTGCCGGAAATGAGTCCTGATTATTTTCCGTGAAGGCTGTTTTGGCCCGAGTTATAATCCGTGAAACCGTTTTACAAACGGATTTAGAAAAATTGCCCAAAAATTATCACTGATTATAATCAGGAAATCCGTTTTACAAACGGATTTGGAAAAATAATCAAGATGACAAAAATATCTGCAAATTTTCAGATCCGATGGTCGAAAATAAAAACGGACTGACAACGGATAAAATTCTCATTTTCCGGATCATTTTCTCATTTTTTGCCCATCGGGTTATAGTTCTTGGACAAATCCTCAACTATGAGCCTGTTCACTTTCATCGAATCATCTCTAATAGTTGAGGAGCAAGACAGTTTTTTGTCTCTTCTGAAAAATAAATTATTTTGACTCGAGCTGCGTTTTGGAAAATTACTGCTCAAATATTTAAAAAAATTCTCCAACTATAAAATTTAAAATAAAAATTTTTCATTTCATTTCCGCGCTGTTGTGTTTTTACTCTGAAATAGTAAGAACAGAACAGTGTTACAACAACATCAACACTTCCATCAACGAAATACTATGCTTTTTCTCATCGAATTTTCTCTCTTTGTCACACAATCGTACGATCCTTTAGTCGACTGTGACATTCCCGCATTTTGTTACCGAAGGGAATCAGGACCAAAAACCCATGTAGTGAATTACATAATATTGATCAACGAGGCTTACGACGTCCTAATGAGTGGGCCGAAACAAAATGTTTCAAGGCTGTAAAGAAATAAATGAATAGAGAACGCGACTACTATACGTATTATATTTTTCTTCCAAAATCACAAATCCTCTCAGAGACTCGAGAAAGAAGGAAAAAGAAATCAACAGCTTTCCATTTATGAACCAGCATTTTCACAGAGGCGTGCGAGAGTGAGGAAAAAAAGCACTTTACACATTTCAACCGCCAAAAAGCTGGCATACTATAATGTATTTTTATTGTAATAGCGTAAAATAAAAATGAGGAAAAACGATTTTTCACCTCCGTACAAGTTCTACACTTGTTGAACGTTTTCACGTCTGCAAAACGTGAGTGCAGCTGCGGGATCGCGGACGAAGAATTAATTAATGAAGCGCGTGCGGGGGCAGAGGACTGAATAGAAAAAAATTTGTGAGCTAAAACAAAAAGCGCGAAAAAAAAAAAAAGGCTTCCCTAGTTAAGTGTGAACATTTTTTCCACCCGATAAACCTTCGTGTACGCATTCTGCGCGATCATAACATTCAATTTTGACTACTCGTGAAATTTAAACATGCGAGTCGTATACTCAGTATAGGGACTTGTCCGAGCCTGGGACTCAGCAGCAGAGTGCAGGGAAAATATATTATGAATATGCCCGCGATGAAAAGGAGTGTTTGTTTTTCACACCATTCGGATGGGTCTCTTTACACACAATGCAGATATCCATACTTGCGAACAACAATAATGTTTAAAACATTAAACGTGCAACGCGTGTCAAGAATATATACGCTTGAAGAATTCATTATAGTCGAGCACGCAGGTTCGGAAACTACGAGTATGTTCGCACATAATCACTATTTTGGCACCCACGAATGCGACCGATGAAATAAGCTGTAAGGTATTTACACGCAAAAAATACATATAAAAGCATTCGGAGGGAGGAGAATTAGCGAGACATTCAAGTTTTGATTAATATTTCATCATTCATTTTCAGCAGATAGGTGCTGAAAACGGTGAATACCCTCGAGTATAGTGACTTGGTTACACGTGTCAGTCCACAAAAGATGAAGCTTAAATGGTCTTTTTTTTCTCACTTTTTTTTTTTTTTATTTTTCCAACTGGTCGAGAGTTCTGTTTCACTATGTATTATACAAATTGAAATTGTAATCAATGAGGCAAAATGAAACGTCATTTTCTTTAATTTCCATTCCGATCAGCTAGCCATCCATGTTAATTATTAGTTCGTACAAATAATACTCGGAGGAAGCTTTTTTGCAGTGTTATTGACTCCTAAAGGCTAACGTAAAGGTACTTCATACACTCACCAAGAAGTTATCTCTCCAAATACACATACGAACCAAAAGACGTACTACGACTGTATACAGGGTGATTCAAATTTCGACGAACCTCGAGGAACAGCATTAATTGGTGTGTCTAAATCTGAAATTATCTTTCGAAATACACACTCGATTTATAGTTCCGTGCACCAGCCAAGAGCAGAAGCGTAACCAGGAAAAATTTTCGCTAGTGAGCGACCCAAACCCCCCGCACACCCACCCAACCAAAATGTCTACGCTACGGGGTTGTTATCTGGTGCACGGAAATATTTCAAAGGGCGATTCAAATTTTAACGCACCAAATGCTATTTTCTTCCTTTGGCGCGTCGAAATTTGAATCTCCAGCTGTAGATCGAAGCCACGATTATTTTATAATTTTCAGGGACACCATGTATGTAGAAGCATTTAAAACACGCATAAATCTCGACTCCGCTCCGCGAGTTTCTTCACTCTGAACTTCTTCTTGCGCGGCTCGCGCGGGTCATATTAAATTAATCGTAATTTTACTTTTTGTTTTTCACCTTTCGAATAATTAATTAGGCTCACACGAATGAGAAAACACGTGGACTTAGAAAAGAAAGATGCATTAATTATATGGTCTTACAAATCTCGCGTTCGCAGCGCGCACCCCTCTCACCGTCCCACTAAAACACCCTCATACCGCTTCGACTCCTACGCAAGGGGGTCGAGTGAGTATTTGTGCTGCGATAAAGCCAGCGGGGAGGGGGGAAGCGATTGGGGGACAGAGTTTCCGCAATAATTAATTATCGACTATAATCTTTTCAACGTATTTAACACCATTTCACGCCTTACAAATTATTATTATTTTTCGCACATGTACCTTCGCATTGTACTATATTTTTATTATTACCCACAATTATAATAAGCGTGTCATCATCATTATCAGTCTACTACCAACAAATTGAATACCTTTACATACCAGATTGAAGAGCTACATTCTACGAAGGGCCTATACACATAACTGCGATTGTAATCCATAAAGGGTGAAACAGTAACGTGTGTAAAAAATTGCACGAGAACAAATCGCCGGCCCACCGCCCACGTATGGAATCCTGCTAAATTCTCCAAAAAATTATAACCTAATTTTCTACGGATTTAGCATTTCCATATACTCGTACTAAAACATCATTTGAGTATGAAAAATTGAGTTTTTTTTTTTTTTTGGGGGGGGGGGAACTTAACAGGTTATGGATTAAGGTCGGCGGGATTCTTATTAGTAAATAATTTCTACACTGCCCGTTACTTTTAATAAAATACTGGAAAGCTTTTTTTAAATGCTTTTGTTTTGGAATCCTAACAATTTTTATTGCGGATCAAAAGAGTGCAATGATGTTACTCATTGATTCCTAAATAATGGTTCGCTCAAATCAATTATGGGAACCGGATTCATTGGGACTCATAAAAAATAGACTCGACGGTTACAGGGGATAAAAAATTTTGGTCTTCAATGATATATAAGTACGAGCGAGAATTTCAACTCGATTCCAGCTTGGTGCGAACTACAGCTCTCTATACCTCCAAAAACTGGTCGAGACATTAAAGTTTGAAAAGTGTATCATCTTCTGAACTCAGTATCGCAAAAAAAAAACCAAAAACACTATTATCTCTAAAACGAAAATCATAAGTACCCAAAACAATGGATAGGGTGTATTTCTACGACTTCAACTGTGAACATCTCAAAATTTGTTTAGACTTGAATCACTTTGATCCCCATATAGGTCCAGGTACTGAGCCAATCAAGCAGGTTATATTCTCTACTCTCGAATGAATTTTGAAAACGGAGCTGACTTTATATTGTAAAAACCGGATGGATGAGCTGACTTACATATTCATGCATACGAGTACATATCTTATATTTTACAGTTGCTTCCTTCTCATAATTTTGTGAACATGCAGCGTGCACATAGGTATTACAAATACGAAAATGAGCGGGAACCTTTATAAGCATTCTCGTCGCAATCACTTAAGACCTGTCCCGTATGAAATAATATTTTGGACGATTTAAAATATAAGCCCAACAGCTTTAACAACCCCCTGCAGAAGGAAGCTTCGCTAATTAATTGCAATTGAAACGCAGAAAACTTTCGCGCGACTACGCGACTATATGAATCCGATACCTCCTACGTGTATAAATTAGAGCCGACGACTGATTTATTTCAAAAACGGGGGCCGAGAGAAGGGTATAAAGCTATAGTATACACACAAAAACATACGGGGCTGGAATAAGCGCAAAACACGTTTTCTGACACGCTGTGACTATTACGAAGGTAATAATGCGATTTCGGACATGGGCGAAGAAAGGCAGACGGAGGGAAACTTTGGTCTGCGTATAAGGAGAATCAAATCTTTGTAATAAGTTGAGAGAAAATGGCGCTCAATTTTCAGATTAAAACTTTGTCGCATGCGGTGAGAGAACTAAACGAAGGCATCGTCTTCGTTTCTATGAGGTACAGAAATCACTTGTGTCCCTGTTTTATAATTCAATTTTCAGGCCTCTAAATGATTAAAATAAAATAAGGTATCGTTCCATCCAGACCAGAGACATTTCCAACATCGAAAGATGATCACACGAGTAAATTAATATTATGTTTATTAAAAAAAATTAACAAATTCTTTATTTTTAGCATTGACTAAAAATAATTCTGATTTTAGAGTCAAATGAAAAGTGCTGGTACTTGGGCATGAGTGACGAAAATGTCAAGAAAAAATGCTAAAAAACCACCAAAAAACTGTCCATAGGTACATGAAACAACATAACAGCTCCATTGCTGCATGATATTTACTATGAAAATGGCATTTGTTGCGTTTTGCAACAAAACTTCTTATAATTGATGTATCGGTTGAAACATGTAATTTAATTAATTTGTGCAAAAAAGGTCAATCTTTGGCTTAATTTTACTCATAGTAGCTGTTGGTAGTAGTGAAAGGGAGGAAATTAAACTTCGACATCAAATTCAAATTTAGGACTCACAAATCTCTTTCCTGTGATATATCACATTCAGACATTATTCGATTCTAATTTCAGTCATTTTTCAGTCTCATTTCAGCCACGTACGGAAATAAGTAAATAAAATTTGACCTGAAATTCGGATTTCGCACCCTCAAATTTAGACTCGACGATTTATCACGCTTTAGAATCAGTCATTTTATACTTCAGTCATTTTTCAGCCTCATTTAAGTCCCAAGGAAAGTAAAAAGCTAAAAGTTGACCTGAAATTTGGATTTCGCACCCTCGAGTACATATCCTGCGATATAATATAAATTCAAACAATTTTAGACCCTAGCTGGATTTGAATCACCGACTTGAGGAATACTAAGTATATTGTTCTTATCATCGTGCTGCTCAGTATCTCAGGTTAAGATAATTGGAGTCGCTGGGTCTTAATTGAAGTCGCTAACTTTACCCAATCTCCGAAGTCTGTCGTTTCTCGTATTTTACACACTATACAAAAGAAAATTTAAACATTTCCAACGTCAATAACTTTCTGGTTTTGGAAGCATGGGAAGCATATGGATTATTTTCTGCGAATATTTTCAATGTCAGTTCAAATTCTCCGATAGATGAGCTGCTATTTTTACGACACTATAATAACAAAAATATTTTCCACTGATGAATTTCGTTTTTCCAAAAACAAGAAATTTTCCATTTCACATAGCGTCCCTCTCATACGACTATTTTTCTATACTAAAAATGTCTGGACTTTATAGTTCTTCAAACACAACACTTGTGACTTTATTAGCCGCATAAAAATCTAACAGCAATTACCGAAACCACACAAATCACTCAATCGCTCTCTCTGCCTGCAAAATAATAATATAAAGATGAACGGGAAAAAACTCTACACCTCATGTTAACGATTTTGAAAGCTTTATACCGTAAATTATTTTCGTTTTTTGTTTCGCTTTCCTGGAAGCTATTTTCCAGAATCTGAAACGAAAATTGCCCGCTTTTCTTTTCCTCTCCACTTCTGTGTATCTTTCTTCTCAGCGCGGAAAATTTTCTATCAACAGACTTTTGAACCGCAGCGACGCTTGAAACGTTTCATTCAGCTTTTCTTAAGGAGTTTTCTCTTTTTTCCAGCAACCATAGCGAAACCACTACAACTGTTTTTTTCGTCCTTTTTTTTTTTACCCACTTTCATTCAGGATTCTCAT
Organism: Parthenolecanium corni; assembly: GCA_038050395.1. Lineage (NCBI taxonomy): Eukaryota > Metazoa > Arthropoda > Insecta > Hemiptera > Coccidae > Parthenolecanium > Parthenolecanium corni. Next base: position 3,633,968 of record JBBCAQ010000020.1, read on the forward strand.
TCTTATTTTTTGCTTCGCTTACCTCTCAGGAAACGAAAGAGAATAATTTCCCCATTCTTCGAACGTTCATCAATAGAATCAATAACATTATTTTCTAGTTGAAAAATCAAGAATTCGATTACCAAGAGTGCTTTATTCCTTATCATTCGACAATGCACATAATTTTTTTTTTTAATTTTTTGTCAATGGCTCGCTAAGAAACTCTCAGACTAAATGAAGAAATTTTTCGTTGAAGACATAATAAGAGTCTATTTTATAAACCCTATCACGCCGCCGGTCTTTAATTGAGTCCCAAATTGGTTTTTTTATTAAAATTGAGTCCCGAGTATTGGGGGCTCATTAGTATGCGTATTCAAATTGAGTCCCAGGTATCGGGGGCTCATTAATATTCCTATGTGAATTGAGTCCGGGTACAGAAGCACTGAACTGACTCACGAGTATAATTTTACCAACACGAGAACAGAAAAAGCAAGTATTGACGGTAATATACCCTATGGGCAAAATATTTTGAAAACGGATCCGTTTCTAGATTATAACCCGGAATTTTCCTGTTTTCTGGCTTCTAAAACGGATTTTGAACGGATTGTAATCAGTCTTGCCGGAAATGAGTCCGGATTATTTTCCGTGAAGGCTGTTTTATCATATTTGTTGGCCCAGGTTATAATCCGTGAAACCGTTTTACAAACGGATTTAGAAAAATTGCCCAAAAATTATCACTGATTATAATCAGGAAATCCGTTTTACAAACGGATTTGGACAAATAATCAAGATGACCAAAATATCAGCAAATTTTCAGATCCGATGGTCAAAAATAAAAAGGGACTGACAATGGATAAAATTCTCATTTTCCGGATCATCTTCCCATTGACTATTAGCTGACAATAAGAAGGCAATCTTCCTCTGTGCAAGAAAAATATTTCCGCCGATACCCTGGACTCAATTCACATAGGAATATTAATGAGCCCCCGATACCCGGGACTCAATTTGAATACGCATACTAATGAGCCCCGAGGACGGGACTCAATTAAATGACGGCCGCTACACCTCTTTCAAATGACCTCTGATGCGTTCTTTATTCATCACTTCAGTCTTAATCTCCTCAGAGACGACAAATGAAATACTTCCTATGGGCATAATATATTGTTCAAAATATACTTAATGCGTATCTACCTATACCTTATAAGCTTACCCGGATCTACGAGCAAAATTTTAACGACATACACTGCCGATAATTTCGAAAATTATCAGCAATAATGTTGACAAAAATATGAAAAAATATGTATCAACAACTCTATATAATAGCATAAAAAATTATCGATACGTGTAATATTCCACTTGAATACAATAATCACATTTACTGCAGTTAATTTTATAGAATACGTTCAAACAAAGAGATAAATGTGTTGATTTTCGGCAAGCAAAAAGAACATATAAGAAATTTTTTTAGGTTAATGGTTTCAAAAATACGATCAACCAAATTACCAATAATTCTGCACTGGAGGTCTGGGCATGTAACATCGTTGGATACTAGGCCCTTGGCCAATTTTCTAGTTCAGAAGGGGAGAGGCTCGCATTGGCCAGGCCCACAGCCAGGAGGCTATATAGGGTTGAGCCCCCTCTTTGACCAGTTTGAGCCACCCTTTTGATTTCCTCACATTTTTCCAATATTTTTTGATTTTACAAAACAATTTAATTTTGTGACAATTTTTTACGAAAAAAAATTACTAAAAACGGGAAAAAATTGCAAAAACCTTTCGTGCGCCACTCAATAATTCTATTAAAGGGTAAATGTTCTGGTTTTTTTCTCGATCTAACGACTTTAGTATCCATAGTCAGCCTTCAAGGAACCTCCCCTTGGAAAATATCCCAACTATACATGCCTGACCTCGACTCATCGCGGGTTGCTCCCTCGACCTCCCTCTTATTTTACATCATGACATTGAAAATATTATTGATTTGAAAATAAGTCAGATATTAACTTCAAGTCAACAAACATATAGGGATTAGCCACTATATGTGCTACTGAATAAATTAAAAAGTGAACTAAATTTTACTTTCAGTTTTCTCCGCTCTTTATTGTCTCAGATAAGGCGATGAAAGCAGCCGTACAAAAGAAGAAAATTTCATAACAGTTATCCTCCTGTCCTCTCCACCTCAATCCCGTCTCCGTCAAAAAAAAAAAAAAAAAAAAAAAAACTTCCAGAATCCAATAAGAGTTATGAATTCACGTCTCTTATCTTCTTTTGGCTTATAAATCCGGTGGGATAGGAAAACGAAACTGGAGAAAAATTCGCTATCGACTGGATCAAAAAATGTGAACAGCTTGAAAAAAAAAAAGAACAAAACGTTACGAGTAATTTGAAAATCGTGAATCACATGACCCAAGAGAATAGATAGAAGGTAAATGTGAGAATCGTGTGAGAAATAGCGTAAACGATTTTGGGGAAGCAAAAAGAAACACTGACGCAGATGAATTCAAAAAAAAAATATATACGACATGTTTGAGACTTTGGATCAAAGCATATATATGTAGTTATATACTACGATAAGAAATTTTAAAATAGAATATTTTTCAGCTGAGAAAGGATCAACAGAAGTTACCCTCGGGTTTACCAAGATAGACAGAAACTTTTACAGGTTATTTTGATAAATGAGAAAAACTAAGTTTCATGCAGAGGAATGAGGGTAGTTCATCTTCAGGTTTGTAAACCACATGTAAGGACCAAAATACATATAAACGAACTTTTAAGCTTAGTACACATTCAAAATGAGCTAAGATTAACATCCATGCAAATGCACTTCAAATTAATTTAATCACTCTCCTACATTCGTGGAAATTCAAAGGACATGCAATGTTTGAAAGTAAAAATTGTGACCTTTGAACTTTTACAAGAACAGTGATTTACAAGAAGCTAATAAGTCCACTTTTTTTTTGGAACTACGGTAGAATTTATTTAATATAACTAGTAATTTTGAAAGATGAAGCGCATTTAATTCAGATGAATTACCTATTTTTTATGTATGTACACTTCAAAATTGAGTTACCGTCGAATGGGGCGACTTTACACACTTTTTTTATGTTTTTCAACTTTGTCCTTTAATAACTCTTCCAATTTTATTGAAGTGAATTTGATTTTAAAATTTAGGTCTAACATTTCTCAACACAATTGTAAAAAAAAGTTTGAGTTTGGAGCATTCCTTCTATTTTTTATGATTTTTCAAAAAATTTGTGTAAAGTCACCCCTCAATGGGGCGACTTTACCCATCAAATTGTAATTGACGGGTTATTGATGGGTGGGGAGGCAAAATTTGAGGATGTTTGTACTCAGACATACGATTGAAAAGAAACTAGTCAAGTACAAACTTCAACCTATGAAACCGAACTGAATATTTTGAGTGTCTGTGGTTAAAAAAAAAAGATGAATAAGAAAAAAGGAAAAAACCATATCGCCGCTTTATTTTCTTGTTCTGTTTCTGGGTGAAGTGAGGTAGGGGCGGCGATCTTTTTTTTCTTTTCCTTCTTCTACCTGCTTCGATCCAAATCGTATTTTGGTTTTAATTTTTGCCTGGCAATTTATTTATCGGGCTAAAACGAAGTGGGTAAAGTCGCCCCTTGAATGTAAAGTCACCCCGTTCGACGGTAATTCATAACAAGGGTATTTATAAGACATGAACTTTTTTTCCCGCGTCAAATTTGAAAAAGTGGACTTATCCCCATCTTGCAAATCACAGTTCTTATACTTTAGACACCCTCTTCCCTATTCTTTGATCTTACAATACTATTTTTCATCACTTTTGTCAGATTACAGGCATGGCTCAGCCCTCTGCAGCCTTTCAGAAATAATCCATTTTCATGTGCTTAGCATTTGGCAGTAGCTTAGTAACGTCAAATTTTCGTTCAATGAACTACAGGTGCAATAACCTACGCAAGGGGAGTGCATAAGTGTTGCCTTAGGAAGAAAGAAAAATACACTGAGCTTTACTTTTCGAGCACTCTTCATTATATTTGATTAAAACAATACTTAGGGTTTTTATTTGAAGGATAGTCAGTAGTTACTTTACAATTCACGAGTTTAGAGGATGAAAGCACGTGGTAAACAACATTTTAAAGCACTATAAAACCTCCTTATCACTGAATTTAAATTGGATTTTTCTGGTTCTCAGGTCCATATAACTCTCTTATGCCTCACGACTCTCTTCTCCCCTAGTGTACCCAGTACACACCGCGTAAAATATTTACCACCCTAAACCGAAATTCGTTTTCAGGGATTTGCGATACAGCTGCTACGTAAAAGGAACCGTAAAACATTAGGTACGAAAAAAATCGTGAATATGTTTGAACCGTTAGGCCGTTAAATTTGTTAACCAACTATATTACAGCGTTCGTGAATTAAGAGCATCTTCCCAACTCACTTGGAGCGTTCGAACGGCCCTAAAGCGATTTATTTGTAAAAATTCCACGTCTCAGGTACTTATGACTGATTTACTCTCTTTGGTAACGACCGAAAACAAGAGGCGTTAATGATATTTTTATAGGGCTAATCTCCAACGCATTACCCTGCAAATGTGTTCCAGCTTATGACTTCGGAATTGGCTTCATTCGCTGGTTTGTAAAGCGAAGCTTCCTCCTTTTCTTTTTATTTCCCATTAAGGGTGGTATAAGGAGGGTGTATAGGGGGAAAATTACTCGAGAACGTATTTAATGGGGCTACAAACTTTTGGCTCTCCACTTATCGAAATCAATATATTGTTCGTCTGCAACTGTAGTAAAAGCTCTGCGACAAGAAGTGATATGAGCACGCGTCATCCTTCGTCAACAATAGCAAAGTTATTTTCCAAAAATTACGAAATTTTGTTCAGAATTATACGCACAGACGGACTTTGCTTGATTTGTTCGTAGGCGGCGAAGGGGGGGAGGACGTAAGAAAATTTGTTGTCGGCTACTAAGAAAAAAAATTTTCATCGACTGAGCACATGAATAAAATTTTTTTTTAATGGGAAAATCATCAGTTTGGTACGAATAAATCAAGATTTGGCTAATTTATTTTGAGGGGCCGATTTCATTCACTAACTCGAGCCAATCTACGAAATTAGGAGAGAATGAAAAGCCTCGAGACTCGCTTTGTACGTTTTTAGGGTAACCAAGAAAGCAGATGGACTTCAGCCTCTGCAGTTTTCTCTTCATGCAGAGAGCCGCACTGTAAGATGAAAAATGTATTCAATAAGATACTAGCCTCTACTGTAATTCAACAGGAATCGAGAAAATATTGTTAACAATGGCGCACATCGACGTAAGAACGTCTCAAGTTTCAAGCAAGTGCCATACAGGGAACTCTGAAAATCGTTACAGCTTTACATTCTCGAACGAATTTCCTCACAAATACGACATTAATTTTGGTAATTAGACCGTCGAATAGTCGATGTCGTTCATTAGCCAGAAGAACATTTCCATTCATTTTGGATTCGATGAAGCATACGACGCGACGCACGAAACTGCGTGGTCGAAAAAATTAATTTCGGATGCGCCCTAGAGCCTTTAAAATTTTGTAGGCGAGACTTAACGTATATGTACATGATCGTCTAGAAGAGGTCTCATTTCCATAAAATGAGCACATTTTATAATTACATTTAATCCACTAATAGCCTCACGAGCGCGTTTCAAATTGTCGATTAGCAATATCCCGTATTAGCGTATCTAACGTATTTATGGATGTATTACCTACAGCATATACTTTTGACAAGCTTTTATAGCCTTTACCGAAAATAATACATGAGCTGTAAACGTATATATGTACATACAAGTGCCTCTTACCCTTTCTTACTTCAACAAAAATTATCCAACCGTTTTAGTTCAACAAAACAAAATTTTGAAATAACGCTGCGATTTGGTTGCCAGTGGTCACTCATCAACTGTTGCATACAACTTTTCCACAAAAAAAAACAAAAAAAAACAGTGCACTCATCTATAATTTCGTCTTAAAAAAAGCCAATTTTACAACCGTTTCCACAGTGCTCTCACTGAATCAGAGATCAGTATATTACACAGTACTCATAACTGCGCAAAAATGCGCTTAGTTCACATTACTATGCCAAAGTGAGCGAAGAGCATAAATCCAGATTCGAAAGTGAGCTGACAATGGAACCACAAAAGCTGTCCATCGCCAACCCCCCTCATAAATTGTATCCTCACCCAAGAACCTCAACTTCATATTTCTTTTATCTAATACCCTATACAAAGACTGTAGAAAATTTTCAGGTGGAGGTTAACTTGGAAATTTGCATGTAATAGCCAGAATGAAAAATACCATTTTCGACCTGGGGGGGGGGATTTATTCAGTGTAGCAAGTAGGACTCTAGGACACCATCCCACAAATGCACCTGAAAAAAATCAGCTTGATCAGATTATTAGAAGTTACTCAAAAAGAAATTTTTGATTTTCAGAAAATCCTTATTCTACAAGTTTTAAAAAAAACGAAATTTCTTCTGCAGCCATTTTTACTAATTTGATCAAACTGATTTTTTTCATGGGCATTTGTGCGATAGTCTTTCACTTACTCCACTAAATCCCTCAGTCGGAAATTTTTTTTCATACATGCCATTACATGTGAATTTTCTGCCTAGATTCAGCAGTACATTTTTCTTATTCATTGACAATATTGATTTTTGCACTTGCGCACTTTGGAATTGGGTTCTTAAATTCAGTTAGCTCATTTACAACAGTATTAAATGCCGATACGCGGCGGTATGAAAAAGGGGCAGAATAATTCGAACTAATATTTTCTATAATATAGCCTCTTGCGTGCATTCTTATTCGCCACAATTATATGCGCAGTCACACGAGTCACATATATTGGTATGCTTTCAACTTAACGAGAACTTTCAGTTCGATTAAATGACAGGCCAACACAATCAATTTGAACTACATACATATTTTCTGGATAACGTTATTAGACGCTAACCTCATTCGGTAATTAATACTCAGAAAACACGCAACTGTTGAAATATTATAGTATTTGACGGCCATACCAAGTCATTTTTTTTTTTTTGTGTGTGTTTCTTCATTCTATGCAGTGCCCAAGAAGGTAGTCGATAATATTGTCGCATAAGCTAAATGATGGCAATATTGTACCCCGAATGCCTTCTGTTCTCATACAAGTACCAACTACTATAACCTTTCGAATCGTAAAAGCCTGTTATAACGCCAAACATATTGCATGCCCAAAAAATTCAACGAAAAATTACTGGGCCATCGCATGGGCAGACTCTTTTATACGACGCTAATATAATGGCACTAGCCGAATTCAAACTGAAATAAAATTGACTGTAACATGGGACGCGTTCACGAGCAACACAGTAAATCATCAATTCGAGACTAACGTATAAGTAGATAATTTTCGCAAAAATATTTTCATTTTTTTAATATTATTATTAGAAAATAAACACGCATCTGATGACTCTTGATAAAATATTCCAAAATAAAAATATGTTGACGATATTACCTACATATACATTATAAAATTCTACAGATGCATATCAAAGCACTGATGCGTTTTTCGTCTGCACAAATTGAAATACCCACAGATTTTCCGAGTATTGCCGACCAATTTGCAAAATCAACACGATCTATAAGAATATACTGCAGTCAACAACTAATTTTCATACAACCTTCCTACTCGTACATGGTAATAATATTATGGACCTTCTAGTTCTGCTCTCACTCAACTGTAACGGTAGATACGATCAGTTCTAACCAAACCACTGAATTGTAAGTAAGGTACACTTAGAAGCTATCTGATCCATTGAACATAGGTAACATTCTTCACAATTATCGAGCTTATTTAAATAATCCATCAAGTCTGGTTACGTAAGAAATTCAAGAAGGAAATACATAGCAGTAACCTAGTGAGAAAAAATATGAGAACTGCACAACTCACTGAGCGACGAAATTACCATCTAGAGCCAACTTTTCCTGAATTAGCCCAAGGACACAGAGGACAAAAAAAGGTTCTACCATAGATCTGTAAAGATCCACCCAAGTTTCATTGATTTTCGTTGCACATAACTTGAATACTTATTGAAAAATAAAACGTGAAAACTCATTTACAGCCTCTGTCTCATAGAAGGGGACACGTGAGGGGTCCAAACTTGGTTAATAATTATTTCAACTGACCCTCTACGATATCCCTCGAAAAATTTTTGAATTTGGGTAAGGGCTTTTTAGCTTCTCTAATTTATTGACTATACTCTTTTCAAAAAAAAACAAAACTGCTTGGACGCAACAATATACGAGTACCAATCAAAAATGGAGCTTCCACATCATCCATAAAACCAGAACGGCGAATGGACCTCTGCCACAGGTTCTTGGCAATTCGTGAAAATGGAGACAAGCCCGAAAGCCGGATGATTTTACCGTCCATTTTCTAGTTCGCATTTCAAATTAATATATTCGCCCAGGAAAATGGAAAATGATTTTCCTCTAATAAGGTGATGATGACATGTATAGGTAGCTATAACCGAATTAACCGTCGCAGTCGACGTATTTAGATGACACGCTTAGTACTGCATATATATATATACATGCTGCACTGGCAGGCCATTAGAAGTAATTATTATACATCGGCCCGCGTCGATACGTTGACGTATATTATGACACTGCGCTTCCAATCTGGAGAAAATTAAAAACAAAAAACCGCCCAACCACGAGCTACAAATGACGAAGCAAAAGCTGCAAATTGCAAAGGCTTCTGAATACAAAACTGTCATTAACGAACGAACCAACAACTTTGATTCTACTGCATTCATTGAGGGCATCCGAATATAATGAAACCTCCGCGAAGCGGTATCTACAGCTACGTCGAATTTAGAAAAAAGGGACGGGGGCCGGCCGAGGGGTGGCGGATATGTGAAAGCTTTTATATTCAGCGCTGGTAGGAAATTAAATTCACTTCTGCACGAGATGAGGACGAATCACCATCAACGTGAAGAGTAAATAAATTGTATAATTGATTCGGCGGCTGTTTCAATTTCCGATGAAATATAAGCGCAAAAGGCGCACGAATAGGTACCTATATACAACCATCACCCAGCAGGTATATCGTTTTTTAAACGCGAAAAATTACTTTTTCACCATGTTTTAATAGAACAGCGAGTAGGAAAATGGAAATCGCCATCTTAAGTTTACTTTTGTTAATACATAGAAAAAACGGCAACGTTATATGAAGTGTACAATTAAAAAAAAACACTAACGAAAGAAATTCTCGCAATACCATTTAGTTGAACATTTTCTGAAGACCTGCGAGTTCCAATGAAGGCAACTAACACAAATATTTAATATACCCCAAGCGCGTAATAGCGGCGGGGGGGGGGGGGGTTTGGTGGTTGAAAAAAATTATAAGTATAAGAAACTCCAGTACACTTGGTTTTCTATACCACCAGATTTGGTAATATTTTCTTCTTCCGAATCAAGTTAGTGTCTTTTTTTGGCCTTTTTCCGCATTCCTGATGTTTTTTCATAAATCAAATCAAATTTTATCAAGAAATTTTACAAAAAAACCCGAACAATTTTTTCTTGTTTCTATCTACATAATACTTTGTCGTGGTATTTTATACCATGAGGCATTTTTGACCAACAATCCCACTCCCATGGTAAAGGAAAAAATACATAGGGAATGTTGGCCTAGGTACGCCACTGATATACCCGAGGGTGTTTTAGGGTTCGCTCAATTACAAGCTCGCGCACCCCCAAAATCAGCAATGCAAATATCTTAATCCAAATGCTTTTGATGATCGAACATTAAAAAAATGATAAATTTTTTCCGACTATTTGCGGCGAGAATTTCCAACAGAAAGTCACGCGCTGCTGTCTAAAAATTTCGAACTTGAAGTTCAATAGAATATGATTTTTAGTTTCTGATCTACTGTTGCTTTGACAAATATCAGACCTGAATTTAACCTTCACAGAGACTGAAGTTTCTGTCTTAAGGGAGTGATGATGAAAAAGTATAATTCTCTAGATCTTCAGGTTCGACAGTTTTATACAACAAATCGATACCTTAATGCCAAAAAATGCTAAGTCCATTTTCAAGACGTTAGAAGATGAATGTAAAGAGATTCAATGTGTAACTATGCATTATATGTTTGAGAATGGGATTCAGCTACAAGGTTATTTCACCCTCAGTCTGGAGAGAGAGCCATCAACGTGGCTCGTTAGTACCCAAATACTGCGTGATTGACTGGGCAAGTACTCACGACTATCAGTTTGCAAACATGAGAATCTAGTCGATGCGCCACTCGGGCACCTATTTGTATGTATATAATTTTCCAAAGCTCAAATTTGCCCGAGAAATTTTCAAGTTAACACAGAAGCACACAAAATACACAGAAAATTAACGAGTTCGTTATCATTGTGAGACAGGCAGGGTATTTCAGCGGGTTCCTTACGGTTTTAAGGCCGGCATTATTAATATTAGTGTCTGATTGAAAACGTACTGTTACAACAAAATACACTCTGGGCTTTCTATTACAGCGGTCTGTTGAATTTGTAACCAATGTTTGTAATACTGGCGCTTGAAATTTCACACGTTACAACATTATCTGTCCATCTAATCAACTATTTTAAAGCACTGATCAAAGCTTCCACGTGTTTTCTAGTTGCAGTAGGTACTTGGGCATGTCAAAATAAGATTCAAAAATGCAAATAAAATTTCATGCAAAATGACTATTCCACTACGTACGAACTGGAGTAATAGGTGACTTGAGGATAGCAACTTAAACGAACACTGGTCGTAATAATTCAGGCTCGACACATTTTACATAATAATATTATTGACGGATGCGTTATATCAATCTTAAAATTAATATTGCATCCGTTTCACTCAGAAGGGACATCCACGACGATAGGTACGACAAAATATTTTCCAAGAATTCTACTTAATTTTAACTCTCTTCTGTGGTTTCTATCGACCCCTTTTGAAACATTTTCGTGGACTGCCTTTCAAGTCTGCCTAGTAATTAATTAAAATACTAATCATCATTAAATGTGGGAAGCTTATTACTTTTACTTCTCTCTCGAGTACCACTCACACGAAATACTAGTCTAATGACAAGGGATATCAAATTTTGTTGCCTGTTTCTCAAAATCACCTGTAGTGTCTAACTTAAGCGCCAAATATTTTTTCATTTTTCAACAAGTCGTCAAGAATATAAATATCAAAAGGGAGACACAAACGCAAAAAAAAAATATGGACAACAATTACAGAATATTAAAAAATTCAACCAGATTTAACTCATTTCACTAAGGTACAGTTTTTAGAGAGGCATATTGCGGACATGAAATATTAAAAATTATTCTCTTCAAAGAAGATCTTTTTATTCCTTCATTTCACCTTCGAATGATAAAAATTAAATTAATTATAAGTCGAAATAAGAACTAATACCACGCGATAAATTTGAATGGAAAATTAAATTAGATTAAACATTCTCAGCATCAAATTCCTCGACTTTTTTAAGGACTTGCAGAGCAACCGATTTCAAATTTCGCATTTGCTGCAAATTGGTTTCGTAATCTTGGGGTAATTTCACCGATACTTCCTCAACCAATTTTTCGACGGCGAATTGTTCGTATTGTTTAGCATTACTACTCAATGCTACCTGAAGATCTTGACGAACAATTCCTTGGCACAACTTGTTGAATAATATTTCAACTTCGTCTGTAAATGAAGATTCAAAATATGACAACACTCACACATCTTCAGAGTTAGACACGAAGTCTGAGTAAAATTTTTCACATCATGAAAGAAATAAAGTTGCGGGTTACGATTTGTAATAAAATGAATTACTAAAAATTCAGATCATATCGAAGATTTTATAGAGAAATATTTGTAATTAAAAAACTAACGAAGATTAGGATAAGTCATCTATCTCATGCTTGAGGTCATTAAATTATTATTTTTTCATCCAATAATGAGTAATAACATGAGCTGAGAGTGCTTTTTGGTGCCTACCACACAACTCATAAATTCAGTTAAATAGATACGTGGGTTCATCGGTTAGACTATAATAACTTTTATTCATCATCCAAAGAGTAGAATACTCAACGCACTGCAAGAACCAAAAAACAAATTTTAGAGGAGAGCGTGGGTATATGAATGAAAAAGCTATTCGGAAAGGATTTTTAATAGTGGTTAATTTTTTCAAGGCTTTTATGAAAATACTGAAAAGCACATTATTATAAAAGGAGATTTAAAATTTCGCTGCTTTTCAAGGATTTATTCACAAAAAAATTTTGTTCATTCTTTTTCGAGAATACTTTGACTAGTAAATGTTGGAGTCGAGACTTCTCTATTAAATATACGTTCCAGAAAATGTTACCAAGTTTAATTTTGAACTAAACATAATTTCTAATCATTTAAGAAGATTCACTGATAGTAAATGGAGGCATTCTCAATGCTCTGAGCTAATTCAACAGATTATGAATACAGTGGACAACATTACCTGCAGTCCTGACCAGTTTAACTCTAACATCTTTCACTCTTTGGTTCAAATCCCTGTAAGAATCAAGGAGTTTCTCATCGATAACTATGTTATTGGATGGTGACATTTTCTGAAATATCAATTCACGAATCACGCTATTTAAATTATTCTACGAAGAAGACTGAAAATGTGAGTGAAAAATATCAATAAAATAAGACTAAGGTTTAACCATTCAAAATTTTTCTTCTACTTCAAACAAGATAATATTATACCGCACGATTTCTTCTTAAAACTTGAATAAGATAAATTCTGAAATGATAAACATTATTATAGAATTTTTATATACTTAATCGCGAGTATTCGGTTGGATTCTCGGTCAGATTAATTTTAAATCAATTTTTTTCAATCAAATCATTTGAAGAAAATATTCGCAGTGAATTTACGTGGCTAAAAAAATGTTCAGTATTCGCACTGATGCTTAAAAAATCTTGAAATCAAAATTAGAAAAAAAATGTTCCATATTTCTATGATTTGAAGATTTTCTATTAAAAAATATTTCCCACTAATCCGACTTTAAAATGTTAGATTTTTTTTCACCGACAAAAATGCAAGAACTTGTTACATTTCTCACGGATTTGCTTGTATTGGCCAAATCGACTAGTACTCCACAATTATTAATGAAAAATCAATATCTATATTCATCGCAACTGGCTTCAAAACTTGAGCTACTACGGTGAAATTCTATTATTAATTAAAATTTCCCCTTTTTTTCAGAGCACCTACTTATAATGAATTCTGTAAACAAGAATCTCGTAATATTTTTCAGAAAATGCACAGAAAGTATCAAACAAATTTACATCTTTCAGGACTTTTACTGGCATTAGACTGCCCTTAAGACCCTAAACATAAACATAAAATTTTTTATCATTAATTTATTTTATGTAGACTGGAAAGTTTACATTCTCGCCTGCAGGAACTTAATTGGCGACCGACTTGTAATTAAATATTATATGTCTCCTTTCCACTAATCAAACAGTAGACTACAATACAGGTAACTAGGTAACGTTTTGAAAGTATTTCACATTTCATGGTCAACTTCATATTTCAGCGAGAAGAAAATTTATGAGAAACAGCCTTCAATATAGGCAAAGATAATGAAAATAATTTATGCAATACCGTGTATATACTAACTGTAAACAGCAATAATCCTTTTTTCAACAAAATTAAGCATACGTAAACTACAAATTCACTACAAATTAACTTCGACTTTCACAGACTTCAAATTAAAATGAAAACTACAACTCTTCAAAATGCTACATATGCTATGAGTTTTCTTCCACACATCAACTTCACTCCTTATTAGTCGGGAAAAAATTTTTTTTTCAACTTAGCATTTAAAAAAAAAAACTCAATTACGAAAAAAATGTGAAATAATTTCTTTATAATACTTAATTGAAAAATACCTCAAATGTTTTACATCGGTGTTTTCAAGGTGAAAATTCTATTCATTTTATCTTCTAATAAGAAACAGGAAGTAAATGAATTTTCAGCTCTGACTATACATGAACAATGATATGCAAGAATAGGTAAGTCCAATTTTTCAAATTCTACAGGAGAGCAAAAAAACACTAACCTTTTTATGTACAGCACCTTAACTTCTAAGTCTATTTTCTCAGCGATGGTTGCATTCTGTGACATATTTTTATTGCAAGGGTATACAATTGAACCTTACAAAGAAAATGTTTAAAAAAATAGACTCAGCTTCTGGGATATCACTGTTCATATGTAGGGTGTCAGAATGAAACCATATACTTATCTTCCGAATCTGAATAAAATCAAGAACCACTAAAAAAAAAAACTCTTCAGGAACGTGTGATCGAAAACTATTTTTTTTTTTTCAGGATAGACTATAGATTGAATTTTCCTGTTTTCTTCAAACTAGACAATCTTTTTTACACTTGCGCCAGCAGTTTTACATGTCACATTATTACAAAATTAATTTTTTTATATTCATAAGAATGAGCATATCATTAGTTATTTGGCAAAAATTCAAAATTCCAAGGTATCGAAACGGAAAATTTTCATTTATTTCAGAACCCCTATTCTGAAAGTTTCTTTTAGGTGTAAAGAACTACCACTTTATGCCCAAGTCCTGTGGATCAGATTTGTTCCACCGAGTGCATTACCAGATTGACAACAAGTAAATTTTTTCTCATAGAACATTGGCATTATCATATATCTATTCTCTCAATCTCCAGCCCAATAACAGTTGAAGGTGCGTAGGCAGATCAATATATCTATATAATCGTCTGGATCAACTGATAGCTACATTATTTAAATTGAATTGGTTAGTTCTCAAGTACAACCAGAGTGCATCGCGAGAATTAAATTCAATTAAACTCGTATTAAACCGCGTACATGCACATCTGACATCAACAAAGAGTAACTGAGTATCTCGAAGATTTAAATTAGCTCTCGCTTACGATTAAGGGTACCATTTGAGGAGCAAACAGTTATTTCCATCAGTACATTATACAATCACATGGATTAGAGAATGCAGAATTATTTGATTATATAAATGCTTTTTAGACTTTTCTCACCATTTTAATTATTCGTTCAAAGAAAAAAAGGAATAACAGCATAGACAAAACGAAACGAATAGAGTAGTGACTCTAATTTGATTACAGCTCTCACCAATCACTTGTGCTGTAACATTGTTCATTAAACTAGATCGTACCTCTCTTTCTCGATCAAACTTAAAAATTTGTTTCCCCTAACTGGATAAAATCAAACCATCCAGATTCCCCAATTAGACCAACACGTTTTTAAAAACATCCCAACTCAACTCAGTAGTCGTTAGATGTTCAGGATTTTTGGAACTTCATTAATATAGGTAAAATTGTTCGATTGGTTTCCGGAGACGTTTCTAATTATAAAGCCTTCTGAGTATGATAAGACTTATTCGTCAATCATGCGACACTAGAGAGCAAGGGTAAATAGGTACATCAGATGCTTCACAACTTCAGCAAATTCAACATGGATAATAATATGAAATTAAAACTACACCGAATACGATGAAATCGTTTTTCAAAGCTATAATAGCTACGAATTTCTGTTAAACCCGAGTCCCGATAATGTCGCACCCGTGGCACGTACATTTAGGTACATACATTCAATCCACTACGTAAGTATAATGAAAAAGACAAAAAAGATACCAATTACCAAGAACAAAGTATTTCGTTATGGAAGCAAATTTCAATCTCATTCCCTTTCCAATTGTCTGATGAAATACTAGAATCTTCCCGACCCGCCATATATTTAGCATCCACAACTCCTCTATATTCTCACACGCTCCTGTTTCTTGAAATCTATTTTCTGAATTCCAGAAGGCACGTAATACATACGAGAAAGAATTTCATCAGTTACGAAACAATAAATTTTAATAACATTAGGTACTTACGATCCGGAAATTGCAGCCACAAATTGCAATGAATTCTTCGAATTGTCTGAAGAACAGCTAACGACAGTACACCAGTTTCGCGTGCTCCGTATTCACAATTATTTCGAATTTCAACACTTCACGAACAATCGTTAGTTTTACAAGAACGAAATTGTTTGAAAAGTCGAATTTAAACTACTCCCAAATACACGACGAAGAATTAACGACAGAGGAATTAATAGCAAGGCACGAACTAAAGACAACCGAATTGCAGAAAATGGCGGAAACTGAAACGTACGTACGAAAAGAATGAAACGCACAAACGACGCGACTCTGTCCATCCAAACGTCGAAAAACACTAAAAAAATTCAATGCATGGAAATGCGAATGATGCGATGACGAAAATTCAACTAGTAATAACTTGTGTGTGTATGCAGTGTTACCACGAGCAAAAAACATTTTGTATTTATCTCCTTATTTTGTCGTGGCCATTTCAGTTGTCACTTATACTTTTTATTATATTTTACTGAATTTTTAATGAATTCTTATAGTTGGGGACACAATTTCAGTGTTCAAGTAAATTTCAAGATTCAGTGACAACCTTGATGACGTGATATTGCTATCGGTTTTATTGCCATTATTACACTATACTTAATGTTCGAATTACTCTAAGCTCATACAGTTCAGAACAATTTTCTCAATACATGAAAATCTAAAACAGATTTCAAAGATCAATAAACCAACTGCAGCAAATTTTTGAAGACATGCTTCTTGGACCATTGGCTCAGTCATTCAAGACTGCTTATAAAAAATGTAAAAAAAAAAATTGGCTCCTTTTATTTAAAGTATGATTTCTTAGAATTTGTCTCATACCATGTTCACCTAACACATTTTTATTACGTCATCTGGATCTCTACATTCAAATCTCAAGTTTGGACGTAGTTTCACCAGACGTTAGTGTAACTGGATTTCTAATTTCAGTACAAAACGACCAACTCGAAGCACAATCTATGGAAAATATATCCATTTTCAGCCAGTATAACTATAATTTTTAAACTATAAATACAGAAAAATCGCAGGATGTAAAATTACGGTTTATTGGATTTTGTTTTGACATCACATTTGAAATTTCTATTACGGCAGATATTAACGATGAAACTTAGCCATTATGTTAATTTAAACACAACGATTTCTGTCTGATCGTTCGCGAAACTCATAACTATTTTTCTACATAACATAAAACTGAATTGATAGAAGGTTACCTAAAGAATACGATTTTCTTGCGGGCATACAATCCGCCACATATTCTCACGTCCCAAAGGAAATTATTTATTTGGTGGCTGAGACAAGAGGGTCAAAAAAAAAAATTATACCGAGGTTGAAGAAAAACAAATCACATAAAATTGGCTTTTTGTTGCAATCTGTTATCCATAAAATTTTGCCATCTGTCGCATTATCGTACGCAAAATTTAAACAGAAATTAAAATGAAAAAAAGAAAAAGAAAATAAAATAAAAAACAAAACACGGACAAAGCGAGAAAGGAAATATTCTTAATGTTAGAACCATTTCGATAGTTCTCTCTACGATCTTAAACGCTAATTTTTCATTTCGATGATACGTTCGCAATACATTCGATGATGACAGTCATACAGCAACATACCGATCAACACTTACAAAATTTTAACACATATAATACGTAAAATAATACGAATATTTTATCATCTTTTGCGTCCGTCGAAACGCTTACTTAACATTTAACTCGCACGATGTTCCTTAAAACAGAATAAATTCAAATTTATTCCCACACAAATTACTACATTTTCAATTTCGCTTAAACGCTTACATATTATCTACCTACGTTGGCTAACTTCTCTCGTACACACGATGATGGACAATTGTCGATATATTCCGATAACATTTAACATGAAATTTTTATTTTTCTTTTGTTTCCTTAATAATTTTTTTTTTTTTTCAATCAACACATACGACATTTTGATTTTTGGTTTTACTCGTCCAGTTACCCAAATGCGGCGTCCTCGGATCCGCTGTTGGTAGTGGAGAGCCCCAAAAGAATAACCCTTTTTCGGCCTCGAGGACGCGGACGAACCCAACGAACAGGAGGAGTCCTCCGTATCAACAAGATATCGTCGTTTAAACCTTTTTTTGTTTGTTTGTTTAAATTAATCCCAAAACGTGATTTTCGTTCGCGCTTTCAAACCCACGGAGTCCAACCTTCGTACAGCAACGCCAGGTTCTCCACGTTCATCGAGTCTTTGATGATCTTGTCGATCTGCGGAATGAGCATGCGCATTAATTTCGAATGACGAGTGGCGAATCGATGCGTAGATTTAAATATTCCCTTATTCGCATCAATAACTTTGAAAATAGAATCCTATCCATACGCGCGCACCAAACTAAATTTAAGCTCACCTGCTCGTGAACCGATAACTTTCGTCCGTCGCAGTGATCCGTGTCACGACCTTCCAACTTCATTCGAACTCTTCGCCACACGTTCACAGCGTATTCATTCTTCTCTTGCAAGACTGAATAACGGTTTTGTTGTTATTAGTACAACGTGTAAAGAAGATACAGAGTAACACGGAGTCACAACTCTAAAAGCTTACTTTTTCCAGTTCTGGGATCATGAGGCAAACGCTTTTTCGGAGACAAGTGTATACTCTCTTGTCGCAGAAGAGGAGGGCGTTTCAGTTTCGTCGGTTGCTTATCCGCAGCAAATTTCAAAATTTCTTCGTAAATGTAATCTGATAAAGTGAAAATAATTCGGCGATAATTAATTTTAAAAAACAAAGATTCGAAATTTCAGTCAATTTGTTTTAATTTTTCAATATTTTCTGCGACTCGACCAATTCTTAAGGAGTTAAAAAAGTCACAATTTCAATGTACTCGTAAATAATATGACCCCGCAGTGGCGGAACTAAGGAGCATCGGGTCACCAGAAATTTTTTTCTCGAAATGAACTAAAAACCAGAAAAAATAGGAAATTATTGAAAAATTGAAAAAAAAATCAGCTTCCGTATCAATTTTCTGAAAGTTGAAATTTTCGAATGAATTTTCTAGCCCCCGTCCCGGCCCTCCTAAAGAAAAAACTGGTTCTGCCACCGATTAGGCAGAAACAGAATAATACGAATGGGTCGGAATGAATGGGTGTAGTGAATTAGAAATTACAAAAAAGTACGCACCCATTTGAAGCTGAACCAGTCGCAGCTGTTTCAACGAAATTTGGCCTTTCATTTCGGTCAACTCGGTAGACGACAAATCTTTGGTAAACGCACTCAACTGCTCGCGAAACATTTTATGACGGTGTAGATAATCGGGAATTGTGACAAACTCTTCGCTATCATCAAACTAGATGAGAAAAACGAACAAAAAATTAAAACATTTTGGTCTAAATTCAAGATAATATAAGCGTAATAATAAAGGCTCCTGGCAACATTAACTAAGTAAGAGAGGTACAGAAAAAGCTTAACTGAAGCGATGAAAAGAAGTCGACTTCGATCATTTTTCGAATTGGCGATTGACAGGGTAAAATTGCAAAATTGGTAATCTAACTATTCAAAATGAAATTCTTTATCGAATTCGTAGCTCCAAAATAATTTAATTTCAAATACTTGAAGTAACGTGAATATACTGGATAATGGATATTTGTAATGAAAAACGCTTTAATAATCTTACCTTCATCATTGACTTTAGCAACGATCGTACATCCACGAATATCTTATGATGCTCCGATAACAGTACACGCAGAGATGTAGCCATGGATTTAACTTCATCGCGGGCATTACTAACGCAATTCTTCAGCGGTTCTAATTCATGACCCAACTTCTTGAGCGACTCTGTGAGACAATTACTGAATTATTCGCTAGTAAAGGCATATTCAATGAGAAAGTTTTTCTCATTTGGCAAAAAAAAAAAAGTATGGGCAGGTATCGTTCTCAAATATTTGCTTACAATCGAGAAAAAAAATCTAAATGATAGAATCAAGCGACAAAAGCAACCCACAAGAGGCATTACACAATTTTTCGATAAGAAAATGAACATTTTAAGTTCCATATACTGAGGATTTTAACCAGCCAGAGTACTTTATTTGGCATATTCTCAAATAAAATATTGCTATAAATTTTCTAGGTCTGACGAACAGACTTAAATCCCAGTTTAAATTAATTTCAGTAGTATAACAAAAATCACATTAAGTCAGAAGAAAAAAAAATCACCAGAAATTAAGGTATCCGCTTCGTTAATCCACGTACTGTCGATTGGGTTGGTTGGTGGCAGCAGCTGAATTAAATTCTCTTCTTCAGCGGTAAATGTGGCCGTGGCTAAACTCATCACCATATTACAAGCTTCTTTGTAGTTATTGATCAACTGAACAAACAGAAATGATCGTAACTAATTTAATAACGTAAATTAAAATTGAAAAAATAACAGACACGAAGACTAAAGTTTTGAAAGTAAGTTGGTATAATCCAATAATTATTTTTGCTATTCTTTCACTCGGAAATTCAAATAACTGAAAATAATCGTGATTAATCCGAGTATTATATAAGCTTACTTGAACGAACTGAGTATCAAGTATTATGGTCTCCGCGGTGTGAACCCTCAGAGATTCGTACTGCAGAACGTAAGTGCACATATTTATGATAGTCCCCATCAATTGATGACAATGAGTGAAATTCTCATTTTCTGTCTTCACCTTATCTTCGAACGTATTCATGACCTAGAAATTCACATTTTCTTACTAAAATAAGATACACTCTGACTTCACAATTGTAACTTAAACTCTTATCTAAAAAATAATTCTTCAAACAGAGACTTTGCAGATGATCAACACAACCACTGGGAATATTTTCGATAAAAGATTTTATTTTACAGGAATTCGAGTTGAAATAAATAATATTTTTGCTGCACTTACATCGTTCAGACTGGGGTTCGAGCCAGCAGCCCACTTGATGCGAGTTCGAACACTGGTGATCAATGTCTCTTGTTGTTCCTTCAACTCACCGATTTTCATTTGTGCGGTGATAAGCGACGTCAGTTTTGACCTAATTTCGTTCATAAATTCTGAACGATCTGAAAGAAGAAATTTAAAATTACAATCCTCAATAAAAAAAACAAGAATAGAATTCTGAACAAGTTGAAAAAAAAAATCTAAAATTACAATCCTCAATTAAAAAACAAGAATAAATAGAAAAACGTAAGATGCCCGAGACCAAGATTACTGGAAAATATAGAACCACTTTTCCAAATATTTCAAGTTTGAAAAAAAAAAAGTCCGCTGAGGAGCGAGGTAATGATTCATCAGTCAACTTGGAAACTCACTTATTAACGGAGCAGGTAGGGATTGATCATTCAGAGCATCTTCCTGCAGCCAATGATGAGCCGTATACTGCAGCTTCAAATTCTGTATCATCAGCTCTTGCGACTTTATTTCCAGCGTCGACTTCTTGCAGACCGCAATCCGTTTCCAAGCCATTTGTAAATTGTTCAATACAGAGCTGGCGTGCGAATAGCTACCAGCGACGATAGATTCTCTTTGACGTTGCTGTTCGATAGCTTTCTGGCAAAGTTCCTCCATAGGCACTTTGCTTTCGGCACCGATATCGCGTTGTTCTACTTCCGCTAAAATTTGTTTGAAAAAAAAATCAATTATTCACATATGAATATAATTTTTTGTTTCCTAAAAACAACCAATATCTAACAACTGCTCAAACAAATGACTCAAATCGAATAACTGCAATATGTGACCGCACATTACAACAGACAAAATTAAAATGAAGCGTAGATATCAGTTCAAACTAATTCAAGAATATTTTCAGCCAGAATACCCAACTGAAATCGTCACTATCATACATCTCACAGATTTTTTTCCTTTTAAAAAATATGTTCAACGCGAGGTTTATTGCAATAACGAACACTTGAATCTTGGAAATTCATAAAATTTACTTTTTCTGTCGAAAACAACGACCTTATTCGAGAAGGAAATCTACTGCAAATAGCCAACAAAATACAGTAAAATTCAGTTTCACACGATAAAATCTGCGTGACTGTCCAAATGTAAGAAAAACACTTTCAGAATACAATGAAAAAATCTATACCAACCTATAATATTGAATCCAATGTGCTGCAAGAACAAACCGATGGTCGTAGCAAACGTATATGAAAACAGACCCAACAATTGTTGACTCAGGTAGTCAGCTGTGAACTTTTTGATAAGCTTTTCAAGCTCGTCGTCCGAA
Source organism: Parthenolecanium corni (assembly GCA_038050395.1). Lineage (NCBI taxonomy): Eukaryota > Metazoa > Arthropoda > Insecta > Hemiptera > Coccidae > Parthenolecanium > Parthenolecanium corni. The sequence continues at coordinate 3,656,133 of JBBCAQ010000020.1, forward strand.
TGGTAAACGGTGGGCATATTAATACCCCCACGATACGCAGCTGCAGTAATTTGACACTTGCGGAAAAATTCATGCATCGTGTGAATGTACTTGACAAGGAACAGATCTTGCAGTAGTATTTGCGATTCCTTATTGAATACAGGTCCCTTCAACAAGGCATACGGGTTAATTAGAAAGCTATACGTAGAGTACGAAAGATAAAATTCAGTTCAAAGTTCAACATGAAAAAGCATATTCTAGACAGTCGAAGAGACTACATATTTAATACGTTAGAGTTCTCTTGGACAAAGAAACTGGCTAAAAATCTCGCTTCACTTTATCTCTAAAAATTTCACAGACTGAAAAACTTACAATCAATGATCTTGTATCTTTGATCAAGTCAATCGAGTTCCAGGTGGTATTCGTCATTGCGAGAGCTGGCAACAACGAGAATAAGTCAGCTGTGTTTTTGAAAATGTTGTTGAACAAAACATTGAAACCCATGAGCAACATTTGGCCTTCGGTCATCGCCCCGCTAATAGGATTACTGCTTTCATTGATCAAAGCGTTGAAGTTACAACGTAATTCAGTAGCAACAGCGATGCAATTCGGATGAGGAGACTAAAATGCACATAAATCTTTCATCAAGGATTTCATCGAAAATACGAGTATCCACGATCGATGGTTGTCGACTTACTGGCATGCCCATGATCATATATCGCAAATGGGTCTGCAATTCTTTGATCAGTTCCGGTAATGGCAACGAGCACGAAGAAATGATTAGATTGAGCTTCGAGATCATTTCTAAAACAGTTTCATCTTCGACAAGTAATTTCTTCATCGTCTCCGGTATTATGATCGTTGAAAAGGTGACGTTCAATTCCTGAAGGAAAATCGAGCAAATAAAATTTAACTAAACCGCAGATGCTAAAACGAATGTGGTAATATGCGTAATTAACTTGGCAAAATAAGAGACACCATATTAGTATCATCACCAACAATACCTGCAACCGCTTGTAAATTCCGTGCAGCAAATCGAGACACTTGGTCACCAGATGAATGCCTGGATTACTCTCCAGCAATGTAGGGCTCAGAATGTACGATGCTAATTTTATGGAAACTTCAGTCATAAGACACATGTCGTCCAAAAACCATTCACCATCTAACGTCGTTAGTACCATCAAACAATTACCAGCACCTAAAAATAAAAATAATAGATACTTTTGTTAAAAATGTCTCAAAGTTTCTGAATAGTTCTTTCAGAGAATAAAAAATTAAGACATTTTGAACAAATCTCATCAAAAAAATTTTATCGAAAAATCTGTTCAGTTTATCACAACCCCAAAATATCAAGATGAAAAATTTACGTCTAATTATTCAAAAAAAAAAAGAAAAAATTTTTTTTGATTTATAACGACTGATTGAATTTTTGAAACAATTTTTCGAAAAATCCAATACTTTAGTAACGCAGTTAAACTATACGCTTACCTAAAGCAGCCGTCTCCATCTTCAAAAATCGTTTATTCAATTGGCAAAGTTCATTGATGACCGCACACTGCAGCGTGAGCGTTTGACTTTCGGCCATTTTTTGGATGGCTTGCTCCATCTGCACGATGTCGATCTCAGTGTCGTTGTTCATTTTCTCCAGCTTCTCGACACGGCACTTTAACGAATACTCCATTTCCGAGATACGTAGATGAATGTTTTCGGAAAATTTAATCGCTTGCTGCTTTACATTGTCGTTGCCAATCGGAACTACGTACAGCATGTTGAATTCGGACAAAACAGTATCACACCTGTAAGAATAAAAGGGTAACCACTGCAAGTGCTTCCGAAGAAAATATTTTCGAAAAACCTGAGAAACTAAATAAACTGCAAAAATAAAACTTACATATTAGGCGATGGAAACTCGAGCATCATATGAACCCATCGTTTGAACGAGGCACTGCGATGTTTTAACAAACTCGAAGCCGGATAAAACGAACTAACCATAGAATACTTTTTCAACGAATCCAGACAGCCAACAGCGAGCGGTATTTGGGCTTTGATCGCATCCTTGAGCTCGGTTTCTGACTGTGCACACTGGAAGAAGAAACACGCTTAGCCTCAACACCGCATTAATCCATAGCAACAGTTCGAAGGAATGCACTCACGTGAGTAATAAGCTGATTAACGCCAGTACTTTTCAGGAAATCCATAATCACGTCGAATAAAGTTGATTCTCTATCCTGATGACTACTAAAGTCAGTCATCCATTGAGACAACTGCTCTCCGCGTAGATGGTAGAAAAGCACCTGCAAAATAACAGTACCATAAATTAAGAACGTAATTTCAAAATAACTTTTCAGCTTATCATTTCTAGACTGCAATACATTCAATCATTAGCCATTAATCAGAAAAACTTCAAAATGAAGAGAAGTAAGTGATGTTTCGACTAAATAATGGAGATAAATGCATAATTAAAAACCTATTAAAGTGAACTTCTTTCCTAAATAAAAAATATGAGTGATAACATTTAGGTAGTAGCACCACACGACGAAATTTCAATCACATCAATTAAATATTAGGAACTTTAACGTAGATGTGAAGGAATGAAAGGGCGCTTCGTATCTCAAATGGAAAACAAACAGTAATCAGTACTTCATAATCACCGTTTCTACTAACCTTGAACTGAGACAACTGTCCGTCACATTCTTCTAATTTCTGTTTGAGGCCGATTTGCGCCTTGATCATGGCGTCAGAAGCATCCTTGCGAGATTGGTAACGTGAATGTAGAGAGTATAGGTGATGGTGAGGATGAGCAGCAGCCGCTTTTAATACCTCCAACTGCTGACTACCTTTGGCCAGACCATCCATAACTTGATTCAGATTCTCTTCGGTTCGCAACCACTTTTCGATGCTGGCGCATAGTTCATCGATTGCAGAATTAATTTTGTCTCTGCAAGAGTAGTAACATGATAAGTTGAGAAAATGTTTATGAGAGCAACAATTAATCGAGTAAAAAGTCAACCAAGGCGAGAAAAATTGAACTTTCAATAAAAACTGTTGACCTGTAATTAGATATAATTCAAATAGGAGGATGTCGGTGAATTACTTTTTATCATTACGTTAGTATCCTTGCTTATTCACAAACCCCTTAATAAAATTTGGTGTATAAAAAAAAAAAGGAGAGCAAGAAATATTCTACAGATTACGTATTACGCAATAAATAGTCGAGAGTTAAACTTTGTAATAAAATCTTACTTATTTTCAAACCAGTCGGCTTTGATTTCAGCCATTCGAATGGTGAACATCGACGTAGTAACTTCCTTCTCGAGTTGTCTGCGACTTTGTTTGTTCTTCAAGGCTAAAGCTCGTCCACCACCATAAACAGCACCTGCAATCACACGCGTTTCATTCATCTATTTCCCAATTATTTAAAAATCATTTCACGAATGACCACGTACCAGTGTATCCGGTTTCAATACCCGGAGTCCAGTCAATCAATGGATCGTAAACGAATGCTTCCAGCAAGGTGAGAAGCGTTTCACGTCCATTCTTCAGCACCTCCATGACACGTTCGCACGTCAAACGGAAGATACCCTACAAACGAAATACTCATTAGAAATGTTGACTATCTTAGCACACCATACAGTCATATCAAATTGCCAAATAGCTCTTACCTCGATGCCACTCACACCCAGAGCTCTGCGCAAATTAGGCGTCATTCGAAAGGGTACCTTCTCGGGAACTCTGAGTGTTTTGCCCTTTTCAAAGCAAACATTATAATCGATATGTACTACCTGTAAGAATTGACACGTAATGAAAAATAAAGGTAAAAAAAATGACAATCTTCAACGAAGATCTGGACATCAAATTTACCTCGCCCGTAGTTAAATGCACCAACACATTGTCTAAATGTCGATCACCCAAACCTAAGATATAACCAATAACCGACATCACAGCCAACGATGTAGAATACAGCTTCAAACTCTTCCACCAAACTCCAGTGTTCACGCTCTGACACCACAACTCCCTACAAAATACAAAACCGTATGTTAATTTGAAATCAAAATGACGATATCGAGGCTTGTAGAAACCTTACTTGGCCAGTAAATCGTCTGGAGTTTCATTCATCAAAGCAGTCAATACTTGGACCAACACCGTTACGGGCCATTCTTTTCTATTTTCCAGATTAGCTATACCATGCTCCTTCAACAATGGCGTGAGCTTGGCGTAGAATAGGTCAGAAGGTCGCATAACACTATCTAAAAATATTACGAAAATACTTTTCATTTCTAATAATCAGCGTCAAGAATTTCGAATACTTATGCATCGATAAGATTCCCACGAGGTCATATAAATAAAAAATAAAAATTATGGATTTTACAAAAATCCAGTTACTTCGAAAAATGAAAAAAACTTTTTAGCCAGCAACCACTAGTAATCTTGCTAATGAGAAAAGTTCAAGACCTGTAAACGTACTTTGATTACTAACTACAGCTTCTCGCTGTTGCCAACGTTTATACACCGCGAATATGGGAGTCACGTGATCAACCCAGGAGATGAGACCGCTTCTCGGTCCCAAAGGAATGACCGAGTAATGACGAGCTTGGTAACCACTCTCTTTCAGCATGGTGTTAGCAATACTCAAAAACTGCATAATTCTCTCGTCAAGATGTAAATCTTCCAACCCTTTGAAAAGGTATGTGTACCTGGTAAGAACAAAAAAGTCGGTTAGATCCAGCTACAAATTCTAAAGTTAATCGCTGAACAACCTCTGAAGCTTACATTTTGCCATCGGATCCCAAGAAGACTAATTTCTTCGGTTTTGTTTTGGTGGGTAAAACGCTAACTTGATTGAGCACTGACGCGATTGTGATATACTGTTCAACGCCAGGCATGGCGATGCAGGTGTTTTTCAAAGCTGCCAGCGCCGGACTGATATCGGACATTTTCAGCACATAAGACGACCGTTTTGATGCTCGACGCTGGAACTGGCACTGCAGTAAATGCACAGCTTTCCACGCCTCCTGTGGTTTGCGCGGATCTTTTGGATTCTGTAGAGTATGTATCGTGTTGGTAATGCTTTCACCTGAAGAAAAAAAATAGCAATAGTTGAGGAAAATGAAATACACATAAAGTTCATAATTGCAACAACGATCGATGATAATACTCACCAAATGTCTTCTGGAACCATTGCTCGTGAGGTGTTTCTGGTTTCACAGATGTGATGGCCTCTAGTTGCTCGAGAATGAACAAAAGCTATGAAAGAAAAGCAAAATTAGTACCAAGAAATGAAGAAAGAAAAATATTACTTTCACAAAATTTGTAATAAAATTGAAATAGCAAAACAGTGCAATGGAAAATACGAAAGTTAATTATAAAGGATCGATTTCACTTAAATTTAATGAAAGACTTATGTTTTCAATTCGATTTACAATGAAGAAATGAATGTAAACGAGACTATCGGGTGAACAACGATTTTCCAAAAAAAAAGGATAGGAACATGAAACATGTTTTCTTTAATTCAGAATAAATAATGTAAAATTTACCAACCGGTCTTAACAAAACTGTGTATTTCTCCAATACAAACATATCCTTTTCCGCATCCGTCAGATGGCGATTGGCGTCGATACGAGCTACTTCCACGCACAGCTGATTGATACGACGAACCATATCCGAAGAGTGTTGCGTTAAAGCACCCAACCACAATTCGTCCCACAGTAAAGTAATACGTCTCAACTCGCCAACTAACAGCTGAACTTGCGATATGGTCTCTGGTACCTATCATATATGTAGTAACAAGAGTTAATTAACTGAATGAGAAAGTTGGAAAGAGAACCATAAAATCTTTCTAAGCACCTGTTTAGCGAGCGCATCTACCATCGCCAGATAACAGTTCTCCAAAATTCGCCCCTGATCGTCTTGGCTGACTTCGTCATCGTCCTCTTCCTCAATTTCGTCTTCATCCTGAATTCCTTCGGGATCAACTTCAGTTTCCGTTGCGATACATGATTTGAATAGTTCTACAAAACAAAACCAAACCGTCTCAATAAGTGACGAAATGAAATTATTAGAAAATCCAAGCAAAAAAAAAAACTTGAAATGTCTCAAATTTCTCCTAGAAATATTTCAGAATGCGTCATTATAATTTAACAACTGTTTCGCATACCTCCACGATCTTAGCAGCCCCTTGAACAACAATAACCTATTTTTCAAATCACTTTAGAAGCAGAAACTTACTGGAAGTTGGCATGTTGTTGATGGTACCAGTTGCACCACTATCCGAGCCCACCACCGCTGGAAATGTGATCAAATGGGGCGCATCTTCAGCTAGGCGGCTCAGCAATTCGGATATACGACGACGGACGTACGGTTCCGGATGACTGAGACGCGAGAATAACTGCGGTATAATACACTTCCACGGAGTCGTGGGAGTGAAACCCAATTCCACTTCAAAAACGCTTTGCAACTCCATCGAATACTTGACAATGAGACGTAAAAGTCGAAGAGTAGCCGTGACTGTCTCCGCTCCATTCTGTGCGAATAAAATTCATTATGAAAATAATTCCTCATTTTTTTTCACCAAATAAAATCAAAACTCACTTCACTGAAATCACTGAGCAACAAATACTTGAAATACGCTTGCGCTGCTAAATGGTAGTACGCATAGATGCGGGCGTGAGTGGTTCTCCAGATTTCAATTAAGCCAGTCATTTGTTCTTCAGAAAACTGACCAGTGCTTCGAAGTTGCCACTCGATCAATTCGGTTGTATTGATATTATCAGCCTATAAATAAAAGATGGATGATATAAATTATCTGCGAGACAAATGAAACAAAAATAAAACGTTGAAAAAATCACATTTGCAATCGAACAAAATCATCGACTTTTGAGTCCAACAAAAGAAAAATAATTCATGAAAATACAATTTAGAAGCTAAGAAATTCTTCTCGAACACCAACCTCAATGTCTTCTTCATCTACAGGTGGTTTGATACGAGTCAAAATCGAGTATATGTCTTCTTTATTTGTAAGTTCAGAGGGTATGAATCCATCAATCGAAGTTTTGTCAGCAGTTGTAAGTATGTTATTCTGTTTATCCACCACTGTTCTACCCCATTTATAGCACCAGTTGCCGAAGCGATTCCACGCTTTTGCCAAGGTTGGACTTTGAACTACCGAAATTCTTAATAAATTTCCGACAGTAACATCTTTTTCTGGGATAACAGATGAAGAAAAATCGTGGCCTACGAAATAAAAATCAAGTATTAATCAAAGTAAGTAGAATACATACAAGGTTAATTATTATTTATTTGGCTCCCACAACCATCTTTCTTAGTCTGCATTGGATAAGTCCAAGTAGAGATAATATTTTTTTTTTTAAACTTTTCATTTATATTTTCACGCAAGCAGTTTTCACTGAAAAAACTACGCATGCCTTTTTTTTCTCCTGAAAAATATAACTCGAGTTTCGCTTCACCCATTTAATCTTCACAGTGTTCTTGAAAACTATTACAAAACAAATAACTTACTCATAATCTCGAAAGATGGACTTGGATTAACCGGATTTATGTTGTGACTAAGCAACGCAATGAGTTTCTGTATGGTCGGACATGAGGCAAATGCCATGCTGGCGTCTGAACAGATTAAGTCAGCAGATAACCATTTGGCCAATTTCAACAGCAAATGCGATGTCTTGTCACGAATAAACGGATCGCCAATGCCGCCAGCGTGAGTAATGCCCAATGCAGTCATCGCACAAATCTCAATCGCTAACTCTTCGTTATTATACCTACAAGAAGAACAAACCAATTAAAAAAAAAAAGAAGACAAGACATGGAAAAAGACTGCCAGAAAAAAAAAAAACAATACGTACCTATACGCTAATTTCGAGAGCTCTAAAAGAGCGTCTGTATTGTCGACAGACCAAATAGCTGTGGTCGCCGCTGCTGTCGACTGATTCGTTATAGTTTCCAAAAGTATATTGTACGGTTTGCGTCCATTATCAAAATTCTTTATCGCACCTAACGAACTGAACACTTTTTCAAAATGGTTCAGCAATTGTCTCGAGGCCAAGTGCATATTGCCTTCCTTTCGAGCAGATTTGATTAACTGTAATGACAACAAAGGGTAAATGACTGCAACCAGGACTCAAGTGTGAGATTCCTGAAAATGCTCACCTGAAGGTAAAGCTCTGACAAATTCACTTCTTTCGTCACATCCCAGTTATGTTTGCGATAGTTTTCAATGATTTTGGTCCACCATAGAGCGTCACCCAGTCGCTTGGATCCCATTTTTTTACCTCCAATTTCCATAACCTATAGAAATATCGGCACACATCAGTATAAGCAGCAAAACCGAAACATTTTGTAGTTTCAAAGTATTTACACTTACGAAATTATTCATAGTTCTAGCCTCGGGAAAGTAGAAAGATACGGCGAAGAATAGAGTGACAAATTCCTCGATAAGAGGCGATGGAAGATTTCGTACATCCTCGCATAAAAATAATTCCACAGCATTAGCGTAATCATTCATCACCCCCATGTCACTGTAAATAATTTCAACGTTTCGGAATTTCATTTACAGAATGCAAAGGGAGAAAATTATTCTACTATTTTCATCACTATAACGATGACTCTAATCTATTCGATAAATGAAGTTCAAAAAGTAGTTGAATTCTTCGTTTCATTCGACAATATGTTTTCCATAATGCATTCAAAAAAAAAATGAGAAACTCGTGTTGGTTTGAAGTTGGGACGAAATCTCACACGAAACAAAAAAGTTCCTCTCTCTTCTTAGGAAGACATGGTGAATAATTTCGATGTTTAGGTTGAAAACAACAAAAGAACTAGACAATTACTCAAACGTAATCTTTAAATTATGTCTACTAGCATGAACTAGCTGAGTAGATTCCACACGTCATACCAAGAGTGTTATCATTTTTTTCCATTAACATAATATATTTATGCACAGGCTATCGAAGGAATATCTCAGTGAGGAGCAATCAAATTACCATCGTCAAGGCACATAATTTATAATTTACACTCCAGAAATTACCATTTGCATTCTGCTTCATCCGTATTTAAGGATAGGAATTTTTCCAACAACGTTTGTTTAGTTTGTGTAAGAAGGTGACGAGTATTCCACCCGGACTGGACGCTTTTATTCGTTGTTGACAAATCGCCCCAATCCATAAGGGCCAGAGCTCCACTATAATTTCCAGCATCAATTTCGTAGTACATATTTGCCTCTTTAACTGTAAAGTGATTCTGAAAAACGACTCATTTTTATTGAAGAAATCAAACACGAAGACAAAAATTTCGATAAACGGATCTTACATATCTCTGCACCGAGCTGCCGTTAATAACTGATAAAAAATCTGCTTCTTTTTTCTTCCACTCTTTCAGTTGGGTCCAGTCATTCAAATCGAGGTAACATTCGGTGATCTGAAATAATGACGAACAATAATACTTTTTGTCTTCGACGAATACTGAACAGTTTCTTCATAAAATGGTTCAAGTCCTTACTTGGTCCGCAATAAAAGATCGTAGCGTATCCGAAATATTATCGCTACTGCGAACTGAATCGTTCAAACTCAACTCCGAAGTCCGCAAACTCAGCGAGTTGTCAACTTCGTCAACGAGTCGCAGATACGTCTCCAATGCAGTTTCATACCTGTCGTAGTTGATTTTTTATTCGAAAAATTCGTTCGATAATTTAGTGGCTTCATGATGAAAGCTTACCGAAATGCTGCCTGATCAGAGAGTGCTTTTAAAAATGGGAGTGAAACGCCAACAGAATCGTTACACCAAGCATACAATCCTTCGATAGCTTCGGACTCGTGTAAAGTGTATAGCGCCCACGAAACATACATAACGGCGTTTTCAAATTCTGAACCCTAAAACCGGAGCAAAAATATTTTTTCAAAAAAAGTAATTATTTTATGCTAGACTGAGAAAAAACGTTGCATGACAATCATGTTTAGAAATTTTTGAAAAACGCGAGAAAAACATAATTTGTAGCAAAATTTAATGAGTGAGAGGCGACAAAATACTACCAAATCCATTTTATAAATTTTTCGAGTGAAAAAAACGAAAAGACTGAGATATAACTTCAGATATTTACAAGGAAAGTATTTCATTCAAATACTAAGGGTGTCAATTCATAAGATCAGAAAACCTCTAAAGCCAACTAAAAGTTACACATAAATAAGCGATTTGTACGACTTTTTAAAACTCACTTTTGTATTGCCAGCTTGGGCCATATCTTGTAGAAGACAATATCCATGTCTAATGGCAGTAGTAGAAAGTCCAGCGTGCAACGAAACCATCACAATGATGAGGCGGATTCGAGAGAGCCATTCGGCACATGTACTTTTGTTCGTATGGAAAAATGTGCGAACAGGCTGTCAAAGGAATAATAGTTCATTAGAAATACGTATCAGACACGAGTAATTCGACATACGAGTAGTTAGAAAAATAATATACCTTCGGGGCAGCCAATAAAGCTGCAGCCGTGCCATCGGAAGCGTTGTAAATACTTTTTTCAAGTTGTTCGACAAATTCAAGTAGCAATCGAACACGTCTGAGATCAAAACCGGCATCACTTTCTGAATGCTTTCTAGTAGTCTCACGAGCCAAATTCTTAAGCGTACCTAAAACGACAACATGAAACAGCCTTTTCACTAAAGAATAAAAGAATAATTTCATGTTCTACAATACTGGATAGAAAATTAGATTTCTAAAGCAGTCCGTTAACATTTTTACCGAATTAATTTATTCATAAGAACTGGCTCACTGAATAGTGAACGGAAGACGAATTTACCTTCGATGGCCATAAATGTATCCTGCGGCTTTCCCAGAGTAGTACGTAGCTTATTCGCAATACAATACTGAGCACATTCCCAGGTCTCCCAAAATAGTAGAGCAGATTCAAAACAAGGAACCATATTCGCGAAATCAGACTTCGTTTCCGCCGAGTTCCAGCAATTGAAAAACGAGTCCAAAAATAATGGAATTTGATCGCTGCAAAAAATTAGATCAACTCTCATTATTAAATCGATTGCGACTAAAAATGTTTTTCAAGACAACGTCATTTTTCACAGAATCATCGTGATCTCAGACGAATTTCCCACACTTCATACTTTCCATCAATGAATCGAAGTAAGTTCTTGTAAATGAAAAATTTTCAAACCCCAATTTCACAATTTTTAGTAGAAACGACATTAAAATTACAAGAATGGCGGAAAAAACAAATAAGCAAGAGGACAATCACATTATTCAAACCCAAAAAATTAAAATACTGTATTATGAAAATTTGTATTACGTACTTAGCACTATTATCCAAAATATAGGATAGAAACAATTTGAAATGCTGGCTTTGCATTTCACCATTAGTTCCACGACTCATGTGCGTTCGATATGCGGACACGATACGATTAAAAGCTCCATTATGTTTCTGCAGACATACACGATAATGGTAATAGTTAATAACGATGAAATGAAACACAGATCATTTTTCAACTATATACCTGGGATATTGTACGTAAAACAGTGATCACTGAGCTCCATGGCAATTTCAAAAGAATTTCCTTACATTTTTCCTTCACAGATTCGTTCATCGAGTTCAAATGAACGAAGCACAATTCCGCAATATTCTGCAATAAATTTGGCTGCAAAGAAAAAGTTGAACTTGAATTTCTATGACAAATTTTGGCAGTTCTCAACGAAAGGGGATGATATTACGATAGAAATATTTATAACAGCGCTAATTCAAAAAAGTCGTAATTTTAATACGAGATCAAAAAACATAAATTAATTACCTTGGTGTCCCAATTACTCGGAGTCATCAGAGAAATGATGATATTATTAAGAACTATTTCAACGGCGAAATGGTCAGTACTGTCACAGCCAAATTTAATTAATGTTTCCATCATTTGAACGAATTCTTTACTCATTAATAGTGGGTTTAAATACATTTGAGCATTGTTCAGAAGAACGCCACACCATCTCAATACGAGTAGCGTACATTCGACATCGAGGTCAGGCTAGAACAGGATTAAAAATTAGACATAGATAATAAATAAAAATATCACCGATCAAAGAATTCAACACCTAATTTACCCATTTTCTATACCAGAAAATTTTAAAAATGAAAAAAAAATTGTCAAATAACTAATACCAACCATTTTCAACAACTGCGTAAGAAGATCCAGGATAATAGTTAGGTGACCGCTCGTAGGAGAGGAAGTATGTGTTATGTCTGATCCCATAATCCTTAACATATCGCACATATTCGTTCTTCCTTGCACCGAAGTTATGACATCGCTACTCGATATGAAATTCGAATATCTAAAAAATATTCGTCGACATTCAACACTCACCAGTAAGGGCGCAAAAGAAAGGCACGGAGCAATGCAAGACGTAACCATGTATCTGACTCACCTGAGGCAATGAGAATACAATAAAAACAGTATGGCGTAACGAATTCCAGGATTCCAATTAAGCGCATACGGGCGAAGTTTAACGGCCAGGAGCTCCAAAATGCACGGCTGCAGCACCCACATACCAATAATTGAGCCACCGGCGTTAGCTGTGAGAGGCGAATAAATTAAATTCCGAAACTCAAAAAAATGTCTTTTATAATCAGCGAAAAAATGTCCAACCGAGATCAGATAATGCCTTCAGGTGAAACAATAACACAGTCTGAGCCATCTGAGTAGTATATACCAGGGTATCGGCGTGTGGATTATCGGTGAAAAATGGTTTAGCTGTACTATCAAGCACAAGATAAGCTTTTTCCATATCTCCTAGAATGTACCTGAAGAAAAGAAAATAATATGATACGATGCACTGGATGAGTCGAATAGAAGAATGTGTTAAGAATGACAAGTACCTATAAGCTTCTTGCAAGAGAGGAATATTCTTCAAGTTCAGCAAACTCTGGTATACAGCCACCACACCACGATGTACTTCGATATTGGTAGAGAAACGCAATTTAAGTATGTTCGATTCCGATCCGAGAAGCTCTTTGATCAAATTTTCAGGTAAATTAGCGCTACCTTCTTTCACCACCTGAACGTAATTATTTTGTTTAGCATATCATTTTTCAAGAAAAAAATATAGAATATCTTTGATAAAACCCTGAAAAAACGTACTATGCTGACGAATAGGGCAATTTTACTACAAATTAACAACATAAAAAAGAAAAAAGAGTAATCTAAATCAATCATTTCATTGATTTACGACTCAAACTGTTCATTAAAATGAAAAAAATTCAACTAAAATTTTCCGAAGTCCATAAGTTTCAAGGTCTTTTCAGAAATCTTCAATTATTTAGTATAGTTTTAGTTTCGACTCATGTTTTTTCTTCAGAATGACGAGCTTATTGTTCGAAAACGATCGTAAACAGGTTTGAAAAATTATAAACAAAAAATTTCATAAAAAATTCCAAGTGAACCATATTTTCATGAAAAAATTTGGTCCTTCCATCTTTCAAGTCACCAATTACGAGTACATTTAAACTTTATTTGGACAAAAGTTGATCTCGATATAGAAATTGAACCTACCTTTGAAATTAGTTGTAACATAGATGCGAGCGTTATATTGCCATAGGAAGACGAATTTGATAACTGTATTGTTATTAATTTGCAAAGCGTATCTTGTCCAGGGTTTAGTTTACATTGCATCAGTGAGATTAACAGCCACGCCGATTCATTACCTACGACGACATTTTTTAATGACATAAAATGAAGTATAAAATGATCAACTAAAAGTATTCATTTACCCGTGACAATTAACTCCTCGTCAACGTTTTCGGTTTCCATGCACAACAAAACGGTTCTGACCACTTTAGTCAACGATTCGACCAAGAAGTTCCACGTCACGTACGTGGGTGATACAGTTGGACTTAAGTATTGGCCGACAGTTTTTGTTATAGAGTTGAATACCCTGGAGAAAGAAAAAGTCATAAAATATCTTCGTTTTCGTAAACGAGCTAAATGAAAAAAATACTCGAAAAATAAGTAACACACTTCATGAACGACATTGTTTTCGCCAAGCATCGCAGAGAATCCATCCTCAACGAAGTTGCGTCCTTCCCGTTAGTAACTTCTTCACTTTCAGCTTTTAATGACATATAACTGAGGCAAATCTGCCGGTAATCGCTCGCGTATCGCTCCATATCTTCGAGTAATTGACCGAGAAGGCTGACGGTAAATCCTAATTCAGAGATCCAGTATGGAGCTAGACTTTGCAAACACGAGGACATCACTCGAATAACTGACTGCGACTGCTCAATATCAATATGCCAGCCGACAAGAATGTCCACGGTGTCCTGGAATGTCAATATACCATTTTTAGGAGCGTATGTCACCTAGCAGACGTACTAAAAAAAAGTATTTTACGTTTAAAATGCAGAAACTACCTTAAAAAATTCACTGAATACGTCGATGTACTCCATCATCAATAGGTTACAAATTCGTCCGGTAATTAAAACTAAATCTGGTACTTCAGCGTTCTCCAAGATATTTTGAATATTGTTAACGATTAACTGTAACAAAATATCACATCGAAGTATTAATATGCAAAAAATATCTGATAAAGGGTACTGAGCTGTTTATTAAAGGAAAAAAGAAATAGTTCCTAAGTCGTCTGAAATGTGTGAGAACAGCCATCAGTCATTTTCATGAGAAATTATTTTCATTAACGATTAAAAAATTCAATTCGAATGAAATAGGGTTCAATATGCTTGACTTTTTTCCCAAAAAAATTATTCTATGAATGAAACTAATAACTTACAGCCGCGAATTCTGCCAGAACATGCTCTTTGTCCAACTCCAACATCTAAAAATTTCGAGAAAAGAAAGTTACAGAGAATGTTTTGATTAGATTATCCATAACTTGCAAACAAATACGTAAATAAATTATTAAACGCAGCATGAACAAAAAATTAATTACACTTCCCCAGCTACATTTTCAGTTAGTCTTCCCTTTGGTCCAAAAATTATTGGTAGCATGATTCTTACGCATAAATTATGATAATTACACCTTTTTCGTCAACGAGCTCTATCACTACTTATTTTCCGTTTCATCGAATGTCAAATTTATCAAATATAATAATTTTGATAATTCTGGAGGATGATTAAAAATCTACTAAGTAAAATAAACTCGAGCACATTTTTTGTATCTCTTCTGTAAGAAGCCGACTCCATTCAATACAGAATAAGGAGAATTTTAATTAATGATCTGAGACTTTGAACATCAAGATAACAGTCTTTACACCAAATGGTATGGAATAGTATTTTATAAGCACCACTCTGGCACATAAAAATCGTAATCTCCCAATTGGGAAAAATGAATTTTTTCGATACCATCTGGTGGTATGATTTAATTGGACTATAAATAACCATTACTGAATTCATATGTGTACTTATGACTCACAAAGAAAAACGTCAAATATTAACGAATGAGAGGGAATAATTTGATGGAATCAATGGGTAAACTGGTAAATTCTGAACCAGGAGGGTAAGAGGAAAGGCAAAATAGCTAAAATTTTCTTAAATAAAGAATCAGGAGGATAAAAAGCTGTATTGGAGGGTTTGTAGGTATCTAATAACCATTCAAGTCAATCAAATTTAGCGACTATCACTGAATTTATAAAAAACTCAAGCCTAAAAAAGATGTGAGGTCGAAGGGCAAATTCTGTTACGTTCATCAATTCAATTTAATTCAACAAGATGTTCAATTTTAAAAATGAACTCCTTCATGAAGCAGTAGGAATAATAGGATCAAACAGAATTAAATGAATCTCACATGATACACAGCTCGCATTAGCAAAGTACGAACTTCAACGTTACGTTCTTCAAAATACTTGGTGAAAATCCAATCAAAGAATCTGCAATGTAAGCGAATTTCAATTAGAAAACGATTCGCTCAAAATATACGACGGAAAATGCATTCCTCACCGTTTGGCATCGACTTCCAAGGCTATTGCTAGATGAGACAAGCATTTTGCAGCCATAAAACGCGTTTCATAGCACGGCCCACTATGTAACATATCCAATATCGACTCACAAATAAACTCCATCGCTTTTCTGATGTACCTTTCGTTTTCTACGACGATAATCGACTCCTAGAGTAATAAAAACCATAGTTAATACAAATAAATTTACAGAAGGCAAACCGAAATATGAAATTTACAAAATTTAGTACTTGTAGCTGAATACATAACGACGAAAAGGTATCAGGATCGTCTTCTCTGACCATTCTGCGCAATGTTTTCGAAATTCTCGTGTCATCGGATCCGCCGAAATCTAAAAACAGAACAATAATTGAGCAAAATTTCGAGGATCCGGACGATTATAAATGGGATAACCAACCTTTAGACGAGTCTTGAAATTTTCTACGTGAATTGGACGACAGATCATAGTCTCTTTTGGTGACGATACGCGTTGGTTTTCTCGTGTAATTTCCGCGAGCCATTTTGTACTCATCTCTTTGACGGTTGTCGAATGAAATTTTGTCACTGAATGAACTGTAGCGCACGTTTTTATTGAAACTGCGATACGACGAGAACTGGTTCGTACTGTAGCCCTGACTTTTTTCGCGCTCTAATTGTTGCGGTCGTTTCTCAACGTCGCCAATCTTGACAGCGTCATTAATTTTAACGCCTCTTGATGTCTTTTGAGAATTATTATTTAGCATCACCGTCGAAAATGTGCATATTCTTACAACGAAAACTTATCACATTGTTGCAACGATACTTATCGGTCACCCACATGAATTTCGTCAATGCACGTCCAGTACCGGTGGTTTCCACAAAATTCTGATTTTGACGAAGAAGGGTCGTCAAGAAAATTTGAAAATCTAATCAAGTTGATCAAAATTTAAAACAAAAATATGAATGAGTTAGTAGTTTTAATTAAAATTGAAATCTGGAAATCGCACTTCGCACTCGCAATTTCGCATTTCGCCTGCTTCGCGCTAAACCGAACTTGTACTTGATTTTGGACGGTTTTGCGATGTTGCATTTCTCTTCCTCTTTCATCATAATTCATACGTATGCTTTTTACTGTTTACAGTTTTACCACAGCCGGTTTTTTAAATTTTTTATTCTCTTTTTTCTCATCAACAAGTCAACAAAACAAGTCGTTCGTGAGGACGGCGAGTTGGTATCTTTGAGAAAAATTTTATTTTGCTTTTTTCCAGTTTTTTTGGCCGTAAAAATAAAACTGAGTTGGTACGAAATTTATGATTGCCAAATAACAAAATGTACTTTGTGATGAAAAATGTTTTTGACTGCAAAACGACTAGGGAATGAATTTCTTTCGACTTTGACGCCTAATTATAGGAAAACTACTTGATGGATCAAACTGAAATGCGAAATGTATACTTGAACGGAAGTTTGTAGAGTTTTCTAGTTGTCACTTTTTATTATAAATTTACTGAATTTTTAATAAATACTCTTAGCTGGGGACACAATACAGTAGTGTCATCTATGATGCAATAATTATAGACGAGTTGCTCATTTTCATCATAATTTTGAACTCAATAAATAGAGCTGAAATTTAACAATGAATAAAACGAAATTTATTGGTTATTGCAAACATGATTAGAGTCTGATCACGAAATAGTTGAATAAAAGCTTCAGACTTTCGGTAAGAAAATGAAAATTTAAAACGTAAAATGTTGACGGGTTACAAAAATTCCATCTCACGTTCGATACCCACAAATTTCAGTTGTTCTGTCGGACCGTACCTACGAATGAAGATTAAAACATGTTCAGTCGATATCAATTAATGAATTTTAATACTCAATATAGGTTATAATAGCTACCTGTAGTCGAAAAACAGTTCCTCGCCAGGTTGAATCGGCCGTTTGGCAAATATACCAATCCGATGGTCACCATTCACCTTCATTACTTTTGCGTAGCAATTCGGATTTATGGAATGATTAGCAAATCTAATCTTGTTTCCTTTCCTGGTTGCATCGACTACCAAATCTACATGGTGAAAATTATTATAAATCATCAGGTTTCATCAATTTGGTAAAAACCTTTAAAACACGATTACCCTCGAACTTACCATTATTCAAATTGAATAAAAAGCTGCACATGTACTTATCGTACACTTTTCCTCGACGATCTGCTTCCTCTTGTGTAATGATCTCGCCACAGTACTCTGAAATAAATTCATTCTTTTGGGCAGAATCTTTTAGAAAAATACCCCAACCAGCTACGTCCGAAGGAGCCATTAGTAGGTGTTTACCTGCAATTTTATTTTCAAATTCAATATTACATGTCTTAGCAGAACCGAAAAAAAACTTATTTTCCTAGTTCTAATAGAGCACAATGAAAAAATTTATCCGCCAGTGGAAAGGAAGTTTAGAAGTATCTAGAAAGCCACCCAACAGAAAATATAGCATGTTTTCGCATAATATACACAAAAACCTCAACAAGAAGAATCATTTTCAAAAATTTTATGATTTAATTTTGGAGCTGAATTAACGTACGAAGTCCTCGTTGAACGCTGACATTTCTGCACGATATTTTATTCACATCGAATTCGTGAGCTCCACATGCCTGACACAAATCCGGATCACATTCGCGAACTGCCAGATAGCAGGGGCACTGCTTCGTATTGCACTGAGCCTTGCAACGACAACCCGGAAATCGGTTTTGACCTTGAAAAGCAAATTCATGCGTAGCCGTTTCACGAAGTGAACAAGTGACATCGAACATAATGCAAATAATAAATCGTGTGATATTGAACTTACAATCCGAATTGCAACAACAAAACTTTTCGCAGTAGTTCTGCGGGCCCGGATGACAATTTTGATCGCAAAGCTGCCCAGCTGGATGCCTACAGGGTATGAAATTCGGTACGTTGTAAAGCGAATTATCTTTTTTCAACTGCATTTTGCGCACGTGCATCGACCAGAGACGATGTTTCTTCTTTTTTTTGCGCGGCGGCGTCAAGTCCTTGTTGAAGTCTTCCGGCTTCAGATTACCAGCCTCTTTTTGCGCAAATTGGTACACCTGCAAAAACACGTAAATCGATTGGTTTTAAAACGGATTCAAAAATTTCATCTGCAGTCAGTTTCACAAGAAAAACAAAAACAGTTTATGAGGTGTACGTCAATAAATGGGGAATGGCTTTTGGAACAGACGTAAATATCATTTGGAATATTCAATCAATGATTTAGATATGTACATTCTATAACAATGAAAACGAGACTATCTACTCAAAATGAAGAACAAAAATTCTCAACAACGAAGACTTACTTGTTGACAGGTTTTTGTCAACATTATCTGCGCAATAGCGCAGTAGTTCTTCAAAAATACCATACGCAACGCACGAAACAATGACTGATCGGAACCGGTCCATTCGCTGACATCAGAGCCCAATACATCGAGCAACGAAAACGACGTTTTCGTTGAGACTGGTTTATCAGGTTCAACCCGCTGTAGATTGTCTTCTAAACAAAAAGCAACTACGTTAATGCCTATTACGAATCAACGACACCCTTTATTCAGCTTTCAGAAAATCCTTTGACCCACCTTTACTATCATTACTATCCTCGGAACTGGCTTCGTTGCCCGAATCACCGGATAAATTTTTCTTGTACTTGTCCAACAAGTCACAGTCCGAACTGGTATTCTGACCTATCAATTCTTGACTCACGTCCTCCGATTTGAGAACCAACGAACTGGGCGATCCTTGACCACTGGGTGTGTTTCTCGACTCCGGCTCCGAGGTAGAATTCTCCTCATCCAAGTCGTTTTCCTCTACGGCCAACTTCTTCACAGCTTCGGATTCGGCGATAGCCGCAGCAGCAAGTTGCTCTTTCATTCCCTCCTAAACGAGTTATTTCAAGCAAAATTAATAAAAATCTTACGATTAAGTAGCACAGTAGAGCTGCAGAGAAAAGAACTCACCAGCAGCATGTAACAATTGGGTCCACAAGGTTCGGGAAATGGTTTCAGGTCTGGCTGTTTGCGTTTTAAAGGACTGACGCCAGCATGGTGCGATTTGAATCCTAAAATGAAAGATGGTGGAAATAAGCTAGCTGACATTAACGTTATTTTAATTTTTGTTGACACTTTCAAATGCTTTACAGCGTTACCCACGGTGGAGGAAGCAATCGTATTTATAACAACGTCGACAAAATAACGAATGGAACGAGTGCATTGTTTGTTCTCGCATTACAGATTCGGCCTGAGGCCCGTCGATATTTGGCGTGCAGACATTCTGCTCAGCGTCCTCAATTGCGTCCTCCGTGAGTCTAATGTATCTACACGATGAAATATGTATTACAAAGTGAGAAAAACAGAAAAATGCGAGGTTAAAGAAATTACGAAAAAGAAATAGCAAAAAATTGAAAAATGTTCAAGTTTCAAAAAACAAATGAAATGTTGAATGAAGAGCTAGATGCATAGTTGGTAGGTCATAATTTGCGTTGGAACATAATAAGAGTCCGATGTGAAAGGTGCGTAAAATATTCATAAAACTCGTATGATAAATAGAGGCCATCTCTCAACGCCAAAGTATCTTACTTTTCTTTTAGTTCTTCGGGCGTACCCTTTCCGGGAAACATCATCGACATTGTTTGGAAGATAATATTCGAAGGGAAAAGATTTTTTTTCGCGTCATCTTTCGATTTCTCGGACAACTCTTCCTCTTTATCGCTAGATGAACTTCTTTCATTTTCCTCCTGAAAAAAGTTTATTTCTAAAACATTGTTTCAAGTATTTAGTCCAACAGTTATTTCACACACCTACCGAGTCCAGGATTTGGTAAGGAATCAGAGCTTTGATCAACTCTGGAAATGTTTGATCGTCGATAAATCCACCATCTCGATCGCCGTGCACTCTGCCTTCGTAATTTTTGATGAGTTCCTCAATAAAAGTGCCATCTTGTTCGAGTACTTCGTCACTCATGTACGGGATGTTGTGGAGAACTGTTTCATCTTCGACCTGAGAGAAAAATTTGATTCTACTCAACGCATAAAAAAGCGGAGAAATTGGCTATTTTTGGAGAATTCACCATGAAATTCTGTTGTATAGGGGCCCACGTATACATAGTCGGAATAGGCGAAACTGTGTTGATGATTTTAATGGAAGTCGATATTTCTTCCCCAGTAGTGGAAACAGCTGTTGCTTTTTTTATGCGAGCCACATTCGAAGGCGGATCAAGTCTGCAACACCAAACTGCTTTACAATTTTGGTCGAGTTCTAGAAGTAATTCTTGAGATTGTTCTGTAAATAACGAATAAAAAAAATAGAAGAATCAGTAAGATTGTTCAATTAGGTTGATCTTTTATGAAGACAATCAAGAGCTCTCTTAAACCTCATGTTTTACAAAAAAAAAAAATTCAGAGCAATAAAAGGTGACACTTTGGGCAAGATTCAACTCAATTTTGATATTTTCTTTGGTAATAGTAATTACAAAAGAATTTTTGGTTTTAGGGAAAATGGATTGGGGTAAAAATTGGAATTTTGTGTATTAGGGAAAATGTCTTTAGGGAAAGTGGATCAGGGAAAATGTCCGGGAACCGAATCGAACAGCTCAATTGAAACGAATTCATCAAAATTCATCTTGACAAATACACAAACCATTTAATTTATCCAAATTCGTATTCCATGCTACTTTCACAGCGACGGTTCTTTTTAGACGTTTCGCTTGGAGTAGACGTCTGTACTCTTGGCTAATTCGTTTTTTCCATTCAACAGTTGATTTTTGTTTGGTTGCCATGATCAGGGTAATTCTATAATGGACTGCAAGAGATAAATGTAAGTTAAAAGATGATCAACAATAACTAGAAAAACATTAATTAATAATTCTTACCAAGATTATAATTCACTTTCGCCAATAGACGAGAAAAATAGGAGGGGTCATAATATAATACTAATTGAGTAGTAGGTAAGAGATGGTAACGAAATATTCACAGAAGTAAGCTATTCAATTATTTCAAAATTTAACAAGACTTAAAACATAAAAACTGAGGTAAATTTGGTAAAGAGTAGAATTTAGAATTAAAATCGGAAAAATCGTATGCGTCTGAGCATAGTAAAAGCGTTTTGAGTTGAGAGTTTATGGGGACAAGATTGAGGACGATAAGGAAGTTATCACAAAAATGATAACTATCGATAGGAATTACTTCAGGCTACTAAGATAGAACTATTGATGGTATATTCCCCATAAACAGATCATGTCATTCTCATTGCTGTTCACCCATCTCATATCGATATAGTACCCTTTCGATAGATTGATACATAGCTGAAAGTTCCAAAGTGGCATCTTTTCTCTGGTGACTGTCCAGAAGTCCAGTCACCAGTGTCATCCAGGGTCTGTCTACCTTTGCTGATGGAGAAAGGAACTGCAGCCGACGGATTACCGGTAACGTTTACTCAGCACAATAATCTCCGTCAAAGTCTGAAAATTCAAATTAAAGAATCATTTTTTTGTGTAGATTCCTATTTTACTTTCCTTGCGGCTACGTTTGTGGAACCTTACGGGTAAATAGAATTTGAGCCACGAGTTCATTGTTCCCTGGTTTGAGCTGTTACCACTAGATCATAATTTGACAGTTTCTCAACTTCATTATGTTCGTTCTTCGTAGTATTTTATTGGGATCTATTCTCTTCGTCACGACAGTACTGGCGCTCAAAAGAGAGGATTGTGAAGGCAAGCACAGAGAAAATTCAAATTATGTTTGTTCAGTATGACGTTGTTATAATTGGCCAAATTTTTTGAATTTTTCAGTTTGTTTCGGAGTTTTAGAGAAATTTTCGTCTTCTTTATCCGATGAAAGCAAAAACGATCACAAGCAAATCGAGGAAGAATTTAAAAGGTTCTGCAGAAATGCAAAAAATCGAGAAAATAGATTTGTGAGTTTTCTAATATCTGTAAAAATGAGAATACCTGGAGCGAGTAACTTGGCTTCGAATTTCAATACAATATTTTATCCTCAATTTCAGTGCTATTATCTTGGTGGTCTTGAAGAATCAGCAACTGGTATTCTGAGCGAACTATCGAAGCCTCTTACTTACTCATTGCCTGTAGAGAAAATCTGTGAGAAATTGAAGAAAAAAGACGCCCAGATTTGTGACCTGCGATATGGTTTGTTACTTTAAATTTCTTAACAGTCTATTTTTCAATTTTTTTGTCAAACTGAAGTTATTCAACAACTTCAGGGCAAAATTAACTGTTTGGAAGACATTTCAAATTTTGCGGTCCCATTTATAAGAAACAGAACTTGATTTCATAATAATTATAATGAAAGTAGAACTTAATTTTGTATACTTTGGAGCAGAAGTTCAAACATCGTTTCAACTGCTCGTTGAATTATAATTTTCTTATTTCTGTATTTTCCTTTGGGTACTAAAACTAAAAATAATAACCTCTCATTGATTCCCAAAGAAGCCTAATGAAAATCAGTTTCAATACATACTTACAAAAACCGATTTCTTGTATTTTCAAAGCTCTCTTATACCATCTCGTCACAAAGAATTACAAACATTGTTGAAGCCAGGAGTGCCGTGAAGGCACAATCTTGAGGAGCAACTCTTTGTTGACGATTTGGGGGTTGGAGTAATTTTTTTTTAATTAAGAAAAGAATTTGAAAGATGATCGAATACCAAAATTGTTTTCTCGCGCAGGGGGGGTCATCATTCCTAGTTGACCTGGAGAAGGGGCACTCCTCGTAAGCCTTGGGGAATAACCCTGTGTTGAAGCAGTGTTCCATTTGTTGCGTTTACATTTTTGGAATCATATTTTAGCTTTTACTAAGTACCTCACTAATTCGTATTATTTTTCTATTTATAGAGAAAACAATTGATTTTAAAACTGTCGATTTGAAAAAATTGAAAGTAAAAGATTTGAAGAATATATTAAATAGCTGGGACGAAACTTGTGACGGCTGCATCGAGAAATCAGATTTCATTAAACGTATAGAGGAACTCAAACCGAAATACGTGAGAGATGAATTGTAGTTTTTACATATCTACGGAGAATTAATTTGTGGACATTCCGGCTGGAAGTCACTACCTATGTGATGAATCGTTCTGCATTTTTTTCCTAATGAAATTAGCACAAAGGATACGGTTGATATGTAAATATGCGACGTGTATTTTGTTGGCGTGTCAGAAGGATGACAACTATGTACTCACGTAATTTTTTCTACACTTTCTTGTCCAATCATTTATTTTTATTTAAAATTTTTTGTTTAAAATGATTGTTTCGAAATTAAGTAAATTATTTTGATGTTAATAATATCAATTTGTATTAAGGAGACACTTCCTGAGTAATTCTTATTAGATGGGAGTAATAGTTCTGAAAGTTGACCAGAGTGCATTACTTGCTTCGATGCATAGAGAGTAAAGAACCGAATTTGAGATTTATCCAAATTGAAAAGGAAAGTTTCGATTTAAAAAAAAAAAAAGTACAGAGCTGTAGACAATTTTCAAGTCGAAACTCGGGGGTCAAATTTAAGTTCGCTAATACTTCGATTTTTAGCTTTCTTCTTACTTTCTTTCGTCCGAAGCAGATGCAAATTCAATTAGAATTACGTTAACTCTATAATGATGGCAGCGCTTATTTCATTTCATACACTCCACAGCTACCAAAAAAAAAAAAAAGACGATCATTAATTTTTGTACCGAGAAAAAACCGAAAATAATTTGTTCTCGCAACCGCCTTCAGAATGGAACATTTTTCCAATATAAAAAACAATTGAATGACAAGACAAAAAATTTTTTCTGGTTTGTCTGTCAATATTTACATGGAAAAGTTCTGTCAGAAGAATGTTGAACAAAAATTGTAATTTCAAATACAATAATACTCGTGGCTTTCGTGTTCTTATCAAAATGTCACAATTCTTGACACTTCCTACTTCTGTACCACGTAAGCAGCAACTACGTAAGTAGGAAAGAACAGTGTATTTCTGCAACACATAACAATCATTATTTCATCATAATTAGACAAGCTCAATAAACAAAAACGAAAGTACAAGACGAAACGATAGTTCGTACAGGACAAATTAAACAGACTTATGCATTTTGAACTGCTGAAATTTATTCACGGTAAAATGAAATGCCATCACTGAAAGACGAAACCTTTAGCAACTAAATCAGCTCGAGCTTCTTTAATTTCCTGTTTGGTAACAAATGATTAGTAACGAATACGATCCAATGGGGAAATAATTTCAGCCATACTCATACTTACAGACTGTAGCTCTACTGCTTCTTTAGTACAGTCGTTGAAAGTGAAGACCCTCCACAAAACCACGACTCCAGAGTAAATCTGTAAGACGGTGTTGAACAAATTAAAGAGCAGTAAATTATGAACTATTTACAGAAACATGAATATCTTACTCCCAAAGTGACGATTAAAATAACTGGTAACGCTGACACAACGTGACGATATTCATTGAATATCTGGAATTCTATGAAGTGGTATAACACAGCTAACCATATCGTTAGAAAGGCGCCTATAGCAGCCAAACTGTCTGTTAACTTGGACATGGATATTCGGAATGGTATCTACATTCGAGAACCACAGCACAGTACACGTTTATTATTTTAAGCGTTGAAGCAAATTAAATTACATTTCAACAAACGAAACAAAATAATAAACTATTGCAATTTGTCTTTCGTCTAATTTGTCACGCGAAATGAATGATTCTCTTGCCCCATTATCAGCTGAACTTTATCAAAGCAAATACGTCAAAAAAAAAAAACAACGTAAACAGATCTCTCTAGCCAACCCAGTGGCGGATCTAGAGCTCATTGTGGGGGGGGGAGAAGGAATACAAATTTTTTCAAAGCATGGAAAACCGAAAATGCTAAAATGGTGAGATTGTTTTTTTTTTCAGCATAAATGGGGAGGGGTTCAAGAAAATTGACTTTTTCGTGGATTATCGGTCTATTTTTTGGGATGGGGGAACGACCACCCCCCCCAACCCTTGGATCCGGCACTGAGCCAGTCGTGTATACTGGTGATCCTAGGTTCGATTCTAGTCAGAGAAAATTTTCAATTTGCTTTTTTCCAGTTTTTTGGGTTGGCCGTAAAAATAAAACTGTTTTGAAGAGTTCGTACGTAATTTATAATTGCAAAATAACAAAACGTACTTTATTTCCAAGATTGAAGATAGCCATTTTTCAAATTAAAAAATACACTGCATTGCAAGAGTAGGTGCTACTTAGGGCTGAACGCTGCAATAAATATTGACTATATCAAAAAATGCTCGAGACAAAAGTTGTTCACAATAAAATTTTCTACAAAAAACTTGGTGGCGGCATATCTCTATATCCTCCAGGGGAGGAGCTAGGGGGCTTCGAAGATTGCCATTTTTCAAATGATATTATACATAGAATTTTGAGACTAGGTACTACTTAAGAGTAGAACGCTGCAAAAACTATTGCTTTTATCAAAAAATGCTCGAGACAAAAATTGTTCAAAATAAAATTTCCTATAAATAACTCAGCGGCGGCATATCTTTATCTCCCCCAGGGGAGGAGCTGAGGGGCTTTAAAGATTGCCTTTTTTCAAATACTGTAATGCATTGGAACTGATTCTTCAGATGAATCTTAAGATATTCACCCTTTCTCAAGATCTCAAGAAAACAGGCAAACTGAAAACAGTCTTTCATTGAACCTGATGAAAAATATCCCCAAATTATTTTCTAATTTGGATGGAATAATTTTCAGTCAACCAATTTCTATAAGCAATACATCATTCCAGATAATTTTTAAGGCAACCCAATTCAAATTTGCTGCCCCATTTTACCTTTACCTCTTTCCTGAGAGGAAAATGGTGCTGCAGAAAAGGCAGAAAGGGTTGAATTCAAGTCAAGATAAGATAATTATATTATATGGTCAAACAATAATCCAATATCTGTGCCTCTGTGGTTGTAAAAAGTACTCACAAGTCACAATAAAATTGTTCATTATTAAATATGTTATTAGCACTCCTGGGATTACAAGGAGAACTATTTCACTTCACCAAAAAATACAAAAAATTTACCTATTTGCCTCGATGAAAAAAGTGACCCAGTGACCCAGAAAAAAATCTGAAAAAATGCCTGAGTTTCGCATCTACAACAGGAACAGTATATAGTTTTACTAATCTATGCATTTGTCTTTACCAGTCTTTGGATCTTTGTCTTTGGATAAAAGTTATCGGGTCGGCGTTTTTCTTTTTCCCCTGTGTTCTTCTCTACGCATATATGCGTAAAGTAAACAATAATACGCGTAGTTTGTTTCAGTGGATGTATAGTTACTACTTACTAGATCTATACCTGTGCCCTTCTGCCAAATAATTTCACCAGCTAACGTTTCTAGGTCAATCAGGTAATCTCCCGTTAAATAAAGTGATTTATGTCTCAGATTAAACTTCATATGATCTTATTTCAAATGTATAAACCTGATTGTTTCTTCCAGCAATGGCACTTTCCAAATCATCTAATTTTATTCAAGGATTGATTGCTTCCTACTTCGAACAACTGTATGTCAGACCAATTCGTACTAAAGCGTTAACCAGGTAAAAATTGATGATTCTTTTTCAGTCTTCATCTCTTGAGGATATTATTATGAATTCGCATTATTATTTTACTTTTCAGTTGTTTCATATCTGCCAGTGGCAACCTTATCGCTCAGTATATTGGTGGTGCGAAAATGATAGATCAGGACAGCGTTATTGCGTTTGGATTATTCGGGTAACGCTTTCACTGGGTTGCATTCGTCGTTTACCCCAAGCATCGTTATTATTTGCTTTCTTTCTTAATGTTCTTCTAGATTACTATTCGGTGGACCAGTTCCTCATTTTTTCTACCAATTTTTGGATAAATTAGTTCCCTATCACTCGAATCACGTACTTATTAAGCAATTGTTCATTGAAAGATTGCTATTTACACCGCTGTATCAATATTTTGTATTATACACCATTAGTAGATTTCAAGTGAGTATTTTTGTAAAGTTTGGTATGCTTTAAATCCTCTGGAGATTTGCCGACATTTTCCCTAATCCACTGTCCCTAAAGCCATTATCCCCAATTGACCATGAAATAAGTTTATTACCATGCAATAACCACCATCACTATGGAATCACAACAAAGCTGCCCTCACAAAGTCTCATAAGATCAATAACTGTAATGAGGGTTAGCAAAACCGTTTCCGCCTTGTGGTGGGGAAACATCATCCCAATTTTGTACAGTGCCCTCGTCAAATTTTAAAAGGAACAGGTGTATGTGGAAGCGTGTATAGCAGAATTAACACTGGGTAAAAAAGTGAGATCATCCCCTAAAAGAAAATGGCTCCGGTTACAAGAACGTACACAGGCTATAGCCTTGTTGTATGAAACCTATAATACTCCACTCGAATACCTCAAAAATTTATCTTAAAATGTAAAATTGTAAATGCACTTTTTTCCTTTTTCTTCTATTTTTGTTTTCAAGTCACTTCGTTAATTACATTAGAATTTTTGGTTTCAGGGAAAATGGATAAGGGATTTAAAAAATTAGGAATTTTGTCCATCTGGGAAAATGATTTTAGGGAAAATATACGAGAACCTTCTCTGGAATAATGATTGTTTTCTTTTGAAGGGCAAATCACACAAGGAAGCCTGCAAAGAAAGAGACGAATTGTACTGGACTTTGTTGAAAGCGAATTTGCATGTCTTGACTTTGGTTCAGTTTGTTAATTTGAAATACGTTCATCCCATGGTTGGTTTATTTTTTCATTTCGTTCAGTAAGTATTTCTTGTCTAATTTCATTAATTGTTTGCTCTGTCTCCAGCTCAGAGTACTCGTTGGTAATTTAGTTGGATTCTTCTGGATCATATATTTTGCTCACAAGAAACAAGCTGTCTCTAAAGCTGCTGCTGCAGCTGCCCGTAAGAAGAAAATTGGACCATCGGCCAAAATTGTTTCATAATCGACATATTAAATGAGCTCAAGCTTACTATTACTAATCGGGATTTGTAATTTAAGCATTAACGTAAGTGTTAAAGGATTTTTTACCGTACCAGTCTGACAAAGCTAAATCTTACTTCATAATTTCCTTAAATCATTTAATTTTGGTCATCTGCGGTACATAAATTCTTCTAATTGGTATTTTTCTCAAACTGATCAAGGATGATCTGACTTTCTGTTTCTATCGAATTTTCCGGAGTTTCTTGTGTACCAGACTTTATAATTAGCTGTGTTCCAAGAGAAAGGGATTCGGCGTCACCAAGAAAGTTTTTAAATTATTCATTTCATACAAGTTATGACAAAATTATTCATATTTACTTTATTTCTGTCTTCAAAAAAAAAAGGAAAATGATACTGTTGTTGTTGGTTTTGATAGTGAGCTTTTATCTGCGTAATGAGTTCTAAGATTTTCATTGGGTTCATTATCATTATTATTATTCTTTTACAAATAATAATTCAAATATTTTTCATCAATTTTCTTCCCCATTTTAAAACTTAGTCTAAATTGAGCTTTTCCACTGTGGACCACAAAAATAGTCTTTCAAGTCAGAGCAAAGCTGTAAGAAATTCGCCAGAAATGGTTTTTATGAAATAATCGTGTGGCCAGAATGAGAGCACATTGGTAAAATTAGAAGCCCTGGCTGGTAGGTCAAGTAGGTAACTTACCTATTTCATTTATTTGTATCTCACATTTTCAATTATATTACCATTCCCTTTCCAAGTACGAAAATTGTTGTCTGAGAGGAACTGATTTACATGTGCAATAATATTAGTTTTCTTTTGAAAAGTCGTTCCGATAATTTATATTAGCCTTCAATCGGTTATGGCTGTGAACATTCGACAAATTCTCTGTAATTAATATAGTCTTCGTTTATGAAACTAGGGGTTGATATTTTTAAGGGTTGAAGTTGAAGTCTATAATAATTTTTTAATAATTATTTTCATTTATTTTTACGTTTAGTTTATCTACTGTTTTCTTTTTTTCAATCACATACTTGAGAATACTTATGTCAATTTGTTTACCATTTATAAAAATATAATTATAACTTCGTTTTCTGTTATTCTCTTCATTCCTTATTTGGTAATTTAATGACGTTCATTCGGTTATGTATTTCATTCTGATTAGTTACAATTCCGATTTGCGAAGTGAAATTATTTTTTTAATTAAAAAACATTCGGTGAAATGAACATTTGTAAAAGTCGAGTGCCACAAAAATTACACAGTTTACTGTTGATTGTCATTGAAGCATGAAATTGGTTAAAAAATGATATTATTACATTTACACGAGTAGAAGCAATGAAACTGAAATTGGCTCTCAGTTTAAATTTTCTCATTTTGCTAGAATTCATTAAAAATTCAAATTTTAATCCGTACTATCGTCGTGGATAATCAACTAAATACGCGAGAAATTATGCAAAAAATAACTGCTTGGAGGTAAAATTGTCAAAAAATGAATTTTTAAAAATAAATTCACTCACCACTGCCATCAAAATGGATCTTTATTAATCTCAGTAATTTTTTATTTCTGAGGGCCTGTGAGGGGCTTGTGAGTTGGGACCTCAAAAAAAAAACAAAAAAACTTGGTATTGGAAAGTTGGATTCAGATTTCGAACATTCTTCAACAGAAAATTTTCTACTTATCATTTTTTCATTGCTCATTATAACTCTACCTTTCTATAAAAAACAAATACTGACTGTAAAGTGTTTTTTTTTAGGTACTTATTCTGCTTGATGGCTTAATTTGCAATTTGCCTACTAAATACTGGTC
This sequence comes from Parthenolecanium corni, assembly GCA_038050395.1. Classification (NCBI taxonomy): domain Eukaryota; kingdom Metazoa; phylum Arthropoda; class Insecta; order Hemiptera; family Coccidae; genus Parthenolecanium; species Parthenolecanium corni. Next base: position 3,686,830 of record JBBCAQ010000020.1, read on the forward strand.
GGAATCGTGGAGGAAAGGAGAAAAAGGTTTTCTGCCTCCCCTACTTCCCCTTCCACCAAACATTTTCACGATAAAAGCGGAAGAGAAATGCAACATCGCAAAACCGTCCAAAATTTAGTACGAGTTCGGTCTAAGCCTCGTGCTACACCCACAGAAAATTCTATCGACATTTTATTTCGATGTTAACATCGTAATGTCATTCCGTTCGAGATTCGAGGAATCAGGACGGAAAATTTGTAGGGCTCAGAATTTTAATCTCATTTACTCGCCAGTACTTTTTTTTTAAACGAATTATGGTACAGAATCTTAATTCGACAATTTATAATTCAGGGTACCTAGGAATATAAATTAGGGTTATTTTGGACCACCCAAAGAACAACGGGAGCCAAACTGTTCAATTTATTCGTACTTCCTGTTTTACGAAACTACTAATAATTGTGATTTGAGAGTATTATCATCATAACGATTTTGTTGATATTTTTTTTTAACACTAGAAGTACCAGCCACTCAAAATTTTAAGATAGACTTTTCAAAGGACCAATATTTTGAGAACCCCTGACTTGTGACATACGACGCCACCTGGTCCTTCGAGGTTATTTTTGTGGCGTCGTATAAGACGCCACCTGGTCCTTTGAGTAATCGAATAAAACCTGGTTTTTCTAGTGTTACATGGTATCTAAATGGTGTTAGGATGTCAAAAAACAACAAAATCATCCAATATCTTTCCCAGTACTGCAAATAATACTTCATGTAAAAGTTTTAGAACTTTGTTTTTAATACGGTAGTAGTTTGGCCCTTACTGCACAACACAGTTGAAATAATATACGAATAATAGAAGAAAAACTGCATTTAGTTCATACTCGATATACTTATAGATGGGTAAATTCAAAAAGAGAATGAAAAATGTTTTTCTATAAAATTTTGATGTTCACCAGAAAGTCATGCAAAACAAATACCTTGGAGTACCACCTACATAACAGTAGTATAATGACTAGAGACCGGATTCCTCGGCATTTGTCACTTTTGTTCCTGAAGGGGCGGGAGGGTAGTTTTTACATATGAGCACGAATTGGGGGGAATAGAACCCAGGATAAAATTTTTATTTTGCCAAAAAATGCCAAAAATGGCAGATTTTGCTAATTTTCACCATTGCATCACGCATAAAATCATTGATAGTGAAAAATCACAAGCCTAATCATGCAAGCAAGGAAGTTAGCAACTGATATCGACAGCTCTCACTCTCATACATAACTGCACAATTCATACTGCATAGTGATAAATTTTTAGAAAAAGGTTTTTTTTTTTATCTCTGAAATAGAATTTTATTACTTTTTTACTTTTTTGTTGCTTTTGAGGGGTTTTTGTAGGTTACTGCCAAAGAATGCCAAAAATGAAGTTTTCAATGCCAATTTTTTCACTTTTCTGTGCCGAGGAATCCAGTCTCTAATAATGATCTTACTTGTATTATTGTGTGAGTCTTCATTCCGCATTAGAATTAAATAAGGTGCTTTCATAAGGTATTGGGTAACACGAGTATAAATGAAATTTCAATTTATTTGACAGTACACACTGAGAGAAAACCTCAAATTGAATTTTAAAATCTACATACCAAATTGAGGGCAATTCAGGTTTCAGGTACTTAAATGGAGAATAATATAAATTCACCAAGAATTAATAAGAATTTCCACGTGAAAAAATCTGTCGATATGTTTTTCAACACTCACATCGACGTATAATTGGCGCTCGGGAAACTCGGGGAAATTCGGGGAAATTGCTTTCAGAGGGAAAATAGAGAAACGCCGAATGACGAACAAAAGAGTCAGTAGTGGTTAGTGTTACGCGGTAGAGAGAAGTGTTCGTGTTTGATATGTTATGGCAAGTTTTTTCCAAGTGCATAAATGTTTTCCAATTTCAACTTAGTTGGATACTTCGTTGAGTCTCGGTACTGCTAGAATCGTTTATGCGAAAAGGTTAATAAATCAAGAAGAATTGAAAGGGGAAAATATTTCAGCGCATAACATAATAAAAGAACTGGCGGTAGTGGCTGTAATTTACTATTTCAAGTGTAACAAATTTTCATTTTCCCATTTTAATTATTCTATTTTCGGTTACGTTAAATGTCCTGGTAAGAAAAAATAGAATAAGTATAAAATATGACAGTGATTTATTCTTTAGTGAAACGAAAATATTACGTGAATCACATGATTACTGAACAGCATCGTCTGCCATCAAACATCGTTTCATTGAAGTAAGTTTTTCATACAATACAAAATAATATTCAACGTTCATTTGAATAGGGTCCAAAGAATAATTTCAACATTTTTTTATCAACTTTTTCAGAATCAAATAAGTACTAATTGAAAAATTTAGTATCGAGATGAAAATATTCGATTCTCGGGTCTCTATTAAAAACTTGCTCAAAGCCAAAACCTTTTTACCTTATGGGGTTATCGCGGTTATAAATGAAAATATGGGATTTTTTTGGATTCAAAAATGTAAAGTTAAGAATGATGGGCTGTAAGTGCCATTGGTTAAAAACATTGTTTTTTACAGTGAAACGTACGTGTGTCAGTGTGTCACAATCTAATCCATTAATCTCGAAGAGGGTTTTCATCGATTCAACCGGGAACTGGATTTATGAGGCCTCATGTAAAAGGTTGGACCTCCTAGTGGAGGAGGGTCAAATTTAGATGGTGTACACTGAAATTCGAGTGTTAAAGTCGCCTAAAATTTAAATTATACAATTCCGTACCAAATAGAGTTTCATGACGAGGAGCAGTGTGAATGAAAACAAAAAATTTCATGCTAAGTTCAGTGCTTAATCAATGCCGATTCCATCTCTTCTTATTTTTCACGTCCCACTTGATACAGTTTTTCATTCAAGATTTATTTTCTTAAACCTTATTACAGATAGGTAGTTAAAAATTTGATTTAAAATAATTTCAAATGCACTTATTCTGCTTTGAAAAGATTCAATTGTAATGAAAAACGAATGTGTGTTTTTCTGTTCTATAATGTAAAAATTAGCTCTTTAAACAATACAACCTACTCGTTGCACTTACACCTAATTTATTTATAAAGTCCTAATAAATATGCAAAAAATCTGCACTAAAAAGTAAAATATTACTGCAATATTCTCTTGCAAACCTATTATAGTCTGGATAGCCCAAAAGGTATCCAAAATATTCAAAGATGAACTTACTTTATAACAAAAGCCAGCTAATTAATATGATTACCATTTTCATATGAAAGTTGATCAAAAAAAAAAAATATGGTAATTGAAAAGTCCGATTCCAAAAAGTGTCAAGTGTATTTACAAGATGAGAATAGACGCCTGGAAAAATGTGTTATGTAATTTACCATACAAACATGGTTTTTTCATAGTTTCGTCCAGCCAAAAGTTGCATTTAGCATCTTTCGGAATCGATTATACTTGAATTTTTATGAGTTTGTTTTCTGCCTGTTTTCAATTTTACATTCAGCACGTTTTTAGGAATCGAACTCATCAACTGTAAAATAACAAATTTTTTCTTTCTCTTTAAAACACAACACAGCAACAGTAAATCAACTTATAGGATGAACAGACTCTAGGCAATTATGAGCACATTTCGGTACGTGTCAATTTACCCCTCATCCAATTTTTGTACTGTATCAGAAATTTCTTTCCGATTAAGAAAAAGGAAAAAACTCAATACTTTTGAATATTTCAAGTACAAAAATATTTTCAGAAATATTAACACAACTTTGATAGGATCATTCATATACTTAGTGACCCTCGTGTTCAATACAAGTAACCTCCAAATTTAAATTTTCCAAGTCTTATGAAGCTTTAGAGTTGAAATTTGAAATTTTCATTCACGCAACCACCCACGAGCAATCCAATCATCCCCTTGCATAATCGTGTAAATACCCTCATACAAACAAAAAAGTACATGGAATTGTTAGATGGGTATTTTTGGATATTAAAGATTTGTTATGCATTATATATTGCTGGTCAGCTAAATTCATAAATCCATCAGAGATTTTATACGAAAAACCCAGCGTTAAAAATTAGGTCCTTTCAGAGGTTCACCTCCAGAGGTAATTTTGTTCGATTATAGTCAAAATGTAAGATTTTCATTTCAAATAAATAACAAAAAAAGGCTGTATTCGGGCAATGAATGATAGTATACGAACATGTGGTTTGCATTGGAGGGTGGAGAAGGGATCAGGGATGTGGCTACCATGTTTTAGAATTAAATTTAGAAGGGTGAAAGTTGACTTAGGTCCTTATCTAAAGCATGGGTTCAAATATAAAGTATAGCATTTCAGCCAGATGGTGATTTAATTGTGTAAATTGTCAATAATTCTTGAACCAGTTGACTTTTAAGAATGACACTGATGATTGACCTTTCTTCCAAGATATACCTTCAACACCGAGTGAAAGGATACCTATAGACAAACTGTTCAATCATTATTCTAACATTTTGATTCTACTCTCTCTTCGCCCTCCTCTGCAACTCGCAAACGTTTTCTTTGTTATATCGTCGACTGCACTGCGCCAAAAATGATAAGACATTAAAAGAAAAAAAGGATTTCAGTGATGGTAGGGTGTGCAGAAAAAATGCGTAAATTATCATAGTAGACCAATTTATAATTTTTGCAGATGCACCAAGCTCATCGCCATGACAACAAGGTCGGATAGTACACGACTGATGACGTAAATTTGGACGCAAATCGATTCTTATAGGTCGAAAAGGCTTAAACTAGTCAAAAATTAAAAAACAAGACAAGACGATTTACGACATTCGGTTAAAATGAGAGCTTTATGGTGTCACATCAAGACAAACTTTTGCAGTCAAAAATTAGTCAAAAAGTCGAACTGTTGGGTGAACGTCGGTGCGTCTATTTTAGAATTTCTTACCGAAGCTAGGATGATCAAAAGTTTGATAGGTAGCTAAAATTAAAAAAATCATGCTCGAGCTTTAGCAACTTTTATACTCGTTCTACTCAAAAAGTATTTAATTTACATATATGTATAATCCGGGGCGGGGGGATGACATATCTAAGAGAGATGAATACCCTTTTTAGAGCAGCGAAAAATTTCTCATCCCCTTTTACCACACAGAGGGGGCATAAGTAGGGCACATGATTTATATCTATATGGGTGAAAATGAAAGAAACCAAAAGAGAAAGAAAAGGAAACAGAAAACAACTACATGGGAATGAAGAGTTAATGGAATCTTCGCCTTCTGTGTAATATCGATTTCTTCAAATATTAAACACGTAATACTTTACATGGGGGGGGGGTTTCAGTGTGCTAGCAATGACGTCAAAAGTAAGCGTAGGCGTTTCCGTGGCGAAGTGGTGGTTCACTGTGATGTTTAATAAATAATATTTTTTCCCAGGTAAATAAATTATATGCAGCTACTGCGAATCTTGATGATGTGTACTTATCTATTAATGGAATATATAGGTACATTCCCTTTTAATTCACCAATACTTACTTGGGTGTATATGAACATTAGGTAGCACATAACTCCTCATCCTCCACCCCCAATCAACAAAAAATAGTAATTTTCTCAACAAACTAAAACAGAAAGACAAGGAGAGAGTAATCGTCATTACAGAAAAATGAAAGCGGATTACCACGGGAGGACATAGTCTTTTTTCTAAACTCATGATCGAGTAAAAATCAAATAAATAATATAAATTTAAAAAAGTTGTTAGGTAAATGCTTTCGTCTTCATGCGCACTTCAGTATATCGTTTTCAAAGACTAAGAACTCAACTTTTTTCTCTTGCGCACTCCAGTTTGTAATACCTTATAAACACTCTAATCACTAATTCGTGTTGTAGCTGAATAAAAGCATTTGAAAAAACATTTAAAATTGCATTCTGATTAGAAAGAAGTTTTCGAAACCAACATTATCATTCTAAACATGATAATGTTGTCATATATTATTGAAAAATATTGAAACCAGGAAGTCAATGGATGTAACGAGATCCTTATCAGTTAGATCGATCAAAAATTGAAAAATTATTTCAATTTCATAGTCTTATCAGTTGAAACTATGGGCACTCTCAGCTTGGACATTCTCAATAATATGAAGAACTTGTTTCAATTTTAACTGACTAAAAATTTCTTATTCCGAATAACGTTACAAAAATTACAACACAGAATTTTTTTTTTAGATATTTTCTTACAATTTTTTAATGAGAACAATGGAAGAAGAAATTACTATCAAAACAGTAATAACGTTATAAAATAGGTATACCTAATGATTTTCACTATTTTTATGGCGGTTTCTCTTAAAATAATATGTAAATTGTCCCATTATCCTCATCAAGAAAAAAAGTAAAAATTATTATTCATAATTCTCAATGAATGATGTTGGTCGAGAATTCAACGATTATAAGGAGGTAAAAAACTACATTCCGACCAATAAAATAGCCATTCTACGTGCACACTAAATATCTGAATGACATACAAGGTTAAAGTCACATAAACAAAATTGGGAAAGAGAGAAAAGCCCTCCCGATGGGCAAAAAATGAGAAAATGATCCGGAAAATGAGAATTTTATCCGTTGTCAGTCCGTTTTCATTTTCGACCATCGGATCTGAAAATTTGCAGATATTTTTGTCATCTTGATTATTTTTCCAAATCCGTTTGTAAAACGGATTTCCTGATTATAATCAGTGATAATTTTTGGGCAATTTTTCTAAATCCGTTTGTAAAACGGTTTCACGGATTATAACCCGGGCCAACAAATATGATAAAACAGCCTTCACGGAAAATAATCCGGACTCATTTCCGGCAAGACTGATTACAATCCGTTCGAAATCCGTTTTAGAAGCCGGAAAACAGGAAAATTCCGGGTTATAATCCAGAAACGGATTATAACCCGGAATAAAACGGATCCGTTTTCAAAATATTTTGCCCATAGGGGAGCTTCTTCGTTTCACAGTCAAATGTAACAAAGTATTCATTCTCAATAGGTAGGAGAGGTACCCAACTAATTCAAGTTAATTGGCAAGTTTTAACCCATAGTCTGAAACAGCGACACCAACTTATTGGATTCTAATAAAATTGTTCATTTTTTCATTTCCAATAAAGACAGGCGGAATCCCAAAGGAATCAATTTGCAATGGCTTTTTTTTTTGCTTTGGCTGTTCTGATGGCGTCTGCAAAACAGACGTAATATACAAGCTGCGAACTTCCTCTACTCTCCTCTATTTCTTCCCCTCCGCTCTTCCTATTGGAAAGAAGAAAGAAATTCTAACCATACTTCACAAAACAATGAGTGCAACCCACACACGATTTCAATATAGGCCAATTTTCATTAAATTTCGCCCAACAAGATAGAATTTTTTTTCTCGTCCCAGTGCTCTTTTCATCGTGTCATGACAACTGGATCGATAGGTCACGGTATTGCCGAATTAATTAAAGCAGTCATCTTGACAAGCAGTCGTGTGTGTGTGAAATTACTGAGACTCGTAGACATTATTTTTTTTTTTTGCGATATAAAATAGCGCGTGTGTCGAGCGAGATATTTCATTTGGGTAAACAAAAACACGCTTTTTCAAGAGGGTACTCAGGGTACTTCAATAACGAAAATCATACAATTTTCTACGTGTACGATGCTCCCCGTTATGGGTTGTACGCGATGGCTAGGCTAAACTTTTTAGAGCTCCCAAATGAGGCATGTCCTGCTTCACGCTATCATTTTTAGGTTACCTGCGGGCACGTAGATAGTTACCCATGCAAAACCCAAACCCAATGTATTCTTAATCTGTTTTCTACGGTATGTTTCGGGGTCGAGTAAACTGTTTTGAAAGTTAAGGCGAATTAATAAGAGGGAATTCGTGATAGAGGATTTAGTCTGTACTCTGTACCAATCCACTTTGAAAAACGAGGATACTGAACGAATAACAAAAACATCCTTCATTACAGTGTAATATCGAGAGAGCAGATCTGTGTAGTTGTTGACAAAACAATAAAAAATTAAAAATTTGAAAACAAAAGACATTTCTTAATAGAAAATTTTTTTACGTAGGAGAAGAATTATTTAGACCAGGTAAACAAGGCACTACGAAAATAATGAAAATAGAAATTTCATAACTGGCTACCTCCCGCCAAAAAAAAAAAATAGCATACGCGAGTACAAAATAAAAATATTGTATTTTTCTGAACGAATTGTCATACCCAGAACGTTGTCGAGTTTTAGAATTCCATGACATCAGAACACCCATCCACATTATACAGCAAAATTAAGCAAAAAGAGCAAACTATCTGAAAATCAACATTGTTACTCACGTTTGTCTATCTATTTGTGAATTTCAGAACCCTCTCTTCCCCTTACGTGAAAACGTATCCTTATTCAGTTATGACGTCATGGAACTCTTAACTTGAACAAAATATGGTCAAGTAATTCCATAGTATAGGTACATACAATTCAGTAGTGCCATGGAAGAAGAAGAATTCGAATGCATAGATGGATAAAATGCTAACAATTTTTCAAAAGTGACGCATCACTGCATAGATATATATATTTCAGGAGGGTCGATCTAAATGTCCAGTGAATTTTCGGCTACATACCTTCCCTCTGGTTGAAATGAGGCTGAAAAATGACTGAAATATGAAATTACTAATTTTAAAGTGTGATACATCAGAGGATACAGATTTAAGGGGGCTCGATTTAAATTTCAGGTCAAATTTCAACTCGTTACCACTTTTTGCCAAGTATTTGGTATTAAAATAAAAGATTGAAAGAAGTGTGCGACATTGCAATATTGACTTTTTTTTTTTCTTAAAAGTTTCTATGTCCCCTCTGAGTGCAGATTTCTACTTCAAGTAAATTTGGTGAGGAATTTATAGAGGACGCATTCGATGGTGGTATTATGGGGGATGAAACCCCTACCTCTCGAGTTTCTAATTTCATAAGAAAAATATTATTCGAAAACGGTTTTTTAAGCAAAATAACTATACGACTTATCCTTTCCTGGAAAAATAGTGTTTACGTTATTAAAAAGAAGAGGTTAATAAAAATCAGTCATTTTTATTTAAAATTCATCAAATTTTTAAATATTTTTGTATCCTTTGCGACTTGAGGTCTGTTTTCATCCGACTTAATAAGCATAGGATTTATTTTGCATCCTAAAGCCATTATAATGAGCCCCAGTTAATATAACTGATTAATGACACTTCGGATAAAACTTGATACAAAAAATAAATAAAAATATGTACCTACATCAAGCCGTGGCAATAGAAGATAGCTGACTTTCGGCATGGTTTCTCCCGACTTTATAGGCATAGTATTTAATTTTTATTTTCAAATGCAGTTTGGAATACGTAAAATTGGGTCTGAGACTTGTCTTCATAATGGGTGGTTACCACAGCGTGTAAGTAATGAAAATCTTAACTCGTTTTTGTCTAAAACTGCCCCACTGAATGTTTTCAGCCACGCTGTGAAATTTGGTTTTCCGACTTCAGGTCGAATTTCCCGCAACCCGTCACATATATCAACGTATAAAAATAATTTAATCTTTATTCTCGAGAATACAGTAAAGCGAACTGAGAGTAGTTAGTTTGTTGACCCTACTCTAAGAAACAAGAGTACAAAGGAGCAATAGAAGTAAATTAATAAAATTCCGGGATAATACATCTCATTATCAATATTTTTAAATCGCTATTCGTCGCTTCCCCTCTCGAAATTTAGATTAAAAGGATTTCCATAAAATAACTTCGTCCAATGTTATGCTGCGCTACAACCCTTCTTCCACCCATTCTCGAATATTCATAGCAAAACGTTTGGTTCACGGATGTAGCTGAAAAATACGCACAACCTTACGTATACTTACGTAAAATATACCTGCGCCAGTCCTTAAACCTAATTAATATTTAATGGTTTGTATAAAAACTATAAACAGTAGCGAACAAGGCGGTAAAAGCGGCGATAAAATTCAGACAAGTAAGTTAAGTCGGCGAAAGACAGGGGTGTGAAAAGGGTGAGGCAGATAGGGGCAACAACATCTTTCGAAATGAAAATTACGCAGCTGCTAGTAGATTTTTAGGTCGGACGCTGGGTTAGTGAACTCTTCGTGACGTCTTTTCATGCTCTTCTTCTTTTTTTGTTACCACCTCCTTCACCTTTCTCGCGCACTTTGGGGGCAGCGCTCACCCCAACCCCCAGAACACCCACACCTCAACCGCGCACTGCGAATTGTAACCCTGGCTGAAACTTTGTCGTGTCCTGGTTTTTCTTGCGCACCATTTTCATCCCTATCAGCTCACCGTTTACCCTTTATTCCTTCGAATCTCCGACCGCCCCTCTCCCCTCTTGGTTTTCCAATTTCACCATCCGGCCCGACGACCTCTCGCTACACGTTCGAAATATAGAATAACCTGTAGCAAACTCATTTCCGGATATCAGCTAGCTGTCGACAACACGTTGCTGACGAGGTCCATCCGATTTGTCATCGTATTTTGATTTATCTAATTTTAATAAGCCAATTCAATCACTAAAAATTATAATTATGTTTTTTTCTTTCTTTGCACATGAGACGATGAAAAGGGGATTATTTTCTCACAACAAATCAATTTAGTTCTAGATTGGTACAAGTACCCTTGGCCTTCGGATGGAATTCATGAATTTAACCTACTTATGTTTACTTGACTATACCAATATCGTTTCCTCACATATTTAGCAGGTTTTTGTCTGTTCCAACTTCCTATCATTACAGCGTTCGACAGGTTTATAGTATCCGATTTCAGATACAATGTTGAAGTACCTATAATTTTTCAATAGTAGGGAGCGCGTTTGGTCAGATTTTCCTCCGGAAGCCGTAATGCTAGCCAAACAGCACTCCATTATATAATTAATTTTGAAAAATTCCTCAATTTTAAAGGGGAATTTTTAAATGCTTTTATTCAAGTAGGTACGACACGGAGCAGAAAGTATACTTCATATAACAAACTGGAGAGCGCAGGAGAAAAAATATGGATTCTTATAGACTTAGGAAAGTTGAAAACAGTAAACTGGAGTGCGCATGAAGCTGAAAGCATTACCCTAAAAACTTTTCTTCATTATATTTCTTCAAGTATTGTACTTGGAAAAGATAAAACCAGTCCTTCTATTGTAGTTTTCAGGTCCAAACTAAATCAATTTCATTCGTTGACGGAATGAAACAACAGAAATAGGTACATCAAAAGATCAAAATTCTATTCATACCAGTCAATCAATGACCGAAACTCAAAGCAGTCGAGAGATTTTTTCCTCTGTATTAACATAATGAGAAAAAATAAGACCCAGCCGAAATTTTCTGCAACACAATTAGAATTTTTTTTACAATTCTTCACATTTATCCAGCGATTAAAGTGAAAATTGATTGGGAGGCAGATCAGGATTTAGGACCAGGCTTCAAGAACGGCCATAGTCCAAGTCACAAAAGGTTGATTGGGCCAACCTGTTTTCTAGAAGTTTAATAAAAAAGTCTTGCTTTCCAGCGAGGGCAGTCACGCCAGGGGATTTATTGAGGCAGAAATATACCAGTTAGGTGCTCCATCTCACGCGAAATAATAATCTGTCAACATAAAGCTCTATCGCTTCACACCCATTGTGTCTATAGCCTTGCTGACGTTCAAACTTGAAAAAAAAATTGGGAAAGTTTTTGTTGGGAATTTATGTTATGAAATAAGATAACTGCAGTGCCGATAAATGTATCGATACGTGACATTTTGAGGCGTTCAATATCATCTTCCTTCATAAAAACCAACACAAGTCTAAATTACTCTACAGCGAGTGTAACATATGAACCACGTACAAAACTCATTTTGCTGAAGATTCGCAAAATCCCGTGTCAAATAAAACCAAGCTACTTCTACAACTCAAGTCATCCAATTTAGAAGTATTAACAGTTGGCGAGCTCGAGCCGAAATTGAGAGCTTTTTGATAGGGAGAGGCAAGAGAAGGGACTCGGATGAAAGAAAAGAATCGAAAAACGCTAGGACAAACGAAAAAGGACATCGTCGTCGGTTCAAAATTAACCGACGACGACGTAATTTATCATCTGGTGGCTCGGTAGATGAAAAGGCACGACCAACGACGATACAATATTCAGCTGACGACGAATATTTTCAAGACCTACTGATTCCCGGTGACCCACATTTAGAAAAGCACCCCCACACTGCTGCCACCTTTCCGCATCTTCACCCTCACTACCGCAGCCACCCCACAAAACCTAAAGTGGGCCGTTTACGCCAACGAACGAGCAATGAACGCAAATCGGCTTTGAGCTGAGAAAAAAAAATTATCAATCGATAGTGTTGGAAAAATGAGCTGGAGAGAACGTTTGAAAAACAAGTTATCCAAATTTTAAGGTCCAATGAATGGAAATTAGACACCTACATTCTCAATTCGAGACCGTGGTTCTGTTTTGCAGCTCAATATCTATCTTTAAAACAAGTAGGTACTTAGGAATGTTTTCCATTTGAAAATAAAATTTTAACGCAGCTATTTTTCTGAAACAGAGGATTAAAAGTTGATAAACTGACAGCTGACGAAAGGGTGGTGGTTCCAAAATTCCGATATCAACATTTGAGATAAATGGAAATGCCGGAATTAAATAAGAAATAATACTTGAACAGAGGCAATATAAAGCCACTTTGGTGCTTCATTTTCTAAATCAGCGATTAGAAATTTAAAACCGACTATTTTGCAAATTTTCAATGGAAAATTACACTCAGAAGAATGCACTTCGGTCGCTCATCAGTTATGCACCGATTGATCTGTAATTTTGACCAATCAGTAATCTGTCCCCAAAGGATGTCACCAGGGTCCTCGTCAGGCGAAATTTGGATTTTTTATTTTGTTTATGAGTTATAATAGGTGAAAAACGATTTGTGCAGCCTCTTTATTACTGAAATTATTATACATCAGACTATAAAGTATAATCAAGTCTGATTTCAATCTTCATTGCCTTTGATTTGGCATTCTTGGAAAATCAAAACATATTATGTTTTTAAGAAGAAAAAAACTAAAAAACCTACTAATAAAGTTGATGAACAGTCATTTACCCCAAAAAATGAAAACTGCGTGAAATAAAGCCAAAATTGAGCGGCGTAGGTTGTGGATAAATGAAGCACGTTTTCGACAACAATATTACGAGTACAATTTCCATAGGTACTTTAAATGGGTGTGGGTGCGCATGTGTACCCAAGTGTGTGTTTTCTTCTTCCACTTTTGAGCACGTGTAAATACAGACTCCTCTGCACGTGCTGACTGACGTATACAATCGCGTATTTCCAAAAGACGAGGAGAAAATTTATCTGGTTGGTTAACGTGACGTGAATCTACCTCCAGACTTTTCAAATTGACAAGTTAATTTTTCTGTACCGAAATCGACACAGAATGAAAAATACAGCTAAAGGCTGGGTTAGCAAACAAAAGAAAATTGTACTTTTGGGACAGGAAAAACTTTCTTATAAAGCTTTTCGTTTCTCTCCAAAAGCTTTCACAGACCCAATGATTTTCTAATCCTCTGGAGAACAGTGTCTTAATTTTATTAAAATCTCACAATACCAGTAATGATTTTATACTAAATATTCATAGATATTCAATATTTCGGATCTATTTATGAAATTATGATTTGAAAAAATATCGATAAAGATATTTCTTGGTAGGAGGGGGAGGGCGGGCTCGAAACAGTTTCAAATAATATTTTTCTCCCTTAACTACAGAATGGTGTGGAAAGTTTGTGAATTAAAAATAATGAAATTTTGATCGGCATTATTTTCCCCATTGAGTAATGGAGATTGCCCTAAAATCGCTTGAAAATAAATAAATTATAAAAGTACTTCAAGTACGTCACTTCTTGGCGACATTCTTTGAATATTTTTTTTAGAACCCTTACCGATACTAATAATTTGCATTAAGATTTACAGTTTCAGTTATTGGAGAGATCGGAAAAATATTGTAAACTGGTTGTTTATACTTTTGTATAATTTGAGGTTCTCCATTCGATTTTAATTTTCAGATATGCATAAAAATAATATTAATTGCTGATTTCACACTCATACTAAGTATTCGTTTTATTAAGGTGAAATTCCTCTTTATTTTTCCAGAATGTAAAAATGAGGTGAATTCCTGAGCCCAACGGAGAAGGGCGGAAGGAACTGGTTGTGCTATGTCCACTGGCGAAGAGGACAGAATAGCGAGGTCAGTAGCTCTCGAAAAAACATACGTTCACGATGTTTATGACCATATGTCCGCCCTTCAATATCCAGAACATCGAAACACGACACCGTGGCCCAAAGTCAAACGATTTCTCAATGAACTCGAACCAGGATCCATCGTCTGTGACGTTGGTACGTGAAACCCTTTCACATTCCAAAATATACCAACAAATATTTTCAACTTGATTCTCACTCCCTGTGCACAGGTTGTGGAAATGGAAAATACTTGAAAGTGAATCCGTCGATATTCAAAATCGGTTCAGATCGATGCCGAAAGCTTACCCAAATTGCTAAAGACGATGATAACGAGGTGAGTGGAAATATCATGAGTATGTAGATGCCTTCTATTATACTGTACCAGCCAAAGGATGCCACTTATTCATTAAAGTTTTAAATCTTATAGAGTCTATAAAGAGCAGGGCCCAATATAAAATTTGAACGAGGAACTGCTCATGAGTGGAGGATGACCTTTGCCATGAAGCATAAGTAAGGAGGGTGATCAACTAACCACCCGATGGGCAAAAAATGAGAAAATGATCCGGAAAATGAGAATTTTATCCGTTGTCAGTCCGTTTTCATTTTCGACCATCGGATCTGAAAATTTGCAGATATTTTTGTCATCTTGATTATTTTTCCAAATCCGTTTGTAAAACGGATTTCCTGATTATAATCAGTGATAATTTTTGGGCAATTTTTCTAAATCCGTTTGTAAAACGGTTTCACGGATTATAACCCGGGCCAACAAATATGATAAAACAGCCTTCACGGAAAATAATCCGGACTCATTTACAATCCGTTTGAAATCCGTTTTAGAAGCCGGAAAACAGGAAAATTCCGGGTTATAATCCAGAAACGGATTATAACCCGGAATAAAACGGATCCGTTTTCAAAATATTTTGCCCATAGGGCAGAAGGTTCAAAACAATTTTTTTTGTATTATACTTTGTTTGGTGCCTCACGCCGCGGGTTCAATAGACAACACTCTTAATCAAGCTTTACAGTCTATTTATAAGTAATTTGAGAAAAGACGCGATCATTTTTATCAATCACATAAATATAAAATATTGGGAAGATACTGCCACACTATTTATAACAGATTTAACAGCCGGTCAAACTGTGTAGCTACCACTCATCTAGGCAAACTCTACCTACTTTGCAGGTTCTACTTTGTGATAACTTAACACTGCCATTTCGAGATGAAAGTTTCGATGCCGTACTATCGATAGCCGTCATTCACCATTTTGCGACGAAGGAAAGACGTGTAGGCGCCCTACGTGAATTGGCAAGAGTTCTGCGCATAGGAGGTCGACTCATGATCACAGTTTGGGCGATGGAACAAAAAGATAGAAAGGTAAGAAATATTCAAAGTCATTCATCGACTTGAAGAATCCAAAATTAGATCTCTCACGTACCCACCATCTTATGCAGTTTGAAACGCAGGATGTGCTGGTTCAGTGGCACCATCCTCAATTTGTCAGGACTCCTTCACTCGAGTTTTCAACAACAGCCACAGTTACCTCAGAGCTGGATGACTTTGCTTTGGCTTGTCGCCTCTCACAAACCCAAGTATCCGATGATAATGATTCGTTATACTCTGGATCGTAAGTTGACATTATTTGCAAAATAAAACTCTTAGTCAACAGCTAGGTAAATAATCTTAAAAAACTTATTCATGCTGACCTGAACATTTGTTTGGGCTGTAGGAGTAGTTTTAGACAAGATACCAGACCAGGAAGATCGCGATTACGCTTATTTCAATCTTTGCGATCAATCAAGACGTCACCCAGTAGTTCGAGTTTATCAAGTCCCAACGAGACATGCTATAGTTTTGTGAAGAAAGCCTTACAAGTAAGTAGCAATTAGTCTAGTAATGTTATAGTTGAATATGAACATGAAATGAAACCACGCTCTTCCTACATCATAGGTAAAGTGTTGAGTATTCCCATCATTAAAGGTACTCTTACCTTCCTCTCACCTTTCTTACCATAAATTATTTACCCGAAGTTAGCAATCACTGCTTATTTACCTATGCTTGAAATGAAAAATGGTCGTTTAAAATTAAATAGAGACCCAAGTACTAAATTAACTCGACCATTTTTCTTTGTCATCTTTAGAAACTTTCGCGAAGCAATAAAAAGGAGAAACACCAGACGCGAGCTTGGTTCCTCGAATCCTGGGCATCCTCTGGCAAAGATGACCATTTACCAGCCACCAGATACGATCCAGAAGGATGCGAAGAGGATACCATTAACATACAAGATCTGCCAATCGAGCTTCGTCGTATGGAAAATGAAACGGAATTACAGCGATCTGAGAGCACCACCGAACCAGCCCATTTACTCCAAGTCAGTCTTACTCAAAAGTCCAAAAGTCTGAACGACATTCAGTCTCAGGCCACCACATCAGCACCCATTCCCATCACTAGATCTCGGTCCAGCATCGTAACTGCCGAAGAATTCATTAGACTAAAATCAACTACAACTGCAACGGCGACTGCAGCAACCACGAAGCCGACCATCAATACCGAGTTGTTGGTGGACACACTGAAGCCCAAATTAGTGAAGCAGAAGAAATCCATATGCGAAGAGGAATACGTGTTGGAGGAGGACGAAAGTCGGGATAAAGCGACAGACATGAAAACACTAGTCAAAGAACTGCCAATGTTTAACATATCCATAGAAAAACCAACTGAGAAGTACAATGTACTCAAGCAGAAATCTTTAACCGAAGATATTATGTCTACGGAAAGGCTGAGAGAACGTGAAAGGGTGCGCCAAAATATTCAGAAGCAGGCTTCGCTTAATGAAAATTTGATCCGGTAAGTAAATAATATTATGAATAGCCTACAATATGAGATCCGATCAGAGATAACTATAGTTAAGACACTCGGACAAGTTATTCTGGAAAACAAGAAAATTAGGATTTTTTGATTTTTGTAAAAAAAAATCAAATATGAATTATTTCAACTAGACGTTTAGTCGAAACCAGACGAAGCTTTTTTTTTGCTCCAAAATTGAGCTACAAAATGGATTTAGTATTTTATAATAAAACATGAAAAGTTGTATGCTTCAAGTTAGATTTGAAAATGTTTTTTCTCAAGAAAAGTTATAATGATACTTTTTTATACACTCGTACAAATGATGTAGAAGAGAATTCATCTTCGCTTTCACGACTCTTCGTAAAGGCTATAGCTATATTTTCTAATAAATTCATTTTCAGCTTTTCTCATCACTAAATTAAACTTCATTTGGCTTTCCTTATCAGCTCTTCAAGCATAGAGAGTCAAAGATAAGGTGCTTGTAAATGAATAACAGCTTTCTATCAATGAAAAAAGTTTAAAAAATAAATAAAGGGGACATTTGGTTCCATCCCAAATTGTTCTAATTATGAATTTTATTCCCCAATGCAGTGGAAACCATGCCTACGTAGGACAAAGTACTTGGTTTAAGATAACTATGTAGTTCCGTTTCATAAAGGTTTAACTATATACAAGTATGAAAATTATGGAGAATTAAATAACTACAGAACCTTCATATTAATGATTTTATCGGATAATAATTTTCAAGATTTTCTTATAGTAGGCACTACACTTGACGTTCTTCGTTATTCCAAGTTTTGACATTGTAACTTGGGAAGCGGTAATAAATTAAATTCAATTTTTATTCAAAATTTCCAATACTGATTTGCAAACGAAGCCAATTTTCCCTTCACTGTACTGAAGTTTGGAAATACATGGCGACATTAAAATTCAAAATACGAAAAAGTCAAATATAAAGGTTCCGACCCTAGACTGCGAATGGCAAATTTCCAATTATAAGTTTTCGAATTTTTTCTTTCAAATCTCTCCACATCCAGTCCCCGTTTATAGAAAGCCTTTACTTTTATAAAATTTTCTCAACTTCTTAAAAATTTCGATAACCCTTGCTGAAATATAAAATACTCTACCCTTGAATCTTTTTATTTGTTCAACTGCCGCGCCGATTAAAAAATACTACCAATACATATATTTTCATCGACGAACAAAAGTTAGAAAAGAGGTTCCTTAGGACCCAATTTTTCCAACATTATTAATCCTACGTTCACGTGGGCTTTTTATACCCCTTGTTTTTCATGTTTTATTTTTTCGATGAACAAACCCATCGAAGGAATAGAATACGGTAAATAAAAATCGCTCGTTTATTGTAAAGCTTTCGAAGGAAAAAAACTTACGCTTCTATAAGGGTTCGAATATCTTAATGGCTTTTCCTATGCTATTTCAATTTGGAATCATACTTCGCCATAATATTTGTCCCTGGTTATGTATAGGTATAGCTTATGAGTATAGTTCCAACTCGAAAATTGCTAACAAGCTGTCATTCATATTATTTTTCCCTTTGATTTCAATGGACGCGCCCGTAGGTATGTTTTGCTCGAAAACCTCATTCTCTAGCCAGCTTTTACATTTTTTTTAAATCCAGTTCTCGAAAATGTTTTTCAAGTAAATTGTACCATCTAGTGCGTGTGGGTTGGTGTTCTCTACTTGATACAAAATTTTAGCCGGGTGAAAATTGTTTAAACAGATGTGAAATTATTACTAACTTGAATTAAGCTGAAAAGACACGAGTGTTTAGCCATCCCAGATAGACAGAAGGCAAAACATCATTTATATCGATCTGTGATACCCACGTACTTTTTTAAATAATATTCATATTTATCTGACAAGAATTTATTTTGAAATTGCTTTTCATTCCCGTATCACTTAAAATGACTCAGATGCAGTTAATATGGTTTCAAATGCGCAGAGTAACATAAAATCATTCAGATCAGCTGGTTTAATGAACCCAGCAAGAATGAACCAGATTATTCTGACATCTTCGCTAGTACACGTTTCAATACATTTCTGGAGAATAATCATTTCAACCTGAATTTATTTGAGATATTTTTGTGTTCTTTTCTCACAATCCGATATCTTGACTCGGTGTGCTTTTCCATTAGAGCAGAATGAAAAAGTCTTTATAAGATTTTGTACGCTTTTCCAGTGCAGCCCAAATTGTCACTGGGCCACTTGAGCCGCATTGACAAGCAAAAATATATTTTCTGGTTTATCTAATACGATGGTTCAAGTCACCCAAATTGGGCAGATAATGTCAAATAATTCAAAATAAAAACACTAATTTTCTTCATTACACAATTTTGCAAAATTGCAAAAAATTAAAAGCTTCCAACCAAAAAAAATTTTCAGTGCCACAAGTTGGATAACAGAGATATATCGAGGAGTGTGCAAGTATTGGGAATAGAATAAAGTAAGACCATGTACACTATCACAACCTACTACAAGTATGGCCAGCAAAGATTTTAATATAAACATAGAGAATGAGTCAGAAATGTTATCCTCAAAAACTGATGCACTAGCTGACCACAGAGCTTCTTAGTTTTGCGAGTTTCATTTCTTCTTCAGGCCTTATGAAAAACACCGAAATTCAAATTTTAACTTCATCTATTGCCAAAATCACTCAGTTTGTTTCCTCGAACTTCCAGAAAACGTACCAGTGACTCGTTCAAAGACACCTTTCTCACCAGCTCATCCAGGAAATTTCAAATGTTTCGCTCCGGCCTGACCAGCAAACTGAAAAGCTCGACCACCAACATCGAGGTGACCGGATCGTCGCTCAAAAGTGGAATCGCTCGCATTTTCCATAGCCTTACAGGCGGTGAGGAGTCGGCAGAGCCGGCACCCATCGACGTGGCTCCAGTCCAGCCTACGGCACCGCCCAGCTTGCGCAAATCCAGCTCTGAAGACCGCGGCGATAACTACCTCATCGAAAGACGTTTCTCGCATGAGGAAAACTCGGACTCGTCCAAAGACAACAGTCTACAAAGCGATACCAGCATCGACTCCGAAGACAGCATCATCTCAGTCATCGAACGCACCATTCCAAAGCCAACCGACCAGTCGACTTCGCCCACTATGCTGACTTCTCCAGGACCGCACACATCCAAAATGGCACTGACCGGCGTCCTGTCGCATCCGTCTTCACCGAAAATCTCTCAAGTTATGCAATATCCAGCTGCCAAAGCGAAAGCTCTCTCATTACCAGCGTCTCCTCGAACGATTGTTCTGTCACCCGGCCTCAAGCAAACCTTCAAACTGCCACCAGTTACCCAACTCTCGACCAATGGCAACGGCACCACTATCATCACGCCAAATGGTAAAAGCAGCGCCTCTGGGCTGGCCAGTAGCAACGGAGCAACCACCTCACCACTGGTATTTCGCGATTTAAAGCCACCCTCCGAAGATGAGCCAATACTGAAACTGTCACCCATCGAACAGGTGACTGCGGCTAAACTGAAAACATTCACCAACAAGGACATGATGCTGTTGACGCAAAAACTGACCGTTTTGAGCTCAAAAGAGAAAGAACCCAGAGGTGACGTTTGCGAAGGCGATGAGAGCCAAAAGTCGGACACGGAGCAGTCTTTAATCACAATGAAGATTCGGCCGACAAAACCCGAGGAGCATTTGAGCCGATCGAAATCAGGTGAGCGAGATGATATTAAAACAGTACGAGTACATAATGAAGTCTAATACGAGTTCCACGTCGTTTTCCTAAATCCACTACCCCAGTAATCTTTTTCGAACTCACAAATACCTTATCTTTTCTCGAATATTTTTTTCTGACATCTCAATTTCTCGAAGATTTTTTCTCGATATGCTTTTTCCTCATGTTGTTTTTCTAGAAGCGTTGTAAGGTTCGAGGGTAGGTGAAAAGTTGGTTGACTGAAGACATCCATTTTTGACATACGGCCTTTTCTACTCGTATACAAACGAGTAGGGTGCGAATTTATTTGCGGAAAAACTTGGGAACCATGCAATATAATAATATGAACTAGAAATTCAAAATAATTACGCAGATTTTTTTTTTGAAATGGGTATGCAAAAAATAGACAAACTTGATATTACTATCATATTACTCCTTTTACTGAGCTCAACTTGAATTTAGTTTTTTCAACTACATACATATATGTACAATGTTGAGTAATTCGACGAATGGGCGAATTGGTACATCAACTGACAATGTACGAGTAGGATTTTTCACAATGGGAATTTGCTTTTTCCCAATCTCAAACTTCAAAAAAATCAACTAGCAAATATTTCACGGTATTTCATAATTGATTATTTTCAAACGTATATAATTATCGAACTAGCCGATAATATTTCGATTGTATCGTGTTCATTTAAGAAGGGAAAAAAATCGTTTTGATTCCAACCCTATTTCTTAAGGGCGAATTCGAGGGCGAAGGGGTGAAGCGGGTAGAAAATCAAGCACGCCGCCACGTTGCAGAGCGTAAAATTCTGCACCACATAATCAGTAATAAAAATGTTTTTGGAAAAATGAAACCTCTGATTCTCAACCTTTCAAATTGTGCTTTCATCAGTTAGTCTCAATATTTTTTCCAAAAAATTGTAGTTTTCATTCTCTCAATTTTCAAGATTTTTGAATTATTCAAAAATAAAAACCAATATTGTGCCAATTTGTGCGTAAGAGGTGTATAATAATATTCACTTTTTTAGGGAACGATTTTTTCATATGGTGCATAATTATTGAAAATTATAAACTTCACCTATCCTAAGATATTTCAAGTATTGCCAAAAAACGTGTTCAAGTTGAAAAATGCTAAGAAAATATACCAAACAACTCATGTTAACGGTAGATCTAGATACACACGCAGGTAAACTGGTTGCTGTGTTTTGACAAGAATTTTTGTAAGGTATGATTTAGCGAACAAATTGTGCGTAATATTTTTTTATCGAATGAAA
Organism: Parthenolecanium corni; assembly: GCA_038050395.1. Taxonomy (NCBI): domain Eukaryota; kingdom Metazoa; phylum Arthropoda; class Insecta; order Hemiptera; family Coccidae; genus Parthenolecanium; species Parthenolecanium corni. Next base: position 3,708,840 of record JBBCAQ010000020.1, read on the forward strand.
ATTCTCCCCCACCGAAACATCTATATCTTCAGCTAAATTTTCTTCGCCTTACAGAGAGTTCAGCGAGAGCAGCATACGCTCTAGTTAAAAAAGCAACAAGTACTTTTCACACATTCAGTCAATCACATCAAGCTCGACTACAGTCGTACGAAATATTCAATCCAGAAACGGAGGACATTGACACGGATTCTAGTGGTGTCTCCACTCCCGACTCATTTGGCAGTGTCATCAGTGTGAAAATGGACAGCTCTAATGGTACCCCTCTAACAGGTAAATTACGTGAACAAACATTCACTTCACCCTAAAAAAATTATTCCTGCCCAAAATATAGCAAAGTAGTAGTAGCAGTTTGTTGACTGAATTCTTCATGAGAGAAACTTGAATAAAAAATTAATGTAATTTCTTGCCTCGACTGTGAAAACTTATTTACTTTCTAAAAAAAAAAGGGGAAATCCGAAATACATATACTGCGTTTTTAGTTTATTCGAGCTTTCAATTTTTGATGAAGTTTTTCAAAAGGTCGTCGCTAACGAGGAATTTTTCGAAGGGTTACTCGAAATCGTGAAGGTAAAAAAAAGGGAGGTTAAAAATTCAGATTTTTCCCATTGCTGCCTCATGAACAAAAAATTGGAAACGCTTGACACGACCTTGTCAAAACAAACAACTTTTTTCTCATAAACTTTTATTGACTGGACTGAGTGAATAATTAATGTCTTCGAAAACACAAGAAAAGGTTCAATTTGTCAATTTTATGGATTTTTTTTTCTCGCAATTTTGAGAGTTGTCAAGACAACAGCCGGAAGTTGTAATGTCGAAATGAGAAATACCTCAAAAGCTTTAAACATTTTTACTCACGGGGCTACAAGGAAATAGCCTGAAAATGGCAAATTGCTCAACACGAAAGTCTGAACGTCAATAAGTACCTACATGTGCGATGAGCTTCCCAAAAGTCATTCACTTCACTTTCTACCACGCCTTAGCAACTTTTCGTGTCACTCATCACTTTACTTTCTCCAAGTAATGAAATAATACTCAGTGACAATGTAGCGTAGAAAAATAGACGAGCTCTGAAAAATCCTCGAGAGGTCTGAAGAAGTCACTATTAATATTCTATTGGGAAGTTGAAGGGGATAGGTACCACTTCAAATTACTTATGGCTGAAAAACTGAGTGATCACACAAGATATTTATGTCACATTAATATGAAATTTGATCCACAGAAATAGCCCAAAGCGAGATCACCGAGATAAAACTCGAAGAAAGCGTCGATGTGAAAGATGAAGAAAGTTCGAAACTGAGTTCTGTTCAAGCTGAGGCAGCCGTACAGCTAGAACCCGAGGCAATCACAAAAGCTGAATTTACGCATGAAGCTGCGATTACTAAAATTTCAGACGAGGCTCTGCTGGTAGCAGCTGTTTCTGAAGTGTCATCATTAGAAAGTGCGGTGGACTCTGTCATGAAACAGCGCACCGGTGGGATTGCTGTTGACGTCAGCACCAGTGATAGGAGCGTCAAATCCGCATCTCCACCACCATCCCCTCAGCCATCCACGAGTAAAGCAAAAGAAACTAGACGCGCAAGTGCTCCTTCGGCTCGATACATACCCGCCACTACCACAGCTGCTACAACTTCCTCTTCATCTGGTAAGTCTCCAGGAGAGCATGAAACATGGGATCGTGAGTGCCGTCAACATATTGTTGACCTAGCTGAGAACTTGAGCGAGCGCTTACTGGCAGAAATTGATCGGTACCGCGAACTCAACATCAACGTTGATGAATCGAGTAGCAGCAGTAGCAGCAGTAGATACTCGAAGAGCGACGCCACAGACCCATATCTCACCCGACTCAGCGAAGAACTAAGCCACGTCTCAAAGCTGACCCGAGAACTGAGCGAGGACTTAGATGCCCGTGGAACAGTGTCGACTCGAATTGAAATCGAGACATCTAGAATGGAGGTGATTAGTGTTGAAGAAGAGCAGGGCGAAATAGAGAAATCTGAGAGCGAGGCGATGCTCGATCCAAATGACTTGAACTGCGAGCAGTCAACAGAGGCTGAAAGTCCAGGCAGCATTAGTGGGTGGCTGGATTCGAGACGTAACACCATAGAGTCAGGAGTTAGACGACGAGATACAGAAGAGTCTAAAGCAAGCATTAGCAGTGGAAGTGGTACTAGTGACCAGCTGCAAGCAGATGAACGACGGGTATCCACAACAGAGAAAGGGGATGAAGGTGTCGAGGAGCAGCACCCGCTTCTTTTGCTGCAACAAAAGTCAGTATCTCGCCGTCGAAAGCTGAGCAAGTCATCCGAAGGTAGCGCTACAACCAGCCGACTCTCTACCGAGTCCACAGACACAATGGATGTATCCGAGCGCACAGTCAGCAGCGACGATGGTCACGCTGGCAAACGTGATACTATGCCCACAGAGTCCAGTGGCCGACTTTCTATCGAATCAGACCTGGGCGAGATAGAGCGTGGAGTAAGGAATAACAGTGTGGAGACTAAGTATAGTGGTAGCCAGGCATCCCTCCGACCAGGCGAATCGATTGAGTCCAGCGATGCTGGAGACATTTCAGAAAGAACGGCCAGCGTGAGCGACTTCAGTCGCCAAAACACGGAATCCCGGTCGGTCATCACGCAGAGTTCAGCGTCTCTGGCATCGTGGAGTGACTGCAGCAAAGATATTCGCTTTGCAGATCGACGGACAAATCGATGCGACGGCCGATCATCATCTGAGGAGACAAATCCGAGGGCTATGCTCATCAGACAAGAGGCAGCTACCCAGGAGCCGATGGACGTGAAAATGCCAAATACTGGTACCTCCTTAAGCAGGTCTACGTCTCAAGATTCGCTGACGTCAGAGAGTGGAGGTGGCTCAATTATGTTCCACCGTTATTATCACGTGTTTCGAGAGGGCGAGTTGGATTCGCTCATTGACGAATTTGTCGAAAATCTGCATATTATATCGTCATACTACGATCACACAAACTGGTGCATAATAGCTGAGAAAGTTCGAGTGTGGACAATATAGATATAAGGTACTCGTAGCAAAACGTCATAACTGTGAAGGTTGTGCCGGCAGAATATAAAAGTATACAGGTGACAACGAATAAGAAATTATTTTACAGCAAGATCAAGATAAAATAGGTGAAACGGTGCATTTATTCTGAGGGAGAATGCTGGTATGGGAAACATTAACAGCAGTGGACATCTATATCATAAGATTTTTATTCTGGACCTGAGAACCAAAGTGATTCTATAGTCCAAATTCACTGATTTGAAATTTTCAATATTTTCAATGCAGGTATAGTCTCTGCATTCTCATTCTGTACAGGCTATACGGTGTTCCAAAATAACCACTCATTATCTTTAAAATGAAAGCCGTAAGTACTCAAAGTAAACGAAAAGGGTGCTTCGACTGCAAATATTTAAAAATTTGAAAATTTCAACTTGGATCACTTCTGTTCTCAGGCCTAGGATTATTGATTTTGAATTTTTGACATATTTTCATCACCTGTTTGGGTTGGCTATTCTACTTGGACGAATAAAATACTTTTACAATACCTACATGAAAAATACTTTTATCTCAGTTTCGATGATTAGGAAAAAACTAAACCAACAGCAGCACCTGGCCAAAATTTTGGAACAAGCAATACACAATATTCGTACTTGCTGAACCATCTAAAAATAAAAAAAACTTTCTAAAAAGTACTTAAACTCGTCAGAAGTGGCACATTTTCTCATTTCAGATCAATTTTTTTTCATTTTACCAATTTCAAATTCATAATTTTTATTGAAATTTTGTTCTTACATGTATGGTATTGTACTGGTAATAGAATTTCGAAAGACAAACAGCTTCTCTAAACTTTTTGATACATATTTGTCTCAAAAAAAAGTGTTAAAGCAAGGTTGTGTTCGTCATTTTCTACCCATAATCAATATGACATGTCGACTTTTTGGGACGTTTTCGTCATATTTTTCAGTTGTTTGACTGTGAGCTTGCAGGTATAACATTTATTTCGTTTTTCTAAAGGCCTAACAGAATTAGAAAACAGTCAAGTCACCATAATAAAAATAGTCGACATTGGAAAAAATTTGGATGTACTTGATGTTTGATTTACACACTGCCTCGTTGTGATTTACAGACCTACTCTTCAAAAGAGAACTCATTCCTGGTGATCAAGATGACTGTCATCAGTTACAGAAAATTACAAAGAATAAAAATAAAAAATGAAAATTTCGATAGTAAAGAAAATGAACTCAAGTTCTTAATTTCTACCCAAGGCGGGTGGAGGTGAGGTGGAGGAAAAGAGGAAGGAAACACACCCCATGGAGCCCTTTAAAGGGATAATATATTGGCTACAGGCCTGCTATCACACAAACTATAAAGCTCTTGGTAAAATTATAACCAGGAAAGAGAGTTTCTTATGATTTTCATCTTTTCACAATCTATGAGGTAGTCTTGATCAAGTTTACTTATATATTCTTAATTCATTTTTAATCCAAAAATTTCGAACTCATATCAAATTATCATTGTTCGTTTTGTTTGGTATTGGTTGAGTCAATATAACAAATATTTATAGCTTTCTTTCTTCTAGCGGAATTTTATTTGGTCATCTGGGAGTTTGAATCTGTCTATTCTTATACAAAAACGCGTTCATGTAGAAAAAAATTCAGCATTATGTTTTGCCACATAATTTAAAAAATCTAATGAAGACTGAGTAGTCTGTAAATCAGCACGTTTATTTTAAATAATTTATCTAGTTCTTTCTTTTTATAGTTGTACTAAAAATATATCTGAAATATTAAAAAGTTTTATACAATTTAATAATTTATTTAATTTTTTTCAGATGTTACAGTTAAGAGAAAATAATCCGTGAACTTCACGAGTTTTATAATTTTTCGATAAATTTTGAAAAATTGTCCGTTCATTCTGTCATTTATGTTTGTGTATTAGACTACTACCGAGATAATGTATTTTCTGGTTCATCCTTATCTCAACTTTCGACTAGATGATTGTATTTTTATTAACTTTTTTCTGTAGCTTTACTTATATACCCCGAAAAAATGAATATTATTTTGTGAAAATCGGATTTTTCAAAAAATTGCGATCTAGTACTTTTACATAAGTCAAGTTTTTTTTTCTAATTTGTTATACTTTCGATTGAAACTTGATAGAAAAAAACCAGTTTTAGCAGCTCTATACGGTTTCATCTTATGAAACGTGCGTCTTCCTTATAATAAGAAAGTACATTTGTAATTTTTGTTTCAATTTTTCTCATTCTGAATGTTATAATTTAAATATAGCATAATACATACTTTCATTCTGCTTTTAAAAACCAGTACAATAAGCCCAAAACTAACCCTTCAAATAATTAGATGAAATAAATTTCAAAAAGTTATTTGCCCCAATTCGACCTTGAAGAATTACTACAAATACAAAAAAAAAACATCTTTCTGAGATTAATTCATGTATCATATTGAACATGCCAATGGAGCATTAATATTGCTCATTCGTTAAATGTACCAGATGCTAAAAAGTCATGCTATTCTTTTTTCTCACGCCCAACATACCATTTTAATTTTAAAACTTTTTCCCCTTTAAATATGAAAAAAACTTCTTCGTGACTGTAAATGAATGATCTAACATTCGAATACCTACCTAATTGTAAATATTAATTGATGTTTTCTACTTATCCGTTGAAAAAATTATAATTCTTCAACTGACAAACGTTATGGTTTTGTTTCTTCACATTTGACCAAATTTTTTGTATACCTACCTAATTTTTGTTTCGTTTCTGTTTTTTGTTAAATCTTCCCGATTTCTTTCGTTCGTTAATTAGATGTAAAATTGTTGTGATTCTTCATTTTATTTTCTTCCTTTTCAGTAAATTAGCCTTCGTCGTAATTGTACGTACAAGTAATTTATACCATATGGGGCATTAATGCCAAAATAAATATGAATACCAACGCGTATTACGTATGTCATATGAAAGAATTATACCTTCTGAAAAACATTTCTTCTTTTCCCAATTTTATTGATTTAGAAATGAAACAAATATGTCATTAATAAATTTGTTGATGTAACTGTGCCGTCTGTATTTAGTTAGGCAGCCATGAGCCCTTGACGAAGGCTACCTAAACATATTCAGACAGCACACGAGTTGGATAATTTCTGCAACCGTCAGCAGGCGCATTTAAAAGAGAAGGGGTATTTTTGCACTTAGAATTGATGGATCAAATTTTAGAGAACACAGTTGAAAAGTAGAGCCTTCAACGCACATTTTGATATATTTGAAGTATAGATTGTGATTTGCCATGTGGGAAATAGAGAATGATGAAGTTGGAAAACGTTGAAAAAGTGTGTCAAGTTACCCCCATTTACGGTATTGATTTTAATTTGTAGACCTCATTTAGACCATACTTGCTTTGGATTTTATTGTAGACAATAAAACCATATTCACTGTACTATTGAGAAACGTTAGGCCAAAATTGAAATAAATGAAATTCTTACTTTTCTGAATATAAAAATGACTACACTGCGAGAGTACTGATTTGAATATTATACACGTGAAAACTAGAAAGTATAAAGATTGATAAGATGATAAACTCGTCGAAAATAATATATTTTCGAAAACATCCAAATAAATAATTTTTGTAAATGCAAGTTTCTATTTTAAGACTGCAACTTTCGTAATTTATTTTTCATTAGTTCTGCATTTATTTCTTACGTTGAGAGTACAAGTTCATGTTTTATATGCATTTTTGTTTACAACTACAACTTTGATCTGTCGAGTTACGGTAAGTGCCCACTAAAAATTCGTGTTATGCGTTTGTTGCAAATTGAATTTTTCTCCCTGCGCTTATTCCTGCAGTTTTCGTTTTTACAGATGTTGAATTTTGTTCGTCGAAGTTTACAGTTGCATTATGCAAACAGTTTTTTGAAATGCTGTTCCGCTTACGAGTCTCTACTTCGTCCCAATGCGTCCAGGAAGCTTTCTGTAACTGCGTTCCAGAAGGATTCGTCCAAGTCTAAACTCCCGCAACTACCAGTTCCCAATCTTGACGATACACTCGTCAGATATTTAAAGTAAGATCGTCATCTCTTGTTCTTCTGCCTGTTACCCATTCATTTCATAATCTAACGTGAAATTTGTATCGCAGGAGTGTTCAGCCGTTCCTCTCGCCGGACGAGTATAAAGTAACGGAAGCTCTTGTAGATGATTTTAAAAAACAAAATGGTACTGGTCGCCAATTACAAAAATTCTTGGAAGAGAGAGCCAGCAAAGAAGAAAATTGGGTAGGTATTGCGCGTATATCACAAGGGAACTACTCGATGGATTTTTGTTCATAAAACAACTAACTTTTTTTTACAGCTTTCAGATTGGTGGTTGAATTGCGCATATTTGGAATTTAGAAAACCAGTTGTAGTCTGGTCCAGCCCTGGATTAGTATTTCCGATGCAGACTTTCGGTTCTGTGGCCGATCAGTTAACGTATGCTGCGAATATGGTGAAAGCTGCCTTATCGTATAAGGAAATTATTGACGAGTAAGTTGACCTGTGAAAGACGTTTCTCTTTATAAATCGTATTTTACATTAATTTTCCCATCTTTTTGCAGGAATAAAATACCGCAAGATAAAATCGGAAACGATCCGTTAGATATGCAACAGTATAATAAAATATTTGGAACGTGTAGAATTCCTCGACCCCAACGAGATCAAATAACCTACAATAATAATTCTAAACACATAATAGTTATGCATAATAACCACGTGAGTATCCTGAGATTCGTTTTCGAGAAAGAAAAATGTAAATTTAGTTTTTTTTCAACCATAAATTGAAAATTTGTTCTTTGAATTGCTTATGCTTCTTACTAAATAACAAGATTAAATATCAGTTAGAGTATCACTTGTACAAACTACTCCAACAATGGGGTAAATTATTTGAATTGAGAAGACGTGAAGTAGAGACGAATGAAAATGAATTTACTTGAAAAGGATTTCAAAATAAGCTATGTCGTATCTGTTTTAATTATTTACCTTTACTTTCTGTTATTGAGAAGCTGTCAAGTTCTATTCACCTGAGAAATTCTACAAAGTTGATTTCTGTTCGAACCACGAGAAGGATTTATTTTAGAATGGTTCAAGTTTCCATTATTGAGCAACTACAACGAATGAGAGAACGGTAAAAAATTAAAAATTGCTTTGATTTAAAAAAAAGTCACGACAGAGGAACCATTTCGAAATTTACTTGAACAGAAATCGTAAGTTAGGGTTTATCTCCTTTATGTGAGAAATAATTTTCCATTTCTGAAATCCTGACGGAAGAAAATTAGAGATCTTGATTGTCTTATTTTTTTGCAAGCTACATAAATTTTTCAATCTTGATGTTTAGCTCAAAAATATAATTTTTCTAAAACACAGTAACTTAGATCTCAACTCGAAGCAGATAGCTAAAAATTTTCTGATTGGTTGAGCAAATATCGTAATAGCAGCTAGACCTTTTTCCATTTGTACGATAAATTCTTTCTTTTTTTTTCAGTTTTTCAAATTGCATACGTGCTATGACGGTGGAAACACACTGACTACCGAAGATTTGTACGATAATTTGTTAGCCATTGTTGAAGCATCATTAGAAAAAACAGTTCCTGTTGGGATTCTTTCGACAGAAAATCGTGATACGTGGGCCGAGTGTTACCAGATTTTGGAAAAAGGTATCTACACTATAAAATAAGGGGTGTCTGGTCTTTCAGGCTTCTCCCACTGGACCAATCTCTTTGTGGTATAGCTTATAAGATATGTACTGCTCTCCATCGTGTTTATGTGAAGTTTCAACTTTAGCCAGAGCTCTGAAAGCTCATTATCCGAAAAAACGGGGTTCTCAAACTTTTTCTAAATAACTCATTACTGCATTGATGCATTCGTTTGAAATTTGAGCAGTAGGAGGAATAATGGAAACCAAATCGAAAATTGAATTTGGTTTTTGTTTTCAAATATTTTGGTTTTGGTCTTGGTTTTACTTTTCCCTCGTTTTGGTTGTGGTCTTGGTTTCAGTTTTGGTTTTCAATCGTTTCGCTTTTGGTTTTGGTTTCCAATCGTTTTGGTTTAGGTTTATGAACTTTTTACAAGTTTTTTGCGGTTTCAGTTTTGTTTACGGTTGGGGTTTCTATCACTGGATAGGAAAAGAAAGTCATTACAAACAATGTGCAGTATGGAATTTGCGATCAAATGCTTCAACAACCCAAAATCGCGAATTCAAAAAAAAAAAAAAATGGGTTAAGAGCGTTTCTTATTTCGCGTTATGTCACGTAAGTGACCCGTAGCTTGTTCTACGCTCAGTTTACTCTTCTGTTTTTTTTTGTTTTTTTTTCAAGTCTTCCTTCGTCTGCATCGGATTTTTGTTCTAGTTTTTTGTTTTCTTCTTTCAACACTGAACTAAAGGCGGTTACTTCAGCTAGCTAGTAGAGGATTAATTTCAGTCATTGATTCTAATTTGTAGTTCTCATTTTAACCTAGTTGCCTTGTATTTTCTTGTAGACAATAAAATAGTATTGAGGGAAATAGAAACGAGTCTCTTCGTATTGTCGTTGGACAGCATCTGTGATGTTTCGTCGGCGAATGCTCAAACGAAAGCAGCTTTACAGACGATACACGGTGGCGGGTCGAAGTGTAATAGCGGTAATAGATGGTTCGATAAAACGATACAGGTATTTTGAAAATATAGGTACATCGTTTAGTCGTATATGTTGTAGAAAGTTTTCTAACTTGATTGTTTTAAAGTTCATTGTTAGTAGAAGCGGAGAAGTGGGTCTTACTTATGAACATAGTCCTGCCGAAGGGCAGCCCATAGCCATTATGATGGACTACATCGTAGACTATGTGTAAGGCATTTTAATTGGTGCTCGTTTGAAATAATAAATTAAAATTTCCAAAATGTATTAATTGCCAACATTTTGCAGGAACAATCACTACGAATCAGTGGATACTTCTACGACGAGAAATTATTCATCACAAAATCAAAAGTTGTCATTTTTCATTCCTGGAGAACTAAATGAATATATTCGTAATGCCAAAGGAAACATCAACAAGTAATTATGTACTTTTTAACTTGCCATAACTACATGAAAAATGTTTTTTACTATTTTCCTTGCATGAATTTGGCTTTATTATGTACAGCTGAATTTTCTAATTTTTTTCAAATAATTGGGATTTTCAGGAATTTCTTTCCCTACCAAAACACAATTTTCTGACATTAAGAAAATAAATCAAAGACAAATTATTGCGTCATTTTGATAAGACAGTAATATCAAAATCAGTAAAAAACTCAAATTTGGTTTCCGACTAGAATAGACCTTTGTACCCCCTTTAAAGCTGGTGAGAGTTCTTGTCCTGGTATCTTTTTTTTCAACTCACAAGTCACATTTATTCGTACTTTTGCAGATTGGTTAAAGATTTAGACGCGAATTGTTTCACGTTTGACAGTTACGGTAAGAACTTAATCAAAGAACACAAATACAGTCCTGACAGTTACATCCAAATGGCTCAGCAGTATGCTTTCTATAGGTAAGAGACGAATCATTCCTTAATACTCGACAGGTTAAGAAATTTGTTATATGCGTACATTCTCACTCGCACTCGTACCTTGTGCAATAAACAAAATTTGTCAATTAGCAAACCTCTAAATTTTTAGATTGCACAATGTACCCGGAGCTCACTACGAATCCGCTTCGACTAGACGATTTTTACACGGACGCACTGAGACAATTCGTTCATGTTCGGTGGAATCGATAAAATTCGCCCAGGTCATGTTGGATAAGTCTGCGTCTGGTAGCGATAAAGTGGTCGCTCTCAAGGACGCAATAAGCTCGCATAAGGATTATGCCATTAATGTAAGTTATCTTCAAAGTTTGTTGCTGTGTAGAATATGAAAACATTGTATGTTCCATTTTGGTTAAAGTTGCATGAATGCCAGTTATACTCGTACAAAAGTTGATTGAAAGAAAGTTTAAGAGCAAAAGTTTCACAATTTGTGAGAGAGGAAAAATTGGGTATCATTTTAATGATCTCATCCGAATTAATTTTCTTGAAAAATAATATCCACACGATCATCAAATATAATCGAGTGATATTATTTTGGAGGAACTTTTTACATTTATGTTGGTTCCTGTATTGACTTTTCCACGTTTGGATAAAGTTATGTATGAAAGTCTTGGGAAAAATTCTTGATCCTAGACTCCCTTTAACTCGTATAATTAATTTTCAACAGGCCATGAAAGGATTGGGAATTGATCGGCACCTCCTCGGACTGAAACTAGCGGCCAAAGAACTGGGTATCGAAGTTCCTAAATTGTTTTTCGACGCGGGTTTTGTGCGCAGTTCGCATATGCGCATTTCTACTAGTCAAGTAATTCGCTCATACTTCAAAACTCTGTTGTTTTTTGATGGCTTAAGATACATTTTCAACTAAAAATTTCTTCTCTTGTCGTAGGTTGCGTCAAAGTGCGACGGTTTCATGTGCTACGGTCCACTGGTTTTGGACGGTTATGCCTGTTGTTACAACCCGCGCGAAGAACAAATAAATTTTGCTATCTCAGCGTTCCACTCGTGCAAGGAGACGAGCGCAGCAATGTTCAAAGAGTCATTGGAAAACTCGTTGGACGACATGAAAGACTTGATAACGGCCAAATGAAAAAGCATCGTTAAGACTTCTCCAAATTTATATAACATAAGCATCGTATTTTAAAATTCTCATTAATTCGTTGTTTTCTCCACAGATCCATATTATTTTTAAATTTTAATAAGATCATACGCCTTACTTTCAAAATTTTATCATACGCCTTGCTTTCAAACTTTTATCGCTCAATTTATTAGTATCTACGCGCATGCTCACAGCATGTAATTCGATTTGAACTGAAAATTTTCCAAGAACGCAAATACAATAGCCAAACATCTAAGAATAGTGTTGGCTCTCAGTAGATTGAAGCCCCGTTTCAAATCCAGAAGGTAAACCTAGGTACTCGTATTTATATCGAAGTGAATAAACTCCCTCAACTACTTGAGGAGGGGTCATACACCTGGCCGGTGATTTGCCCATTTACTCAATAACCCTGAAATATGAATCCTATCTGGAGAAAATACCCAGAGTGGACGTAGTGATACTGTGGAGGAATACGGGTGAAAAACTCCAAAGGTTAAATAGAACTGCTAATCCCTTTATAAGTCTAAATTCAGAATTGATAAAATTAATAATTAGAATATTTTCCAAGCATTGGTGTTTCATGAAACCTTGTGTGTAAGAGAGAATGAATGAAAATGTAAAATGACAACGAAAATATAAAATTAATGATGTAGAGCCTTAAATCGTTGAATACTGGAAAGTCAGCGAGTCAATTTCACTGTAGTAGCTTAATTGACTAGCCAATAGTTGGAAGGTGCGCATGCGTAGTTGTGCACCTAATGCTTTTCAAAGGTTCAAGTTCTGGGGACTGAAAAGAGTAACATTGGAGGCAGGTACGAGAATTATGAGGATTTGGCAGATATCAACAACAAAATAAATTTTGCTAACACCATCTATTTCTGACTGTTTCGCATTTATGTTTGATGAAAAGTACAAGTATAATTTTGAAACTTTTTATCAATGGCATACTGATCAACGATAAAGAGATCATTTCTGAGTTTTGTTATAATAAATGCTAAATAACAAGAAACTGTTGAAATAAATGAATAAATAAATAATTTAAAAAATCTTCAGAAGAATCCAAAGAAAGATGTTAAAGAATATAGCAGGGACCATTCTCATTCAAAACAGAACGTACGAAATATTTGATTTTTCTTTTCAATTTTCGAATGTATCCTTAAAGTGTCATAGATGCTTATTCCGATTTTTTAAAAACCTTTAGAAAGATCAAAAGGGAAATAAAAGCGACTCTTCACCCAAGTAGGTTCATCGGTATCTCATACTAGGAAAAACAATTCTCAAATACTCTGAAATGAGTAACTGCTACTAAATCATTCGGCAAAGTATTTCCAGCGTAATACTCCATCCTGAGAGACAGGACTTTACATTTTCCAAATTGAATTGAAGGGTGCACCTATTCGAATTGTAATTATTATGGTTGATTTTATTCAATGAAAAATTAATCGTATTTAGGTAACTCGTGAAATACCTTGAAACCCCCGCGCTGTTTTTTTTTTTTTTTCAATTCATAAGAGACGAACGAAATTTCAGTTGCGTAGGCCTATTCATTATTCTGTTGAGAATTTTTTTCATTTCAACATGCGATGATCATGAAGTAAAACCCTCGGGGCCTCGGCCTCCTTATATCAAAAATCCACGAAATATCGGGTTTTCAGACCAGTGCTGCCAATGTCCAAAGATTCATCTTAAAATCTGTAGTTTTGACAGTTCTCAAGAATTCAATAAAGACGACCAGAATTTCAAAATTTCAAGATTTTTGCCCTATTTCAGAAAATGTTCAGAAAAAATGAAATATCAGCAAAAAATAAGAAATAAAAAAAGGTCACTGTTGCCGTATTTTCTTATTTCACATAATTTGTTTGAACTCCGAGCAAAAAAATAACAAATTAAAAAATTAAATAAAAAGGTTTCAAGCCCTTGACTAAAATTCAAGAATTTTCAAGCGGTGATTTCAAGATTATTCGAATGGGAAAAGTTGATATGAAATCACCAGCTTGGCTGTACTCTAGCTACTGGAATCCATCACACGAGACTGTGGGCTTAGTGCACGAATATTTGTTTTGTTCGACTATCGCAAAATTTCATAAAAACAAACACCCACACTGAGTACTAACGAGATTATGATTTAACTTTCAATTTTGCTCATTTTCATGGCCCAAAAAAGCAAGTTTCTTACAAGGCTCCCAACATTTGAATTGGAATTAGACAAAGTTGATCGAAGGGCTTAAAGAGGCAAGTGCTATTCTGCATGTAGAATAAAAAATTTCGAATGAGAACTTAGCGTATAAAATATGTAGAATAAGTAAAATAGGTACAAGAGAAAATAATCTTGTCTCATTCATCATTCTAGTCATGTTAATCATTCATTCTACATTTTATATCTTATTCTACGTGTAAAATGATATACATTTTCAGTCTAATTCCTTTCAGTATAGGTAGGGCCATCACTGGAGAACGGTTATGAGAGTTTCATGTTTTCATAAAGGTCCTGCAGTCAGGCACTTCAGACAGGTGACGCATTAGTAGTTTATATAAATGACTAACCCACTTGTAATCCATTTGATTAGCCGTGGAATCTTGATTTCACTACACATCGACTACAACGAGGGTGACTTATGGTTCATTTTTTCCCCTATTGTTTTTGAGTTGAAATCTTTACTGCTTCGCTGCGTTGTTTAAATATTGAAAAGCAGCATTCAAATCAACCCAGTAATTCCAAAAAAAAAGTGAATACAAGGGACACACTTTTCTTATCCGTTGGGGCCTATAACGAAAATTTTTCAGATATTCTCAGCATTTCTGAAACCTAGTGACGACATTGTTGATTTTTTTTCAGTTGTTTAGTTGTTCCAATTTTTCATTTTTTCAATTTCATTCAAAATTTTTTTAAATTTGTTTTCTTCCATTTTTTTGTTTCAATCGAACGAAAATAATTATGCTTTTTCCATCAAAAATATCCCTAATATCCGAAAAAGCTCAAGTCAAGATAAACATGGTAGGTACCTCCAATTTACGAGTGTATGGATTCTTCAATTTCATTTTTAAAAGACTAACGTCTTTTTTCCGACTGCTCATTCCAAAATTGAAAACTCTTGCCATACTTCCAACTCCAAGAATTAACTAGTCAAGATTTACCAAATGTACATGACGACCCTGTCTTAATTCATAACTGCGTTAGTCATTTGCAACATTTCAATTGCACGGTAGTCTGTCAGTCATTACTTACAATTATTCAAAAAAATTTATATAAGTATACGATACTCGTACTGTATAATCTATTTTTCAATGATTTTAATAAAATCAGTTTCTGGTGCTGCAAATTCAACTATATTGAGTACTCATTTTAGCCAGTCTAAATAAAATTTGACCCTTACTCAACACTAAAAGGACCAGTTGGCGTGGTATATCAATTTTTGGATGAACCACACCAAATACCAGACGACGTCATGTACGATACCACGAGTAATTTTTTATTCCTCAAAAGTCAACTTTGATATTCGGAAATCGAACAACGGCACCAACATAACCATACAATCCTAAGGGGATAAGGGCTGCGTTCTGACTATTTTCGAGTCTCATTTGACTATAGAAAACTATAGTATCCCAAACACTTGAAATTACTGTAACAATGAACCCTAATTTGTGTCATATAAAACGCCACCTATTCTTCTCTCCAAAGAGTCGTCTAGTCGAGTAGAGCATGGGGTTTCTCTACAAATGAAAATACATATGCATCATAATGTGGTAAGACCAAACCAGAACTGTTGGAACAAAAATAAAAATCGGGGTCCTATACCAAAAGTTGCGTAATTCAATGTAACACGATCATGCAACGGTTAAACAACTTACAACATAAACCAGTATAATGGCGATTGACGAAACCAACTAAAACCTCACACTTTTGAGTAATTTTCAGAGAAACGAGAAATAATGGCAAGTAGAATTAACTGCAGCCGTTTTGAAAAAACACGAACTAATCGACACTAAATTAAATTGAACGCATTCTTCATTTACTAGTCTTTAAAATTTGTTTTTCAAGAAGCTAGAAATTAAAACACAACACGAGCAAAAAGAACACGATACCGCGCAATGCCACTAACAAGTCACATTGCCATACAAATTGACTGTTCGATTTGTTTCCGGATAAGTTATACATAATGATTTATGACTAAATAGGTTTCAAGTGCTCTTTCAGAGCTATTGTTGGCACGCAGTCTGTTGGAAATTTGTCGCTCAAAATCATCTATTCTAATCGTAGTAGACCGGTTGAAATGAAGGAGTAACAAAATAATGAGATAACCCATGAAACTGAGACATTGGTAATATCGCTTTTGTTAAAATAGATTGAGAATAGGGGCCGGAAGATCCAATTTCAGTTACTAATATGTAGCCTTCTGAGAATGGTATGACTTATTCATCAATCATGCGACACTAGAGAGCAAGTTTAAATACATCAGATGCTTCACACCTTCAGCAAATTCGACAGGGATAATAATATTAAATTAAAACTACACCAAATACGATGCGATTGTTTTTCAAAGCTATAATAGCTACGAATTTCTGTTTAACCCGAGTGCCGATAATGCCGCACCCGTGGCACGTACATTACATACATTCAATACACTATATAACTATAATGAAAACGATAAAAAAGGTACCAATTACCCAGAACAAAGTATTTCGTTATGGAAACAAATTTCCATCACCTTTAGTTTCCAATTGTCTGATGAAATACTAGAATCTTGCCGACCCGCCAGATTTGGGATCCACAACGGATCATCTCTCATCTATACTCTCACACGCTCCTGTTCCTTGAAATCAATGTTCTGAATTCCAGAAGGCACGTAATACATACGAGAAAGAATTTCATCAGTTACGAAACAATAAATTTTAATAACTTTACTTACGATCCGGAAATTGCAGCCACAAATTGCAATGAATTCTTCGAATTGTCTGAAGAATAGCAGACGACAGTACACCAGTTTCACGTGTTCCGTATATTCACAATTATTTCGAATTTCAACACTTCACGAACAATAATTAGTTTGATAAGAACGAAATAGTTTGAAAAGTCGAATTTAAACTACTCGCAAATACACGATGAAGAATTAACGAAAGAGCATTTATAGCAAGGCACGAACAAAAAGACAACTAAAGAATTGCAGAAAATGGCGGAAACAGCTGTAATAACGTACGTAGAAAAGAATGAAACGGACACACAACGCGACTCTCTCTATCCAAACGTCGAATGTTGAAAAACACTATGCGAATGATACGTTCCATGGAAGTGGATGTGAATAACTGAAAATAGCACGCAACGAAACGAAAGACAGAGAGAGAATTTTAGCATGAAATATTTTTTTTCTCTCACTCATTAGGCTTGCCGTAAATCCCATTGTAAAATATTCCGTTCACTGGGCATGCGCAGCGCATAAGACGAAAAGGAGAGACAAGGATAACTTATATCGCTGCTCGTTCATTTCAGGTCTTCTTTCTCCGTCTTTCTCTTTCTTACTTTTCGT
Organism: Parthenolecanium corni; assembly: GCA_038050395.1. Taxonomy (NCBI): domain Eukaryota; kingdom Metazoa; phylum Arthropoda; class Insecta; order Hemiptera; family Coccidae; genus Parthenolecanium; species Parthenolecanium corni. The sequence continues at coordinate 3,726,057 of JBBCAQ010000020.1, forward strand.
CTCATTTCGTGATGTTCATTTGTTACAAAAATAACACTTCTAAAAAATCAAGACGATTGTATTCACATATTTTTTTTTTTTAATGAGCTTTCGAAAATTGAAAACACGGCTGCTTGTTGCTTTGACTTTTGAGTTGACATTTCTATTTTCAAAAGTCCAAAAGAGTGGTTAAAAATGTTTGGAGTATTTACTTTTGAGTAAAAATTATATAAGGAATTTAAATTGATTTAATACGAATAAAAATAAAATTTTCACAAGCTTAACATGCTTGAACTTAGCTGGGTTTTGCTATAATTGGCAAATGAAAAAGATTTTTTTTTCGCCCAAGGATATAGGTATTTTTTCATATCTATCAATTTCTCCCGTCTGCCTCTCATACCTTGGTTCAAAAATCCCTAATCTTAAAGTAAAGGTATGTTTTCATATCTGTCCATTTCTCCCACCCGCCTCACACCTTGGTTCAAAAATCCCGAATCGTGTAGTAAAATATATATATACCGTACACCTGATCCACACGTCCCATTCTGAAAAATATCAGACATTAATTTGATCAATTCTTGCAGAAAATGCTAATGGAGGGCATATACATATGTGCCAATGCCATGTTGTAAGTTGTTTCAAAAGTGAAGAAACTCAGAATTCACATTTAATTTCTTGTTTTGTCTCCGGTAATATCCTTCGAGATACTTATTTTTCATAGTCACGGAAATTGTACGATTGAATGCTAAATTTTATTTCCTAAAATCACTTCACACTTGAAAAGAAAACTTTCGTTCAGTGAAGTATTACAAAAAATTTTTCGTCAAAGAAGAGATCACTCGAACTGGTTTATTGACCATTTTTCAAACGTCGTACAAGTATGATGCACAAAAAAGAAAGGAAGCAAATCTCTTTTAAAGTTAGACAGTAAAAACGAAAAATAAAAGGGTTCAAACACAGACTACGAAAGAAGCTTGACATTACTTCTCAGTAAAAAGACTTTTATCATTTACACAATTTAACACAATGTTTCTTTTTATCCGATAATAAAACCCAGTCCTAAACGAAAATCATTTTTTCGATGATTTAATGAAGCACCAAGCGCTAATGTAAAAGGCATAGGACTGAGCCTTTTTTCAAGAACTGCTGATACGGTCCAATTGGTATCCACACTACCTATAATTTGAATAAAACAATTATGTTACCATCAAGTAAAACAGGTCAGTACTAAAAGCAAATAAGACTGAAGTGAATTATAAAATACGATAGAAAATGGGGAAAAAAATTTAAAACAGTTTGATAAGAAAGCAATAGTTACCTTTGAACACAAGATCGGCTTTTGGAATATCAACCTGGTAACCTATCGAAGCCTGAGCTTCCATCAATCTTAAACTGGTTTCGAATTCAACTCCAAGTTGTAATTGTTCACTGGCTTTCTGATAATAACAAAAATGAATTCCGGGCAAACCAATTGTACCGCTACAACTATAGTCACTCCCTGTAATAATAAACTTGTGGTCACTTCAATGGAGTAATAAGTCAACAGCTAATTTCAAAATCAAATTTAGAAGGAAAACAAAAAATTTTTTCGATGTTGATATTTCTAAAAATTTTCAATTCAAGATCCAAAGTATTACCACTCAGAGTACACACATTTAAATAGAAAAGGAACAGCGTCATGAAATGTAATTAGAATGCATGCAGCTATATTGTTCAAAATGAATTGCCTTTATGAGGTGTATAAATTTTTTTCAAGTACGATTCCTTTCAGATTTTGAAACTAATTTTTGATGAAATACTTTACAAATTTAGGGAGCAATATTATGTTTGATTCATCAATAAATTTTGGTATTTAGCAGAGAAATAAATCAACATTTTCTACTTGAAAAAAAAAATTATTTCAGGTACTCGAGCACATTATGTAGATACTTCGAACAAGCAAAATAATAATTTTAAACACCAATATTAATTGATGAATTTGAATACGAAACTGTAAATTGTGAATTCTTTTTTGCAAAAAAAAAAGAAAGGAAGAAAGAAAAAATGTTTGAAGTATTTCACATGATATCGAGTTTAAAATTGTCACATTGTAGAAAAAAAGGCCCCCCTTTCGTCGATTATAAATGTTTTTCTCAGTGAATTTTTGACACGGATAGCTACGAGTGGTCTCATTTGAAAAATATTTCTGTCTAGCAGATGCCAATGTCCATAATTCTACATCAACAAAGTGGGACCTGATCCCGGCACAGCTACAATTTTTATTTAGTGAAGTTTCACTGAACCGAATTAGATTATATAATTCAGCAACCACCATGGTATAAATACTGTAACTTAAAAATTTGACAGTACATTTCTCGACAGCTTTATTCAGTGAAATGCAAAAATTATGCTTCAACTTACCGTTATATCTAGCAGCAAGGGATGTAAATGCTGTTGGGCCACCATGCTGAGCACCCATTCTTTGATAAATCAACTCTGCTCCTAAAGCCAAGTTTTTCGTTACAGACTGCAAGTAGTGAGCGACGAAGACTCCTATGAAATTTCAATGAAATCAGTTTATAGGATAAAATCAATACTATTAATATTGAAAGAAAAATGGACACGAAAGGTACCTGTTCCATTCAATATATTCGGATTAGCACACATCAAAGTGGCTGTATAATCACTTCCTTTGTAATCCAAACTATACTGAGAGAGTTGAAATTTGCCGTTTTGAGACTGAAATAATACAAAAATGTTAATCAAATTTTCAAATACATCCAATCACTGGGAAATGAAATAACAACCTGGGCTTGGAATTTGAATCGGCAATTCTCGGCTGCCTGAAGCAGTACATTGGCATTCAAATTTCCGTTCGGGTCGATGTCTCCGAGGAGCACAGGATATGCCTCTGTCGGCGACACCTGATGAGTGCCAACGTATGTGGCACCAAATCGATACCCCGATGATGGGCCCGAGGTCAATTGTAAAGAATGTGAAATTTGAAAATGATTACTTAAACCTTTATTCACTACTATTCTAGCTCCTTCGAAAGGTGAAGGAAACACATCTGAAATACACAGAATCATATGAGAAAGAGTACAAAACGTAAACTGATTAAGGAAGAACAATGTGTGATACCTTTGCATTTCTTATGCAGCTCTTCTATACTTCCCGGATTTTCGATAGTTGTATTCGATGTTTGCGCTTCTTTGGGCAACTCCGGTCGTAGAGGTGGCAAATTCACACCCAAAGGAGGACTGGGTGGTAAAGTTTCAGGGGTTTTGGGCGGCGAGGAATTTTGTACGTTACCCATTGCAAATATTTTTCAACGACAAAATGAAACCATTAGTTGCGTACATGAACGTTAGTAACTCATAATTACCTTGTTATTTAGACAGAAATGAAACTTAAGAACACTGGAAATACTGGAATGAATCAGCACGTGATTTTTGACCACGAAATTACAGAAAACAAGAGAAAAACTAGAGAACATGCAATCTTTCGAAGAAACACCGACATGCCGACAAGAACGACTCCAAAACCTTCATTCAAAATGAGCAAGTATCGAAAAAAATGTCGATATCATCAATATCGATAGTCATGATTTTCTCAACATTCTCAGAATTCTGTTTCTCCTGGAAATTTTGGGTCAATTTAGGACTTGAAATTCAGATTTCATCATTTTTTTTCCTTTTATAACTATAAATTTAATTCATAAGGATCAAAAATGAGTTTGAAATAAAAAAGCAATCGCATATACCGATCGATCGAAGTCGATAACATCATTATCAATAGTATTTATCGATACCTCACTTATCGCCTTTCAGCCTTGCCTCTTATCGCTGACGCTGATTCAGCAGTTGGTGTGAGTGTGACGGTGTATGCGTCAAGTATGAATCAAGAATTTAGGATGGGTGTAAAATAAATAACATTTCACAATTTAGTTTTCGTTTTCCATGGTATTATTCATAATCATCAAGTAAGTAGACTCGCTGTCATTTTCGAAGATTTATCTTATGCACCAACTCATCGATCTGATCAACATTGTTGGAGATGGTTGAGAAATACAGTTTCGGCATCGATCCTATTCCTCATCATGCGTGGAATAAAGATCGTCAACGTAAGTCAGCTACTCTTTCATTTCCTCATTTACTTTCCATTTATTTACAAGAAATTGCTATTGCAGAAATCGCAGTCACCCCAAACAACCAGGAAATTCGAATCTACCAACTTGATAAAAGTGCAAATGACTGGACGCTGTTAGATACTTTAAATAAACACGATCTTCGAGTTACTGGCATCGACTGGGCTCCTCGAACCAACCGTATAGTCACTTGCTCCGAAGTAATTCATTGTTGCTTTTATTTTCAAATCCTTACGAATTTTTCTTTACGCTGGTTGTTTCTTAGGACCGGGACGCTTATGTTTGGAAACAAGGTCCTGACAAGAAATGGACGCCAACTCAAGTTTTACTTCGTATAAACAGAGCTGCGACTTGTGTTAAATGGTCACCAGATGGTGAGTTTCATTTAATGTACATACTTCAGTCTGAAAGTGTACTAAATTCGATTTATCAAAATTCTTTACAATTTTTTTTTCAAATTGCGAAAACATAAATAAAACAAATTACAATTGAGGTCAAATTGATTTTTATCTGAAAGGGATGAAGTCGCGAATAACAGGAATACAGATATCTGAACTTATAGATAAAAGGTTTTACAAAAGTGTCAAATAAGTTATTTAGATGTTGGAAATATTTTCCCAATTCAGGGGAAAATTTCGAAGAAAATACCAAATGAAAATACATGGTCTGTCAAAAAAGTTCCCGGACAGTGAACCAAACTGGCGGTAGAGCAACACTGACGCAACGCCAACGGTTGCGCCGTCTCTGCACACCCCCTGGCTCACCACATGCAAGATTTCACGCCAAGCGGTGCATCCCCTCCCCCCCGAATGAGTGAAACAGAAATGCAGTGTTCGTATGTACGCCGATTTCAAAATAATAAAGAAATTTCCATCGAAATTTAAATCAACGAATTTGGAGGAAATAAACTGCCAAAATTACATCGATGTTGAATGAGTTGTGCGGTGGGGCTACACCTTTACAGTCAGCCACAAATAAGTGGATGGGACAGATCAGGGAGGGACAGGAGTCTGGAAAATTATGAGGATCAAGGGGATCAAGAACGACGCGTTTACGCACACATACACACACTCCTATGAAGTACAGTTGAATGTTTGGATGAAAAACTTCGTGCACAACGAGAATACAGTCTCATAAGCCCATGACAATCATCAGCGTAACCTTAGTGCAGCCAAATTGCAGTTTTTATTAACTTTTCCTCCAATTTTTTTTGGGGGGGATCATTTTATTTGATATTTCCGCCCTTCCCTGGGCCATCCTGCCCCCTCCTGCGGGTCTGACATTACCATATAGCCCCAACACACCCCCAACTCGACACCCAGGTAGGTTTGGTATTTTTTTCTTCATTGTTAGGTACAAAGTCAGCTTTATTTCTTATTTTTCCCTAAAATCGGCATGTGCGTTTATAATGAATAACCAATCTACACATTCGTAACAGAGAATCAAAACTGATCAACCCAAAACCCTGTACATTGTGAGCCAGGGAGTGCACCAACACACCCCAACCGTTGACAATGCTGCGTTGCCGCCACATCGCTGGTTTTACACTCTGTCCTGGAACTTTTTTGACAGACCATGTAATGCATGGTCGGTATGATTTAGAAAAACACAAAAGAAGCTTGAGAAACCTTATAATGTTCTGAAGTTTGTGGCTGCAAATCGGAAAATATACCTCATACGGGTACCTAAATATCATAATTACATATTTTAGTTTGATACACTTTCAAAATTCACGTACGCTTACTAGCAAGACAAAAAAAAAACACTTTAAAGCATAAATGAAACAAATCAAATTAATAAAGGAAGTTTAATTACCTTGAATTTTTCTGGTCCAGTAAGAAAGTTTTATTTGCGAAATTCTGCACTCAATTAAGGTAAAAATACAACTTATTTGTTTCTATGCATGATTCAAAGACTGATATTACACCTGTATAAATCTTTAAACATGATCAAAACATATGATTCCTCAATTCAAGTATGTTGATTTAGTTGTTGTTATCGATATCAATGTTTTTATATTTTACAGAAAACAAATTTGCTGCGGGATCTGGTGCAAGAATCATATCCGTATGTTACTTTGAACAAGCCAATGACTGGTGGGTCTCCAAACACATTAAAAAGCCTATTAAATCGACGGTCAACTCGATAGACTGGCATCCGAATAATGTATTATTGGCAGCCGGCTGTGCCGATTTCAAAGTAAAAATATTTTCCGGTTTTATTAAAGAAATTGAAGATAACTTTCCAGCCACCGCGTGGGGAAACAAAGGAAGCACATTAGGAAATTTATTAGCCGAATTTACCAATTCTCCGTATATCGGTTAGTTCGAGTATTAGTTTGTTATCGATTAAAGCGAACTGTTGTTAATGAAATTTTGTTTAGGTGGTTGGATTCATTGTGTCTCGTTCAGTGCTGACGGTAATCGTTTATGTTGGGTGGCTCATGATTCATCTATTTCTGTGGCTGATGTTAGCCACGGCTCACCAATAGTTTTCAAGTTACGAACTGACACACTTCCATTTCTGTCCTGCGTTTGGGTCAATGGCACTGGAATCGTTGCAGCGGTATGAAATCTGAACTTCGTTTATAGCCTGCATTACATATATGTCCAAATGACTTAAATGTATTTGGATCTTGAAGGTGAAAACTGTCTGTTGTATAATTTGAGAACTTGATTTTTGAGTTATTAAGAATTTTTTGATTGCTGCACTAGAATCATAATATGTACATGATACGAAAGTATTGAGGAAAAAATATAGATTTAAAATTTTTAAGTGCTGTTCGATTCTTCGTAATTTTGAATTGAATATAACCTTGGATAATCAGCTGGCTTTATTGTTTAGGGTCACGGATGTTGCCCCATGTTATACGCAGTGGACGTCAATAATCAAATTCGATTTGTGTGCAAATTGGACAGATCCCAGAAGAAAGAAGGATCCGGTTTGAGGTACGTTTAGCCTTTAATATTGTACTGAAATTTTATCGGATCTGAATAAATCGATTTGTCGCTTGTCAACAGTGCCATGAGAAAGTTTCAGAGCTTAGACAGACAAGCCAAAGTGGAAAATGACACGTTATTGGAAACAATACACCAAAACAGTATCAGATCGATACGTACCTATTCGAACGTGAATGGCACTGCAACAAAGTTGAGTACATCTGGATTGGACGGTCAGCTCGTCATATGGGATTTAAAAGTGAGACACCGCTTGGTTCGCATAACTTCCTAAAAATAGTATTCGATGTAGTGACGGAACCAGCTTTTTCAAAAGAGGCCAGGTAGTGCCCAGGAAAATCGGCGAAAAAATATCAATATTAAAAAAATTGATATGATTTCTTATTTTTCGATCATTTTTCATCTTTTTACTAGTTTTTAGTCTGTTTTCGAAAAATTTTAAAGCCAGAATACTTTTCTGGAGATCGTAGCCTCCCTGTCTTCCTTAATTCCGCCATTGATTCGTTCAAAGTTTGGAAGAGATCCATTCGGCTTTCAAAGCTTCTTCCGGTTTTACCATTGGATCACGAGTCTCTGTGTACGATTAATTTTTGATACGAGAGGTTTTAGTCTAATTTTTTTCAAAAACAAATTATACCTACTGACAGATGGTTACTGGGTTACAACTTTTTCTCCTCAATATTTGCATGTATAAAACATTATTGCTCGCGTTAAACAAACAAAATCGTTTCTAAAACTACTTCAAATGATCTAAAATAGGTAAAATTTGTTGAGTAAAACATAATTCGCATTCAGAGAATTTTATTCCAATTCCAAAACCGATTTGTAAATTTCTCGTCAGACTCGCAAGTAATATGTTTCATTTTCTATTTTGTTTCAGTTTCAAGGACTCGAAAATTCACTTCACGGATTAAAAATTTAGCTGAGCGCAATATTTACTTTTATTTATACCCTGCGTAATATACACGTTTGAAATATTCACGAGCAAATCTTGTATTCTTTTCATTTTTAATTTATTTGATACTCGATTCGTTAATTATCTTTTCATAATGTACATTTATGTCTCCTTCGTCCTCATTAACGTGTACTTTTATTTTTGTGTATATTAAAATTTTTTATTTGTTATACGAGCATTTCGTTGTCAAGTATTCGATAAACGCACTCACAAAATACAGGACACTGATGAAATTTTGAAAGTAAAGCGTATGATCTTATTAAAATTTACAAACAACAGGGGTACGTGGAGATAGATATATTTTTCCAAAATCTGGTAACTTGCTGGTAACACTCGCATAGTGGTGCACGTCGTCTGCGTTTCTTGCGTTTCCGCGATGACGAAAGATAGAGAAAGAATTCAGCGCCTCGTCAAACTGCTCGTCAACAGCTCTCGTATTCTTTCTCTCTCTCACTCACAAAACGAAAGAATCATCTTTTCTTTTCGTCTACGCGCAGCCAGCTGGCGCAGAGCTTGATATTGTGATTATGGTATTGATAATGAAATAAACATTGGAAGATTCTTTTCTTTTTGAGTTTTTGATATTGTTTGATTGTTCTTGACAAATGACAATAATAATGTTCTTCTTTTGCATAATTGGACGTACTTATTAGAAATTTTACCAATACTGACTTTCGCTTTGAAATATTCAGGTTCTAGTTCATGCAAGTTGGAAAATTTTGCAAGCCTTGGATTGGACGTAACCGAGAAAACTGCCATTTATTTTGCTTTACCAATTGTTACCTATCGAATTACTGACAAGCTGCTCAAATTAGTGTCATGGCAGCTAATACAGATGAAGGAGCCGCTGAATTTCGTTTAAGACCATCACTTGACAAAAAGTGAGTATCGATTTGTTGTTTTTCCCGACCTTTGAATTTTGTTCATCCTTTAGTGTGTATTTTTTGCGTAGGTTTTCTAAAGAAATAGCTCAAGAAACTATTCATGCTTTATTAAGTGAGGAATTGAAGAACAAAGTTTTCGAGGGAAATGAACAAATTGCCACCCTGTGCCAGACATTATCGACAAAAATTAAAGATAAAATGAAGAAAATTGGTAATACGATAGTTTTTTCTTGCATTGCAGAATTGTGGGAGAAATTAATTACATGGATTTATTTTGTTATAGATACTGGTGATTCTGATTATAAGCTCATATGTTATACCATAATCGGTGAACAACGTGGTGCTGGTATAAGAGTAGCTGCTCGATGTGTTTGGGATTCAGCGACTGATGTGATAGCTTCTGTGTCGTATGAAAATGTAAGTTAATGAATGATTAATCTTGTATTTCAATTTATATCTGAATGAATCAGTTCCAATCCAAAAGACTAAGTTTGAAATAGTCAAGTCAGTTTCATTTCATTGTAATAGAACATTAATAAATTGCTTTCGATAACAATTCCAGAAAATCTGCCTTGAAAAGGTTAGCAATAAAATTCAAATTTTGTCATTCTTGTATGAGGAAGCTTTTTTCGTTCTCTTATGAAAGTGTATTTCTTAACTCGGGTCTTTTACGGATACTTACATTGAGCCTTGAGCGAATTCATGTAATAGAAAACCAGTTAGAACTTTTCCAAAACTTTTGCATTTCATTGTTTGCATTTCATTGATTTCATTTTGAATTTTTTATTTTGTTTTAGGAATCATTGTTCTGCGTGGCCACTGTTTATGCTGTTCATTTTTATTAACCTCGGATCTCTTGTTTTTTTTTGCGTCCTTTTTTTCAATTTTTTCTACCTCTTAAATTATATTTTTAGTCAAGTCTTTTTGTTTCCTAAAGTTGATCGATCATATTGATACGAAACAGTATAGTAGTTATTCAATGCTGAATGAATAAAATTTTGTGTAAAGCATTAAATGGAAAGAATATCTGTGCAAAGTCGGTTGAATTTTATTGATTTTTCTATTTCGTAGCTAGTTGGAAAATTGGTACGAAAATTCTTACAATATGACTTAAAATTTTGTAAAAACGAAAAAAAATTAAGTCTAATAGAAAATTCTGTTGTATATTTTAATTTAATATACTTGAAATATTCAATTCAAATAAATTCAACATGAAAATAAAAAACCTCTGTAAAAAACATTCGGCAAGAAACTCAATAAGTTTCAGCAAAAATCCGCTAGAGATCAATAACCGAATATTCAGTTAGTTTTTACTTTTTACTTTTTCAGTTGAGTAATTCATGGTCTGTCCGAGAAGGAAGAGAATAAACACGTGACTAAATTGTCCAATGAGCGAACGTTGATTGAACAACGAACAAATGGTAATTGAGTAATTAGTCACGTGTTCATTCTTTTTTATTTGAGACAATACAAGCTATACGCGAATTTCGATTTTCGTTACGATCTATGGAAAATAATGAATCAATGGAAGCATTTTTCAGAAGTCCAACTTCTATCTATTTGAAAAGTTTTATTTTCGCAATTTCCCTGACGCGCCGTAATTTCGCTACGAAGTACAATAATTCTTTCTTTTTTTTAGTAAAATTATGAGCAAAAGAAAAACTCTTTGAAACTTGTTGACATCCTCAGACGCGACGCAATGTCAGGGCCACACAATAAAAAGCGGGTCTGCTATTACTACGATAGTAAGTTTTCGATCAATTTATATAATATTATTTTCTAAGTCCGGCGAAAATCAAACAATTTTCACCGTCGAAAGCTACTCATGTTAGAGTCATTTCTCTAAAACCCATTTCCTACTACATCTAATGTACCCATCTTTTCCTTCACTCTCCATTCACTGGTGAGATAAGCAGCTTCCATCGTACATTTATTGTCGATTTTCATAGCTTCCAAGATTTCCTAGTTATTTTTTATTTTTTACAGGCGATATCGGAAACTATTACTATGGACAGGGGCATCCCATGAAACCGCATCGAATCCGTATGACTCATAACTTATTACTGAACTATGGCTTGTACAGAAAAATGGAAATCTTCGTGAGTACATTTTTCACATTTTTCAATTCAACGATTATTTTTACGGGGGTTGAATGAAATTTTGCTTTCAGAGACCTCACAAAGCTACCACCGATGAGATGACAAAATTTCACAGCGACGAGTACATAAAATTTCTGAAAAGTATACGACCGGATAATATGGCTGAGCATACTCGTCAAATGCAAAGATGTAAGTTGGGCAATTGTCGCAATCAGCATTAGATTCTCGCATATTCCTCATACTGATCTTGCTTTGCAGTTAATGTCGGTGAAGATTGTCCAGTTTTTGACGGGTTGTACGAATTTTGCCAGCTCTCTGCAGGTGGTTCTGTGGCGGCGGCTGTCAAGCTCAACAAACAAGCTTCAGAAATTTGCATTAATTGGGGCGGTGGACTGCATCATGCAAAAAAATCGGAAGCTTCTGGTTTCTGTTATGTTAACGACATTGTGCTCGGTATTCTCGAACTACTAAAATACCATCAACGTGTACTATACATCGATATCGATGTTCATCATGGAGACGGTGTCGAGGAAGCTTTTTATACTACTGACCGGGTAATGACCGTATCATTCCACAAATATGGTGAATACTTTCCGGGAACTGGAGACCTTCGTGTAAGTTTTGCATTAAATTTTAGATTAACAAGCACTACGTATTTTCTTAACATTGAGAGTTGAGGAAAAAGTTTCTTGAAAAAGTACTTTCGGTTAGCTACCTGTAAAATTACTCCTCTGGGTTATTCTACGAGAAAGTCTGAATGACTACAACATGTTTTTCTGTCACTCCTAAAATAAATCTTATTCACTTAAAAGAGAATAATCTGGCAAGTTTTATTATGAACCAATATTATATAAACTTTAAATTTCATTAAAATGTAAGTAGTGTAAGAACTGAGAGTTCAGTTGCTAGAAACGTCAATGTTTTTGCGTTTTTAGTCGAATATTGTTCCATATTGTATTTTTAATAGCGAATCAACTGGTTAGTTCAGAAAATTTCAAGTGCCTTGCCAAGTACTTGAGAATGGCTTTCAAGTAAATGATTCAGATTCATAAGGTTTCGGTGCTAAAGGCGACAGATCTCGGCTATTTTGTCTCTAAATCATCGGTCATCTCGATTAACCTGAAAATAATGCTGAATTTGATGAGTTAATTGTTGCAATTAATGAGCTATATTCAATTGGTTACACTGAATTTCTTTGCAGGATATTGGAGCAGGCAAGGGTAAATACTATGCTGTAAATATTCCACTAAGAGACGGAATGGATGACGAGAGCTACGAGTCTATATTCGTTCCAATTATAACGAAAGTGATGGAAACATTCCAACCGAGTGCTGTAGTTTTGCAGTGTGGAGCTGACTCTTTAACTGGAGACCGTTTAGGATGTTTCAACTTGACGGTGAAAGGTGCGTATCTAAAAGAGTTACACGAATTTTTTAGGGATTTTGTTATTAATAAGTATAATATTTGTTGAGAAATTTTTAAATGCATTTTTCATTCAGAATAATATCATGTTTTCTTATCCTCTTCTTTTCTCCGCCTTTACATTTTTTTAACTCGACTGTAATACTAGATGGAACACTTTTTTAAGCATCGATTAAAATACACCCGCCTATTAGAAAAAAGGTCTACTTATTTTTCAGTAGTACCTTTTCTTTTTTTTTGAAGTCTTCCAGTTCATCATAATATTTGTATTTGTATTTTAATCATTTCAGTACGTATATCAGTGAAATGCTCCAAGTGAAATTGATTCTGTCGTTATGACCTGCAACTGTTAGTGAACTTTTTGCTTATAAATAATGTAAAACTTTCAGTTGGGATTTATTTTTATTTCAACATCAAACACTTGGTCTTCTATGCGAGAAAATAAAATTATACTATCATCACTTGACTAATGCGAATTTCGATTTTAATGTTCGCAGGGCATGGAAAGTGCGTCGAGTTTGTAAAAAAATATGGGCTACCGTTTCTGATGCTTGGTGGTGGAGGGTACACCATTCGAAACGTTTCCCGATGCTGGACTTATGAAACTTCGGTCGCATTGGGCACGGAAATTGCCGACGTTCTTCCGTACAACGATTACTTCGAATATTTTGGTCCCGATTTCAAGTTACATATCAGTCCGTCGAATATGACGAATCAGAATCAAGCCGACTATCTTGATAAAATCAAGTAAATAACTGTAGAGTAGAAGCTGTAAGGCTTTGGATTTCGGGCGCAATGCTAAATATACCAATTTTTTCACCCTTTGTAGAACGCGTTTGTTCGAGAATCTGAGAATGCTTCCTCATGCGCCCGGTGTGCAAGTCCAAGGTAAAGATATTTTCATTTTTTTTTCTTGCTATAGTTTTTATAATTATTATTGTTTTACTGAAGAAAGACGATAGTTCAGAAATAAAAGACATTTTTTCAGGCAGCTTGTTGCAAAAAATCACTTCAAATAATTCGAAACTGAAAATTTGGACTCGGATCCTTCTATTTCTCCGGCCCAGAAATAGTTTAAAAACATTTTGTGCTAAATCCCACATATTTTTCATGGTTATATTGGCTGTAACAAGAAATTGTAGGAAAACTATTAATGTTTTTGGCCTGAAAATTTGCATTGCATATGCTTGAATAAAATATCGGCTGAAAACCGTAAGTACTCCGTGTTATGAAAATGAGAGCATTTTGTAAACTACGACTGCGAATATGTTGGAAGTGAAAACTTGTCGGTGTTAATCGCTCAGAATATGAAATTAGAACCAAGATCCTCGGTTTTAATATTTCAGAATATAAATCGGTTTTAAAAATTGTGCAGAATAATTTGTAATTCCTTCTTTTTTTCACCCTGTCTTCAGTAATTTTTGGTTCCGTTTTCACGCGTGAATTCTGTTTTTCTAGCCATTCCCGAAGATGGCGTGAAAATCGACTCTGACGACGAAGAGAGTGCTAATCCAGACCAGCGTAATCCGCAAAGCATTCAAGATAAACGTATTATTGGTGATAACGAATTTAGTGACAGCGAGGACGAAGGTCCTCCAACAAGCAATCGTAAAGACATCAGGTAAGTCATCTAGTATTTGCGAGAAAAAAAAAACGATGGAAAGCGCTGTTAATTAAGTATTCAACGTTTCACTCCCCGTCTGCCCCTTCTACCAGTTCTATCGCATCACATTAGCACTATCGTTTACTAACAAACCCAGACTGATTTCATTTTGATCGTAGCTTTTGCACGCATTTTAATCAATTTTACCGGATTATTAGTGAACACTGATACTAAAATGTGTTCCTATTTCTTTTTCACAGATCTTATAAAGGATCGCCAACACCTTCGCGAAAGAAAATTCGAATATCAGAGCTGAAAATGGACGTCGATCCAGTCACCGACGATATTAGTAAAAACGAGGTAAAAGCAAACGCAGTCAATGCCTGAATTGTTCTCTACACCTTCAAACTTGAAGCCGATTCGAATACCCTCACACCTGGGGCTTACCTCGCGCATCAAACAAAATCAGAGTAATCTGATTCAGCGATAAAAGATTTGGAAAATAATATTTTAATTGTATTTCACTCTCGTAAATCGAGGGCCTCGTATTTAGTTTTTTATTTCGTACGTTCCCCTCCTCGTTGTGTCCAGTCGCGTTTTTGTGTACAGTTTCCTGATGATTCGTAAAAATTATACTCGCCCCTCAACCCTTTGTGTCCTAAGTGTATTTATTGAGTGGAATTTTCAAGATTTTTATGTATATTTTATACTTCATTTTTCATTTTGGATACATTTTAAAGTAGAACGATTAAGAACAAAAATTTCGTGAATACTTTCATTTTATGGTCATGTGATGAATGTTTGTAATTACTCCATCATCGTACGCATTTTAAGACCATTTTCCTTTTTAATTTTTCGTACTTTGATTAATGTATGTATTTTTCGTGAATTTACCAGATTTAAAATTAGTAAGATGTGAGTGAACTGTTTTATACGATCTTGTGAGTATTTTATTTGTAATTTTATTTAATAAATTGTATAGAAAGTGTTTTCAGTTTTATTTCAAGTCCCGAAAATAATTGTCTCAGGTTGCACTTTTTCGCCTCGGAGTATCGACTACAAATAGAATAATTTAAGGCGCTCCATTTCAAATTGAACTTCCTAAAAGTAATTTCTCCTTCGAAGAGCTAACTTGGTCATGGAATGAAGTCATTTTTAGTGCAAGTCATGATAGTTTTATCCTAACCTTTAAATGACCCAAGTTTGAAGGTGTAAGCTCACTCTGTAATACTAAGAAATGTTTGAACCCTTCACAATTCAGTATGCTTCATAATTTCATTTCCTGGAACTTAGCAGGGTATGGACCAGAGTCGGTAAACAGTGTTCTAAAAGTAAACAAATTCTGCAATAAGGAATTAAGAAGGAGCTGATATCTACTACCCGAGAACAATTTCCATTTGAAAATTATAAATTTGTTTACCCAAGAGAGTGAAACGATACTTCTTATCCATGATACACTTCGACAAATTAGAACTATGATAATGAAATTCAATACCACATATATTCAAGTTAATATTAATATCAATCTAACAATAAAATTTAAAAAAAGGATGTAACGAGATTAAGAAGGGATTGGCAAACGTTTCACTTCGTCCGTGATTTCGTCAAAAAATTCTGCATATTCGGAGTGTTTTTTGATAAGTACCATCACAGCAGTTCGATGTAATCCAGCAGCATGTCCAATATCCTCTCTAGATGGTGTATAGCAATATGGAAGATCTTTTTCTTCGCAGATAGCAGGCATATGACAAATTATATCGACAGGTGTGACATCAGCTCCAAATATAACTAACCTACCAAAAAATATACATACATTACAACGGAAGATTGAAATAAGAACGTTTGAAAGATAAAAAAAATAAAATATACCCTTTTTCGCCGCGGCGGATCTGCTTCTGTACATCTTTAAGTCCAATTCTCAGGCTTTGGTTCTCAGAGGCTGCGCAAGAATGAGAAAATTGAATAATGAAAAGAGGTAGAGAGTAGAGACTTCAGAAATACAATAGTTTACGATCATACCTTTTCTTATTAACTTCATCAATCGTTTTGTGGTACTTTTCGAAGCCATAGGTTTGGATATGGCGTTGGCGAATTTCAGTTTATCTTTATAAGTAAGCTTCTCTGTTTTCTCTTCCATTTGAACCGGTGGAAACTGCCAAATATCAAAACTAATGAATTACTTCCCTTCAGTCCTTCGAAATTAATTAAAATTTCTAGCTCAATTACTCGAAAATTCGAATTAAAATAAAACAACAATCATTAAAAATTTGAAGAGCACGCTTGCACGCTTTTTTTTTATCACAAAAGGCAAAACCCCAACTTTGAAAAAAATGGAAAGTGAAAAAATTAAACTGAATGTTAGCGCTTATAGTATGCAATATTTGTATTAAGTTCCATCTTGAAGACTTGATTGATCATTTCATTCTAGTCACTTTATCATAAAGTCTATGACAAAATTTTAGTAAAAAAAACAACGTTCGGCCCGGGACGGGAGTGATGGAAGACATTTCATTTCGTTAGTTCGCTATCGGTTCAACTTTCTTCGCTTTTTATTTCTTTTTTCGTCGAAATTTTCTTTCATGGCGCTAATTTTTTAAATAATATTTTACTACTTTTTTAATCGCTAATTTTACACGATTTCTTCTTATTTAAGTATACAATGGCTGGACCGCATAGTCGTAAAAGAGTTTGTTATTATTATGATAGTAAGTACTCCTCGTTAAATCGTTCAGCAATTTTATGTTACTCGCGATTGAATTAATTTGTTGCATCTTAATTGGATGATATGATAATTTTTTTCCGATAGATTATTTAATTATTCGTTACTCTCAATACATAAAAAAGCTTTCCTCGTATGAATTGATTGATTTTTATGGAAAACTTTGGAAGCGAGATAAATATTTTTTGCTGAGATTGGCGCCTTAAGGACACAATTTTTGAATAAGTATTATTCGCGGATTCATTTATGTCGATATGTTGGCATTTTTCAGGTGATATTGGAAATTATTACTACGGACAAGGGCATCCGATGAAACCTCATCGTATACGAATGACACATAATTTACTACTAAACTACGGGCTATACCGAAAAATGGAAATTTTTGTGAGTATTTTGTAGCTGCAGTAATAGGTTATAAATTAAAAATAATTTATAAAAATATTATATGATTTCTCAGCGACCACACAAAGCAACTGCTGATGAAATGACAAAATTTCATAGCGATGATTACATTCGATTTCTTAGAAGCATTCGACCCGACAACATGACTGATTATAACAAGCAGATGTCACGATGTAAGCAAATATTCGAATTCACCTCTCGGTCGGTTTTTGCTCCTCTGCTGAGAATGTCATTTTGTTACAGTTAATGTAGGCGAAGACTGCCCTGTTTTCGATGGCTTGTATGAATTTTGTCAACTCTCAGCCGGGGGCAGTGTTGCAGCTGCTGTCAAATTGAACAAACAAGCTTCAGAAATATGTATCAACTGGGGAGGTGGCTTACATCATGCAAAAAAGTCAGAAGCTTCTGGTTTCTGCTACGTAAACGATATTGTGCTAGGAATTTTAGAATTACTTAAATACCATCAGCGTGTATTGTACATTGACATCGATGTCCATCATGGGGATGGCGTCGAAGAAGCATTTTACACGACCGATCGAGTGATGACCGTATCTTTTCACAAATACGGTGAATACTTTCCGGGAACTGGAGACTTAAGAGTAAGTAAAGAGTGATTCACCCCCTCCTACGCATATCCGGAAACATGGAGAGGCATTAATGTGTGTGGAAATTTTATCCAAGGATATCGGCGCTGGTAAAGGAAAATACTATGCTGTCAATATACCCCTGAGGGACGGTATGGATGACGAGAGTTACGAATCAATTTTCGTACCAATCATTACAAAAGTGATGGAAACTTTCCAACCAAGTGCTGTGGTTTTGCAGTGTGGAGCTGACTCCTTAACTGGAGACCGTTTGGGTTGTTTTAACCTCACCGTCAAAGGTTTAGATACATTTTACATTTGAATATCCTGAATAATACGCCTAGGTCAAGCATAAGCATCATTGGTAGTTTTAGAAAATCGTCAGAAAGGCAGGTGGGTCTACAAAAATTTCCCGACAAATTAGAAAAGATGAGCCACTAAGCCAAGATCGTTGAGGAAGGAAATTTTATTTGAATGCTAAATCTGACCTTGAGAACCTTAGTTTTTACTTTTTTCGATGTCTAGCATACAGTTTCATCTTATAAACCAAGTTTTTAGAAATAGCCACTCATTATCTTTTAAATGAAAACCTCATACAACCTTGAATTGAAAATTTAATTAATGTACATTCTTTTACGCTTGATACCTTTATTCATTCATTCTTTCATAAAAATGCTTTGTTTTGAAGTCCCTGATAATTTGCCAGGTCGTAATTTTTCACACATGTTACTTGTAATGGAACAATTTGATTTTTGTCACCTCGGAACTAATGAAAATGCTGCTTTATAGAGGTTAAATTAAGGCTCTCTGATCCATGCAGTGAGATCGATGAATTTGCCTTGGTCAGATTAAAACATAATCTATTGTTCAAAAAATTAACATGAAAAATCGTTAATGCCGAAATAATGAGGCCAAAAATTTGTGTGTTCAGCCCAATAACACGTCTGTATTAAACAAAAGATTTTATCATCTGTTTATTTTGATGCTTGTGATTTTTCGAGGTCCATCAGGCTGAAAAACTTCTAACTTCAAATGACGCGTGTATAGCATTAGAGTCATTCAAGTTCCGTTCTAAAAGCCGTGAGCTGTCTATAAACCTTTTATACCAATAATAATGATTTTATATCCATTTTCTAGGTCACGGAAAATGCGTTGATTTTGTTAAAAAGTATGGATTACCATTTTTAATGGTCGGTGGAGGAGGCTACACTATTCGTAATGTGTCCAGATGTTGGACGTACGAAACTTCAGTCGCACTGGGAACTGAAATCGCCAACGAATTACCTTATAACGATTATTTCGAATACTTTGGTCCCGATTTTAAATTGCATATCAGTCCCTCGAATATGGCAAACCAAAACCAAACTGACTATTTGGATAAAATCAAGTACGTCTGCACTTTCACAAAGTTTTTATTTAAATTTAAGATCTATTTTGATGATGAAATTTACTTGCAGGACTAGATTATTCGAAAACCTGAGAATGCTACCTCACGCTCCTGGCGTACAAGTTCAAGGTATTGTTTTCAAAATTTTATTAATTTCGTACTCGTGAGAAATTGAACCCAGTTTTTCTTTGGTATTGGTAAAATTAGCCATTCCGGAAGAGGGAGTCAAAGACGATTCGGAAGATGAGGATACCATCAATCAAGACGAACGCAATCCGCAAAGTTTGCAGGACAAACGAATTCTTGGTGAAAATGAGTTCAGTGACAGCGAAGACGAAGGACCTATTTCGAGTAATCGTAAAGATAAAAGGTAAGGTTGGTTCTTTGCTTATCATAACAAAACACTAAAGATAATAGGTCTTGGATTAAGAGGAAAATGAGCTATTTTATAGAAGTTCAAGTTTGCAACCATAGATGCTTGAAAATAAAATATTAAAATTACACGTTGGTATTCAAAAAATTGACAGAATGAGAGTTCGAATCTACAGCCTTTTAATTGTTCCGCTATGTTTTAATACAGTACACTGCTGATGAATACTTTTAATTCGACTCTTGCTTTGTCTTATCAATTTTCTGTGGTTTGAAAATTTTCTTTCCTTACAGTAACGTTTTTACAAATAGTGATAAATTTTTACAATATACAATGTAAAATAAGAATTAGCATTTTTTCCTCTTTATGTTTTAGTTGAAGTAAAGATAAGCGGGTATGAAGGCTCAAAACTTTATCCGTCCTGAATAGAATCAGTGATAAGCAATATGATTAGACGAGAAATATACATTTTTTGAACCGAAAAATATATGGATTGTAGTCACTTGTCGATAAGAGATTTGAAAAATTAAGATTTAAAAAATACAAATTTGATAAAATTCGTAATAGTCAACATTCGTTGACTCCAAGATAGATTTTAATTATTCCCTCTCTCCGAATTACAAGTATTTCCTGTGATCTTTGCATTATATTTTTTAAATTAATTTTTTTAATTGACGTGACTTTACATTGTTTGTAGATCGTATAAAAACTCTTCGTCAGGTCCACCACGAAAGAAGCCAAGATTAGAACAAAACAAAAGCGACACCGAAGGTAAAACCGATGAGTCGAGTAAAAATGATACCAAAGGTAAGTTTTTTTCGCCATCTTTTCGACGCAGAGAAACGATTAGCTTTATACAATCGACATTAGTAAAGAGAGCTTTGTTGGGAACCTAAGAACACTGGGATTAGTGTGGTCAGATTTGGCAGGAATGAGAAATAATATTTTACATCGCCAACGCTTCAGTCCGTTCATGCAACGCACGCACCACAAAATTTTTTGGCCTGATTTTTTATGAGAGCCTCATTATTGTAATCCAAGTCGAACGTTTTTAAACAAAATTTCAATACAGGTACTTCTGTTTCATTAATTTTCCTTGAATCCTGTATAATAGTGTGCAAGGTGCTAAATGATCATATTATAATTAATCACTAATGCCATCTTTCTTTTCCGCCAAAGTGCAAAGTTCTAGCTTTATTTCCTAATATTACGTCACGAATACCAAACTGAACAGTAAGTCCAAATCTTTAAAATACCCTCAACATCTCGAATTGTGATTTTTGTCAAAATTTCGAAGCTAATAATAATAAGCATGAAAAAATTCCACTCGTTTACCTCTGCTAATAAACAGTATAATATAAGATTGTTGAATGTACGAATAAATAAAATGAATTAATATTTGAAAAAACATGAAGTGAATAGCGTATATAAAGTATGAATGAATGTATGGTTCTTTTTTTCTTGGGTGCAAAACATTTTTTGGGCAATGACTGATTATTCTCATTTAAGAAATGGTTCATTGTATTCATAAGGTTTGAAATTAAATTTAATAAATATTTGTTTTTTTCATATTTTCTCTTTACCACAATTCAGCTTAAAAATTCTATTTTTTTAAAATCATCTCATATTTTATCTCAGCACGGCATAAATTTTTATACTACCATTTTTTTTTTTTTTTTAGAAGAACGGGACGACCGGTCAGCCGTCGAAGAATCGAGAAAAGAGCCTGCCACAAAAATATGAAGTCAATGATAAGTTTTATACTAATTATTTTATTTGTTTTTTATGCAATCATTTATTTCAATACGTTAACTATTTCACACAGATTACCATTTTTTTTGTAAAATTTATTTTCGCTCTCAATTTTGAAGGAAATGCGTTTTTTTTTCTCTCATCTACTCGTTGTTTGTATGGTGTATGAAAAAAAAAATGTATAGCAGTTTTATACTGAGCTTGTTAATCACTTCTTCTTCTTCCTTCAGTTTAATTTAAAACTGTGAATTATTGTGGTTCAACTAAAGGAGTTGAACGATCATCGGAGATGGTAATTTTTATATTAGTCAAATTACTTTTTTTTAGCATAAAAATTACCGAAACGTGTTAGTCAGGTCGAGTGGATATTTTAAAATTGAAAGTTTCTTACTTGGATGCAGAGTGAATTTAAATCGCTCTGCTATGAATTGGTTTAAAAAAAAAATTTTATTCTTTTTAAACCGTAAATATATGTAATAATTATATGTAAATATACGAAAGAATAAAAGAATGTTTTTCATGTGAATTTTAATTTATGACGACATATATAGACCTCAACTTTCTCATAATAAGGAGAATTGTAATTGTGTTTCTTAATTAGGTTGAAAGATCAAATACTGAAGTGTTTCATGTAATCAGAGTAAAGCGAATTGACCTCGAGTTTATTGCTTGCACTCCTTTAATTGTCATTTTAGTGAAAGAGTAGATGTAAATTATATACGACGAGGAAAAATTGAAATTTCTTTTTTAACAAGCAGTGGAATTTTAGTCGTGGATGTCACATGCCTTGGTATTCTCGAAGTTGAGTGAGAAAATATTAAATTCATTAGACGTATGTTACTTCCTCTCATAGTGAAACGTGCGAAGTCCACTAGATGAGTAACCTGTAAAATTATCATTTATACTGTGTAATACAGTAGTACAGTAAGTGCAAGTATTTGAAACATTTTCAGTGGCCAAACGTAAGACCATTATTAAAATAAGTTTGTTTGTGTGATGACTGACAAGATTATTACTAATTTTCTCTTTCAAAAAAGTGTTTTTCATTTTCATAACCATCTTCGTTTGGCCTTTCGTTTTTAATGTTGCATATTTTACATATTTTAAAATAAGAATTTTAGTTAGAAGCGGTTGTACACAGGAAATCTTTATTTAATAATTATTCTGATTTTAATTGTTTGAAAAGGAAATTGATATGCGATAAAAAAATAGTAAGTTTATAATAAGAGTAAATTTAACGGAATTCATAGATAAAGAATAATTTGCGAATTTATTTTATTTTCTCTGATTATGGCAAATCGTGTTAATTTTTAAACATCCGAAAAATTCAATGGAAAAAGCAGGGAAAAAGTAAGAAAGGTAGGAAACGAAAAAATATGTTGTTTCAGTGTTACCATATAAGCAAACAAAAATATCCCTTTTGATTTCGCATACTTTTCAGCGTTGTGAGTTGTGAACAACATTGAAAAATGAAAATGAAAGTTGATAAGGGCTAGGGCCAGGCCAACGAAGTAAAATGAAAGTGTAGTGATTAGTGAATAATAAATTATATTCCTTACTCCTATTTAGTTGAAAATTGTGCGCTTAAATTGGCTGTCCAACATTCCTCGCATAATGCCCGTTACGATTTTTACGTTTACAGCTGCGTACGTCGATCTATGAACATGATAGTTTCATCTGTTGAAGGCGTCTGGCATCCCTAATAAAAACTTATGAACTTGCTGTGCTGTCGCTACATATCTACTGGGTAATTATTGCTAATTTTCTAATCATATTTCTCATTTAATATTTCACTGTTTTACTCTTCGCAGTTTTATAGGTGAATCTTTCAAACATGTCCGGTTACGGTAGATCCGGTGTACTGGAAACGTACGTCCGAAATTCGTGGTACAAAGTATTTGTCACCTTAGAAGAGGAATATTTGCGTATAACGCTCGATGAGGCATATGAAATCTCAACATCACTAAACGGTACCCTAAATAATAATTCAAAGAATTCGTTTGACACGACCACTTTCCTGGATGCTGTCCACGTACCCGAATCGGTGGCCAACCAGAAACGGATCGTACGTGTTGTCAAGTCGGACAACAATGGATTGGGGATATCGATTAAGGGTGGTAAAGAAAATAAAATGCCGATACTCATATCAAAAATATTCAAAGGCATGGCTGCTGATCAAACGGAACAGTTGTATGTTGGTGATGCCATTTTGTCTGTAAATGGAGAGGATTTACGAGATTCCACTCACGATGAAGCTGTGAAAGCTCTAAAACGTGCTGACAAAGTCGTCGAACTAGAAGGTATGATGATATTAACGATTGGCATTTGCTGCGTTCTGCTTACGTGTTGATTTAAGTTTCTTTTGAGAAAGAAACAAATAACTGGCCAAATTAATTTTTAGAAAATTAGTTTTTTGGAATTGTTCTTGTTTCAACTAATGACATTTTATTCCTATAATCTTGATGAGGTATGCGATCATA
Source organism: Parthenolecanium corni (assembly GCA_038050395.1). NCBI lineage: Eukaryota > Metazoa > Arthropoda > Insecta > Hemiptera > Coccidae > Parthenolecanium > Parthenolecanium corni. The sequence continues at coordinate 3,749,776 of JBBCAQ010000020.1, forward strand.
GCCATCATGATGTATTACATTAACGATCAAGATGGTCAATTTTTACCCCAATTATTTTTCTTCAAATGTTCATTTTTGACTTAGTACCCCATTTTGAAACTCTCTAGTTCAATGATTTTAAAATTTTATCCCGATGTATCTACTAATTGAAAAATATTTGTGTGAAAGTTCATCCCAAAATTATCATTTTTAATTTGCAGGAGGATTATCAAAGGAGAAAACACTGTTGCATCTCTATTCTAATTCGAACTAATATATTAAACTGGAAATGTACTAATAGAAATAGATTGTTGATTTTTGAAATTTTACTGGAAGAAAATACTGCTAGCTAATAATTTGCATTACGTGGATTAAATGTAAACACATTATATTCAGATTCATTACTCATCAAAAAGTGAAAAAATGTAAATTGAAGTATAAAATTGTATTGACCTGCACCTGTTGCAGAAAAAAAATTGCTAATGACGGTGTTATAGTGACGCGAAAGTTAGCTTTGTAAGCAGTATTCTTCAAGAGCAAAAAATGGTGTTGAGGAAAATTATTTCACGTGCACATGTATCTGAATTGAAATTTACAAAAATGGTCATTGTCGACTTGGCCTCTTTTAGAATACGTTCAATTATATAATTGATTTTTCATTTACCGTCACACTTTGTTATTGTGTATTTCAGTGAAATATCTGCGTGAAGTCACTCCATATTTTCGCAAAGCCAGCATCATATCAGAAGTCGGATGGGAATTGCAGCGTGGATTTTTATCGACTGTCCCTCCGCATCCGCACTCACCTCAGCGAGCTGATACGCGATACTTACCGCTCCAGCTGTGTTATTTAGTTCGTAATTTCAAACATTCCGACCCAGGTATATATGATAAAAATGAAAACGTATTTATGCAGCTCCTACCGCACATTAAACATGTTTACAGTTATATCCGTGCGAAAGCGTAAAAGAGTAAACATCGATAATGTCAACTGTTTGTTGCGCTTTCATATTGTTTTTACAATCGTGTGCGATTCTTTATCGAGTGTTTGTTTAAAGAGCTTCTGCGATACGCCATTTTTTGTTGTTTCAGAAAATCGCACCTTTGAACTACACTCGCCCGACGGAGTTCATAGTTGTATACTGAGGGCTGCCGAAGCGAACGATGCAGCCTCTTGGTTCAATTCTCTACATTCCGCTTTGTACGTACTTACGATGAAAGCCCTGCAGGAGGCGAATAAAGTATTATCGCCGACGCTGATCGGCGGCGAATTGCATCACATCGGTTGGCTGTCGACCAGAAAACAAAGACTGAACTTTAGTGTCGAGGTAATAAAATTTGACCCGCTTCCAGCTGGACTGGAAATAAGTGTGTAACTGTTACTTTATTGGTCATAATGTGGAATCCTTGCACGGCAAACTGATTTCCACTTTGGGAATACCTTTTCAAGTCGTCAGAATCGTGCGAAATGAAAAGATCAAATCTCACCAGAAGGCTGTTAATGTTTGAAAATTAAGATTTACTCGCTTGAGCCGGAAAATTTATTTGGCAGGGCTAATCTCATTTTTCTGAGATGCTAAGGAATGCTGAATTTTTTCTGGACAGGTATTTGAGTTTGGTTTTTCAAGATTTGTTGGATCTAAATGGAGTAATATATTCTCTTTTTTTGAAAATTCTCGTTAAAATTTTTTTTCTCAGGCTTCAGCCTCCTAGTCTGCCGTGATAGAATGGCTAATTTAAAGAGCAGGGTTATTAATTATTAGCGAACAAAAAGTTTTGGTCTTGAGAACCAGAGTGATCTGTGCGCAAATTCATTGATAAGATATTTTTCGATGTGCATAGTTCAGTCAGTATTGTACTTATCCTGCTTTTTGTCGTTTCGTAATTATAATATGCAGCATCTTACTCACTATTCAAATAAATTCTGTCAGAAACTTTCACGTTATCTTATCTTGGATTCTTTACCTCACCATTACGCTGATTTTTTTTCCGCTGCAGACTCATCTTTTTCTTACAAGTATAAACGAATTGTGCTATTTGCATTTTATAAATTTCACATGAAAATAATGCGGGTCTTCGTCCAGAAAACTGAACATGATTCTTTCTTCGCGATAATTTATTATTCCTTTGTACTTTCCGGGTTAATACTTGAAAAATGTTGATTATTTTCTATCATTTGGATAAGAGTTCAAAACAGATAACCTTATTTGATCGTTATAATTATGTTTGCAGGAAATCAGTCATGAATTCTTGTCAAACATGAGCGTATTTTTCTTTAAAGTTGACTCTTCATTCGAATAGTGAGAAATCTATTGCATAACTTCTTTCTAATATCTCCCTTCTCTCCTTACATTCGATGAGACTGAAAAACAACTTGAATATTTTTAACAGACATTTTGAGAACGATTAAACTCGACCTTCAAATGTTCAAGATGCGACCTATAAATTTGGTTAGAAGTGAATTTTGTATTCGAAATTTTACCTTATGGTGGGATTAATCTTTCATTGTTCGTGAATAAAATTTGCGTTTAAAATCGAAATTAATATTTTCTGAAATATTTTTGTACCCAATTTCTGGTTACAAAAATGCTCCTCACTTTGAAGCTATCGCTCGTTATGTCTCTCGAAAGTTCGTTGTCTTAATTTCCTGTAAATTATTTCTTGTTAGAATGGCAGAGCAAACTCGGACAGTAGTGAAGAGAACACCGAAAAATGGCAATCAGTATTCGGCGCTGTGACAGATCGTGAATTAAGGCTTTACGAGTCGGCTCCATGGAGTCCAGAAGCGTGGAGTGCCCCAGTTGAATTGTGTCCTCTGATAGCGACTCGGTTGGTATTCGTATTTGTCTTCTTATCATATCTGAAAATGAATTTGAGGGATGCGCTGCTGGTCTCGTGTAGAAACAGTCCACAACTTTTGTGAAAATTATGTCATCTTTGTGGCTTTTTCAACAAGAAAATCGTTTATGAAAAATATTCGAGGCTTCGCCGAATACGTAATAATATGAATTTCATTTCTTTTCGCAGCCTCGTGAATTCATCACGTCAGTCCGATCTGATAACATTTAGTGTTCGATGCGGCACATCCGAAGGGGTCGTCACCCACCATCTCAAAGTTGAAACACATCGCGATCTGGCTAACTGGGCTCGAACCATCGTTCAAGGATGTCATACTAGTGTCATGCTGCAACGAGAGCTAAGCATGCGTAAGTATATCAAATGTGAGATACGGAGATTGAAGAGATGAAAATCCCTGGGGTCAGATTTATCGATTTTTCACATTGTACCGCAAATCCGTTTGAGTTGGTTGTGAATTTAGTTTTGATAATATACAGGAATGAAATATTACAATCGTGTAATGATTTCTCCTGATCAGTATGATAGAATAATTTTGTAACTTGAAACCAGAATATTGAAACGGCTTCTTTCTACGAGGTAAAGAGGTTATAAATTTGTCGAGATCTCTTTTCTGACTGTACATTATGTAATAAAAATATGCCAGATGTTAATTATTACGAAGTCACTCGAGTTTAAATATGAATTTAAATCAAATGTTTCGCAATTTGTTACAGGTTGCATGTGGCGTGGTAAACCTGCTCAGTTACTGTTGCACTATGAGAATGGATTTGTGTTATTGGAGTCGGCAACTGGCTCTGTGGGGCGTGAGCCAAAAATAATGTGGGCGTATCCTTTTGAAAAACTACGTATGTCAGCCGACGATGGCCATCGAATATTGTGGCTGGGTTTTGTGAACGAAGACACTGAAATTGTGAGTTTGACTGTTATTATTTTTCATTTTTGGATGCATACGGTGTTATTTATGTAAGAAAATGAATTTATTGCATGGTCAAGTTCAAAGATTAGGGACTTTGCCACTAGTGAGTTTGAAAAAAACATTAAATTTAATAATGGGGCTCTTGTATCATTTTCTATCCGTATTAAAAATAATAATGGGATGAAAAAATGCCAAAAATGAATTTCACTCTCTTTGGCGCGCATGAAGTTGGCAAGGAGGGCTGGTTATATTTGTTGGACCGTGGGTAGGTGATGGAGTACATTAGTACATATCAATGGGGTCAAATGGTGTAGTCGCATCGGGCCTCAAAATTTAGGGGCCCTATCAGATGGGAATTTTGATCCGCCTTACTACCAAATAATTTGAAAAAAATTGAAGTAAATAAAATTATGAGGGGGCCTCGTTGCTGAAAAGGGCCCCCACAAGTGATCTTGCACAACCTGTTTCAAAATACGTGTGCTTCACTACTGATAATAATGTGAGTGTTTGAAACAGCCGCGATTAGTCATTACATTTGAAAAGCACTGTAAACATTTCTCATCAAAGTACCAACTTTGAACACGTTTTGAGTATGAGCCGTTTAATGATACTCATTTTTGTGTTTCAGGAGTTGGATTTAGAGTGCTGCCCCAAGCCCTTCGTATTCATTTTGCATAACTTTTTATCAGCTAAAATTCATAGACTCGGATTGTATGCGTAAATTTCCTCACTGTGAATACGTAAATTTGTACTCAACTCAAGTTACTGTAATTTCATCCAAGTTGGCTAATACCCTACCCTATTTCCCCACTTTCATCTGGTGCCAACTACATGAATTTTCTGTCATCTTCAAACGTTTATACACAAATTGATCTGAAATTTTCGGTCATATTCGCTCAAAGGATGTCCCCAGGTAATTCGTTTGACAAAATTATAAAATTCTGCTTTAGAGAAATTATAAGCCGCAGTAAAAATTGACTGACATTTTTCGCGATCACTTTTTCTGAGAATGAAGCACTGGCTTTATGTTTCGTCTATTCAAATATTATTTACAATTGAAAAATGTCCTAATGTACTCTTTCATTTTTTCACAGACCTTAGCGTTTGGAATTTTTGCAATTACACCCTTGAGTAAGGAAAGAGCTGATTACAAAACTTTTTCATCTCCTTAAATTAATTTTTTTAAATAATTTTTCCAATATTGAAGAAATAAGTTTACTCTTTCCACAGAAATAACATCAAACTTGGTTTTTAGTAGTTGTTGAAATTTAATGGCACTCGAAGATATTTGAAAACAAGATGGCGTATTAGCTGCTTGAATGGTAACTGAAGTATCTCTATTTGTACAAAACGTTAATTTCCTCTCGTCTCTTATAAAATGTTGTTATTTGTGTTGTGCTCCCTTCTTTTCCTTTTATTGTTTTCATTTTTCAAGTATATGTACATATTCGTTAGCTATTTTTATATTATTATGTTTTGCATGAAAAATTTACATCCTAAACCGATGAAAACTCTCGAGTAATGAATTACGTGGATCAGTGTCAGAAATACGTTATACATAATGTTCTTTTTTTCGTACAGAAAATAGATAATTGAAGTGTCTTTCGCTCTATACGTTCATTCATTTTGTTATTCGTAATAACTAAATAGCATTAGCATTTGTAAATAAGTATCAAATTTCTGTTTACTGAAATCCACTTTGTGTTCCTGTTGATGGATAACGCACAAATAGGTACCTTGCTTGTTTCTCATTCTTTCATGTAAATATAATATGCATTTCCTCCCTATTTTTCAATCAACTATTGGATTTTTAAAAAGGTCGGTACGACTATTTTTCACTTTTTTCTCTTTTTATATTTTCTGAATATCTCTTTATATTTTGCCATGTTTCCCTTTTTGTAACATTCTCAACTATCTCAAATTTATAATTATTAATGATTCGTTCTGTTTAAAAAACAGATGCAATTAATTTTTTGTGTTTATATTTAAGAAATTTTTCTGCCAGTACTTCGTAAGTCTTTATAAAAGTAGTAGATAATTTTAAAAAATGTAGAATTATTCAGGATATAATGAGGAATGTATTTATTTATTTTTTTCTATTGGAATGTACTTATTGTTTGTTAAACTAGTCACATTTATTCATTCGTTTTATACTTTATATCAAATGAGAATAAAAGAATTTATTTTTTGGAATTAACAAAATGCCAGCTATGGCAAAATGAAAGTAACGAAATTTGCAATATTCTATTGTTAATTTACTTTTACCATTTATATTCTTGTTGTTTTTACTTTTAATCGGTTTTGGATTTATTAATTTATTCCTCCTAAGTTTTTAAGTAAACAGTTTTTTCAATTGTGTTTTTTATTATTGACGCGCTTTTCATAATTCGATTATTTCGTTGTTCGATTTGTTCCTCTTTATACACCCGAAATTAGAGGTCCTGGCTAAACAAAAGCTGATAAAATACCGAGGTCCAAGAATTAAAAATAATAGTTCAATTTCATTCCTTTATTTTGAGAAATTTGTTGAACAAAAGTAGACAGATGGAGAAAGTAATTGCCAGAATACGAATCGGTCACACCCGCCTTACACATCTACACCTTATCCTTCCGAGCGAACCATCAGACTGCAATACTTGTCACACTCCTCTCACAGTACCTCATGTTTTAAATAACTGCACCAAATACACCTCCTTCAGAACTAAAATTCATGGTACGTCACCATTCCAAATGTACGAATCTTTAATTGATAGTGAAACAGCCTGTGATACACTTTTGCATTTCCTTAATGATGCCAAACTATTTCTACTAATCTAAAAATTTACTCTTGTATGTTACCAATTCCATAGTATACTGTAATATTAATTGCCGACGTAAAAAGCAATAGTTGTTGAAATACGTCGTAAAATAAAATATATTCATTCATTGTTAGATAACGGAAGAATGTTTTAATTTCATATTTATTTTTGTACGTAAAAAATAATTTGATTTGGTTATTTACAAATTTAAAAAAAAAAAAATTGCCATTATAGTACGGTGACACTTACACCAAAACGTGACGAATAGATACAGATGCTTCTGTTTCAACGTCTTTCGTATCCAATTTACCTAAAAGATCCTTCAACTGAAACAAAAAATTTCATCATTTAGATGGTTAAATGGTTCTATTCAACTGCGACGTGAAGCACAAAACAGATTTCAAGTATAACAAATTTTGGAGTGCGCAGGAGAAAACATTAGGATTCTTAAAATCTGAAAACACAATGCGAGTGTCTTACCCCATCCAACTGTGTAACTGACAGGTTAGAGTCAAGTAAAATGAAAACTTCGCTGGTAAATTTTCCTTCATCATCAGTCGGGAAATACGTTTGTTTAACCTGATTTTGTAATTCCGTGCAATACTGAAAAAAAAAATCAATCAATTATATGACTGTATAACAATGGAAATTATAATTTACTAGTGTGGCCCCAGGGGGCTACGCACACTCTCCGCTCAAATTTCCTATTTCCGAGGTTTTCGTCTTTCAAATAAGACCAAATTCGGGGCTTTCTACGTTGAGTAAAAGCTGAATAATCACGAAATAACAAATAATTTGTTTACGAATTTTGAGCATGGGACAGACACCTGGACCTTTGATTTTATAATAATAATAATAATAATAATAATTGATTTGCCCTCCTCATGCCCGTATAGGGGCGAGTGAGGAGGAAATTATACCAAAGCAACGTGCAACGTCGATTTAAGCAGTAACACATACAGTAACAGAAAGAAAAAGAAAGAAGAACAAATAAAACAAAAGAACAACAGAGTTCCGACCAGAGAGAACAATTACAAAATAGAGAATATATAGAGATGTTTTTGTCACTTGTGAGACCCAAAACAGATATTTCATAACACTTGCGAGACCCTTTTGTGGGTCTCGAATGTCTATGAGGTGTATGTATGGTTTTTCTTGCTTCCCCCCACCCCGCAGACCCGAAATCTGCATTTTTTGTCTGGGACTCACAAGTGCCCCAAATATCAATTGTATGTACACTTGTGGTTCACTCATTTCATTCTCCTCCATACAGACTGCATTGAACAACTATCCAATATCTCTGGGCTTCATTACATAGCCTAAGGCATCTCCAGGTAGCCACCAAGCCATGTGAGGACGAAGGTTTTATTTTTAAGTACTTATAAGGGGAGTCTCACAAGTGTCATACTTTATCTTGGGTCTCGCATGTGACGTAAAATAACAATACATAAGACACATAAGTAAATACACAGACATAGGTGCAAAAGCAGCTAAGACGGAGGCATCTGTAGGGGAAATAGGGGGAACAGGAGGCAGCGCGTAACATGCCACAAGCTCACAGATAATAATGTTAGTACCTGTTTAATTCTTTCGACAATTTCCACAATCCCGTTCTTATTCAAATTTCCAACGTACATTACGAACGCCGTTGTTTGATTGGGAGGAACATTCTCTACGACAAAAATAATATTTGGGTAACAAATTATAGTAGAATACTATTTTTTGCATCGTCACAAAACATAACTTACTTAATTCATCTTCTGATATAGGATGCAACATTTTTTCAATTATAACTTTTCCGTCTTGATCGAAGATCCCAGCTTCTTCCAAAATTTCGTTCAAATTATCTTCCAGAAAATTGAAAGAAGATGGAATTGGGTTATCAAGCCAAACTAATTCAGGAAACTTCTCATAAACTTTAACGACAATTTGTCCAAGATTTACTGGTTGAACTGACGAAGCTGACAAACGATTACGTAAAATTTTAGCTTCTTCAGTAAGCTGAAATTCCATTGCTACAGTCCATTTTGTTTTAGTAGAATACGGTCCACGTGAAAGCCAACTCGGACAGACAACACTTTCCAACTGTTTAACAGATGGTTTCATGAACAAAATTCCTTCCATTTTATTCAATTTCACTAACAAATCCCTCTGAAACATTTAAAATATAAAGGTATTAGAATTCATTAGTAAAACTGATGAAAAACACAAAAGTTTTCCCAATTGAACAAAAACTGCTTATCTCAGGGTAACACGAATTTCAGTTTTGACGTCACTACGAAATTAGTCAATTGATGATCACTTTCATAAGGAAATCACATTCTCCCTTTCAAAAAATCGTAATCGTTTTTAAAGTACCAATCAGTTTTAAAATAATAAGTTTACCTCTCTTGATTTGATCGTCTCGTTTTCTTCCATTTCAGTGAGATAAAATGCTTCATATCTTGTAGCCTCCAACATTAAATTATCAAAGGCCTCTGCAACTTTTGGATGGTCCTGAATTTCTTCTATTACGGAGCGCCAGTCATGTTTCAGCTCTGCAATTACCTAGAAAAATATAATAATAATTTCTAATATCGAACAGATCATTGAAATTGATCTTTACATAATCGATCACCTAGAGAAACAGTCGGTCGGTCAGTGATGGATCGATCAAAGAGTCGTGATCGCTAATATTACATCTCCAACAGGTTCGTTCTATTTGTAAAAAAGTTCTCGAAATAGCCGTTCTATTTGAAAAAGTGCGGAAATACATGTTTTCTTAGTTAGCTGTTCTTTTTGCCACTAGAACTCAGACCAAAGAACTAGAGTTCTGTTCGAGTTATGCACTTTTAGAACTCACTTAAGGAGTAAGTTCTAGGTTCTGAGTTTTAATTTGTTTGCTTATTTTACTTTTCGTTTTTAATTACATAAATCTTCAATTATGATTAGTGGTTTTTTAATGAGATGTAGTGAAGAGTCAAGTCGTAATATCATCACATGTTTCCATCAAATTTTCTCATCACCTTTTGTAGTTAGTTTGGTTTTTCCTTCAAATTAGAAATTCGAACCCACTTGAACCATTACTTAACAAAAAAAAAAAATTGAAACAAAACGAACCAATCAGAATGAACTGAACCATAACTGATTGTGAACCACCGCACGAATAAAATTTGATTTTACACTCAAAAATGTACTATTAAAAAAAAGTTCTCTAGAACCAGTCAAGGGCGCGAATTTCAAAAAAAATGATTTAAATACAAATATCAATCATTCGGGAAAAAAGTGATTTGAATAAGATTCCAAAAAGTCTTCCTCTTCAAAAAAAAAAAAGATGATTTGAATCAACGAACATGATAGTGGGAGGCAATTTGAGTCAATCGTCGAATATTTACCTTTCGTTGTATAGCAACCATTCGTTCAGCCCTGGACTGTGGCATTCTATTTATCTTCTTGTCACCTAAACAAACACAGGTCACCACAGTGGATCATATGAATGATTAGATGCGTAATATCAAATGACTTAATCATATCAAAAACAAACTGAAAATAACCCTCAAATAAAACCTTATTAGGACCCCCACGCAATTGCTGGCTTTCATTCTCCGTTTGAAGTATTTAATTATCTTCCTCAGAATACTTTGTATTAGAATTAAAACGGGAAATTTTATACTTCTATGTCTGAATGCGATTACTTAATCATTATGATTCCCTTAAAAGCCTGCCAAACCTTAATCTACATGAGACTTTCAGTTTATTAATTCCTGCCTCATTTTATTCAATTATTATAATTGGTGTAAGAGAGGATTCATCTTCGCCTTCAAGACTCGTCGGTGAAGGGTACAGCTATATGACAATATTGTGTAGTTGTTCTGGCTTTTGGGAATATTTTGATTGAGAATTCTTTTTTTTATTGGAGAGAAAATATTTACGTCTGGAAAACATCTTTAGACAAAATATCATCACAATTTTTAATGATGTATTGTCGTCATACACCTGTGCTACTACTCTATTCTATTATAATATGAGTAATATAAATAAATAAAACACTTACCTCTGTTTAACAAATTCGATAGACATTTGAGTGAATTTGGACGAAGAATGTTTCTACTTTCTACTAATTATTTGTAAATATTGAAAGTGGAAACTAATATAACACCGGTTAACCTTGAATCTTGATTTCTATCCGTTATCTGATATCAGTGACTTCATGAGTTCTGGCGGCAAAAATATTATGATAAAAATTGAAAACAATTTTGAAAGATTCAAATGGCATTTATATAGATTTTAATTTTGTACAATAATTTGAATTTTTTAAAAGTTCAAACTTCTTGATTTCAAATTTTCATCATTTACAACTGAATTCGTTTCAATCCTACCTTTCAAACACGTCACAAATTAGTTGCTTATTCTGATATTTGTTCCAATATGAAGGAAAACGGAGACCAATTAGTGCAACTACGAAGTACTCACGATTATGAAGATTTATCGGGTCGTTTTCGTCTACATTTAAAAAATTATGAACGTCAGTTTTGTAACATTTACAGTGTGCGAATCGTTGAAGCTAGACGTCGTATCGAAAAAGTAGCTGCTACAAAATGGAGTTAGTATCTTTTCTTTTACCCGTGTATTTTGTAATCTGGTATCATAAGATATTTCTCTTTCAACACAGAAAAATCTGTCAAAAAGTTGATGGATTTGAATAACTTGAAGGGTGAACAATGCGTAATCGTAGGAACGTTGTATAAAAACCAAGAATTGAAACCGAGTGTCCTTCGAGATGTTAGTAAAGAAGTAAGAATTCCTATTCTTGGTTGCTTTGTACATTCTACACTGCGCTATTAATAATTACATTTCACTTAGTACCAAACGGTGCCACCGGCTCCTCGCACGCATTTCGTATCCGATAAAGACGAGCTAATTCTGGAAGATGAAACTCAGAGAGTTACGTTGCATGGAGTGCTGGACGTACATTCAGTTGTCACCGGTTGTGTTGTAGCTGTTTTGGGTAAATTACAACCCAATGGAGTTTTCATGGTTGAAGACTATTGCTGGCCTGAAGCTGAACCTATTGCTAAATCATTGCCAGCTTTAACACAAGACAAGTGAGACATAAAATGGGATTTCTAAACATTCTTATCCGATCATGCTGAGCTTTATTTTATATGTCCATAGGTTCTTAGTACTCATTAGTGGAATCGAACTTGCCACTAATAAGAATAATCTATCTCTACAATTGTTTGCCGACTGGGTTACCGGCTGGTCCGGAGCGAAAGGATTTATCGATGCTTCTCGTTTAGTCCACGTTATATTCGCAGGTAAATATGATGAAATAGTTTTTAAGGCATAACTTTCATCCGTAATTTATTTATTTCCCTTCTAAGGTAACTGCATTCGTTGTAAACCCTTACCAAAACCGAAATATGGAACAAAAACTGACAGCACTGATGATATAGAAGCAGTGAAAGAGCTAGACTATATTATTCAACAATTAATTGTGAGTAAACTTGAAACTTGTGAATCAAAATCCATAAAAAATGGTTCGACTTATTTAAATGTTTTTTTTTAGGAATGCATTGATGTTGACATTATGCCCGGCGAATTTGATCCTACCAATCATACATTTCCACAGCAACCTCTTCATAAATGTTTATTCCCTGAAGTAATTACATTTTTCATATAAGTTTACATTTCTTCAATCAGGTGTCACTTATCACTAATTTTTTGCAAGTTTCAAGAGAATTCTCATTAATTTCTTTTTCATCATAGTGACAGTCTCCGTCAATTGATTGGACATCATTACTTTGACAAAATTTTTATTTATTTTTTCTTTCTATATAATTTTGAAATGTAAGAAAATAATATTGCTTTAAAACCTCAATTCTTTACTTTTCTTGTAATGCAGTCCATTTGATTTGTAAAAAGTGGGTTCTCAAATGTTACATTTGAAAAATATAAAAGTTACAGGTTGCACCTAAATTCATATAAATTTCTGTAGTGCTCTATTAATTCTGGTTATTATTTTTCTAGTCTGCTCAGTATTCGACGTTCAGGTCAGTATCAAATCCACACGCTTGTAAAATTGAAAATAGACTAGTTTTGGGATCTGCTGGCGAACCAATTGCCGATATTCAGCGTTATAGTAATCTCACAGATCCTTTGGACATTTTAGAAAAAACGCTCGATTGGGCTCACATGGCTCCTACAGCGCCAGATACGTTACGTAAGTGTGTGAAAATGTTCATATAAATATATAATTTAGCATTAATGATAGAATTAAAAAAAATTGTTCTGAGTGGACCAAAAACATTAAGGATTCAAAATTGAAAGAACATCATGTTCGCCATTTAGAATTTTATCATTAAGGAAAAAATTTTCTCAGACTCAGATGGCGCGTGGCGTTAAGAATAATTTTGTACCATCTTTTATTTTGTATTCATCACCTTGTAAAACTTATGTTTGACTTCAAAAATTCAAATTATACTCGATTTTCTCATTTGTTTTAGCTTGTTCCTTATTTGGTATTTTCTCTTGTTCTAGCCTGTTACCCATTTGACGATTACGATCCATTCCTATTAACCGAAAGACCTCATGTTTATTTCGCCGGTAACCAGCCAGAATTCCAAACTAAACTAAAAAAAGGGCCGAGTAAGTACATTCTTCGTGAATCCTTTAAGGTAATCTAACAATATTTTAATTTTTCCTTTACTTTTTCCAGAATATGACGTACGTTTGGTATGTATTCCATCCTTTACTGCGACTCAATCGTTTGTATTAGTTAATTTGAAAGATCTCGAATGCCAGCTTATATCACTGAACGTCAATAAAAAGTTGAAAACTTGAATTTATATTTACAAGGTTTTAAATTTACGATTATATGTTAATTACATTACTAGTTGCTCTGTAAGAGCCTTCTTTTATACATACTTCACTTAAATACAGAAACAATACACAAGTATTTAGTATAATTTTACGGCGAAAATGAACAATTTTAATTTAGCGTTATAGACAAACGGAAGTGGATCAGGTTTTACTTTCTGTTGGATTTAATATTTTGCGTCTTTTCTTCTTTTTGGGGACTAGAACTGGAATGCAGCTGCGAGAAGAGATAAAAATAAATCGTGAGATATACTTTGGTGTCTAAAAGCGAGGCAATTGTTTTCGCAAAAATAAAAGTGAGAATGATAGTTTTCAAAAAGCCATTTCTATAGAATTTAATATTGGCGTAAGCAAGATGGATTTTTTTTGTAGGTTCTTCGAATTTACAGTTGAAAAAAAATCATTCTAACGAAGCTTGAAATTTTTTCCCCGTAAGATAAATTGAATTTAAAGTTGAAAAAAAATCATTTTGACAAAGCTTGAAATTTTTTCCCTGTAATATAAATAAGTGATAAATAAACTTGGAAGGTGACATTTTGCCATCGCTCCTCACCATTCTTGAAGAATGAAGAGGTTGAATTATTGAAATGAAAATTATTAAAATATCTGGCAGGAATGATGTTTTGGAATAATATTTTCTGAGGTGCAATAATGAAATAAATGACTGGACTCAGATTCTATAATGCTTCAAATTATTTTTCAGACGTATAGAAAAGAAATTGTGCTCGTTAAAATTATCATAAATATTGAGGTAGCAAAAAACTTACAACTTCTGAAACGTCCAACCAATCAAAAGCTGAAAGAAGATTATCATTTTTCGACGGTATTCTGTCCAAATTCCAAAAATTGAATTTCTTAAAGGACTGTTGAACTTGATAAGCTTTTGGCTGCGATGGGAATGACACATCTGGCTTTTTTAGAACGTAACCGCAGTAGCCTTTGGGAATATTTATTTCTTGACCATGGAGAGGACGTCCACGAAATGAAGCATTTTTAGCTGAAGTAAAACGAGAAAATAATATGGATTAGCAAAAATTTTCCTCTCTGGATATGGGGGATGTAGTAGAAATGAACTTACTTCCATCACTTCCAATTATTTCTTCAAAATAAGCCGATGTTTTGGCTTTCCCATTGTATGCTATTTGACATGGCATATAGTGCAGATTATTTTCTTCTACGAAAGGTTCATCTGCTTTGACATACGTGACCATGGCTGAAGGATCGATTCGTTTGATTGTGTAGAAAATTTAATCACATGGATAATCGAATTTGATCTGAAATTGAGATCAGAAACTATAAAATAAATCTTTCATATTATTTTTTTCAAAATTATTTTTAAATCCGCGCTTTAGTATTTCAATTGACTGTGATAACGCTATCAAGGTTTTAAGTTTTTAACTTTTAGTAACACTGATTAAAATTGACACTCTCTTTTCTAAAAGGGCAACACTGCAGTGTGTGCAGTGTTGCGTTCCAAACAAAACACTCGCAGAAGGAAAAAAAATGAGGGAGACAGAAAGACAAGTCTTCAACATCGACTTCTTTGGAAGATCGCGAATGGAAGTCTGCACGGTCCTTACTTGTTACTATACTACAAAAGTACATACTACGTTGTTCTCGTAAAAATTTGTTTAATAAATATACTAATTTTACGTTCGTCATGACATTAGCATAATTTCAAATTGTGAAGATTTTGGTTGTGAAGTCGTTATTGTCGATAAACTGTACGTAATTTCCTTATTTTTTTGCTGATTCTCAGTTTCGTTTCGAATTTAGTGGACATTATGAGTTCGTCATTTTTGAGTAACGTTGGCTTGAACCTGTATAATCCATTTACCTCAGTGGTTGGCCAGAAAATAGGTATGAATGATTATCATCATTAATATCATTTCAACTAATTTCTCACTTAAAATAAGCTTGTACGATCAACTTAAGACCAAAGGCATTGTTTGAGTGGTGCCCAAACTTATTCCCTTGTAAATTACTTCCATACGTTTGCATGACATATGTTTCAAAGTTTTTGCAAAATAATTTTTTATTAGTTGTGCTTATCAGAAAGCGTATTCGAAAGCACTTTATTGTTTTAATTACGTCTTCGAAAATTACTTCTCTACTTCAGGTTGTTGAATTTGCCACTATAGCTTATGTATTTGTCAGGAGATCCCAAACTACTGCAACTGAAATTTTTGTCTCCTAAATTGT
Source organism: Parthenolecanium corni (assembly GCA_038050395.1). Lineage (NCBI taxonomy): Eukaryota > Metazoa > Arthropoda > Insecta > Hemiptera > Coccidae > Parthenolecanium > Parthenolecanium corni. The sequence continues at coordinate 3,765,388 of JBBCAQ010000020.1, forward strand.
GTTCAGACTTTAACAGGTTGCTGAACTCTATCTCAAAATCATATTCATGCAGTTCTAATTAAATTCAATTAATTGTTTTAGAGGAAGCCACCGATAGCAACCAGGCGTCCGAAAATTGGGCATTAATTATCGAAGTCTGCGATTTGATCAATGGCACCGAAGATGGTCCAAAAGATGCAATCAAAGCCATCAGAAAACGTCTTCAACAAAATGCTGGAAAAAATTACAAAACGATTTTATACACCTTAACGGTAAGAATTTATGACTCATATTGCGTAACATTGCATCAAGGATTTTTACAAATCAGGTATTTTTTGTTCAATTTTTTGTTGTCTTGTTTATGTCAACACAGTACTGACAATGTCAGAATCGTGAATGCTATTTCTTCCCGAAGGTTGTTTAAGTTGTGATTTTGATATAGACTAGACTAATTTCAGTTGATGAGAAGTACATCAGTTGTATGGTATGTACTAGTTTCCTTTCTTGAGGAAAAATAATAAGTACACGTTTTGCAAGGTCTCTCGTTCATATTAATTTTCTTTCGAGATTCATCCGTTTAGGTGTGAATCATTTATGTTAAATTGAACGCTTCTTGACTATTGGGTGGAGTTTCTTGAATAATTTACTTCTAATGCGAATATTTTCCTTACTAAATGTTACCCCCAAATGCTTTGTATTGTTCCTTATGCAGATAATTTACCATCAATTTTTAATGCACAGTTTGGAAACAGTTGCACATCGATAGTTTTATTTTGAATCTGTATTTATTCTTTGAATACTTCATTGATTTAGTGGCTGCAATTTTGTGCTTAACCATAATTTGTCCTTGAAGAAGCGGTCGAAAATCAATAGTTTGAAAATAACTCTCTTTTAATTTGATCGACAATGTGAGATACAACTGAGATTTTTTTTCGTTTTTATCTTGAGTTCCTCTCTTTTAAATTGAGTTACAATTTGAAAGAAATATGAGAGAAGTTTCATAATTGTTTTGTAGAATTCCTATTTTCCTGCATTGTGAATAATATTTGGCAGCATAGCATTTTTCCCATTGTACCTACAATTGTAGTAATCTAAAGCTAATCCCTTCCTAAATACCCTAGACTTTTCGTTGACCACTGAAAGAAACTGGAAAATCACTATTAGGATTAGTTTCTTTTTCTTTTACTTATCCTTACACGTGTTTCTTTATGCATGTATGGCTAAAGATGATTTGGCTTTTGAAACTCTTTGATCCAGGAGCTAGAGCTCGGTTCGCTTTAGGAGCATGTTATGATATGAAAATGGGGGAAAATATTCAAATGTTGGCTGAATTTTCAACAAAAGAACCATTATATGTTCATTCCTTAACGAGTTTTTCTTGGGGATCCGCCTCTGCTCTTGTTCCTAGAAACCTGTGTTATTGCAAAATATTCCCCCCTTCATTTCCATTCGCGTAAAGAGCAGTTGAGGCTAAAATTAACCAGATAATCTACCGTCTACTATCTTCATTACATCCTGCCTGCCTTTCTATATAAATAATTTTTTTTTTCATTTATTAAACTAATAATCCCTGATACCGGACTAAGATCGATGCTCTAAAATTGTTGCTTTCTTCGTGGAATAATTTTTCTGAGACCGCGTTGAAGTCGTTCATCCATTATATTTTCTCTTGTGTGACGTAATCGGTGGTAACAATAATATTGTTATCTAATCCGAAGACTTCTTATCTCCTAATTTTTTTAATTTATCGGTCTCTTCGGGCTCGAGTCTGTGATCGACCCCCTCGCCCCTCGATTATGTTGAACACCTTACCCCTCAAACCCTCTCCATCGATCTGATGGCCCTCTGCGACTCGAGTTATTTACTTTACGTGTAGGTTTTCATTATTCTTCGTTTGTACATTCGGTTTTTTTTTCCCTGCGTTATTTTTATTTCCTTGGAATCGCCGATTCATGTCGGCATTCTGTCGTGGATGTACGCTTTAACGCGCTCGTTCCTGCTTAACGACGCGAAATCATTACAGGGGCGGAAGAAGAAAGTAAAAGTGGGCACAGTAAAGTGTGAAAATATGCAGTCAAATGTAAAAAAACAACAACAACAAAATAAGAGCAAATTATAGGAAAAGATGAAAACAAAGGTATTACGATGCGTTCATGTAAATTTGTTCATCGTATGTGAGTTGATGAGCGAACTACGCACTCACCGGAAAAAGGTTATTTTCGTATAGTGGTCTGCTCGAAAAAATGATTGAACATTTTACGAAATGACCTTTCGGCCTTAGGTTGGCCTTTTCGAGCGAAAATTATAAGAGTAAACAAATTGTGTGAAACGTGAAAAGAGGAACTTTGTAGGGGGAAATCTCAGATACTTGAGATTTAAAACACTTACCTCGATTTCTTGGTTGTGAAAATTTACGATTTGGAGTAGAGTGGGGCCGGATTTTGGATGTTAATCGCGACTGCTCAATTTCGGTCGTCGCCATACTGAATCATCACAAAAAAAAGCATCGAAAATGAACACAAAAGTGTGCATAATTTTGGGTCCTGAAGACGAAGGGGAGACTGCTCTACGTGGACAACGCTTCCTTAAAATTTAAAATCTGGGTTTGAGTAGAGCATTACATTACGAGCAGTTTTGCCAAGTTTGGGGAGCACTTCTGCCAAGTTTGAGTAGTTTCAAAATTCGTTAGGGACAGTTCAGAAAAAATTGGTGTTTTTAAATCCAGATTGTACGCAACAGACGTTTGTTTCATCCTATACTCCAGAATACACGACTAATTGATTCGTCGCGATTGGCCAGTTTTGCAAGTTCTGAGACTTTGAGTTTAAGGTCTGACGTAACTAGGTGATATTATTATCCTCTATTGAGTAAAAGTATGGAAATAAATTATGTGTATTATACTCCAGACTCGTACTTATGTTGAGAGTGAATAGGACGACTTTAGTGAGAAAATGCTTCTACAAGAACGCCACTCTCCAAAAGCAGTTTGAGATGCATCCTTCGTTAACTTTTAGCCAAAGTTTTTAATGAATCTGTGTGGAACTAAGTCACTGTTGAGTATTCATGTGAAAGCATTTTCCATCTAGAAAATTCATAAATAGTCTGTTACAATGATTTTAGTCACGTTTTCTCTGCTTGTGGTAATTAACTGCTTTTATCCATAATAACCATTTTCCGTTATTTTCCTTTGGTTTCAGCTGTTGGAAGCTTGCGTTAAAAATTGTGATCGCAAGTTCCATGTACTCGTTTGCAATAAGGAATTCATTCAAGAACTGATCAAATTGATTGGTAAGTCGAATATTATTTGTTCTCTCTGCTCCAGAAAAGAAATATAAAATATCCTTCCTCCGAATTTAAGCACTTGATTACTTTACTTGAGAGTGACTGGACTATGTCGCTAATAGAAAGCCCCCTACCCCCGTCCCTTGGGTAAACCTTTTTGACGTCTTAAATTTGGCCCAGCTTTGCTCGTTTTCTAAACTTATCACTAATCGAAAGCATAGTGACAGCAGTTTGTATCCTTGGAATAAAATTTTCTCTCTTCTGTACTTATGAAATAAATGATGCCATCTTTTCTTTCCATTCAGGACCAAAAAATGATCCGCCGAGCATTGTGCAAGAAAAAGTGTTAAATTTGATTCAGAGTTGGGCTGATGCATTCCACAACCAGCCTGAATTGTCAGCTGTCGTACAGATTTACAACGATTTGAAGAAAAAAGGCATCGAATTCCCGATGACCGATTTAGATACCATGGCCCCCATTCATACTCCGCGAAAGGTTTGTCAATTCATCATTCTGTTTTATTTTTTTATTATTGTCGTACTCGACGCTCGAATGATTTGCAGACAATCGATTTTCCATTTTATTGTGTTATTATTTCTTCTCTCTTTTTTTTTTTCTCGTTTTGGCTTTGTATCCTTCGATTGGTAATGTATAACGCTAAACTGGTGTAATTTGCACAGCAAGCTTACGCATTCCTTTCAGAGTATTTTACGGATGGATATTATTTTAGAATATCACAAAAACCTCTGTGCTAGTAATCCTCTAGTCTCCCTGGTGGTCGTTTAAAAGGATTGTTTTACAAATTCACTGCAATTTTCTCCAAAACTGATTTTCAAGATCCTCGTAGATATTTTGAGAAATTCTATCGCGAAAATATTCCTCAGTGACTTAGTTTTGCACGGATTTATCTGAATTTTAACAAGGTACATATTGTCAAAAGATGCTTGTAGGGTCCGGTTGTAGTAAGAGTTTAAAATTTGGCTTCAATTATTTTTCTATTGCTTTATAAAATGAGGCATTTTGTCCGTCATATTAGAATTCATGATATGATTCAAATTCAAAATTTTCATAATTTCCGCAATTGTTGTGTTCGAAATTTTTTGAACTACACCTTCGGGTGGTCAACATTTTGTATTCTAAAAATCCGAGTAATCCAGTGTATTTCCTACAGTCAACTTTTGTTTACTCAAAATTTATTGAAGCTGTGGTTTTTTCATTTAAAAAAATAAAATTTCTCGATTAATTATCAATGGATTCTATTTTCCTGAATGTCGGAAATATAAGAACATGTTTGCTTTTGTGGGACCGTTTTAAAACGCTGTTGACCACAGGTGCACAAACTACAAACGAATACTTGAAGGTCTTCCCTAGCGTTTCAGTCGAAGCTTATCAAGTGAAAGAGCTGTTGGTGTATGGTTTCTGAATGAGAGAATTCACACGGCTAAAGGCAGTGTGTATTAGTTCCTTCGAGTATGACTGTGAAAATCGTCTTCTTCTTATGTTCCATGGTGGCCGAAAAAGAGGGCTTACAGTCGACAGAAGCCATCGCCTTTTTGAAAATACCGTCGAAAATACATTTTCGACACGCAACAAGAATCAGTTATTATTTTGTCAGAAATATAATATGTTTTAGAAAATCGATAAATAGTATATGTCGTGAAAATACTACGACAGTAAATTCATACGGATAATAATTTCTTAAATTGAATTCATCTTCGTTTTTCTATTTTTTTATCCTTCATCATTGGCTAAATTGTAATAAGTTTTTTAGTTTTTTTTTTTTCAACCAAACTAAAATAGTATGTATATCAATAAATTACGTCGATAAAGGAGAATCATATCGCTAGGTTAGAGTTTGGATGACCTTTTTCTGACATTTTTTTTTGATAGCCTGCTAAACCCAAAACATGAATTAAGTTTTCAATATGATTAAGTAAAGGAACCGTGAAAACATTCTCATAGCATTTTTAATGACTTACATTCTTTATTCTGCTTGGATATCAGATTAAAACATTTATGTTGAAAACAAAATAAATGAGACTGCAACATTTGCTCGAGTTTCATCAGCGAGCAGAAAATAATGAGTACTCCACGAGTATTCATTTTTATAATTTTGAAGTTCGAATTTTATAAAGCTTTGCACCTTTTTTTTAGCCCCTCGCTTTCTTCGGAGAGACGAAGGGAAATGAGTGAGTTTATTTAGTTTGAGACTGGAGAGGGCTTAGATGAGTTTTAATTGCCTTTGGGAAGTCAGTGCCCTATCAGCTGCCGGATAAATGGGACTTTAAATTTTCGAGACAAAAAAATGCTGCCGGCTAAACGTCCATTACAATATCTCGTGTGCCAATTTATGACTAATTTATTTTACTGCCAAAACAGAAATGTATGAAAAATAAGTTATAACCTTGGCCATCGATGAACCGTAAAATTTTAAAATATTAGCAAAATAACGCAGTGCTTAGTAAGGCTTGACTAGGAGCTTTTTAAAATTCGTGCTAGCCTTGGTATATTAGCAAAATATAGAAGCAAATTTCTATTAAAAACCAACCCTTAGTTGAATTTTCATTTTTTGTATGAAGTAGATATTACATTAGACGTATCTTATATCATTCCGTATTATTTTTCCGTCCAATCGGATTTTTATTCGAAAAATTAATGAACAAATAGCTCGTACTCTGCTAATTCTGGGTGGATAATTATTTTGGAGCCCCGATTTTTAGTCTTGACAAATGAGTATTTTTTCGAAAGACTTATAATCCACTACTGATAATCTTGTAGGTGAATATCTCAGTTTATATTTCTATTTAAAATTCTTGTAAGTTAGTCGAAGGGTCGTGTATCAACTTTTTAGTATCATCTTTTGCTTGTTCTGGTATTGAAAAATTTCAATCAATCGAATTCTTTTTAAATATTGTTATTTATTCAGGTGTCAGACGGATTTTTTTCGAAAACAACTACTCTAGCTACACTCGGTGTAACCTTCACTGAACTGATAGTCAACTTCACTCTTGCATTGTTTGGGTTGGGTCTTGATAATTTGCAGAATTTTGAGTTGAAGTGGAAGTTCATCAGTTTTTTCTTTCTAAACTTCTTTCAACAAAGCTGAGAAGAGAGTTTACCTCGAAACTTTTTCTTTAAAAAGTTTTGCACTTTATTTGACAATATTCTGTCCAAGAGAAGACGCGTAAAAATATTCTCGTACGTATCTACGTTTGCGGTTTAACTTATCTTCGTCTACGCGGTGACCTCGAAACGTTTATTTGAGCAACAGCTTGGCAAATCATGTCGAAGGATAAGAAGAAGGTAAAAAATACTCATTAATTTGGGGCGGATGTGTGTATGCGAGTCGCTGCGGAGAATTCTTTGTACAAATATATCGAAAGTGTGGGGACGCCAAAGAGTTTCGAGAAATTTGTCGCCCTCGATATTGTGAGATGATGGAAATTTTCCGAAATTTCGATTATTTCACGCTAGTAAAGTTATGTCGAGCATATTGATCGGTGGAATGGAAGTTTGGCTTTGCATACTGAGCAGCGAGAGAAAAACGGGTCAGATGAGGAGGCATTCAGAGTGTAATTAAGAGTAGAATTTTTCCATTACGAAGATGAAGTTGACAAACGAGCAGGCATGAAGTATCTTGGCCAAGAAGATTAATTTATTATGTTTCTGAAGGTTATCAGAAGAATCACAAAACAGACATACGAACCTCAGTTGTGGGAAAAAAGGATTCTGTAATAATAGTAATTTAATATCGGAACTGAAGTACCAGTTGCGGAACGATATGGATTTCAATTATGGTATAGTCACAATTCAATAACTAGATACAACCGCCGAGGCGCACAAGTTATGCAGGGTTGCGTTCTAGTTGGCGAGTTACACTTGACGTACTTTCCTTGTTAGATATACTCGAATGAAAACTATAATAGTTGTTTTTCTTTCCATATATTTCGAAAAACATAATTCGAAGAGTTTTAGTGCAAAATACAGCAAACGCCATAGTGAATATACGCTATAAAATCACTGTACCAAAATGAGTATCTTCCTTGAAGTTGACCCAACTAGTATTTCATTGTAGTGATATCCCCCCTCCCATTGATACTCACTTGTGGAAGTTAAACCGTACAAGATTTTTCAGCTTGGCTGATAAAATCGTGTACGTCTACCAAAAAGGGCTAACATTTATGTATTTAAAAATGTTTAGCCTTTCCAGGGTTAAGTAAAGCTACTTGAAAAAATACTCGACTACACTTTTGCACTTTATTCGATATTCATATACCGTCGAACGGGGTGACTTTACATTTAAGGGGCGACTTTACCCACTTCGTTTTAGCCCAATAAATAAATTGCCAGGCAAAAATTAAAACCGAAATACGATTTGGATCGAAGCAGGTAGAAGGAGGAAGATAAAAAAAAGATCGCCGCCCCTACCTCACTTCACCCAGTAACAGAACAAGAAAATAAGGCGGCGATATGGTTTTTTCCTTTTTCTTATTCGTCTTTTTTTTTTTAACCACAAACACTCAAAATATTCAGTTCGGTTTCACACGGTTGAAGCTGGTACTTGACTAGTTTCTTTTCAATCGTATGTCTGAGTACAAACATCCTCAAATTTTGCCTCCCCACCCATCAATAACCCGTCAATAACAAATTGATGGGTAAAGTCGCCCCATTGAGGGGTGACTTTACACAAATTTTTTGAAAAATCATAAAGAATAGAAGGAAGGCTGCAAACTCAAACTTTTTCTTACAATTGTGTTGAGAAATGTTAGACCTAAATTTTAAAACCAAATTCATTTCAATAGCTTAAAAATTGGAGGAGTTATTGAAGGACAAAATTGAAAAACATAAAAAAAGTGTGTAAAGTCGCCCCATTCGACGGTAGATTTTTAATTTTTATCATTAATTAGTGCATTCTGGTAGCTCGTTTGTTTATTGCACGTACCGTTAGGTACTGCAAATTATTTCCGAAAAATACGCAGGCTTTATATTATGTGGTCGAAATGTAATAATTTTTCCTAGTAGTACATTGCCTGCACCGGATGACAACCGGTTAAATGTGTAGTCAGCATATTGTATTTGGACACCCATAGCTGTACGAATAAATATGACGGCACATTAACATAAATGTATTATAAACATTTGTTTGTTGCATTTTGTGCCAAAACTAGCCAAAACACTTCGTTTGATGTTGAGCTCAAAATCTATAAATTTTTTATCCGCCTTCTAAATTTTTCGTCTGTCATGAATTACCATTTTTCACCCGAACACCTCTTCCTCCGAACTTTTTTACAAATGAATAGGAATTTTATTCAGACTCTCTCCACGTATCCTATTCTAGTGGGGTCTAAGTAATGAGGAGTGAGTTTTATTATTATTCCAGGGCATAAAGATTAGCTGCCAACTCGGTAAAAAAAAATTTTTATTAAAAAAGGAAAAAATTGTAGTGAGTTTGGAATTTCGATTTTTAAAGTTTTTATAATTCGATAAGTGATGTCCATTCATCGGTGTACCTATTTGATTTATTATACTTCTGTGAATGAAATGAAAACTTTCTTCTGTATATCAAAAAAAAAAAAAAAAAAAAAACTAATTGAATGAAACGCACAGTTTTTTTAGTCGTTACAGTCGTTTGTATTATTAATAATCGAGTTCAACGATCGCCATTATCGATTCCTCATTGTAAAATTGCTCTTTGAAAATTCGAGATTATTTTAATGGTTAGGTAATTGGAAATCCCGTACATTGGCTAATTGTGTCGAAGAGAAATTTTCTGAACATAATTTAATATACACGAATAATTATTATATTGTTCGCAAAATAGGAGTTTTGAGGTCGAGTTTTTTATTTCTTGCATTTCTTTCGTACTGCAATGAAAAAATATTCAATTTCCACGATTATTTTCATGCGGGCGCTGGTTAATGAGTTACGACTGTTAGATGTGAATCAATAAAAAATATGAACTAATTGTATGAAAATACATTTTCAAATTAGTGAAATGTACAACGTAGTATATAAATGTGTATAGAATGAAGTAGTCAAAACCTAAATAACGTCATTAATACTGGATAATTGAGGCGGATATCGAAGAAGAGCCCATGGGCCATGTCAGATATTGATTTCAAAAAAAATTATTTGGGATTAAGATAACTCTATGAGATAACATAGCTTAACAAACTTATTTTGGGTGATTTTATTTTCTAGACTGTACAAATTCGTACTTCACCTAAGCATTACCAACAATCTTCTCCCACTCCGGACATAGTCGATTCCAGCACCATCTCCGAAGGAGTACTACGCCTGAATGGCGAGCAGCTGGCCAAATTGCGTAGCGAATTGGATATCGTTCGTGAGAACATGACCATTTTGAATGAGATGTTAACTGAACTGACTCCTGGAAATGAGCATCCATCCGATTTGGAATTACTGAACGTTAGTATATACGACAACATTATACTGCAGGTCTCATAGATAGTGGAGTACTGGATACCTATTCGACATAAAAAACATAGTAGGGCTATTTGGGATAAAGCTTATTTGATGCATTGTTTGTCAAATTTAAGAAGGTGTAAAGTATGCTTATGTGTTTCCTAAATGCAACCCACAGTTTGACGGACTATCATACCACACAAACAAAAGTGTGATTTTTTTTATTTGACAGATTATATCGAGCTTTCACTTTTGACCATAGGTATAAAAAGAGAAATTACGTATCCGATGGTCAATTCTTAACCAAAAAATCGTCCTTAATGAAAGTATTGTTTGCGTCTGAATTGTGTAAGTTGTTCAAAAGTGTCTAATGAAAGTCGAGCAGAATATTTTACTTAGAAGTACTTGCTTTTTTTTTTTATCCTGTCGAACTTTAATTCATTGCGTCGTTACAATTTATGCAGCAATTGTACAACACATGCAAAGCCATGCAAGATCGCCTTGTAGAACTGATCAGCCAATTGGCTAATGATGAAGTTACCGCCGATCTTTTGCGCATGAACGATTTGCTGAATAATTTATTCCTCAGGTAGTATTTTGAAATGTTTATTCGATCGCCATTTCCAGATAATGTCATCATGAGTGGTTTAGATTTAAGTGTCGTGTACGGTGTGGCGTAAAAATGAATCATAAAAGAGGAGATAGACGTAATTTTCTTTGCCAAAATTGAAAAAAAACATTTTTATTGGTGTACAAAAATCGACACTCCCTGGATCGTTGGGTGAAATTTTGAAATTTAATCTTATTTCGGCTCAAAATTTTCATCATTTTATGGTCATAGATTGCACATTCTTAAGTGTTTCTTGCATTCCCCCGTACAAAGCTTATGTTTTTATTACAAAAGCTATTGCTGATTAGCTAAATCAAGCGATAATGAATTTTACACCCTATACTCGTTACTAACTTTCTAAAACGGATTTATTTCAATTGTTTTTCAAGCACACTTTTTTAATTACAGGTACAGCAGGTATGAAAAAAATCGTTCGGCCCAAATAACCCCACAAGCATCTGCACCGGAGACGGCAACGCTCATAAATCTAGACTTCGATGGCGACCAAACCGACGCGAAACTCGTAAATGACTTCAATAAATTGAGTACGATTTCACGTTGTTTTGCTCTTGTCCTACATATAGCTGTTTTTATAGAGTATCGCTTAGACTCATCAATGTTTTTTTCGTCACTTAACGTAGATGTGCAGGCAAGCGGAAGTAAAAGTGCTCAGTCGACGACTCCTGTGAAAACTAAACCCGATGCTGAATTCGACATGTTTGCGCAATCGAGAGGTGCCACTTATGAGAGTTCGAAAAAAGAGTAAGTTAGAAGTGCAGTTCCATTTAGTTAAGACTTCAGCAAAGTGTTGTCTGAATCTTTTCTCACAAGTAATTCATTTATTTTGCAGGGGCAGTTCATACGAAGATAACCTGAAACCAAATCAGTTGATTGGTGGATTAGGAGCCATCACTCAATCACGATCTCAGCCACCATCGCTGGTAAGTCACATTTTTATTACGAATTGAGTTATATATGTATGGATATGCCTATTTTTTTTTATTTGACAGATTATATCGAGCTTCCACTTTTGACCAAAGGTAAAAAGAGACATAATGTATTCAATACTTTATTGCCTATTATAATTAGTGTTACTTGGGAAAATGAAGCTCTATGGTTTTTAATCGCTGTTCAAATGTAGTTGTGTTTTCTAGGGGTGTGAGATTTTGGATATTATCTTTGAATGTTGTGGATGAAAAATTTAATTTTAATTGGGCAATCGGCATTTTTTCAAATGAAATGTTTGGAAAAATATTTTCATTTAATAAAGGGAATGGTATTGATTGTGTTGTTTTAAAAGGACGTAAGTCCGCAGCACAGTGTGTGCTGACTGGTATAATTGAATGGGTTTCTGAATTTTCGTTGATGAGGATCAATTCCATAAAACACGGGATTGATAGGATAATATTTCCTGGAAGTTTATTGTTAATAATTAATATTTAGATCGATTTTGTCTGTTGGTTGTTCAAAATAAAATTGTGGAAATTTGAAATGGCGAACCTTTCTTCTGAAAATTGAGTAATAATTGTTGTTTTTTTTTGGAGGCTATGGCATTTAATTTTACAATTTTTGAAGAGTTCGGCGATTGACTTGTTGTTAAATATGGATTTTATACAATTGATTTCTGGATGCATTGTGCGGAAATTCGGTATATCACAAAAGGGTGGTTTACAGTACTCCAAATTTTTCTCGGAGATTGGGTAATATGAATCGGTTTTTGTATCGATAATTAGGATTTTAATTTCGGAATCTGTGGTACAAATTTCATTTTTGTTGTTCGAAAAATTCTGTTGAAAATTTTGTTGTTCAGAATTATTATTCGAAAAATTATTATAAAAAGTGTGTTTTGAGAAAAATACATTCGAAATATTCAACCGATTATAACTTTTTTCTACAGTGACTTAGAGACGTTTTTTGTGTTTGATTGCTATATTTCTCCTGTATAAGAATTGCTAATGAGTCGGCGGATTTCTCAGCTAGGGTAGAAATAATATTTGGCCAAAGGGAGTGCTTAGATACGCCCTTCTTGAAGAAAACTACGTTTTTCTCACTTTTAATGCCCGTACTTAATAGAATGTGAAAATTGATAATGCCAAATACATGAAAAATGACTTGGATAATACTGCTAGCTACAATATGGTAGTTTTTATGACCATGGTTCTATAGTTTTCAAATTATTTTTGGTGATCGTTATAAATTTGTTGCCCCTGTCCAGCCCTATTTTCAATATCAATTTCTGAACACAACCTTCTCCACTTCAAGATACTGGTATGTTCAGTGGAAAGGAATGTAAAAAATTTGATTGAATTGCTTTATGGCGAATAAGGTCTTATAAATGATTTTTCTGTTAGGTATAATTTTAATTTTTATTTTGTTAAACCAACATTATTTTTGTAGGTGATACAAATTTATACCTATGAGTAGAAAACTTGGTCAATTTTTATCAATTTTCACGAGTTTCTAATCTACCAACACGGAACTCATCTTAATAAATATAACTATGCGGATCGAATATTTTCGTTTCTAATTTAATTTATTTATATTTTTCGTGTTCTTTGTTTTGGTTGTCATCGTTCATTCATCCTCACAGGAAACTGTCATTGGGGTAAGAAAAAAAAAATGGCTAGTATATTTAACGCGTTAACAGTCATTGATGATAACGTGTAACATTATCGAGTTCTGTATTTATTTCCATTCACAGATGTGTACATTGTGAAGGCAAAAAATACCGATTTTGTGATACCTTTTTTCCATAAGGACTAAGCAATTTGATAATTTAAATTCATGCCATACTCTGTTCCAAAATAAAAATATGAAACGTAATTTTTCAATTTACCGATAGTAATGAGTCGACCAGATAATTTTTAATTTTCAACGATCTTATCTCGCGAATAAAATTACCTGCACTGTTAATTTTGATACGAAAAAACTGATAACCATTTTAATCAATAAATTCTGTACTGAAGAAATTATGCAGAAGACCTTTGTACCTTTAAAGTAATATTAAAATTTCTGTGTAGACCCAGCCAGTTGAGATTGTTGTGTTTCTTTCTCCGAGAAATAAATTCCTTATCATGAATTAGCATGTTTTTCAAATTATTTGATGCGAATTAATAGTGAACGGGTGTAAAATCAGTTCATTTGATTGTACATTTATTTTAGAAAACATAATTTTTATCTCAAGTATCTGTCATATTGATGATAAAATTTGCTTAACTCGTTGTGATCCTGTTTTGTGCAGATCATTTCTGAAAAAATGAGAAAAAGTTTCCCCATGTACATATCTGTGTCTGCCAGTCTCTGAACTCGTGCACGTGCTTATTTGGCTTTCTACATTTTCATCTTAGCAACGATTTTATTGACTGATCATGATGAAAAAAAAACATAGATTCTCGTAATTTCAAATTTTCTCTGTCTCGTAATCACTTCTACTAAACAGTTAACCATGTACACACATTCATTCTGTTAAAACATGTTTGCGACAAAAATTAATAATTCTGTATATAGTTTCTTAAAACTTTGACTTTAATATCTTTTAAAATCTGATTTTTAATACTTTTTTAGATTGTAATTTTTTATTTTAGCGCTGAAAAATGTAGCTTCGCATGCAAGAACCTAAATTATTGGTGCGCTTAAATTTCATAATTTAGTGAACCTGGAAAATGAATGAGAAAAAAAAATCGTTACCTAAATTCGAATGCGTATGAAGTAGTTCTTGTTTCCAAAGTGTTTATTTGGCCATAAACGAAAAGAAAGATGAGGTATATGCCTGCATGAGGAGATGACAATCACAAAGTCAGTTGGGCTCATTGTGCTCCTCGTATAAACTCGACATCGTACATAACAAGATACCTACGTTAATTTTGAATGGAGGAAAAAAAATAGTATAATGGCCCAAAAAAAAGTCATCAATCACGTATTTTCACCCCTTGGTTTAGAAAAAAATTTATTTTCGCAATTTGTAAAATTGAATTTCTACAAAATATTATGGTGATTTTAGTAAGTTTTGGAAGCATGAAAAAGATTTTGTATTTTTTGGTCACATTCGTCGTTGGAATTCAGGTAAAAAATTCTAATCTTGGGAAATATGACATGAAAAATGTTTTTCTCAACTTCAATTTACAAGAAAAATAAAATTGATAAATTATGTTGACGAATATTTATTTATTCGAGCTTGTGTGTATTTTCAATACGCATTTTCTGAATGAGTTAGTCTGTTGCATTTTACTTTTGAATTGTGAAGACAGCCCAGTAGAACTTTTCAAAGGTTTATTAGTACCATTGTGTATTCGAATTTCATATTAATCCATCTCATGATACGCGAATATCGCCTTACTCCGTACAGCTATTTATTAGTTTCTTGCATGCTAAGCGGAGCTTTTTAATATCTTTGATTTTTTCTCATTGGATGAGTTGACATTTGCAATTTCCTGCTCATTAATTTGATTGTTAATCCTGATTGTACATGTTGCAGATGCACAGAGAAAGTGATTTCGACGAGATGGCTGCTTGGCTCGGAGAGGTAATTGTTTTTATTCCATCTTTTCGCTCGATTATTTTAAATAGTGTCTTATTTTTGATTGTATTCTTTGTTTAGCAGCAAGCAGCGGCCAACGAATCCGAGTCATTGACCAGCAGCGAGTTCGACAGATTTTTGGCAGAACGAGCCGCAGCTGCGGAGAACCTTCCAACTGAGCCATCAAGCGCAGCATCTCCATCCAGAAATACAACTAGTCATCGAAATAAATACAGCAGTAAGGATATGTATGCTTTATGAGGGGCGTAGTTTGTTCGTAGCTGCAAATTTTTTATTGTCGTTAATATTTTAATTTTTTTTTCTTTACTTCCTCATTCTGTACTACTATTCGTTTTTTCATCAACCTTAACGACTGGAGTGAGGACTTTCAAATTATTTGCTATCAAATAGTCTGAAGCACCGAGATGCCCATCGTTTATTTTGCATTCCAATTTTATACAGTTTGCATTTATAGTCGAGTTACCAACGGTAATTATTGTATAATTAATGGTTGTGCGAGAGGAAGACACTCTATTGTGCCAGAGGTACGCGTTAGTATTATGTATCTTACTAATTCACCCAAATAATTATGTTTTCACTTCTTGAAAGTTTCGATTCGAAAATGGAGCTTTGTTCATTTCAGGATTTAGCTGGTTGTTAGTTTTTCCAAAAAAATGAGACTCCGAAGTGTATTAAAATTGATGATAGATCTGATCATTGAGCTGCAAGTTTTATTTTATAAACGTGAATAATTCTGGGAAAACTTGAGGATAAGCCGAAAAGAGGAGTGAAAAGAGAAAATTATCTGAACTCGGTACAAGATACAAATAAATGAAGATTTTGTTCATTTTCATTGTCTTTTGGGAGGGGGGGCATAGCTCTCCCTATCACACCCTCAAGTCCGCTTATGTATCTGTCCCGATTTATTATCTTTTTTATTTTACAGAGTAAACTGATAAAAACTCAGATACTTTTTCTAAAGGTGTAATTATTTACCGCATTATACTTTTCCCATCATAATTTACCATGTAAGGGTTTTTTTTTCATGTTTCATTTATTTGTTATAAAAATTTGTTATTCTCTAATTTATATTATTGTACGATTAGTCGATTTTTCGTACGTTTTTGCTTCGTATTTTTTCAAATTTTCATTATTAATTAATATTCCATTTGTGGCGACATTTTAATTTAATTTTTAGTGATTGTTTTTTTTATTCTGTCACTAAAAGCATGCTTTGTATAAAATGGAGAAATTTTTCCGACTGATTTCTGCCTGATTTTCAACTGAGATACGATTTTTGAATAGCTATTTTATAGTTATATGATGATCTTGCGGATGTATAGATTTAAATTTTCGATTTACATTTTCTGGTAGCTAAAATTAGCCATCAAAGTTGCATCAACTTTGCGCATCCGTAGAAACCGTTGTTTAATTTTAAATTAATATCTAACTCGATGCATCCGTAAGTTCATCGTATAACTATAACATATTCAAGAATCGTATCTCTAAGTTGAAAACCCAGCGAGAAAACAGTCGAAAAAATTTCCTCATTCTATGAAAATATTTTTTTTTAAATATCGTTTTTTCGGACAGTTTGATAACAAAAATGCAAAATTTCGTATTGGTTGAGCTAACTGAGAAGTTGGGTTCTTATGTATTTTGCCATTTTTCATTCTCAGAAGTTCATCCCATGAGATATTCATAAAGCCAAATTGTGGAGTTCGTGCGTCGGTTAAAGTATACTCTTTAGAGCAGTTGTAGCTGTCGGCAACGTATGAAAAATTAATATTCCACCTCGTAAATGTATTTTTTACGATTTTGCCCATAATTGGTGATCGGTTTTATTGTACCTCTTCGTAATTATCTTGTATTTATTGTAAATTTCCCAATTCGTTCGATTTTTGTGAGACCGTCTCGCAGTTTTACCATAAATGTTCTAACAAAATTACTCGAATGTTTTTTTTCCTTGTGTTTCAGTAAATGCTTAGTTGCTGTACTGTACCCATTTAAAGGAAGAAAAAGATTGCTTAAATTTTTTATGTACCTACTCGTAATGTTTTGAACATAATAACCCTATCGAGTGGTAAAAATGCATCTCCTACGATATTTTCGAATTAATAACATTGAACGGGTTTAGTCCACTTTTTTCAAAAATTAGGTTCTTCCAAAGTTTAATTATACATACCAAGCTCTACTTACAGTAAAAATAGTATGTCCCTAAATGCAACCATCGCTGAGAAACGACTTCGGAGTTGAGGTGCTACATTACAATTAACATAAAAAGACTACGTAGATATAAAAGTGTCCTTTCTTGATTATTTGGACCGTAGAAGGATTTTGCGATTATTTTGGTTGACAATTTTTCATTTTAGTTGGAGAGTGAATACTTTTGATAGGTGCTTATTTTCAAAATATTTCCGCCCCAATAAGGCTTCTATACAACATACATACGATGGATGAATTGATGACTGTGCACAAATGAAAGTGACAGAAGAATCTTTTTTTATTTCTCTGAAGTGAAACCGAAGTAAACCAACTTTTTCGAACCTGAAAGCTGAAACGAACTCGTCATTCAACGGCATATTTCTTTCTTTTTTTCTTTTTTTTTTTCTCGAAACACCATGACCGTGAACGTTTGGTTTTTCATTCAACCACGGCCTCCCTAGTAGAGGAGGTCGTGATTCAACGAATTCAACATTATTTTCGTACAATCTTGCGAGCGACGTTAGCGCTCCACTTCTTCAACGATAATAATTGAAACTGAAATGACGGTGCTGTTCCTGTTCCATTTTTATTTTTTTAATCATCCAAATTTGAAAATTTCCATTCCTCTCACTACTTCTCACTCGCTGTTCCTTTTAGCTCTCCTCTCTTCGCTTTGCGTGTGGTCTTCTAGTTTCGTCTCCTCATGTGCGTACTTCTCGAAACTTTCTTTCCTCTTCCTCATTGATCATTCTTGTCCATCGTGCGCAGTGCAGAAAGTTGTGTTCCTTCTTGTCGACCAAAAATTTTCTCATTTTTAAATATTTAATTGACTTTGAATTGCTCTTTATTGTAATTTTTACAATTTGCTCACCGAAAATGTATACCGTCAACAAAGGACCTAGCAAATTTGTTGCTAAAACCCGAATTGGTGAGTACTTGAAAAATACCCAGTTTTGACCTCTGCAATTATTGCATCATGTTTTTTAAATTTCATCAAAAAGCAAAATCCATCGATTGAGCGCTTTGATTCGGATTTTTGCGTTCATTTGAACGTGATAATCAAAGATTTGACATTACTCGTAAAAATTCATAAATTTTCGTTTGGTGTTGCAATTTTTTCTCGAAAATTCATTATTGAATTTTCTTTAGGCGTTCCTTCGCATATAGATGGATCTAGGGACTTCAATAAACGCAACTCAGACTTTGGAAATCGCGAAGATGTACATAGGTGAGTGCTTTGTATCCATGATGCCGAGTGTAGCTCTGGCGTAGCCAGCGCTGCAGGAAACGAGTGTAACCTTGCCAGTTCTGTCTCTGTCACCGACCTGTCTAATTAAATTTTCATATTTGTGTTTACAGCGATTTCAGTGACATGTCGAAGCCAGTTTTTCTGCAAATCAAGAAACAAAAAGTGAACACCTATCAACCTGTGGAACCCAGGACGCCAGATCAAGAAGAAATTGTCAGATACATTCATAATCGTAAGTTGTGTTACTACTTTTAACATTTTTCGAAGTCTGTTGTCCACATATCTGCATTTTGTCGATGTCTATAACCTTAATAATTGAGGTTAATAATTTCGTGCTGTCAGTGGAAGTTAGAATTGATAAAACCACGTTCGAAATACTAGTAGAAAGTTGAGATAGTGAGATGACCTTTGGAGTTATTGTGTTTATAATCTCGTCAGTGGCTTCGATTTGTTTCCGCGTGTAATGATTTTGTGAATTTGCGTCAAGAAGTAAGTGAACCGTATATTTGGATGAGTTCGTGGAATATATTTTACAAATTTCTGCTCCGATTTAAAAATAATAGAAAATAACATTTATACCTTAGATTCAAACCTAACAAATAATAAAATTTGAAATTTTATTTGGGCAATTTTTTCAGCAGTATTACTGGAGACTTTTAAATGTGGACTTGACTTCCTTACTATTGAAAATAAGTTTTAACTAACATTTTCGTTGACAGTACTCGGGGAAAACATTTAGTGAACCACTTGCGAATTGGGGGTACTTGAGTGAAATATTTGGTAGTTATTTCATCATCAAATATCCGACTCATCTTTTGTATGTCTAGAAACATGATTTCCTATTATCTCAAACTGATTTACCAAGAAACGATTCTATAAAAGACGAATTATTGGCAAATACTTTCGCTTGCTATATTTTCACCTTTTTTTTTTCAGTGGGTACCATTCGCAAAATATATTTAATTCTCTGCACATGTGGTCGGTATTTTTTGCACTTTCAGCCACGTTTTTTTTTATTCTTTTCTCGAATAGGTTTTTATGTCTCTTTGATTTCCTGCATTCGCCATTCAGTTCATCTGCATCAGTCATTCAATCTGTTTCCACAATCCAGACTCAAGCCCATATTCCTTACATCTCATTATCTTTTCGCTCTATCCCACTGTTTAAAATAAATTAATGACGTTTTAGCTTTTATTTAGTAGGTAGTAATCGGTAAGATTATATTAGCCCCATATGGCGTTTCTTCTTTTTTTTTATCTGACGATTTCTTTCTGTCCTTTTCTTCCGCTTTTTGAGGTACTTAATCTGAACTAATTCTGATAGTTGGAACTAACGGTTTACACATTTATCTTTTGAATGTTTCTAACTGCAGTTGCGTACCTGCGGGTGATGGGGGTTGGGAGTTCAAACCCCCCAGAGCCGAAAAAAATGTACAAGAAACTCCAGTGCCCTTAGATTTCAACATCTAAGTTAGTCGTGTTTTTCCTCTCTTGATCAAGTTAATATCTTTTTTTGCCATTTTATCTCATTTTTGGTGTTTTTTCATGGAAAAATCAAATTTTATTGAAAAATTTTTCAAAAAGAAAAAGAAAATTTTTCGCGTGTGATTTATTAATTTCATTAATGGCATAATTTTATCGTGGTGTTGTATTGGTGGCTCGTTTTTTATGCATTTTTGACCTGGCAACCCTACCTCTGTACTAAGGCGAAAAATATGAAAACCCCCTTCCCAAAAATGTTAGTCTGGGTACGTCACTGCTAACTGGTACCACTGTCACATTTTCCTTAGATTATTAATTTTCATATTTTAAATTATTCTCTTGCAGATTGGACCTCGGTTGATCCAAAATCACATGTATCATCATCAAAAAGTAAGTTTTGTCTATTTAATGATTCGAAATTACTTTTTTTTAGGGCATCTTTCGATCATGAAACGTCACGAATGTCGTGAAAGCCATCTTGCTATTTTCTAGAGGTGGTTATAAATATTATGAAAAATCATGATTCATCATTAAAAAAAGTGCAAGTCCTGAAAATTAAGGATCATAATCTTCTGCCCCTAGAATACGTACATCATCTCTGCATAAAACAAAATACGAGTATTCTATAGTTTTTCTCCGGAGACGAGGAATTTTTTGTGGCCCACCCCCTCCCTTCTCCTCGTAGTCCGTCTTGAAAAAATGTTGGTGAGCTGAGAAGTTATGATTTTTCATTTGTATTTTTCGATAGACGTCCTGTCATGTTTTTAGGGGGTTTTTGATGGGGAATTAAATTTATTTATTTATTTATTTATTTATTTTTCAGAAAATGGTAATTCTGTTGTTTACTACAAATCGGTGAGCGAAACGAACAGTAAGCTTAAAGGTATCATTATCGTCTTATTGAGTTAGCTGCTGTATCTGTGCAACACACATTTTTTAAATCACGAATTACTCTTTTTATTTCGCAGATTTCGTTCCATTTGATTTTGACTCGTGGTTGGGTAAGCGGTTGTATAACACGATAACGAAGTCCGTACCTTGATTTGGATGGGGAACTGGTAGCGATTACTATAGTCTGAACAAATCGGCTAATAGTTGTTTTTTCAAACAGATTCCGAAACCTAGTTCTTACGTTTTTAAATGCGAATCACGTGGTTTTAGAATCCGTCGTAAGATTCAACAGAGAGGCGTATTCTGATGATCGAGGGAAAATAGGTTTTGAGAGCTGTTACATAATATGTGTAGATCCCTGCTGTCTGCTTTTTAACAAATTTCAGCCTTCAACCCTATATATGCGAACAGTAGCTTTCTTTACTGGTGCAGTAGCAAATCCCATTTTAGCTTTTTATATTAGTTTTTCATTGTAACTTGTTTAGACTTTTTTACTGTTGAATTTTACGAAGTTTTTATTTGTAATAACTTTCTATAAGACTGAATAATTTATATCGACTTTAATTGGATGTGTTGGAAACTTAATTATCTTGCGAAGATAAACGTTGTGGATCAACGGAAAACGTTACAGCACCCATTTTTTTATCTCGTATTTCGTACGTTCGTACCTGTTTACATTTTGTCGTTTCGAGATGAAAAAATTATGTTGGTGAAATGGTACAGTTGTGAATCTTTATTAAATGTGAAATCAGTTTTTAATTCGATTTTTTAATTTTTCCATGGCAGTTTCTTTTCCAATTTTTTTTTTTCCACCACTTACAATTAATTTAATCTTGATGAGGTACGAAGTAATCCAACAAAAAAAAAAACTGAAGTAGATATTCGTGTAAAATTCAAATTGTAATTGATAAAGCAGAAGAAATTATCTTGAAACGTTTTTTAATTGGAAAAATTTCAAGTACTCTCCCTATAACTTTGGTGAAGAGAGAAGGAGCCGAACTATCTATTTATAATCGTTTTCGTTTAAGTTATTTAAACACGTATTTTAAAGTTTTTCTGTACGAAATCAGCGACAGATGTAAGAGACTAGTTATAGTTTGAAAATTACTGTTCTCCCTCTCACTCTTATTCGAGAGGCTTGGAAGTAAAGGGTGTAACATTTTTAAACAGTTATGCTAAAAAATAGTGAGCTGTCAGCTACATTTAGCAATAATTAGTTTCTCCCCGAATTTCTAATTTTTGTTGAATATTAAACTTGAGTACATGAAAATTTTTAATTCTGTATTTTCGTGGAGTTCGTTGAATTGCGTACCATTGCTTAAGTTTTTTTTTTGATGTAGTAAAAAGAAAAATGTAATTTGTAAGTCCAGCAAAACAGGAGTATAGTCGACAGTCCGCAAAATGCAGAGAATTTTAGATTTCTGTTGACGCAAGTTCCCTTGAACTTTGAAAAAGAAGTAAAAAATGTGATATTTCCTTTCTTTCGGCAGATTTTTCGTCAATGTTGAGATTTCAGTGCAGAATTATTTTCAAAAAGTTGAAAAACTTGTTGACGGAAAGTAATATTTACGCCCTCAAGTTTTTAGAGAAGTGTAAAATGAAAAATGCCAATGACCACTGTTTTGGGATCTTGAACTTAGATCTTGAACAGAAATATCCTGGAAGGATGGCAAGTAAATTTAGATTTTGATTTATGGCTGCACTGAAACATGTTTTCTACGTTTCTACTCGCAGCAGTTTTAATTTTTCAGAAATTATTGATACGAATTACAAAATAGCACGTTTGATGACCGTGATCGCGTATTCTACGAGGAGTATCGTAATCGGTAATCGTAATATTTTCTAATTTTTTTATCTTAATTAACTGACATGAGTGCGAGTGGCAACTGTGGTTAAAGTAAATAAAATCGTTTCTTGCGAGGCAATGTACATAGTCTCTTAGCTATGTCAGTGTCGTTGGTGAAAAAAAGTATCGATTTAGTTTCTACTGAAAGTCATCCTCAAAGTGAGTACTTCTTTTCATATTTCTGTAAATTCAGTTTCATATCCTCAGTTAATCGAACTCTTACTCTGACTCAAGACCTTCAATTACGTCAATTGTGTAACTATTGAAATTGCTGTCATTCAGTATCAGTGCTAATTCTCTTTGTTGATGTTTCAGAAAAGACGCCTGTTGAGTCTCACTCCTCTCAACACGGACGTAAAAAAAGACCAAAACTCAAGAGGTTAGTAATTCAAGATCCCAAGAAAAATGCAGTTGCTTTAGTTCAAAAGGTTCGTGAAAACAAAAAGGCATCAGCAAATCGGAATACAGTCGAAGTCAATGTCCAGAAACTACTCAAATTGAGCGATAGTAACATTGCACACACTAATAAAGAGAAAAAGGTGAGGTGTTTTCCAAAATAATATGTGAATTTTCTGTTCATTTTGGGGGCCTGGATTGAGGAATAACCGAGTTAGTTCTTTAATTTGCTACACCTGATCTCTCAACATTTTGGCTATTGAAGCTTTTCATTTATCAGACTACGTGATTTTGGCAAAAGGGTTCTTGAAATTTCAAATAATTTATGGACGTGAATAATGGAAGGAATAGAATAGTTTTTAATGGTAAAAATTATTTCTCGAAGAAATTCACGTACTTTCGTCGTCTGAATTTGAAAAAAAAAACTCTTTTCTTCATTTCGTACTTTTGGATTGCCATAATTCTCTGTTATTCATTTTCTGTTTTCAGCTGCTGCGTAAAATTGCAAAATCGAAATCCAAAAAAGGATGCCCTAAAACTGAGAAGAAGAAAGAGACGCCTGTATTTACCGAAGAAGATTTTGCCAAATTTGAAAAAGAATTTTTCGCCAACTGATGGTTTTGGATGACGCAACTCTTGGCAAACTCGTTTTAGTTCTATTCGGACTTCTGTACTTTTACTACACGTTTTGGATTTACATTTTACCTTTCGTGGACGAGGAAAATTTTATCACCCTCTTCTTCCCATCTGTCAGTTACGCACTCATAATTCCAGCCATTTTGGGTTCGTTATTCATCGGTACCTTGGTGACCTATATAATGATGACTTATTTCTTATCGTGAAAGCAGCTGTTAAGCTTTTAATAGTGACTTATATAATTTTTTACTCACATTTCTCAAGTGTAATCCTTTTGTGATATTTTCCTCGTCAAATAATTGAGTTTACGTGCCTGCCTATGTCGTCGAATTGGATTGTGATCGGTATCGGAGGTGCTACCTCGAGTGGAAAGACAACTGTTGCCAAAGAGCTTCAAAGCAAGCTTCCCGGATCCATTCTCATTAATCAGGATGATTTTTTTTTCAAAGTGGGCAGCCCGCAGCTCGAATACGTCGAGGAGGTGCAACACTACAATTGGGATGTTATTTCGGCCATCGATACCGAACGATTTGTGGAGAAAATACAAAGTGTAATGAGGTGAGTCTGGCTATTTTTCAAAACTTGTCATTTGTTTTTGTGGTTATTGGTTTAGTTTTTTATTAAATTAATTGGCGCCTTATTGATGAAAACGGCGAAAGAAACTAACCCTGCAAAAATAAATGTATCATAATTAGTACAGGGTTTGATGCTGTTTTGAAGACCTTTGTGCATATAATGCCTGCAAGTGTTGGTTTGATTAATAGGGTTATAAATTTGTATCCCACATTTATTCTGGATAATTTTACTGCTGAAATAACTAATATAAATAAAAATATAAGAATAACATCCGCGACAATGGACTTTTTTTTGGGTAGTTTAAGAGTTGAATTATTTCGTATGAATTTGCCACAATTAAGTAGCTGTTATAATAGTAAAGGACGTCATTATTTTCAGAATTTCTTGAACAATCCCGGAGTCTTTGTTTTGAATTTCCGAGAAATTAGCCAGTGACTTTCAAACGAGAGAATCATTCACCATCTTTTGTTCTTTCGGCTGCCACTAGCTCTTCAAACATTTTTTTTTTTTTTTGGCCAGCAACAGTCAAAAATTAATTTTATTGCACAAAATAAGTTGAAAAGGCTAAAACTTCCAATTTTGAAATGTTCCAGACGTTCTACATATCATCACAGCCACATGTCTAATCACCATAAATTTAACTTTTGATAATTTTACTCCGTAGAAAAAATTTGGTCTGATTTCAAAATGTTCTAGGTTATGACTTCGTATTCTCGACGAGCCAGTTCTACGCTTCTTTCCGATTCGAATTTATTATTATTGTCTTCATTTAGGCGTTGGGACGGCATTCGACTCTTATATTCTCTGGCATGGGTGTTGGTAAATGGTCTTAAAGACCGATTGATTGTTTTCAAATCACTTTTTTCTCCTTTTACAGTACCGAAATGAGCGGTCTGAAGACGCTCATTATCGAGGGCAATTTCATTTACGCTATCCCCGACATTGCCGCCGCGTGTACGAAAAAATATTTTTTCGTCGTACCCAAAGAAACTGCGAGATACCGTCGGCGAACTCGAAAGTACAAAAGATACGACGATAGGTACTTCGATAAATACGCTTGGCCCCTGTTCGAGGAGCACAAATCGCAAGCACTTGGCACCTACAAAGATCTGATTGTGGTGGACGGTGAGCTAGAACTGGCTTCGACTGTGGATACGATTCTCCGTGACGTGGGTTTGCATCCACTGTGTAATTGACTTTTTTATTTTTTACATGTATTATTGTAAGTAATCAATATTTTTCCTCTTGGTAGTACAACTAATAACTTGGCTCTTCGCTGAGTTCCATTTATCTATGAAAACTAAGTAAAATGAAAATTAAGAACCGAAAATCCAGAACCAGCTCCTCAAAATGAGTTCTATAAAATATGCAGAACTACTTACATAATTATGAAGTACATAGTTGAATAATGAATTGAACTTTTCTTTCTGGAATGATACTGACTAAGTTGAAAATATCTTACAGTCGATAAGTTTTTGTCTCCTTTTGTTTGCAGGTACGGTGGAAACTCCCCAAATTTCTTGATTATCGAGGGCACCATGGTGCTAAACATACCCGAAATATGGAGATTATGTTCGTTGAAATTTTTTTTTACCCTCTCCTACGAAGTGTGCAAGGAACGCAGACGTCACAAGTTGTACGATATTCCAGACCCGCCGTTGAATTTTGACAAAATTGTTTGGCCTCAATATCTTAAGTATAAAGCCGAGTTGGAAAATAAAGGGGTCACGTTTATCGATACCGAGATAAACGACGAGTCCAATACATTGAATATTATTTGCAACGAATTGACCAAAATAACCTCCGAATTGAAATGTGAGCTTCCATGTGCCGAAGTCTGAAAAACTTGTCGTTCAGCTGTGAGAAATCGAATGGGCTTGGTTTTCATTATGTCTTACAGTCTTATGTTGTTTTACTTGGTCTTAAGTATGTATGTTCGATATTTTTTAAAATCTTTGTTTGCATTTATACCAGGTGTTTTATTCATTTAAAACTCCGAATTAAAATTATCGAATTTTTGTTTCCTTCGCTGGACTGTTCGTTTATTCTTGTTAGGAGAATTTAGTGTGGTCATCCTCGTCGTATGTCTCTTGCTGCTTCCCTACCTCTATTTCATAATTGTTTGACAGTTTAGTGATAATTTAGGTGAAAATTATCAACTCTTATTCTTCGTTGAATGTTGGTAGATGAAACTTTTTTACAAATGTATAAAAACCCTGTAGAATTAAAAAAAAAAAGTTTATATCCAATTTCATCTGCTTCATAACTATCAAAAATCAAAATTCACCCACTAAAAAATAAGCTGTCTTGTTTTTTACATTTTTTCTGACACGATGCTCGCTAATTACTTCTCAATTCTCCATTTTATTAATGGAATTGTAATTGTTGCACGTTATTTAATATTTTAAATGTGTAGTGAACTAAGAAATGACTGAGAATAAAGTACGATTGAAAATATTATGAAGTTAACGTATAACAAGGAAGATAAAATTAAAAATATAAAATTGATGGGCACTGTATTTTGCCCGAAAAAATCCGAGGACTGAGAGGAATTCGCTGATGATATTGTGAAGACCGAAGACGTAAATTTTTATTTAAAAAAAGAATTAAAAAATCAAAGAAGAAGAACGTTGATAAGTTGATAACATTTTGCCCAACTCTGAATCAGACGAACGTAATAACCGATCATCTGTGACTATACGTACCCTTAATAAACTTTGCATTTTTTTTAGGCCGTGTGTGCTAGGCGAATGGACAAAATTCGTCGAGTTGGTTCTTTTCTCTTCCACGTTGCGGCTTTGCGGCTTGTGAAATTTGGTTGAGGTGTTGTTCGTGTACAACTGCCATGTCGAGTTGTCGTTCGAATTTGTCATGTAAGTGGTGATGCAGCAATGTAATTTGAGTTTTGACTATTTTACGTTTCTGTCGTTTTAATTCAACGTTTCTCTTTCTTCGTAAATGATCCGTTCTCTGAACGGAACAATTTAATTTTAATTTATTTGTATTATTTTTTGAAAATGAAGCTTTTCATCAAGTTACTGGTAACTGGGTTCCTGTGTTTTTCTCTTTTCGCTAACGGTGAGTATACTTGTTTTACTTTTTAATTTACTGTTACTAGTCGCTCACCCGTGTTCTCATTCATAGACTTGAGGTTCACTCACGCCAAAGAAGATGAACTCGAAGATGAAGCAGAAGTTGACAGTGATGAACCTGCTCAAGAAACAGTGTTAACTGACACCGAAGAAACCGTAACACCTGAAGTGAAGGATACTGGTTCAGTTAACGCTGATATTTATTTACTGTTCACCAAACCTACGTTTCCGTCCACTTCTAATATCGGTATGGTATTCTTTAAAATAGAATTTAGACTTGAGATATGATAAATCTAACTCAAGTTTCTTTTACTTTTTGTAGAACTGCCTGCTGGAAAGCAAGTAGAATTTCTGGTTGGCTTCACCAATAAAGGCAGCTTAGAGTTCACCATCGAAACTCTAGACGCTTCGTTTAGGTACCCCATGGATTTCAGTTATCACATTCAGAATTTCTCCACCATTCAGTACGAAAGAAATGTTCCTCCTGGTTACCAAGCCACACTTTCGTATGCGTTTATTCCTGCTGATTCATTTGCTGGGCGTCCTTTCGGTCTCAGTATTAATCTCGCTTATAAAGATGAGGTAGCTTATGATTTTCTAAATAGTTTTTCCTTTTGAATTAAGTGTGAAATTGTTGAATTTTGTTTGAATTTTTAGTTTGGTACTCAATTCTACGAGAAAGTTTATAATGAAACTGTCAACATTGTCGAAGTTGAAGAGGGGTTAGATGGTGAAACGTTCTTCTTGTACGTATTTTTGGGTGCCGGAGTACTTCTACTCCTCGTCATTAGTCAACAGTTCCTGTATTCGGTGGGTAAGAAACGTGTTGGAGGTGCCGGTAAGAAACAAAATCCTCAACTGGAAACTGGTACGACTAAGAAAAATGACATCGACTACGATTGGGTTCCTCCACACTTGCTCAAAAACTATGGCAGTAAGTTCAATAAGTTTTTTCGTTTTAATTATTAATTAATGTAATCCGAATCATTATGCGTCCCCTTAGATCAACGTTTGTTTTTCTTTGACCTATATTCTGTCGCATCGTTGATTGAAATTTTTCAAGCTACATATAATAGTTTGAATGAAACTTGAAAAAATAAGAGGTTCTGTACGTTCATTACTTAGGAAATATCTGTATATGAAGGGCAACTTCGATGTGTTTACTTTTTTACCTCTCCTTTGATCTTCCGTGAGAGTATCAACTAAGTCCTACAAATTCTGAGTTATCTGGGCCTTATTTCCGTTGCCATATTTTATTGAGAAAGCTTAAAAATGAATCATGTAGCAATTTTCAGTCATGATTGAGAATATTTTTGTTTTTAGTAGCGCAGAGAATATTCGCGTCATTTGAAAATTGTAATTATAAGATTTTTGACTTTCGGTAAAGAAAAAGTGGACAAAATTCGTATTTCTATATATAATTTTTAGTTTTGAGAAGAAAAATTTTCAATTTTTTGTTTTTCTGTTTTCTGAAATAATCGAAAAACTTGAAAATAATCAGCAAATATCAAACTTTTATCCATATCTACAGCATTTTTTAAAATTATTTTATTTTTTCTTATTTAAGTATCTGAAAGTATATTTTACGTATCTCTATTTTCCTTCCCTTACTTTATTTATAATTTCCGAAGGAAATCTCTTTCGCTTTCTACTTCTAAGTAGCAGTACTTATTTTCACGTAACATAACATAACGCTTTTAACTCTTGAGAGAATTGTGAATTGTGATCTCTTTTATGAGCTGAATATCCTATCTACTATGGTCACATTCTGCCATGTTGTTCTCAAATGTGCCCCGATACCTTTTCAGAGGCCTGTCTTCCCTTCAATTTTGATTTTTCAAATTGTATTCAGGTTTTTCAACATAATTCTTTTTAAAAGGGTTGAGGAACGGCCTGACAAGCTACATTTCAGGACAAAATACTCATCCTACGCCAATACAGGGAATTAGAAATACGTACTTATAATTTTTTTGAAAAATGATTTTTATGTGCTGAGGTGTTGAAAAGAGATTCCTAAAACACCTGATATAATTTGATTACGATTGGTCAATTTTGCAAATACTATATTAGTCTGTCAGTCGTAAAATTAAGCCAAAATCGTCTCATATGGTACCGAGTTGTTATCAGTTTGGTTCCACTTTCCTATTCTAGAATGTTATGCGAAAATAGCCACTCGTTCCTCGTGCTCCTTGGTATCGAATTATTTTTACTTTATCAACATATTTTTGTTTTCTCCTTTTAGATAAATCCCCGAAAGTGACGAAAAATAATAAATCACCGAATGCGAAACAACGCAAAGTGAAATGAGATTTTCGATTCGACTACACCACAGAATTAAGTGAGATTAAAAATTGTTGGAGGCGCATATTCGAGACACAAGTATGTATATAGTTGATAATGATCCTCAAAATCGTTTTTTCTTCAACGTAAAAGATTGATTTGTTGATATTCGTGTAAATTATGTTTTTCGTACTATTGTTTAGATTTAAACTCAATATCTTGTGCGTATCTGCGAATGTTTTTTTTGTAAATGTGTTCTTTGTTGAATAAAAACTTGTTTTATAATGTTGTTCGCTTAACTTTAGCTTTCTCATTATTAAATTTTCGTGCTGTAGGGAAGATTGATAAATCTTCTTAGATCTTAAAGGTTTTCTATTTTCGTTTAAGTTGGTTGATTAAATTTTTCTGTAACGTATTGTTAGAATAATGTTTTTTTTTTTGTGAAAATTATTAAAATTTAATGTGTGGTCGAATTGGATCTTATGGTAACATTCACAATCAGGTGTACGTTCTATTGAAAAGATTTTATGGTCCACAAAAATACTGATTAGAAGTGTGTTTACGAAATCAGATCGAAAGCAAAGTGACAATGATTGCATGCGAATTTTATTGGTCTTCTGGAGGCAATAGAACTGAAACTTGAGATATTCTCATTTATTAATTTTCGATTTTTCTTCGATGCTACACTCAGTTCCTTTATTCAATCTCAAAAGGCGTAAATTTATTGAACCACTACAAAATTTCATTAACTCAAATCTGAAATTTCTTTTAATTCTCACTTGTTCTCGTAATCATTAAACTTTTTATTTATTTTCTTCGGGAAGTTGAGAACAATCTTCACTTCGGTAGACTTCGTCCATCTACCCATTAGCAAGATGAATTTCCACATTTCCTCCAAATAACTCCACTCTTATTGGCAAAATGTTTTCATTTTCAGATAACCTGTATGGCAGTACCTCAAGTCCTCAACAGCCACGAGCAAGCCAACGTTCTTCAGCCAATGCAGACAATGGAGCTGATTGGCGGTAAATTTAAAAAATCAGGAATCGATAAATAATAATATAATATATCGTTTTATTCAATGGAATATTGCAATTACATGCATTTCCAGACGGCCGTATAATTATTACCATCGATTGTATGTATAGCTATCGATACTATCGAACGATCGAAAGCGTTCAACGTTATCATTCGCGTTCCGCGTTCGCCGTATTGTGCTATATATATAGCTATCGTACATTCAAAGAAATCGTCGTTTTTCATTTTATAATGATGTGAAATTTGTGAAATTTTTATTTTCTTGGCGAATTCGCGTGTTTAAATTGAAATGTGAACCATATTGGATGCTCCAGTGCGCTCAGACCATGATGCGCGCTTTGTTCTGCGTTTTGGAATCTCAATTGAATCCTTTAGAAATTCTACATGTGAACCAGATAATGTGAAAGAATGGAATCAATACTTCGCCAACTTATAGTCCGGTGGTAAGTTTTAACTGAATTTTTCGATCTAATATTTACTGCGCTTACTGCGTGGAATATCATACTTCGCCAACTTATAGTCCGGTGGTAAGTTTTAACTGAATTTTTCGATCTAATATTTACTGCGCTTACTGCGTGGAATATCACTGATATACCGTTTAAAAATAATTTTGTATACTTCAAATGGAATGAACACTCCTGCCATGCGAAATCATTTTTCGGATTCGTGTGTTTTTGGAATGAATATAAATAATGATCCCTCGAAGTAGAAAAAGTATAATAATATTATTCCACCTGTTAACCTCGCCACGTTTAATATTCCTAAGTGTCCTATCGTAAAAGAAAACATCTTCCATAAATGTGAAACTTTTATCTTTGCGGGATTATGAAGCCCCATTCAATTGTTCGCGTTATAGAAAATTTTTCATGAGCATGAGATTTTTACTAATCTATAATCGATACGTTAATAGTACAAGGATGAACATTTTTAGGTTGGTTTCTTTATTTCCACAAATTGAATGATTTTTTCTAAAATTTAGCTTCAACTTATAATTTTCCAGTTTTCAATTCAAATTTAATTTTCGTTTGACTCGACACAGCTATAAAATGATTTTTTTATGAAGTTATCATTACAATTTTCCAGCTATTAGTTCTTCGTTTAATTTTATTCAACCCGATTACCCGACGTAGCTATTAGACAATCTTCGAAAAAGATGGCTCGTAACTTTTTGTAAAATTGTTTACAAAAGCTCTTCTGCTTCAAATAATTATATTTGTCTGCAATTGAGACAAATATTTAGGAATCACATTCAAATTATATTGCTCATCCTTTTATCACTTAAATAACAAAGTTGTTTGATGGAAAATTCAGAATTGGAAAATTGAAAATTTCATCATTTATGACGACCGTAATTCATCTGCGACTAATACGTTATTGACTGTGAAGAAAAATAAAGAATAGCTCGTGAGAAAATATTATAAAAAATTGAAACAAGTTCAAGAATTTCTGGCATCAAATTTGATAGTTTGTATTTAGTTTTTTGACATTTTCTATTCGATTCTAGTTGAAAATAAGTTTATAAAAATGGTTATTGAAAGCATGTCATGTTTCATCTTGGACGGATCACAATTTGTAAATACTAATTTTTCGACTACTTGTTTCAATGTGGTATGTTTCAAAAATCAGTTTGTAATAAGTTCACCATGATATTTTAGATACTTACCAGGCTGCAATTTGAAGTGACAGTTTTTCAATCATGTTTTTCTTCCAATTTGTTACGCTTTTCTGATATGAAATCTATATCGTTTTTCAACTGAGGAAGTAAGGACTCGGTAATGTTGACTCGAATCTAGAAGACCAAAAATGAAATATTACATTTTAATTTTCATCATATTTATGTTAAAGGCTTTCAAGCTTTTTCCCACCGCTAAAACAAAAAATTCAAAGAAGAGAATCCTATTCTTAGTAATTTTAACGAAGTTTTGGGCAATTCTATCTACGGATCTTTTACTCCTACGTACGTTCAGTTAGGCAACCTTAAAAGAATGTAACCGAAGCAGAATAGGATTGGTATTTTTGTTTTCTGTTTTTTTTTCTCGATCTTTTAACTGGATTATTTTCATGCAAAGTAGTTGTTATCTGGCGAATCCATTTGATATAAATAATTCTAATTGGATGATACCATGTGCTTAACCCGTTACCCTCTATTTTTCTCATTCTTTTCATTTAGCCCTCGGAGCAAAGCCTACAGTATCGTAGCTAATAATATTAGCAATTAGCGTACTATTTTCGCTAAGAAATTATTAAAAAAAATTTTTTTTCATTTGACTGAAACATCTATGATGACGTTTAGACTTAACTCTTCTATTGGTATAGTTGTACTGTGCGGAGTGGTGCTCTTTTATCAGCAAAAGATTTCTTCTAAGCAATCATAAAATCTGTTTTGGTGAGCCCTGATTAAGAAAGACTCAGTATTACTGAAACTTTCACCTTCTCTCTCGACTTCTCGTCAATGCTTCAATAGATAGTTACTCTGTTTCTCATTTAAATAACTTACATTGCACCTTAAATTCCACCACCAGTGATGCCCATGATCGTCAAACTGCGAGCATCTTATATCAAAGATTTAAATGAAGAAGAAAACATTGTGATTAATTTTAAAAAAAGTGAAAAAAATTGAGAAGTCAATTTGTTTAGCTGCATGTAAGTTTGACATTGAATGATCGAACAAGAAACATTTTAAAACCGGTGTAACGAACTTGTTACCGTTAATTAGGTTGACAGAAAGAAAAATAAATGTGTATAAAGGTGAAAAAGTAAACTATAGGTATGAATGAAGAAAAATTTTATGAACGTTTATTCATTTATTCGAGAAAAAAATCTGGCGTTTCGAGAGAAGAAAATTATTGGGGAAGTTGGGAATTCAAATTATAACGTGCTGGTTGAGTTTTGCCAAAGGGAGAGAAGTTAAATTTGAATGTCATTAAGTTTAATATTTTTGCTGTTGCTGTCAATAATTGGAAGCTTTCGAATCTTCGCGACGCTTTACTGATAGGTAATTTTTTTCCCTTTTAACTGCGTTTTTATGCAAACATAAGAATATTTTTTTAAATGTCGACATGGTTCGACTCAATTTTTTATGTATAAAATTTTAACGTTTTTTTTTTCTTTTTTTTTCGGTTTTTCTAATTCTCTCATAAAAATAAGCGAGTAAGCAAGATAAAAAAAAAAAGCATTTTATTTATAATTTTTCGATCGAAATTTCAAAGACGGCCAATTGCGTTCTTTTCAAAAAAATTATGTAACCGAATTACAGCTTTTTTTTTCAAAACTTTAACGATTGCTTTAGTCATAGCATAATTTAGGTAGGAGGAGCCAGAATAAGGTTTTAGGGTTGAGAGCCATTTCATTCCAACCGTGGTTTACCGCAGTTTTGAACTTTTTAAAGGAAATTATGATAATGACCTTAGGAAGTTGAAGTTTTGTGACGAATTATTTCCTAGAGCAAATGATTTTGTCCTCGAGAAAACTACGGAGCTTTTGAGAAAAAATATAAATTATTTTGAGCCTCGCAAATGGTTATGTACGTCTATGAGACTGTTTTTATTGGGAATATTTAAAAAAAAAGTTTAAATTACATTTTTTAAAAGCTTAGTGAACTTTTCAGTGAATTTCAAAAAAAATTCTTGACATTTTTTTCTTGTACTTATCTTAATGTAAAAAAATTTTATATTATATAGAAAAACAAGATTTTGTTCGTATCAAAATAGTCGGCTTTTCTAATCTGAAAAACTTTTTCGTGGTGGATTAGAGCTTTTCAAAGATGACTGATCCTCCTGGCTAGTCTCGCCTGTACCCTACGAAAACGTGTCATCGGCTTGTCGCTTTCATATTTATGAAATCTCCCTCAGACCCTCGTAAACTTGAATGTGGCAGGCAAGAGATGATCATTTTACAGGTGCGTTAGCCTGATTGTGTAACGCCTGAACTGAAGTGAAAATATTATTCACTTTTCGAATTCACATTTAGTTAGGTAAATTTTTTTTTTTACTTCCCAACGTCTCACGAAAAAGAATCATTGAACGATGAGACGCTCTGTGGAATGCTAAGAATGTTTCCAAAATCGAATTATTCAAATACGTAAAAGACGCCTCGAATTTTGTCCACCATCTTGCGACGACGTTTTGTCTACTC
Source organism: Parthenolecanium corni (assembly GCA_038050395.1). Classification (NCBI taxonomy): domain Eukaryota; kingdom Metazoa; phylum Arthropoda; class Insecta; order Hemiptera; family Coccidae; genus Parthenolecanium; species Parthenolecanium corni. The sequence continues at coordinate 3,800,026 of JBBCAQ010000020.1, forward strand.
CATATTTTCGTTACCCAGCCTCATTATTAAAACGACAAAATTAAAGGTATTCGAAATATTTTACTCTCGTCCGTTTGCCTATAGGACCAGGGTGAGAGGAGCTATTGAATTACGAAAGATATCTCTAGGTAGATATAATTCTTCTTCATTCGAAATTGTCGAAGGCGAAAATAAATCGATATTATGAATTATTTTAAAAATATTTAATAAATCGAGCTCGACAACCCCCCCCCAATGCTCCTTCACGCTCTGTTATTCCTCATTCTCACTTCTGTCTGTGACTCAAGCCCTTGAAATGAGGAGCAATAAAATGATTTTTTTTTTTTCAAATGCCACAAATTATGGGAAAAATTATTATTTTCAAATATATTTATCGCCGAAACGACGATTACATCACAAAACGACGAACCAATCCGGTTCTTTTTTTTGCTCTTATTGTTTTGTTTTGTTTTTTTCTATCTGGTCCTGTAGTAAATACGAGTGAAGAGGTAGACTCTCTTCTTCGGTAAACCTATACTATATATACTCGTATAATGGAAGACAAACGTAAAAAATCGAGACTGCCTGGAGCAGTACCTTGTTCTTTCTCTTTATCTTGTTAATAGTATAAATTCCCCCCGCCCCCAGCCTTGTTTTACTATTCTGTGGTTTCGTTCGCCCTAAAAAGCTAGTCTCTCTGTGAAGTGTTTTATCCGCCGTGCTTGATGCGAGAGGAAGATAAATTGTGCGAGAGAGCCAGCGAGACGAGAAGACATTGTGTTGCAGAGAACATTGTAGCCGACGATTCATACTGTGGCTAACCTTTTATCCGTAGATCGTTAAACCAGTGTGAGAGAGATGGAGAATCCTACAAACGCGTCTAAATGTCTGGGTTCACACTCCGTGCTCAACTCCTTTAATAACTTTTTTTTTCGCTGCTCGTTCCACTGCTCGTATACCTGTGTGCAGCCGATCTGCGTGTCTTCCACACTCGTTTATTTTCGTATTTAATGACATCCACTGTGAATGGTTGTTAGGACTTGCTCGAGATGATGAGGACTGATAGGTAACCCAAGACACGACTCCGTACGTGGTGTATCCGTCAAAAGAAAGATGCAGCTCTGTGCCCAAAACAAAAGCAACCGAGTGAATCCATCAGAACTGAGAGCTCTTTGCCAAAAGTTGAAGCACTTGCAATTTATTGTATATAGTATGCGGGGTGCCACCTTGAAACGGTCAGCGAGAGATAGCGTTTGTACTCAGCAGCTCAGCTTGATTACTCCGGTTAAATACTACAGTATGAGTTTCGTACAAGGAAATTGATTTGTGCCATAATCGTTTTGAGCCTGCAGTTTTTATGGGAAATTGTATTTTTTACTGAATTCTTTTATAGTCAATACCGCAACCGCAACGTAATGTAATACTCTGTATTTTTGAAATGGATATACTATTTGTCGTTGAAAGGCATCGATCTGATTTTATGAAAACCAGTCGTAGATCTTCCATTTATATATGAACTGAGCTTAGCGATAAGAACGCCAAGTGAAGATCGGGTATTAGGATAATGGGATATTGTAAGTGTGTGTTGAAAATATAAATCGCAACTTGTAGTGGTAATAACTCGGAATACACTTTTTTCACAAATTTAGCCAACCAGCAGGGATGCCAACTGTAGGGAATAATTCCTGACACCAGAGATTTTCTACTATCTTGAAAAACCTTCGGAATAAAACAAGAGATTTTTTGGGCTTTCAGAGATTTCTGAAATTTTTTGGAATTTCGAAAAGTTCGGAGACTTTGTTGGGAAGGGATTTCAGGGATTTTCTCTCAATTTCCAAATCATTAATCAAATCCGAAATAATACAGATATTTTATTTTTGTAGCTTCAAATTTTCTCAATTACAATTTTACAGGCCATGAATTATTCCAAAGTGGATGGCAATATTTTAAACTTAAGTACCACAAAAAATTAAAAAAAAAAAAAAAAATAGATGGGATTTTTCTCACCTCTAGGGACTTTTTTTGACTCTTCGGCAGAGATTTTTATTAATTTTGATTTGCAATGTTGCCAACCAGCTAGAGAAGAATAATATAACTCAAAATGCAACCATCGTTGAAAAAATAAACTTTGAATTTGAGTTGCCACAAGAAGGCTGCGAGACATAGTGGTGTTTTTTTGGTCTCCTGTAAAATTTGAAATGGTGGGCTTGTCTCCTTTTTGCATATCATTGTTCGTGTATATGTAAATGGTACGAAATGGTCCTGTACTCCATTCTTTAATTGTTCTTACAAAGTCGTCAAAATGGTCCTTTAAGCCCATTAAAGAGTTTTTCGGGAAATTTCAATTTGAATCTTAACCTTGTGTAAGCGGGTAGTCTGGGAAATTGTTTGGAAAATGCTCTCATGTCTATATGGCTTATATAGTGGCTATAATTTATTTTCGTTTCTTGGAATTCATTCGTGAAGAGTAGAAAATGTGGTTGTGATAACGTATATCGACCGTTATTTTTTACTACAGGGTATCTTTTCGAGGAGGAGTTGGTATGCAATAGAAGATGAGATAAGAATGTGAGGTAGTAGAACGTAGTATTTAAAGGTAGAAGAAGATGACACGACGAATAAAGGACGGAGACCCAGACCGTGGGTACGAGATTAATAAACGCATATAGGCTATATTTTAACCCGCCAAAAAGATATATAATAGATCTCAGCGTGGTATTTTCAGGCATTTATATCCATGGGTTTATATACCATTGACTCGGGAACCAGTTTCAAAAGCACTCCGTCCTCAGTATGAGGGTGGTTATGGCCAAGGTGGAAAAAATCTTTCTTCATACAGGGTGATGAGTTTTAAACTGCCCCTGCGAAAAATTTTAAGAAAATTTTCGTTTGCATTATTGCGTCCGCAGTTAAATGAGACGAAAACAATTAGCATATGATGGACGCTATATATGTTCACACTATTTACACTGAAGGTGCCTTTTGGTAGTAGGAACCAATTAATGAGCTAATAAAACTAATTTTGAAATTTTTGTAACCGAGCCATGTTTCATCTGACCGGTTCATTTGCATTTTCTTTCGCTTTTACGCGCTTACATGTTCTAGTTTTGATGTGGCTGTAATCTTGCAAATATTGTTCGAACTGACTCGAAACTGGCACCTTCGAATTTCTTGTTTAATTTGACATAGGAAAAGTCATTTTTAACTCACTCGCGTTAAGACATATTTACTTTTTGAGCGACAAATCGAGCTTACAAATTGAATTTATAAATATTGAGCTGGCGCGGCATTATATATTTTGCTTATCAACCGATATTGCCGCCAACATATGCTTCTAGTTTGATTTTAAAATGTTTTTTCTTCAGATAATTAGTTAATGAACCTTTTTTTATCTACGTACATACAATTGATGTGAAAGAGAATTCATTTTCGCCTTCACGACTCATCTTCGTGAAGGCTACATCTATTTTGATTTATGGGTATAGTCTGATTCCCCTTGGTGACAAGCCATTGCCACTAGGAAATGGTTGTAAAAGAGTTTTCCTTCTCTAAAAGTACCTCAAAAAAGTGGAACGAGTGCGTTTCTGAAACGATGAGCGGTTCATTATATTTTTTTATAAGGCAGTTTCAGACGTAACACCCTGTATACATATGTCGTGATGAAACAGGTCCTCTTCTTGTCTACGATAAGGGTGTCTCTCATGTACGGCGGTGGTTGACGATTGAAATAAATTGTACCGAACCTGTCGCAAGATGAAAAAAAAAAAAGGACTCCCACTCGCGAAGCGAAGATGAGAAATATTTTATTCGGTAGAGTAACTTCGAACAATCCCTCAAAACAGATAACCTGTTCGATCGTATATTATATATTCTACTACCGTTCCTACCTACTTCTTTTTTTCATTATTATTATTATTATTTTATTCTCTTTTCTTCCTTGAAGAAAAAAAAGTGAAGTACCCAGAAGATGAATCCTTCGCTGCAGGGTGTCCGAAGGCGCCATGCCATGCTATAATCTTTTTCTTCAGCTTCTTCTTATTTTCACCTCGCTCTTTTTGGCTGATAGTTCAAAATCGATTTCAACATTCCCTTTTTTTTTTGTCCCCTCTCTCTTCATCATCGCCAAGTTCTCATTCTTTTCGGCATTGTACGCCTCCATATCTATATACTCATTCTTTTACTATACAAATTTTTCTAGTATTGTATTTTCTGAAAGAATTGATGAGGTCAGGGTTAAAGGGGAGGGGGTTGGGGACCGTTACGCTCGAACCACTCGCCGATTCTGATGGGTCTATATATTTTCATTATGAAATATAAAATAAATGGCTTTGACCATTTGATAGGTGACTGAGCGTACAGATGAAGGAGTATTCGAGGTTTTTATAGAGAGGGTGAACAACTTGATGTCGCGATGGCGGCATATTTTCTTCACGCTTTGGCCCTTTATTTCTCTTCTTTTTGGGCGTTGAGAGTGTAAAAATGTGTTTCATATTGGGAAAAATGCGAGTGATTTTGGCGGCTTCGGTGATGCAGAACGGAATTATGGACCTGCCGATGCAGGTAAAGAGGTAGATTACGATGGAGCAGGCGTCATTTGAATTTGGTTTCTGCATTCCGCAGGTAAGGTGAATGTCGAATATCGATTTTCATATACGCGAGCACCTTGCCGGATTCACGAGATTAGCGTGTAAAGTTCAGAGTCTATATGCTGTGGGAAAGGATATAGAGGTTGATGATGTGCCAGTATGGACTATGGACTATGGAGTCGAGGGTAGATTGAATGATACGCAAGAGGAAGATAACTAGAAACGATCGGGAAAAGCTGTAGAGGGTTTTAGCTGTTGCACCAGAGGTTAGTTTTGGTGCGAAGAAGTGCGATGTAAACTTTGGTGTCTATTGGTGATTGGTTTTGTGGTTTGCTAACTGTTAGCTAAAATGTACCCAAAAACCGATGACTTTTGATAAGTTTTCGAAGGAACGGATTAACGGATTTTTCAGCTTTGATGGCTGCTAATCAGGAAAATGTGGAACCATGTTGCCCTGAAGTAGATATGATGTGCAAACAGAAGCTTCTAAAATGTTCCATTCAAGTTTCAGACCAATCTGTTGGTTGGTTTTTGTGAAAAAAAAAAAAGAAGTGGTTTTGAAGGTTCAAGTCTTCAGAACTTGCCGGCAGGTTTCCGCCAGAAGTTGATATACTTTTAATGGTTCATTAAGACCAGTGTAGTTCCATTAGAAAACCTGCTTTTCCAGCTTTTCTAGCGGGGCTGGCTGCGCCAGAATCTTTTAAAATTAGTCGAGTTATAAAAGTACTAGTCTGATTTCAGTTGAAATTTATTATTTTCAAAAACTGGATGACTTATGTGTATATCTACGAAACGAGTACACTATACAACGTCTTCGTGCTGTGGAGACAAAATAAAAATCAATTTTATAATACTTTTTTCCTTAATCTCCTCGTTAAATCTTCCTCTTAAACTAACCATAATTACTGTGTACCTTAGCTACTAAGTCTGTCGAGATTTCGAAGCTCAATAAAATTGGAATTAAATCTTTTAAATCTGCTGTAAAAAATCGGAAAAATTCTTTCATCTTCAATTCTTTCCTTTTCTCCAAAAGTGTCACCATATCACTTTATCAACTAAACATGATCTTCAGATATTATTTTCATAATGATCTTCCCTCAATTCTAAGGTTCTCTCATCTGTCATCGAATTTATGTTCTTTTTTCTCTTCTCATAGAAATACTTTTTTACGAAAGAATTTTTGAATACCTTCGGCTGTATGGATTCGTTTTTTTCCTCCTCTATGTTAATCAGTTATAGCCTTTCTGCTATAATATCTTTTACTACATCAAAGTAGCTTCAAGTCTCCAATTTCATGGTTTTATGTAAGGTATGTTAGTCATATCTTGTTAACGACCAATCGATAGAATCGTAGGGTGTTTCAGCCCTTCGCATAACTCGTCCTCCTTATCTCGTTTTATTTTTAAAATATTTTTTTAGTGATTAATAAAAAAGTCAAAATTGGTAATCTTACATCGATTCAATAGTTTTCTTATATAAATTTTAGACTTATAAATTTATGAAAGATATAACCTATCAAATACTTGTATTATTTTATCCTTGAAACTTTTTTGATTTTAACAAAATTAAATTCTTCGACGAGAAAAAACCGAAATTTAAAAGAAAAAATAATTCACCTCCTCTTTGACGTCATCCTTCGGCTGTATTTACTCGTTACTTAGCAACCTGAAATAACTTGAGCACTTTTTTCTCGCTTCTTTACGTGTTTTTTTTGGCATTAAAGAATTTACTGTAGTCTTTAATTTTTTAATTAATTTCCGATATAAAATTTTAAGGCAGCGTGAAACGTGTTACGCTGACTGATAGGCTTTCTGATTTCGAATATCGTTTGAAAATAATTGAATTTTCTTCTCGAATTTCCTCCTACATCTAATCTACGCTTGCTGGCTACATCATCGCTGTAAATATCAGAAATATCGATTATAATACACAAAAATTCTAGTGTCGTAAGCCCCACTAGAAGAACAGATTTCCAATTGATAGTTCCTGGAGTGCCATGAACCACATCAATTTTATATTTTCGGATTCTGTGAAAAGGATAGAGACAGTTTACCCGATTTTTTGAAAGCAAAAAATTACAAAAAAATTATTTCCCAACGACCATTTTGTAAATGGCTGCCGGGAAATACAACCAAACAATTTTTCACAGGCTAGAAATTGTTGGGAACTGTTTTTCAAATTTTTCAACGGTTAAAGAAAACTGTTTTGAATTCGGAGAAATCTGTTCCTTCAAAAACTCATCAAAATCTATCAGTTTTTGGTTACATTTTTGCTGATTTCTAGAGAACCGCAAAAACCGATCGTCATGAAATTTCTATCAGACTCCCAGTCTTATCAAGATTGACCTTTGGTGCAAATTTCAGCCCTATTGGTTTTGTAGTTCTTCATATCTCGCGTTCCAAAAGCTGAAAACTACGTGAGAATTCGAAGAAATCCGTTCTTCAGAAAGTCATTTAAAATCTATAATTTTTTGGCTACATTTTTGCTAATATCTGGAGAGAACCGCTAAACCGATCGTCTTGAAATTTCTATAACTCGAAACTTATCGAGATTGGCCTCTGGTGCCAATTTCAGCCTCATTGGTTCGGTAGTTCTTACTATCTCGTATTTCAAAGAAAAATCCACGTTTTTCAATTTTCAAAATGACTTTTCTACAAAACTAACGAACGGATTGACTTGAAATTCGGATGGTAAACTCTCAAAACTCGAATTAATATATGGTTGAAATTTCAGCTTGATTCGTTTTGTACTTTCCCTGTAATTAGCCTTCTAAGTCGAAATTTACAATTTACATAAGCCCCTCCCCTCTTTACATAATTATACAAAGAAATTAAAGAAAATATATGATAATGTGAAATGGGTATATTTTCAAAAATCCTGATATCATGAGATCATAAAACAAATAAATATGTGGGTCCCATGCCTGTTTGTGAAAGTCAGACCAGAATTAATTGAGGGTTTTCTGTTGAAAACCTGCTAAAAAAGATGAGTGTTATCAAATGCGTCCCCAAGAGCAAAGGCAAATGAGTGGCTGGGCGTGAAGCTGTATTTTTTAAAAGACGAGGAGGTTGAAACCATCTATAAATAGCTGTTAAAAATGTACTTTTGCTTTAACCAATCAAATGAAGCAATTTTATTTTTGACTCGCTACTTTTTCTTCACGCTGATTGGTTGGATCAACAAAAGTCAAAAGCAGAAGACAAAGGAAAAGTACATGTGAACGGGGAAAACCCATGCCCAGAAAAACGACCGAGATAAAATCCGTTCTGAGAATTAAATTTTTTGTAGCCAAATTTTTCTTAATTAATTAGCAATCTCCTGCTGCGTGTAATGATCTTAGTCCGCATTCTAGGCCCAGTTACTTTTTTTTTCCTGATAAATATAGACTTACATTATTTGGGAGTGGTAACGTAAAATATTTTATTAGAATATTTTTATGGTCGGTTTTTACGTGCTATAATATGATGTCACGTTTTTCCTTACAGCAGGTACCAATTTTTTTTTCGGAAATGAAAGAAAAAAAATTCATTATGAACTAACTCTAACTGATTATGTAGTACTAATTTTTTAATGAGTTTAATGTGATTTTCCTTCAGAAATGTGAGGTCATTAAGTGACCAAAGTGATTCTTTTTCCCAAAAAAATAAAAATCTCAAGTTTCAACCCCATCAAACGTTACTTTTTGCATGTACGGATTTTCCACATCATTAAGGCACCACTTTTTTTCAACCTGTACAAGGCTCTATAATGTTTATGGAATTTTTTTTTTTTTTTTTCCATGAAAAGGAACCATTCTGCTCGATGAGATGAAAAAAAAAATCGAAACTTAGAAATAAGGACACCCTATAATATGCAGCTCTCATTATCTTATCTGTAAGCTGGAGAACGTTAATATCCAGAAGAAGAAAACCCTTCTTTTGATCCATTTCAGTAATATTTTCTTACCTTTTTATGCGATGAAGTGGACTCGAGTATCTGAATTGGCTTGACCAATAAATTTCAGACTTTTCTGGGAATTCTACTGATTATTTTTGTGTAATTTTTGAATACCTCGTTGGGAAGGTTAAAAAAATATATGAAAATAAGGCAATATTATTATGTTTTAAGAATGTCTTATTTCGCCGTTGCTAAGCCTCATTGTTTGCCATAATTCAACTTCGGCTTAGATTTATTTCTTATTTCTCGAACGAAGTTCGTACAGCTTCGAATACTTTGGTATGTGACACCATTGTCGTATTTAAATCCGTTTTGAATTACGAGCTCATAAACCGGTTGTAATGTTAGCATTCGGTAGCTGAATTTAGAAATTTGTTTAGGTATAGGATTAGACGGATTAATACCCAAATCAAGCTTATCTCGGTAGCCATGGCATACAGACACGTGCTAAAGCAGCGATAAATATATTATTTATGTGCGTGAAAAATGTATAGTGGAAAACTCGAATGTGCACGAAAAGGTTTGAAATAACTAATTGGTAGGTTGTAGTTTTTTTTTTTTTTGTATTTATATTGTCCTAATGAAGAATTTCGTATTGAAAGTGGAGGTTTGAAACTGGTTGCCACGCAAGTGTCTGCTGTGATAATGCTTGTATAATACTATAACCATTCTATAACTACTTGGTTTGGCTGAGGTACTTTTTTTTCGAAAGATTTGAAATATATCACTCGATTTAATGCATAAAATTAACATGTTCCGTGCCATGCAATTTGTACCTACACCATTGATTTTCTGTTTCAAAAATGAAAAATTACAATGATAATTTTTTTACTAGTTAAGGATATAAAATGCTAAGAAGTTGCCACTTACAATTTGCAAATTAGGGGTATCTTTCCAAAACCCATTAATCAATTTAATTTTTCTTGAAAATGAGTGAAGGATGCTATAGGATAGTTTACTGTACAGACTACTTAATTCATTCAAGCCACGAACAATTTCCATGGTTTTCGATATGTTTGTTGGAGCAAGAAAAAATAAGCAGGTTTTCAAGGGAAAACCTGCTAAAAGAGAAAAAGGAACTAACAATATTTTCGAATTTCTGTATTTATTAGCTGCTACGAGTATAAGCAATTGAAAAATTAATGATAAATAAAATATTCTTCATTTTCAATTGCTTAGCATAGTGAAATTTTAATGTTGCATTGTAACTAACGTTGAGCTCTGTAGTGAATTTTCCAGAAATTTCCTTTTCTTCAAAATGTTTGGCTGTGCCCCCCTAGTAAACCCGTCTATGCAGCTTTTATTAAATCTTTTAAAATAAGAGTTTGACTTTTTAAAAGTTAGCACGTTATCGGCTTTTCCTTTGCTGGCAGCAAGTGAAAAACAGCTTGCTATTCTTCTGCAGTCTGCCTTTAAAAACACCAATGAACTGATCATCTATCATCTACTGTCGTACAATTAATGCGCTGTGCTTCAAGAAATCATGTGTTAGGGTCAAAAATATAATTTTTCACCGCGGCAAAAAAATGGTCGGATGAATCTAAATAACGAGTTTTCAGACTGAAGGCACCTAGTATGTATAGTCAACCACTCAGCAGATTATATTTCTACGTATCTACTTCTCTCGCTACTGTATCCTCTTACTGCGGACCTTCTAACTGTATATTATCTTCTGGGCTAAACTAATCTGGTAATCTTCTTTGAAGAAATTCTACAGCATCCGCATCGATGACTTTCAATTTCTGATTGGATAGACGAATTGCTTTTCGCTTCTTCAAAATAAAGTTCGGCGCTCTTTGCCTGATTCGGAGATAATTCTACCACTATCTGAGGGGTAATGTTTCTAATTTCATGAAGATGTAAAATTATTTATTGGGTAATTAAAACTGATAAAATGAGATGAGTCAGAAATGGCGGCGAAAGTACTTGATTTTTTATCGTCGCGTTTATTGTACTTTTTATTCGATAAATTTTCATTTTATTAATTTTTTTTTATCTTTCAATAGTTTTCAAAATTTTTTTGGGTCTTTCTATAATGCTAAAAAACAGTCCTCGATATTCGTCTTTGAAGCCAATTAGACTGCAAAACAAAATATAAAATGTTTACTTTGTAGAATCGAAGATGTATCCAATTTAGGAGGGGTTATTTTCGATTTAATACCCGTTGGGGAGACTAGGGCAAGAGGTATACATCTTCTTTAGAAAGCCCTACAGTGATTTTTTAGAAAATAGCTTGCAAGTCTAAAGATCAATTATATTTGATAAGACTTCTTCAAATTTTCTCATGAATTATTTTCTTCGTCAGTCTTCACTGATTGCGAGTTTACTTCACAGATGCGTGTAGAATAAAATTTCAACCTCTGCGGCCGTTTAATTTGGCAGCGGCCGTTCTCGTTATATTTCATACCCGCCCATACGACAATTTTTCACCCGGGTGGACCGAAAAAAAATCTAAAACTGAAAGTAAAATTTATATCCCGACTACCGCGCCGCGGTTATGATTATCGCCACTTCGTCGAGGCCAGTTTATGCGCCAAATAATTTGGCATTTTTGCTTGCGAAACGTTCATGTATTCGAAATGCCAAGATAAGGCGACGATATGGAACGGCGCGTGCGAAAAATTTCACGTTCGCGAATATGGTATCACTGCGTAAGCGAACGCAGCCTTTTTTTTTTCTTTTCCTCGACACACACTTGTTTGCCGGCGCGCGTATTCGTACGCGTTCGTTCGCTTACGATGTGTGCTGGTGTGTGTCCGTGTGTAACAAAATTCTTTATTCTCTCCCCCTCTTTCTTTAACCTTCCATCACTCGTGTTCGTACCGCAGCGTACGCGTTGAAATGAGAAAACTCTTCGCATCCCGCGTTCTTTCTCTGGTCGTCTCTTTGTCTTTCCTTCGATGAGGTCACGTTTATCTGTCTTTGTCTTTTTTCGCCGAGGTTCGAAATGTCGTCCGAACGCGAGTTTACGATTATCCCCCGCAAAACGCAGCGCACCTTTTCGATGTGAGTCGATTCGACTCGTTCGTCATTGTGAACATACCGAGTGTAGTACTCATATCTGTGGTAGTACTACATTTTCGACGACCTCCCTCACCTCCCTCAACACTCGATCGTCGGATACGTTTACCAAGTTCACTGATACGACAAGTATAAACTCCAGACACCATCGTGATCTCCGTCGTCGTCCTGTTGAAACCGCAACTAGCTCTACGGTTTTATACTACAGAGAGAGAAGATCGAGTTCATTTTATTCCTCACACAAAATTCATTTCCTCGTTGACGTATTACCCTCCACCCCGCTCATCTCTTTCTTTCACGGGAGTTCTTCGTGTTGATGTGCGTCCATCTCGATCGCACTCTTTCGAATCGGTTTTCGTGTTCGAGTTCTAGTCGTTCATCGTTCGATTCCGTGTGTTTTTAATCGTTTCGTTGTCTGCTCGAATGCAAGTTATACGTTGATGATTTTGTTGTATTTTTTAATATAGAACCGGCGCGTTATGGTTTCTTCGCTAGTTGGTGACGAATTTCAAGTCGTGGAAATTGATCAATAAATATTGAAGATTTTGTCAAGTCATAAAGCTCATAGCTGTGAAAATCGATTCGAACATTGCCTATCTTGCCTCATACTTTTGATTTTTTCACACTTAATTATTTTCATTATTTGGTGGTCGAATTCTGTGTTTCGCGAATTTAGTTCTTGTTCAATTTGGCGCACATCTCGGAAGCATGCGGTTGTAATTTTGCGTGGCAAACGTGCATATATCGCAAGTTCAACTTTCTCGATATTAAAGGTGAGTTTCTTTTATTGTATTTTTCTACTTTCCCGCGGAGAAATAATTTGGGAAGCTGCCCTGTAAAACATTACTGCCACACAACCGAGCTTAGAGTTCACTGTTCAGTTTCAACTGCTTGAAGACAGCTTCGTAGAGTTCAGTCCCAAAATTGTGCACATATTTTCAATTTAGCTCCAAATCAAACGTTGAGTGAGGTAAATGAAACTAGTCCCGTGACCATTTATTTTCCTACGAAGTGCGACGAATAAATTTTGCTACTAAAAGTAATGTTCATATTGATATTGACAATGACAACGGAGTTAACGTTAGCAACAAGCATCTGGAAGTGATTTTTCTGATTTAGAACCAAGAAAGGTTTCTCACGTCTAAAATTGAAATCGTGGGTTTCTTTCACTTTCCAGCGTTGGAGATCGAGAGAGACGTAAGATGAGTGATTTCAAAAGAGTTCCTTACAAAATTTCTCGCTCAATTTAATGGTGCAAAGTACAACATTCTTTCTCCAACTCGTAAGGACATTGTAAAGGATGAGTACCTTTAAAAAGAAATATATTAAATTGAACTTATGAAACTCGGTAAAAGAAATGAATTTCAAAATAGTTGAAATTTTTTCTTTGAAAGATAGACGTACCTATTCTAACTAAAATCATGGCGGGTTCACTGAAAGTGTTTTAACGTAGTCTTGTCTGATTCAAATTAACTTTCATATGTGGCTTTATTGGAGAGAACTTGGATGTCTTGAAGTGAATTGTGAAACTAGCCCCTTCTCAGAGAAAATTGAAAATTTTGATGGTGAACAGAAAGGCTGTAAGAAGGTTCTTCTAATGAACTAAAACATTTTCGGTTAATTTATGTGGCTCCTCTTGAGAAAATAGCAGAAATCCGCCCATAACATTTCATGCAGGATTTACTAGTCCAAATTGCAGGTTCCTATTAATTGGTCCAGCTGGGTAATACGTTTAAAATTGAGAATTATCAAACTTCGAAATTGAGGCAGGTGCACTGTAGGAATGTCATGATTGGGCATGTAGTGAACGTGGACCAAAACTATAATTGATTAGTGAGTTATACAATAATGGTTTCAACCCTGTAGAGTATCATTGGTTGAATTATCTCTGTACTTTCCTCATTCTTTTGTAGCCTTCACTCAGCGCTCTGTGGTGGATGTTCTTGAGGTTACTGCGTTTTTAGTCTTTATTTCCATTACTTTACTGTAGTTTTCAACGCTGATAATAAAATTTTGGTGTTTGTTGACCTCTCGATTGTCATGTATGTCTTCCTACGTAGAATTATTGATGGTTTTTAATTGTTTCAAATTTTACTACGAGTTGAAATTTTTATTTCGTTGATTTCTACATAATGTTAAATTTAATTTATAGCTGCTCAAAGTCAACGCAAATGGATATGAAAAAAGGGCCTTTACTAGATTTCAGCTAAATTACTATAAGTCCATTTTGAGAGATATTACAAAATTTTTCATCTTATGGAACTTATAACAGCTACCTAATTTTTCAAATTTGAGTAAAACTGTTCAAGGGCGATTAACCAAAGTGGATGTGAAAAAATGGCCTAAACAGGGTTTCAGCTAAATCGCTAAATACAGTAAATCCATTTCTGAAAGTACTACCTATTCGATGAGTTTTCACTATGGGAAACACGAAACTACTGCTCAAATCCGTTTAAAACTGTTCAAAAGTGATAAACTCGGATGAATATGCAAAAAGGGCCATGAGGGACTTGGCAAAATTGCTGTAAATTCATTTCTACGTATATCAAACTTGTGACACATTTAGCTCATTGGATAGTCAATAGACCGGCCAAAAATGCTCATAACCTCTCAGAGCTTAATCTCTCACGTATATCGGTTTACAACTAAACAAAAACTTCAGACGTTAATATCTCAAAACGCTATTTCGCTACTTATAGGTCCTTTCTTTGGTATCGATCGACCTTCAATTTTATTGAAACGAAAATGAAATATGATTCTAATGCAATAACTTTTACGGATTCAATCATGAGAGGCTTTATAGCATTTAAATATGGGTAAATATGAAACAGTTTTGGTAAAGTTTTAAAATATTAAAACTGTAAAACCGAAACAAAAGTCAGTTTAATCTTGGTAAAATTTTTTTTCTAGATTATTATAATGTCTACCGAGCGACAAATATTGTAATAATTTTCAAATAGGATGAACAGTCAACGGGTTTGTAGCTTCACTTGTACTGTTCAGTTGACTGTGAGTTTTTTCTGTCGTGTCATCTAGTTGGATCACATTTGAACAGTGCTGTGCGAGAACGGGATAAGATCCACTTTTTGGAATTTTAGAGGAGAGCAAAATAAAAAAAAAAACGCTTCCAAGTCTTACACACTTTCTTACACAGTAATGTTCACTAAAAAAATTCGAATAAAATTGGTATTACGTGGGTTTATGATGTATCTATAGGTATAGCTACCTTTTTAAAAAAAATATTCAATGCTTTATCTTCCACGAATTAATCATATTTTTAATCGCCGAACAAATGTTATCAGAGCTTACGGTTATTAGATTACACCGCGAGTGTATGGCATCGCCAAGCATTCTCTCTGGCGTTGAATTTCTTTCAAATACTATATTTTTATCTTCGATAAATACGAGGAAACGTTGCCATAAATACAAATTCTTGTTATTGTGTACTGATACTCGCCATCATAGTGCTATACGTGTATTATGTCTTTAATGCAGGTAGATTATTAATGAAGATAAACATTTATCGATTATTATTTTCCTTTCACCGTTCTCATTGTTATAGAATATTAATTTCATTTCGAAAAATTAGAAATAAGAGAAAAAAATCGGTTAATTACCGAGAAATATCAGGAAATTGCATTTATACAGTTTTTTTAAATTTTTATTTAAATTTTGTAATCGCGTTATAAACACACGTTCGTAAATAGCTCGTAAACGAAACAATAAAAAAAAATATGTTTTAAGAAAAGCCCAATTAAGCGAAAGTTCTCTCCCTCCCCCGCGCCGCCGCCACCCTTTCACGACTCTTAATGCCATTTATTATCAGTTTTTCGTCTCTCTCACTACCAAGTTGACTGTTTTTTACAGTAGCAGGTATGCATTGTACGAATCGAAGGGGAAAAAACTGAGTGAAAAAAGTACATACTCGCGATAAAATAGTACAATAGTTAATCGATTGTGCGATTATTGGAAATTTATTCGTATAATTAATTACGTACGTATGCGTTGAAACGCATTTTACATGCTCGAGATGGAAAGAAAAAATTAAATTATAGTTGTCTTTTGCAAATTGACGTAATAATGACTCTTTTTTCTTTTTCCTCAATGATGTTATTATTTTATTGTTCCTTCGATTATTTTAAAATACTCTCGATAAGTCCCTCCCGCCCTCCAGCATGACTCTTCTCTTTCAGTTTCTATGTTTGACCTACTGATAAACTTTTATTTCTTTGAAATGATTATATTTTTTTACGGTGACGAGAGAAGTACATATTAAATTATTTTTTGAACGATTGCAAATTTATTGAAGTGAGTAATATGGTTTCTTTTTTTCTTTTTTTTTGCTTGGTAACCTTTTTTTTTTGTGCATTCGTTTGCCTTTTGTCCAGAAATGAGGGGAGACAAGTGTTTTGCTTGCGTGAGGTCGTGATCTTTGCGAGTGACCGTGAAATTCAGCCTTTTGTTACAAATGCCACCACATAGTGGCTTTTTTCTTTCCCCTTTGTCGCAAACACATCGTCGAAAGCGTTTTTATTGTTCAGGAAGCCCATCTTCACTTTTATTTTCGTTGTGTTCTTACTTCTTTTGTCAACTCATTTGTTGTGAATATTTTGATTCAGGTTCAGGTATCGGTAGAAATTAGATGTTCTTTCTGAATATAGGAACAGGATGACTAAAATCCGAGGACGAGGAATGAAAGACTGGCCTAGCGCTCTGGCTTAAAAATACCACCTCATGAGGGCAAATAGCCACATGTGACGTGTCACGAAAATAGGGAAGGGATCGCAACACATCAGAGTACAAAACTTTTCTAGAGAGCTTTTCAAAAAACTTGATTCCCGTCCATTCAGGTGCGTTTTCTCATGATTGATACTGGTTTTTACCCATATACGAGTAGTTGCATTTAGATTCTCTATTCACCATTTCAAACAGCATATTTTGTTGAAATCGGCCAAAAGACGAAAATCTATTTTTTTGACGTGTTGGTCGCTTCTTTCGCGACACGTCACACATGATGGATCTTCGTTTTTTCGTACCTATCTCTCAAAAAGAATGTTTTTAGCCCTCATGCGATAGTTTGTTGCTAAGATGGCTAAATTGAGTTTGTTGATAGACGCGTGCAAAAAGGGACCTTCATCAGTTTTATGAAGTAAATTTTTCAGAAATCTAGTAAAGAAAGTTGAAATTTTTTCTTAATTAAAACTTATGCACCTTTGGAATATTAGGGTTGTTGTTTTTTTTCTTCTTAACATCCCAAATGCGAAAGATAAGTGAATAAATTGTTGATAAAATTGTTTGTGACGTCGAAATGATATTTGCAAGCTCTAGAAGTGAGACATCTGACTGAATGAGAATTTGTTAGTCAATGAATGTACCATCGGTCAGAAAGTTTATTACCGTGATTAGGCGAATTTTTGAGTGTCTGGTCAAAGCTGATTCTTACCTTTCTATTGTAACCGTCAATGTGGAATTTAATGCGATTATTGCAGTCTATACTTTTATATGAAAATTTCTTTTGAATTTATTTGAAACCTAATTTTTTCAATTCAGCCACTCTTCCAAAATTTTCTCTAATATTTACCGTCATTTGCCAATGGCGGACACCTTAAGGCATTTTTTTCCTTAATTTTTTCATAGCTTGCTGAAAAATGCTTCAATTATTTTGCTTGATGCCTTGAATATTTGCCCCCACCTTCTTCTAAAAAATTCTACCCTTTTGGCCCCCGTAACCCATACACATATTACACCCTATCATTTTTCCCAACTATCTAAATTTTGCCTATGGCGGACATCAAAATTTTCATTTTTCCAGTAGCAGACACACCAATGGCGGACACCTAGAAAAATATTTGTAATGTAGAAAAAAACGTGAATAATTGTTATTATATTTTTCAATTATGATGTTGACTAGTAAGGGGCCTCACCCTCTGTCCATTCCGGGGCTCAACTCCCCTCCACACATCCACTTATAGAGACAACTGGATAAAAAACAAATTGAAAACATTTTACCATACACATTTGTGTAGATATAATATTCATTTTTCAAATAATTAAATGAACAAAAAAAAAACAAATCCAATTAAACTCAATGATGTCACAAGGCATGGCAGTCATCCTTTGGCTTCATACCTTGGGTTTATGGTAGGTATAGGATTTATTCCAGCCTCAAGTTGTGCATAAAAGCAAGTGTCCGCCACTGGAAACCTTCGAACAGACTGAATTTTCCAATGGTGGACACCAGTGTCCGCCATTGGAAAATTGATATTTCTTTTATGCCAATGGCGGACACCCTCAAAAAAACGTTTGAAACAGATGAAATAATTCTAAAACAGTAAAATTCAATGTTTGTAATGGTTTAGGATCATTGATGCTTTGAAGGAACATTATTTAATAATCACAGGAATAGATATTATCAGTTTTAAAAATGTTTACTATCTAATCTTTTTCTTTGCAATAATTGCGAAATTGAATATTTTAATTAACAAGAACATAATTAATGGCCAAATATTTCTATTGGATGGAGCAAAAATTTAACTGAGTGATTCAACGCATTACCATGGATAACAGCTACCATGTGACATCATCAGTTTCATTATAAGTCGGTTTAAACACTAAATATACAAAAATGAAAAAGAAGGTGACCGCCATTGGGAAGGTGTCCGCCATTGGCAAATGACGGTATAGTTCTGGTTTTTTATTCGTCGTATTTACAGATTTCTTTATTTTCAAAAACTTCGCCAGTTATTTTTGTTCATTATTATATATTTTATGCTGTTACAATTCATTATAAAAACGGCAATTTTTTCGTGGAAAATTTTCACTTGACTGTGCAGACAGATAGGGACCGAGTAAAAACGAGAAAAATCTTTGAAAACAATTTTTTCTACAATTTCTCCCACGGCAGAGACATACATTGTATTTGTGAATTCATTTGTGGGCGCAAAAAAATTTCCAAAAAAACAAATTGTCCTTGTCAGCTACAGCTGTTCGTTGAAAGTTTTTTTTTAATGTGTTAACATATCTTTGTTTTTGGTTCTCGTTACACGTGAGTAACTTGAAAAATTTGCCACAAAGTTCAAAATCGATTCTCGATTTCGAGAATGTAAGCACAACATAAAATGATGCCCACGCCGTTGTCAGTCGACATCAAACGGTTCTTCCCGGTAATCTGATTGTATTCTATTGGTAGTTCCTTAATTGTTGTAAAATTTCTAATTTTCATTGCTGTAGATATTATTGTAGTTATTTTTGATGCATTATACCATGAAAGATTTCAACACATTAAAGATGTAACAGTCGATCTTGCAATTTTGAACATTCCACTTTTTTGCTTCTGTTAGACGATTTACACTCTTCTACAGACGTGGGTTTCATCCGAAGCTTTGATATTGTATATTTTCATGGAAGAGAAAAAACTGTACCGGCTTACCTTAAAATTGATTAATTTTCAACATTTTACTTATTTTTATGAGGAACAGAGTTTGGCCTCAATTTTTTTGACATAGTTCACTGTTTCTCCTTAACGGATAGACCTAGTTTCCAAATTCAAAATTTATTCCATTTCAAGCTTTCTGTTGCTTTTTTATCATTATTGATAGACCTATGTACATTTTGATAGATGAGTAGATTAGAGCAAGTATCGGAACAGACTGGTTGGTCACGAGGTAAAAATATTGTCATTGCTTTTTTTTTTAGATATGTTTGTATTATTTAATTATATCATTACACCGGACTAAGTGGTAATTTTTGTTTCGGAAATTTTTCAAGTTTTAGCTAAATTCTTATCAAATTTCAAGTGGCGAAAGTGATTAAGAAAAGTTAACATTTATTAATATCATAATATCCATTTATATTGTGTGACATTGATAATTCGAACGAATTACATTCGATCGAATAATCGAAATTGTTTTTATATAGATTCCTATACTCATTCTTCTCATTCGAGAACGTGTTGCTCAAAGGTTGCGTCGAATAAAATTTAATCGAATAATTCGCGGAATGAATGAAGTGCTCGACAAAAAAATATTTAGGTATGTGTGTTTTGAATGTGAAAGAATAAGACGAAAGTTGATGTACCTATACTTGCTTATCTGCAGTAACATGTTTGATTTATGATTTTTTTTTGGTTTTTAAATAATTGTTTTTAAAGATAAGAAATCACGAGAATGTCAAATTACGAAGTTGACTAATTAACGTCCTGAAAGTTTGTTCGTGAAAAAAAAATAATAATCAAAACATAACGTACTTTGTCCTCAGTCAAAACATGCGAAGTTTATATGAATGAAATCAAAATTCGAGTTTCATTGTTGAAAATTATTGGGATTATGTATGTACCTAGACGATTTGGCTTGGAGAAGTAAATTCAGACTTTGGGTTGGTATAAGACCCAGAATATTCTTAAATATAGATACCAATTTAATTTTTCTTTTTCCAATAGGTAGTACACGCATGCATTAATAACGAATAACCTTTAATACTAGATAATATGCCACTTGAGTTATTTTATAATGAACATTTCTGTGCTTTCTTTGTGGCATGTTTATACGATGACACCAAATCGCTGCTTTTTAAAGAATTTAATGTGTTGGTAGGTATAGTATCTAAATTTTCCTACATTCCTGGGCCAGACTTGGAACACTTCCTCGTACGTGCATGTTGAAAGTTGGGTAACTTCCCTTTTTTGTTGGACGTTTGCTTATCACTGAAGTTATTACTGAGCGAGTAGACTTATCCCCTTCTTACGTAGCAATCCAACTTTAAAGTCTATTTTCTCAGCGATGATTGAATTTTGGGACGTAATATTTTTACTCCAAGTGGAGCTCGATATGAACAATTGAACCCTAGCAGAACTCAACTTTCGAAAAAAGTGGACTTATCTCCTTCTCGCATAGCAGTGTTCATTTATTTTTTTCAATTTTTTATTTTCATGGCTCTTCCTTTCTTTTTTTGCTTGCTTTTTCGATATTTCCATTCGAGATTGAGGTCAACTCATAGCACGTTTGTATTTATATCTTTTCTAGTTTTCCTTCGATTTCTTCTCATTTTCATTGAAAATATAATTTTTATTTTTATTAAGTAAGTTTATAATATTATACTTTCATTTGGGTATGACGCATTCTAAATTCTAACGGCTCCATGAGCCAGTTTATAGGAGGAGTAGCAAATAATTTTTTCCTACATTTCAAAAATTTTTGGCTCCATTCTATATTTTGTAGCGGTCGTACCTGAATGCGAAGTCGTCGTCAGAAGTGGGAGGGGGAAGTGTCATTCGACTTGTTTGCCAAGTAACTGAACTTCTTCACGTACCTACGGATTAGGTACCCAAACTGTATTTATAAGTGTACCTATGATATATCCTTGGCTACTCTTCCAAGGTTTACTTGTTATCGAATTACCAAAGATTTACCGAAGAAAAAAGAAAAAAAAGTATTTTCATTTTATTGAATTTTTTCATTTTGCAAATTATGGTATTTTTGATTGCCGCCTCAGCGTCAGTTTTTTTTTTCTTTAGTTATTTCCGAATTTTTCTCCCTACCACCACTTCAACCAGCATTCGGTTATTTTGACGAGCGTACAAAATAATTCGTTTTTGAATTTTTCGTATAGGTTGTACAAATATATGTATTATACGAGTTATGTAACGTTGTTCAAGTAATTCACTAACGTATACGTTCGAGTATTCGTGCGATAAATAACTTTTTCTTGTACGTTGGAACCGTGTGCCAAATCACAGCTGGTACATGTCGGCAAAAATTGCGTAGGTCGTGTACTCGGCGCACAAATTAAAATTTTTGGTTTGTCTTGATCAGAGCAGACTACAGTGCCGCATGCCTGGCAAGAGTGTGGAGCCTTGTTCGTAATTTTTGTGAAAATTCTCAAATCAGATATTGGTGGCCTTCGAATTTTAATGAGTTTTTCCAATAGAAAAACATCTCATTTGTACTTGTGGGTTAGAATCGTTTCTTTATTGCTAAAAATGTAATCTACTTGAATTAGTGGCTATTTGAGGCAAGTACTATTGTATTGTTGCTAGCTTACAGTTATGTGTATTATTGTTTTGAGAGGAGCTAGCGTTGATATTTTTCACTGTTTAGTGTTTATAGTCTCTTATATACGTTATCCAGGTCCGGAAGTCATGTTGAGGCACGCATCGGTATAGCGGAGACCTCAATCCGTGAGCTTCTTGTTTATATCACCTTCATAGTCGAATTTTTAGACGTGCACTGGCTCCGAAGAATTGTGTAATTTAACCGAAAACTAGTTGAAAAATGTTTTGCTTGTTTTAAAGGTCTCTTGAAAGGAAAATGTATAATTGAGCAATTCTAAATACGGCATTAGGGTAGGTAGGAGCATGTTGTTGCAGGATTTTTATATTCCGTACTGATTCAATGAAGTGTAAAATGAATCTTAGATAGTTGTAAATTTAATTTAAATACCAAACATAATACTTACGTTGCTGAGACCCTGAAAGACCTAAGTCTAAAATCGTAATTCTGATTTTAATTTCGAGGATAATGAGTGATTATATTTTGAAACGTGTGAGTTCGCGCATAGGATGATAGTGCGAGGCAAACTTTATCTATGTTAGTCAAAATATCTCTTTACTATCATAAATATGGACTCATATCACACTTATTCTTAGCGATAAATGCATGTTTAATGAATTCAACTTTTATTAATTCAAAATTAAAATTTAATTGTAATAATTTTCAACGCTTATATTTCATTATTTAATGTAGGTAGGTCTGGGCTACTATAATACTTGCTTTCTCTGGTAGTAAGAATTTGTTGCGATGCGGGCTTCTACAGGTAATTTTCTTGATATTTTCATTTCATTCTGTTCGTGTGCCTACATTCACGTCATTCTTTGGTCCTGAAAAAAATCTAATAGCGTAAAATCTGTTTTTTATTTTGGCTCAAGTCAAAGTAACCTTATGCTCGTAATCCTAAATAATTTTTTTTCAAACTGGTTTTTTCGACTTTAGTCCTGCGTTCATCTGAGCTTCGAAGGTCACCGGAGGTGAACGAGAAATTTGATTAATAAAACGATTTTCTCGTTCCCCCCTCCCGCCAGTTTCAAATTAATCTTTTATATTAATATCGATGTATTTATCACGAGATTATAACAGCTGTTTTCGAATTCTGTTTGAAATGCTGAATGTGATTTGTGCTCGAGGTTGGAAAGCATACTACACTAAATAACCTCTATTGATGTGTATAAGAGCCTCGCACGGATATACACAACATACGTTCATCAAAAACTCGTTGCAGTTTCATATTTCCGTTAACGAAAAATTGGATTTTTTTGGGGGGTATTTTTCATTAGCAAATTATTTTTGAACGACGTTAATTAACGTAACGTCGTTAAAAATTAAGTCAATTAATTGCTTGCACGAAGATGAAACGGCTGTGCGGAGTTACTTGCATTTTCCGACAATTCTGCACTTTTAATTATTTGTATACGTTATGCTCCAAGTTATACGTGAATGATTTACCTCTACGTGGGGTAGTGTTTTAAAATTGAGTTGCAATTAAATAAAATAAATTTTCATGTAGGTACTTGGTGGGTCATTTTTATGATTCTTATGGTGCGTATCTTCACGGATTTGTAAAAATTTTGGACGAGTAAAGTTGAATTAGGTGGGCCTACGATCAAGCTAAATAAAAAGAGAAAAAAATAGAAATGAACGGTTGTGTGGGCTTGGATTGTTTTCCGGTTTAATGTTTTCATTTGCTTCGCTACTGTGCAAAAATCTCAAGGTAATTATACTTATATACTTTTGCAAGTTTTCCATGAAAATTGATTGAATCGTGGTTGAGATCAGTTTGGTGAAATTGAAATCGATCGTAAAATCTACTTGCCTGTAATGGTTTCGAAGTCGATTGCTCTGAATGCTTGATTTGATATAGTGTAAGATTATTTTTGGGTATATCGGTTGGCGTAAATCTGGTTACTTACTGAACTTCGTTATTTTGTGGAAATTATGATTGCTTACTTTCCTTATTTTGTTTGTCATCATAATTTTAACAATGAATTCTTTTCACTAAATGTTTAGTCGAAATTGTGTGTGTCGAATGTTATCGTATGATGACGTCATCATACATAGGCTTAATGAGACTTTTAGTAGATTTTGTGCGTGTCTTTGTGTGTCCAATGTTATAATGATGACGTCTGTCCAGACAAAGCTTTTTTTGCTCCCAAACTGAGCTCCAAATTGAGCTTACAAGATCAGCTGCAAATCGAGCTTGAAAATTAAGCTACAAATTGAGCCTGCAAATTGAATTCAGTATTTTATGTAAAACATGAAAAATTGTATGCTTCAATTTTGATTTGAAAAAGTTTTCTCTCAAGAAAAAATTAATGAAACCTTTTTTGTATTTTCGTGCAACTGATGTCAAAGAGAATTCATCTTCACCTCATCGGGTCGGCCAAACAAACTTGAAATACATTTTTCGCTTCATCATGTGTAGTATTCTGTGTTTAATTAGTTTATAATTGATATTATTCTTTCAAGTGGATAAGAGTGCTCTTGTGTAAAATAACGTTAGAGTGTGTACGTGAGAGCTGTTATCAAAAGAAAGCTTAAACAGACGTTATGGTAGATCCGAAACTTTTTGGTTTTACGTGTAATAAATGTGTTTACCCTGCACTCCTACATTCTCTCGCAAGGAATTCCATTTTTCTCACCCTGACAGCATACCCTCGGTCAACTTGCTGACAGGCTGAAAAAAAAAAAGTCTCGTCAAAGACGCATTATATAGGCTATTTATAAGCTCAGCGCATACATGCATTACCTTACTCACTGTTTAAGTTTTTGTTGAAAATGAGAAATCGTTTTGCGACGAATTTGAATCGCAGAAGACTAATACGAGTTGAGAAAAAAAATGCATACTGTGCGTAGAAAACTGCAAAATGCGAGAAAGAGACATAAATTAATGACTTCGGAATTTTTTAGTATGTTTACTTGGAATTTCATATTTCTCAAGTTTGCGTTCGTCCAAAAAGTCTGTGCGTGCTACATATCGTAGTGAAACACCCATAAGAGCTGCTCAAAATTAATATCGAGCTTTCGAAATTTATCTATAGACGTTCAAATGCGTATAATTATTTTACCTCGAAGCTTTCTAATCTTTTTTTATGACAATTTTTCTCCCACTCGTAATCGATGATCCCATAAGCAAAGGGGTGAAATCAAAATTAGTCAACATAAAATATGAAATATTTTCAGTGTCAAAAGCTTTGACCGACAAGAAGCAAAAATTCGGTAATTAAAAAGACACCGGATTTTCGGCAAGATGAAAAGCCACTATTATAATTACGTAAAGAAGTGTTTCATAACTTAATTGTTGCTTCGAGCTGTTTTTCACGAAACAAGCGTTTATAATGCTTTCTTGGAAATCATTTCACACTGTCGCAGACGTTTAAAAATTCAGACAGTCTTAATACTCGCTGCCATAAGTTTGATGGTCTGCCAAAATTAAAATAATATTAGGATTTTCTCGGCCTACCATTTTCACTTTCATACTCGTAATACATCGACCTCGTAGTTTTAAAATCGTCCTTATCTGTAATGATATATTAGTTTATTGGTATTCTCAAAAATGTATTTCATGTTGGAAGAAAAGGTGTACGGAATAACTGAATAACGTTATTGCAAATGTACCGACCTACGGGAGGTAGTGTTGTTAAGGTTCGGTTAACTGATCCGGTTCTACCGATTTTTAACTGGGAACGGTTCAGTTTTTTTATGCTCCGGATTTTGCTCCTCCATTTTTCTTTGCTCCGGTTTTTTTTTCAGGTTAACCGGACTTTAACCGGTTAACCTGTAGTTGAAAATCCTGACGAGCTTCAAACACTGAATCAAACACTGAACTCAATTAAGAGCTCAGTGGCTTCAAAGGAAGCTCGATAGAATTTCTGACGAACTTTAAATATAGTACTGAATAACAAAATTATGATTCTTCCAGTGATTTTTGTTTCATAATCTACAGAATCCAAAAATATCCATCTCACATTTTCATAATTCTTCATTTATTTTATTATTATTATTCTGTCTCCCTCTGCGCGCATATACTTCTTTTGAACACGAGAACAGACAAACAATCAAACCAATAGGGCTGAAATTTGCATCAGAGGTCAATCTCAGCTAGATCTAGGTCTGATAGAAATTTCAAGTCAATCTGTTCAGCGGTTTAAGAGATATTAGTGAAAATGTAGTTAAAAATGGTGATTTTTAGGGGCTATATTTCTTTTGAATGAGAGAAGAGACAAACAATTGAACCAATAGGGCTGAAATTTGCACCAGAAGTAAATTTCAACGAGTTTTAGGTCTGATATAGGTTTCAAGTTAATCGGTTGTGTGGTTAAGGAGATAT